>JAJQWJ010000002.1:93961624-95215791 GCA_023637945.1 Phaethornis superciliosus | reverse complement strand
TCATCTGCAAACTTACTGAGGGTTCACTCTATCCCCTCATACAAGTCATCAATAAAGATGTTAAACAGGAGCAGCCCCAGAACTGAGCCATGGGGAACACTACTTGTGACCAGCCATCAGATGAATTTAACTCCATTTAACAGAACTCTGAACTCCACAATCCAACAGCTTTTTTTAACCAGTGAAGGGTATACACATCCAAGCCATGAACAGCCAACTTCTCCAGGTGAATACTGTGGGAAACTGTGTGAAAGACCTTGCTAAAATCAAGGCAGACAACATCCGCAGCCCTTTCCTTGTCCAATAAGTGGGTAACCCTGTCATAGGAGGAGATCAACTTAGAGAAACAGGGCCTGCCCATTCTGACTGGACCTGGTTGTCCTGCATGTACCCATCACTCAGGGATGATCTGTTCCACTATATATCCCTTGGAAAAGCCTTTAATGAGACACATTCATGTGCCTTCGACAACAGTGATCTTACTCACTAGAAAAAATGTGTGTCTTCCCCCAAAACTAAGACTCAGTCTTGCACTGCTTGCTCTTTGAAGTCAACTGTAGAAGTTAAATGACAATACTGAGATTTTTACTGTATGAGATTTAATTGAGTACAGCAGCTTGAAACTGTCCTTTCTGCATATTCCTTAATCAGTGCCTATGCAGCTCCCTTAAAAAGTTCAATTTAAATATGTGATCCATGGTTGGAAGAAGTAATGAATTTGTGTTTGAGATATAGAATGTGAGCCAGAAAGAAGAATTTGGCTTTGAGTAATGAGTATTCTTAAAGTGACATTAAAATATGTGCAGAAAGATTATAAACCATCAGATGATTGAAATGAGTGGCATCAGCTCAAAAAAAAGTTTGAAAGAGAAATTCTAAATCATTATGTCATAGGTCAGCTGTGTGTCCCCTTTTTTCATGCAGCTCTAAACATTAAAATGAAGGCTTCAGCTAGTCATCCATCTCTTTAATATTTTAATAGATTGTCTTGTTAATTTTGTACTTCATTTAGTCAACAAGCAAATTGAGTGTAAATGGTATATGATGTGGTGCAGCTTCTTTCTCCAGTGTAGTTTTTTTCTTCTTTTTTTTTTCTTTTCATTAAATAGTAAGCAAGCTCAGCAGTTTAATAATGACTGAGACCTCTTTTGATCATTTATTGTGTGAGAGTCAGAATTGTCCTTTTTTATTGACCTGGAGCTCTTGTGATTTACTTTTTTAATAAACAGTAAAAACATTAGCAATGGCTAGCTGTTTTCAAGTAAATTAAATTCTTTACTGTACCTTGTTTCAGAGTTCAATTATATGTGTTAATGTGTCCATTGAGATACAATATGAAATGGCAGGTTTCACAATGAAGAATAGAATTAAATGTATATATGGTTGCAGGGAAGGCTTCTGACTTTTAAATCAGCATGATAAAATAGAAAAAGTTGAAATTCTTTAGAGTATTTCAGTTATACATATATTGTTTACCAAATTTATTTGGAAGTATCAGAGCAAGAGAATCATAAATCATAAAGAGCATTTTTTTGCTTCTAGTTTATAGTTGCCAGGAGCCTGAATTTTAACTTTTGCAATCATAAATTACACTTGCAATGTTATACAGATGAAAAATTTTAAAGTGTAAGAACTCATATATTAAACTGCTTTTGTTTTGTCCATTTGGTGAACACAATCGTACTATACCCTGGAAAAAATTAAATAAAATGTGATTCTTACAGTGAGAAATACTGGAGGAGGTTGTGGTAAAAGACAATGATTTTTTGATCTGCCACCTCTCACTTTATCAGCACTGAATGCAGATGATGTCCATGATAGTATAACTTTGAGATAATGAAGACTATACAGTTTAATTTGCAAAGATAATTAAAAATACAAAAGTCTTCGCTCTCAAAATTCATCAGGTCTTCAGAAGAGCCTTCGATTTTTTTTCTAAATTTGAAAAAATAACTGTTTGAATAAGGTTATTTTAACAGAAATAAAAGTGCATCAACAGTAAGATCAATTATATCCTCTGGAAAAATTATGTTAAGAAGCCTTTTCTATAAAACATCACAAGCGTGCACAAGTAAGATCAGAGATTTTTGGCTGGAAAAAACCCAACAATTCGTAGCTTAAGCAACTAAATAACTGGAATCAAGCAGAGAAACACATTGCCATGGAAGCTGAATTTTTTTGTGGTGTTTAAACTCCTATCTCCCCTGCGAATTGATGTCTTCAAATGGACTGCATCTCATACTACACATAGTAACTGACTTTCTGGAGTCATAGACTAGACTAGATTGTGTAAGGAATACTTTTCATCTGAACCGAAGGTTATATTGAATTACTGTTTTACCTCATTTTTCTCTGGTATTATTCCACTCTAGGAACATAAAATTCAGTATGGTCTGATTTGTAAACTGTGATTGGGATGCATAATCTCAAGGCTGAATTGCAAAGTATGCTATAAACATGTCCAATGTCTCCTTTATCCACCTTATAATATAAACATATTTTAAAATGTTACTTTTTTTTAAAATGTCTTTCCAAAAGCTGAAGAATTAGTGAAAGAAAATTTACTTCAGAATCTCATGTTACATAAGATCTAGAAGAAAATAAATCATCAACCCCAGTGCTAAGTGCTTGAAGAATCATGCATACCCCTAAGACAATAGCTTAATGGTGTATTTGAAGCCTTATTCTGAGTTTAAAAGTCTTACTTTCCTCCAGATGTTTTAATGTTTTCTTCTGCGTTTGTTGTAACTAATGCTTTGAGAGATGTCCAGAATTTCCTTAAGAACCTATTTTTGTCTGACATTATACATACCATAAATTAGGTGTAACTCTGCAGAGCACTGCACTGGTGCATGCACTCACTCATCACAAAATTACTGTGTTAAGCAATAATTAGTTTTTGTAGCAAAGTAATTTAATATCTACACAACTTAGAGAAAGAATTCATTTGTCCTGCTGAAAAAAAAAAAAAAAAGGCAGATGGGTCTCTTCTCCATGGTCATTAGATTATATTTCTTTAAACTGTTTTTGATTGTTTTAATTTTTCTTCTACCACTTATTCATTTGACTTGTTACATTTCTTTCTTATTAGACATTAAGTTGTCACAGGCAAAGAACCACATTGTTACAGAAATTTGCAAAAGATCTTACAAAATGAGGAGCAGCATACTGCCATTATACAAACAACAGTGATAATAATAATAATAATAGGAAAAAATGCCTGTGCTTTGAAATACAGATAAAACTTGGAAAATACTAAGTGCTATTGGTGTGTCTCCAGTAGATATTGCACTCAAAACTTGGAAAAACTTTCTCACTATGTAAGATATCTCACCACATTCTCATAGTTCATCACATATTTATTTTCAGAGTTTCTGGAAAGTATATAAAATGTAAGAATAAAGTTTGTTACTTTTACCTAAGAATTGAGTTAAAAATACACCTCTACAAAGCATTCTTTGCTGCTTTGATACTGCATTGTCACATATGCATTGCATCCAATGCAAAGAAAATCAAGAAAAATTCCAAACCTCATAGCAAATGCATTTTTTTTTCTTTTTCAAGCACTGACATCACTTAGTGTTGGATTAATTGATAGATAAGAACAGCATCCAGATTCAGTGCAGTGGAGGCTAAGCAGTCAACAGAAACTTAAAATTTATTTTCCTTCACCTCATACTTCCAGAATACAAAGAAGTATACATTATTGTGCATGCAAGATACATCTGTATCTGTATTAAGTTTTGGGGTTGGGTTTTTTTTGCCTTTGTGACAGACACATTGCCTTTTGGAAAAGTGGTTTTGCTGCAGAAATTTTCAAGCCATGGAGCTGCTCATATCCTTATAGCTGGACTGTAAAGCCTGAAGGCAATTTTCAGACATTGTACTTTTGGCTCTCTTCTCCTTTTAAGAAATATAGAAGAGGAAGCTTTTGACTGTTGTGCTGGGATGTGGCTTCCTCATTGTTCAATATAATGCATCGCTAACATGATCTCAGCTAACTTGGTGTCACTGAGAGTAAAGCTGCAAAGGTTTCAGTGGCAAATTTGACATGCTTTCATGTGTACAGTATTTATAACTACTGAAAAGTAGATTGGGGTTTTCCTGAAGTAATTTCTGTACGCAATTTACTGTGAGTAATAAGAACAAAATGAGATTTTTGTTTTGCTATGATTTTGAGTCTTATCCCTTGCAATCCCTATCCCTTAATAGAAAGCCTCATTTTTGCTGTTAAAATTTCTAAACAATAGACTGTTTATGTGCTTATATTTGTTGTAATGATATCTGAGTACCCATGGCTAGTAGCTAGAGCAAATAGAACTATACATAAGGAATATATTCCCCAGAAAGGGATTCTTTGATTCATGTCTGATGTTTTCAGACAATAGATGCTCAGTGCATAGTACCACTATTTATTACTACAGTATTAGTACATCATACTTAAGTCTCATATTATGGGCTGCAAGTGAATATCTTTCCCCTATAAATCATTTATTCTAAACAGAAGACTTAAGCAGATGAAATAGAGATAATAGAATGAGAAAATTTCATCCAAGGTTGATAGATCAGTAGCACAGATCTTTTGTATTTTAATCCTAGTGAAATACTCTGTACAGTCTTTGTAAAGTCCATCATTTGGCAATCACAATTTAAAGCTATGTGTATGCGTTTAATTTGCAATAAATGATGTTGATTATGCTGCTGTATGGTAGCCATTTTTCTGAAAAGTATTTTGCTGTTCTGCTCTGTTTGGTTTTATTTTACCATGCTTGATAGCAGGGTTTTTTGCCATTCCAGGCAGTAGATACACAGATGTCTCAGAACCGAGTTTTTGCGAAAGAGCATTTCTTCATCCTTCAGATGCTGGGATTGTCAATCATTCTGTTTTATCAGAAAGGGACAAAATAGAGAAGCTCTGGAATTGGAGTCTGATTTGAGTTGTGTCTTTATAATTAATTAATAAATTATTTTTGAGCACCAAATAAAATATCTGTACACAGATTTTATTCTTTGACCAAATTGTACGAAATCCTGCATATGGGCAAAAGTATAGGTCAGAAGACCAGTGACTTATTAATTATTTTCCTTTAGGATTTGGGAATGGGATCCCATTTGTCACTCAATTTCATGTCAATATTTTTGTGGCTTTCTAAATTCATGATTTTTAGAGGAAAATTCAATGCAGTGATATAATTAACTAGTGAAATGGTTTTAGTGTTGGCATCTTATATACTGGGGCAAGCCAGTTGGGAGACATACATTTGGAAGTAATCAGAACTGTTCTTATTTAAATGTAATTTAAAAAATAATTGTTTCTTCTCCAGCAGCTTTTCTCTTTTTGCTTTTTTCTCCCTCTTTCTCTCTTTATTTGCACTTTATCTTTTTTAAAAAAAATAATTTTCCCCCCACTGCAGCACTAGCTTCTGAGAAGTGACAGACTTCACTAAGTGCAGGTGAACATACTGTATGTGATGGCTTAGGTCTCTTTTCTATTGATGCTGATAGTTGAGTAGGTAAAGATAAGAAAAATTAATACTTCAGTTATATGAATTCTATAGTTTACTACTTAAGTACTATTCCACATCATGGTAATTATTGTGTCATCATAAAAGGAACACAAATCATTACCACAGTTCTATATATCATAACTCTTAATCGTAATTGCTATGTAATCTTTTGGTTGCTGGATTATCATACAGACTCATGTGCATGCTAGCGGCACATCTATGCATTTAAAAAAAAACAGACAAAAAGTTGTTTAATGAAAGATCACTGATGCTTTTCAAAACATGGCATTTCAGGGCCAGATTTGGGAAAAATTTAGTAGTTTAACTCTGCTTTATAAGTGTGTGATAACAAATGATGTGAAGAACATGTATGCATAACTGCCACAGTGGCTTGGGTACAAAATGATATTTACCTTTTCATGGGAAACATTGTGATTCCACAAACCCAAGAAGTCATTACCCTGATCAGCTCTGGATCATGTTCCTGACATCTTAAAGTAACTTCTGCGGCTGTTACAAAGTGGTACCAGTTGGCCTTAGGGTAAAGATTATATACCCCATATAAGGTTTCCTATAATCATCAGAAAGCAAATTTAACAAATGTTAATGGAAGAGAATCTTTGATAATGTTTATGGAATAATATTTTTTATGATGTATATTTATTATGAAGGTTGATTAAGGTGTAAAGTTCATAAATGTTCTTTAATTTGTAAAACTTGTTCAAGGCAGTTGTATGTAATTGCAAAAGAGTACAATTTATACAGCAGATTTACTTTACATGGAAGTATGATTTTTTTGTGTGATGACAGAGTGACTTTCATGTATTTATTTTTTCCATAAATAGAATTCATGCTTTTCTAAGTTATTGTCAAAAGGCAGATAGAAAGATCTCAAGAAGGTATTCCTTGGATCTCTGGATAGTTTGTAAGGCAGAAAAAACCAGCTGATATAATCTCTGTCACAATATTTTTCTACCCATTTTCTTTGTTTCTTCAAAACAAATTCCAGAAATAATGTATTTACTTAAGTTCTGAGTATATACAAAATAATGCCACCTCTGAAATCACATACTGTTGCTTCTGAATACAGAGGCAGAATATGAACCAGAGTGGCCTCGATTCTGAGAGCAATGTCCTCATCTGTGTCTAAGATGTGTCCTCCTTGCATGCTGATAAATTTTTCATTAAATTCTTGCACCACAAATAAAACTTGCCATTCTGATATTTAATCCTGAATTCACATTCATGGAATTTGACATTCGGAAGGACCAGATCACGCTGAGAGTTTTAGTTGCACTTAGAGCTCAGTAAGTATTTATAAAATTTGAATGTATATTGTAAAATGTGTTTTCTAAAGGACATTGATGTTTCCAATATATATTTCTATATGCTGAAATACATGAAATACACATTATATAATAGATATATGATATTGTAGTCAATTTGTAGTGCTCATATTTTATGTAATGGATATAATTTCTTCAGCATTTATTTGGCGTAAATAATACAGAGGTCAAATAGTACTTATAGTTTCATCCAGAGGCTTTTGAGGTTTAGAAAGATTTGGGTGTAGGTTCAAGTTATGTGGTTGTAATCTGTTTCATTGCAAAGTTCAAAGGCTAATAACAAATCTGACACCTTTGTGTCCTACTGTCTTAGTTCCTTGTCTAACCAGAAGCATATTTAAAGAGAGACTGTGTATTTATGTGTATTAACATCTCATTTTCCCAACTTGTCTTCCATTTCATGGCAAAAATAATCTAGAGCTGGTTCTTTCAGTTAGGTGAAGCAAATAATGGCAGGAATGGCACAGGTTATTTCTAGCCTAGTAACTAAGGATGAGACAATGCTCTGGAACATTCTGGAACATAGTTCTATATAATATGGACCTGTAGGTCAACAGCTGTCCACTGTTGTGCTTCCCCTGTATCAGTCTTAGGAACTGTAAACATAGTTTATACAAGGTAGCAAAGTTCTTAATTTTTGCAGTTTGTAATAAGCCCTACCAGCTCAATAGTTTGTGTCAACTGAGGATAGTGACCATATTGTGATTCTATGTACAGATTTACTAAAGATATACTATAGGACAAACTGTTTTATCAGTGATGTCACACTTCATCAGTATGGAGAGAATCATAGTGTCAGCAAAACAAATGACCTGAAAGCAGCAGAGAACCATTTATTGTGCTAGTGATTTTAGGGGAAAAATCTAAAGGATGGAAGCATAATATATTGGTCTTAATATCTGAAAACTTGCTATACTCAGTGATTTAAGGGTGAATAAGTTGCTATTTAATCAACATGACTGCAAACCTAAGTCTCAGTTGGGTGTGTCTTAGTTCACGAATAAAAATTGTGGATTTTTTGACTGAGCAATTAAATAGAAATAATTTCTGAAATCTCAATTGTATTTTACATACTTTTCTCTAGAAAAGAAATGCTAAACATCATGAAGCTTGATTAAATCTTCTTCTTCAATACTGAAATAGTTATTACATTACTGTCAAAAGTATTTCTGAAAATTAGAGAATGAGAAAAAACAAACTATACAGATGCTATATATAAGCAATACTTTGTAAGCACCTGGGTACTAAAGAGTAGCAAAAACTGAGTCAGCAGACCATTTTAGTGGTTCCTAAATTCTTTAGGTAGGGTTGTATGTAAAGATTTGTTTAGACTCTTCCCTGAATCAGGGTATACTTCAGAGATTAGTTGAAAATAAGCATTTTTTAAAACGTTTGACATTTATTGGAACAACTAAGGCAATAGGATTTAGCATAATAACATAACATAGGTCATTTAAATTCAAACTAAAATACATGTGATTACTTAAGCACACTGTACAAAGTGCTCTAATGGAATTTTAAAAAAAATTCTTCTGTATTAATTGCAAAACAGGGATGGATTTATTTCTGTCTTTTTCAGAGATCTGAATGATTTAAATTACTTCCTGCTATAATAGTAAAAATAAGTTATGAATTTTTAAAAGTTTCAAGCAGTCACCAAACAGTAGCCCACAAAACTATACAAAAATTAGATGTAGCTGAAGAATATATAAGATACCATCTTTAATTTCATTCAGACCATTTCATTCTGAGTGGTATGAATATGGTATGGCAGTAAGAAGTGTGAATGTTTTTGAAGAATATGGGCAGGAAATACTTTATTCTATTAAAAAAATTGAATCTTTAAAATAAATTATTCTTAAGAATTTTGTTGAGTTACTATTTAAATTTCCAGTTGTGAACAGTGAGGATGAAATGTTTGTACAAATGGTAACTAAGCTACTAGTGTCTGACTGCAAGTTAAGCAGTTTATAAAGGGGATTTCTTGAACAAATATTTGTAAATTTTTTTACAATCTGTTTTCAATCTTCTACTGGGCTCTGCTCAAAAGACATTATTCAATACTCAGCAGAACTAGGTCTGAAAATGAAAAAAAGAGAGTATGAAATTTTGTAATGTCACTATGCAACATTTGTATGAATACTAGACTGACTTTAAATTTTAATGATTACATCCCTTGATTTTCTTCCTGGATTTTGTACAGCATCAAATGGGGAACAAAAATCAGCACAAATTATAGAACTTTTGTTTTTCCTTCCCAAAAATAGTTGAGGTACCCAAGATTTCCATATAAAAATGGACTAGACAAGCCTTAAACCTTTGATTTACATAATGTTTGAGGGACCTTTTGAAGTTGGTAGGCAGTTTCTTGGACACATGTTTTATTGTTTAAAGTGCTCACATATACCCATACAGGATTAACAAAACAAAACAAAAAAAAAATGTCTCAGAAGTTTGTCTTTCATTTTCAACTCAGATCCGGAAAGTGTGCATAGTAACAACTATATTTGAGAGAAACTGAAAATACTGTTGTCCACTCATATCTGATTTTTTTATGCCCTATGGATTGAATTTATGTTCTGCATGGTTCCTACTTCTTTACAGTTTTAAATTATGGTAAGGAGAAAATGTTTTTCCAAGCATATCACACTTCCAGTTTTTTATTCTGTTCAGGTACAATCTACATATAGCATGTCTTTTTTTCCAGTGGTCACAGGAATATATAATCACCCATCAACAACGTTATTTGCTTTTTCTTTTAGGGGCTGATGTTATAAATTTTGATGGCCATGTAGTGTTACCATACAGATTCAGGAACAAGAAAATGAAAACACTGAAAGATGTCATCTCTCTGAAATTTAAGACCTCTGAAAGTGAAGGCGTAATCTTCCATGGAGAAGGACAGCAAGGAGACTATATCACCTTGGAGCTGAAGAAAGCCAAACTTGTTCTCAATTTAAATTTAGGTATGCTTTGACTGTTTAGTTTTCTACACTCATAATTCTCCCACAAAATTTTAAGTCAAGTATTGCATCCTTTTTTGCCCCAGTCATATTGTAAGCCACATCAGTTAATCAGATAAATGGGTGGAAAATTGTTCATTGCTTTTCTACATTTCTTTCTGTTCCTTTTCTTCCTTTTTACTGTGTGTGAGACACCATGAAAATAAGATTGTACAGAAAAACAGATTCAGCAATATATTGTCATTAGAGACCTGCCACAAACAAAAGAAGCTTTGCTAGAATTCTATTTGGCCTCAGCTGTGGCTTTGTGTGAGAAAAGAACGCTGTCAGTGCTGGAGTAATAAAGATCATCCTTAGAAACCTTGCAGCTAAATATAGGAAGCTACAGGCCAAATGAAGCTGAGGTTAAGATGCATTGCTTGAACCTGAGAAGTCAGACTAAGAATGGAAAGAAGGCATACTGGTTTATCAGGCAATCTTGCATGGAGTCCTGTATATGATATGTTACTTCCAGCCTCCTTTTTCCTTCCCAGTAAAAGAATCTGGATTTTAAAAGTACATTTATTGTGAACACATACACAATTTAACTGTTTTCAGGTATTTTTTCCCTCTTCAAACAAAACAGTTTTAGAAAAACTCATATAACTTTCTGTGTTGGGTTGGTGTGGTGGGGTTTAGGTAGCAGCGGAGGGGGCCCAGGTGTGCCTCTGGTGAGAAGATGCTGGAAACTCCCCGTGTTCCAAAATCCAGATCTGCCTCTGGCAAAGGACAAGCATGTCCATGAAGGACAGTGGATATGCCTCAGCGATTAACGTAGTTGTTTTGGATTGATGAAGTGCCATTTTGGTAGCAGGGAAGCCATCCCCTAGATATGGCTCATGTAAGTATCTTCTGAATAGGTCTCCCTACTTAAAATCTCCTGGGCCCCAACACAAAAGATGGGACACAAAAGATGTTTGCCTCTGCAATTAACATATTCAAGAAGAGGAAACACCCAGTCATGAAAAGCAGGGCAGAGCAGAGGGAGAGAGGAGAGAAAGCAACAAGTGAAGAGAGAGCACACCGCAAGAACAGAGCAACACCAGAGGAGAGCAATGCCAACCGAGGTCAGTGAGGAAGGAAAGGGAGGAGGTGCCTGAACAGAGATTTTTCTCTACATCCCATGGTGAGACTGTCCCTGCCTGTCCCCTGCAACCCATGGGGGATTACAGCGCAGACCCTGAAGGATCACGGCCGAGCAGATGTTCTGGAAATGCAGCCTTGAAGGGGACTGTTCCCAAAGTAGTCCATGGCTCTGTGAGCCGCCTGCACTGGAGAAGTTTGCTCCTTAGGGATTGTTCCTTGTGGGAGAGACTCACATTGGAGGGATTCATGAAGGACTTTCTCCTATGGGAGGGATCCCACGTTGGAGTAGTGAAAGACTGTGAGGAATCCTTCTCCCTAAAGAGGAAGGAGCAGCAGAAAGCAACCTGTGATGTCCGCTGTGTAAATCTCACTCTCTTGTCCCGTGCCTCTGTAGAGGATAAGCTGCAGATAGAGATAACAAAATAATTAGTGTTTGGGAAGAAGGGAGGGGTGGGGGGAAAGTACTTAAGCTCTGATTTTTTCTCTTTGCCCTATTTTAATTTGATGATAAATTGATTATTTCCAAGTTAAGTCCGATTTGCCTGTGACTGTATCTGGTGAGTGAAAACCTCATGGCCCTTGTCTTAAACCACATGGTTTTCAGTGAATTTCTTCCTCACCATCCCATAATGAGTGATCCCATAATACCTCAGGATAGGGGAGAGGGGGAGGGGAGGGCAGTACCAGAGGTGAGAGCAATGCTGGAGCAGAGATATTGAGATCTGGGAGGAAAAAGAGGGAGGAGGTGAGCAGAGGTTCCCTCATCTCAGCCCATGGTGAGGTTGCAGGCTACCCTGTGCAGCCCATGTAGTACTGTGGAGCCCATGGAGTACATGAAGGACCATGGTGGAGTGTATTTGGACCCACATCCTTGGAGGGCTTCATGACAGGGAAGGTGACTGCGTCCAAAGCAGACGATGGCTGCATGGGCCGCCCACACTGGAGCCGCATGTTCCTGAGTGAGTGTACCTGGTGAGAGATACTCATGTTGGAGGGGTTCAGGAAGGACCCTATTCTGTGGAAAGACACCACTTTGGAGCAGGAGAAGACTGTGATGACTCTTCTCCCTGTGGAGGAAAGAGTGGCAGAAAACCACTTATGAAGGAACTGACCCTCTGCCTCTGAGCAAAATAAGCTATGTAAGCAGAAGACATATTTTGCTGCTGTTAGCTCTGTCTGCATTGAGTCTTTAAAATGGCAGAGCCTACAAAGTGTAGAACTCAAGACTGAAAAGGCTTTTTGTTGCCAAAGTCTTTTATCAAGTGCCATGTCTTCCTCAACAGTCACAAATCAGTACAGTTCCAGTGAAGATCAGGACCTGGTTGAAAGGTGAAAGCCTTTAAGTTCTGTAATGTAGGGAAGAAAATGCAGAGAACCTGTAGTTGAAGACAGCTTTACAAGTGAAAGTTGGTATTGCTTCTCTCGTTCACTTCCAAACAACTACTGTTACGAATAACTATTTATACAGGTCTTTGATGAGGTATTTGCAGTGTTTGATCTAGCTTTTAGTACTTATGGCAGCAGCTATCCACTGGGCTGCCAGTGCTTCATAGTGAACTGACTTCCTCCAACTGCATTTCTGGTGTGATTCAGGTGAAATATTGGCAGAGGAAAAGGAAAATGTTTGCCTAACTGAGAATCATTATTGTTTCTATTCTCATTTTAGGCAGCAACCAGCTTGGCTCTATTTATGGCCACACATCTGTGATGACAGGCAGTCTTTTGGATGATCATCACTGGCACTCCATCATCATAGAGCGCCATGGGAGAAACATTAATCTCACCCTGGACAGACACATGCAGCACTTCAGAACCAATGGAGAATTTGATTACCTAGACCTGGATTATGAGGTAGACAATGAAATTTGCTTGTTTCCCTGCAAATTGTCTTTATAAGTCCAACAGGAAGAGAAAAGAAAACTAATATAAATTGTTTCATACTTTTTTGTACGTCTGTTAAGTATTTTTTCTATTACGTTTCCTAAAGTTTTCTTTCCAACATTATTCTCTCTTAAGTGTAAATTAAGTTTCTCTTCATTAATTTTTCAGATCTCATCTGGCATAAGTTATCCCAGCATTCTGTTTTAAAATGGGAGATCAATGTTATTTTTAATTAAGCACACACTACTTTTAAAATTTGTAAAAGTAGGTGCTGTAAGCAGGAAATAGGCTTAAAAAAATCAATTTGTTATGCCACTCAAGTAATATTTTTGCACTTGAATCAAAAAGTCTAAGTCGGTGATTTTTAGCATAGGAAGCCAATTAGTACCTTTATACTAATATAGATCTTGATCTTTCTTGTCTTAGATATGTAGGAACTTCTTGTATTTTTCCAAATATGCCATCAATAACTTCTTTTTATAAAGAAACAATAAAGATTTAGGAAAGTCTTAATAATACTTTTGTTTAACCAATCAGGTTAGTGCACAAAATTACGAGTAATAATTCTACTTGGATTGCACTCTGGATTTTGTTTTTATGAAGTTACCCAGTTCCTCTAAATTATTTTATGAACTTCATCATGTTTGTTTTTACAAAATTTGTATAATTATTTTCTCATATTTTTCACTCATTCTAATAAGAATTAATGTCATTGTCTGAGACAAATACATGTATTTCCACCCTTGCAACATTTTAAGCCATGAGAGGGAATCAAAATGATGTAATGCCAAAAAGTTTTAATTTTGTTAGAAAATTCTGTAAACAATTTTTTATTATGGTAAGACTGTTTGAAAAAATGACTCATGATTTTGAATGTTACAGAAGAATATATTTACTTAATTCCAATGAATGCTTTCTCTAGTAGCCGTCATAATGAAAAAATAATGAGCCAATTTGTACCTCTGTTACTCACTGAGCACTGAAAACCTGAATTGAGCTACTAAAATGTCACATAAACAGATTTTATTAAAGATTTTCAGGAGAGCTGTCATTGTTTGAATTTGAAGAACTAAAGAAGGAGGGCTTTCAGACTCTGAGAGGGTCACAACACAGAGGGGTCTCTTCCCTCCCATTCCCTGCCCATACTCTAAAGAAGTCGTGAACACCGGCAACTCCTTCTCTTTTTCCGCTCGCTCCTGGCAGTGCTGCTGTTCCCCTGCGCTCCTTTATCCCCAGCTCCCCAGGTGCTCTCCAGAGTCCACATCCATTGGGTGCTGGGAAGAGTCGTGGACCCTCCCGTCCTGAGTCAGCCCTGCTGCAAGGGGCCCTCAGGCTCAGGCACCTATCCCTGCCAGCATCGAGATCGGGTTGTGTATATATATCCTTGTATTTTTGTCATTTATCCCTTCTGGTTTTGCCTTTCCCCTATGCTCGTAAATCTATCTCCAATTGTTTTCAATTTCCCACTTCAAGTCTCAAGTCTGTGTTCCCCTTTTATCTCCCTTATGGAGGCGGGGAATAGAGAGTAATTATGTCTTTTGGTTTTTGTTCCGCTCAAACTCCTAAGCCATGACAAGAGCTAACTACAGAAAAAGTTAGGCTGAATGCTGTTAGGTAGGGTTGTGTGGTTCATGCATTTTTGAATGCATGTATTAAAAAATAATCTATATATGTAGCACATGTATTAATAAATTTATTGCATACCATAAATTTACCCTTAGTAAAAGCAGAATCCAGGAGATTGACCTTCTTCTCTGACATTGGAGCCCTCATTGGTAGCTCTCATCTATACTTTTTAGTCACCATGAACATGGATTCCATTACATGTAATGGAACTTACTTGAGCATGTGGATATGTGTTTCTGTGGCTCTTAGAAATGAAGAGCCTTAACTTCATTTTAGTTCACTGATTTTGGAGTTAGTCATCACAGACTTGTTGCCATTGTGACAAAGAAATCATAATGAATAAACTGAAAGAATCAACACTCATTTTCTTAAGAAAAAAAGTTTCTAGGTTAATCTCAGGGAAGTTAGGTAAGCACAAAAGAGGAATAAATCATAGTTCTTATTACATTTTTAACATTTTCAAGGTAAAAAAAAAAACCAAACAAATCCTATCAATCCATCTTAACTTACTGTCATGGTATATGTTTTTTGCAAGTTTTCTCCTTTTCTTCAGAATGCCTTCCTTTCTTGTTCAAACACATGCAAAAGAATGTTTTAAAGTTATTAAAATATTCAGCCATATTCTTAATTTCATGTAAAGTACTGTATCTTCTCTAAAGTCAAGTCATGTCAATTTATAATACCTGAGGATATGTCCTGCAAAACACTTTTATGTAGCTGGTAAAGTGCTGTTTAAAAAGATTCTGGGTTTCAGATGTATAGCTTTAGTTCTTCTTATACGTTGAGTCAAAACCTCTTAGAGGATAGAAAGTGATACCTGATATGCTTTTAAAATGTAAAATGTGGCCTTAGAGCAGTGTTTTTCTACTCCCCATAGTGATAAATGGAGTTAACAATGAATGGTATTTAAAAGCTTGGGTCTATGAAATCTGAGTAGCAGACTACAACAGACATTTTTGTGAGCATTTGTGGGGCAGGAAAGCTAGGTGTCATTTCTATTTATGCCATCATCTATTGGATTTAAATACTTAGCATTGACTTCAGCAGCTAATCTCTTGAGTTTCTTATTCTTCACATTTTGGCTGCAAAGTATTAATAAAAACATGTAGCATTTATTCACTTACAAACATTTCAGAAAAGACCCTAATGTGGTAGAGGTCTGTGTGATTATAGAGTGACAGAGAGAGACTTGATAAAAGGTGAACATTTTTAGTTTGTAAAATATTTGTTTTTCTTTGGGTTTTGGCATTAGAGATTCTGGATGACCTAGTGTTTTAGGGTAATGAAATTCAGCATTAAGAGAAGAAAATTCCTGTTTAACCTTTTTTGATGACTGAGTCTTTGCTGTGTTTGTCAACTCTGTGGAGATGACGAGCTGTTATGTCATGTGGAATCTCATCACTGACTATAACTACAGGATAAAAACATTCTCAGTAGTAGAAGGTGCCTCTGTGTAACAGGGGATAGCATCTTTAACTATGTGATTCAGTATAATTCTTCTAGATGAAGTAGGTAAATAAGCGCTATTGTAGATATACAAGCATCAAAGGAAACAAATGCATTCTATGGGAGACCACAGCTGCTGTGTTGTAGTCTGAGCTCTTACACACAGAGCTGAGTGGACAATTAAAATCAGATTATCTGGCTAATTTCATATCTACTCTATTTCAGAAAAATACTAGGATGGACATTTATTCTGAGGTCTTTGAAATATGAATTGTTCAGTAGTGATTGGAAGAGCAGTCTATATATGAACAACTGTGATGTGTATCTGCTCCCTATTTAGACAATTGTACTAATACTTGGGATTTACTCTTATAAATACGTGCAGTCACAGACTCCAGGCTTTTTTCCCTGCTTTTGCAGTGCTTGTTACTTCTTTTTTTCTGTAAGCACTGTTGCCACCTCTCTCATTCACCATGTTTGAGTGTTCAAAGGAAGCAAATACATCTATAGCAAATTTGTCTGAAAGTCTTTGCCCCCCCATAACTTTCAACCATTTTCTGCTTCATTCAAAGATAACCTTTGGAGGCATGCCTTTTTCTGGGAAGCCAAGTTCTAACAGTAGGAAAAATTTCAAAGGCTGCATGGAGAGCATCAACTACAATGGCAATAATATCACTGACCTTGCCAAGAGGAAGAAACTGGAGCCTTCTAATGTGGTAAGAGCGTAATGTAATGGTCATCTAAACATCTGCTTCTCTTTCTAAAGGAGATGAGGTTTATAAAAGGGTATAGTTCTTATGATATTCTGGTATTATAAAGGACATAAATTTTATCACATACTGGAAGGTTTTATTATACGTACCTTTGTGATTTGTTAATTATATCTAAGTATTTTACTTCCCTCTTTTTTTAAAGAATATCAGATGAATGAGTAATTATTTCTTTCATTTGCTCCCAAATTACAGTAGTCCAAAATCAGCACACACGAGTTATTATTAAATCAAGTGCAGCTTTCTTGTGGCTTTAAATCATGGTATATCCCAACCCTGCAGGGCTAGTTAGATTTCTGGAATACAAAAGTTGCAGGAAGGGAATACTTTTACAGGCCTTTTTGGAAGTCCTGAAAAACCTCAAGATACAAGAGTTGAAAGTCATTAGCTTCTTAACATTACAGAGCTTATTAACATTTTATTCTACTTCTTCTCGTTCTGTAAGCATTCATAACTGCTTTCATGTTCAAACCTGCAGCTTCACAGGGTGATTGAAAAAGAATGTTCTTTAATTACCGTATTTTTAAGGCACTAAGTGTTTCTAAAAATGCTTGCTACAATACAAAGAGAATGGGGGTAGGAAATAAATGTACTATTGCTGCAAGTTTGAGCATTGTCTGAATAAATAATTCAAGGCTTACTTATGTACAAGTTCGTAGTGTACACAAATTCCTGCTAACAGTATGTATGTATCTATTGATTTTCACCATATGTAATAAATAGCAAAGATTTACATATGCAGTGATGATGAAGTTCAAAGGATTGATTACAATTTGATTACTCCTTGGTTAGTAAAACTGAAATTACATGTACTTGTATGAACAATATACCTGGCCAAGGTAGTGTGAACATGGTATGTTTCCCTATGCAAATTTAGTAATACAGCCTGATATTTAAAACCTTTTCTATGTATGAATTTCTAGTGTTGAAAAGCGTGATATATATACACCATTGTGTAAAAATTCTACTTTTAGAATTCTTTTGACCCAGTCACATTATTCCTGAATCTTTGACATTTTTTTCTTCCCCAAAATGCCCATGATTTCCTGCCTGCAGTGCATTTTAAGGTTGTAACATAACCTTGATTTTCAAAGATAGGTGTCTGATTTAGAAAAGTATCTTTGTACAGGAGCAGTCTTTACATTTTGCACAGTTGAGTCTACTATTAGCTAGTAGGGCATATTCTTTAAGCCTCATTTGTTGGCTATAAAACATTCTTTATTAAATTAATGTACTTGGTTATTTTATTACAGAAAGGTATTGAAGTAAAACTGCTCTTTATCCTTTTGGATAAATGACTTAACCACAAAACTATCAGCCAACATCCTGAGATAATAGTAGTCCAGCTCTGCTTGCCCTGGAGACTCTTTTCTGACACTAAACAATAGGATGTTGATTTGGGCTCCTCTAAGCTATGTCCAGGCCCAGTAAATGCAAATTGTCTAAGATTGGCTAGACTTGCTGCCCAACATTATGCATATGTCAGAGGAAGGTTTAAAAAAGGGACAGCACAGGATGGCTTCCTGGAAGACCACCAAAGACACCTCCCCCCAACTAAGAATGCAGATACTTCAGATAAATATTACAATTAGTTCCAGGAGATCTAATGTTTATTACAGTGAGTTTTATATACATGTATCTGTTATTAAAATCTAAGTCATGTCTGTTGTCACTAGTGTTATCCACATCTTTGAGATCTCATGCATCCAGCACTGCAATAAGGAATGCTTGCCTTTCAAACCTTTAAGACAAGTATTAGAGGGTTCTTTCAGCAACTGAATTTTATGGTACTACTTTCTTAATAGAAGTGTTACTTAAGTTTCTGTAGTGTAAATCCTATTATTTAAAAACTGTGGCACAGCTAGCAGGCCTCTGAAACCTCAGTAAAATCATACATCTGTTTTTTGTATGTTTGTTTATGGAGCTTTTTTGGTTTTTGTTTTTTTGTTTTTTAATTCTGTTACCTGTAATATGAAAGTAAAATCCACACAAGAAGCTTTGACAGTGTTAGAGCTGTATCAAGAGGTTGTGGCATTCCAGTTGCATTCCAATTGCATTGATTTCCAATTCTGAGAATGGCTATAAAAGTAGAAGTGACCTTTATTTTCAGTAGAATTACTTAAATTGCTTCAGCTCTTCAAAAGCAAAATCAATTTTACTCTTACTAAATCAACATGGATTTTTATGTTTCTTACAAAAGATTTTCTTTTTCTTCTAGAATTTAGCCTGGAAAATATATTTGGTTGAGACTATTGTTACACGTTTGTTATTGTTGCTACTATGTTTATGATGAAACCTAAACAATCCAAAAAGGATTAAATATCCATTGTAGGAGATCCTGTTGGAATATAAACCCACAGCTGTAGGCACACATTGCCCTAAATATTATCTGAAGAGGCAAGACAGATAAAATGTCATGACTTGGAATACAAGTGGAACACAAGTAATCAGGATGGCGATGAGAAGTATCATAAGAGGGGAAAGGGAACAGAAAAGAAAGATATTAAAGAAGTGAGAAACAGAAGGGAAAATGATCCTTACATGCAGGTAGTTGAATTTCAGAAGGTGAAAGGCAATTGATAACTTAAGAGAATGAGTAGGCCCAGGGAGGCAAAGAGGATAATATAATGATGTCTCTAAAAGAAAAAAAAAAAAAGGTTAAAAAAATTAGGTCCTGTATATACAGTTATTACAAGCAAAAAACCAACACATCTCTTTGATTTGTTGAAGAGAGTAAGTATGTAAAGACAGTTCAAAACTACTTTAAATAAACTCCAGGACTGACTTTAATAATTTATTTCTTTAAGATTTTAAAATAAAAATAAATGGCAGTCCTTTGTGATATGTAAGATTGTAATAGCCCTTTGGGGAGAATGAGTCAGATGGGTGGTCTTGAGCAGTTATTGTTCTTATTCATAGAGCCTGATGTGTTTTTATAGAGGATAAATGAGGCAAATGATAAAGATCCTCAAAGGGAGAGTCAGGGAGAAAAGCACAGCTGAGTAAGAGAATGTGTCTGTTTTGCTCCTGAATCAAGTTTCAAACAAGAGTTGTCAGTGACTGACTAGCACAGTGTGTTCTAACTATTGTGTTCAGCTTGAATCAGGGCAAAGAAAGAAACAGGCATTGTACTCTCTCCTGCATTTTGTACTTAAATACAACAAGCCCTTAAGACTTGCATTACCTGGAGTAAAGGAAGGATATTGACCCTTGTACTTCTAGTGAGAAGAGACTCTAAAGACTATTCAGCTAACAAGAAGTTCGTAGAATGTTGAATTTAGGAATTTAGTCGCTTTATTCAATTTTTCTACACAGAGGTATATTAAGGACAGGGAGTGAGAATACTAATTGAATTTAGCTTCTACAGAATAGTCTTTCAAGTTTTAAAGCCTGTAACTGAAATATACTGTCAAGAATCTTTTTTGCTGCCCTCCATCCTTACATCAAATAGTTCTATACTCAGACCACCTTTGCAGCTCATATGCCATGACTGAGTGTAGTCATAAACAAACATAAGGTTTTTCTTTAAAACATTTATGTCATGAAAACATTATGTTAAGCTCAGAGATGAGTAGCAGGATATTTGGAGAAAAATACTGACATGATGAACTTTAGCATACCGTTCAATGTCTGTATTGTATGATCCATCCTGATTTAAGAGGTATTGTAGTCATAACAAATTATTACCTCCTTTGGGAGCTACATGTTTAGCCAGGAGCACTATTATTTGGGAAAGGTTTTAAGACCCAGTAGTGTCTTCACAAGGGATAACATCTGATTGTGGATAGGTAAATTGATTTATAAGAAGTAAACATTAAGCTAATTTGCAACACAGATTAAAGATCATGAATCAAAGTTCAGTTACCCCAAATAAGGTGTTTTCATGATTTCCCTTTCACTGTCGTGTGAAAAATTTGCTGGTAAGACCAACAGTGTCAGTACAAAGGCACCGTGTGAGTTTGGCTTCCAGATATCATTGCCAGAGGACTATTCAGCAATCCACTCTGAATCTTCAGAAAAGGATCTCTTCCTCTTTGAAAAAGAAGAGTGCTATTATAGACTCAAGCTGCACATTAGCTCAAACTCTTGACCTAGACCTAGTGAACAATTTATATCTGATGGGCTTCACTTAAAAGAGTTGTTTTCTGATTGCAGTCATAGAGGGAATCGGTAATCCAGTTCATATTAATCTAAATAGCTCAGTAGGGAATAGACTAACTAGCATAGAAATTACAATTATGTATTACTTCTTAAAGAAATCGTTTATGCAGATAGGTTGTTCTTAATAAATGCACTCAGTGACTTGAAAAAGTGTTTGAATGCGTTCAGTGCCATTAACATTAGTAAGTGCTACACATGCTCATGTCCTGTGCATCAGGATGACAAGAATGACAAGTGGTAATGAAAGGCTTCTTGTTATAAGGAAATTGTTAGTTCCTCATGGAAACAAAGCAGCAAAAGAAACTTTAAAATGTCTAACAAAAAACTTTCTGAGCAATACTTAATTGGCACCTGTGGCTTAAACCTAAGAAGTTGGTTTACATTTACAAAATGCTGTTACCTTCTGTCTATACAGATTTGCTTAAACTATGTAACATAGGAATAAGAAACAGAAATTGTTTCTAGTCCTACTTACTATTACACTGAAAACATTAACAAAGGGTTGCAGAGGGTATTTCAGCCACTCTCCAGCTTTTTTTCTGTATGTAAAATTTATCATTTAACTAAATGTATTCTGTAGCACACTTAGAAATGTTCAGACTAAAACTATTCAAACCAATGAGTTAACTAGTTTGATTGAATGATTAGTTGACTGAAAGCTTAAAATAAAAATCACTAGGCAACTTTTAAACAAACAAAAAACCCCAACACAGAATAGCCAAGCAGCTTAACAGCAAAGGAGATAAGCAAAGATCCTTTGCCTTTACTCAGAAAATAGCTGTAATTTCCTTCATCATGTAATTTAAAAGGTTCCTGTAGTTGGTTTATCTTTTTTCCTAAATCCTTGGATATTTTTTGTTATCTGTGGTTCTTTGGTGTATGAAAAGAAGAATATGGTGTTTAATGCAGAGATTTTATTGTAAAGGTAGGAATGAATCTTAGGAGATCAGTATAAAGATACCTCTTCTCCGGTTCCAGATTATTGGAAACCTTAGTGTTTCTTAATGGATGATTGTCTCATTGCTAGTAGTTCAACTGGCCCTTGTAGGTAGACTGTGTGGTAGTTACTTCTGAGACCTAAGAAAAAGAGGTCATTATGCAATATAGTCCAAGAATCTATCTGAGTGCTCAAGAAACTATTATTTTTATTCATTTAGTTTTGACATGGAAACGCAAAACAAGAAAGTGAATCTGCAGCGCAAATGATATCTTGGTATGACACAGATAAATGTTTTTTGATGTGTTGTTTTTTCAACAGGCATAGGTTTGGACATTGATAGTAAATGTTAAATCTTTCTTCCTTATCAACCCTTCTCCAAGTGAAATTTCTCCAATTTACAAGTAAATTACCTGTAAAAAAATTTACTTAAGACTATCTTTCCACAGTTTACTTCCAGATTCTCTAACTTTCCTCAAGATGAACTTTCAGTTGCATCTATACAACATGATTACAAAAATGCATGACATAAAAGTATGTATCAGCAAGTCAGTAATATGGAGTTTAAAAATATAGATGTGATAAAGATGTTCAGTAACTCATATTAGGATTCTGAACAATGCTTTGCTGAACCCCACCTCTAAACACATACGTACCTCCAAAAATGTTGTTCAATCCATAATATTTTTTTAATTTACAAATAAATATCAAAGAAATTGTTATGTTGATTTAATAGTATTTTCCATATTGCATCAGATAAAATTCTTCCTTCCCAAATTGAGCTCAAAATACCACAGAATAAACCTCTGCCACAGTGCCTCTGAAAACCTAGCCATAGAACAGAATACACTTTGCCACATGTTAGAGAAATTCTTCATCAGAGGAAAGTTTCATTTGATACTTGCATTGATGCATCAAAAGTCAATTGTGGACAGAGATTGCTACACATTATTTATGATTTATGAGGAAAAAAAAGATAAAACATCCTACCAGTGTGACTTTTTGTGTGAAATAACATGAGAAAAATTCACATCCCTAATTTTAGTTTTGTTTACAGATACATTTTAAAGCCTTTGATATCAAAAAAGTTGACTAGATTTTTATCAAAGTTTTACAGGGTGAAAACTACAGGGTTTTTTACAGAAAAAATTATTGAATCATTACAAATATTAGGCATTGTTTATGATTAGCTGTGCCAAATCTTTCTGCATCATGAAATTAAATATTTGCTTATGTACTACCAGAGAGTAGCTCTCCACAAGTTATTATACATCTTTCTTTCACAACCTCATGTAATACATCGATTAACACATTAATATATCTGTATTTGGAAAGCTGTATTTCAGTTTTATAAAAGGATGAACTACTTTGCTGTTAGAGGTTTCCGTGGGGCTAAGAACATGCCCAAGTTTTTCTTTGATTAATTTCTTCATCTTTGAACTGGGAATATTGATGTTTTCATCTAAGCTTTATCTTAGTTAGACTATAACTCTGCAGGGCAAAGATTACCTCCCTGCCTCTTATTGTATGTATTTACAGTACAGCAATGGGGCCACTGCTAGAGAAAACAAACATCAACACCAACCTTATAACAGTAATAGTAATATTAATATTTATAGAACATATGTACATGCAACTTGCATTGATCACAGTAGTCTCTAGGTTGAACAAAACCTGGAATACTTCTCTAGAGGGAGCCATAAATCTTAACATTTTTCTTATATTTTTGCTTTTTTCTTTACATAGGGAAATCTAAGTTTTTCTTGTGTGGAGCCACATACAGTGCCTGTCTTTTTCAATGCCACCAGTTACCTTGAGGTTCCTGGTCGTCCAAGCCAGGATCTGTTTTCAGTCAGCTTCCTTTTCCGAACCTGGAACCCCAATGGTCTTCTTGTCTTCAGCAACTTTGCAGATGACCTGGGGAATGTTGAGATTGACATAAATGAGGGCAAAATCAGCATCCATATCAATGTCACACAAGTGAAGAAGAACCGCATAGACATCTCATCGGGTAAGTGTTTTTCTTTAGTTGGTATAATTTTCATTGGTGTTGTTTAAGAGCATAATGGAAGTAAAACTTGTAACAGTTGTTTTACAAATTTAAAATTTAAATGGTGACCATATGCCTTTATTGTATGTTTATTTAATAAGAGTTAGAAGAAGAACAGTTTTTAGATGTAAAACGGAGACGCAAATATTCTTACTTTGTCATGAAACCTTGAAAACACATCACCTCTTGCCTGTGAGGCAGCATTAGTTTGTTTTTTGGTTTGTTTTTTTTCCTTTCTTCTGTCTTGCAGTCTTCTCTGCAAAAATATTTGGCTTTGAAAGGAGAGGATAGGAGACTAGCCTAATAATTGGGCTGCTCCTATTATTTTCTAATTGGGAAGCTCTATTAAAAAGATAAAAATAGCCATTTGTTTTTATCACAAGGCTGGCACAAAAAAATGCTGTGGCATTCTCTACGTATGTGTAGAAGTACCAGAGCTTTCGATACCTTATTAAGGATATTTTGGCCAATACAAGGTAAAATGTACAGGATTAGATTTTTTTTCTGGAAGAAAGGGTGTGCATGTCAGTTGATCAGCCTTTCTACGTTACTTGCTAACTTCACTTTGATAAAGTGGAATACTTTCAGTTTATATTCTTTATGGGCATTTCTTGATCAGCAAATCCAGTATTAGCCACATGTCAATTAAACCTTTTTCTCAGCAAAGTCATGACGTAATCATGGCTTGGAAAATTCATGGTTGCTTGCATGTGGATCTAGCTTCACATAAAAAAAATCCCAGTAATTATTTGAAGTAGTATATATAGCTATCTAGTTTCTTATCTGCAAAAGGGATGTCCTTTTTGCCAGAAATAATCTGTGGTTATTATTTTTTCTTCATTTCCTGGTCTTCATCAACAAGACTGTTATACTTGTATAACTCTGAATGAATTACAGTGAATTTTATGTCTACTTTTCTATTTGATTTCTGTTCTTCTGCGGAGTCATATAAACAGGGACTTGAGGAAATGTACAAAAAAATGCCTTTTTAAATGAGAAAATATAAAATAATTAGGAAAGTTATATTTCATTTGGCAAGTGGACATTTTCGTGAGGATTCCCTTTTCACCCCATTAATGAAATAGAGCTGAGCATTAAATGACATGAATTATTTTAAAGATAGAGCTGAATAAAATATGAATAATAATAACTAAAAATCAGAATTTACCTGTTCAGTAAAATTAAAATTTTGTAATGAAAAATATGTATCTTGTTCAATCATTAGTATTCTTTTTTAGCACAAAAAATCAGTATAATAGATTAGAAGATAGCATTTAATTGCCTTTGTTCTATAAATAGTCTCATGAAAGATTAAATAATGTTTTGAGAATACAGTAGGGACTTAAACAAGAGTGTTTTGTCAAGGTGTTATGCACTGTAATTAGGAAATACATGGCACATCCTGATTCTTTCTTCCTTAGGTCTTCCTACTACAAATTGCAGTTTACAGAGGAACGTATCTACTCATGAAAGAAGATGCTTCTTCATGAGTTTCCTTGTGCCTTTTTGGACCAATAAGTTTTCAGTACTGATTAGTCAAATATAAGAAATAAAAATTGCACCAATTTGCTACTAATTATGCCCTGTGTATACCTTGATAACAAAATGGTTTTCAGATTTACATTCTGTTAAGTAAAGACTTGAAAACTTTTAGGCTTTTTTCTGCTTTCACCAGACCTTCACCCACAGCAACAATAATTTCCCAATAAATGAGATGTGGAACCAGAGTATTCATATTCGGACTTTCTTTTTAAATACTCTGCATTGAACGTTCTTCAGAATGAATCTTTTCAGTCTGTGTCATCAATTTACATAACAGTCTAAGACTCACATATAGCCATTCATGTTTACGGTTAAGATGCTGCTTTTAATTTCCATACAATCTAGTATCAGCACACTGTAGTTTGAATATCTTAAAGAGGTAGTAGTTTTCTTTGTTTTTAAAAAAAAATAAATGAAAAATTGTGTAATTTTCACTGAATAGGCATTTTATATTTGTGTAGTTATCCCAGGAAATATTTGATTTATTTTAATACTTTGTTGATACTTTTGTTGCAACAGGCATTTCAGTGTCTGTGAAATGAACTGGGTTTGTGAACATAAAAAAAGCAAAATATGGCATCTACCAGGGAAAGCTGCAGAAGGAATGCTGTTGTTGTACAGCTGGTATCACAGCGACTGTCTTGTTCCCTTCCAGTGCAGTGAAATAAGAGATGTCAGCATATACACCTGCTGTCCTTTTGTAGAAGTCAAAGTGGTCTACCTTTGGCACCAACATTTCTGACTGTTGTGGTCCTATGGAACATACTATACATAATTTTGCAGTAATTATTTTAAGCAGCTGGCAAAGCAGAATTTTCTGTAATCCAGTGTGCAGCCTTCTATGGAACTAAATATGTAGGTTATGAATAATTACATGTCTGTCTGCTGGCAAGTATGGACCCTGTTATCACAAAGAATTACGTTAACTAAAACCACAGCTTAGCAAAACTATGATATACAAAACATACCTGAATCTATTACATCTGTCACCTGTACCACTGTATTTTCCCTGGACAAAGTTAAAGTCTCTTAGTCCTTATCTCTACACCTTCCATAATTTACTAACTTAATTTCATTAGCAACTTTTGATGTCAACTTTCCATATTAACATGGGTACATTGGCAGTTCATTCTAGAGCATAGTCCAACTCCTGCTGTAGAAATAACACTTGAACTGACTGGCAGAAATTATTTGAGAGAACTGTATGCTGACGTGCAGGTGGTAGAGGATGTTCCTGCACATCTCTGCACTGGATACTAGTGTTGAACAGAGTTCTGGTTTGTCTTTTTTTCAGTGTCATAATATTTCTAAAACACTTCAAAGCCATAACCACAGAGCTCTAATTTACCATGAGTGGAGTTCAGAGAGCAGAAGAGTCTCGAATAGAGTTACATACCCACCTTTCTCATTCAAAGATGGACACTCCAAACCTCCTTATTGAACTACTTTATGAGATGCTTTGTGATGCCTTGGAGGTTTCAGAGATTATGTGAAAAAAGATTTTCATGTCGACTTCATGGAACTTTCATACATAATGCACTTGATAATTTTGTCTAAGAGAAAGACAGCTGCAGTTTTAAGCAATACACATTACAAAAATAAAAATTAAATTCTGCATGTACAGTTAAAGGAGATGTGCTTCTAATCCAAAATAAACCTGTGTTTTCTACTTACCTGTTGAGTCAGTAAGATGAATAGTTTACAGGACATTGTGAAAGGTTTTTTTGATAGCTATAAGCTTTAGGGTCAAGAACATCAAATAATTGACTGTTAAGAATAGTACAAGGTACTACTACTAATCTGAGAAATGAGAAATAGGTTTATACTTTATTTTTTAGCCAATTAATTCTACTTTTTATATTTCATATAATGAATGAAAGGATACAATACTCTAAGACAATAATTTTCAAACCTTTTCCTCATCTCTATACATCTAATTAAAGCATCTGTATATATCTGTATTGTGAAAATTTCCTATTTATTTTATACATGATGAAAAGAATCATGTATGTTTATTGTAGTCAAATATGTGTTATTTTTGCATTACTAGTAAAGGGCAACAGACTTTGTGCTGATGTGATGAAGCAGAATATTGGTTTTTACTTGACCTGGCTGTAGCTTGTTTAACAACAGACAAACAACCAGTCCCTGACCTATCCTAGGCTTCAGCTTGGTCAGTGGTAGAGGAAATAAAAAGCTTGTAAAAAAAAGTAATGTTTTTTGCTATATAAAGAAAGTGTTTATTCTTTTGTCCATAATGTAATTTTGAGCATAACAGAATATTTTTCCTTAATGTAGTTTTCCTTTCAGTTTGTATTACATATGAAAGGGGCATCTAAGATGGTTAGTCCCCATTGTCATACTTATGACCTGTTTTTGCTTACTGAGTGGATTTTTTCCATTTTTTTGGTGATATTGCCAGTTGTTCCTTCAACAAAGGTCTCTAAACAATAAAAAAATTCCTTCCCTGCCCTGCCCAGCATTCAGTTAAGTATTCAGTAAGTATTGTTTAGCTGTGAACAGACCAAAACAGATGTCGTACGAAGTCAATAGCCTTGATTTTGCTTTTTCTTACTTTAATCTTATTTAGACACTACCACCATTTGGTTGATTAGAGTTATATTAATAAACTTGCTGTTCATAACAGGAAAATCAGGCCCATTGAGAGCTGAAATAAAGATTTAATTAGAAGACAAGCTACTGACTGCGCAGAATTACACAGGTGAAATGCTTAAAGCTTGTGTATAAATCAGGAGTTAAACATTCTATTGACTTTTTCGCTGCAGTCTAAACTGTGATTAATATGTTCACCATTGTATATGTCCCAGCAAAGCGATTAATGGTAGGTGAGAATCTCAGAAAACAGTCAAGAGATTTATCTTTACTGCTTCATTGTGTTTTGGAGCAAATTCTGCTTTTGGCATCATAGGATTCAGGCAAGCATCCTGGAAATTGCTGAGTTTACTCAAGGCATTGATAGAAGCAATTCTAGGCTGAGAAAATGGAAGAAAGAAGTGTTCTTTCTCTCTTCAGGAACTTTTTAAAAGCAAATTTCCAGTGTAGTTTTGCGTAACAAGGGAGTTTCATATTGTGCTGCAGTTTTACAAATAATATAATTTTATCATATGCTACCTGTTTACACGAAGAACCTACTCAAAATTTGTGATCTTGCAGTTAGGACAATAAATTGTTAATTAAATTGTATTTATTTATAATCTTTAACAAGCTAATGTTGTCTTTGAGTGCAGAAGAAATCGATAAATGGAAAATGTCATACTCTCACATTTCTTTTTGCTAGAAAAGCTGTTATAAAACTTTTTCCAAAGCCAAATACAAATGTTGTTTAAGGTTAAACCACAGCCCGTGTCCCACTTGCTTCCTTTTTTTCCACTTAGTAGTACCTAACTGCTCCATCAGTTTAATCCAGATTCTTTTCTGATGGAACTAAACTTCTCTAAGCTTTAAAAAATGGGTAAAAAATGGTAACTCATTAACAAACACGGACTGTTGCTTTACTCCTTTATTCCTTTATTCCTTAGGAATCATCTAATGGCTATTCAATGTTTTTAACAGCAAACTCTGAATCCCTATTTCAATACAGAAAAGAAATTCTCTGCCTCTTGAGAAAAATCTTCATGGTGGCATACTCTAAAATAATATATTGATTTATCCTCTATTTACTTTCTCAATTTTCATAGACAGTTCTGACCTTTTGTATCTAAATATTCTCTGCTCAACTGAAATGCTAGAAGGTCAATAAAAATCCCTTGGATTTTACCGCACAGTCCAAATAATAAATCATTGGAAAAGGACATCATATCCTTTGTCCCATAATATCTTAACACAGAAGTTTTCAGTGTCCAGAGTCTGCAATGAAATTGACCTAATCTGCTTGGAGCTCCTTTTTTTCTCTTCCAACTGTCCTCGTTAACATCTTGTTCTGTATATTAGCTGCTGCTCAAGGCTCTCTTCAGTTCCTCCTGTGAGCTATAAACTTATTAAAAGTTCGGGTATGAATATCTTTTTCTCATGTTTATTGGTATTAAATAAATCAGATTTCTTCCTGTGGAATCTCCCCGGGAAGCTTTCCACCCTTCTATCATTCTGCTGTATGTCAAGTCTTCTGAATTGCAGTACATTTATATGTTAGACCTCAGGTCATGAGAACATCCTTCAGGTAACAAAATGTCTCTGTCTGACAGATCTAAAGTAGTACTCTTCCACTGATCATTCCCAGGGTCCTTATGTTGGAATCTAGAATTATTTTTTGCCTCCACTGCTAAATGAGGACTAAAAAAGGGAATGTGTATACACAGAGCAGAAGTGCACTTCTGTTTGGAAGATAACATTTCCCATCAGGTCTTTTCTATGTTACTGATACTAGGTTATACAGTTAATGTTAGTAAGTGGAGGCAGATACCCATGAGGAAATTGTCAGCATGATCGAAAAGAACAACACAAATTCTGTCCACAGAGAGCATGATGTCTTAGCACCAGAAAAGTGTGAATATTAGAGAATATTTTGCTTCTGAGATAGCCAATTTTGTCTCTCAGTTTCTCTGTGTATGTTTATTATTGGCTAATGACTTTAAGCAGGAAATGCAGCTATATAATTACCTATGTGTGGTTTTGAATTCAACAGAACTGAAAAACATACGTGTTCTAGTTATTCTTTCTTGAGCTTGTTCTTGTTTTTCTTGTAGTTAGTACAGTAGATTCTCAGACTAGTTAGAGCAACAGAGTTCTTGATTGCAGACTTTTTCTTGTAAGAAAACTGATTAATTTAGTTTAAGTTTTTGTGAATTCTGCTTCATCAATCACAAATTTTCACTGAAGAGTTACTATACCAAATACAAGCTATGTCTTCTAAAACAGATGATACCATCTTCGGATGTGACTGACAGTAATGTTGGAAAGGACATGGCAAATATACTTTAGTTTGTCTTTTAAAGTCTCTGAGGACTTACATGTGCTGATCGAGGTGAATGTGGGTTTTTTTGTTTCTTTTTAGATTAGTAATAAAGAAATAAACAAAATAATGCTATAGAGACAGGAACTGTAGTTTTATTTGTTGTGTTAATGCACATCCTGACGGAAGTATCCTGAGGACACCATTGATAATTCATACGATTTAAAGGGGGGATAAGGGGAATGCTTGCTTATATCTGAAAGACTGGGTATCTGAAAGTTTGTGTTCTTTCCCTCACAGTTCATATTCTTTGCTATCTCTGCCTCCTCCTCCATAAAGGTGGCTCTTTGAAAAAATTTGTTCCCTGGACTCACACACCTATGCTGAATACAGTTTGTTGTAGATGGCAACCTCACAGTACTGTCAGACATTCTTTCAACAGTGGCAAGGATAACATCCAGCACCACTGGATAAAACTTCCTAATTTTGTAAAAGACCCTTTTTCTGTTAATGATGGGATGAGACGGTTCCTGTAAACTTTTCCTTAGATGTTAGTATTACTTGAAATATGTACTTGGACTTCATGCTTTGTAGTTCACTTTGTAGCACATTTAATTTTTCTGGAAACTAGTGAGAAGATGTAGGAAATCTATTTGAAGGCTATTTTTTACCTCACTTCTATCAGAGAGAAATAGTTGGCTAAGAACATCTCGTGATAACCCAGGATATGATTAATCATCTATAATAACTTAAAGTTCTTCTGCCTATTTAGTCTGACAGTTACATTTTGTAAATGGCTCTCTGTAAGTAGAGTAGTAGAGGGTAAAAAGGATGCACTGACTTTTCATTTGATAGTATAACTTAAAGCCTCTGTATGAATGTGTACCATTGTGTATATAGCGAGATATCAGTCAGTTTACTCAGGCATTTTTGGCATGGAGGAATTTTGCAGAATATTGGAATTTGATTAAATAGTAAATTAAATTAAATCCATTTGAATGGATTCAGGAGACCTAGGGCAGACAGCAGGTGAGTCTACACTGTCAGATCATTTACTCCTTGGTTAATCTCAAAGTCCTGCTGTTCTGACTGTCCCCTCTGGGAACAGGCTGTATCTTTCATAGGATATAATTCTTCAGTTGGTTCAAGCCCACCATCAGCACTGAGATCCAGAAATAGTTTGGTGGTTTGTCTGGTCCAGAGACTATTACAATAGACAATATGTACAAAACATCAGCTCTAACTCTGTCAACTTTGGCTTATCCTCACAATATTTTTTTGTGAGGGTCTGCCCCTTTATAGACTCCCATACTCTCCTCTTCCATACACAAAACAAAGTCTGGATGTCATTGCTTGAAAAGTGTAAATATCAGAGGGTATCAGGTGACTTTCTTGTTATTCATCACTTAATGAAGATATATCAGTTTTTAAAATCATAACATTAATAATGTTATGTCTCAGATCCAAACAAGAACTTGTGGCATCAAGAGGAGAACCAAATTGTTGAGACAGGGTTGCTGCACCGGTGGTCAAGTAACAATAGTCATATATCAGATATGAAACAGGTTAGTGTTGCTCATGGCTTACAGTGTGGGCATGTGGGTCAACATGATGAAGAGCCAGAGTGTATTGATCCACAGCACTACATGCTGTGTAGTGTGGACAAAAATGGATTGCTATAGAGACCAGCCATGAGCACTGCAAATGTGAACTTTTGCTGGTTGAACTGGCCAGGAGAACATAGAGCATTCCTTCATCCTTTTTACTAATACAGCAGAGACACAGCCTATGTTGTTTCAGAAACCAGAAACTACAACAGAGAAGAATGCAGACTAGAAAGCAGCTTATAAGTGTAGAAACAAAGGGAAAGTCCTCAGTTTCAGAAAAGTGCCCTGCTGCCTCTTTGTTCATTGTTTCAGCAAGGAACTCTGGTGTGTGTAAAACTTTGCTGGGCCAGGGAAACAATCAGTTTTATAGATTAAAAAAAAAAAAAAAAAAGGGATGGGGGAGTGGTGAGGAGAAAAGCATAGTCTCCTTAGAATACAGTATATTTATTTTCTGTAAACTTATAAAACTTATTTAGGGAGAGACATTTGTACATTATTTTTGCTTATATGTATTATGCAATAGCATTTTAAAAAAAAAGGCACAGAGTATTCAAGCAATGGGCCACATAACTCAGTGCAGAAGTACTGTGGAATGAAGCTATCAGTTACACAAATTAAAACTGCCAGTGCTATCCTTTCACCTTTTCATCTTCTCCAAAAGCAAGGAAAAAAAAATTTCTTTACTTTTAAGCAGGCATTTTCATAACTTGCACTTAGAATGAAAACAGGAATAGTATTTCTAGTGCAAACGTCCTTGGAAGCTCATTTGAGTTTACAAGGGATTTCGTAAATTTTAATTTATAATCTTATCATCTATAATACTTGAGTAGGTGTCCCTTAATATGTCTAGCCAATTGCATAAAGAAAAACAATTAAAATTCGTTATAATATCAATTAAGTGTTTTTTGATTTTTGGTTTTGGTTTGGTTTCTTTTCTGGTGTATAGGGAAACACAGCCTCATTACAGGCATGGAACTTCAATTTATGTGCTCGGAACTGACATTCAATATCTTCTTTTTCATTGCTATTCAGGAACCTGGTCAAATAGATTATTGTCTGTGACAGATTTCTGGCAGTCCTTCTTGGTTAGACTTGGTAATTTTAGAGAGAAGACAGAGTCACTTTTGTATATAATAAAAGTAAAAGTTGTCAAGCATCCATACATATTTTATGCTGCATAAAACTTAAGTACTAGAGGAAAGATTCTGTTTTCAGTCATGCCATTGTAAATTCATAGTGCCTCTGCCGACCTCCAAGTTTGCATTAATGACATCTAGCCCAAAGAATGCATTCCATTCTTTACTTGGGCAATACAGCTCTCCTAAGACAACTTGGCCCTAACTGTTTTTTTTGACTAATACAGTCATGCACAACTGTGATGTATATTTTGGCATTTTGGCATTTCCTACTGCCATTGACATGACTAAAAGCAATTTATATCAAAGTGCTTGCTTGAAATGGCATCAGGTACTCAGTTAAGTTCACAGAAGTGAGTATATTCAGTTGCAAAAATAGACTAGGGAAAAAAAGCCATTTTCTAGTTCTATGTTGCTAGCTCTGCCTTTTTTTGTCTTAAAAAAAGATGATGATTCCCTTCAGGCAATTTTGCACATTGCTTCTTTTAATTTTCAAATGCTGCTGAAGCAGCAGCACATGAGCACTGAGGTGAAACAGAGCAACAAAAGTCCTTTGGATTCTGTAATCTGAATGGCAGATGATATTGTTTTTAAAAGATTACATATTTGATAGGGAAAAAAAAAATCTCAATTCCCTTTTGAAGGGTTATGGAATGCTTTTACTGAGGACAAATACTGAAAATTCTTCACATCTCCTTTGTAGAATATTTGCTAACTAAAGAAAAACATGTTTAGAGGCATGACTTCCTCTGTGTCTTTTCCAATAAATATATGATATAAAACATTTGAAGGATACACTCTTTTGAAATGGAATATGACTTTGACTTTATTTTTGCAGATTTAAAAATAGTGAAATATTACCACAAATGCCCTAAAAAATACAGAGTTCATTAACCTTTCGTAGCTCTTTTTAACGACTCTCTTATGCACTTTGGCACATGCATTTAAACCAACAGCCACATGGGACGAGCTTTATCTCACTACTAGCATACAGATTTCTGGCAGAATGAAATAGTATTTTTAGCATCCTGGTGTAGGTATTTAAAGAATTAAATGTTAAAACAATAACAGCAGATCCTACATCCATAGCATCTGAAATTTGCAACACAAGGCTGATATTATGGACAGTAGTGAATCTGTAGAAGACTATTACAGTGTTGAGGCATGCTTAGGAGAGTTAGGCTGGTTTCTGTATTGTAAAAAAGGGTACTTACAGAAATACATATATATAAATATAAATATATATATGGTATGCCCCAAATCACACCCATTCCTAACATTTTCTGTCTTGTTTTATCACAAGTATAGATAAATATGTTATAAAGCAACTCTAGAAATAATTTTCTCCAAGTGTTTTTACACCTCAGTCAAATTTACATTGATGGTAGTTTTAAAGCAGAGAGTTATGTCATCTTTGGAACGAAATCGTGATTCAAACAAAGTTCATGGGAATTTTGCCTGACTTCTGTGGAGTTAATGTTTCATGCAAATCTTGGGCAGTGCTTTCACCAATAGTGGAAGTTGTTTCCCTAGAGCCAAATGTAGCCTATGTGTTCCAGGAATGATTACTTATACCCATCTTCATGCATCGAAATTTTTTTATTCACTTACCGTAGCTTTTGCAATTAGAAATAAGTCACAATTACACAAAGTAACAGTGGTTTTGCTGTTTTAGTTGAAGATGCCTGAGATGCTCAAAGACATTCTTAAAAATATGTATTTGAGACATGCTTACTTTTCTTCATTGTGACTAGAAAGCTGTAGGCATAAAACATCATGAGCCAACTGATTCCTTTCCTTATAATGGAAAAGAACAGACTATTCAGCTTTCCCTGTATCTGGCACAGTTCAAAAGGCTTACCCAGTCAGGGTTCATTCATAGAAAGTTACTAAGTCCTATGCTTTCAGAATCCAAAAGCATATTATTCTCATTCTTCACAAAAAAACAGGGTATAATCAAACAATAAGGAACTGTCAATGTGTAATGTAGTACAGCATATCCCACTAAATATACAAGTAAACTTCTTGCAAGACAGTTCCGGATGCTTAGGACCACATGGAAGAATGTTACTTTAGAAAAATGTTTCAAAAATTCTAAAATCTAAATAATGCTATTTTTTTGTCAGAACACTTTAAAAGACCCAAGAAATTACAAAAACATTTTGTTTTCCTTTGACAGGATGACATTAGATTTTTCAGTTTTCTGTTGAACAAACGTGAAGCAGAAAGAATGCACTTACCTCTTCTTCCATCTCTTCTTTCTGCCTCTGAGTGGCCCAGTACAAATTGTGCTTTTTGTGTTTCGTTTACAGAAAAACACTGTCAGGTATTTGAGGTTTGGTTCATCTTTCTTTTATACCTAATCTTTACTCTGGAAGGCCTTTGACTCTTGGACCCTTTGTCTTTTGCTGTGTATGGAATTTTATAGTTCTTTTTTTTCTACTACAAGTAATAATATTACTACTATTAACTAATATTGCTGCTAAGAATAAATAATTATATTAAATAATAATTGTCTTTTGCTGTGTATGGAATTTTATAGATTTTTTTTTCTACTACAAGTAATAATAATATTACTATTATTAACTAATATTGCTGCTATGAATAAATAATTATATTAAAGAAGTGTTATAGTCCAACCTACTTTATATACCAGTCAGTTGGATTTTTGAGAGCTTGTTTCTCATTCCAGAAATATGTGATGACTGTTACTGTCTATCAGTCTCCATAAGGATATTTACAGTTAGAAAAAGCTTTATATATTTACATAATGACAAAATACTTATGCAGTAAGTATTGAATATGATCATTCCAAAGGAAAGATTTACTTAGGTCATCCTACTTAGACAATGCAACAGGTGCGCTAAAGCTGAATACAGTATCTTTTCTGGGGGTGTTTTTTTTTTTTTTTTTTTTGTTCATTAGTAGAAAGAGTGTCCTTTTTAGTTTCTGAAGGGTTCTTCTGGTATTTTCAGCTTCAGGACTCCATGGCCATTCTTGTAATAGTGAGTTAGAGCCTTTGTAGATCATGTTTTTGGCAGTGAGTGAGCTATGGAACAGTCATACATTAAGGTAATGCAGCAGGTCCATGGAAAACTTAGTTTTTTTCAAATCAGGACTGGCTTCCACGTTTTTAAAGCCTTAACTTAGTGCTACTGAAATTTCATAGCACTTTATGAGTGTGCAGCAGAGAGCTGTACCAAGGAAAGAGCTGTTAGATCTAACTGTATGCTATGGAGTTTGGGATAGAAACTAAATCTAAGTTCATGCTGAATATAGGTTTCGGAAAAAAATCTTGCTTAGATATAAAAAAGAAATTATGAATCTTGTATTTGTAATTTATCTGATATTGGTAGCTCTGCAGGAAGTTAGAAAATAATGTGTTAGTTTACTGCATCCTGATTTTTCTGATTTTTTCCCTCTTTCCTTAGTTACGTTTTTATTCTCCTTTGGCTTGTTAATACAGGTGTACTCACTTAATTCTCAGTTACTTCAGCTTCCTTAGAAGTTTTCTCACATAAGGTAATAAATTACAGTTGACAAATATGCAGAGAAAATAAGCTTTGATATGTGCAGGCATTTGCCATGTGAAGCAAAACAACAATTGAAGAAAAAAGGTTGTCTATTTTTAACTTTTAAAGTACGTTTTATTTTTTAGGCAAATAGTCTAAGGCCAAATTTGGAATGCCTTGAATTACGTCCTCAAAACAATCTCACCACCAACACTGAGTATAAAATATGTGAAAAAAAGGGATTACACAGTGCTGACTAAAGACTCAACAGAAGTGGATTTGTTCTTCTGTTTTTTTGGTTTTTGTTTGGTTGGTTGGTTTGGTAATTTTTTTGTGTGTTTTTGTTGTGTTTTGTTTTTCCAAACAATGATGACATTAAATATATAGCTCTGTAGTTTTTCTTTTTAAAGTAATTTCAGCTTCTCCATAACTTTTTTTTCGAAAAGCCATACTAATATACATCAGCTTATAATGGAAGAAAATCCCAACAAGCTTGAAAAAATTTTGTAATATTTTGAAAATTGATTTAAAAATACAAACATGAAAACATTAAGTGGAATTAGGCACTATTAATATTATTTCAGTTAGGTCTTTCGTTTATCTTATTTTGCATGCAAAAGAGGAAGTTTTTCTTTGAATTTAATTATCTATGGAAAGTACATTTATCTCTTCACTTATGTCACCAAAATCTTGCTGAGAAGAAGAATTATCTTTTAATACAATGAACAGTCTTTTGTGGAAATCATTATAGACTTATTTTAAAAATACGATTTTTTAATACCAACGTGATGAGCAAACTCTAGTAGGTGTATAATTAAAGAATAAACTCTTACAAGAAATTTATTTCTTAATTAGTTTTCTGAATTTTCTGGGTATCATTGACATCCTTAAAAGAGAGCTGAATCATCACATCCAATACTTGAGGCTGTTTGGTTGAAAACTTTCAGCTCCATCCTGTTTTTGTCATTTGTAAGTTTTAGAAGGCATATAGATGCCCACAACCCTGAAAAAACATGAAATCTTATTAAGTTAAAGTTCTGATTATAACAATACTCTGAACTAGCAAAGGAAATAATTGCATTCAATCACGTTTTTCACCTGTTCTGTATAGTGATTCACATATCTAGCCATACAGAAGCCTGAAGCAGCAGTTTGTTCTATTTGACACTGAAAAGCAGTTTAATCTCATAGGAAACTTGATATTATATTGCTTTTAGTTGTTGAGCATTTACCATTTGATCCTTTTGGGCTTAGCCTGATGACTCTAAAAATATTTATTTGAAAGCATTTGAAATTTTTGCATTGCAGGGAGGGTAGGTGATGGTGTTAGATCTGCAGATCTATACTCTTTAAAATCCAGGTACTTTTATTATGGAAATTATTATGGATCTGTAAGTACTGCGGCTTCACGAAGGAATATAGCACATATTTTTCCACTTGTAAATGACAATATTCAGTTGAATAAGTTGCATATGCTCTCACCATCCGAGTCCTGTGAAAATTCCTGTGATTAAGCAGCAAATATAAAAGCTCTTGTTTGTTTCAGGTTAAATAAAAGTTTAAAATATTGTCTTTCCATTTATGTATTATAGAATCACTAAACTAATTAAAAATCTTGTGCCAAGTTTTGTTCTCTGAATACGTTATTTGAAAGACTTATCATTTCATGGGGTAGATGTTTGGTAGAGGAACCATAGCAGGGTTCTGCCACCTCTAATCTTGAGAAACTGCCCAGGTGGTTAAGAGGAAGTTCCAGTTGTTGCTTGTTCTCATGTCAGGACCCACCCCCCTTCAAAAGCAGGAGCAGGAGCTGCAGGAAAAGATGTGATTGGCACTAAATTGTTAAACCTGCAAGGGCCATTGGGGTGTTATACAAGGGAAAACTTAAAACCGATCTTTAGCTTCTACAGACATAAACCCTCTTCTGTTAAAATCTCTGAAGTTTGTACTAATTTCCAGTCTATTTAAACACTCCATGTGAGTGCCTGTGTACATACACAGACACATTCCATACTTTATATATCCCACTTTCCTTAAAACCAATGGTACAATTCTTATCCATGTCTAAGCAAGCAGGATCCTAGAAAATAAACATTAAGATTTTTTCTTTATACTGTTCTTTGCCATTCAAGAAGTGCTTAGCTCATCCTCCAGTATTTCAGCATTTGTGTCTTGTGCTGTTGAAGGACATTAAGAAGATGTGTTGAATTTGATATTTTGATATTTTCCTGTTAGGAAAGAACTTTTCTAATTTAAATGTTGCATGAACATTAAGAAGTTATTTTCTTGTGGAAAATATGCTGAGTTACATTTCTTGTCCTGTGCCTCATCTTAATGAGTCTCAAAAACTATTTTCAGAATAATAGCTGCGGTGGAAAATTCCACTTACCGTATACATAAAGTTTCATGTATTTACGATATATATCTCCTCACGCAGTCAGAATATCTTTAAGATTTTAGTAAATGCTTTTTCCAGAATAAAATAATTAGTATAAATAAATGAAACACAGACATTTATCATTATGAGAAACATATTGCACTTTGAAAAATAAACATAAGAGAATTCTTAATTTGTTTTTCATAAACTGATCATTGTTTTGATGGATTGTGTTACAATTGACCACTTAATCACACACTAAACACACTACCATAATCAAATGCATCTTTTTTTGACATGCAAACTCTTGCAATGTGCAAGCACACAGACAGATGGAAAACACACCAGTTGAAAACTTGCCTGTGAAAGTAAATATTTAAGAACCTTTCAGATTTTAATAGGCTTTAACAGAGTATTTACTGTTTAGCCTCTGCTTCTCTATTTCTACTTCAGCCATCATCTGAGAACTGTCGCAGTGTCACTCTTCTGAGTAAGTATGGCAACAAATAAGGAAAACCCAAGTCATTACTCAAGCAAAGTATATGTAGAAGGTAGGGGGAGGGATGAAAGGAACAAAACTAAAGTCTGTTAAATTGTGTTGGAAACGTTAGCTCTCTCTTTGGTTGTGGAAGTAGCAGGCAATTTTAATCCCAACTGGAACCCTTCAGGCTCAATATTCCTGCTGAGGGTGTGGGAGAGGGATTGTCTAGTTTCCTAGAATTTTTATGCATTTGGCAGGAAGGCAAAGTCACAGATTTTTTTAGGTACAAAGGTAATGGATTTAAGGGCTTCAAGAGAATATATTATCTGATTATAAAAGTCAGAGCCTTTAACTGAGTGTATTATAAAACAAAATTGAAAGGAGTAGTACAGATTACAAGTTTTAAAAAATCATAAGATTAGTCCTCACACATTGTGAAATGGCCTTTGATGTTCCATCTGTGGTTTTAAGTCTTCTCATTTTCTTTTGCTTGTAGTTTCTGAGAATTCAATAGTATATCATGATATATTTTTCTTAGTGCATTTTGGTTTTGTGGTAGTTGAAATCCTCTTATAATTGCTTTTCTCCAGGAACTGTGTCCTTCAGTAAAGCCTAAGATACATTTAGAGGTGATAAAATCGTAAGAAGTTAGTGGCAGAAATATTGCCAGCTATTGTGAGGGTGGAGGGAAATATGCATTACCTGTCTCTACTGCTAAGTTCCTGAAGAAATCTACCTTTTCCACGGATGGTTCCTTATTCTTCAGAAGGCAAATAAGTGAGAAGAAACTTACGTCTCAGAAAAAAAAGAAAAATACAATTTAGGCATCTAGCTGTGGGGAGCACAGGCCAGATGACATAAATTTTCAGCATTTAGTGAGAACTGTGTATTACAGACCTGCTATATCAGGTGGGAGTTGCTCTTAGAAGGTAGAGATGAAAAGAAGCTGTCTTTCTTCAGCAGTAGGGAGCAGGATGAAAAATGTATATTTGAAGGGTAGTGGAGGAAGGTTGAGGAAGGTGGAATAAGGAGAACGACAGGATCTTTTTATAGACATCTGAGGTTGAGTGTTCTTATAAATAGGCTGAGGTGAAACTCATTATTTCAATTCAGTTACTTTCCTTACCCCAGTGTAGTTATGAGAATGCTAGAATAAGTACAGTCATACTAGATTAAGTATAGGCAAATTGCCTAACTGCCTTATTTACCAAGCTTGAGAAACAAACCTGCTCTGAGCTTCATGATATGGTACACTGATAATTAGCACCTAGGAGGCTCACATGATTTATATATGAATGCATGATGTGCATACCTGTGTTTGACTGAGTATAGACATGCCTCCAGCAGCTAAACTAAGTACTTGACCAAAATGGCTAGGCACTCCGACGTGTTTGCCTCAAATGTATTACAGAATAGCAAATTGTCTGTAATTTTTGTGAAGCTGTGAGGAGGGAAGTAGAATCATAGAATCATAGAATCATAGAATTAGCCGGGTTGGAAGGGACCTCAGAGATCATCAAGTCCAACCCATAAGTAGCTTACAGTTAGCCACAGATGTCCAGCGGGGAGTGATCTGGGATTAACAAGAGAAATATGTTTGATCCAGTGACAATAAACCTGTTCTTTCAAAGATATGCATGAAGTTGTAGATAACACTCTATAAACATATGATCTTCCTGTACTATTCTCTTAATAACAGCCTTCTGTAAATTCAGATAGATGTTAGAATGTCTGGAGTATTCTTGTTACAGTATATACTGTATATAGCAGTCACAACTTTTTGTATTTTTGTTATAGTGTGTCTTCAGTATTGATACTCACACTAGAGACACAGTATTCAGATTTGACCAGTACATTGTGCAATGATACTAATACATCAGTCAGAGTGGGTAAATTGACAAAATTCTCAATTTCCTAATCATAAGAAACTTAGATAATCTTCTTTAACATTTTAAGCTTAATGGTATAGTTTTGATGGCTCTTGGTTGCCCAGTCACAAAAACATGTCTCCATATCATTCCTTGTATCTAATTCTTTATTTATTTATATCTGGCTTTGAATTCATCTGGCAGCTCCACTCTATTCTAGTATTCAGTTCTCCATATGTTCTTCTGTTCCTATTATTTTTCTTTTAACCTTCCTCATTTTACTTATGGCCTAATTATGAGTAGGTATAAACTGGCCATGGATCACTTCAGATTATAATTTAGAAGGTATTTAATGAGTAGAACAACAGTATTCTTCTGTCTCAAGATACTAACAGCAAAACGAGATCCCATCTCACCCTTAAAAAGTTGAAAATATGCAGTCCTGAAGATGAATTTGATAACTGCAGTATGAAGAAAACAATACTGGTTTTGAGCAGCCTTGCTTTTCTAGGCAAATTCATTTTGCAGCATAGCTCTCTAGTGGCTTCATTTTTTTTATTATGAGTCAGAGTAAAACTCTAGAGTTAAGTTCTGTCAAATTTATCCCCTTGCTCAAGGTATGTTAGTCTCTGGGGTTTATTCACTCATGGTTTGTACTTGTGGGAAAAAAACAAACCACCTCAAAACCAAACACAGCTTACTACAATTATTTAAGCACATCTCCCCAGAGATAATACTGTTGCTAGCTCAGTAAGCAATATGCTGTTATATACTGCTCACAGACCTTTTCACTAGCCTCAATTTTCTTTCTAGGTAGGCTGCCTATCTTTTGGGCCAGATTGTCCAACCCTTGCATAAATTCTTTTATCTCCTCTGCTCAGTGCAGTTAGCAAGCCCCTAAAATATGAACATCCATTGATCTTTTTTCACATACTCTATGTTTTTGGCTCCGTGGGCATGTGTGTCATTAAATTCATACTTACATATGTTTAAGATTTTTGCTATTAGTTTTCTGCTTAGCAAAGGTAGTTCTTTGGATGGAATCTTCCGTCTGTTCTTGCTTCTTTGTACTTTTGATTTCCTCTTGTTTTATAAGAAGGATATTGAAAATCTAAGATTTAGATTTTTCAAGTTTACATTAATTTTGCTGAGGATTTAGCAATGAACCTATTGACTTGAAACTATAACAGGATTTGTTTTTAATAACTCAAGACTATAAATTAAACCAGTGTTAAGTAAGCAATATATGGATTTATATTATGTTGGATGGTGTATTTACTGTCTGGAATTAGCAGAGGTGGGACTGGATTCTCTTAAATACTAACGGTAGCAGAACACTTAGACTGTTTACTCCAAATGCTGAAAGGAAACAAGCTAATCACTGGTGTTCTTACATACATATTGGTTAGTCAGGTACAGTCTCTATTCTTATATTTTTCAATATTCCTATCCTTCAGTGCTCCAGTGCTACATGAAAGCAGATCTGTTGCAAGGTCACTGTCAGAACAGGAAAAAAATTTCAATCTAAATACAATAATATCCCACCTTTATATTGGTGTATTTACTAGTATGTCAGCAGTTCCCTTATAAACCTGTAGCTTTGTAAATAAATAACTTAGCTTTTGAGAGTTTCCTTTGGCTAAGCTTGGTCAACTAGTCCTAAGCCATAAGCTAATTCTTTAAGAAAAGAAAGGAAAAAATACTTTTTACATGCCATTTCAATAGTCTTTTTTTCTTAAAGCTATCATGAAAAGAACAGAGTTAAGAAGATTCATCTTGGTCTGTATGAAGGTTTTACTTTCATAGTTATTTTTTCCTTTTTTTTTTTTTTCTTTTTTCATTGTTATTTTTTTCTTTCTTCAATTTCCTTAACATAAATTAAAGATTTTATTCTGTGTGTTTGGAGAACAAGGGAAGATGCACTCCATAGATGGGAAACCAAAAGTTTCCATTCACATCAGTCAGAGCAGCACTAGCAAAGTCACCACATTATCTCAGTGATGTGTGAACTTGAAGTACTACATTGGTTCATATAAATACTGTATGAAGAACTGCAGTGTCTTATTTTTCGGGTTTTGCTTTTTTTTTTTTTTTTTTTTTTTTAAATAAAATCAATAAAATAGAATTAAAAATAAGACCAAAGAAAGTTCACTTTCTCAGTGGATTATTATAGAAAAGTGATAAAATGTACAGGTTCAAATTAAATTAACGATAAGCCTTTCCATATAGTATTCACATGATATTTCTAATCATGTAATTTAAATATTACTGTCGTATAGAAAATGGCTATTACTGGTGTTAAAAATCTGCTAATTTTTCACCTTGGTGATTGTCCTGAATACTTGGCCTGAATGATTGCCCTGAATTCAGAGCCTTGCAGTCTGCATCCAAAGTACAGATGGTTGCTGCAGTCTGCTGGTTCACTTTAGTGTTCTTCAGTGCAGTGCCTTTTGTACTGAATGGACAGAATCTTGTTGCTTTGAGCCCACTTGAAACCAGGCAAGAGAGATGGTTTCTTTTCTTATATTTTCTTGTTTCTTTCAGTCAGTATTGTAGCAAAAGCTTACTTTCTCTCGGCTTTTTATCACTGTCATCTTAAAAATGTTCTTTGGCTCCTGGGTGTGTACACTTTTTAGTATATATAACACTTTTCCCAGGCACACCAAAATGTATTTCTGGAACTAAACCTATTCCCACTTCTCCTAGGCTTAATCTCATGCATGGAGGCAACAGTACTAAAGGGCTCATGCATTGTCTAGTCTTACATATTCCGTCATTTCCACTTGGAATTATGGTCATTAAACAAGTGAATATTTATGTGTTTTCTCCTGTTATATCTTGCAATTTTTATTATAGCAAAAGCAGATGCCTCCAATTCAGCTCCAGGTCATGTCCACCACTTTGCTAATGGAGCTGTCTGCGGACCCATCTTCTGTGTGGGCTCTTGAGCATGACTGATAATTAGGGTTTTTTCAACCTGACATTATTCATCTGACCTTCTGCACAATTTTGTAAATAGTTTCATGGACCTGGTGGGAAGAGCATTATCCATGGTAGTAACAAGGAAGAAGATGATGGAATATCAAGATATGTCCATTAAATCTCCAAATATGTTTTGAGCTAAATCACTCATTCCTACTGTTAAAAGAAAAAAAAAGTAAATAAATATATTTTTGATCAGGTGACTGAGAGGAATACCATTCATAGGAAGCATAATATTCACTAGAGCAACAAAAACATTTAAAAAAAAAACAAACTACTTGCAAGATAGTGATAAAAGGATAATTCTTGTTTTACTTGTCAGTCTCACAAGAGAAATAAATTTTGTTTTCTAGACCTTAGTCTCGTGTGTGTGTGTGTGTGTGTGTGTGTGTGTGCACTGTCTGGCTTCCTGCTATGTGTTATGCATTTCAGGGTAATCACCAGAGCAGTTTATACTGCTGCTGCTCTTGAGTGTCCTTTAGGTATCACAGCTGTCCTGGTTTGGGCCAGGATAAAGGTGATTTTCTGTCTTGTACTTTTGTACAGATTTATAATTAGCTTGAGCCCCACGTTGGGTGCCAATAAATCTGTCAGGGTTTAACACTGGCCTGGCAACTAAGCCAAATAACACATGATCTCTATTAATCCCCCTCTCCTCCCTGATAAAGAAAGGGGAGAGAATAATGGAGAGAGACTTATGGGTTGGAAACTAAACTACATAGCTTTAATGAAACAGTAATGATAAATAGGGAAAAAAAAATACTAAATATATACAAATATACAGGAAAATTAATACCACGTTCATCCCCTCTTTCCCCCAATAACTCTCACGTCACCACCGAGGCTGCAGGGCAGCCCTGGGAAAGTCCAGGCTGGAATCCTGGAGTCAGCAGCAGTCGGGAGCTGGAGGCAGGAACACACAGATTCAGGCTGGCAGGGATCAGGATCACAGGAAGAGGAACGGATGGAATCCTCCCAGGATGCTGAAGCAAACAGGAACAAGTGAAGAAGGGGCAGCAGGAATGGAAGGGATCTGACCCTCATGATCCTTCAAATTTATATGAAGTATGACATGTATGAGGTAGAATACTGTGTTGGGTCAATTTTGGTCATTTATGTTGTCCGTTCCTCCCCAAAAGAGGGCTGCAGGTGTGACCTCTTTACTCCTTTTCTCCTTCCAGAGGGTAAAATGTTCCTCAGAACTGAGCAGTGTCCTTGGTTCTGCACACCAGTCTCCAGCAGTAACTATAAACATCAAGAGTTATCAGTCCTAGAAGCAGACACTGACTGAGAAACTTGCTGTTAATTTCAGCAAATACAGATACTTACAAGAGACTTAGATGAAAGCAAACGTACAAGACAGAAAATCACCTTTATCCTGGCCCAAGCCAGGACACTAGTAAACTGTGGTAGTAAGCAGATGAGATGCATTTTGAATGTAAAGCTTTTTTCTAAGAGTCATCCTCTTTTTTCTTCTCTATCTCTTTGACAGCTTCCCTAGAGTTTCAGGTCTCAGAAAGTTAATATAGCAAGACTAAATGTATGAACTTTGAGCCACAATGTATTACTTTTCCCAGTAAACCAGAGTTTAGTGTTTACTTTTACTTTTTTTGAGTATTAGCACATACTGCATGTAGCTTCTTACTGTGTCAATAGAAAATTAGATAGAATTAGAATAGCTCTGAAACTTGAGGACTGTTGTCATGTTTCTACGCATGCTGGTCATGGAGCAGACTAAAAGAAAGGAATTTAATTGCAAACCTTAAGCATAAATCACCATGAGCAATGAGGTACTTACCATCTTGTCAAATGAGCTTGGTCCGTGCCGTTGGCTGCCAAACTGGAGAATTTATGAAGCATTAAACTATGTCACTCTTAGCCAGATTTAATGTACAGTAACACTATGGTCACATAAAGTTTTTCACAAATGAGATTTGAAAAAAGTTAAATACAACAATCTCAAAGGATCAGTGCAATGCATATTCATGCTGAAGCTTTCCACTTAGCTAATACAGACCTATTAGAGTTATTAAAAGACTAAATTAAAACTATCACAAAGAGCTTGATGTAGTATTAGAGCACGAAACTGCCTGGACAAATTCAGTCTCACTTTATGATATACATCATAAAGAGAATTTTGTTTGATCCACTGATATGCTCTCGTAAATATGTATTTTTGAACTCTAGTATTTTTGCCTTTTTTTTTTTTTTTTTTTTTTAGGAGGTAATACTTTAGTTTTCAGTGAAACTTTAAGTTTTATCAAGATACATTATCTGTATAGTATGAGATTTCTGTGAGCATTAGCACATAGGCAGCTCATTTGTCAGTGAATAAGACCCTGCAGTCTCAACATCCATGCTTAGTATTCTCCTTTTAGTTCAGGACTGCAACAAAGCACCTAGTTACTAAAAAGAGAAAACCAGTTAGGAACAACAGACATTTGTCTTTTCTAATTCATCTGTTTATCTGTCTATTTAATCTACCTAAACAGACAAATGAAACTTAAAATTTCAGTTCTCTATTTGCCTTATTATTCAATCTAGAAGCATCTGCATCTTACTTAGCAGACTCAAATTTATGTTGATGAAAAGTAATTACATATCTAATGTATTCCTGCACTTATGCAAACCTATTCTTTTTATATATTATTACCAAAATATAGTCTGCTCCCTGGTCTGCTGAGCACTCCTCTAGTCAAGATGGATCTCCTGACACTTGCTTTTCTGTTGCCATATATTATGCCTTATCAATCTGAGGGATGAATATGGTCTTACTGAATTATATGAAATAATGTGGAGGACGCTGAACTTAACTGACTCTGTCAGAAAACTGAGGGCCCATCAATTCCAGGCAGATAAGGCTGCAATGAAGCAGTTCAAAAGACCATAAGCCTAGGAAGATCAGCAGAGCAAATTTTTAATGTAGTCAAATCTTCTCCATTTGTGCCTCTAGTAGTTCCTGAGAGTCAAGTTGTATAAGATAACATTAGAAATTTGTTGTCCTAAAAATCCATGTGAATCATCGCCACATTTATTTTCTATGGCCTTTTGTATTAGTTTGTTCATAATGAACTCAATTATAAAACAAAACAAAACAAACAAAACATTACTGATTTTTGGCAGCTGGCTACTAATATTTCAAATTATTGTGGCCTGTCTACTAGGTGGATTTATCTTAATTATTGCCTGGTATGCTTCCAGTATGTATCTGCAAGACTGGGGTTTTATTTTTCTAAATCACAGAAGAGCCCAATTTGCTTAAAGCAGAAGCTAATATTGCAGGCTGATAGGCAAAGCCTTGATGCTTATTAATGAGGCATACACTCTACTCTCAGCTGGACTCAGTTTGAGCTTTTCTGGCTGTCCATGTCAGCAGTGAAAGACAGTAGTTCCCACAAAGTGCATTAAAATGCCAGCTTTAATGAGACATTAGGTGGTTTATCAAGAAGAGATGCTAAACTGTGCTAAACTGGGTCTGTTAAAGGACATACATGCCAAATACCTTAAAACAGCACATAGTGGCTACTAGATTTGAAACAAGCTAGTTTATATGAGGCTCTGATTAACACATGTCTTAGTCTAGGACACGTGCATTAAACTGAGTGAAGCCAACTAATAGGTGGTGATAATATCTTTTCAGTGCAATTACCTTTTAAAATTAGTAGAACCTTTCACTGTAGGGATAAACCTGTCCATAACAGGGCTTTTAGAATCTTGAAAGGCTGGAAAAAAGTCATGCAAATATACGGGTCATTGACCAAAACCAATATTAGACTAAGAGTAAGTTATCTCTTCCTTTTTGTCATAAATCAAAAAGAAGGTTATAACATCCTTAGAAAACAGTATCTTAATTACAGGTTATCCTTCAAGGAGCAAACAATGTCTTAACAGTGCTATCTTAAAGGTGGTTTTGATAGCAGTTAGTGCTGGAAGCAAGCAGTCTATTTGATAATCAGCATACATTTTCTAGTCTTCCATTTCCTACCTTGACATTGTTCTTCCTTTTTGTAATTGCTAATTATATTTTTAAATAGATGATTATAGGATTTTGTAAAAAAGTCAATACTCACCTTAAAGGCAATATACTGAATTTAATTAGTTTTCTTATGTATCTTCTCCTATTCAGTAGCCCAGGTATACATAGCTGATGTCTTACATGCTATTTCATTTTTACAGTTTTATTTTGATTATTCTATTAGGTCAGCAATTCTTTTTTATATACTCTGAATTCAGTCTTGATGTTTTTTTATCTTCCGCTAAACCTTTCTATCACACCACAACCCCCCTGCATAGATATATTTCATATTTTTGATCCACTGTGTGATTCAACCTTTAGTGACAGCTCAGAATTAACCTTCTTATTAGCTACTTGTTAACATTATAAAATAATTTCAAAGCTGTCTGTTTTCCTTCACTCCTGTCTTCTATTAAATCTTAGGAAGATCTTATCTTTGTATTGCAAGGGGAAATTGTCTTCAAAGTTGAACAGATCAGTAACACTACCCAACGCCCTTGTTCAGTCTTATAGGCTAACAGGTATCATTGTAGGTATCTGTGATCATTCCTCAGCATTTACTTATTTTAGTAGCGAAGATACTATATATTTCCATTAAACTATGGCCATGGGCATATGTTAACTGTGGTAGTGTTATTTAACTATAAAGATAATTTGGGCTATTCTAGATTACTTTTACTGAAACAGACTGGTATTCTGGATTCAGTTCCCAAATCTATTACAGAAATTGGAGTTAAACTTTAAAAGGTTTAACTATCATCTAATAGAATAAAAATAGTTTAGAAATACATCTTCATTCTTTTCAAATTCCTTTTCTTTAGCCTTTTAAAGAAGCCTTATAAATACCTTGCTTGTAACATCTCGATTTTTTCTATGGGCATTGTCTGTCTCTTCTAATATTTTCTCACTTTGTTGAAGAAACATCTTTGTCCTGAAGTAACTGCAAACCTTATTTGTAAGTTTGAAAGTACACACTGTTTCTAAATTCATAGTAAGGTTGTCATGCCTTTTTCCATTCAAAATTCTCTATTTGTCTGTGAAGATTCAAATCTTTTCCTTCCATACTTAGAGATGACTGTGATAAAAAGCGTGCTTAAGTTTTTTTCCCATTATAGGAGTCTGTCCTGGACCACCAACATTTATGTCTAGACAAAAGAGAACAAAATTTTGTTAATTAAAAATATCTAGGGAAAGATGGTGCTTTTGATTGTGTTATTGAATCATTTGTCATCAGTTCTTTTACAGTTAGAGAAAAGTTTCTCTTTCATGGAGTTAACCTAAGGCTATTGCAGTTCCATTGAAGTAAGATGGAATAAACGAATGAATGTAAGAAAATGAATGAATGGAATGGATTTTTTCCAGGAGATATAACTTCATGGCAGGAGCTGCAGACTGATATTATCAGTCACTTACAGGATATAATCAGTTTCTTATGGGAAAGCCTTGAAGCTAGTTGTATCATTTGTGAAACCCATAATGCTAATTTTGTAGTAATAGCATGGCCATGGAAAAAAACTTTATCTTTTGGAAATGCACACTGTTTAGTTCATGAACCAATTCTTAAAAAAATGTTACTCTCAAAGTGGAGTGCTTTATTGTTGTTTTTAAACATTAATTGTTAAAGTAGAGATCATTGACATCTGCTTCTTAGGAAGATAGGACAGGAGCCAAGTGCAACACAAAATAATTATTTCCTTTTCTTTATTGCCCACCCAGAGGATAAAGACCAAAGCCCATAAAGAAGCTGCTGTATAACAGTTAAGAAAAGACAGTGCAAGGATGGTTGTTTACCAGAGTTTTCATTTATACATGTGATGCATGTTCTATGCATGAATGTCTACTTCTACTAAATATGCGATTAACATAATTCTAAGTATGATGTATCCAATTCTTGAGTCCCCAGCATAAGAAGGACATAGAGCTCCTTGAGCAGGTCCAGAGAAAAACCACTAAAATGATCAGAGGGATGGAGCACCTCCCCTATGAAGACAAGATAAAGCACTTGGGGTTGTTCAGCCTACAGAAGAGGAGGCACCAATGTGACCTTATAATGACTTTCCAATATCTGAAGGGGACCTACAAGAAAGCTGGGGTAGGACTTTTTACATAGGTGCATAGCAAGAGGACAAGAGAAAATGGTTTCAAACCTGAAGAGGGGAGATTTAGGTTAAACATTAGGAAGAAATTCTTTCCTGTGAGGTGAGATGCTGCAACAGGTTGCCCGAGGAAGCTGTGACTGCCCCCTCCCTTGAAGTGTTCAAGGCCAGGTTGGATGGGGCCTTGAGAAACCTGGCCTAGTGCAAGGTGTCCCTGCCCATGCACGGGGCTTGGAACTAGGTGATCTTTAGGGTCCTTTCTAACCCTAGCTACTCTATGATTCTATGTTTACATGGGATAACATTTCTTTGCTCTAGAGACATGTTTCTTTACCTGTTACATACACATTGCTTCTAGCAAGCAAGGTAGAATAATTATGTCTTATTAGTTTGACTAAATTTTAAATGGGTAGATGGCATTTCTGTCATGAAATAGCTAGTGATGTTTGTGGATAGTAAAGCATCTGTTTATTGAATAATCCCTGAGGAAATGAAAATTTAAGCAGTACAAGTCCTGCTGACACATATAACTTCTGAAAATTTTCAGTTTGAAAAGAAGCTGAGTTTTGTTTCGCTCTGTTTTGATTTGTAAATCTGAGAAGTCTAAATGCAACTTGGGAAATTGCTGTGGTCTAAGGTCTGTCAGAAATACCAAAGTACATATTCCTTTGTTGTGTGCATGTATGCCTGTGCTTATTAATAAAACACAAGACTTGCCAAGCAAGGATAGTAGGGGACTCTGAAATGTCTATAAGGTAATCAGCAGTGATTTCTTTGTTTCGGGCCTTGGGTAACAGAGCTTAGGAAACCTGGCTTTTAGCTGGGAACACTTTTCATTACTTTAATGTGAGAAATAATTTTTTTTTTTACAATATGCAGTCTCTGTGCTCTTTTCAGAGATCAATATTCCCTAAGGAATCCGTATCAATAAATAATCTCATCAAAAGGTGTATCGTCTAGCTGGATTTGAATACACAATTAAAAAAACATATTAAGATTAATGTTATTAAAAGACTAATTCATACACATTTTAATGTTTGACCCAAGGTGGGTTTTCTTAAAGTTTGTTTCATTATGCATCTCAAAACTGTTATTCTGAATACTAAACATACTTTTTTCACAAATGATCAAGGCAATCCATAATTCTGTCTTCCTCAATACCTTTAAAAAGCTTTTATGCCTATGTATGGCTTCTGAAAAGGGGGTTGTACAGGAGGAGAAAGGAATTTTTAGTTAAATAATTTCATGGATGTGTGTGTTCAATGTCTAACTTCACTCCCTTTGTGATTCTGTGATATACTGAAACATCTGACTTTCAAAATTATTTGATTTTGAGGAACAGAAAAGTTGAAAAACAATAAAAAGTAAGAGCAATTTTGTGAGCAGCTCACCAAGGGAAACAGAACTCCTGACAGCAATATAGAATAATTTCTCATACAAAACCTAATGCCCAAACTGAAATGTATTCCAGTCAGTAAATACAGAAGAGAGAGAAAAAGGCAGGCAAGAAAGTATTTGCTCTAATTTTGCATTTCAGTTTGGATCTCTCCTTTGCTTTTTTCTCATCCAGTGGGAAGCAGTTAAGCATTATATACATTCACTGAGACCATACCTGCAAAATTGTACCAAGCTCTTTGCATGGCCAATGCTTCAAGAAAACTGCAAAAGAAACCACTCTTTTATTTGAGTTTTTGAAATCTTAAAAAATTGGTGCATGTCCTTAGCTACACACTCTTTATAATTTGAAGGCCTCACTAGTTTTATATCGCATTGATCAAAAGAGGTGGACAGTCATTAAAATAAAAAGCATACCCTATTTAGGATGCAAAAGCAGGTACAATCACTATATACAGGTTTCGGATAGGTTGGTTCTGGATTTCAAAGATACAGTAAAAGCCTGAAGCTTGCTGAGTTTCTGAAGTAAAATTGCAAAACACCCTCAGTTACTATTAGATCCCAGCTAATAGTTAACAGATGTTTAAGACACAAGGTTTGATGTTGTGCCATGCTTTAACACATATCTGAGAGACTGGAGGACTAGGGTTTTGTTGTATCACTGATATTACTAGAGAAGGACTGGTCAGTGCAAAATGTTCTTCACTTCTCTACTGTATCCAGGACTCTTTCCATTTTTTTCTTTTCAGTCACCTGGGGAAACAAACTTCCATCAAGGCAACCAACAGATGGTTCAATTATCTAAATCATTATTTAAAACTTTCAATTGCTGTGAGATGTCACTTGCTCTTTGCTACACATATGATATATTTTATGATCATGGAACATAAAATCCATGATAAGGATGAAAAAAGCCACATAAAGCTCTTACCTTTCTTCTACTTGCTAATTGATGATCTTTGTTCCATATATATGGAAAATAAGTATTTGATTGCAAATGACAGAATAATACATTGAGATTTGAATTTTTCTTTATCATAGCTGTCTGAGTTTAACATGCTGTTGATATTAGCAGTTGCAGTTACTTAGAAGAGACTTAACTGAAAAGTAAAATTGCTGGAAGGAAAATTGGTTCTGTTCTGCCTCAAATTAGGACAATTGGCTGAGAAAACTGGGTCTGTTGAGCCTTGAGAAGAAAAAGCTTAGGGGAGACTTTACTATGATGTTCCTGTACTTAAAGGGTAGCTAGAAAGAAGATGGGGACTCCCTTTTTACAAGGAGTCACATGGACAAGACAAGAGGCAATGGGCACAAGTTGCTGCTGCAGAGATTCTGATTGAACACAAGAGGAAAATTTTTCACTATGAGGACAGTCAGACACTGGAATGGTCTCCCAGGGGAAGTGGTGAGCTCCCTCACTCAGAAAAGTTTTAAGTCTCAGTTTGATGGGGTGCTGAGACATCTCATATAAACAATAATATTAGAAGAGTTGAAGCAGATGATCCTTGAGGTCCCTTCCAACCTGACATTCTATGATTCCTATGAACAGTTTACAGAGGAAGATCACAAGCTTAAAGTAACTTGCTAATCATAAATTTTCTTTGTATTTTAAAAAGTAATTTAAATATTTTAAATGACAGACAGGAAGGGGGAAAAAAAAAAAAAAAAGAATTAAGAAAGTAAATAGCACTGTAATAAAGATATTAGCATGCTATTGTTTCCAGTCATCATTTCCAGATGACTGACTTCCCTCTATTTTTTTCCTTAAAATTCATTATCATTTTATAAGCCAAAAATACTTTCTTGCATATTTTATATACTTTATATTCTCCTTGTAGATGCATATATATCCTGCACAGATATCCAAAGAGCCATTCTGTGCTGGAATATTCCCACTTAGGTGCTATATATATCAGTGCAAAAACATTCCAGATATGAAAAATAAAATCCAGAATTCTCCAATCATTGCTGTGTGATACTCGACCTATTAAAAATTGGTATGACAGAGGCCAAGAACTGTCTCACTGCCAAAAAAAAAAAAAATTAAAAAAACCCAAACCAAAACACATGCTGTTAACATGGTCTCTTAATTTTTAATTGAGAAGCCTAGTTTTCAATTTTAGAGTTAAAAACTCACAAGAAAGAAAAGATTTGAAATTGAATCCAAATTTGCATCTTGCCTGTCAAGAGATTATCATCTCACATACTATAGTTAAGGAATTGCAGGGTCTTTTGACTTAGAAGTTTAACTGCTCAGGATGTTTAATTTTCTATCAGCAGAGGTAACAGAGTGAATGTTCTCACTCCATATATTTGCAGTCAGAAAAAGAAGAGTAACGGAATTTGAACTGTCACCCAGCTTAAATTAATTTTACTTTTTATCTCTTTTGAGTCCACTTCCAGATTTTTCATAAAAATGCAAGCTTTATTGAACTTTCTTAGTATTAGACCTGAACAGCTTTATCATAACCAAACTCATTAATTCAGCAGGAGCAACTTCCCACAGAGCATGACATTTCTATGGAAACACAGAGAAAGTTCCTCCTTCTGGCTTAATGCGATTTTTTTTTGAAGATTTTTTTTTTTTATTTCTATGTCATAGTAACAGTAAGAACAAATGTAACATTACAAAGACCTAAACTACATGAAAAGTGACCGAGCTTGGTCAAAATTGTAAGCCTAATAATAGTGTGTGAAGATGAAATGGCTTTCCTGTTGCCACATCTTAAAAGAATTTAAGCAAAATTTAAGGAACTGGTGTGTTCCCTGATTTTCTATAGTGCTATGAAAATCCGCAGTCCTTAGCAAATGAGTAACAATAATTGCTGGCCTTCTGTAATAAATCAACATTGACTTACAGTTTGACAGTTCACAGAAATACAAAAATGATTTTGCAAACACAGAACAGGAAGGTTTGTCAAGCTGCCCTTATTTTCTGTATTTTTTAATGCAATCCTAAGCAAAGTGACATGGAAAGCTTTTATAAACAGTTGCCTAAATTATTCTCCACTGAATAACTCAAAAAATAATCATATAGAAAAATTACGTTGCTAAAAGTGTCACTTGAAGCTTTTGTCTTTTACCTGTATTCCTGACAGTGAGGGATAAGGAACAAAATGAAATTTTATTTCCATTTAAATGGATTTGGAATCTGAGATGTGGCTTTATTATGTTTTTTGTCAAATTGAAACTAAAATAACATTAGTTACACCACCAAATTTTCATCCAAGTTTTGTTAGAAAATCCATTTCCAGATGGTGTCTGTGATATGAAGGCAAGTCATGAATGAAACAGCAGATTTGGGACCATTGCAAAGGTGTTGTTTTATAACATTTTATTGTTTAAGTTGCTTTGTGTCAGTGATGAAAAAGTGGAACAGGCAAATAAATGTACAGATAAAAAATAGAGTTTTGAGTGTGTACCTTCCTTTGTAAGCATCAATTTAAGAGGGACAACATTGTTTGGGTTTTCAGTAGTTCAGAAGATAAATATATGTAACATTGCCTATTGCAGAGATATTTTAGATAATTTAAAATTAAACTCAGTAAGACATCAATAGATTTCATTTCATATTCAAATTTCTTGGTTTTTTGTTTGCTACTTTTGGTAGCCACTTTCATGCAGTAGTTATATTAAATAGCAACTTCATTTTAGATAACTTAGGATTTTATAGTTCTTTTCTGATTTATCACTACAATACCAACTGACAATTCTACAGAATGATATTTTTGAAAAGTTATATCATTTCAGAGGTATTTCTTGCTATGCTGTCATTTCTCGGGAAGCAAATAGCTCCAAGATGCTCTAAATGCTTTAAATGAAGGTTCAGCCTTTAAAATAAATAGGTTTTTTGTTAAAATAGATCTTTTTGTTGCTGTGAATTTCAGGGAGAGGAGGGGTTTGCCAGCAGATCCCAAATCCCTTAATAAAATTATTGATGCTCTGAATGACAATAGGTCCCAAGAGTCCCACACCAATCTCCAGGCCACCAGCATGGGTACAGTTGTCAGCACCTGTGTGTATTCCTGTTACAATGAAAAAGTTGTGCTTAGCCATGTTTACCTTACAATGTCACAAGGCCTTTAAGAATAGTGAACTAAATGATTTATTACAATTCAGCTTATGAGTTGCATTGTTCAGTGATTTATCTTCATAAAATACAAGTGACAGCCTCTACAATGCATCAGAATGTTGTTAACCCAAGTAAAGTATGATGCAAAGATAGTATGTTTTCATGATTTATTGACTGTGGGTCCTATAATTACAAATTATGGGTATGACAGACCTTCTAATGCATAAAATGCAACAGAAAATCTGCAGTGAAAAATTCTTATAGCAGTGCAGTTCAAGATCCTATCAAAAATAAATTTTACAGTGAGGAGTGAGGTGAAATTGTCTGACCATAAAAATATGTATTTGCAGTACTAACTTCTAATAAATGCTGCAGGAAAGAAGAAAAATATACCAGATTTTCCATTTCTCTGTTTTCCATTGTGATTTCACTTGTGATCTAAACCAAAATGAAATTATTAAAAGGTGAGTGGATAGAAAATAACATTTGGAAGAAATATCTCAGTTATCGATAATTACTGAAGTGGCACTTTATTGTTAAGATGATGATTTCTGACAAACACTTAGAAAAAACCTGTAAATCTCCTAATCCTTGCCATATTTAACACAATTTCTGTCATCTTACTTTTTTTCCTGGCCTGATATACTTCATTTCTTTCCTATTAGAAGAAGAAAAAAAAAATAAATCACTAGACATAAAGATACTTATGAAGTAAAAAGCAGTAAATAGGTGCTAATGTAACTGTATAATTGGTAAAGAGCTTAAAAAAACTTGTGAAATGTGTATAAGTACTCCACTTTACTGTAATAAACTGATAAACTATTAGAACTATCTTTATTCTCCCTAACAAAATACTCAAAGTAGACCAGAAGCCGAATTTACTATCTATAAATAACAAAAAGCAGAAAATACTCTCTTGCCATAGGTATCTTCGCTTTATGTGTATGCATAGGAAAATCTCTTCAAAATGGCTTTTATGTATACTTTTTTTGTAGTAAGGAAGTGATATCAGTATGTTGCTTTGGGGGCTGACAATGATTATGTCTAAGTGAGCATTAGAAATTAGTGATTAAAGCATAATACTCTAAGTCAGAGTTGTGATGACCACCAAGTGACAAAATGGGCACTTGATAGGAAAGAATCCAGTAATTTTATATACAAGACAGCAAATGCAATACTTATAATTTTCCTAGCTATGTCTTCATGGTTTGTAAATGTTCTAGTCCCATCATGCCTTTTCCCATTACGTGAGGTTTTAAGGCCATTTCACTGTGAATAAAAGTTTGAAGGGATTGTAAAAATGCAGGGGTTTTTACTGGGGGAGGCAAATACTGAGCAAAGGTCAAAGTTAAAAAGCAAAAGAATGGGCAGTTTGGTTAAACAATTTTTCTTTGTGCTCAAGAGGTATTATTTTAATGCAGGATAATTCCTTTACTGTCAGAACAGATTCAGTAATTATGAGTGTGTATAGTATCATAGAGAGAGTTGGGAGTGAATTCTTTTATTATGAAATACAGTAGGGACTGGGTGTAGTTAACTGGTAAATGCTACTACCTCTCCACTACAGTTTTAATTATCAGAGACTCGCAGGTGTGAATGATCCTGAAACTCATCTAAGTCAGCTCCCTGAAAATTTAGGGGGTTTCTATATGGCAGCCTAAATTCTCAGCTGATACAGTTGCCCATGGGTTCAGGATTTCAGCGAAAGTGTTTTACTTAGATCACTATTGCAATTACGTCTCCAGTGGTGCTAACACCAACTGGATTCCCTGTAGTTTCAGGACAGAGACATATTTGTGTGGATCTTTAAGAAATCTTTTAAGATTACTTTTGAGGCATATGATTTAAAATTTGTATTGATAATATCACAGTTTCAAATCCCAGCATTGTAGCCATGCTCAGCTTTGATCTCACTGCTGTGAAGAACAATCCACTGCTGTGTGGCTGTATTTGAAGGAAGTGCCTTTCCCCTGGCCAGATGTGGGCTCGAGTAATTTTCCAGGGGCCTGAGGAAACTTTGCTGATTCAGGATTCGTGTAATGTTGTGGTAAGGAGCAGTGTAAAAAAAAAAAAAAAAGGCAATGTACTTGAAGAACAGATAGTTTGATACCTTTTCAAAGGCATAAGGATTTGCCATTTAAACTACACATTCCTCTTCGACAATCTCTAGTGAAAGGTGAAACTGAGAGGAACTGGCAGGGAAACAGAGGAGCTGAAGACATTTTCAAGTTTCTTTGCTTCTTAGAACTTCTTTTATACTGTACTGCAAGGCTGTTTTCATTAGAAACTTCCTCCTAAATTAATATATGAAATATGCTTTTAAAACATAGCAGAGTTCATGGACAGAGTACATGTATTCTTCACTTTGGGGTATAACTTGCATTCTCCTAGAGGAGACTGTGAAAGGCAATATTCAATCAAATACAAAGCAGTACTGGACTGCTAACGTTTTAATTACACTTTTATCAGTTTTATGATTTTCTTAGAGAACCATTGCCTAAAGTCCAAATATTTTTATTGTGGTTCCCTTTGAGACAGAATACATTTTATTTTGTTTTACTTTATGTAGAACTGCTACTGTGCCCTTGAACAAAGAACACATATGGTATGATTTTTAAAAATAGTTTATAAAGTGTATAATTTGAAGAAATAATTTTATTAAGACTTTACTCTGGTTCATTAAGTACCTTATTCTATTTTTTTTTAATTGTCTTTCTGGTTTCAAAGAACATACTCCCTCTTAACAAAAATGCAAAATTAATCTGTGCCAGCAAATACATGCAAATGCTGCACTAGGGAGATGACAATTGAACTTCTCCCCTGCAGTTGGTCTCATATCCCACAGAGTGTTATGCCAGAGCAGTTTTTTATCACTTTTTTTTTTTTTTCTGAAGGCTTTCAAAAGAAGAGAAGAGGATGCTTTCCTTTCAAATCAAGGTCTCTATGAAATGCTTTCAACATTTTTGACCTGGCTATGTCTTCTGTATTGCAAGCCATGCAATGTAACAGGAGTGGATCTGCAAAGCAGAATAGTTCATGCTGAGACCTGAAAGTCTGTGCAATGTCACTTGCACACCTGAGACTGGAGCTTACAATTTTGGAATTAGTTTCATATGAACAATCCTCAGGCTTTGAAACTGATATTAACACTAACCAAGGTCCACTATGTGAGATTATCGTGAGATTTGAATTATACACACACTTAAGCAACAAACTAAAAACTAAATGTAGTTTACAAGTAAACCTCTACCTCCAACTCTGTGGGTACCTGGTTATGCACAAAACTGCCTTCTGCTGTGTGGAGGTCACTGTGTTTGTTTGTGGCTAAAGAACTGGTCTAAAGCAAGGTAAAGTCCATCCTCAAGGTGTCACTAACAGGAAGGGTCTCAACCACAGCATGAAGAAAATATCTTCCTATACATCACTGTTTGCTTCTCGCAGTGGAGTATTCCAAGTTTAAAAATTAAATAACTTAATGTAGCTTGAGTTTAATGAAGAATAGATAATGAAGAAAGAATAATTGGTATTTGCCAGATAATGTCCCATCTAGCTTTTTTTTTTTGGTTTTTTTTTTTTGTTTTTTTTTGTGGTGGGAAGCAGTGGGTTTGCTTTTCTACAGTTAATGCCTTTGCAAAAGTGGGAGAGGTTTAACTAAATCCTCATAAAAAGTGCTATATTGTGTTTAGAAGAAAAATGCAATGTTTCTGTATTTATTTGGCGCGGATGTACAAATGAAGATCAAGTGATGAAAAGGACTTTTGTATAATAGGATTAAGACATGAAAAGAGCTGCTATGTGAATTTCCTTTCAGAAAAGTCATGTGCCTGGAGCTTTGTGTATCTTTTAAAGAGGAGCATAATGAAGTGTTGTGGGTGTTGATTTAAAAGTATTGCCAAATGAAAGTTATTTTCATGTAGCACAAGTAAGGTGATAAAGATCAATCACCTCTTCCCCCATCATACACTTCAAGCTCTCAGGCATGGATTGATGACATGTTGGGATACCTGAGACATATTTATGTCCCAGTTTGGCAGAACACTTAAGATGGGCATGGCTTTTATCTCCTTGAGTGATCTACTAAAGCATGATAAAAATATTCTTGTTAACTCAGAACCATCACTAGGAAGCTTATCTCAAGGATTTAAAGGAAGAGTTTCCTTTGGTCAAGGAAGATTGGGTTGGAGATCATTTAGGTGCACTGTACACCACAAATTAATGGGCCCTGATGTACCCATGAGAGCTGAGGGAGCTGGTAGATGCTATTGCTAAGCATCATCTTTGAAAGGTTATGAAGAACAGGAAAGTGGTTAAGGACTGGAGGAAAGCCAGTGTCATTCTACTCTTCAAAAAGGGCAAGAAGAAGGACACAGGAAACAACAGCCTCACCTCCGTCCCTGGAAAGATGTGCTTTCTAAGTATCTGGAGTAAGAGGTTATAGGGAGTAGCCAACATAGGTTCAACATGGGGAAATCATGCTTGACCAAATCTGATAGCCCTCTATGATCGCATGACTGGATGGGTAGATAAGTGGAGAGCAGTGGCTGTTGTCTTGGGTGAGTGGCAGAGCACTGGAATGGGTTGCCTAGAGAAGTTGTGCAGTCTTCTTCACTGGAGATACTCAAAACTTGCCTGGATGCAATCCTGTGCCACTTGCTCTAAGTGAACCTGCTTTAGTATGGGTGGTGGAACAGATAATCTCCAGAGGTCCCTTCCAACTGCTGCCATTCTGTTATTGTGTTATTTCAATATCAAAAAAAAGTTACATTTTATTTTTGCTGTTCATCAGAAAAAGTCAATTTACTTTAGTTGCACTGAAGTTTTTTTCTGTTATTTTTATTTGCTTTTTCTTACCAACATAACTCTCAACACGAAGTTCTGTTTTTCAGCAACTAAGTATTCTGTTTAAGCCAAAGAGAAACTGTTCAAGTTGGGCACTTGTGATAAAATATAAGGAAACTGAATACTTCAGTGTTATGAAGTGAAAAACTACAGATTCACTTTCCACTCCTGTCTGGAAAATGTAGTTATTTTAATTTGTGTTATTTAGCAGACATAAATGTGCAAAGAATAGGCACAATTTCTATCATGCATTTGTAGATATTTGACCTTGATTAGTCCAAAGAAAAGAAAAAGCAAAGTAGGTTATGTGCTATATGCTTGTCATGATTTAGCCATCTAAATAATAAATATACTGTAAATACTATAAATAGTTGTAGTGATACAGAAGGCTTCAAATTCAGAAAGGGCTCCTCCAAAGCACTAAAAGAATATACATTTTATATGTATATATATGTAAATATAAACACTAACAATATGCATTATGCACTAACAAGTGCATAATGGTATCTGTCAGGTGACTAAAAACTATAAAATTAAGCTTTATAAGGATAATTATGTCTCTAAAGAAATATAAATTCTTTTGTAAAAAAAAAAAAACAAAACACAAAAACCTGGAGGTTTCTTATGTAAAATGTGCATACTGGGCAATAAGTAGTTAAATTTGTCAGTGACATAGACAGTGGAATTGAGTGAACCCTTAGCAAGTTTGCTGATGACACCAAACTGTGTGGTGAGGCTGACACTCTTGAGGGAAGGGATGCCATCGAGAAGGACTATGACAGACTTGAAAGGTGGCCTCATGCAAGCTGCAGGACATTCAGCAAGGCCAAGTCATAAGTGCAGCACGTGGGTTGGGGCAACTCCAAGAACAAATACAGTGGAGACTGGATTGAAAACAGCTCTGAGAAGGACATGGGGGTTTTGGTTGATGAGATATTCAACATGAGCCAGGAGAAAGCCAAACCATATGCCGGGCTGCATCAAAAGAAGGATGGCCAGCAGATCAAAGAAGGTCATTCTTCTTGTCTACTCTGCTCTTGTGAAACCTCAATTGGAGTACTGTGTCCAGTTAAGGAGTCCCCAACATAAGGAGATGGAGCTCTTGCAGCGAGTCCAGGGAAGGCCATTCAGATACTCAGAGTGCTGAAGTACAACTCCTGTGAAAACAGGCTGAGAAAGCTGGGGTTGTTAAGCCCAGAGAAGAGAGAAAGCTTCCAGGAGATCTTATAGTGGCTTTTCAGTACCTGAAGAAAGTATCTACAAGAAAGTTGGGGAGGGACTTTTTACATGGGAATGTAGTGACAGGACAAGGGGCAATTGCTTTAAACTGGAAGAGGGTAGATTCAGGCTAGACCTTAGGAATAAATTCTTTAGTGTCTGAGTGGTGAGATATGGGAACAGGTTGGCCAGGAAAGCTGTCAATACCCCTCTGGTTATCATGTGATAATGATTTTTAAGTTCCCTTCCAACACAGACCATTCTATGATTCTCTGAAATGGCCAGTTTTAGTAATGATTATTGAATGTACTTGAAACCTAAGAATATGTCAAATTTTGCATTAGCATGTTTGTAGATTCTCATAAAGAAATTTGGTTGTGTTCTATGCACACTTAAAGATGTACTTAACTACTTTCTAGTCTAAAAGATTGTGATATATTATCTGCATATGGACCACAATACTGTAATTATTACAGTCTTGTCAGTTAAGAAAGAGATAAAGCTAGATGATGATTTGGAAAGAGTTTTGAGGTATCTAGGGACAGTTACGTTAAGTAACTGATGTCTTTTTCGTAGTAAAAATTAACCCTGGAGCTATTCGTTGAGATAATTGACACAGAGCATGTACTGAGCAATGTCCTGTGCAGCTCCAGGGTACCAGATTGCATTGTTAGAGCCAACATTTTCTGACTTGACATGGACTGGAACAGAGGAGACACCGGTGGAAAAAAAGGAGTTTTGTTCATTAACAACAGCATCCTTTCTGCTATCTGCGACACAGACAGAAATCCTGATTTCCAGGTGTTTATGTTTTCATACCTAAGGCACAATAGCACTACTTTTTTTTATTATTATTATTTTTCCTGAGATTAAAGAATGTGAGAAGAAGAGCCTTAAGAGGAAAGTAAGAAGCTTTTGCTTGAACAGATAAAATTGTTTAAACAGTTGCATGAAATTCTATATGTCTACACTTAAAATTTGTAGAACTGTATTTTTTCTGTCATCCAAGTGCAAATGATCTTTCCCCCTGTTTATTAGTTTTCATTAAAAGATAGAACAAAAAAAATCATTATAAGCCTGACCATTATTTTCCAGGTTTATGTTCCATTTCATTGAAATCACCAGTAGTCAAGCCTCTTACAAGAACAGCTTTGAATGTTACAGAGTCTCCAGCACTGGGGTTGTATATAATTGCTGTATTTCCAGTGTATTGCACAACAGTGTTAACTATGGAGATAGGAAAACTACCTATTTTTTTTTTTGTTTCCTTAAAAAAAAAATACATCCTACACATGCAAGGCTAAAGGTATAATTAAAGCTAAATGTTCATCCTTTTCTTCTAGCATTACCTTGCAGAGAAAACTCAGTAAAAATAAACAATCACTACTGAGCAATTTTTTTTCATGTTTCCAACTACATACCTTAAAAAAGAACTCTGAGTTTAAACATAAAGACAAAATTGGTTGTCATTGTTTTGGGTTTGTTGAAGAATGGGGTTTTCCATCATGAAAATCCTTTCAAGGACTGCATTTGCTACTGTCTTATCTTACTAATCATCTAGACTGCTGAAAAATAAATAAAAATAAGCATGAAAAGGACTTTTCTAAATCATAAATCCTAAAACAGATTATACAGTTAGATAGCTTATTACATCAACTAAAATACTACCATAGGAAAAGCTGTGGGTTTGCTTTTCCAGTTTTAAAATAATTATTAGCTAAACACAGAAAAGCACAGCTCATATAATTGCATCCTAGTTTGTTTTTTTTTTACCGGTGGACGAGTAATGACATATATTGCTGTGTATTTAAACACAGCTGAGTGTTTCAAACATATTCTGGCTTCTTTCCTTGTGGTCAGGAACATATTCCAAATTTGTACTGAATTTACCATCGATCTGGCAAGAAGCATGGTGCTAACAGGCTGAAGTGGAAGCAATTACTACAAACAAATCTTTCCCTCTGCCTTTAGCTTCAGACAGGAAAGATCTTGTCATTGGTAGAGGAACTTTGATTTGCCTTATGGGTTCCAGGATAACATAGAATCGCCAGTGTCTGAATACCCAGAGAAGTCTCCTTGTTTCAAACACCTCTGAGGCTTGCTCTGAGGCTTGCTCCCTGTTCTCCTCTGCAGTCTCCCCATCCTGAAAATTGAGAGTTTCATAGTAAGAATTTACAAAATTACAATATAAAATATTTGCTACAGCAGCAGAAATGAAAGTTTTGTATGCAGCTGCATGGCTTTATACTGCTTCAGTGCTTCGTGGAATGCTAATGATAATATTCTATTCTATCCATGTTTTATTCTTAAATATTTTCACTGAATTTTGGGTTATAGTCATATATCAAAATTACAATAAGGTTCTGTTCTGTGTAGCAAATGTTATGCTATTCACTTCAGAAGCATTTTGTCCATTTATTTCAACAGCCTGTATAATCTAACACTCATTAATAGCCACTGCATAGGTCAGTACCTTTTAAAGAAAGGTTTGACAGCATAGGATCAACCGTAAAAGATTTTTGCTACTACAGTTTTCTTCAAAACATGATTCGAGCTGATGTCATCTAAGTTCTGCATTAAATATTAAACTCTTGGACTTTTTTAGTAATAATTCATCTGCAAAATAAATATTTCTTCTTTTTCAAACAAAATGCCTTCCTAAGTGCTACTTTTAGAATACATAAATCTGAATTCTAGATAAGCAGAATATATTTAATTAGTATATAAAATTTTCATACAAAACCAGCTTTTCCAGAACCCAGCAGGGAATTTGTGGTGGTAGCAGTATGAAAAAAAAGAACCCAAATAAATACATATGTATCAGCTCAGATGAGACAGATAAAAGACAATGAGAAATCATCATTAAGAATCTGGGATATTCCAGCTGAAGTTCTTTTAACAGAAGGAGCCACATTTTACTCTTTAATATCATGTCTTGGTTTACAGAAAGATCTCAGTTATGCTTGACATCTTCAAAGTCCAAGCAGAAAGAATTCCCCAATGTACATAACACTTGTAATAAAATATTACAATAAAAATAGGTCATGCATATGTACAAAGTTATCTCCTATGGGAGCATATACCATGTATCCCAAAAACATTAAGAAAGTAGAGTTGACACTATTGCCATTAAAACACAAATAAAAAGCAGATAAACACAGAGGCAGAGATAAATGGTGCTCCTAGTTACACCACAGGGAAGCACAGTTCTGTAGACAGTAGTGAATACTACCTGAGTGCTAGCGTGCAATCCTCAGTAGCATTCATAAGTCAACTCCACAGAAAAAATGTAGCATTACAAAGCTTTTTAAGCAAACCTAGAATTGCACTTGGATTTTTGAGCCAGAGCAGTTGGAATTTACTGTCATACTGCAAAGTTCCACGCAGATATATGTAGCTGAGAAAAAGACAGCCTTAACTCCTGGTCATTTTATAGTCAGTAAGCATAAGACTTTGTATAGCAGAAACAGTATGATCTGTATGACATGAACAATGCCAACTTGTAGGGGCAAGTATTTTTAATACAGACAAAATACCACTGCTTCTCCAATTGTTCCTCTAACAAGCAGCTGACAGACCGCAGTGTTCCCCCCTTGCCATATTTTGCTAATGCTGTGTACACAGACATAATGCATGGAATTTTTCTTTGCTTGAAATCTGCAGCTCTCCTCATGCCCTGATTTCAACTTGGTCTGCTCAGTAGATCCAACTGCTTTGCTGATCCACCTTTCCTCCACCTGCTTGTTGCCTTGCATCATCGCAATGCTTGGTTTTTCAGCTAATTGAGATTTGGGTGTTTCCCCTTCAGTGCACAGTGGGAGACCATACCATACATACTAGCTAGAAGAAACAGTGCACTTCTTAGGCTAGCATAGTGCACACCATTTTCACTTGTTAATTCATCAGACAGCATCACCTGTTCTATGCTTTAATAAAGTTTTGGGACTTTCCAAGATGTGTAGAAATGCATGTAGAGTTAGACAAATAGTTCTGCACCCCCATAAAAATATGTGGAGGGACTCCAGTTCACAAACTGGTTATAAAAGCTGAGCTGAGCTAATTTATCTCTTTTTTTTTTTACATTTCACGCTTCATAAGAGAGGAAGCTGAATGCTCTGATAAGGATTAATCAGTGAAGAAATCGTGCAGCTATAACTAGTGATACAGTCTGATGTGTGAGATTGCCTCTTTAGCTGGTATACATGGTTCCAGTCATGGTTTTAGTTTTACTTAAAATGTCATGCAAGAACATGGGTATTGTGATACTAATTTATTTAGTGTATACGGAGCAGACTAAAGTATGTAGTAAAAAATACAGAATAAGATATTTTGCATTTTGTGTAATATTAAATCTAAAACATTTTTATCATTGCTATTATCTGTTAATTCTTTTATGAAAGAATAACTTCACTAGGTAAGGATGGCAGACTAAGGCTTATTAGCTGAAATACAGTGATCTTCATGCCAGAATTGTCTGTCTTAAGCTCCATCAGTTGTGACGGGTCAGCCTTGGTCAAGGGGCAGGCACCTACCCAGCCATTCTCTTGTACTCCTCCTCAACAGGACAAGGGGAGAAAATAAGTCTTTGAATCTCAGCTCATGAAATGAGTTAAAAGATGGAAGATCATGTGCCAGTTATGGTTGCAAACAACACAGACTTTACTTGCGGGAAAGTAATTTAATTTATTACTGATAAAAATAGAAACAGGTATTGGAAAAAAAAAGATTATTATTAAAACAAGGCCTTTCCTCTCCCCTTACCCAAGATCAACTTAATTACTGACTCTCAACTGCTCTGTCTCCTACTTGGAGCAGCACAGGGGGATGCAGGGGTGCGGTCACTCCACACCAGCTCCCATCTGCTGCCCCTGCCCTCTCATGTATTTCCCTGTCACAGTGTGTGCTCTCCACATATCACAGCTCCCTCAGGAGACACTCACCTGCTCCTGGGCCCTCTCCAGGGGAACCTCAGCAGGGAGGGCATGCTGCAGCCCCTCATCCTTGTCCCCCTGCTCTCTCCTCGGGGCTGGCAGGGCTATTTCTTACACTTTCTTTCTCACCTCTCATGGCCAGGCAGCTGCTGCCCTTTCTTGGTTGCCTTTTCCGCAAGGTGCCCCTCCGTCACGGATGGGCTGTGCCCTCTGGAGGGGCCATTGGAGCTGGCTGGAACCTGCTCCAATGTCCAGCTTGGGGCAGCACTTGCCTCGTCTCACAGAGACCACAGACCCCTCTGACAGCATCAGAACACCTGCTCCATGTAAATTTTTGTTTATGTTTATATCTCATTCTGTTTAAATTCGCTAGAACGTTTTGTCTGTTTGCTGAACGATCCCAAAAAAAAAAAAAAATCAAAGCACAAACAGCCATGGCTTTGAAAATTACCACTATGAAAGCTAGAGAGACATTTGCCATATAAGTGAATCAGATGGCACTGCAAATTCAGTCCAGGAGACAGAAAACCTGTGACATTTCAGATGCTCATAGGAGGTGAGCATGTTTGGGAAAACCCACTAAAGGTGTGACGACATATCTCTAGGTGCAACCTCCGAAGGCGTAAAAACTTATCTTTTGATGTAATGGAAGTGGTTGTGCAAGCTAGGCTGACACTTTCTTGCTAATATCCTCTTGTTTCTTGATTTCTGTATTATTCCCCTTTCCAGAAAGTGCTTTAGACATACCTCTTTCCGACTTCCAGACAAACAGGCCCATGCCGCAGTTTTTTCCCTCATGTTGTAATAGCCTAGTTTTAATTTTGTCCAGAAGTCTCTAATCTTTGTTACTCAGTTTAAGGCAATACTGAATACCTTGGTAAAAATTGATGTAGATTTTTTAAATGACAGATCATCTCAAACTGGAAAATTGGGATTATGGATATGTTCTCATAAATTTATGTTATAGAATCCCACATTGTAACTTTTGGTTTGTAGCTCTTTTAGAAGATGTAGCTAATTTTCCTTTCTGAGTTTATTATCAGTAGGAATTAATTTTGTCTGGGCTTTATTATGTGTTTTTCTGTTTCTTTTTTGTTGTGTAATGAAAAGGGAGTGCAAAAGCAGGTAGAAAACTTTCCTAATGTTTAGTATATAAGTTCTTTCATTTATTCTTATACTAGGTAGAACAAGTTTCGGTAAAAACATTTCTTACTGGTATGTTTTTTAAGAGGCTTCTGCCACTTCTATTCACAATGATGAATATTCCAAGAATATTCCAAGGTATAGCACTCCATATTATTTCAGGACTTAATCTTGTATGTTAAATGTATGGTAGAAGGAGAGAAAAATATTCATTAAATGTCTGGGTATTTCTGTTTGCCATTAATATTATTCTTTGTCCATGGAACATAACATTCTCTTGAATATTTGGAGAGTTTATGTTCCATTATACTTCTGCTGATATTGTGCATCCCACTTAATTTTAGAAATATCTTATTACACAATGTTGTAGTTTATTTTGACAAATTTCATTTTTCTAAGGTGTCTTAGGTCCTTTATCTAGGTGGAGAAAATATAATTTTTAAGTGTTACTATAATTTGGAATTTACTTATATTGGAGTGTTTGCTCATTCTGTACTGCCTGTACTTCTGCTACTTCCTTGTACCACCCAGGGAATTTGTGGATAACCTTTTGTTACGGTCTGCAGTTCCTTATCCTGCCAACTATGCAAAATGTTATGGTTGGAAGTGAATTAAAATTTGTGGATCTGCAAAAACAAAGTCCAACCACTAAGCATCGGGTGAAAGCATAAAATTTTATTTGACAATTAATACAAGCAAAATGATACAACCCCATGAAGTTATGGCAAATATGTTGCAAGGCAAAAGAGAGAGAAAAGGAAAAGATACAAGGAAAAGAGAGAGAAAGAGCAAGAGCAAGAGAAAGAGGAAGAGAAAGAGACAGGAGAGGAAAGAGTAAGAAAGTGAGAAAGGAAGAAAGGAATGAAGGAGTTTTGAGAAGGTCACCCCCATGGCTCCAGAGGTATCCAGAACTGATGTTGATTAGAATCCCCAAATCCACCAGTGCAGCCACTCATATTTTAGGCCTTTTTCACTTAGTAAGCATGGTTGAGACATACCAGATTGAACAACTAGAGCACACCTCTGCCCACTTTGCTTTCCAGTCCTTATCTCTACCAGACCATAGGCCATATGCAGACACTATCTGTCTCTTTCCTTTCCAGCAATCCCTTTCAAAATGCTAATGAGGAGGGGGGAGTTTTGCAAAGGTGACTTGGCACTGGCTCCCTTTGGAGCAGCCAAAGGGGGTTCCTCCATCCAGTCACATCTGTCTATGAAAGTGTTTGAATCCAGGTTGGGTAGCGCCTTGAGCAACTTGGTCTAGTGGAAAATGTCCCTGCCCATAGAAGGGGGTTGGAATTAGATGAACTTTAAAATCCCTTCCAACCCAAACCATTCTATGAACCTATACTTAACTTGCTGACCAAACACAAGCTGCCTTCATGGCAATGACCAGAACAAGGTAGTAACTGTTTTGCTGTTCTTCGATGGCAGCTTAAGGTGCCAGACAAACTGGCTTCCTTTCAGATGCTGGATACAGTCAGAAGTATATGAATAGGGCTTTAAAAAATACTTGTATGAATGTATAGATCTGACTGCTTCACTGCTGTCAGTATTGGGTCTATGGTGTTCCACTAAGACTGCAGGTTTGGCAGACATTTGCTGGTTTGCAGTGCCTCTGTGATGTCTTCATCTTCTGTGACTTAGGTGTGAACTCACCTTCCATGTGAGCCTTTCCCCCTCCTATTTATTCTTTCCCTTTTCTTGAAATACCTAGCTTTTGATAAAGGCAGTAATCACAAGCATAATGTGTCCTTTAGGCTTTTTGCTGACTATAGCTGAATGGATTAATCAGGCTTTTTTTTTTTTTCCTTTTGTACCTGATCATAGAATAAATTAAGATTTCTTCTTTATTAGTAAAATGTTGAGTATGGCCTTTTGATGGGAAAAATGAGTGATAACATCTGAAGTTAGAGACATTATAGCTGGCAGCATGAACACTTCAGTAATTACAAAACTTGTATTTATTTTGGTAAATGCTACTTCAGTATAAATTACATGTTATTACACCTACATTATTTTCTTTCTTTAATGGCCTTCATTAAACCTTACATAATGAGCATGGAAAAGAGACACACAAACCACTTAAAGATAAGAAATACAAATAAAATGTTCCTATGTTTTCTGTTTTTTATAGGTTCTGGTCTCAGTGATGGACAGTGGCATGAAGTCCGATTCTTAGCTAAGGAAAATTTTGCTGTCCTCACCATTGATGGCGATGAAGCTTCAGCTGTTCGAACAAACAGCCCTCTACAAGTTAAAACTGGAGCGGAATATTTCTTTGGAGGTAAAAAAAAATGTATCAAAACAAATATCTGCTTAAAGTGCTATCATTTTTAATCTATATAATGAGTGATATGGAGCTGAGACTGCAATTCACTTATATAGATTGTAATATAGCTAAAATGGCACGGTGCTACTCATCAAAAAGCTAATTTGTTTCTCTTTGAAGAATCTTTTTATGGTTGTTCATCCTTGGAAAAGAGACCCTGAGTTTTGTACAAGAGTTAATTGAACTTAGAATGATTTCCCAGATCTGCTCAGAATGTTTCAGAGACCATTTTCTGTAAGGACAACCATCCATTAGTAGATTAATTAAACAGCACTGCGATAAGAGAAAAACTTACCTTTTCAGGTAAAAACTTACCTTTTCATTTCAATCCTAACGACAAAAACATGTCATTGTTCAGGATAGGTGTCACTCTCCTCTTACTCTTAGTATCTGATGTTATCATTTATAAAAATCAAGGCCAGCAAAAAAAGGCCAATCAGAGGCCATCAAACTGTTGAATTTTAAAAATATATATTTTAAATGTCTATGTTAAAAAGCCTATTTAGAATACATGAATATTTTTTTATACACTACTATTTTATATGTGAAGGTCATTAAGGCTTTTTTAACTCCAAGCATGAATATTACAATTTATACTGCTAGCCATCTTTTTTCAAAAACATCCAATTCAGCAATGACCTGCAATATTTATACAAGTAGAATTCTGAGTGACCTCAAACCTGAGATAAGAAAGAATTTTAAGTTACTTTTACGAAATGTCCCACATATGTGAAGTTGCACATTGAAGGCTTTAGACAGAATGAACAAATTTTAAAAGGAGAATTTACCAGTGTTGAAAATATATTTTGTTGAAAATAGGTTCATAACTAATCAAAATAAAATGTAAATGGACTATTATAAGTTGCCATAACATTACTCAAGTGATAGGAATGTTAGTGGCATATGAAGTACACCAAGTAGAAAGGGAAAAAATCCTTACAAGGTTATTAGCATTTCATTATGTCTTATTGGTGGAATCATAAAAAATACATATGGAAATTCAAACAGTGTTACAAACAGTGTTGCAAACAGTATTCAAACAATGTTACAAATCTAATATATAGACTATTAAGAATAGATTCTAATCCTGCTGATCATGCATACTTCCAGGAAACACTGTGTCAATGATGTGTCTGTATGATGTCACTGCCTAAGAAAAATATTAACAAATTAATCTGTCAGAAACAGAAAAGTTTAACAGAAAGTTAAACTTTCTGTTGCTGCAACATGCATTTTTTCCAATGTTCTTAATTCAGAAAATATACTGAATAGTTTCTTTCGTATATTAACTTAAACAAGAGTTCTAGCATAGCCAGTTATTGCATTATAAACCCTGAATCTATTTTACAGTCAAAACATAGAACCTTCAATTTGTCAGCACATTCTGAGACATTCTCATTAAATGAAGTTAATAGAGCCTACATAGGGGAAAATGAATATAAAGACCACACTTAATCCATTCAGTGTTAAGTTCTGTTAGTTTTTATACACAATTTTTACATTTTTGGAGTGAAATTGCTTGGTTTCTTCTTAAATCTCTTTTACCTTTACTCTTTGGTTGTGAGGGATAGGTTGTCTAGTTTCAGGTAGTTCTTATACCCTTTCTCTGTGAAAAGTACGGTTTGATTTGTTGTCATTTCATACGGATTCTGAAGTCAGTTTGACTTCTAATTGTTGACCTGTATTTTGCAATTTCAGCATTCTTCCATAAAAAGAAGTAGGCATGTGTTCTGGAGTTTTATGAAAATCCGTCATGAATTCTCTGAAGTGTAATACCCACATCTGTTCACCCAAATACATCCCCTTTAGCATAGAGTATGTTTTGGGTTTTTCTGTTTTTCCCTAGCGTTTGTAACCTGAAAAGTCTTCTAAAGCTATACCAAAATGATAGTAGTGTCCTAGCCTTTGTGTCCAGTTTTATTTCAAAATAAGAAGTCTGCTTTATCAACACTGTACTTTTGCATTTTAACTGTCTCAAATTGTGATTCTGAGGAAAGTTGTTTTCTGATTTGGGTTGGAGCAACCCACTTGTTTGAGTATGCTCCTACATAAAGGATGTGGACAGTCTGGAGAGGGTCCAGAGAAGGGCCACAAGGATGATAAAAAAAATTGATTAATAAACATTTTTATTATTAAGATAGAAACATATATCAAAGGTGTTGAATGATCACTTTTAAAGACAGTAATATGGTATGCATCCCATCTCACTGCTATTTTTCTTGACTTTACAAAATAGTGAAAAACCTCAATTCATTGAATTTGTGTTCAGAGTTTGTACTGCATTTCTATAAGGCTCTGAACATTCATAGTCTTCTGATTTATATTTTCTTATGTCATCTTTGAAAGAGACGCCACATGTATGTGTCTTGTTCTCCACACTTGCCCTTTTCCTGATTTCTGGTCTCCTGGGGTCAATACAGCAAATCTGTACTATAAGAAATGGTGTTGTCTTTGCTGAAGGAAAAAAATTAAGTGTTGCATTTCAGCAATCGACTATGATATTTTCTCAAAGATATATTTGAAAATTTAAGGAGAAGACTAATTATGATATAGTAAATACTTCCTCAAAGTAGTAAGGCAAACACTAGATAGACCTTTCCTGTGAAAATAATTGCAGCTTTACTGTAAGTATCACATACTTAAACATGAATTTTTGAGTCACTATTTTTTCAGAAAAAAATGTGATTTTTTACATATTGTTGCACTAGCATACATAACTTTGCCCTAGCAATATCTCATAGTACTAGTGTTGTAAAAATATACATAATCTATCAAAATTGTAAATGGATTAAAGCTTGAGTAGATAAGGACATCATTACTATGCTAAATGTAATTATAAAATGCTCCAGACAAATTAGAAGTACTAAGATGACTTTTACACAGATAGGTTTGCAGTGATGTCTGAAAAAGTCTTCACAGTGTTTTGATTAGAACTTGATTATGGCTCAGTCCAGTACAACTCCATAAATAACAGGACAGTTGTGCATTTATTCCTTGCATTAGAAATTTCAGCACAGGAAGAAACTGGCCTATGAATGAGAGTGCTCCCTCCCTCTGTGCATTCAAATGGGTAACTTTAGGGCCAGTTGAACACTGAAGGCGTAACCAAAGAACAGGTATTTTGATGAGAATGGATAGAGTAGCAGCAGACTCAATCTACCATTTTAAGAAAACCAACCTTTTAGAGAACTTAAACCCGACTGACACTTTCACAGTTTCCATCAAAACTAGTTCCATAAATGTGCTCTAGTTTATTTACTCATAATTGAAATGCTTGTGACTGACCACCAAGCCCAGATTTTTGCAATATTTGCAGCAATGTTTGTGCAAAGGAGATGTGGAAATCAGAACCTTTTGTGCAATCTGCCTATAAAAGTAAGTTTTCTAGTTTTGCAAAGACATAAGAGTAAATCATAGGAAGATTCATTTTTTTCTCTGTCAGAATAAATCACATGTAGTACTGTTATAGTCTTTTTCAGGGGGTGGTTGGGTTTTGGTTTTTTTTTAATTTCTTTTTTGGTGCCTCTTCTATGCCATCTGTCAGAAATACTAAGGTACTCCCAGAGGGCAGAGAACAATGATGTTTTATTCAAGCCTAAAGTTAGGGAAAGATATGTTAAAATGAAGCATTTCTGTAGATTGTGTGACTGTATGCTGTTGTATGTGGGAGGGCAGATGCTAATTGCTTAATACCCTTCTGTATAACTATTCTTCTATCCCCACTGGTTTTATTTTCCTTCTCTTTCTTTTCATGAATTCGGATTTCTGGAAAGAAGTGAGCTTCCTTTCCTTTCTAAGCTCTAGAGAATGATGTTTCTTTGTCATTTCCAATTATCTGCATAAAACAAAAAAGCAGAACAGAGAAAGTGAATTAGAGTGAAAATGAGTCCATTAACCTCATTTGCACTGTTGGAGATAAGGGGCTTCTGGTGAGGCATCTAAAATTTTCATCAAACCACCTAATAGCTGCCTAGTGCACAGAGGAAATAACTTGATTAGAGACCTAATTTGACTTGTTTGTATTTCACAATTTTTTTTTCATTATATCTACTTTCACTGTCCTTTTCACTGGCTTATGGATGGGGGAGTTTTTAGTATGAGTAAGAAATCTTCTTGGAGAACAAAGGTGTGCAGTGAGCATCTGTCAATCCACTGTGTGCTGCTTTTTCTGACAAGCAAAGATGAATGGATTATGTAGTAAGTTTCCTAGAGACAGCAGTCTAGGGCACATAGAAAGTCATTGCTTTCTGTATGACTATACAAAACACACTCTGCATTGAATCTTTTTCGTGGAGTAAAATAATTTTGTTTCTAAAAGTTCTGCTGGTCTAAAATCCTATAGAGTTGGAAGTGGTGGAAGGAGGAGGGAGGAGGAAGTCAAGAAAAAGAGGAAAATGCCTCCCTCTATTTCACATGCACTGGGCTCTTCTGTGTGTGAATCGTCTTTTCATAAAACCTGTCAACTGTAACCAAAGCCTTTGGATAGTGTACCTACATTTTTAATCAAATTATCCATTATTATAACTGTGTGAGCTGGTCATTAAGAGCTGTTGTAGTATTGGTAAGAATTCTTGGGTTGTGTCTTTGGGATTTCAAAAGACTACCATAACTTCAAGTATTTTCAGATAGAAAGCAAGAATGAGATTTTTTTGTAGGTCAGATTCAAATGTGTTCAGCAAAACTGAAGTTGCATTATTAGATTTTACTTGACAAATGAACAAGACCCAAACAATGGCAACTTCGCAAGATTATGTGTCACCTAACAAAGGAAACTAAACTCCTTGCTGACTTCAGTTCTCTCAATCCTGAGGCTTCTCACATCTCAGTAAGTATCAATGATGTTGTTCTGTATTTGCATTACTGCATGCATGTTGATAATTTTTCTAATGTGCCAGGGCTTCAGTTTTAGTGGCCACTTCTTTATTTTGCCCATGTGACCGACCACAAGACAGGATGGTCAAATTTGCATCTCTTGTGGAAACGATGCTTTCAGTGTGATTTTCTATCTTTCTCCTCATGATCTTAGATCTACTGTACACTGAAATAGAAATCCATGGGATAGAACTTCAAGTAAATTTTAAAAACTCATGGTGGTGTGGGGTTTTTTGGGTATTTGAGCATTTATCTTCAGGAAACCTCCCAGGTCAGTCCTACAGAAATATTAATAAACTCAAGAGCTGGAAATAAAAGAATTACAATGGTTGCAGTTTTCAGTAAACCTTGTGCTTTAGATTATGAAATCTAGAATGTCTGTGAGCTGGTAGTTGAGTGTGCAGGCATGCAGAATGTGTAAACCTGAGCAAAGTAAGGAAGTGGTTATGGAGTAAGTAAAAAGAAAAAAAAAAAAAAAAGAAAAAAAATAGCAATTATAGGCACCTAATTCTCTCTCTGCTATTTAATACATGATTCAAGTTCTTTATTATCTTGTCTGGTCTCTATGAGCAACAAAACACAGCTGAATGCACACTTCTTTTATACAACTGACAGAACTGAAGGGAGTCAGCCAACATTGCCCATTAACAGCTTTATGGGTTTTTTTGGTAATGTTTAAAATATTGTTTATTTCATTGAGATAATTCAGAAAGTAAGACCACATGAAATAATGGTAGCATTCTGTGTTTTATGTTCAGTAATATCAGTAGTATTGTTATTGATGTTATAATACATCAATCTACCAACATGTTATATGAAAGAGTACAAGCAGAAAAGCTGGAGATAGATTTATCTGCTGAAGAAAAACAAGTGAAGCTAGAAAGCTGATACTTTGTGCAAGCAAATAAAAGATCAAATGTATGATAATGTGAGTTCAGGAGTGGATATATGACAGCATGAGTCTTGCTGGAATTACTTCAGCTTTTGAACAAAAGCCTGTTAGATATGAGAAATGTCTGCCTGGTGAAAAATAAATGAAGTTTTGAGATGTGCTCTCTTTGTTATATAACATAAATCTCTTAAGCTGAAGATGTTAGCCACAGTTTATGTATCTAGAAGTTTCTCAAATAAATAAATATGTAGGAACTGCTTTATTTTCATGCAAGAAGTAAATTTCTGTGTGCAGTAGGTAAAGAACAATAAATCCTTCAATATGTTTTCTTTTCTCTTATTGGCATTTAAAACCAAGGAGGCACACAGTATGATGAAGAATACTTACTGGAGTAAATGTGCATGGACATGGGAAAGAATTAATTGAGCTAATGGAATTCCATGGTCTCTAATTCTGTGTGTATATGATTTTTTCCTTCTTCATTAATACAGTAGTCAAATTGTTGCCTGAGTCTCAGCATGAAGCAGATTTTATCAAGTCTCTGAATATTACAACAAATTAACTTAAAAATAGAGGAAATTCCCTATATGGTATGGCTCTTGACTCCAAAGAGCTTGTGAAAATTCATAACAGTTCTAGTGAAGAGAAACTTTGGTGAAGACCCAGAAGAGAGCTTTTGGAGATACACTCAAAAATGACAGTTACATCCTATATGTACATCTTGATGATGCTTTAGTAGGTCAAGTTACAAAGTCCTTGGTACCAGTAGCAGAAAAAAATATCTGCAGGAGGGGAAGATCAGGTATTTCAACAGGCAGTGAATGTAGTCTTTGATGGCATTACACATCACAAATTTGTGTGAGTGTGTTGAACTCTGCTGTGAAGAACAATCACGTACTCTTCCCCAGTGTTTGAAAATAGTGATACTTCTAAATAGTGGAAAATGCTAATTATACTGGAACAGTGCTTCTATCAACCTTTTTTTCTGAGGATTTCCTGGGCTGATTCTAGGTGTCTGAATGTGCTTATTGCTCGCAGTCTCAGTTCAACAACAAAAAAGATAAATTCTTGGTGCCAGCAAAAGATTATACTGCTTTAAGAGGCTTTTCAAATCTGGGGGAGCAACTTTACTGGTGTTTGTCTGTGGATTTTCCATAGTTGTTAAAGTATCAATGATTTTCCTCTTTAAAATAATAGAATTTTCCTCATCTTCCCTTCTACTCTTCCCCCTCCTCAAAATGTAACCCAAATTTCCAGTTGCTTTTCAATGCTTTAAGTATGAAAATAAGCACCTATAAATATTGTAAATAACACAAAGCAAGAAGATACCTATCTGCCATGGATTCTGGTGGTCATCAGAACATCGACTCACATGCTCCAGGAAGTCGACCCATCTATATAAATGATATATTAATAACTTTGGAAATCTGGTTTCATGAGTCATAAATGCATAATGAAAACAAAAAAGAAAATGAGAGTGTGTTTCAGAACTCACCGAAATATGGTGTTTGTGAAAGTGGCAGGTAGAGTAAAAATACAATTATTCAGATCAGAGGCCTACCTGCCTCACGTAGTCTGAGCTGAGAATGGTACTCTGCACTGAATGCAAATACTGTTTTCATATATGATACCTGGCTGGAGCTCCAATTAAGTTTATAATTACTGTCTGATGCTTCTACTATCTAAGCAAACCACAGGTAACTCCTTGTGTCTGTGACAGGCAGTCTATTAAATCATTACTTGCCTTCAGTCCCAGGTTATTATTGCTTTTCACTGAAGTTAAAAAATTCCATCATATTAAAGTGGCCATCTACCACTAACAGGAACTCTTATTAGCGGCGCTTTTATAAATCATGAAAGAGATTTTAAGGGCTTTTATCTTTCAAAAAGAAGAACTTTATTGAATCTCACAGTCAGTGCCTTAAAGCTGATTTATCTGCTTAAATTGACAAAACTGAACTAAGAAGCTGAAACAGAATGGTAAAAGCCTCTTATCATTAAAGTATTGCTCTAACACTTTGTAGTGCGAAGTAACAAGTTGGAGATGCAGAAATCTCCAGCATTAAATGCTTATGGCAACTGTCTTATTTCCCAGCTTAAGGGCATTAAATTACCTTGTCAGTGTCCCAGTCTAGTCCTGAATGGAGTACAGAATGCAATACTGAATATTTAATGTTGATGATCTCTTTAGGAGGGAACTGAGCATTAACCAGCAAGCTGCTAGACAGGTGATGTAATCTTATCAAAGACACAGTCATTCAATTTATTCACTGGATGACCACAGTCCATTTTCTTTTACTTTTTCTTTTTCACTAGCATATATATACATAGAGCTGTTAAAAAAATGCTGTGTTTATGAAGGAAGAGAAGAAATAGGACACTTCTGAGGGGTGATGGTCTCTGTCAAGTTTGTATTGTAAAATGGAGAGAAGTGCAAATGGATCTGTTGCCATGGCAATAAAAGATACTCTTAGCCTCTTTTAGTTCATTGCTCCTGATACCAAGTGTATGTGTAACTTCAGTGATTTTGAGAAATGATTTTGCAGACTTTCTGCTTCTGGACTAAGAACTGCATGCTTACCATTTTATCTTGTCCAGCAATCCAAGTGAGATTAGACACTGTGACTAGCAATACACAATGGCTAAAAATCCCTCAGTAAACAAACTGTTATTTATCAATAAGAACAAGCTAAATACTGTTGCATCATAACAGTGTGTGTGATTATTATGTGTACACGCAGGAAAGATCTTGCTTTAATCTATAGCAAAAGCATTCTCTAGATGGCAGTAATGATCACTAAGAAAGACGTATAAATGTACATGCAATTACAAATTTATGATGTCTGGAAACCATATAAGCCTTCCAAAACAATGACATACAATTTTAAATGCCTTTACAAATCTAGCAGACACAACTTATATTTCAAACAGTGTATTTCTTCATGAAAAGTTTTCCTTCTTTTTAACACTTTATATTACTTCACAGCACCTCAAAAATAAAAAAAAAATGATGAACATAAAATACTTTCTGAATGTGTACAGTCATTGGAGCTTAAAAAAAAACTTCTAATAATTATTTGTAGTAGTAAAAACATCGATCTTGAATATCCAAGAAAATTTAATATGAAAGTAATGCAAATAGAACCAAATGTAAAAATGTTGTTCCAATATATGTTTTAATTAGTCACCCTCAAATCTGACTTTTAATCTTATTTTATATGTAACTGAACTGTACACCAGATAATAAACAGCTTGCTAAAAGTCACATACTGGGATGTACTGAACTGTTTCAAAATAACTAGCTTTATTTCCCCCAGGGTAGGTGGATAAAAGATTGGACTTGGTGACCTTAAAGGTCTTTTCCAAAGGTGGCAATTCTGTGCTTCTGTTTTTCTAATGTATCAAATAATTTTAAAATATAGTAAAATAATGAGAAGCTCCTAGGATGAAATTAAACAAAATTCTACTGCATAAGTGCCATGGAGATTCTCAGTGACTTAAGAACTAATTATTTCACTAATTTCACTAGTAAAACTCAGAAAGAGTTTGTTATAATAAGTAAATGCAAGAATTGTATCGTCTCCTTTACGAATATGTGCTGAATTTTTTTCCTGAGGAAAAAAATTTTTACAATTGTATATTCTGATAAATTTCTTAGGGTTTCACTTTAATAAATTGCAATCTGAGAGTCTTATTGCAAGACTTCTTTAAAGGGCATTTGTGAGTCATTTCAAATTTATAAGAGAATGAAAAAATGCAAATAAATTTTTCAGCTATTGTTATTGATACTGACGTTATTGCAAATTAATCATCTTATGAGCTAGGGATAAAGATGGCACATCCAGGGATATGCTTTATAGATGTATTGAAATTAATACTCTTGAAAGATTAATATGCCTGAATCTTCCTGCTTATTAGTATATTTTTGACAAGCAGTTAATTTTCAGAGATTATAGATTCATTTGTACTAATAAAATATCTAATAATATAAAAATGGTACTGTGTTCAAGAATGAAATAATTTCAAGTAAGCATAAAATAGCATTACTTTTCATAGTACTAATAGGCAGGGAAAATAATTTTTTAACTGAGGGAAGGTTAATTTTTTTAATTAAATAAGAATAAAATATTATCTGGTTATAAGTTCTTGGTAGTTGCTTCTGTCTCCAAAAGACCAGTTTTATAAAGAGGGAGGAAAAGGAATATTCTTCCATATTTCAGGATTATTATTTCACAACCAATAAAACATAGATTCATAGAATGGCTAGAGTTGGAAGGGACCTTAAAGATCATCTAGCTACAACTCCCCTGCTATGGGCAGGAACACCACCCACTAGACCAGATTGCTCAAAGCCCCATCCAACCTGACCTTGAACCTTTCCACCCACAGCTTCCTGGGCCACCTGTTCCAGTGTCTCACCTATCTCACACTAAAGAATTTCTTCCTAATGTCTAACCTAAATCTATACTCTTTCAGTTTGAAACCATTGCTCCTTGTCCTATCATTACATGTCCTTCTAAAAAGTCCCTACCCAGCTTTCCTGAAGGTCATTCAGGTTACTGGAAAGTCACTGTAAGATCTCTGTAAAATCTTCTCTTGTTCAGGTTGAACAAGTAAAAATTTCTCAGCCTGTCTTCAAATGAGAGTTTATACAACGCTTTGATTATCCTCATGTTCCCGCCCCCCCGCACACACCCCCTGCCCCTGTATTCAGTCCAATAGGTCCATGTCCTTCCTGTATCGGTGGTGCCAGAACTGGGCAAAATTCTTATGTGTCTCAGGTCTCATTACATGTGTTTCATGAGTTCTCATAATATCCCCCCCCCACATGGCATCTTCTGAGACCAGAGGGGATAATCACATCCCTTGACCTCCTGGCCGCACTTCTTTTTATGTAGCCCAGTATACAGTTTTCTTTCTGGGCTACAAGTGCACATTGCTGGCTCTTGTTGAGCTCCTCATCAACCAACACCCCAAGTCCTCAGGGCTCTTCTCTACCTGTTCTCCTAATGACCTGTATTTGTGTTTGGGATTGCTCTGACTCAGGTGCAGGATCTTGCACTTGGTGTTATTGAACTTCATGCAGTTAGCACAGGCACACCTCTCCAGCCTGTCAGGGTTCCTGACAGGTTGCATGCTTTCCCTCCAGCACATCAACCTCACCACACCATACCACTTATTGTCGTCATCAAATTTGCTGATGGTTTGCTCAATCCCACTGTCCGTGTCACTGATGAAGGTGTTAAATAGAACCGGTCCAGGTACCAACCACTGAGGAGCTGATCACACCTTGCTGATCTCCATTTAGACATCAAGCTATTCACCACTACCGTTTGAGCTCCACCATACAGAAAATTCTTATCCATCCATCTAATCCATATGTTTCCAATTTGGAAACCAAGATGTCATGTGGAACAGTGTCCAGCACTTTGCCTGAGTCCAGGTAGGTGACATTAGTTGCTCTCACCTTGTCCACCAATGTTGTGACCCCATTGTAAAACACCACTAAATTTGTCAGGCACAATTTGCCCCTGGTGAAGGCATGTTTGTTGACATAATAATTGCCACATTTTCCAGTCTATGCCTTAGCATAACCTCCATGATCTGGCCAGGCACAAAGGTGAGACTGACTGACCTGTAGTTCCCTGGGTCTTTCTTCTTCTCTGTTTTTGAAAACGAGGGTTATGTTTCCTTTTTTCCAGTCAGAGGAAACCTCATCAGACTGCCATGACTTATCAAATATGATGCAAAGCAGTTTTGCAACTTCATACACAAGTTCCCTTAGGAACCATGGATGCATCTCATCAGGTCCCATGGACTTGTGCAGTTTCAATTTCTTTAGATGGTCTTGTACCTGCTGTTCTCCTACAGTGGGTAGATATTCCTTCTTCCAGTCCCTATCTTTGCCTTTTGCAACTTGGGTGGTGTGGCCAGAGCCCTTGCCAGTGCAGACTGAGGCAAAAAAGTCATTGAGTGCCTCAGCCTTCTCCATATCCCACATGACCAAGTCACCTGTTTCCTTCTGGAGAGAGCCCACATTTTCCCTAGTCTTACTTTTATCACTGATGTGATTTCTTTTAAGGATTTTTTGTTGTTCATACCACTGTAATAAAAGAAGCATGCCATACTTAAAATATCACTTTGAATTATAAGAAAACTCACAATCTTAATATGTTCACTCGTGGAGTATAGTAAAATGACAGAAATTAAGTGGCTTAAAGCATTACTGAGAAATGCTTAGCTCTGTGATTTAAATAATGTTTAGATTGAGAAACAGAATAAATTACTATATTTTGTTTGGCTTTTTACCAGGTCCATTGATCAGTATGATCAAATTCTATGTTTACAGGAACAGTGTAATTGAGGTGATACAGTGATACACACCACTTAACTTCCTTCCAGCTTCATGTTAATGCTAAGACTACACATTTTGTAAGAAAGGGATTGGAGGGGAAAATTGTATTTGTTCTTTTATTCTATACTATGTATTTGCATATATTTTATTATAAAAATGTTACCTTTTGTGGGAGTTGAAAGCTGAAGGTTAAAAATTATTCTGATTCTGAAGTGGTCTGTATATAATTCTTGTCTTGGAAGCTGAAGGAAAAGTGAAGCAAAATACCTTGAGGAATATGAGCTCTGCAGATGCTAGTACCATTGCTCTATGCACATAATGGACAGGAGAGAGTGTAGCCAGGTGATTTGTAGGTATTGACAATATAATCTAAAACTGTAAGTAGACAGTTGTTCATAATTTCTGGTTAAATCATGGCTAATGTCCAGAGTAACTTCAGGACTTCAGCTTGTGGCTTCAGGGTCATACTGCTGTCTCAACTGGCTTTCTACAGAAGGCGTAGAACCAAAAGCCACTTAAGGAGAACTAAAACAGTTACAGTATCCCAGAAGTGACGAACCTTGTGGGTTTGTCATTGAGGCAGCTCCTTTATAGCTTTCTTGTTCCTGAATGCCTTTTGATCTAAAACTAACAAAAACTACCTTGACATTTTTAAGAGTACAAATGTAATCACTCTTCATTTCTTCTGGATTTTTTTTTTAAACTCACTATTGTACAGACTATATTATAGACAACTGGCTATGGTGCCATGCACTTCCCCATTTGTCAACGGAAGAACTCCTTTTCCAAACAATTCAGACATCTTGTTCACACTTGAATCTAACTCTGGACAATGTGTGCTGTATAATCTGTGCTTATATACTTTCATAGAATCATAGAATTGGCTGGATTGGAAGGGACCTCAGAGATCATCAACCCTTGACCAGTTCAGGAACGAGATTGAGGTCCTGGAGCAGGTCCAAAGGAGGGCAACCAGGCTGGTGAAGGGACTCCAGCACAAGTCCTGTGAGGAGAGGCTGAGGGAGCTGGGGGTGTTCAGCCTGGAGAAGAGGAGGCTCAGGGGAGACCTCATCGCTCTCTACAACTCCCTGAAAGGAGGCTGGAGCCAGGGGGGGGTTGGGCTCTTTTCCCAGGCAACTTTCAACAAGACAAGAGGGCATAGACTTAAGTAGTGCCAGGGGAAGTTTAGGTTGGATATCTTCCCCTTCATTTTATGGGTTAATCTGATTCCAGAAACACATTACTTTCTTTAAAAAACTCAAATGCATTTTTAAATATGTTCTTTTACCTTGCATTCTGTCTTTAGACTTTATGCTTTTCTACTTAGGGTTGGTTATAAGTCCCTGAATTCCTTAGAAAGCATTTTTCCTGCTATTCTCTTACTTTTATTCCCTCCACCTGATTTTTGACTCCATCATCCTCTCTCCTTCCAGGCACATTGTCCATTTTTTTTCATCAAGGTGAAGAGATGAATAACCTCTATGCAAGAAGAGAGCATGAATACTGAACACACTGCACTCTAATTTGTCTTCTGTCTGAATGTAAAGCAGGTTCTATCACCCAGGCTGACAGGAGAGGTTGAGGGATGGGAGCTTTGATAAGTTCATCATGTGTTCTTATCTCTAAGAAAGTTAAATGAAAACATGATGTTCTCAAGCATTGGATGGGTACGTACTGATAGCATATTAATGCTGGCTCTAAAATTTGGATCCACACTGAACTGTCAGCATATTTTTCGTCTTAAAAGGACAGGATACTTGAACTTAAAAGCACAAAGACTGTAATTTCAAGGAAGGTGTCATATGTCAATGCAAATTAAGTTGTAAATGTAAAATATATTACTGAACAGGTTTTATGTTTTTGGATGCAGGCTAGATAAGCATACCCTATGCACACACCTGCTCACTGAATGTTTTAATTGCAATTTGGTGCATGTGTTGGAAGGATGATAGTGATTGTCCAGAATTAAAACAATTCACTGCTATGAACAATTGCATATTTGCAGAACTGCAGGAGAATCAGCCCATGAGACAGAAAAATAAGAGGTAGATGAGGAAGTGTACAAACAAAAAATCAAAGACAGTCTTATCCATGAACTTCCTAATTTGATTTCTGCCATCTCTCTTGGTTTCCCCTCACCCCCCGTAGTTTTTCTCTTACATGTGTTTTCTCATTTCATTTTACTCCAAGTTCTTTTCTCTCTGTTTTTATGTAGAAATACTATTAAATCCAGGCTTAATTTTTCACTCCTCCTGAGATAAATGTGCTATAGCTCTACTTAAGAAGGATCCCTCCAGATGACCACTTAAGCACTAGCAGAGTTTTTACTGACTTCATTACAGTGATAAATATTGTGGGAAACTGTACTGGAAAACATAGGTATTACTTAGAAACTTAACTGTTTCTCTCTGTAACTGTTTCTATTGTACTTTACCACAAAAGGACCAACATGGATGAATCATAAAATGACTATATACTATTCAGGGGCTGAATTGCACCTACAGTAGAAGCTGATTCCCTGGTAAATTCAAGACATTTCTGAATACCTCAGAAATAATTTCTGTGATGCGCTATCATGTACCACAGAGGTCCTTTAACTTTTAGGCAGATAGAGCCTGAGCAATTAAAATAAGAACTGGGCAGATACTTTGCACATAGGAAGAATGCTTTTTGTGCAGAAATCAGTTTTTTCCTGAGGGGAATGTAGGTTTCCTAATTCCAATTCCTTTGTTTTCCTTAGTTTAAAATATAGCCAGTTTTTCTGCCTCCTATGTCCCTGCCCGCGGTACAGTCATCTTATACAAGGATACAAGGAACGCAGATGCCAACAAAAGGTCAAATATAAGGATGACACTTCCCAGAGGTGAGGTTAAAAATTACATTAAAAATTACATTAAGTTGGTATTTATGGACTGAGAAGAGTGCCACAGAAGGAGGAACTAAACAGTCTTGCCTGAATCTGAAATGTGTCTATTGTTAAACTTTTTTTATTTCCCCTCCATGTCTTAGGAGTATTAGTCCCAAAAATATATATTCAGTAAATAACTAAGCAAATAAATTGCTATTAAATTTAAGGAGACTGTCATTTTTTAATGAATGAATTGCCGGAGATTTCACATTAAGAATTTTATTGCATGAATGTCAGTGACAGCTGAACAGTCCAGTTATCCTCTTTCTGAGTTTCTACCTCTAGATACCCACTTTCATACTTTTAAGTTTTACTGAAGAATTGGAGAGTGTGACTGTCCAGTTCCTAACTATATAGTATATTATACTATAAATTATACATAATATGCCATATTCCCTGCATGGTGCTCGGTAGCAGATGTGATACAATTTGTGTTCCTGATGCTTTCTCTTTGGAGTGAAAGATTAGTGGGTCATAAAATGACTTGTTTTTCCAGTAAAATGAAAGTTTCTGGAGAAAAAACATTTATTCATATCGTCAAAAAGATGTGGCATTCACTCAGGGTGAAGCAAACTGCCTCTGTTTTCAGGTTTATAATTTTTCATCCTACCACTAGTTCTGTTTGTTTGCCTGTGTTCATGGGCTTTTTATGTCCTGTACAAAAGTTATTTTAACATGATGGGAAATACATGTCGAACAAAGAGAAGTAATTTGTCATGCAAATCAAAAATTGCCTTGAGCAATTGAATTGGCTGCATTTAATCTTTCTGAAGAAGTTATATGTCAATAACACATTTCATTTTTAGAAGGCTGCTGATTAGGTGATCCAATGAGTTGCAAATGCATTAAACTATTGATTTCTTTATGAATCAGTGTGCAGAAAAACTAGTCTTTAGCCCTGAGTAAAACAAATCAGGGGAGGATCTTCTGGCCCTGAATAAAAAAGGTGATTAAGTAAAAGATAAGTTAATATTGATGATGAGAAAGTTTAATCTCATAGTTTTATAAAGTGCAGAGAAGATGGACAAGACCTGAACTTTTGAAAAAAAAAGGGAGAAAAATTCCAGTGAAATATCCACCAAATCAAAAATAAGAAAGGATAGTCCTATTAGAATAAAATGCTCATCTTCTGGTAGTTCTGGTGTAATTATAAGCTTATATTTTACTGTTGGTTCTTAATTTCTTTGTGAGCTTGATTCTCTTCCCTTTTTTGTGGGTTTTGCTGAGGACACTAGCTCCAATTTTTTGGAGTTCTTTTATTATTTTTCTCCTTTTGCATTTAATTTTTCTGAAGATGACTCTTATTGATATCCAAACTACAAAAAGACTAGACATCAGGAGTTCAGAAAACTGTTGCTAGTGTTTTCTTTTGTTTGGAATTTGGAGACATGAGGTTCTGAAATACTTAATCATTGCATCTCACTGATTGGGTTCTGAAGTTGCTTGGGATAAAGTTATGCCATTGTGGCAGCCTCAGATGATAGAACCTTTTCACAACAGTGGTCCTGAAATGTTAGCTTTTCCCTTGTCTTCTACACTTCTCAGAAACTGGGGCGACAAAAGGAGATGTGAAGCATTAGACACTTAACTTACCTCTGCCAAATATGGCCCGAGAAACCTATAATATATTCACGTAATTAAATTAATTATTCCCTAATGTGCTGACTGCTTAATTTTGGTTTAAATTAACCTAAATCATCCTTTGCGTTATGTTTTAATAATTTTTATATTTGTGTTTCTTGACAAAACCATTTTTGCATTCTGACCATTTCAACTGTCCTTTGAAAAACTTCATGAAAGGATCCGATGGCCTGAGCTGTGGCCATATCTGAAGAACTTTCTCCTTTTGAGTACCTAGCAATAAGATAAACGAGCTTCAGGCCCTTATCAGTCATTTCAGAGTATTTAATTTGTTTGTAATTGTTGATAATGTATATCTGGTAAAGACTCTTGTCATATCTCTCCCGGCTTATCAAAAGTCAGTCATGCAAAAGACTGTTTTCAGTCGTAGTTATTAAAGGTTTTGTGAAGAGGTTAATGTACCTCTGTCTTCTGGTTAGTCTCAGCTGCGACCTTGGTTTAATGTTTCCCTTGCTCATAAATATTACACTTTCTTTCAAACAGACCTAAGCCATATGAAAAAGCATCTCAACTACTTGTCTCATGGGGGAAAATCTAAATGTCAAGTAGCAGCGGCGAAACCCTTTAACATCAGATAATATTCCACGAAGAAATATGTTTATGAGATAGCAGTGTTAAAAATACCAACAACCTATATAGCTAAAACTAGTGCTGCTTTCACAGCCTATACTAGATGTTCAGCTACCAGGAAGTTGTGAATTGTTTCTTTGATCTCAACTGAACTGCCACAAAACCCCTGTTACATTTGCCATTACACTTGTGTCAGCTGCCCATTTTGACAAAGGCTGTTTGGTTTCCTTGACCCTCTTCTCACCATTTGCCATGGACTTAAAATAAGAGTACATGGAGACTGCTCAAGGAACTGATGGTTTATCTTATGTAACATGAACTCTTTAAAATACAACCTATGGATATGCAGAAAAATGCTTTCATGGTATAAATCTCTTTCGCTTGTCACTGTCCTGCCTTTTTATAAACCTCCACAAATTGTGGGAAGGATCACATGGAAACCCCATACCTTGTTCCTTGTAGCAAGTGATGGGTAAAAGGAGTCATTTCTTACATCAAGGCACCTGCTTATGCTTAGGTCTTCCCACTCCCCCTTTCACCCAGCACTTGCCCTCCATCACTGTAGTTTCAGAGTCATTCTGCTTACCACCAGTTTCTCTGGTGTGGAACAGACAAAGTGACAGAAGCATAAGTTGATCCTCTGACCTGTATTAAAAAAGACAAAGTGCACTGCTGAGTCCTGCTGTTGGGCTACATCAGTATAAGCTGCATGGTACAAGGTCAGATGTGCAGAGATCCAACCTGTCCTTGAACACTTCCACGGAGGGGGGGGAGTCACAACTTCCCTGGGCAACCTGTTCCAGCATCTCACCACCCTCACAGGAAAGAAAATGTCTTTCTTCCTACTGTCTAACCTAAATCTCCCCTCTTCAACTTTGAAACCATTGCCCCTTGTCCTCTCACTACACACCCATGCAAAAAACCCTACCCCAGCTTTCTTGTAGAGCCCCTTCAGGTATTGGAAAACCACCATACAGTCACCTCAGAGCCTTCTCTTCTCTAGGGTCAACACCACCAACCATTTTAGTAATGATCATAATGAGAGCCACTAAAAGACAAACAGTACCTCTAACTCAAGAATTCTCTGATCAGCAACTATGTGAAGGTTAAGAGAGTTATGCAGCAGTATCATTGCTAAGAACGAACAAAGAGAGATTTTTGGGATGGGGAGACCTCTATGGCATTTCTTCCTTGGATAAAATGTGGAGGTACCAAAGGCAAAGGCTTCTATCCTGTAAGCTTACTGGAAATGTTGTGAAGGTGATGTGTTTGCTATCAGCAATAATCTAGCATGCTCTTTTTGGAAGCTATCTTTCAATCTAAATTACACCATGTGCTAAATGTGTCCAGTTGGTTTTCACTCAGTTTGTAAAATAAACAGATTTTTTTAAAAATGCCTCTTTTCAGAATATTTTAGGAGGAAGCTCATGTTTGTCACAAATAAATTCAGTTATGTGAGTTTAATAAGATTTTAAATGTATTTTTAGTCCTCTTTTGTAAAATTCCAGGGTACATTTCTTCCTCTTGAGGGATGAGTCTAATATATGAGCTCTGTTATGCCTTGTTTATGTTACATCAAAAATGCCATTTTAAAAGGCTTTATATGACTGAAGAGGAAGCCAGCTAAAAGAAAAATAAACATATCCCTGTGGTTTACACTTTGTTTGTATAGTTAACATGGGCAGACTATAGACTGCCAACTATCCAGATTTCATAACCTGGATTATACATGATAGACTTTACTTCCACCATATAAATGACATAGAAAGGTCCTGATCATGCCCTCTGGGGCAGAGTACTTATCTGAGTGAGAAAGTTCCAAATAGATAGTGGATGAGGCCAAATGGCTCAAAGTTCTAAAAGTATATTTTTCTTTAAATAAGCAGCATTTTATACATTGAGTTTTGTATACTCATGGAAATACAGGAGGTGGAGAAAGATGCACCACCCTGAAGGAAAAGCTTTGTCAGAATTCATGCTTTAAAAATAGTGATTGTAGTCCTGGTGCTTCTTCAAGGCTTTTTTCCAAGTAAACCACATAGAGATAGCAATATGTAAACATTTTCCAGGTATCACAGTTTTTATTTTCTGTTTCATCACTGAGTGACCTTGTAGATCCTCAGTTCTACAGGTGCTTGGTAAAAAGCTGGCTGGATGGCTGGGCCCATAGAATTGTACTGAACAGAATTAAATCCAATTTGGCAACTGGTCACTAATGGTGTCTGTCAAGGCTCAGCTTCTGGGGTTCTTGTTCCATAACTTTATCAGTGATCTAGATGAGGGGACTGAGTGCTTCCTCAATAACTTTGCAGACAACACCAAGCTGGATGGGAGTATATGCTTTAGAAAAGATCTGCAGAGGGTTCTGGACAAAGTGGATAGATGGGCTGAGGCTAGTGTATGAGGTTTAACAAGGCTACATGCCAGGTTCTGCACTCAGGTGCAGAACAGCCCCATGAAAGGCTACAGGCTTCGGGAAGTGTGGCTGGAAAGCTGCCTGGAAAAAATGACCTGAGAGTATTGGTTGACACCTGGCTGAATAGGAGCCAGCAGTCTGCTCAGGTGGCCTAGAAGGCCAGCAATGTCCTGGGTTGTATCAAGAATAGTGTGGCCACCAGGAGAAGAGAAATAATTATTCCACTGTTCTCAGCATGGGTGAGGCTGCACCTCAAGTACTGTGTTCAGTTTTGGTCCCCCACTACAAGAAAGACATGGAGTGTCTGGAATATGTCCAGAGTAGAGCAACCAACTGGTGAAGGGCATAGAAAACAACTCCTATAAGGTGAAGCTGAGCGAATTGGGATTGTTTGCAGAAGAGGAAGCTGAGAGGCAACCTCGTAATCTCTACAAACAACTACCTGGAAGGAGGTTATAGTGAGGTGGGTATTGGCCACTTCTCCCAAGTAAATAAAAATAGGAACAGTGGAAATAGTCTGAAGTTGTGTCAGGGGGGGTGTAGACTAGATACTAGGAAGAATTGGAATGGGAGTTACCATGCCTGGAGGTATTAAAAACATGTGGCACTTGAGGACATGGTGGTTTTTTTCTGGGTTGACAGTTGGATCTGGTGATCTTAGAGTTCTCTTCCAACCGTGATCATTCTGTGCTTCTGTGATGCTGTTGCCCCAGGTGGTCTTGAATGCACAAGTATGGTGTGGTAACATGGCTGTGTACTGCTTTAGAGACTGTCAGCTATTTGAGTTTTTCTGTTAATCTGTGAACCCTATGGCCCCCAGGAGTAAAACAATTAGATTGGATTGTATATGGGCACTATCACTTTCTGTAGTTTCTAATACTTTTCTAGTATCTTGTTGTCTTTCTGCTTGCATACTTCTCCTGAGTGAGTGGCCTTCATATCTGGCTTGGGGTATTACAGATAACAGTTTGAGTGTTCAGAATACTTTTGGTATTTCTGTAATCACTTTTTGTGACACTCACAAAGCATTCTGCACCACAGTTTCCAAAGTGTATCTATATATTTAATGAAGAAACACAAGATGTTTTGTTTTGATCCTATCGTCTCACCTTCAGTGTTACACCCCTTATTTTAGGATAGAAATGCTACAGAGGAATCATAATGGAACAGCAAGAAACCTGATTTCTTGCTATCTGGCAAGGCATTAACCATCATCTGCATGCTGCATGGGGCCTGGACAAGTTTGCCTGGCTTTTGTTGTACATGAGGTTGCTGCTTCAGTTTTAGGACAGCAGCACATGAGCTACATTGCAAGTAGGCAGGCTGGGGTACTAACAGTAACCTGCCTGTGTTAGCACAGTGTTTGGCATTGTCTAAGCATTTGTTTATTTATGTAAGAGAAAAAGGGAGATAGGGGCTTACTGCTAAAGACACCTGAATTCCATGTTATTGTATTTTGGCAGTTACTCTTTCAGGAACAAGCTTATTTATTAGCAGTAATTGCAGTAGAATAGCTTTGTGTCTGAATATGCTTTGGTGACTCCAGATGAAGGCTATCTCTTTCAAATGCCTCTTTGTAGTTTTGGTGGGATTTCTTGCACAGGCACTTTTAAATGTCCTTGGAGGATTTCTGTGAAATAAGTTTGTCAGGCCCGTTTACCTGATTTACCTATCCTGGACTCAGACAAACTTATCACTAACAGAACAGGTACAGCCATTCTTTTTGTACCCTTTAACATAAAGCAGATGTCAATTTAATAATTCACAGTGTCCATGTTTTTGAAGTCCTGCATCTATCACACTGCTGGAGAAGGCTATTGGCTTCAGATCCCAGCTAGAAAGTATTCCTCTGTAAGGAAAGTTCATATAGTACGGCTGTGCTTTGACTGATGTCCCTCTCTTCTCATCTTTTATAAAAAAGCAAATGTCAAGTATATTCTCATGACAGCTTCCCTGTTTTGCCACTGTAAGAAAGCCAATGCAGGCAGGATTTACAGAGACACTCCAATGTGTACACAGTACTTGTCTGATTTTAAAACTGTTTCTCAGTACATCTTCCAAAGGTAAAATAAAATCTTTGGAATACGTGCACATGTGTATACTTCTTAATGAAAGACAGCATGGTAATGAAGAATGAGAACTTATATTGTGTATGCAGTAAGACAATAAAATGTTTTATGTTTTATTTTTGAGAAATCACACTTTCTTCCTTTGTATTTTAAATATGAAAATGGGTTACAAAAAAATCTAAATAATTGATTAATGTGAGGTAGTTTCTATATGGAAATTGAGTCACTTTTAGATGTGCAACTATTTGTAGCTACCTCCAAAATAATTAGGGTCACAGTTAATGTGGTTCCTTACATCACCCTGTGCAGACTACTATCTGCAGGAGTGCAAAAAACCCTCCATTAATGTCTTTTAGAGATGTGATACCCATTACCAAAGTCTGGAAAATAGATTTCTCTCTTAGATCACCACTCTTCATAGAGGAAATTAAGAATTTTTTTTCCATGCAGAAATTCAGAAATACACTAGCATGCACCTCCAAGAATCCCTTTATAACAGATAAAATTATGGCCAAACTCTGTGTCATAAAGCATTCAGGCTTTGCCACAGCAGTGGGAAGGAGTAACTAGCCTTTTGTTACTGTTATTTTTTTTAATAAGTTTTATGGAAATAGATGAACCACTTACTGAATAGTTTGGACATAGAAAAAAATTCTCAATTAATAGTGAAGTCAATATATACACCAAAGTATGTGAGTCCTTAGATATCCATGTCTCTCATTTTCATGTGAATAGCTTATTATTGTACATTGCCCTTGCGAACTTTGTTTTTAAGCAATACACATGCTAACCTATCCCATAAATATTACTCACTGACCTCATTAAGCCTCTTAATATTACAAATTAATCCATGCCTCTGTTTTTCAGTTGCCGTTTAAATTACTTTCCATATCAAAGTTTAGTAAGCTGTGTGCAATTGCTACAGCTGGGATACCATGTTTCTCTGGATATAAGGACTCATTGTTTAAGGCTGTGGGGGGAGTAATCTGAGTTTCTTGTAAATATTTTTTTTAATCTAATTCAGAAACTGTTTTCAAATATATAAAAGAAGTCTGTCTGTTTTGTAAAGTTTTGACATTTCTGGATAAATGGTCAGAGACATTTTTAAAATCTATGCAGCTTCCACCATAACCAGAACTAAGAAGGCCCTGTTCTTTCTTGCTTTTTCTTGACAGAGCCATTCATTTCTTTTCTTTCCACACCTCTGTCCTTTTCCCTAGAGGTTTTCTCTTCTGTTGCCAAAAGTGGTCTTTATTCTGTCTTTTTATATAAATTTTGGAATTCTTGCTAAAGAACAAGACTTCAGTATGCCTGCCAGGTAAAAAGCTCTTTATATATATAAAAAAATAAATCAGGATAATTGTTTTTTGTTTGTTTGTTTTAGAGAAGGTTAATATTCCTGCATTTCTTGGGTAGCTCTCATGCAGCAGTGCTGGTTGTTGGAACTTAGTAGTTTGTTTTGAATGCACAGGAGTTTGGTCTTTCACTCGTGTATTAGCCATATAGCACATTCCTGTAAGTGAGTGTTATGACATTTTTTGTTCAAGGACAAACTATACACAGTATTTCATATTGATATATGAGTCAGCATCCCTAAACCTTTAAATGTTATTGAATACATTCGTTAAACTGGCATCTCTGCAAAGATCTTAATTGGAAAAAATGTCATCAGAGCAATTGTGCTTTTTCACAATTCATCAAGAAACCAAATTATAAATATGGTAAAAGCCAGGGACTGCTTTTAAAGCCAATGTAAGCCTAAGTGAAGTCTGAGCAGTATTGAAAACTTACCCTTTATGTATCCTAAAAATGGATAGCCAGACTTGAAAAGCTATTAGTTCTAAAATAGCTATGACCTAATTATGCTAAGCACTTTTTATGAAGTAGAGATGTAAAAATACAAGATACACTTTAAGAAGTACTCAACATGGTAAACTTATTTTCCTATTTTAAGGGTAAAATATTTTCCTCATTTCTTTTATGGCCTCACTTTTGTAGTATTCACACAGCTCCCACTTTTATAATTTCATTGTAGTTTCCAAATTACACAAAAATGTCTTCTTGTACAGGAAAAAAGAAAGGAGGGTGGGGGATAATTAACAAGAATATGTGATGAGCTTTCCACTGAAAACCACAACAGACAAAATTTCCTTGATGAAATTACTTACACAGTTGTTGCAAGCTCTAGAAAACACCTTCTTCAACTCAGTAGTGAAGATGTATCTGGTGATACTGCGCAAGCTGATGTTAAGACATGGATCACAGTTAAATTTATTTTAAAAGCTCTAACTCTATGAAAGATTCACTCTGTGTGGTTTCTAGTGGTTTCAACTTTACAGTTACAAACTTTTTCACTAGTGTGTTTGCTTGTATCCAGTGGTCAGTGTATGTTATATCTTATTTATTTTTGCTTCTTTCCCTTTGTGCTACCAACAAGCTAAAAGAAGAGAAATAAATTAAACTGTCTTCTAAGCAGATATTTAACATTCTAATAATGTGGCAGAAAGGTAACTGGAAATCGTGTTCTGTATAAAACACTAAAATTTAATGAATAATATTTAATTTATAGTGATAAAATCCATAAAATGATTTATAGCCAATTGAATAACACTCTCCAGTCACCAACCAATAAGTTTTATTTCAGTTATTATGTAAAAACAAAAGGTCCTACACTAAAACCAAGAGTTCAATTAGGATAATACAAGTAATATTTGCATACATTAAAATAGAACAGGAATTTAAATTCTGCATTTCTCTAATAAAGTATAGAGCAAAATGTATATCTGCAATCTGAAATCTTCCTTTCCTAGGTGAATTCCTTATGTAGTTCTGAAGGCTGCAGTAAGTCTTTTTGATCTTTATTTGAGAGTAAATCGGGGATCAAAAAAAATTAGCATATGAAATAATCACTGTAAGAGATATCTGTAGTCAAACTGATTCTAGAACTGTGTCCAACCTTCATTAAACGTTTTCTCTTAGATAATCTATAATTTTTTTTAAAAGAAAATTTGTTGGTCAAATTGAATCGGATGTAGATTTTCAGTCATTCATTTTTAACATAAATTTATGTCATTTACCTTCTATATGCAAGGAAGTTTATAAAAAATGCTTGTAGATTTTACTGGTAAATATTCCTTTTCATCAGGGTTTAAGGGCAGTGTAGCTAACCACACTGGGCCACTAAATCAGCTTACTATCTTTAGAACTTTGCAAAATATACGTTGGATGATATTTACTTCAGATAAACACTATCGTGAGATGAAATAGTGTCAGTATTGGAGAACACTTATTTGTTGCCATCTTTGATGAAATTTACTGGTCCAATAATTTAATGTCACTGTGTTTTATGTTAGCAGTGACTGTTAGCAGTTTTTATTTGCTTAATGTATCATCTTTGCCTTTCAAAGATTATGAACATGGCAGCAAAATTGTCTGTTACTTTCTGAAGTACTGAATATTGTGTTATATTTTACTAAATTTTTCCTCTTTGACTTGAAATTTGGCTTTTAGGAACAACCTGGTAACAAAAGAATTTTTCTGCCCAGAGCTAGGTTGGAACCTCATTTAACACTTCTTGAGTGGCTTCAGGCAAGATACAAACTAGTACCATTTTGTGCTCAGTCCTAATAAATATTTTGCCAGTTACAAATGCATGAACTCCTGTTTTCATTCATATTATTCTATGTCAGTTTTAGATGTCATTTTTTCTGATAAGCAGTGAATAAATCTTATAATTTCCTTACCAAATTCTATAGGGCCAGTTTTGGACTTCCTAATTATTGCTATATGCTATTTCTGTCAAATATATGAAGAGAAAATGGCCCCTTCATTTTCCTTCAGTGTATAAAAAATACTTTAAAATTAATCATAGACTCACCAAGGCTGGAATGTACCTCTGAAGTCTGTTTAACACCTCTGCTCACTCCAGGGACAGCTACAGGGTCATGGCTGACCAAGTTTGTAATATGTCCAAGGATGAACATACTATCTGTCTCAGTGATTTATCACCCTCACAGTAAAACGTTTTTTCAGATTAAATGGAATTTCTAGCATGACAATTGGTGCCCAGTGCCCAGTGTTCTGTCAGTAGTAGGGGGAAACTGGGAAGACTTTCTCTTTCATCATTACTCCCTACTCGACAGGTGTTTGTACACAGAGATAAAATATTCCTAGAGCCTTCTCTTTATGAACCTAAACAATGTCAACTTGCCTATGTTCTCTTCATTAGTTCCTCTAGTCCCTAGATCATAGTGACTCTTAGCTGAACCCACTCCAGACTGTCAATGGTTTTATTTTCCTGTACCGTGCAACTGAGAACTGGATCCACCACTTCAGTTGTGGCCTCATCCCTGCTAAACAGGGAAAGATCACTTCCATTGACTTAGAGGCTGGGTTCCTCCTAATGCAGCCCTGGAGGTTGCTGTCCATTCTTTCTGCAAGGGCATATTGCTGGTTCAGGTTCTGTCTGACAGGACCCTCAGGTCCTGTTCTGCAAAGCTGCTTTCCAGCTGGACAACTGAAGCGTGTATTGGTTCATGGACTTATTCTTCTCCAGATCTGAGCTCTGCATTTCCTTTTGTTGAACTTCATGAAGTACCTGCAAGCCCATTCCTTGAGCTCATTAAGACCTTCCTAAATGGCAGCACAACCATCTGGTATATAAACTTGTTGAGGGTGCACTCTGTCCTATCAGCCAGGTTATCAGTGAAGATAGTAAGCAGTACTGGCTTCAATATTGACCCCTGTGGTATACCACTAGTGACTGACTAGAAGCTGAACTTCATGCTGCTGATTGCAACACTTTAAGCCCAGTAGTTAAACTTCAGTTTATCTCACTGCCCATTTATCTAGCCCTTACTTCATCTGTTTGTTTATGATCATATACAGGGAGACTTTCAAAAGACTTATAAAGTCAAGAGAAACAATGTTCAGTGCTCTCCCCCATCCACTGAGCCAGTAGGTGTTGTGGAAGGCTGTCTGGTTGGTCCAGCATGACTTCCCCTTTGTAATTCCTTAGTCAGTACTCTTAACCACCTCCTTGTTCTTCATAGGTTTGTAAATGGTTGGCAGGATTATCTATCTGCTCCATCAACTTCCCAGGGATTAAGGTGAGGCTGACCGGTCTGTAATTCCCCAGTTCCTCTTTCTTGACTGTCCGGTGGGTAAGAGTGACATTTCATTTGCTCTGATCTTCAATAACATTTCCTGCTTGTCATGACCCTTCAAAGCTGAGTGTCTTCACAATGAAAATGGCCAGCACTCGTAGCTGGATCCATCATGTATCACAGATTCACGTGTGTGAACTAACCTGTTCCTTCTCTACCTAAGGCAAGTCTTCCTTGCTGCTGACCTTTTCACTGGCCATAGATTTGCTAAAGCAAGTGTTATCAGCAAAGATTAAGGCGAAGAAGGCTTACCTCCCTGTTCTTTGTCACCAGGCTCTCTGCCCCATTCAGCAGCAGGCCCATATTTTCCAGTCTTTGTTTTGCAGATAATATATTTGTACTCCTTTCTTGTTTTCTTTCATGATCCTTGAGAGATTCAGATCCATACAGAGTTTGGCTTTCGTAGCCCTGTCTCTGCAAACTTGAATAGTGTCTCTGTATTCTTCCCAGGTCACCTTCCACTGCTTCCACCTCTTATATATTTACTTGCATGTTTGAGATTTGTTGGGAGCTTCTTATTTCTACATGCAGGCCTCTACTACTACTTTTCTTGGCTTCCTACATGTAGGGATAGATGATTTTGAGCTTGAGGTTGTGATCCTTGAGACTAGCTCTCCTGGATGCCTTTCCTCTGCAGGACTGTATCCTATGGGATTCTTCATAGTATACTGGCCTACTTTCCTTGAGTCTATCGTTGTCATCTTGCCTTTTACCTTGTTCTTTCCACATAGTATCCTGAACTCTGCCATGAATGCCTGAACTCTCTTATAGTTGCTGCAGGCAGGGCAGTCCTCAGCGTTCATTCACATTCCAGAAAAGTTCTTTCTTGTTTTTAAGTGTCCAGCAGAATGCGTCCTGGAGCCAGCTCCTTGATCACCACTGTTAGGGAGCTGTTGTCAATGTAGTCCAGAAGCTAAGAACTTACAAACCTGCACTGATTTGGCCTGCTGTGTATGGCCTCCAGCAGGTATTGGAGTTGTTCAAGTACATCATCGGGACCAGAACATGTAAATGTGTGGCTTCTTCCAGGTGTTTAAAGAAAGGTTCTACTGCTCATTCCATATCAGGTGGGCTGTTGCAGACAACCACAACAATGTCAGTCAAGTTTTTGTGCCTTTTGTAATTTTTTTTGTACTTTTAACCTTGACCCATAAGTCTCAGATGGCTCATTATCCATCCCAAAGCAGAGCTCCTTGCGTTCCTATTGCTGTCTCACAGACAGGAAAGGTACACCTCCTTACTCTCCTGACAAGCCCTTCTTAAAGACCTTGTATTTATCCAATGTAACATTACACCAGATCTCTGTGATCCCAATGAGATCATAACCCTGCAACTACACATCCACCTCAAATTCTTCTGGTTCATTCCCCATCTAGCATGAATTAGTCTACAAGCACTTCAGATGAGCATCCAGTCATGCCGTTTTTCCAGAAAAATTGTGTGAGCTTTAGGCATATAAACCTAAATATCTCATCATTTGTTTGTCAGCTAGAAGGCCACTGAATATGTTTTCTAAATGTTCATTACCTTTGAATTTATTGATGGTAAGATCCTTGAAAGTTTGAATAAATGTTTGAAAATCCCAAGGCTTATTTAGATTCATTAGGATATTTTAAATCTGCTTTAAAAGCAACCCAGAAAAAGGCTTCCTGCATGATTTCTCAGGGTTCCAAAAATGGGTTTCTGTCTGCTTCTAACGAATACCAAAGGGTTTATGTGATTTTTGAAGTAAAACCATTAGCTGTATTTTCATTAGCATAAAATTGATCTTGGGCTTACTTTAAAGGTTTTAGACTTCTACCAGATCTTTCACGGATCATGGACTGAGTTCATAATGAAATCCAGAGAACAGAGAAGGCCCTGTGGTTTTGAGTTTTGCTTCAATCATTAACACTAGTGCTAGCTGTAGTCCTTGTTAAAAGAACAGGTTGTTTCTTTGTTCATTGTTAGTCTAGTAAGTGATTCTAAATTTCAGTGCCAAGACCAAGTACCATAGTAAAAAAATTGTCCCTTAACAGCAGCAATTTTGAACTTCTTGCTAATGACTGGTGTCATTTATCTGGTTAAAGCATTTATAATAGGAAAATATTCACTGGTAAAGTAATGACAATGGATTACGAAATAGCAGTGTTTTGAAGCTTTTGTCACTTTGTTCTGATGAGTATTAGTATCTAATTCTATGCCTGCTTTCATTTGATTAAATGACAACAATTTGCTAAGGAGTTGATAGGAAATTTTGGTCCATTATTACAAATTTCTTCCCATTTGCAATAGCTAAAATCAAAGGCAAATGCACAGAATGGTTCATGCACATGACTAATTGGGAGAGCTACACTTTCAGAGATTTCTTGGTCAGAAAATATAATTCTTCCAAAGGGACAGAAGGAATTTGTGTCTGAGATATATAATCTAAATGTGCCTGTACTTTCCTTCAGATCAAAATCCTATGTTTGGTGACTTCAGTTCATGTTAAGCATAGTGGGGGAACAAAGGAGGCAGAAAGACCAGACTGAAGTACGATTTTGATCTCTCTCAATAGATAATTTACCATCATACCTTGGTAGTAGGATATTGTTGTCAAATTTTCTGTAATACAATAATGCAAACAGTGGCAGTGAGTTCTACTATGTATTTCTCAACCAAAGAAATCTGACTTCAAATATAGAAAACTGAGGCTTGTTTCAAATATAGTAAATATGATGTGGCACTAGCAACAGATTCAGTGTGCATTGATAGGATCCAGAATTTAATAAACATAAATCCAAAATATGTAAATAGAGTCTATATAAATATTCTCTCATTGTATTCAGAGATGAAAATAAGAGGATGAGTGGTTGAATTATTTTTTTCTAGTTTTTCAACCTTACACTTGATGCAGTTGCAATCTCATTACTAATTTTAATGCTTGGCTTTCAGTAGTACCTTTCCTCTACAAAGACAAAGGAGAGTGTTTAATCTTTCTATACTTCTGCCATTATTACTGTCACTAAATTAATCTGGTTTTTGGACCTCTATAAAAATTTTGGAACTCTATAAAAAGGAACATATTCTGAGGCTTTGCTCACAGAAGTTGCACTTAGTTGTATACCATTAAATAGTGAAATTGGCAATTGGATGATCAGTAAGACCCTGTTCATGATAACAGTGGCAGTATTAAGCAACTGACATCTGCAGGTTTTGAGAAAGAGCGAAGGTGAAAACTCAGTATTCCTTACTGAAAAATAATAAATAAGGATAGATAGTACATGAAAGCTTTCCATATGAGAAACATTTTTCATAGGTAGTGCCCCTGAAAAGAGAAAGAAATAATTGTATTTGCAATATCTTAATAATGCAAAACATTCTAATATTCAGTATTTTTTCCATTGCCAAATATTGAACTACAGGTCTAATTTCAGTGTTTGTCATTGCTGATTGATGCATTTTATCAGTAGACAGTGCAATCTTAGATCACCTAAATACATATTTTCTCGGGTATTCTAAATCCAAAACTTGTTACTAAGTTCAATTTGTTCTTAAAAATCATATAATAATGTGGTTGGGAAAGACCTTTGACTGTCATTTGGTCAAGTCCTCCCCGTTCACAGCAGAGCTAAATTTGAAGTTAAATCTCTTGGGGGATTACATATGGTATAGTAGGTATAAATCTCAGAGTAACTTTTGGTTTCTAACACAGGAAAGGTTGCTACTGGTATTCTTACTGTTTATCTTATTTCGTGGCTTTTTCCTGCACTGATGCAAGGAAGAAGGGTGAGGATGTGTGCAGGTGCCCTGTTGCAGCTGCCTGGCTCCAAAGCAAAGGTGTGTGGACAATAAAAAGCTCCATATCTGTCTGGAGGATGGCAGGTTCTGTGGTGGCCAAGTGGGAAGAAGAACAGTGAGGGCACATGCAGGACCCCTGTCACATCTGTCTGGCTACAAACCACAATGGTGGTCAGGGGATGTGAGTGTTGTTGGAGCGTTTTGGTGGGTGCAAGAATGGGGTGAGGGGTGCAGGTGGTTGTGGGCTTGTGCTGGGAGAAGGTGGTCTGTGTTGAGGGAGGGTGAAGACAGACAGTGTTGGGGCAAGGTGGCCCAGGGGGAGAGGACTAATGTGAGAGGCTCGGAGAAATTGCCAAGCACGGACCAATATGATCACCAGCAAAATCTCGTTTATTGAGTTCACTAGTGCAGAATATATACTTTTTCTCTTATCTGTGTTACATGCATGGCATTAAGTGATTGGTTAACACTCTTCAAACTTGCTTCTAACTTATAAGCTAATTGGTTAAAAGTCATTGTCCGTGCCCATGCCGAGGGCCGTCCTGGTTTAAAAATGTTTTGTCTTGCCGTTACTCTTCTATCTTATCATAGAATTAGCCGGGTTGGAAGGGACCTCAGAGATCATCAAGTCCAACCCTCTTGTTTTGCTAGGAAGCTAGCTCGGTGTTATTGTAACGCCAAGGTTAAGTTCGTTGATACGTTCCCAAAACATGGTTTGTTCAGTACATGACTGCTTTGGTGGAAAAACCCCACAGACTAAGGGTGTGCTGGTGGCTGGTCCTAGGGGACAGCCATATGGGCCCATGGAACACTCTGAGCATTCAGGCCAGCAAGCTATAGAAGTGCCAGCCACAGTCACTCCCTGAATGTGAGACTGAGCATGCTGGCCATGGCAAAGAGCCACATGGTGCATAGCAAAAAGAAAAAAATTTCAACTTTTTTCTCTTTCAGCTATTACCATAGTGTTGGAAACAAAACACTGTATATAGCGATGCTTATTTAGGGAAAGGGAGAGAGTACATCCTGATCTTAAGAAGCTGTGAAATGCTGGAATCTTTTCCCTTGAAGCCACAAGCCATAGGAAGCTTTTGAGGGAATAAGTGTGAAGCCAATCAAGAGTTGAACTAGCTTCTAAAAGTGGAGGTGGTCAGGTGCAAGGAAGAAGAGTGAGGCTGCGTGCAGGTGTCCTGTTGCAGCTGCCTGGCTCCAAACCAGAAGCATGTGGCTGGTCAAGAGCTCCAGGATCCATCTGAGGCAGGTTCTGGTGTGGCTGAGTAGGAGGAAGAAGGGTGAGAGCATGTGCAAATCGTGATCCTTGAGCTGTCTGACTGCACTCTCATCGGAGTGTTCCAAAATCAGCCTATACTCTCTTTCATGAAAGGCATTGTTGATATTAAACTGCTAGCAATCTGTTTCTGAAATTCTGGAGTCAGCAAAATCTTTGCCTAAAAAAGGACTTCAGGCTTTGGATCCTGTACAAATCTTTTTTGATGAGATAATTTAAAGACTTAACTGAAAACTGAATATTCAGTGTAACATATCTAGATTTTGTATTTACTTGAAAATTAAATACGTCTCATAAATGAGTGGCTCAGTTCAGTCACTGTGAGGGCAATTCCCTCCTTTGTTTTTAAAACAAGGAACATTCCCCTGAGGACTTTCAGTTTTCAGAAGCATAGAACTTGTGACGAAAACATTATAGATTCAATTAAATAGTATTCAGAAAAATCTGCTTAGCTCCTGAATTAGTAGTTCAGACTGTTGCATACGCCATCAGTTGACACAATGGGTTAACATTTTGTTAAGCCAAATGACATTGGATATTTTTTAGTTGTCATTCCATGCTGCTGCTTCCTTGTGCCATCAAGGTCAGACTTGCCAGTAGTAATAATTCCTGCCATTTATTCTTCTTTGGAACTCTGTATAGGAGTGCATTAAAGAGAATTTGCCTGTTTTAAGATCACAGAAAACACTGAGTTTTAAGCTTAGGAGCTTTGTGCAGCATTGTGCTATTAACCTATGTCAACTGCTCTGCAAACAATTTTCATTCTCAGACTGAACTGGCAGGTGCCTTAATTAGTAGACTGCCCCCCATTTATGAAGAAATACATTTAAATTAATCATTAAACCTGCTTCTTACTTATGAATTAGTCACTGTGAATGGTGGAATAAGTTTATCTTTTGTCTGTTCTCACTTTATAAAGCTCTTTATAAGCTATTAAAATAATTGAAAAAAATGTAAGCCAGTCAATATTTGAGATTTCCATCCTGGAAAGAGGCCTCAACCTTCAAGTGCCTGCTAATACATGATTCAGTGTCAACACAAACATTATATGTACACACTAAGCTGGGACTGAAAATAGAAACCACACTACTGTTATATCTACTGAGGTGGGTAGTTTGAAAAACAAAGCCTCTCTGCTTTGGTCACTGGAAACAATCTTGAACATGTACTGTATAAAGTACAATATGCGTACGTTGTCTAAAGCATGTGAATTTGAAAGGCAATGACCCCATAGTTAAAATAGAAAGTTTTGAAATATGTTGAAGTTGAAATATGAAAGCTTTCCAATAATGTTACGATAATTGAACTATGTATCCATTTGCATCTGAGTGTGAAATAGATTGTTTTGGAGTTGCAGTAAATTCTGACTGTTCTAATCAGGACTTTTATAGTACTTTTATAGTAAAAGAATGAGAGAGTATCTTCTTTTATACTCAAAGAGAATAAATTCTAAATATTCTTCTATTATTAAGGAAGTAGACTTGAAGCTATTTCCAGAAAGATCTTTCATTAAAGAACCTTCATTTAATGACAAGAGGCATTAATGGCAACTACATGAAATACAATTTGGGGAATACATTTAATAAGTAACAGTTTATGTTGTTTGTTGACTCTTAACTTCCATTTAAAAATACTTCCCTGTTTAAAAATAAGTCCAGTTATTAAGTTTTCTAGATAGAAATCCATGGCCATGTCAGTTTTGCTAATGCCATATCTTCAACAACTCTTTGGGTCCCTCTCCTAGTTTCAGTTCAAAATGGTAGTTATTACATTCAGCACTAATGCACATGAATCATGTGGTTAAGAGCATGCATTCTTGCACTTTGACTGAAAAATCACTTTGGCATGCATGAGAGCTTATAGGGTTTTTTTGTCTCTACACATTAAATACAAACTTTTAATTCTTTCTTCTTCCTATCTCTCTCTCTCCTGACATTCACACAGACCAATTCCAAATATGTTGTTTGTCCTCTCATTCTCCTTCAAATGTGCATCTCTTCAGGTCAAAAGATAGAATTTCATACAGTACGGTAACTGGCTGGCAGAATCAAAAGCAGCTGGCCCTGAGGGGAGTCTTGCACTGATACTGATAATCCTCCCCTTCCCCCTATTGTTCAGTATATAACCATGACTCTTTAGACAGTGCTTTTCTTGGGTTGGAATCCTTTTAGACATTAGGAAGCAGTTCTTTAATTTGAAGTTGGTGAGACACTGGCACAGGTTGCCCAAGGAAGTTGAGGCTGCCTCCTCTCTGGAAGTGTTCAAGGCCAGGCTGGATGGGGCCTTCAGCAACCTGGTCTCATGGAAGGTGTCCCTGCCCATGCAGAGGGGTTGAAACTAGATATTTAATGTTCCTTCCAACCCTAGCCATTCTATGATTCTATGATACAGAGAACCTTCTGAAGATATGTTCTTAATACAAAAAAAAAAAAAAAAAAAAAAAAAAAAAGAAAAAAGACTTAAAGTAATAATTTGAACATTTGCATTATTTTGAGGTAAAAAGTGTTTTCTTAAAACTTGCAGTGGTAATTTGGTAATTAGCACTTCCCCTCACAAAAAAGAAAAGGCAAACAACAACAAAAAAAAACAACAAAAACAACAACAAAAAACACAACAAAAAAAAAAAGCAAAACCCCACAAAAAAACCCAATTAAAAAAACACCAACCAAACCCAAACCAACCAACCAAACAAAAAACCCAAAAACAAGAAAACCCACATGAAAACAGAGGATTTGGGCTTTTTCTACTCATCTATGAGGATTTAAGTGGAGGCTGTTTGTTTACTTCTGCTAATTGAGTGCTTGTATCATGAGCACCTATAGCATTAAAACGAATTAAAGAAATCTGTTTTCCTGCTCTGTGTTAAAGACCTGAGCCTGTCATCTCCAGTGCAAAAAAAAGAACTGAACCCTAAAAAGAGCTCTCAGTTTTTAAATTTTACCTTAAGGGTGCATAGGAGACACCCAAAACACTTTTATTGAATGGAAATTGCAGAGAAGTTAAAAGGAAATCATATATGTTTGTGGATGCTTCTAAAAAGATTTTAATAGTTCTGTGACAGCAAACTATTTGTCTACTTAATAATAATAATACTGTAGGGCCTCAGCAAATCATGTAATTTTGTTCATACCAGAATTTACCTATAGTTTTGGGGTTTTCCCTATTACACTTGACTTAGACTTTAGATACGCAATAGTGCTGAACTATAACATTGCAATTTTGTCCATCAACTGTGTCTACTGAAAAATTGCCCAATTAAAAAGAAGCCTAACAATATTTCAAGCATATAACTCAAACCAACATTATTTTACAGGATTTTTTTTTTTAACTGTACATTGAAAACTGGATAAATAGTTGTCTTCTGGGGTATTTTTATAGTAAAGGAATGAGAGAGTATCTTCTTTTATAATCAAAGAGAATAAATTAATATTGGAAAGATGAGAAGCTTTCATATATTCTGATGCATGTCTGGCCTGGGGATACCCAGGACTCAGGAGACAGCAGCTGGACTAGCAGAATTCATATTTAATACTATAATATGCTAGATAACACAGAAAAACATAGAAGTGTGGATATGCATCAAGTAGAAGGGTTGTGTTGAAATGAGAACTGAGAAAGCTAGGGAAAAGGATGCTTTGAGTACCTAAATGAAGAAACATTGCTAAGGTCAGATAGCATTCATCAGAGAGTTCCAAAGGAAGTTAAATATGAAAAATAAGCAACAATTAACTTGTTACTTATCTCTTTTGTCAGCCCATGTCTAGAAGTATAGAAGCTGGGAAAAGTAACACCACTTTAAAATGGATAACATGAAGAGCCTGAAAATAAATCTGATGGAGACAAACCAGTAAAAATCTGATAAAGTATAGAAATCATTTCTGCATGAAAAGAAAGAATTTGTGTGTTTCTTGTAGAGGAACTGACATCTGCTCATAGCAGTGAATAAGCATATGGATAAACAGAAGTCCAGCTGATATATCTGAAGTTCAGAAAGTCGTTTAGACTAAATTCCTTATCACAGGTTCTTCAAGAAAAAAAAATGGGAGCTAATACTATTATATAAATCACTTTTATCCCCTCACCTTTTGAATTTTGTGTGCATTTTGATATAGTCAGCTCATGCAGGGAAATGTGCATAGGAAATGTCTCTTCATTGTTTCTTACAACCCAAACCTTAATATCATATTTAAAATGAAAGCAAGTATATTTCAATGCAGAACACTGCTGCAGATGAGAACAGTGTAACTGGCTTCAAAGAACAGTTATGTCAAAGAAGAAAAGTCCATCTACAGCTACTAAATATAAATACATCCCTTTATTGTGCACTACAGGAATACAAGAGAGGGCACACCAGGGCTTCGATGTATCACCCTGTGCTTGCTGTGTTTACATATTTTTTCCTGATGATCTAAGGGTTAATATAAAATGCCTGTAGTAATTGTCTTGGGGTCACATAGACCTGATAGAAGCTAACACAGAATGATTGTTTAATAGAAGCTAAGAAATTGTTTAGGTAGTCATCACCTTATAAGGGAAATATATGTGCTAAACTGATAATCATAGCAACCTTGAGACTGGAAACAGAACATGTTGTTGGCTTGGCTGACGACTGAAGAAATGTGCATGCCTGGAGAAGAAGAGGTGAAAAGTTTACCCAGAGAAAGTTCTTTGCTTCATTTTTACTTCATCCCCATGATCCCCACGACCACCACCAGGAGACACTGCACAAGCGCGGGAGGGAGGAGGTTATGAAAATGACCTCTGGGGACTAATTGTAATACGAAGGGGGAGTAGGCAATGCATATGTATAGGCATATTGCAAAATCTCATGAATATGTAAAACTTCACTGTATATAGCAAAAGCCTAATTGCAAGATTGGTGCACAGAGATTTTGGAGGAATTATCCCCTCTCTTTAACTTTCCAAGTTGTAGAGTCGTTTTCCGCAAGTCACTGAGAATGTATCTAGTTCTGGTCACACTTAGAGAGACCATATGGTTATTTTAGTGTTTGTACAGAAATATCAAAGGTGAAAAATACTACTTGATATTAAAGAAAGTGGAAAATAATAAACAAAAGGGAAAGGTATCAGTGAGCCATGGAAAAGAGATGTTTGAAAGAGAAACAAAAATGCAGTTGTAAAAAGCAAGACTGATAGAAAACATGGGAGAGAGGAATTTGCAAACAGAAAGATTAAATATATGTAAAGGAGAGCAGAGGCTTCAAGGAATGGTGAATGAATAGATGATATTAGAAATGGGAGAAAATCCTCTGTATCTGAATACTAGAAATTCATAGCATTTGGGGAAAGCATTTATTGTTTTTATTTTTTATTTTATGCAGAGCCTTTGCAGGTCACCTGGATATGGTAAGATGTTATACACGGCATACTAAGAGGTTATGATACTTTGGAGATCAATTTCTCACATGACTGAGGCCTAATCTTCAGTTAGAGCTATTCACTTACATGCAGGAGAATTTCACTTGCAGCATGATATTGACCAAAAAGCTGATTTGCCGAACAACTAGAATAACTTCCAAAGTTCAAATTGTGCCAGATTTAATAAGACTAGAAAATTGGTTTAGATCACAGCTGTGTACTTTTTAAAATCTTGTTTTCAATTTTAACATGAATCTCAGGACAGAGTAGCTAAACTGAAAACAAACATTTCATGTATCTCCCTGCAGAAGATAAATCCCTACCAAACTGTCTGTAATAAAGCCTTGCATTTTAAATCTGAGAAGAAACTTTATTTTAAAATCCATATTAACTAATTCTTGCATTACCATCTCCAAAGTACATAAGGAAATACTCCTTATTACCATATAAAATTCTTCACAGAAGTCAACCTATAGAGAAATCTTCTAACTTAAGGAAGAAAGAAGCAAGTTCTCAGCTGGTGTTTCATTTCTCTGCTAAAGTTAGTGGACTGGGCCAATTAACAGTAGCTAAGGTGCAATATTGGTATGCATTTCCTTTCCTCTTTACAGATCTGTCCTTTACCTTGATACTGTGCTGTTTGTGCAAATACATAAACATGATTAATCATTATTAATTGAAAGATAAACTTTCAGCAGAATGCCTAAAGCAGGTAAGAGCTGGGCAAATTGGTTCCAAGAATACAACGTTCCATAAACTAGGGCAATAGTGGGCAAGTCATTAGATACCAGATGAGCTAGGGATACATTTCATAGTGTGCATATGTAAGTGCCCCTAATTGCAGATATGCACACACCTTGACAGTAAAATTTGCCAGCAGGTATGCAGAAAATGCAAAAACATCAAATTGTCTTTCTAATCAGGTTATGGAAATAGTAAGTTGAGGGCAAAACAACTTAATAATTGTACTTTCTGCTTTAATCTTAATAATGTCCATGCTTGCCAACTTGTGTCCCTCATATTAGAAGTATCAAGACCTGCCAGCCTAAGAAAACAAGGATAGATTCACACTGTGGTTTCCATGGAGTACAGTTTTGCAGAGGACAGTCAGCAGACATAGAATCATAGAATCATAGAATCATAGAACCATAGAATCATAGAATCATAGAATCATAGAATCATAGAATTAGCCGGGTTGGAAGGGACCTCAGAGATCATCAAGTCCAACCCTTGACCCACCGGAGCAGTTGCTAGACCATGGCACTGAGTGCCACATCCAGTCTCTTTTTAAATATCTCCAGGGATGGAGAATCTACCACCTCACTGGGCAGCCCATTCCATTGCCTGATCACCCTCTCCATAAAGAAATTCTTTCTAATATCTAACCTAAATCTCCCCTGGCACAACTTAAGACTATGTCCTCTTGTTTTGTTGAAAGTCGTCTGGGAAAAGAGACCAACTCCCACCTCGCTACAGCCTCCTTTCAGGGAGTTGTAGAGAGCGATGAGGTCTCCCCTGAGCCTCCTCTTCTCCAGGCTGAACACCCCCAGCTCTCTCAGCCTCTCTTCATAGGGCCTGTGCTCGAGTCCCTTCACCAGCCTGGTTGCCCTAATGGTGTCACAATGGTGACATGCCACAATGGTGTCTGCTAACATCATACTGTGAAATAAATTGGAATAACTTAAAATACTCATGCTCAATATGTCAAGTATCCTTAAATACTACACAGATAAATCTGGGCATATTTTTTCCCTGGAGAGTAATGTAATAGTTTTTATCAGTGTAATAATTCTAATTAACTGATCATCTTGTGACAGTTTTCCCTTCCCTAAACCTAATGATCAGACAATATGTTAAATGGCATTTTAAGTATACAGTATTGAAATTCAGTACTGATGTCAAGTCAGAAGTCTGAGTGCTTTATGGCATTTTCAATATAATTTTACAGTACTAGCAGTGTAGACTCCTGAGGGAAAACACAAAATAAAAAGATCAGTCTAGAAATGCAGCTAGCAGATTGATTGCACATGTTATCCTGTTGACATTCTTTACTCACTTGAGCTAATGAGCAGGAGTGCACAATTTCCAGTAGGAAAAGACAGCAGAGTCAGTGCCAGTGTAAAATTCCCAGTGCTAATTAGAAAAACATCTGTAGCTACTTGGAAATAGAAGTAATAAAAATTATTAAAATTTATTTAAAATTAAACTTTTTTCCTATCTTTCAATTCTTTTTTTCTATGAAAGCACTAGTAATAGAATGATAAAGAAAAAAGAGAAATATCTGTCAGTTTTTATATAACCTAATATTCTCTGTGTTTCCAGATACTGTATTTCAGATATGGCTTAGAAACAGGGCTGCAGAGCCACTGTCTTCTGTTTACCTGAACTCATGCAGTAAATATTTAATCCAACAGTTTTTAGACCAATTTTTTTTTTCCTATGGCAATTCCATGCTTCACAAAAGAAGGAAAGTACATCAAAAGTCTACTAAGAACAGTTTTCTTTTAAAAAACCCTAAACCTGAATATGCTCTCATAAGTAACCAACAGAAACTATGAAGCACTGCATTAGTACAATATAAATATGATACATACGTGATGGGCATAGAGCAAGCCACTTTTTTCAGTTATCTGTTGGAGTATCACAAATTATACAACAAAAGTTTCATATCACAATCTTGATTTAAATCTTGAAAATCAACCTAAGCTGCCCTATGATTTCTTCCATCAATTTATCAAATTTCTTTTTAAACCAATATAAATCTCTTTCCCCTATTACCAGAATTATTAAGTAATTCCTGAGATTCCTCCCTTCAATTATTAGAAAATACTCTTTCTAATTTACATGTGTTACTGAAAATAGAGTGTGTATTGAGTAGGGGATAAAACACATACCTGTGAATGTATGTAGGTGCACATCTGTTGTGCCCTTGTCAAAAAGTGGGATATTAATATCTGGGGAGATATTGCTTTGCTGCCTTGCAAATATTTGTGAAGGCAATAGAACTGGAAAAACACATAGGGAACATCCCTGTTTGCTCATCTGTCTCTAAAAGGTAATGCTTGTTTTCTCTAAATACTTTTCCGATTTCACTGTTGTATGACAATATTGTAGTCATGTAAACCATTTTTGCTTTTTTGCTCTAGTTACCTATGTTGGTCAGGATACATCATTAAAATTTCATTTATATATCAGAGTAGTTGATTTATGTACGTTTCTGATTTTCAAATAATTATGATTTTATTCTCTTGAGGAGCAGCCATCCACTTCTTCCAATATGCTTTCTGCTGTCTGTGGGGAATCTACCTTCCACTATTCAGACAAGTGTTTCTTGTGTCCATCAGAATATTGGGGGTTTTGGTATTTGCAAATTAAATTGTAGAACTGAATGTTGTGACTTATTCTTTACTTGTGAGAATATGAGATAAGATTATAATAATGTAGTGAAATAGCAAATTCTGCTTCTAAGGCATGAGCATTAGTTTTGAAATCTGTAGTGGGCTTAGAAATCAGCGGGTTGTACATGGTGTTAGATAGGTGTGGCTGGGTTTTGGTATCAGGAGAGGGGCCACAGGTCTGTCTTCTGTAAGAAGATACTGGAAGTTCCCCTGGCTCCAAAGTCTGGATACACCTCTTGCCAAGGCCAAACCCAAGACCAAGACCAAGCCCATCACCAATGGCAGATGTGCGTCTTCAATTAGCATGTTCAGAAAGGGGAAAAGTGACACTGCTAAATGATCTGAAGGGCAGAGGACAGGGGAAGTGAGAGCAATAGCTGAACAGACATACTAAAGGCAGCGAGGAAGAAGGGGAGGAGGTGCCCAAGCAGAGGTTCCCCTACAGCCCAGGGTGAGATGGCAGGCTGTCCCACTGCAGAATGTGGAGGAGCAAAGTGCAGCAGCCTGTGAAGGACCACAGTGGGACAGATGTGGACCTGCAGCTATGGTGGATTGTGGTGGAGCAGATGTAGACCTGCAGCTGAGGTGGATCACGGTGGAACCAGCTGTGGCCCTGCAGCAGTGGAGGGGAGTGCCAGGGAAGCGACTAAGCTTGGAGCAGACGGTGACTCTGCGGGCAGTTCACGCTGGAGAAGTCTGTTCCTGAAGAACTGCACCTTGTGGGAGGGCCCCATGTAAGAGGGATTCATGAAGGACTCTGTCCCATGAGAGGGACTCCATATTGGAGCAGAAGACTCTGAGAAGTCCTCCCCCCTCAGGAGGAAGGAGCGTCAGAAAACAATGTGCAAAGAAACTGACTGTAGCCTACATTTCCTGTCCCCCTGCACAGCTGGGGCAAAGGAGGTAGAAGTAATTTGGGTCTATGAAAAAGGGAGAGCACAGGGAAGGTATTTAAGATCTGAGGTTTTTTTATCTTTGTCATGCTCTGATTTGATTGGTGATAAATTTAAATATTTTTTTCCTGAGGTCAAGTCTGTTTTGCCCATGACCGTTACTGGTGACTGAGTGAGCCCTCCCCGTCCTTGTCTCAACCCATAAGCTTTTAGCTGGATTTTCTCCTCCCTGACACACAGTGGGGGAAAGAATGAGTCAGTGGATATGTGGTTCATTGTTGACCTAAACCACAACAACTGTGTCCATCTATACCATTTTGTTTACTGTTCTGATAATTAAAATTTATTTTTACTTGGGATCATTGCTATACAGCCTTTCAAAACTCTATAAGCAGATGCCTTTTATCCTTGCCAAACAGGTAAATTTGGTATGATCTGGTTGAGATGACTCATAAAAATGCATACTGGCAAAACTCCGTTCTCTTTCCTGAAGACTGGCACTGATGAAATTGTATATGTATTTTCTATGTTTTCCAGTTAGGAACACTGATCTTTCCATGACTATAACAATAGATATTTGAAAGATCTGTGGCAATAGCTGAACTTTTTTGTGCACAGATTATCTTTTGTATATGTGTCTATATGTGTGTGTGTAAGCCTCATGTGGAAGATTTCCATTTTTACATAACCTCTGAGTGCCCTCATTCAGATAGGTCTTGTCAAGACTTCTGCATTAAAGTGTTTTATTAGAGTCCCATGACTAGCCTGTAAATCTCAGTAACCTTCACTGTCTTCATATTTTGAGTGGAGACACAGATTAATTCTGAATATAAACCTTAGTTGAAAAAAAAAACAAACAACAAGGTAAGTTGGCTCTTCTATAAGAGTTCTCTCATGTCTGTTACCTGGATTACAGAAAACAAAGTCCTTCAGATAGGATAATCTGATCATTCTTAACTGGAGTCCAGAATTTTTGTCTTTCTGTTTTTATAAGTACTTCAGAATATACCTTTCTCTGTCCTTCTTGTCGTAAAAATGGGCCTCTGCTAAACTTTCCTCCTTGTGCTTAGGTATTGTTAGATTTCAATGTTAAACATTAATGACTGTCACATCAGGTTTCTTGCCAAAATGTGTTTTCCTCAGACGCACTGCCCAGTCAAACCTGAAGAATTACTATCTTGCTAATGGTTGATGTATATACAATTAGTTAACTCTAGCAATATCCTGCTTTCTCCCTGTCACTTATGTCCTTTTTTACTGCTCTCATGAATACATCTGGAGGCAAACTGAGTGCAAATATTCCCATATTTGTCTCTCAACTGGACTTCATTCTTTTCCTTTATTAATGTTAGAGGTAACATCAAAATTTATCAAAATGCTTCTATTTAAAGTTGTGCTCCATGCATTCTTATCCACAAATCACAGCTTTCTGAGTATTGACTTCTGCAGGTCACCAACACAAAACCTAAATATGCTATGTGTAGGCAAAAAGAAGAAACAGAACTTCAAAATATATGATCTGACAAAGCCTAGAAATCTAGAAATTACATACTTATAATAATTTGCAACCTGTCTGGATAATTTGTATAAGTATTGAGTCATCATGTTTAAGACTATCTCAATCACACGTACAATGAGGACTTCACTACATACCATACTCTCAGAAAATTTTCTGTTAATAAAATCAGATAGGATGTAGCAGATGGTCTCCTATGCTCTGTCAACTGTGCTATTCAAAGCCATATTTTCAAGACAATGCTACCTACAAGACAGAAAGACAAACAATCTGAGAGAATAGGCCTTTTATATTTAACTTCTGCATACATTACTTGTGTGCTTATGTGTTTTCTTGAATAAGGACTTGTGGGCTTAAACTTACAATGTAAAAACATTCTTCATTCTTTTTTTTTTAGTAATGTCTGGGATTTATGAGCCACATGAAACCCTATATGAAGTCAATGGAGTAGTTTAGATTCTCTAAGCCTCTATATTAGTTTACCAAGAGCTGGCTATGTGTCTTCTTTTCCTTTGTGCTCGCTTGTTTACACATACTGATGTTTTGATAAATTTAGATACAAAATGCAGAAAGCTGGTCTTCATTTTAAATAAATTCAGAAGCTTCAAGCCATAATCAGAGCAAACCATTGTGTTTATCCTAGTATCTTTCCAAAACCAAATAATCTTTAAATGTTATTTCACCAGGTTACTAAATCCTGAATCAGACAGGTGAACAGGTTAGTGATTCTTAATGGCATTGTAAACCTCCTGGCTCTCACCTCTTTAATTTGTTTTAGTTTAATTGGTTCCTGAAATATTTTGGTCCCTCTTCTCTTACACAGACATACATTTGTTGGCTTACCTCAAGCTCACAAGTTCCAGCATCTCTGTAGTAACCTGCATGGTCTTTGTCTTTCTCTTATTTTTTCTCTTATTTCCCTTGTAAAAAGTCCTTACATTCCAAATTGCAGTAAAGTCACCTGGCCTTACACAACATAACTGTCCTCTAACTCTTACATTCCACCTTCTAGTTGAGTTTAGCTAGAGTTGAATCTCTCATCTCTTTGCAGAGCTTCCGCACATCCCTAAACAGCCTGCCCTAATTTGACCTCTGAAGAGCAGTTTGATTCAGATCATCTCCATAGGTCTCTTCTAAATGAAATTATTTTTTGATTTTGTGATAATGTGATTTTCATAATTACATTATGACTGCAACTTTGGTCTTTATTTTCATACTATCTGAGGCATGACTAAAGGAGTCAGTGTCAGTATCAATGGAAGGTAACTGCCCAGTGGCCATTAAAGGTTTTAGTTGAGGTCCTGGTGTAAATAAATAATATAAAAGTCATTCATCATAATTTCAATAATAATTTTGAACTTGTAAGAAAATAAATACTACATCAAGCAAGAAAAAAAAAAAAGCTTAGATTTCTTTTGTATTTGGGCAGCTCTATTATTTTTTGTGTAGCTTTCTTTAACACACTGAATTGCCTCAGTCATTTTTGCAAGAATCATTTATCATTACAGTAGGAGGAAATACATCTTGTATGTGGCATATCAATGAAATTATCTTCACTTTGTACTTCTTTTAAGAAAATAAGCACAGTTCTAACAAATAGCATATTCTGATGTGAGTCAGTGTAACTATCATGCTTCTTTAAAGCACTTTCAAGAGAACTTTTAATGAGCATTATGCAATTTGTCACTGTTCAGTCATGTAACTTGTTATTCAAAAGAAGTCCCATTCACTTTATGTTTAGTCACTACTGTATGAGACCTTTGCTGCTATGCTTTCTGTCCCTTTGAACAGACAGTTTTTAAGAAGTCTCTCTGGGTCCAGTAGACTTGATATATAATACTGAGAGGAACACAGAACATTTAAGGGTTACTGCATCTAAGGGGTTATTTTGTAGTTTCAGTTTAAATTCATTCAGTTTTTTTTTTAAAAAAAATTGCTTTGTAGGTTTTGTTTTGTTTTTTTTTAATTAAAAAAGGAGATTGAAGTTAAAAGTAATTTGTGTATATTACTTTCTACAAATTTTCTTCTGTATACATATCTGTTTTTGAAGGAGCAGACTTCTAACATTGGATGATCTGGGAAAGGAGAAATTCCAACAGATGGAATTATTTTTACTTTACAAATTTTCAAGATTAAAGATCAATTTCTAAAATGATACAATTTCATCCTTTTTTTTATTTATTTGAGAGAGTATAAAGTTTAAAAAAAGATAAGTATTGAAGCTTTCTGACATTCAAGTCTTAAGAGGTGGGTTTTTTTTTTCCTTTTGCTGAAATTTTTTACTCTCATCATAGCTTTATATAATTATGGTAATAACAGACAATGGATCATGTTATTATTATGGACTAGAGTTTATTCTGATTTATTATACTGACTTCTTTCAAATAGTAATATATGTTGAAAATGCACTGCAACATGAGTGCTTTCCACTAATAAAAATTATTTTTAAAAAGAGTTGCTAAATTTTCACTTGGTATGAAGTTTTAAATTATGTGCTACAGATAAGTTAGCTCAGATTCAGAAATGAGAGAATGTTTGTGTGTGCACTGTAGATAATCTTTGTTATTTCTTTCTAAATTTGGAAAAGCAATCAGTGAAATATTTTTGTATTTGTGTTTCTAAATAGAATAAGAAATCTAGTTGTTCTCAAAGTCATGACCATCTGAAAAAAGCAGATATAAGGTTCTATTCAGCCACTGAGTTAAAGATGTGTAATACCTTAAGTTAAACTACTCAGCTTACCCAATTGTGTATCTAATTCAAACATTTTATATATCTCTCATAGGACAAGCAAATGGCATAACTAATCTTTTAAAAAGTGGAGGGACTACAAATCACATTGCTGTTTGCTTCTAAACTCTCAGAATGACTGTATTATTGTCCCTTTTTATCTTGCCTTGCTTTCGTTTTGTCTTTACCTAATATATAGTAAACAATGCAACTAATAAGAAAAGTACCCTGCAAATTTTTATGAGTCACATATCTTTACAGTTATTATACACTGAAAATGTGAGTGATTAGGTAAAATTTTGTTCCAGAGTTTGTAATGCTAGACTGCTGATTTTTTGTCTGCATTAAAATTCAAGATTTTAAAACTAATGTCATTTTTGCATAAGATTCAGTAAGATTGCATAAGCCTTTACTATCAATTTTTTGACTGCTTATAGGGATTCCATTAAGCTTTACATGATATATTGTACTTCATTTCATCACTTAGATAATACAATTTTATATGACTTTAAGGATAAAAATATTTATCCATCAAGGAAAATTGAGTTTCAGAAAAAAACTAATTAAGACAACTCTTAAGATAACCATTTTTTTTTTTTTTAATTTTTAGTTTGCTCATTAAAGAACTATGTTGATCTTCAAATCCACCTGGTATATTTAATGGACACCCTTAATTTTGGCATACAGAAACCATCCATATGCTGATATATTTCTTGTTAATGATTAATATGTTTAAGGTAGTTTTGGAAGCCTGAAAAATAAATTCAGGGTTTTCATCTTGGTATTTTGGTTAACTAGACTGAAAAAAAAAAAAATTGCTGATTCAAATATAAACCTCTTAGGTGAATAGTTGTGGAAGTAAATCACTGGAATCTGTAGCTGAATTGATCCAATGATTTCTATACTAATATTTTTGATTCAAATAAATTTACCTCAGTTATTTTGTAGCCAGAACCTTGCTGTACACAAAAATACAAAATAAATTGATGTCACAGTTGCAAATAAGACTACACAATTAATGCCAACAGTGTAATCTCCACACTATATATCTCCTAAAGGCAGTAAATACTGATGGAGTATTTTTGCCTACATATATCTCCCTAGCAGCAACTATCTTCATCAGTCTCTAGACATATTTTATCTTCTTGGAGGATTTTTGTTCTAATTGAAGTAACAACAACTCAAAATCTACTGTACAAATTCTCTTTGTTATAAAATAAAAAGCTTATTCATACCATGTATTACATGTGTAGTGTAATGTACAGATTTGCTGCAATTGGATCATTTTGAAGGTTTCTGTATTTTTCTGTTATATCCTGTAAAATAAGATGCAAATTGCAGTAAAGTCTTAAATTAGCCAAGTCTGGTAACAAAGATAATTCTTACTGCTTCTCTCCATTGTAGAACAGTGATGATTGAAACTTGCTGCCATTGCTCTGGTTTCCAGTCATTTGGAGGAGAATTTTGTCTAAACAGAAAGATCAGGACAGCTTCTGAATTAATTTCAAAATATACAACAATTCTTGCTGATTTTAAAATTTAGGGTTTAAACCTTGCATGAATCACATTTTTGTTCATGGTAACTTGCCCTCAAAGTTAATAAATCATTTAATAACAGCAGAATTGTATAGTTTTAAATTTTTCAGATCATACCCAAATTATTTGATTAATTTTTTTAACAACTTCTAATCTGACAGGAAAAAGAATTTGTACAAAGGACCACCAGAGCATAAAACAATGCTTACTGAATATTCAATTCTAGGTGAACAATATAGTATTTCAAACAGGTTTTTAATATGTGTCCTATTTTATTGTGTTATTTATATCAATGTTGCTACAGGTTCAGTGTCCTGTTTTAATTTTTTTATTTTTATTTTTTTGTATTTCCTTTTCTTTTTATTGTACTTTTACTGAGAAGTCTCCATTTATGTCCTGACTGATTACTCTCAAACTTCATTTAAAAAAGTAGAAATTGGAAGTGTTTAATAACTGGCAAAATCAAGTGGTTTCTGAATTAAAAACAAACAAGTAACCTCTAGCCACTTTACAAAGTGGATTTTCTACAGTGGAGCTCTTGTCTATATAAGGTACACTTTCCATCCAGCAGAGCTGCTGCTTCCATTTCAGCATAAAACAAGCTGCTTTTGTGACATGAAATACTGGACATTTGGACAAATTCTTGTCAAAATAAGGATTTTAGAATACATTTATTTGCAAGAAAGTAAATGTGCCGCACATCCATTCTGTAAAACATCGAGATAGGTCCAGTTTTGCTATTATTTTCTGAAAAACACCTCTGCTCTTGGAATGCAGACATATCAAAATACTGAATTCAGTTTATTGTAATTTTTGTGAGCCCACACCAATGCAGACAATGTAGAAACGACAAAAAGCACAATTCAGCACAAGTAAAATATTGAATCAAATGAAAGATGGAAAATTATCAGTACACTGGATAGATAATACCTGATTTATTTCTGCTGTGATTTGAACAAGTATCAATATTATCATCTATCTGTATTTTTAAGAATATTTTCTTATTTTTTTCCTCTTATCTTCCTTCTTTTAAGATGCTACTATACCTGGACAGTAATTTTTCATGTTTTTTTTCCCAGTAGACAAGAAAATTTTATTTCAGCTCACAGATTTCCAGGCAAATATTTATCCAGTCTACAGAAGAACTTCAAAGCAAGCCATAAAGGGTCAGAAGTCATTATATTTCATGCACTTATAAAGCTGGAAGAGAAATTAATCTCATCTTCCACCTGTCTAAAGACAAAAACAGTAAAACCAGTCTCAAGTGATAATTATATTATTTCTCTTTCACTACCATCTCTTTGTTTCTTTCCTTGACAACCAACTTATAAATGCTATAAGTATTTATATAAGTGTAGTTACATATAGTTACTATATGTCATTACTTATAGTTACTATAAATATAGTTACATATTCAGATAACCTGTTATGCTATACATGACTGATACCTATGGGTAGGTCACATAACCCTAGAGTTATTACATCTAAGCCTCAGATGCACATCAGGAAGAATTTACTTGACACATGGTAAGAGTAACTGTAGTATTGGTATTCTTTGTACCTCAGATTGAGAGGTCCTAGAAACTATTTTTTAAATAATTCAACTCCATCAAAAACTGGTAGGGACTGAATTAGTGTCAATATACTGAAGTGAAATCTCACTGAGAGTTAAGGAATGGTAGAACACAGAGACTGAAAAATCTCAATGCTTTGCCAGAACTCGGTTGATTTAATAAGCAGACAGCTGGCAATATTTTTAGGTAAGAGCATCTGGCTGAGGACCCAATTTCCAGAGGACACAAAACAAATCAGGAGTTGTATCTCCAGTGGAAAATGCTGCCAAGTCTTGTGAGATCTGGTTAAACTTTTTCATCATAATATGGATGATGTGTACAGAAAAGATTCTGCAAGCTTCACCAGAGACTTAATTAATGCTAGCCTATTTTATATTCCTGTGCCCCAGGAACGTGAGGAGTACAACATCCTCATGTTCGAAGCTCCTGACATTACTAAACTGTGTTTTTCTCTATATATTTGGACACATCTGGGCATTTTTATGTTAGCAATTTACATTTGTTGAGATAGATTGCACTATGTTGCATTCAACCTCTGTGTTTCTATAAATTCTATAAAAATTAATTCATTCAAAAATGCCTTACTCAAGATGTTGGTGACTTTCTGTGAAGCATACAGAAAAATTGTAATGTAACCATTCTGGTTTGCCTTTCTGCATTCCACCAAGCTGCAGGGCTCTAAAGTCTGTCTTAATTTCAGTGCAATTCATGCCATTGCTAGACATGTGATCCAATCCCCATACTTAGTCGTCCTATTCCCTAATACAGAATTGTGACCAGAGCTGGAGAGACATGACTTGAAACCTCCAGTACTGAGCACATATACCTTCAAATACCTAGAAAGTATGTGGTGCCTTTTTGAGAATTTTTGTAGCTTTAGAGAGGCAGTGCAATGAAAAAAAAATATTCAATTTTAACTCATACCTTCTGTAGTTTGTTTACTTCAGCTTATGTCACGCTCTTGGTGCAGGAGGCAATTTTTGAAAGCTATTGCCTGTGTTCCACTTCACACTAAGGTCCCCATTCTGGTCTGACTGAAACAAAAATAAACATACCAAAATGAATTTGTGTAGGTAGATTTACTGAGCTTTTCTATTCATGTCTTCTTATCACAATAGAATTTTCCATTATATTTCAAAGAAAATCTGAGTGATTCACATAAGTGTACAAAATAATATCTACTTGTATGTTCAGGATCTAGTATGATGCTTAATTTTTAGGTTAGATCTCAGAAACAGAAAGCTGGGGTTTTATTGCACAGGTTTATTATACCTATTATAATTTACTTACTATATTTATTTGATTGCTATTAAGTAAGTAGACTATAGTCTACTTATTAGTCTACCATTAGGAGACTAATAAGTAAGTAGACTTGTAACATAGAAAATAGCATGAATCCAAGCTAAAGATTTTCTAATTTTTCTTGCAAGTTTGAATTAAGATCAGATACTGGGTCTAGTGTTTTGGCCTTCTGTGTTTGTCAGATGAGATGTAAGTCCTGGAAACAAATTTCCTTGAACTCTGGGAAAATTCAGATTCAATCCACGTCTGAATTTTGCATAATTATCCGTCTCTTTGTGGGCTTCAAATGTGAAAAATAAAATTGTAAGATTCAGCTTCTGTATGGAAAAAGTTAGAAAGATGTACAAATTACAGGATACGGGGGTCAACCTGACTTTAAAGTGCATTTGTAATCATAATAATTAAAAATTGTTTTGAACTGCCCGAAATGTGTTTTATGTGTGTTTTGAAAACACACATATTTTCTTGTCAGCAAGAAGATCAATACAGTGCTGTCCAAATTGTACATCCATTATTTAATCTTTCTAATGATGCAAAGGGTTAAAACTTTCTAGAACAGGAACAATGAAGTGGCCAGGCAGGATGTTGCCAGGCAGAATGTGGACAGGGAGGGCATTTTTATCCAGGAGACCTCTGATTTATTTTAAGGGCAAATGAGAGATGCTACTTGATAAGCTTAGAGAAAAGCCAGACAAGAATGCTGCATAAGCATTTCTCACTTAAGTGCAAAAATTCAAGGTCCAGGGCGAAAAGTACGCAATGAAGACTTCAAGCCTTCCTCCCAATGACCCTCAACCATGACCATCAGGAGACACTGCGCATGTGGAGATGAGTGGAATCTTATGTAAATAACTTCTGAGAGATCATTTGAATAACCCCGCTTCTTGTATGCATATGTATGATTTGTAAGAATAAAAGTGTAACCCAATAACCAAGTGGTGTGCATGTTGGCTGGAGCTATCCCCCTCGCACCCAGAGCCTTAATGAAGAATACCTTTCTTAATAGTCTCAGCCTTCAGTCTCAGTCTCAGTCGCTAATAGGTGACTTTGTTGGCATCACTAGTGACAGTATTACTGTCAGCCTTGGTTGCAGAACTTCATTTAATTAAAATTTCATTTGCTATAGGAACAATGAGGAAGAGAATCATTTCTCAACAATGAAAATCTAGAAAGGGAAAGCATTGTCATTATTGAAATAACAACTGCAAGGTACTAGGTCATTTCTGGGGTTGAGTATAAGGCAGAAGCTTTGCCCTCGGTGACTTGGACTGTAATTGTCTAAAACATCTAGATGCCACCAATATAATGGGCATTAGATTGTATAGGTAATAGTTCAGAAACACTGTAGGCATCATATACAAGTTCCTCAAAATGATCATCCTGCTACATGAGGATCAGCGAAGCCAAATCAGATATGGCGATGCACTCTCTGAATCTTTCCCAATAATCAGCGGTGTGAAACTCACTGTATTCACAATCTTCTTCAGCATGATGCTTCAAAGGGCCATGGCAGACCTGGATGAAGAAAATGGCATTTACATCTGGTATGGTACCGATGGGATCCTATTCAAACTAAGGCAACTGAAACACCCACACCAAGACCCTAAATCACCATGTCCAGAGTTGCTTTTTGCTGATGATGCTGCCCTCATTGCTCACACAGAAGCAATTCTGCAGTGCATAACATCCTGCTTTGGAGAGGCTGCAGAAAGAAAGATCCGTGCCTTGGCTGTCCCCTCACAGGACACTTTCTGCTGGGCCTTTTGCAGCCGCACTGCCTGTCCCACATTGGCCTCATCAGCCATCACCGTGGGGAGAGCCCTTCTGAAATCTCGTTCGTGAAGCCAAAACATGAATATAATGTTATTTATATTATATACAAAGATTAGCTAGTTTCTTTCTCATGTTCTAAACTTTTTCCATAACAGTATGTTCATTTACTTCGTTTTGCAAAGTTTGTCTAAGTTATGGCACCAATTGTAAAGCAGAAAACCAATGCTGTTAAGGCTGGTTTGTGAGAAGCATATGGTTATATAAAACCACCATTCTTCCATTCTCTGTGGATAGTGAATTGTTTTTTGAAATTGTCTCTTTGCATCACTATTTGTTACAGTAAAAGTGTGACTGAAATGCCTTGACACCCACTCAGCCTCAAAACCGATTTATTCAGGGTATTGTACAACTGCATGAAACTCCCTACTCTTCCAGTTCCTTACATGACTAGAATCAGTAAAGGGAAATGCAGGAGTATGACCAAAAAAAGATATCAGAGTGAGCAAATTATAATCTTCACCCACTGATAGATACAGCAAAATTCAGAATCCCAAGTTCTCAGTGTACACCACTCTCTTGTGCAAGGAAAGCTTGATTTATGTAGTTAGGTTAGCAGCAGCTGTCACCTCTGGCCTGTGACTCCTTCCTTCTGCAGCCAGTGGAGTCCAGACTGGGGACCCAGGGTACTTGGCTCTTAACCTAGGCTAAGGGATACAGCTGCTTCTTTCCTGTTTGCAGTTCAGCCAGTAGCAAATTGCAGAATGTGTCCCAGAGACCAAAAACTGGGTGCTAATATAGCATAGGCCAAGAACTGATATTTAAGATGCAGTGAAACTGAGAATTACATCTTGAAATGCCTCTGTGGCTAGTTCTCAAATGTTATCAAGTGTTCAGAGTAATGTGTTGGGATAAATTACTGAATCTAATAATACATTTGTAGTTTAATTATTTGGATCTACCCTTTTTGATGGAAGAGTAGATTGTGGTTTTTGATTTTGTTTTTATTGTTCAGGTAGTGTTTGAAGGATGGTGGATAATCTTTCATTGTATTCATATTTATCCATATAATGCCCTTGGCTTCTCTGGGTTTACAGAAATGTTATAAAGAGTTTACCTCAATGATGGTAATACTGAATTTAATATCTACAACAAGGAACTCTCTATGTGCTTTGAACTGGAAGATAGTACACTGATTTCTTGTACAGCTCAGTTAGTGCACTGGAGATCTAAAGGACCATGTGGTTGGTGTTAGTTTGAGGTTCTTGCTGATAAAGAGTTAAAGGGTAGTTTCAGTGACATTTTAAAAAACAGACAATTATACTGAAAGTGTGTGCTTTTTAATGTAATTGGAGAAAGTATCTGATAGGAACATGCAAATATTGTGCTTGCGTTGAGCAAACAGATTTCACTTGCACTTTCTGTCTCTCTCTACTGTTGTCCATAAAGCCTCAGATAAATCAGTTTAATTAGGCACTAGAAGAAACAAGTTTAAAAGTAGGAGAAAAGTTTCTGAGGTCCTGTCCTCTTTTAATCAGATAAGTCACTAGGCAATGCATCTGCTGGGAAAAGATTGGTAAATCCTGTCCCTACAGCTTCAGTTTTCTGTCAGTCCAAAATAACAATTTCCACAGCACATTCGGTTGGTTGGTGGTTTTTTGTTTACCTTTTTTGTTTGCTTGTTTATTTCTTTGGGTTTTTTTTCTCTGTGGTGGTGGTTGGTTTGGTTTGGTTTGGTTTGGGGGGGGGGGAGGAGCAGTTGGTCTTATGAGGTTGTTATGTACTAGTTAGGAAAATGAAAGAACCATAGGAGTTTTTCTTTCTTTATCTGATGTGTATTAGTGTGAGGGGGCTATTTACCTCATAGTAGTTTATGGCTCCCTGTAATAGTGTTACAATTTTACTGCAAAGGTGACAAGACCCCAAGTGACCAGGTGACAAGACAAGCCTTTGCCCAATTTCATGAAATACTTGGCAGAGTATTTGCTTGCTTAGTTATTATTATCTCCCTGTATAATTCTGTGGTGCCATGGTGAACTCTGAAGCAAGTGCTTACTGAAATTAGTCAGGGAAATATAAGACCTACCAGCAGTAATTTTATCTGATGGGCAAGACTGTTTTAGAAAATTTTAAAAGGCATTATTAGTCATATCAATGCTATGGCAAAGCCTTTCCCTTGAAATGGGTCTTAATTATAGTTTGGAGAAGACATATTTGTATCTAGGGTTTTGTTTAGTAATAGGTGCCACATCAAACAGGATCTGTCCTCAAGCTTGTTTCTGCTATCTATTAATTGTCTTCTCTTTTAGCCAGTCCAACTATTTCTGTGGAATGTGATAATTGTTCCTGTGTATTCAGGATACAGAGGAACAGTATTCATTCCTTTTTCATGCTGCTAGTCAAACAGTGTCGGTTTGATGATTTGTTGTTCTTCCGTCCAAGTAGCTGTTTCCAAGCTATTGAAGAATTCAGTAAGGCACTGGGGATCAGAAGTTGGGTAGAAAAGGGTGAGGAGGCATGGGATCTGTATAATCTGTCATAACTACCAAAACAAATGAATGTGATTTTTTTACCCTTGTCAGTCAAGGGTTGCATAGCTAGTCATCTTTCTGGCTGAAATCTGCAAAGCCAATATGCATTTTCCAGACTTTAACCTTCTTTATCTAGAAAGTAGCCCTTCTCCCATTGTTAGACCTTCTCCCTTCCTGCTCTATCTTAAAGAGATTCTGTCTAAATTATTTCTTTGACTCTTTTTCAGGGATTTATTATTAAAGGTTTATTTGTGCATGAGGTCTCTACTGTCTTATACTGGACATTTTTATCTAGTAAATAGACACATGCAGTTCTGAAGGGCCTTCAGTTAAACAGTTACATACAAACATCCTCTGTCTCATTACCTTCTAGCTTGAGTCAAGACACTAAATCATTCTTCTTTCTTATAAGCCACCTTCAGAAAGACAAGAAGATTAACATATTCAGAAAAAAAAAAAAAATACAGAATTCCTCAGGTTCCTCAGAAGTCGCCTAGGATATTAGATTTTAAGGCTAGTTTTAAGTTTCTAGAAAATTTCCAGGGCAAATATTTTTTACCCTGGAAGCCTATTTCTAATGAAAGGTGAACTGGAAATTCATTTCATGGACAAAAAAAATCTTAGAAATGGAAGTGTAATTACTGACATATAACAAGGAGGTGAGTTCTTTTTGCTTAATCTTTGTATAAAGAGAGAAATAATGAAAAACAGCAGCATAGGTCTGGTGGGAAGAAAAGGGTAACATAAGATGCATAGACAAAGATGTACTGTACAAATTCTTGCAGGTAGTTGCTAGTGACTTGAATCAATAACATTGTCATGTAATCAAATAACTGTATGGTCCTTTCCACTTTTTCTTCCCCCATCTAGAAAACATCTCCTGTGAAAAAACCCTGACTTGAATAATAGTATAAGATGTTAATGATCTTTATTCTGCTGCTCTGCAGGGTTTCCTATACAGAAGAATGACTCCGATCACTCGCTATTTCAGCATTCATTTCAAGGTTGCATGCAGTTTATTCATGTGGATGATCAGCTGGTGGATTTGCACGCAGTAGAGCAAGGTCAGCTGGGAAGCTTTGCCAATGTCACCATTGACATGTGTGCCATTATTGACAGGTAAGCTGCTGAAACACCACTGATACACTGATACACGTCCTGCATATTCTGACAATATACAGTGATATAGAAAAGAGTGTTCTGACAATGCCACTAGTCACATCAAGGGAGTCCTAGCTTTTTAGAGTGGGAATCAAGCTTAGATAATGGAAATGGTGGCTTTAAATTGTAGATTGTGCAGGGAGCAGTGCAAAGCATAGCTTCATGATGTCCAGCTACTTCCTAAGAATCAGAGTCTCAGGATGTGTAGTGGCTATTTGAATAAAAAAACTCCACAACCCTAAAGATCCTTCCTTCTTCCTCCATTCCATGAGTTTTCATTGCTGAGCATGACATTGTATGTCATATGGGATATTCCTATTCAGTTTGGGTCAGCTGTCCAGCTGTATCCCCTCCACACCTCTTGCCCCCCCACATCCTCCTGGCCTTTATGGGGGAGGGTGCTGGGAGAAAGCCTTGATGCTGTGCAAACCTTGGTTTGCCCTGGTGGTAAGAGTGGTGTGTCACCAACACTATTTTAGCCACAAACTGGGAAGCACAATAGTGTGCTATAAAGAAGGGTAATTTTGTACCTTTATCCTGGATAGACCCAATATACCATTTTAGTAATGTCAGTCTTAAAGAGCTTACTTAGTGGTGTAGCAGTGAGTTGTTCTGGCATGTCAGGCCACTTCAGACTGCTTCTCCTCATGGACCTGTTGAGGACTTAAGTCACAGTGAAAAGACGCAGTGAAGAGTTGTGTCATCAGGTAGAAGTATGTTCTGTCTTCATATACAGCTGAAATTAGAAAGGCCTCTTGTGCTTAGTATTTGGTACTTTGAATTGCTTCATTTTATCTTGAATATTTGTTTTCGTAAATGTAAACAGACCTGGAAGAAACAATATGAAAATACACCTAACTAAGCCTCTGCTTTCCCCCAATAATCTAAGCTTACTGACAGTTTATATTGATCCCACTTATGCTAGTGCCTATTAGAAGTAATTCCAGGAGCATGGTGAAGTTATTTAGAATTAGGTTTTTATAATGCATTACAATGTAATTACAATCAGAGCTTTACAATTCAATTATGGAAAATAGGACTTAAAGCTTCCTGTTTGTCAATCAGATTACTTTTGGGGTTTACATCATATGGAAGTTACTATAAGGTATTTATTTTTATAATAATATAATTTATTATATTATTTATATATATTGCAATATAATGGAATGTATGTAAATATTACATTATATTGTAATGTATATTACAATATAGTGTCATATGCCATACATTATATTATGAGATTGCTTTACATATTTACCAGCAATTATAAATTAGATTTATTTATATAGTTTATATATATACCAATTTTATTCATTATATATTTTGATATGAATAACAGTTTTTTGGGGTTTTTTATATATACATATGTTTCATTCATATAAGATAATGTATTCTCACTCTTACTCTGTTCTGGCACCTTGGACCCTGATATCATTCTCATTACATAACTTAAAACTATATGTCTTATATTTATGCTCACTGTGCACTGAAGATTGTGTTGCAAGCACAGTAACAATTATATACTAATAGGAAATGACAAGAGTATCCAAGGAATATGCTTTAGAGCTGGTAATGGGATTTTTTAAGGACTGATATGTCCAGTTTGTTGTTTTCCCATGATCAAGTTTATACCTTTTTATTTTACATTTTAAAATAATCCCTTTGGCTAAGAAATATTAATCCCAAGCTTTTTATCTGACTGGATTTTCACAGCTGTCATATTAACATTTGAAAATGAGAGTTTACAAGCCTTTCTGTTACAATATGCCACTATGTATAAGATTGTTTATGTGTTTTTTAAAGGATTCTACTACCATGTGTGCTATGTATTAGCTTAATTTCATTTTCTTTGAGATGGGAAGGTACTTATGTCAGTAATCCTAGGATCCTCCTCCTTTTTTTAACTTGTCTAGGTCTGAATTATGAAGGCTTCAGTCATCATCAGTCTGGAAAGCATTTTCATAGCCTTCCCTCAGTGAACACCACCACTGGGCAAAAAGACAAGCTGTCACATTGAATTATTCTTATTGCAGACTTAGCTGTTTGGTTGAGGAAAAACATGGGAGGCTGTAAATGGTGGCATTTTTCATCATTAGCCAGATCAGAGAGCCAGGAGGGGACAGTTTTCTCTACAAGAACATGACAAAAGCTGCTGAGGGTGGCAAGCTCTTATGTTGCATCCACCTGGAGGTAACTGCTTCCAAAGTCTTAGGTTCTGCAAAGCTAAACACCTCTCCCATATGGGAAGGGTTTCTGCATTTCAATTCCAGTATTTTTTAGTACATTAGAAGAACAGCCACATAATAGTATTACATTTGAATTTGGGAGCTACAAGCACTGAATCACGTGCGGTTTTACTTTTAGTCTTCCTGTCCTCACTTGAGCATTTTGCTATTGCAGAGCCTACATGCTGAGATATTATTAAAGGACAAAACTGAAGCTAAGGAGCGTTGTCTTCTAACTAGTAGCCAAATAGTATAAATATGTATATTTTCATTCAGGTATAGATATAGTAATTGTAGGCAGTTTAAATGCTACTGAGAAAAAAAATATCGTTTCTTCATCTTAATTAACTTTACTTATATTAGCAATGGAAGTTGTATTGTTGTCACAACAATAATGCTGTTTTGATTGTGACAGCACAGGTTACACCTCCTTTACAAACTACCTTGCTCTTACAGTTGTACTTTAGGATTTTAGCATTATGTAATGAGAATTTAGGACTGTAGCAGTCTCAGAGAATTCTAAACCTTACCTGACTTTATTGTGGCTAGAATTACAAATTTTAATAATCAAATCACAATGCAGAGATACTAAAATGATTTTAAAATATAATGTCCAATCTGTTGTTGCAGATTATACAGAACATCTGTCAATTCTATTGAAAATCTCTGGGTACTATAAGAAATGACAGAAATGGGGAAAAATGTGCAGTACAAAGAAGTTTAGGTATCTGATTTTAATGGTTTTCTGAACATGTAAACATGTGATTCCCTTTGTAACACAGTGAGATGAATTGAATGTCAATTTTTTTATAATATCACATTAAAGAATTAATGTAAGTAATTGGGTATTTGTGGGAGAATATATCTGGGTGACTATTACTCACCTGCTGTGGTGATACACTCTATGTGACAGAATGCCAATATTTGTCATTAATTCCACATTCTCTATAGACCAAGTGATTGCCAATCAAAGTTTGAAATAATTCATCTAAATAACAAAACACAACAAGCATATTGGTGCATGAATATAACCACGATGTAACTGGCAGCAAGACAGAATTTCTTTGGAATTAAAAATCATTGCGAATAGTCTGAAAAATCCTCATTTATGACTCTTCATGTGTACTTTTGGCTTCTGGACTTCCTCTCTGTTGTCCTTCTCCCTTTGCCAGTTCAGTGATGAGGCCATCAGCAAGGAATGAAGCAGGCATTATTATTCTGCATGGGATAATGCAGATGGTGTACCAGTGATACCGAAGCTGCTTTACAGTTGAGTTTTTCCCATGACAAATTCACACAAAGGAAGTAAAGTACAATTCTGTAAGAACTGAAACCGTGCTATCACTTCAGCAGGTCCAGGAGGGTGATTCTCCCCTCTTGTGAGACCCCACATGGAGTACAGTGTCCAGTTATGGGACCCCCAACAGAAGAGATGTTATGGGACCCACACGGAGCTGTTGGAGGGAGTGCAGAGGAGGGCTACAAAAATTATCAGAGGGCTGGAGCACTTGTCCTGTGAAAATAGGCTGAAAGAGTTGGGGTTGTTCAGCCTGGAGAAGAGGAGGGTCTGGGTAGACCTTATAGCAGCCTTCCAGTACCTGAAGAGGGGCTACAGGAAATTTGGGGAGGGACTTTTTATAAGGGCATGTAATAAGAAGATGAGGGGTAATAGTCTTAAACTGAAAGAAGGAAAATTTAGGCTAAATATTACAAAGAAATTTTGGTGAGACTCTGGAACAGGGTTTTCCAGAGAATTTGATGATGCCTCCTCTTCAGAAGTGTTCAAAGTGTTGGATGGGGCTTGTAGCAACCTAGTCTACTTGGAGGTGACCCTGCCCGCAGCAGGGGTTTGGATCTATATGATCTTTATGGTGCTTTCCAATGTGAAACATTCTATGAGTCTCTGTGCCTGGGTATATGGCTGAAAGATAGTTTCTACATGTACTTTTTCTCTCTCCACACTTGTCTTTGGAATTATACGGACTTCTGATGTGGAAATGGAGGTGAAATCTGCCTTTGGACAAGAGACAGTCAAATGCATTTACTTCATCTTAGTCCAGAAAAGTGACTTTGTAGACACAGTTTGTACCTCAGATGATAGTGCAATAATAGTGTTTTTAAAACTGTGACATTTGTCCCCTATGTGCCAGAATGTGACAACTGCCATATTACTTAACACAGTTCAATGCACAGCCAGAAGGGTACAAATTCCACAGAGCTGGCCACAGAATAAGAATAGTTTAATTACCTTTCTCTTCATACTATATATTAGTTTTCTGCAATAATTTTAATATGACAAAATATTCATTTTCTCACATTTAAAAGAAAAAGGTGTAAAATTTGTAAAAACAGGAGGGAAAGAGTCATGAGAAACACTAATTGAGTTCTCCGATCTCTTCACAAACTTTCTTCCTTGAATGCTGTTGGACGAAACTAGATAGTTTGCAGATGTTAGCAATGAGTCTGATGAGAATTAAAATACATGTTTTAGAGATAAGATACTGATAAAATAATAGCTGTTGACCTGAAGATATCTGATCTGCATCTGCTGATGCAGAACTTTTGTATCTTCAAGAAACTGGTTGGACCCTCCAGATGTCATTAGCTAGGTCGACCTACCCCAGGACAGCAACACAAGTGCAGATATTTAAAATAACCTTTTGGGCTCATAGACAAGTCAAGTGAATTGTCATAAGGTTGTGTTATCACTTCAAATCAACATTATTAAGGGATTTAATGTGTTTTGGTGGCAATAATAGCATGGACTTTATTATGAATTTTCACATTTGATTCTCTTTCCTGATCTTGAAGGGAGCGATAACTGTATGTCAGTGGGGGTGTTGAATTCATGTGCTTGAATTAGTAAAGGAAGATCAAGTTCTTTTATATGTACAAGTAGTTTTTAAAACACAAAATTTCTTATTCTAGGTCATCCTAAAGCAATTTTATGTAAGCTGCATATGGGAACAATATTTGACGTTCATTATGATTCAAGCAGTCTTAACAACTAATTAGTCAAGGAAAGTCTGAAATTAAGAAAGAGGAAGGACAGTTTCTGTTTTAAGTAACAGGGTCATTCTATGGAATGTTTATTGTATTAATTGTGATAGTAAAGCCAGGAAATTCCTTGAGGAGGAAAAACACCCATCGTTTCTTCAGGGTTTTAAAATATGTTGCAATCTGTCTGAAGATAGGTGAGTGGAATACATAAAAGTATTACTTGCTTAGATGTTAAAAAGTGTTAATGTACAGAATTTGAAACAGAGTTATGTGCAGGGAACCAACATGTGAAGTAGATGCAAGTGTTCTTCCATGGAAGAGTGAAAGAAGATTCTTTTCTGTAGCTTTCAGTGGGGACTGTTATCACCTTAAGATGGAGCTCAAAAAGTCTAAAAAGAGGAAAAATGGTGATTAGATGGTGGATGCTTCCACAGCAATAAAGCAGTACCAAGGGATGGAGTACGACTGCATAGACAGAAGGTGGAAAATGTGTGATGTTACCTGTACAGAACAGTATGACTAATGACCCAGACTGTTAACTAACTTAATAGTGTAATCAGTAGCTGTTTCAGCAAGTTAGAATAGTTTGAATACGGATGGTTTGAATGTTATTTTTTGTTGTCTGTGTCATGTTGTTTGCTTTTTTTTTTTAGCACTTCCATTTACATTACACAGGTTGCAAAAGTCAACAGTGTTCTTACGAGACTCTGCACCTAGGTCAAGGCATTCCCATGCATGAATACAGGCTGGGAGGACAAAGGGTTGCAGACAGTCCTGAGGAGAGGGACTTGTAGATGGTGGTGGACCAGAGGCCTAACATGAGCTGTCAATTTGCATTTGCACTTCAGAAAGCCAGCCGGGTTCTGGGCTGCATCAAAAGAAGCATAGACAGACACTGGAGGGAGATGATTCTTCCCCTCTTCTCTGCTTCTATGAGACCCCATCTGGAGTACTGTGTCCAGTTCTTGAGTCCCCAGCATAACAAGAGCTCCTGCAATGTGTCCAGAGTAGAGCCCCTAAAATGATCAGAGGGCTGGAGCACCTCCCCTATGAAGACAGGCTGAGGAAGTTGGGGTTGTTCAGCCTAGAGAAAAGGAGGCTCTGAGGTGACCGTATAGCAACCTTCCTATATCTGAAGGGGGTCTACAAGAAAGCCAGGGTAGGGCATTTTACATGGGTGTATAGTGAGAGGAGAAGGGGAAATGGTTTAAACCTTGAAGAGGGGACATTTAGGTTAGACATTAGGAAGAAATGCTTTAATTTGAGGGTGGCGAGATGCTGGCACAGGTTGCCCAAGAAGTTGTGGCTGCTCCCTCCTTGTAAGTGTTCAAGGCCAGGTTGGATGGGGCCTTGAGCAACCTGGTCTAGTGGTAGGTATCCCTGCCCATGCATGAGGTTGGAACTAGATGATCTTTAAGGTCCCTTCCAGCATGTTCTATTTCCCATGTAATTTCCTTGTGACATGCTTACAAAGAGGAAAGCATGGTCTAAAAAAGCAATGACTAATTTTCAAATCTTAACTAAAAACATAGGTTTTAGTTTCTAAAGTCCATGTCACTTGAAATCCGTGCTACTTAAAAACTGAATTTTTTCTAAAAGCCCTCCAGACAGGGGTCCCCCCATGGCAAAGGATTTTGTCTCTAGTTTTGCTCTGTGTGCTTATCGGAAGTAAAATCCATGTTTGGAAATGTTCCAGGACCTGTCACAATGAGCCTGCATCAAAATGTTGAGATTCTCTAACAGAATAGACATAGTTTGAAAGCTTTCTGCACCAACTGCAGTGTTTTTGCAACCCAATTATGAAATGTGTGATGAAAGATTGTTTTTCACAGTATCTTACTAATTTTGACAAACCAAACAGTGAGGGTTCTTTGTATCTGAATAATGTCATCAGTATCATCAAGAGTTCTTCCTAGATCTCTCTAGGTATTTATCCACAGTATCATGTCGGTATCATGCCTGGAAGAAGTATATAATCTTTTATTCCCATTCCATGCTCATCATAGGAAATGGTAATACCTGAGCAGACATGGGAGAGCATCCAGTTGATTCTGAGGTGTTTTGAGATTGACTGACAATCTAACCCAGTTACTCTTCTTTATTCCTAATATCTCCAGCCCAAGCCATACTTAGGTATGGCTTGGCAAACTTCACGTTTAACCCTTGCAGCTTCAAATCTGAAGATGTGCTTCAGCCAGCATGGCTGTGAGCCAGTGGATAACCAAGGCACATTCTGGAAGCTCCACATTACAGATTTTTATGAGAGGAGAGGTTACTGCCACAGGAGCACACACATTTTGGGCATGGTCTCAAGTTGTACCAGGGGAGGTTTAGGTTAGATATTAGAAATAATTTTTTTACAGAGGGTGATCAGACATTGGAATGGGCTGCCCAGGGAAGTAGTGGATTCTTCGTCCCTGGAGATATTTAAAAAGAGACTGGATGTGACACTCAGTGCCATGGGCTGGCAATCACAGTGGTAGTGGATCAAGGGTTGGACTTGATGATCTCAGAGGCCCTTTCCAACCCAGACGATTCTATGATTCTATGATTCATTTACTAATCTGGTAAGATAGCAGGGTGACAATTTGAAAAAAAAGTTGTTTTACTCTGCCAAACTTTTAAAATCTTTTTTTAATAATGTTACAAGCTGTTGTGGCAGAACGTCTGCTTTTTTGCTGCTACCACATCACTCATAGGAACACCATAATCAAATACAGTAATCTATAATTTTTAAAGTCATTACAATCATCTATGGAAATTAATTTCTTGTTTTCTCTTAAATGCATTAGTTTACTCAGGGGACTTGCTTAAATGTGGATTGTATTACATTTGTGCTTAGTTATTGTTTTATAAACTCCTGTGGAGAAGATGTGAACATTGAGCAAACAACCACAAAACTCTTTTGGACAAGGATGCTAAATATTTACCTGGTCCTGTAATCACACTGTTGAAACAGTAACAGTGTTGTTAACCTAGTTTTGAAGCCAGACTGCTTTGATGACTCTCTCAAGTTATTCGTCACTTAGTATCTGTGAATATCACATCAGTGAATGTGGATGAGGGTTGGCTTTTTGCAGAAATGGGCTTGCTATAGAGTTCCTGCTAGTGTAGCTCCCACAGGAATGTGTCCAGGAGGGTATTGAATGTCTCTGGAGAAGGAGCCTCCACAATCTTGCTGGGCAGCCTTTTCCAGTGTTTTGTCACTCTCACAGTGAAAAAGCTTTTCCTTATGTTTACACAGAACCTCCAGCAAAATTGGGTCCAGCTTGCACCCATTACTTCATGTCCTATCATTGGACATCATCAAGAAGAACTTCGCTCTATCCTCCTCTCGCTATCGCTCTCTACATGTATTTGTTTCTGATTTTCTGCTGGTACTGAGTCTTTGATAGTGTTTAGGCTCTTTGAATAATATTGCAGGTATTATTTGAGGCAGGTGTTATTCTGTGTTCAGTTTCCTTTTTCTCACAGATACTGCTTTCACAGATATTTTGCAGAACAATAGAATAACACCTTATAACACAAATGTGATCAAAACTTTTTCTGATACTAGCACATTGAATGGAACAGATTCCCCTTACCCGTTTTATTCTTTTCTGTAGCTAGTAATATTAACGTTTCTGAAGACTGCACTATTTCTGCTTATCTTGACATCTTCTTCTAAGGAAAATGCATCTAGGGAAAGGCTAAGATCTAGGTTCTTTGAAGGACTTAAATGTGATAATGCTCTCTAGCCTTTGTGGTTCTGCCTGTCAGAATGGGATGCAGTTACAAAGAAGGCACTTGAATTCTGTGTAGTGTAAGTAGGTAGACAGTATAAAACAGTGGAATTAACCACAGCCAAAATAGTGAGCAGGGTACTAGGAAGACTGTAGAAAAGTATGGCCTAGGAATATCTAAAATGTGAACATACTCATCTGTAGTAACGAAGAAAGAACTTTCATATAAAGTTCCTGCTTCCAGCAGTGCTTATGTATTTCATCCAACAATAGAAATGGGTAAATAACACTGTACGTAGATGTGTGGTATGATTCTTGGTGGACCCAGAAGGGTTTGACAGCAGGTTAAGTGAAGTGAGGTTCAAAGGAAAGCCAATGAAACCAATGTAAATGGTTTATTTTTAGGTTTAGGGCAAGAACGATAGACTGTCGTACTAACTGTCTACTTTCTGATTCCTAGGAAAAGAATGCACATAGTACCTATGCATTTTACATTGGCAGCTATTTTGTTATTTCTTTAAGCAGAAGAATCGATTAGTTTATACATTGCTGCTTTAGAAACAATGCTGGTGAATAAGAAATTCAGTGTTCCAGTTAAATACAGTGTTTTCCACTGAGTGGAAGAAGGGATTTCAAATGCATAGTGTAATTCAGTGCCTAGACATGAAAAATATCATGTGTTTGCAATAGTGCCTAGGATTTAAAGGCTTTACAGCTGCTTGCAAGGACCCTTATATTAAGAATTTAAACTGAAATGGCATAATACAACAAAGGAGATGTTTTATCTAAGGTATTATAGACTTCAGACATATAGAGAGATTTTTTTTGTGCCACGAAACAAAATCTTATTTTTTGAAAAGGTAATTGTTGCTTATGTGTTTGTGGCATTTATCTGTTGCCACACATTCAGCTGGTAACATCTCTGTTTTCTGTCATTGTGTAATGTTTCAATATAAAGACAGACTTGTTAGAGGGTAGCAGTTAATTTATGTTCAACTTTTTATTTTGGCACCTAGTAGTTGCTCTATCAATCAGAACTGATAAAATCTGGGGGAAAGAATACAACAGTTTTCATTGTTGTGACTGATCTGTACGTCACTATATGGGTTTTATATAATGTGTTAGGAGCAGTTGTAGGTCATTGTTCCAAGCTTGTTCAAAGCCTCCTACAGGTTGGTAGGAGGATTTATTTGGTTGATTTATATCAGCCCATCCATATTCTCCTATGTGTTTACAGAGCAGTCGGTTTTAAGTCAATTTTGTGAAATGCTATCAGAAATACTGATTCAACTGTGACTGACAGATTACTACTGCCTGCTGTATTGTGGTTGCAGAGGAAATGTTTTGTAGGTTTTTTGAGCAGAACTGTTGGATTATATGAAAGATAAAATATTTTGATTTTCAAAGTTTAAATCATTTAATTGCTCTCATTGCATTGTATTGTCATTTAAGAGGAAGATTTACTTCCATGTGGAAACACTATGTAGTCAATGAGAGATGATTTTTAAGAAAGACCTTCTGTGTTGCCTAACTCTCAGCACTACATAGCACTGTAGATTCTTATTTCATTCAGTTCTTTGGAGCTTCTAATTTTTCACATAAAATGCTTACTTCCTGTGTAGGGTTTTTACTGACCCACCCTCCTGGATTTCTGTTTAATACTTAATAGCTTTCAAATCAAATTTCTAAAGGTTATGAGGTTGAAAAGTTGCCTAGACTTTTTACTGTTGATGGTGCTAGTCAATCTGTACACATGCACAGGACAGTCTTTTAAAGATCCTGTCTATTTAAACTTCCTCTTCTACAATTCAAAGCTGGAAATTCACTGCCAGTTTTAATGAAGGTATTATTTATACCTTTCTTTTCACTTTTCTACCAAGGGAAGGATACCAAGAAGCAGAGAATTCCAGGGGAAAGATGAAATTTAGCTCCTAAAATGGTTCTTTCCACTTTGACATGAAAGGAAGTATCTGCTCTTTATCTTTTATATATGGAGTGATTCTTCTGCCTTTTCAATACCACAATTTCTGCAGTTTTTATTGTACTATACATCTTAGTTCTTCCTGACTGTGCCTGTTATGATCCAAGCTGTTATTTCATATTTTGATTGCGAGGAAAAATCAGCCACTACTCATAGCCGTCACATGAATTTACAAAAATAACAGGCTTTATGATTTAAGCTAATTACAAAGATTTATTTCAGGCTTTTCCATCTCAAGAACTTCTCTTTAATTTATTGTACTACTTTAGTCCTTGTTATCTTGCTAAATTTATTAACTTATTCTCGACAAGCATACCAGGAGACCTTCTGATTAGCATTCTTATCTTTAGACGCTTGCCAGGCATGATACAAAACTGAAGCTAGCTAAGTTTGGGGTAAAAATCTGTTAATTGAAAATAGCTTTGATACATTCTTAAAAGAGTAGAAAAAAATGTTGATTCGAGAGACAATTTCTTATTTTCAAAGTGTTTACATCAGTGCCTTTGAAGTTGTTCGCTAAACTCCAGCAATCAACTAACTCAGTACCATTGCCCAAGCTAACCTTCTCAAAATCATTAACATGATAAACAAAGTTACTTCTTACACAGATCCAACACTGTTAAGTGTTGAAGGTATTGCTGTCTTTCTTCTTCATCCTCTCTGAAGGTCTAGTTTTCTTTTTTAATTATAGTTTATATTAATGCCCTTCATATTAAATTTACTTACCTGAGGTATTGTTATCTTTTCTGATCTTTTATTAATATTTGATTGCCTGATCTTTTATTAATATGTGATTGTTTGATTCAGGACCTCATAGGACAGTAACAAGTCTCTAAGCATACTCACTTTCCTCTGGTGGCTTCTTGTTTTCACTCAAGATTAGTCACAATATCAAAAGATAATTACTACAGTCTTTCATCAGAAACCCCCCTCTTAACATGCTTGCTTTGTCTGCTTTTATTTACAGCATTTATTTGAACTTGTCTCCTAATTTTTTATACTTAGTATTACATCAGTGGTTGCCAGTATGTTCATTGTGATGAATGTTCCACTGGCCATATGACAGTTATTCAGAAGATGTCAGAAAAGAAATTATGATCTTTTCCCATTGACTGAAACTCTCCTTCATCTGCTTACATAGTGGCGACATCATATATCTTATTTATGCAGTCTTTAGCTTTTCTGAAAGCCTTTATTTTATTGTTCTTACCTCTTAGTAATGCCTTTACATCTCTTTTATTAACTCTATCCTCATTTCAAATTTTAGAGAATAAATTCTTCTCCAGTTCTCATGACTTAAGCTTTTTGTGTCTTTGCTATTGTTTGTTTTTTGACTGTGTAACCATTATTTATCTCAGTGGTACATTTCATAATGCAGTTTGTATGAAATGTGCTCTGCAAAGTGTAGTTGCATTGTAACATCTCATAAAAGTACACAGTAGTCTGTCTTTGAACAGTATAATTATGTTTTGAAAGAAGTAATGTTCCTGATTTGATATGTGTATAAGGCTACTCTTCGGTGTTATAAATACGTTTGAACAAAGAGAATTTTGTCCTTGAAAAATATGCTTTCTTCTTTTTTAATAGCACCAGTCACCTTCATGTATTATTTAAACCTAACAGATGAGTACTTATGGGTTCATTTATTTTATTCTGCTAAAGTACAAGCACCAAAGGAAAATACAGTTACTAATCACAGTAATGTGGAATACTTTTTTAAAAGTTCATATCTCCACTTAAATAAGTAATTTGTTATCCTAAAATATGAGAGAAAGAAGGAAGGAAAATTATTAGGGAAAAAGTTAATGAATATGTAGAAATTTAAAAAGTGAGTTGCTTGCAAGCATGAAAAGCATAATTGGAACCAGTAGACAATGCTTACCATACAGTCTGAGAGCTTGAACAGTGCTTTATCTTGTCTAGGCCATGTTGCTACTTGTATTGCAGAGTTTACTGGTTTTACTACAGAAAGTGACAGTGAATGGTAGCTACAGAAATCTCAGGTCAGGATGAACAGTAAATTAATTTAAAAAATAAGAAACTAGATTTTAAAATTCGGCAGATAGGTAAGCTACATAGCTGGAATGCTTTAAGCAGAAGCTAAAACCTTGGGACAGGGGGTTCCACCTGGCAGAGAAAAAGGGCTTTCTTCATCAGTGAATCATATATAATCAATAACTATGTTTCTTTAAGTCAGAAAAATAAAGCAAAATTTTGGTCCAGGCTGTCTATCTACTCTCAATCTATGGAATAGGGAAAAGGTTACTTTATGTAAAATGCATCTTTTTTTGCATGTCTAAAAGAACCTACTTTCTAAGTCCATGTCATTCCTGTTACAGGAATTCAGCAGAGCATATGGGAAAACTGTGATGTCTTCTTTTGAAGAAGAAAGCCCTTAGGAGCTCTAGTGCTGATATTTGATAAGAAATCTGTCTTTTTCTGAAAATACCCTCTAGACCAACTTCTCTCTTCCTCACAAGTAGATGATTGTTGGCAGGGGCTACAAATTGTTTTCTCGGTGGTACTGAATGTGCTTCTAACAGCTAGTTTGATTATATGAACAATGGGCATAGAGTTTTCATTATCAATTTTCAGCTGTTGTAAGCCTAAACTCTAAATACTTTCACTCTATGATAAATAAATTGTAGGCAAATTGTAGGGTTGGGTCAATAAATTTTTAAAAGAAAACGCCTTTAAACAGAGAGCAGATGGAAAGGCCATAAACACCATGAAAGGAGCTTTTGTAAAAGTTGCCATGTTTCTGCCTCCACAATGATTGACAGAATGGAATAATAATGTATATTATATGTATATATAATACATATATATACATATATATACACATACATAATTTATATGTATACATATGTTATGTATATTGTATGTATATGTATACATATGTTATATGTATACATATTATATATGTATATGTAATGTATATAATAATAAGTAATGGAATAGTCATATGTCAGAAATTTTACATGATACATATTTCTCATGATTCGTGCAATGACATTCCACAAAACTGGATAAAAAGGCATGTAAATAGAAATACAGAAACCATTACATCTAAGATATTTTTTCAAGTTCCCAGTTACTCTATCACACTGTAGAACAGGAGCTCAAATATAAATGTTAGGTTCTGATGTCTTATATTAATTTTCATAGTTTACTTCTAGGATGGTGTTCAGAAGACAAAAAAAACATTTTGACAGATGCTGATTACACAGTCCACTTATCCTCTGGGTCATTGTATTTCATCTCACGTTCTGTTTATTCAGGCCTTTTGCTTTAATTCCTTTGAACTATAGTAGGGTAATGCATAAAGTCACATAAAATGGTGTCAGTTAGAATGTAACAATGATACTATTCAATGGAAAAAATTACAGTGGGAGTCTGTCTCAGAAGTATACAAAGATATCTTCATATGATCTTTGAATAAAACAAGAAAACTTGAAATAATGTGAACAGTGGTGCCTGCCATCAGTAGTTTTTAATGGATGGCACTTTTGAGCATAGCACCATTATTCTCACGTTTGTCTTGCATATTGTGAGAACTGTGAATGGATGATTACCAGAGCAAGTACTTCAATATCAAATACTGCATTAGAATATACAGGCTCATGATGTAGACCCTTCTGTCTTTGCTTCTAAGGTATTGAATCTGGACCTTTGAATACCCAAACAGAGATACTATGCATGGCCAGTTTTGCTAATTTTTCCAAGACATATCTCCTTAGAATTATAGACAAGTCACTCAGGGGAACCAAAAGAAAAGATTATCATAGAATAAAATTAAAATCACTTGGCATTACAGAAGATAAGACCACATGAATACCTCATCAATGATACCTTCTCCTGTTTTCATTTTCTATTGTTTCTATTATTTAAAGACAATCACATAATCATTCCAAGACATAGAAAGCTGCCTGTTTCTTTATGCAATCATTCCCTAGAGGTTAATTTTCTTTACAGTTAAAAATATGTATCATATTTGAAGTCTGATTTTTTCTAGCTTTAACTTGGACCTTTCAGTTATTGTTACCACTTTTGTACTTACAGAAAAAAAAAGTCCTCCTCCAAAATTTATTCATCATTCATACCAGAAGCTTCTGTGAAAAAAAAAAAAAAAGAAAAAGAAAAAAAAAAAGTGGAAGTTCTACAACCCATGGCAAAAAAACCCTGCAATTTTGTAGTCCAGACATTCAATTTTTGCCACTTCTGGTAAACAGATACAGGCTTTGTATTGGGTCTCAGCACTTGTCTGGGTTTGCCTTGGCCTGAGCTGGTTGTAGCTTTGCTAATAGTTGCCACTGGCCACAAGACTGGTGCCTGACCAGGATGGGCTACAGCTCAGTCATTCCCACAGAGTGAAGGGCTGACAGACCCTGACGTCCCCATGTAACAAACATAAGTCCTTTGGTGACCTGCAGGTATGAATTGCTCTCATGAAACTGTGAACCTTCAGTGTGGGAAAGAGGAAAAACTCTGTGGTTGGAAATGTATAAAAGTAGCCCCCAGGGGCCTCAATGCTGATAACAGAGTCCTGCTACCATAAATGGGAAACTCTACATGGCAAGGACCTTAATACAGCTGTATAGCTTTCTTTTCCTACCTCCTTCCCATGTTCTTCTTAAGGAAAAATTAAGTGCTAGCCTGACAACCCAGACTGAGAGGGTGAAGGTGGGCAGAGTAATCAGGAAGAAGAATAGGTACTGGGAAAGTTTGGATAACAAATTTAACTTTATCATTCATGGAAATTTTCTGTATATTAGACAATTTGACTTATTGTGCTGTTAAGCATGAACCAGAAATTCAAGAAATTCTTACCTCCAGGTTAAGATGTGTTCTTTTTTGCTTATGACAAGATATTGAGTGTAGCATACTGAACTACAAAGAGGACTTTTACTTAAAAGTCTCACTAGTCCTGTGTGATTAAACACACTGTCTTCTTTTTACAGTATTCTAGAACTGAATCTGGGACTCATATTCCCTCTCTTACAAGAAACATTAGGTTTTAAGTTCAATTTTTATCTGAGGATAAATCCAGTTCTGGATTCCACATTACTATTTTTTCCACCAAAAATTTTATTCAAAGAACTTGCATTTGGGTGTATTAGAAATTGTCTGGATGAGCTCATTTTACCTGGAAATCTTGGTAAATTTTCACAGCATCCTTTCCCATCTTTTACAGTAATGTAAGTTTATTGAGAATCACTTTTTTCTGATCTTTTAAGGAGCTTTGTATGTTTTGATTTTGAATAGTGCCTATTACATCAAGCTGACTGAAAACAAAAATCCCCTCCACATGTCATGAGCTCCTTAATCAATTATTAGTTTCCATTCTTACTTTATTAAAAATATATTTGAATTATCCCCAAACAGGAAGTTTATCTTAAATAAGAAAGCGGTATTAGAGTTTAGGGAGTTTCTGAATGAAGATCATCAGGATATCTTTGCTTGTTTGTTATGTGTGTTTTGGTTTGGGTTTGGGAATTTTTTGGATTTTGTTTTTTTTTTAAATTTCTTATTTAAGCTGACTACTTGGCCCTCTATTGTGATGACACCACCACTTCTGTTAACTAGATTAGTTATTGCACAGAAGTTGCATCAGGATTAATGAATTTTGTCTTTCTTTGAGCTATATTGACTGGAATATTACCACTTTTCTTATGTTGATTGTAATATTACCATTTTTGTATACACTCTCTACTTCCTGGCATGGTTCCTGTCCTTTTGGTAGGATTTACATCAAGCTAAACTGCCTCTAGTTTCTAGTTTCTGAAGTCATAATTTTTGCCTCACGGTTTTCAAATATTGACATAATATTGAATTTCAAACTTCCAGATCTCCTCTACTTCCCTAGTACTTCTCTAAAGTTAACATTAACACCTTGCTAATCTTTTCAACTGATTTTTTTGTGCTCTCAGGTAAAATTTACTCAATCCTAAAAAGTTTGAAAGACCACTATAATAATCCCTCCTTCTGACTGAAGCTATTAATCAATAGAAAATATTTTGTTATTATTGTAGAATGAGTAGTTCTGCTTTTCTGTAAATAGTGAAGAATAATTGTAATTCAATAATTCACATTTTTATGTGCTGTAGTTTTGTTTAACCCTTCTGATGTAGCATCAGATGTTCAGTATCATTAGCATTATATTTACCTTATAATGTACCTTCCTAACTTTGTCAAGGACAGCTTTTTTTGCTTTTAAATGGATGCTCATATTTTCATATTAGTGTAAGTAATATATACCACAGCCTGTCTCCTCTCCCACCAATCTAGCAAGCATCCTGAGAATTTTTCTGTATTCCTCAGGAGTGGATGATGCATGGTATAGACTTTTCTTTGCCACTTGTCATAGAAAAACTTGACAGTACTTGCTTCTCATTTAAATATGCTCATACTTTTCTCCCCAGATGGGAAAACAAGTCACAGTATCTACATGTACTACCAATTGGGACTGTAAAGTCCAACCTCATGAAGTTATGCTATAGTCACTTGTATTTAAGGAAAAAACATCAGTTTCATCTATGGGATCCATTTATCTTTCAAAATGCTGTCTTAAAAAGGACTGCCTTAAGCAATGTGTTTTTGCTACAGAGTTCTTGTGTAGAATCTGTGAGAACATTAGGGCTGTTTTACCAGATTTAGACCTCCAGCATATGTCTGACAGGTTGAAATACCTCAATATGACAGATTTTTTCCTATAAGCATATTGTAAGTTTTGCAGCTCTGTATGGCACTACTTTTTCCAGAACCTCAAGCAGTAGCTGAGAAAGATGCCTGTGGGTGTATTGAAACTGCCTGTGGGTAGATAATGACAATTTTATTATTCACAGAACTCTGCTGAAACAGAAGGGGAAAAAATGAGCAATGGAATTTGTCCATATATGAGTTAAATTACTGAATGATCATTTGCACTTAACATAACCTTAGAGCAGTGAAAACTATAAAACACATATGTTACTGCATTTATTTTTTGTATGAAGTGAAAACATGCTTCCTTACCTATAGCCCATTAGGGAAAAAAGGCAAATCTGATGAAATAATGGTACCTTCCAGTTTGATCTGTATTGGTAGTCAACTGTGTGCAAAAATTCAGATGTTGTCAGGGACATGAAATATTGCATCATTCAGATCTAAGACAATAGGGTGGAAGCCTAGCAAGCAGCCTGTTGGATTAACAACAAAATGTATATGCATTAAACTAAGAACACAGGCATAACTGAGAATAAATAGATTGATTTGTCTCAACTAAAATGTAAAAATAAACATGGTTGAGCCATGTCAGAGGAATTTTTTTCTTGTTAACTTCACTGAGATCAGGATTTCATCATGTTGCATGCTTCCTCTCTTAGTACATTAGTGTAATTTTTTTTTCTTTTCAGTTCCCTGTGAACAAACTACTGATATTTGAAGGCAAAATTGGATGTAAAGTAGCATCGGTATGCATCAGTAATTGTGATAAGTTCCTAATACAAGTTCCTTGTGGTAAATTCTAAATATATCCATTTGAAGGAAAGCACAGACTAACAAAGATAATAGGTAGCTATACTTGTTGGCACAATTGCTTGTGAATTTATCTTCTGACTGCCTGAAAGTCTGCTTGTCTTGTGGTAGCATGGTTTCCAACACAGAAACATTTACACAAAAATGATAACTGTCCAACTATGTGTTTTCTATTCACAAGTGGTGGGGATGAGTGCCTTTAACAGATAGCTACAAAAAATATACAGTGGTATCACTATATACCAAAACTGGGACAGTGCCGCATATACCAAAATTTCCAGGATATTCTCCTTGTATTCCCAGCCAGTCCTGTGATCTGGTAAAGATTCTGTGGGATCCAGTTCTTCACTGTAGTGCTTCCCCTCTCACAGCCCACTTCTCTGTTGTCCCCAGATCTTCTTTCCTATTCTTCAGATACCGTAAAGCTGATTGCCTGAGCTTCTTCACAGCAAAATGCTGGAGCAGAGCCAAGATGATTCAGGAGAGAAGCAGTGAAGTCTTGTGGAGGGTCCCTTTCAGCTGGCTACAGCCCTGTGCAGTCCAAGACCATGTTAGTACTTTGTGCAGCTCCTCATTAAAGCACACAGCTAAGAATCCCCTGTCTCATCACCCAGTCTCTGTTAACAGGTGGGTTAAACTCCAACCTGTCCTGCAAGTGGATAGAACTGGGCACCTTTAGCTTGTGAGATGAAGATCTTCATGGATTTTTCTTCTGCAAGAGAAACACCCTCCCTTAGCACTTTGTTAGTAGCCGTCTCTGTGTTGAGGAGTCCCCCAAGGGAAGGTTGCAGTCTCCATGTCCATGTTATATACATCTGTTGGAAAGCAGTGGTTTAGTAAGGTGGAAGACATTCCTGAAATACAGAAGACCTCTTCCCCAAAGGTTTAGTAGTGCTTTAGTATGTCACTTGTTGGCATAAAACAGAATTGCCTTGATTTACAGAAGTTGTCTTCCAGTGTTTCCACCTCCCCTTTTACCCCAGTCCTGCTTTTCCCTCACCACTTCACTGCTGGGCACTTTCTGTCCTTTCTCAGCTGCACTTCCCCCAAGGCACCCACCCGTGGCTGTGGGGCTGGGTTTCTGGAACTCTTCCCAGCTGGAACTGGATATATCTGGCTCAGGGCAGCCCCAGCCACACTTCTCCCTAGGGGCAGCAAACTCGCTGCCAGCATTAGGGCACATGCAGCTGATAAAACACCAGGGTTGTATCCTGCTCTGCCATGTTGTGTATAATCCTGAGATAATTCATTGAGCTCAGCAGTATAAAATGCTCATAACTGAGGAGAAAATCTTCCTCATTGGACTAGAAGGATCTAAGACTGTTGTGTCACGGATGCAATCCTGTGTCTTTGAGGATCCAGTTGCTATGGACTTAAATTGATTTGATAGGAGCCTCTGAGGGAAGGAACTAAGCAGGAGGGCTGTCATTTGTGAAAGATGAGTCAGTGTGCACTTTGAAACTAGACTTGAACCTCTGCTGTTTTCCTTGCTCAGACTTTTTTCCCAACTGATTTCCACTTATTTGAGAATCTGGAAAAAATCTATTGATCCATATGCCTGAAAAGCTTGTTGGCAGAACAAAGTCTCTGAATCGTAATACTAAAATAAAGCTTTAAAATTTTTCCTCAGAGAAAGACACTTGTAAAGATGGCATCTGTAACCATAGAAGCAAGAAATAAAGTTTAAAAAATGAATGAGGGTTATTAGCATAGAAATAAAAGCTACGCTACCCTACACAATGTTCAAAACAAGGCTGAATAACAATAATTACTATCTGGTAGTACTTAACAGTCTGCAATTGCCAAGAGGAAAATTCACAAAACAATCCTGCATTTATCTGACAAGAACAGTTCATGTCTTCTCTAGAAAATTTACAAAAGTATATGTGGCAATAACTGCATTATTTTGTGCGTTACCCTTTGTAGTGCATTACTCAAATGGTTTATTATTCTTGCACACTGGATTTAGTTTCTATCAGTTTAATTTATATTAATGGAAAAAACATGGTGGGAGAGGTGCTAGATATGTTTTTTCTCTCGTTTTTTTTCTTTTAATCACCTGTTCTACAGAGCAATTATTCTTGTTCCTTCTGACACAGTCAAGAAAATACAGCCAAAGGCAAGGGCATCAACTACCTTTTTGAAGGTCTCTGGTAAACTATTATTTATATGACTTCAGAGAGTCTGTTTCATATTTTAAAGGGCAGTATAGCCCAGCTGAGAAACATTCTTAGGAAAATATATCATCCATTAACCTTATCTGCTTTTCTGACATAGAAATGACAAGGCTTACTGAAACCCAAAGGAGTGCTGTAGTCAAGCACTGTGGTACGAAGCAGTGGTTTTCTGCCCATATCATTTTACTTCGTGTGTGTTCCCTTTTTGAAAAAAAACTCATAAAACATTAAGATACTACCCCAATAACTATTTCAAAGTAAGTTATTTAGAACAGCCTTCAAGTGTCCAAGGAACATGTTTGAGCATTTGTGTTAATGAAGTAGTATCTATAGTGGTTGAAGCTTTCTCTCCAGGATAAATGTGTCAGCTCTCAGAATCAGCCAGAAGATGATACGGCAAGGATGACTCTACAACATACCTTTCATGTAGTATCCTTTTTTTTTTCCTTTTTTTTTTTTCTTTCTTTTTTTTTTTTCTGACTCTCCACTGAAAAAGGCAGGGGTTATGCAACAGGTTGATCTGTGGTCTAACCTAATGTGGAAACACTGTTCTAAGTTATATTCACAAATGTCTAAATGAAGATTGATAGGCAGGTAGGTAATAAATAGATTGAAAGTAGCAGAAAAGTAAATGGAAATTTCTGTGTAGATTTCACCATTGTCTTTCCTGAAGATAATTCTTAAAAGCAGCCTTTTTGCAAAAATTTAGCAGGAACAAAACACTGTTTTTCTCTCAGTTTTACTCTTAATGGAATTAGAGCCTGATTTTATTTGATGTAATTTTCCACATCCTTTTTACAGCTGCTACCACCACGCCTATTTAGAGGCCAGATTCTAGTGCCTAGGAAGTTAAAAGAATGTGTGTGGTGGGGAATTACAAATGAATGCAGTGTTTGCTAACACACAAAGTACTGGATAGTTAACAACATTCTGAAGCCATTTGTTAGAGTAAGCAGAAATAGTAACTCACTCAGTAATGTAGCTAGCTAATCTAATTAAATGTGCCCTCAGCCCAACATCTGTCTTCATAATGGTCTTGGTGCTGTTAGGCACCAACTGTGTCATGCTTTTATGTTCAAATTAATGCTGATAACCTGTGGATGACAGTTCTAATGTTGGTCATAAAATATCCATATTTCATCATATTCATATTTACTGAAATGACATTATCTAATGTTCTATCCATTCCATCTGCTATTATTTATAAATTGTGTATGTCAAACCTGCACAGTACAATCTTTCCTGTTGTAGCCAGCCTATTTTGTATTCACATGTGAGAAATATATGAGGTACATATTCTATTTCAGACCAATCACTGAAGTGTTAAAATCCACCTGATCTTGTGAAACCTTCTATATTTTCTTTTTAAATCTATTAATATTGTAGCTACTCTTTCTGTGATCTGCCATCAGGCTAGTATGTATAGTCCATAAGTAAGGCCTTTATCACATTTAAACACTTTTGAATAGTAAAGTTTTTAAACGGACAAGTCCTTTTTAGCTCTGCTAATCCTGAGCACACTGGCACTCAATATCATGTAGTGATTTTCAGTGAGTCAAATTTCTGAGAGTTTTTTAGATGAGCGGAAAAATATAAATTTCTTATAAACAGTAGATATATTTCAGCATTTGTTAGGTAGGCAATATAGTTGTTTTCCTTTCCCAAGTCATAGAATACAATATTCGTTTTCCCAATAATTGCCCTCAATTCCCTCTTCTCAGTTCAATTCTAATCTCTTTCCAGTCTAGTCTCGCTCTGTTCATCTATTTTAGCTGATCAGATCTGCCAGCTAGTTTCTATGGAATTTACCACTATTAGTGTAGAACAATATAATTAAGGAGGCTAAAATAACTGAGGGACTCCTGCTCTACATTTCCCTTGTCTTACACTCTTCATTGAAGAGTGAATGCAGACTGCTGAAGGGGAAATAATAAATACTACAGGCTGAGAGTGTTGCATACACTGTTTTCTCCAAGGCCTCTACTTCCTTCTCTAGCAGATATTAGGAGTTAGAACTTTGTTGTCCACCTCTTTCTCCTCCATCACTTCGGTGACACCTTTAGGGACTTTTGTTTTCTGCCTGCTTAATACTCAATCCCAGATCCCAAGCATGAAGCTTTGTCCCTAGGTAAAGGAAAGAGAACAGGTGGTTTACTCCATTTTCAATGGGAAACCCACAGTGTGCTTTTTTAAAAATGTGCTGACTGCCAAAGAAATTATTTTGGTGGAAAACATATAAAGAACAAAGCAATTTTAACATGTTCAAACTCCCAACAGCAGTTATATTAAGAGCAGGAGCATTGGAAAACTTTTTGTCAGCTGAGGATGAATTTGCTGAACCATAAAAACTCAAGGAAATTTCTAATAAATATAAGTACTTAGTGAACCACAAGTGTCTGAAAACTCTAGTTCTATGGCTGTCTTTGCAGAGGGCAAATAGATAAGCGGTGTTAATAATGAAATCTGGATGTAAGAATTGTTTTGTATGTTTTATACTTGAAGGCCAAAAGGAGTGTAAATGCACTTTAAAGGATTTGCAGAGGCACCCATCATCTCAGTAACAGACCTGTTTCTACCAATTTAGGACACAATTAAAACCCATACATCCCTCAGACAGGAATACAAAATAACCAGCAACCTGTACTTGCTGTTCTTGAAATGAACTAATGGTTAATTAAATGTTTGACCACTTAAAAATGTCATATATCATGACCTGTAGTTTGTTACACTGAGTTGTGGCAATTTTCTAAAAGGAATGTGTTTCAAAGGCTGTGCCCACCAACAATGTAGCAGTTCGTAATGATAGGCTACAAGGGATAAAAGGAAATGCATCAACCACTATGATAGCATGCTTTTTCTAAATAAAGAAGAATACTATTCAAATCAGTGTTATGATGACAGTGTAGCAGAAATGGATAACCTGACTACATAGAGTTTAAGTTGAATTCTTAGGTAAATGGCATTAAACACTTTAAAAATACTAGTGTTTTTATCCTTTAAATGCAACAGGAAACTTCCTTAGTATTTAATGGATTGGTGAAACATGGGAATGTCTGTACAAAGAACTAAGGGTCCTGAGTGCAGCCTCTCACTACCCTGAAAGGTTTAATTGCCTGGGCTCAGGGCCAGCTTTTGATGCAGCTGCCTGGCCTTGAATCTGAGAGCTGCATGGGAAGAGCTTTGTAAGAAAAAGCTATGAGAAGCCATGGCTTTTCCACCTCTTTGCTTTTAGCTTTCTCCACTCTTCTTTGTCTCAGCTATGCTGCAGCACTGCCAGTGCCAGGTCATGCCTCATTAAATCAAGCCCTCACCTTAACTCACTGACTTCATCTCCTTGCATGAACTGCTCGCTCTGCCTTATTGCCTGGTCAGCTGATGGTCTAGAGCTGCAGACTGGCACAGCTCATATTGCTCAGTACTTTGGGACCTATCAGTGAGGTTCATGCCCTGTCTGCCTTGCTTTCACTCTAAGCTCCCACCCAGTCTTCCCTTACAGAGCAGCCTGCTCTTGCCACTCACTGACAATAACTATCTAAAAAGGATGCTGTCAAAATCAGGTGAGAGTTGCATCAGCCTTGGTGCTTCATGGCCAGCAGTGGCATTCAACAGATGCCTAGGAAAAGCATTCAAGAAACAGGATAAATGCAGGATAATATTTCCTTGAGCTATTTTACAGGCATTAACAGTTCAAGAAAATCTTGACTGAGAGACTATACCTATGTTTATTTTCCCTGTATTTTTTCTACTCTCTTTAGAACTCTGTTGTGCTGTTCTGCTCCCCTGCCTTCTTCCTTTCCCCCTCTTTCCAAAACACGAAGTTAATGATCTCTGTAATGGAAGAATATGAGGAAGGACTTATATTTGTTTTGACCATGCTATCCAGTGGAAGCAGTAGATTCTTTTTATTTCTTCTGCTGTGAGAACGATGGATACTCATTCCTTGTGCCAGTTTGTCACACAATTCATTTTATAGGCTGGCATTGTACTACCTCTTAACCTCTTTATGATGAGATAGGAAGAAATACAAGCTATATTTAAATATGAGGCACCATAGGTATCTTTTGTAAGAAAATATTACTTTCAAAATCATTGATTCTTAATTCATTGTACAGTAGTTCTTAGCAATCTGCTTTCCTTTTTTGGCTGCTGTTGAGCACTGAGCTGATATTGGCATTTTTTTCAAGGCAGCTTTCTAGCAAGAGAATAGCTGATGCTATATCTGTTGAGTTTTTTTGGTGGGTTTTTTGTTTTTTTTTTTCAGAAGCATTTTATCACTTGAATAACTTCCAGTTACAAAATAAGTTCGCTGATTCTTAACTAAACAAATTCTATAAATAATTTTTCAGGATGTCCTCTTTATAGCATGTTGAGATTAGTTATTTTACAGAGAAAAAACAAATGACTTCACAGAGCTTAATACTAAAGGAGAAGTGGGACATTCATCTGTAAGAAGGAGAAATAGAACTTTAGGAGAAAAGTGGTTCAAACATTACATTGAGACCGTGATCTTCACTGATAAAGAGTTTTCCTATGTTCTCAACAAAACGTACCACTGGGATCCCACTTTTTCATTTTAAAAACTTCCAGTGTTTTTTTTTGTTAGTTTTTCCCTAAATCAGCTTAATCTCCTAGTCTGTGTATGCCTGACAAGTTCTGTCAAAGTTAGGGAAGGTATTTATAAAGGAAGATAGAAAGGTATTTGTGTAACTTGCCCTTATGCATTAGCTCCAAGGTGACATGAGACATCCCTGAGAAAAACTTTTGGGCAGAAGTAATGGTGTTGTCCTCTAAAATGGAACACATTTATCAACATTAATATTGGCCTTAAAATTTTCTTTCTGATTTTCAGCTAAAGATGCCAAGGTCCAGCTGATATACATTAGAAAACAACTTCCCAGCAGCACTCTGAAAATCTGAATGAAAGAGCATGAAATTTAAATAGAGGTGATGCCATCTGTTGTTCTGGTATCGGTTCTCATAATGCCATCTAGATCATTTGGAATTTAATCTGTATCCTTACATCAAAGGAAAAGAGAATCCTCAATGACTGGAGAAACTAGGCATCCACAAGACCTGTGTGATGTCCTCTCATTAACCAGCTTCATAAAGTTGGAACTGAGTGTATGATTAACTGGTTATGTGTGTGTACTGGTAGCTTGCCTGCCCAGCTTCTCCCAGCAGAAACTCACTTGCAGGTAGGTGGCTTTTCACCACACCTGAGTCTGTCTGAGGATCAGGTTTTTGCCTCCTCCTCCTCCTTCAGAACTGCAGATGGTACCAAGGCCTGTTGGTTCAGGTTTGCTATTGCTTCCTCAGTCTGTCTGAACTAACGAGCCTCCAGGAGAGAAGCTACTTGAGGTTACTCCTCTGTACGTGGTCTTGTACATAGTCCCTTCTGAGATGTCACTGAAACAGCCCCACCACATTATGGATTCTTTTACTGAGAAAAAAAGGATTTTTTTTAAGAAGCTCATTTAATTTTCCCCACTAAGTGCAGCATTTAGCATGATGTCACTTGCTTAAGGTAATTATAAGCATAGTCCATATTTTTCTTCTTACTTCTTTTAAAAGGCTAGAAATTAGTGCAAAATTTCTATCCTTTTGAAAGGATAGAAATGGGTTGTAGTTATATGGGATGGGGATTTAATGCAAAAAACTCTTAATACATTTTTGCCAGTTTCAAGTTCTACAACTAACTTTCAAACCTTCCATTCCCCCGTCTTATCCTAAACCTAGTAAATGTTGCAAAGGGGTTGTGGTAAGTGGAATTGTCCGTAATTAAATTGATTTGGTCTTAGGATACTCATCTATTTCTGTTTGCTATATTGTGTGGTGTGCTGATAGGTAATGGTGTCAATATTTTTAAAAGCAGATGGTACCTAGGCGAGGTCTTTCTTCACTGAAAGATGGAAAGAAGAGACCTGAGTTTTGGTGTAGAAAGATGTTCTTATTGCCACGCACAAAAAATGACTATACCTTACAGTGTGAAGATATCTCGGTAAACTAAATTTATACATCCCTGTAAAAGTTTGGACTTTAAAAAGATATAAGTCCTTCTGGGTAAAATTTAAAATTAAAAAAAAAAAAATTAAAACAAAAAACCAAACAAGGTAGGATAGCGGCAAGTTAGGTGTATGTGCAGGTGACACAGCTTGAAATGTATGAAAGTCATTTTCAGAGTATCTTCAAAAGTATCTTCAAATGAAAAAAAGGTTATTCTGGCTCTTATAGTTTGCTGATGGTAGTTTTAACCTTCTAGAATTATGCACCAAGGTTTCCTCTTTTAACTGCAAAAGTTTCTATTTATTTTTCTTTTGTTGAAATGAAAAACATGAAGGATGTGAATGCTATACAATAGGATGTGAAAGGGAGAGGAAACTCCCCTTTCAGAGGGAGTCTAGAAGTGTTGGCACAGTCAGCATCTCTAAGATACTGGATATCTCTATCTGGACCAGATGGGCAGAGTAGATCCTGGAAATCCGCATGCTTTCTCTCTGTTGTCTACATCACTTTGCACTACAGGATCTTAAAAGAAATGTTTTTCAGTTTGACATTAGCAACCCAGATTTAATCAGCCTACATCTGGAAAATGATCCCAGATTTACCAAGGCGTAGCAAGAGTTAGATTCTGTGACTACCTCAACATTTAGTTACTCCTGCAAAGGAGCAAAAAGAACACCTTGCCAGAGAGCCCCCCACAACCAGGCTTGTGCAACAGCCACACCAGCATGGCTAGTGGGGGAACCTAGAGTTCATGAGCTTGTTCACAGTCATAGATGGAAATAAACTCCATGTCTATGAATTAGGTTACAGTAGTAAATTTTATTAGAACAGTATATTTGTGAATTACTATGAGATCCTTTGATCCTACCTACACTTCAAGATTTTGTTGTGAATATTGTGCTGTAGAAAGTTTCCAGAGCACGGCAGAATTAAAATGTATTAGGTCATAAGAGTAACAAATTGTGACATCTAAGAAGAAGTCAGAATGAGACACTGACATTTTAAAGCATATGTTCAGATATCTTGAATGTTTCGTGTGAGTAATAAAACTGAGGTACTTATCCCTGCTGAATGCTAATGATCTTGTGTTATTTTTTTGTGTGAATAGCATAATTAAACTATGTGTTCTAACTTCAGTAATTCTTATCTACTATTCTTATGTCCCCATGTGATAATCATTTGTGCGCAACATTTCTTGTGCTTTTAGTTTCTTTACCTGGAGTTTTAATTGAAAGTAAATTAATCATGCACCCTGGGCTTTACAATACAGTCAATACTTCACAGCACATACTACATTGTTTTCACTCAGTTAAATTCTGTTGAGAGCCTTGGTGTAAACTATGTGAAACTATGTTTCACTGTTGAGTAACCCCAGAATTCTGAAATACTAGCCTTTTTTGACTGTATGATACGTTACTTCTAATCTAGTAATACTGGCTCGCATGAGGCCCATATATTGCAAAAGGGTCACAAATTCTGTCAGTTTGGAAGACCCTCATCTGAGTGCCTCCTAGGATTTGAAAGAAGAAAAAATAACCTCTCTTTCAACCTATAAGGAAATTAACAAGTCTTAGTATGCTTTAAAAATGATACCTTAATTTATTGTTAAAGGCAACAAGAAAAGATTCTACAAGTATCTACATCCTTAAAGAAAGACTAGGAAAAATGTAGACCTCTTATGAATAGGGCAGAAAAACTGGTGAAAAATAACAGAACAGGCTGAGGTACTGAATGCCTTCTTTCTCTCAACTTTTGCCAGTAAAACTGGCCTTCAGGAATCCCAGGTCCCTAAGCCTAGATAGAAAGTCCAGAACAAGGAAGACTTAACCTCCATAGAGGAAGACCAGGTAAGGGAGCACTTTAAACAAGCTGGACATGGGGTCTCACAGGATGCACACACAAATGCTCACAGGATGCACACAAAATTAGTGCAAGGCCACTCTCAGTCTACTCTGAAAGACTGGGGCAACTGGGAGAAGTTCCAGAAAACTGGAAGAGAGCAAATACACCTTCTCTGTACAAGAAAAGTAAGAAAGATCTGGGAAAGTACAGGCCAGTGAGCATTGCCTCAGTCCATGGGAAGGCAGTGGAAAATCGTAGAATCATAGAATGATAGGAGTTGGAATGGACCTCTGGAGATCATTGAGTCCATCCCCACCAGCCCCCCACCAAAGCTGGATCACCTAGGGAAGGTCACACAGAAACACTGCTAAAATACACCAGATCAGGTTTCACTGGATGAACTAGATATATATTTATATATATATATGTTTGTTTTTTGTTTTTAAACCATTTCTACCACACGACCTATTAGTGCTTTGCTATTTCATGTTAACAGTTCTTTCTTCCATATATTCTGGCTCAAAGTTTTTTGACGTCTCAGTTGTTTGTTTGGCTACATTTGGTGGAAGTGCTTGGTGACTTGTAGTAAGGGTCCTGTTATCACAGGTTCAGACATCCTTTTCTGGAACTCAAATGGTTTTATATATGGTTTCAATTTTCTATGTGAGGAAACCAGCCAATCTCCCCCTTTTTTGTTTTTGCAGCATATTCTTTAAGTCTGAATGGCATCGTTCAGAGCACCTGTGCCATGGGATTATGAGGAGTACCTGTAGTCAGGGCAATATCATGAGAGTGATAAAATCAAGCAAAAAAGGCATTAGTATATATCTAGGCATTATCACCGTTAATGGCATGCGGCACGCCCATTACAGAAAAAAAACCAAACATAAGTGTGTTATAACATGATGAACAGTCTCTCCTGTTAAGGCAGAAGCAAAAAGAAAACCTGGACATAAGATTGAGGAAACATAAGTGACTTCCATGTGCCACAAATCATTAGGTTGTGCATCTCTAGGGTTAACTGCAGGGTGAGGTACAGAAAGATAGGGATCACAGAGAGAACACTCCTCACAATGTGTCATGCCTGTTCTTGAGTAATGTGGAAATACCTGCATAGGCTCTTTGCCTTCTGATGGAATAAATGGTGACATACCATGACACGGTGAATGGGTAAAGGGGGTTTCAGAATCTGCTAGAAACACTTATACCTGACTATCTGCTGTAGCATTTCCTGCTGACAGAGGTCCTGGCAGAGAGTAATGTGCATGAATATGAGTAATTAAAAAAAAAGTGTGTAGCATGTGCATACAACCATCTGTAATTTATAAAAGAGCTGCAAAAGATCACCAATAGAAATATATTTTATTCAAACTGTGTCAATATTTTGACAGACATATGATGTTATCATTCAGAATATCAATAGGTTGAAGGAAATTGTCAAAACCAAGGTCAAATGCAAATAATCATACTTTTTGTGCCAAGGTATACATGGTATGTTCTACATGATTTCCCAATTCAGGAGAATAATATTCAACCTTATCATTACTAGAACCAAAAATAAACACTATAGGGGAATAAGAATTTGTACATTTCTAGCTTTTTCTGTGATCTCAATAAGTGGTTGACATCATGCCAAAATCATTATAGTACTGAAAAAATCCTTATCTGTTACCTTAGGGATTACAAGAAGCTCTTTTGCTGAATACCCACTGTAGCCTACTATAAGGCCTACTGTATCAATAGGAAGGAGCCCCATAGTAGTAGTAAGAAGGTTTTGAGTTCCCCCCTCAGGTGCTTGCCCTGCTGGGGTTTTGAAGTTGCGAATTGCTGAGACTGTTTGTGGAGGTGTTTCACATTCCATAAAGCTATGTTCATCTATGCAGTTAGGACTCTACTGCAACAAGCTTCTCCTTAACTGGTGTTGATGTGTGTGATTCGAGATAATTTTTGTTGTAGGGTTCATTAACCCTAGTTTCCTACATGGTCCTCAGGGAGGGTATCCCAGGCCATGCTCTGTCAGTGATATCACTGCCTCTATCTTTTTGAGGGGGCCCAGAGTAGGTCCTGCTGCTGGATTCCTGGCAACTGAAACCCATTGTCATATCTGGAATTACCATGGTCCATTTGGAATCTGCCAGTGAAAATTTTTTGTGAAACTTGCATTGTCTGTTTTGCAAGCTTGTACAGCTGCATTAGTTATTGTTGATAAGCCTACAGCTCCCAGGACAGTTGCGTTTGCATATTTAAAATAGGTCCCATTCCTCTCAACATTGCAAAGGCAATAGGTACATTGATTTCTTTGAGTCTGATCAAAGCAAAGGTCATGATAATAGATTCTGCAGAGTAAGTAATAACTTCCAGTTAGTGTAGTACAAGACAGTATATTTCAATCATAAAGGCACATAATTTCAGCAGCTACAAGTTTAAATTTGGTAAGCACATAAGATGTAGTTGGACTGCTCGTAGCTGCAGCCTATGTCTCTAAAGGTATAACTTTATGTGAGTGAAACACCTGCCAAGGATTATTAAGATCTTCATAGAATCATAGAATCGGCTGGGTTGGAAGGGACCTCTGAGATCATCAAGTCCAACCCTTGATCCACTACCACTGTGGTTACCAGACCATGGCACTGAGTGCCACATCCAGTCTCTTTTAAATATCTCCAGGGACGGAGAATCCACTACTTCCCTAGGCAGCCCATTCCAATGTCTGATCACCCTCTCCGTAAAGAAATTATTTCTAATATCTAACCTAAACCTCTCCTGGCACAACTTGAGACCATGCCGTCTTGTCTTGCTGATAGCTGCCTGGGAAAAAAGACCGACCCCCCCCCCTGGCTCCAGCCTCCTTTCAGGGAGTTGTAGAGAGCGATGAGGTCTCCCCTGAGCCTCCTCTTCTCCAGGCTGAACACCCCCAGCTCCCTCAGCCTCTCCTCACAGGACTTGTGCTGGAGTCCCTTCACCAGCCTGGTTGCCCTCCTTTGGACCTGCTCCAGGACCTCAATCTCCTTAGAGGGGCCCAGAACTGGACACAGGACTCGAGGTGTGGCCTCACCAGGGCTGAGTACAGGGGCAGAATCACTTCCTTGGACCTGCTGGCCACGCTGTTCCTGATCCAGGCCAGGATGCCCTTGGCCTTCTTGGCCACCTGGGCACACTGCTGGCTCCTGTTCAGCTTCCTGTCAATCCAGACTCCCAGGTCCCTCTCTGCCTGGCTGCTCTCAGCCACTCTGTGCCCAGCCTGGAGCTCCCCATGGGGTTGTTGTGGCCAAAGTGCAGGACCCGGCACTTGGCCGTGTTGAACCTCATCCCGTTGGAATCAGCCCAACTCTCCAGTCTGTCCAGGTCCCTCTGCAGAGCCCTCCTGCCTTCCAGCTGATCCACACTCCCCCCCAGCTTAGTGTCATCTGCAAATTTGCTGATGATGGACTCAATCCCCTCATCTAAATCACCAATAAAGATATTAATCAGAACTGGGCCCAACACTGATCCCTGGGGGACACCACTGGTGACCGGCCACCAACTGGATCAGCACCGTTCAGCACCACTCTCTGGGGGCCTCCAGCAGTTCCTAACCTAGCACAGAGTGCTCCTGTCTGAGCCCTGGGCTGACAGCTTTTCCAGGAGAATGCTATAAGAGACGGTGTCAAAGGCTTTGCAGAAGTCCAGGTAGACCACATCCACAGCCTCATCCCTGGTAGACCATAGACCCACCTCATCCACCAGGCAGGTCACCTGAGCATAAAAGGAGATCAGGTTGGTCAGACAGGACCTGCCCTTCCTAACCCCATGCTGTCTGGGTCTGATCCCTCGTACATCCTGTAGGTGCTGTGTGATTGCCCCCAGGATGATCTGATCCATAACCTTGCCAGGCACTGAGGTCATTTTCTACACTTGTTTGCAATACAGAAGCATTCAAAAAATCAAGGCATTAAAGGCATGGAGGAGTTACAGCTCGGTGAGCAAGGGACCCCATTTATCAATATCTTAACCCTCGTCCTGTGTAGCTGCTGTGGCACCTTATCATATCTCTATCTTTAAAATGTATTTGACCCATATTGTTCACAAATAACATTATACTCTAAGCAACCAGATTCTGTGAAAGAATTGAAAGTGTAGTTCCCTCTAGCTACCAGCACTAGAGGAGAGGGAGGCGGTGAGAGGAGGAGGAGGAAGGGGATGGGAAAGATGGGGTTAAGGCAGACTGCTTTCTATGTGGAGGGTGGGGGGAAGGGTGTGGGGGGAGTTTCTGCGTTGTCACAGCTTTTGGCTGGTTTTTAGTTTTTAAAATAAAGGGTTTGGGAGCAAAATACAGCTTTCTTAGCCGGTGGGCAATCTCGTTTACACGGCTTGTCACGTTGTATAAAAATCTCTTATCTCTTTTAACAACCTTTGAAGTTTCAGATCAGAATTTCACCTTACTCACACACTCACTCACTCTCCCTTTTTTCAACTACAAAACAATTATTTAGCACAACACAAGAGAACGAATTGGAATTGCACACGTGAAAGGACAAATGACAAAAAAAATGCCAAAAAACCTCAATTTCAAATGCAAACAACACGTTAAGACTTTTCTTAAATGCAAGTCATACTTAGTATCTTAATCTCTTAGTCTCAGTCACTTGGCACCCCCTGATTAACTTCCATAACAGCAAAAGCATGCTTGGGTGCAAAGCAGGGCCACTGCGGGGGGCATTGGCGGAGGCACAGTAGGGTCCGCGGAGAGGAAGGGGCGACCCTCTGTGAAACCCCCCTACCTACACCGTCCTGGTGGTCGGTGGGGTTTAACCGGAGAGTTCCCCGCCCGCAGCAGCTCCAGGGGGTTGCTGCGTTTCCCCACTGCAGCGGAAGGGCCGGGCCCGTGGGTGGTGTTTGTGCGACAAGAACATCGGCCTAAGGAGTCGTCTTGACTGAACTTCCTTTTTTACCTGTTGAATTGTTACAAAAGGTCAAACCGCCCTCTGAGTTAGGGGGTAGAGGCGGTGAACGCTGCCTTGGCAGCCGCCGCTGGATCAGACCTTGGAGAGGAGGCGGGAGGTGGATAAGAGGGTGAGGGAGGGGGGTTCTCTCTCCTCTCGGTGGGGATCAGGTGCGATTTTCCCGCCCTGGGACCTGAGGGGCAGCCAAGGCATTCTGCCACCTGGCTGTTCCCCCGCCTGCTGCTTTGGTTTTGTTTCAATGACTCCGAGATCAGACGCCAGGTGATTAACACTTTAGCGGCAGTCTGATTTCATAGAATCATAGAATCGGCTGGGTTGGAAGGGACCTCAGAGATTATCAAGTCTAACCCTTGACCCATCGCTGCGGTGCTAGACTATGGCACTGAGTGCCACATCCAGTCTCTTTTTAAATATCTCCAGGGATGGAGAATCCACCACCTCACTGGGCAGCCCATTCCAGTGCCTGATCACTCTCTCTGTAAAGAAATTCTTTCCTTTTGTGCCAGCTTCAGACAGAAACTTCCCTGCTTTTTCCCAGGTCTCAATTAAAATGGCGTTCGTAGAGTCGACGTGTAAACCATTGGATTTGAGCCATATAAGTAAGAGCCCTAAGGAATTTTCATTGTATTGAATTCCTCTCTTATGGAGCATTTTCCTAAAGACATTTAAAATAGACTTATCCTCAGAACACATTTGGGACCCCATAACCTTAAAGTACTCTGCTGCTCATCTCTATTTCCTCTATTTTTTCTTGCACTCCGGAGTCAGGGCTCTTCCCAGATGTCTTTAAATCCCCCCTCTGTCTCTATTGTTGTTCAGCAGAGCTGCCAGAACGCTGCTCAACCTGCAGTAATCTCCCCAAAATTAGTTGGGGTTCACCATTTGCCATGGCATTCAATGACTGACAGCCAGGGGTGCTTTTTGAGCATCAGTACTTTATTCACAAAACACCTCTATTTTTATACCTGTCGTTATCTTGTCCATGTTCAGGCATAGTTACTTCATAATTGGTTATTATGAGCTGATCGTATATACTTGTTGAAAGCTGATAGGCTACGACTACTTCATTTACTCGAAGTTCTACTCTACTCTTTTACCAAGGTCTTGTTATGCCTGCTATCAACAGTTTTCTTGCCCTAAGTCGCTAACTGCTTTGGCTTCAAGGGTAAAGCACTAGTACATCTAGGCCAAAGTCTTCAAAACTTAAAACACTATCCACTCCAGTCTGTAACAGTAAGGGTATTTTGAAAACGTGATTCACATTTAACTTGGCAAGTTTGATGCTAAACAGGCATCTGATAGACAGTAACAGAAAGCCACACAGCTTATACACTTGTTCAACTTTTCATTACTCTTTTTTTTTTTTAATATTAGAGAAATAGTAAACTAGCTATTACATCTTATTTTATTGTATCTCTGAACTGAAATGTTAAGCTTCTCATCCACTGTAGACATAGCTTGATCAAATCCCTGGTTCCTAAGGTGAAGAGCCATCCACCAAAATAGAGGTTTATGAAGATCTTAGTGCAGACTGTTTAGCAGATCTTGATTCATTTGATACCATTTTTGATTTAGTTTATTTCATAATTTTATACTGAAAAATGTATACCATGCCACACGATGCAATTGCATGTTATCACCTTGATTTGCATGCTCCAAATCTGAACACTGGAGAGAAAAAAAAAAAATTCTCATGAAACACTAATATATTGTGCAATTGCTGCAATGATCAAGGAATAAGAATAATAAGTACTTTTTTCCCAAACTTGGAACAGTTCCTATTGCTATTGACCATTTTCTGAGTTACCCCTGGAGAAATAAAAACTTTCCTTATTTGCCTTTTCAGCTTTGTTTTGAAGAGCTGCAAGTTGTTTCTCATTCATCAAAAACAGGAACCACAGACACGTGCCAGGGAGCGAATCTCAAAAATCCTGTTTTAGCAAAGCTTTATAGAATTGCTGTGGATACCACAAGAGGCGTTCAAAGCTTTACTGGCTTTCTTCTGTTGTTCAAATTCACATGGATAACAAAGACCTAGTTTAATTTCACCAGGTCATATTTATAGGTGGTGATTTATAGGGTTCGCATTTTTCTTGATCCAGAAACACTTTTCTGCTACAGTAGAGCATTAGTACTCAGGTGGCACTTTAAGCATTAGCACTGTAAGACTTAATCAACCTGTACACTTCTTCATTCACTACAAGGACATGAGCAAAATAGGCAAATATGAGGACACCCTGTAAATACAAACATTCTACAAAGCTTTTTTTTATATATATTATTCAGGATTCACAAAATCACAGAATTTTCACAGTTGGGCAAGATCTGTAAGATCACTGAGTCCAACCATCAACCTAGAAAAAATCACCATGCTCACTAGAGCCTGTCCTGAAGTGCCACATCTACAGGTTTCTTGAATACCTCCAAGAATGATGACTCCACCACCTCCCTGGGCAGCCCGTTCCAGTGCCTAATGACTACTCTGTGCTGCAAAGCTCTTGATATCAGCAACATTTAATATTTATTAAGAAAAAATTTAACCACAGAAAGGTGTCATTTCAGCATTACTTTCCAATCTCTTATACAATTGAGAGATGAAACAGTAGACATTGCCAACATCTTTTCACTAAGCTAAAGTTAAAGGATGAGAACTAACTAGACAAAGCAAAATTTTACATTAATGAAATGGACTGCCAGGATAATAAACTGAGCCAGTTAATTATTCATTCTTCTTAATGTGTGTTTATTGTGAATAAAAGACTGAGGAAGATTCTTCTGCTGAAAGGCAAATAAGCAGCTATCATCTCAAGGATTTAGCAAGCCCTTTATTTGTGCATTGTCCACATAATAGTCTTATTTGCTTATCATTAATCTTGGATAATTATCTTAGTAATGCATGCCATTAGCTACTTTAATCTCACATTACATTAATATTGATATTTCTGTCCATATTGTATTGAAATGTAAATAGTGATGATGATTTAGTTTAACTTGAGGAGTCACATGCCTTGCAAAAAATTCTAGGGAAACTATGACAGCATTTTATAATATCTGTGCATGCAGCAATTCAAACTGGGTTTTATCTCACTAATACTGAGCATAAAGCAGGAACTTGTACTGGTAAGTGAATGGAATAAATCAACTACATGTTTTTTATTTTCATGGCTATTTCTGTAATATTTCATTACCAGAACTGTTGTCTAAAAATAAATTTTCCTACAAGACCCTTACTGTGTTTATCACATAGTTGGCACTGCTGCAAAAATGATCAATCTTTTCATTGTGTATTTACAAAGTTCCAGCTGTATGGTAAGATTCCTTCTTCTCTTGTACATATGACAGCACATCTCTTTGGGTACAATGTAAACAGAAGGCCTTAGCAGATATCTGTGAAATAGTTAAAACATCTTGAGCTAAAATAAAATAAAATGAAATAAAATCATTGACAAAGAGATCTTTTTCAGTCCTAGTACATAGGTGCAAATATTCTGATATGGAATGAGTTGTTTCTATGGTTTCATGCTTTCTGCAACAATGATTTCATCAGTCCAGATAACAGTTATCTTAAATAACCAGTGTTAGTCCTCTTGAGAATTTTAGTATGTCTGATGCTTATGCAGCAATTGTTCTTGTGAGCATTTTACAGCCTTTGCCAGGATGTCTTCTTTCCATATCCTGTCTTCAGCATTCTCCTCTGCTATAAATATTGTTACAGAAGTACAGTCTGTCCCCAAGGTTAATTCAATCTGATGTACCCAAAATTTCTCTTCATACACCTTCCCTCTTTACTGAGTGTTCTGTACTATTATGCAGAACTATCCTCTTACAGTTCTCTATCTTCTATAAAGCACCAGATTTTAGTTAATACCGAATAAACTTATTAGATCTGCTCTTTAAGTGCAGTCTTTGAATGATTTTGAGTAACCATTTTATTTAATTTAGTGTGTTAACCATCTGTTTTAGTCTTATCCAAAGATACATGCACAATGGGAAGAATAGCACTTGAGGTTGCAGTAGCTCATATCTTTCCTGTTCTTCTTGGAGTCTGTGTTGTTTCCCTGTTGACTTGCTTTGAGCAGTCCTCCAGTTTTTGTTTTTCTAATAGTTTCTTTCCCCCAACAGTACTCACATTTCTGAGTAAACACTTTATGTCACCTGCATTACTTTCTCTTACAATTTTGTCTTCTACACATAGTTTCTCTCTGTATCCATTCTTTTCCTGTTACATTTCTTTCTTAGGATTGATACACCCAATGGTGCATAAGCAGTTTAGATTGCTCTCATGTCAGATTTAATGACTATCAGGCTTCCTTCTTACTCCCAGTTTCTTCTTACTCCAGTTCAGTTCATCAAGGCTGCCCAGGTTCTTTCAGCAATTTTCTTGTACACTGCCCCACCCAACTTCTCCAACTTGTTGCTCCCTCAGCAAAATTTTTGGAACTATACTTTTAATTTAAAATAAAATGCTGGAAGGTGCTATTACTTGGGTTGGTAGCAGCTCATCCACATAGTGTATTATAATTTAAATTTCAAAGTGAAAAATTCTTTCAAATTTAAAAAAGGAAGACTTCATTTTGGGCACTTCAAATGACATGTTTTCTAACACTTGTTCAAGTTGAAATACTAATAAAATCTGAGCCTTTCCTGTGAACAGTCTGTTTCATGGAAGTGTCAAAAATTTCATGGCAAAGTGCCTGGAAATCAAAAGCAAAATATAAATATTGTGTAGGAAATTTTCCTTCTTTTCCTCTTCCGTTTAAAATAAAACCTCTAAAACTATCTACCAGCCTGTTTTAGCTGTCCTGGAATACTAAGCCATAATCTAGTTGCTTGAGCTGTTCCAGAACCAGTTCTGGCAATATTCTACTCTAGTTCCTTTCTGGCTTATGATTTGTATGCTGAACTTCTGAGGTACATTTTTGTAACTGAAATATAAATTCTTGAGAAATCAAAGCTTATAATAAAACGAAATACCAACAGAGCCTCAGCTATGGTGCCCAAATTGTAATGCTTCAAAAGGAGAAAAATAGCATCGAGTGCCTCTAAACTACTCTAAATTATAGTCTATCATTTTTTCTATAGGGCAATCACAAGACTATGTAAGTAGAATACATATTCCCAGCAATAAGGATTTTTTTAACTAAAATAAAGCATACCAGTGTAGTGTCATTACAATTTCTACATGCTATTAAAACAGTTGTGATCTCATTTGACACATTGTCCTTAAAACCAGTTTTGATTTTAACAGGAATTGTTTTCTTGAAAGCAGTGGCCATTTTCAGAAGCATGAAAATGTCATCATTCCTGAAAAAAGTGTGTGTTAATTAACTGCAGGTTTACAAACACACATGCACATACATGCATGTACTCACACCTATTTGTTACTTCAACAGTTAGCCTTATGTCTCCAGACAGCTAGTTGCCCACATTTTAGGTCACAACTAAGTGGTTTATTACCTGCTGTATATTTCTGTTTTCAGCAAACTGAAAATGAAGTGAATAATAGCTTGTGAGTAGAGCATTGTACTAGTATACTTATTACAGAGATGTGACTGCATTGCAGCAGAGCTGCTAATTCATTAACACGTCCTTGCTTTTGATGTCTTTAAAGTAGAGAACAACACATTATAGTGCAATTTTTTAAAATGTTTTAGGGCTTCTATACAAGAGCAAAATACTGAGATGTACTTAAGACACATACAAAGGACAGGAGATAAGTCAGTTGAGCCTATATGTGTCATATTTTATATACTGTATTTTAGCTGAGCATATTGCTGTTTGTGTTAGATCACAGAATCATCACAGTAAAGGAGAAAAAAGCAGATTGTGTAGATTTTTGTAAGAGATTCAAGATAGTCTCTTTGATGAACAGGAGAAGAACAGTGTAGTGTAAAAAGATAACCCATTTCTGTGTTACTATTTATTATCTTTGTTGTTCCTGATGACTACAGTGATAAAATAGGAGTAAATTCTACTGTGATAACATTCTGTGCAAGTATAAATAAAAATCTTTTTTGTGATCCAACAATCTGAAACACTGAATTATGAGAAATATGAATAGAGAAAGGGCAAAGGGTTACAAATGAATATGCACATTACATTGCTTCTAATGAATGATGAATGTACATCAGTAAAAGCTGTGATTGTATGGGTCAGCTCAAAGAGAGTTTTCCACATGAAATAAATAAGCCATATGTGAATACCATTTACATCTGATTCATTCATGGTTCATCCAACTCAAATTTCAGTTCATGACTCAGAGAATCTAGTCCTTCTCAATATCTAGGAAACCAGTAGTCTTTGAGGATGTACAACAAGAAAAGCACTCATACCTCAGCTGTTATTCTACAGTACAGTGGGATAACTAGAAGTCTTGGTGGGTTTATTTTGGCTCTACCAAGAAATCAGGAAGATTTGAGTTTCTCTTAGAGGCAGAAGAAATTTAGCATCCTTGATGTATGTGTTCTGCTAGGGATTTAATAATGAAACTGTGATTTATACCAATTTTCATCAACAAATGTCTCAGAAACATTAATTTATATTTCACTCTTGCTTCATTGCATAAACATATGTGTTTTCCTCTACTGCCAAGGCTATGTTTTTGCTCTGAAGGGGGAAAAAACCTTCACTGTTTAGGCAGAGTATGTTTTGTATAATGCTTACAGAGCAGATTATTCCAGTTGCTGGAACCATCCACTGGAAATAACAACTGATAATCTACATAATACAAGCTCCACAGGTTCTGTCAAGACATCAGGAAGTGTAATAGCTTACCTCCAAACCAGTGGCTGCAAGATAACTGATCCTTCAGGGATGCTTTGAGATTTTGTCTATCTCAGTGAAGAAAGTGTCCAGATTCCTTACAGTAATGGTGATAGAGAATAAAATACAAAAAGATGGTGTTTTAGGTGAATCACAAGTCATTCATTCCAGACAAGTGAAAGACCCCCTGCTGTTACAAGTTATTTAGGAATACCACCAATTGATATTTTATTTAAGTTAAATCACTTAGGCAATCTGCACATAACAAGATCTTCATCACTTTACTATTTCTAAATTGTGTTTTATGCCATTTCATTTAATCCACAATGCCACAATAACAGCTGGGACATTAACTTTCAATATGCTCAACTCAAAACATACCAGTTATGAAACACATTATGACATAACTCCATGACCCTCAAGGTGATTCATACGTTATAAATTTGCAAAGCAAGACATATTTAAAAGGGGTTTTTTATCTAATTATGTAACATATGCTTAATATGATGCATCAAAATTTTTATTGCCTATTTGAAGAGCAACAGGAGGTGGCTCCTGTCCTTGATGTACACTAGTAACCAAAACAAGTAGTGTGAAAGATAAATTTTGTTATGCTGTGCACCAAGGAGTGGAGGAGTGTCATAGCTAAGAGCTAAGCTGCTCATGCCCATATTTGATTGAAAAAACAAGGGACTTTTTCATATAAAATCATCCATCTTTATAATCTTTAATAAACTTTATTACTAAGCAATATTTTACATTATGAGAAGAAAAATAAAGATTTCTAATCGTAATTTATTTATTCCCCAGAAGATAAATTTAGGAGCAAACTAATTTAAAACAAAGCTCTATGAAATTCTGTATTTGCATGGTGATTCAATACATGATTACTCATGTTTATTAGAGAATATATCAGTCTGCATTATATAGGCTGTTCATTGGTCTGTGTGCCCTGATAATTATAATCTCCTGAAAACAAAACTAAAAAACTTTCTCCAAATGTCTAACATGGACTGTAAATCGAATTAATGAATTTGATGTAAAAAAAAATTCAGGAACTATGTTTGAACAAGATTTATAAATGCAGAAGTAATAAATAATTAACAAGACACCAAGTAATTTTATGGTTTTTTTCTCAAGCCCAGCCAGTATGTTCTTCTTTAGCTATTTGAAATAGCAGAAGAGAGGTGGTTACATGAGTACAACATTAATCCAGACAGATTTTGAACAGTGCAATACGTGAGAAAGTTTGAAGATATCTTCAGAAGTGAGTGAAAACCATGAGGTTTTTCTGGGGATTCTCATTGCTTAGCACAACTTCTCATATTTCCCAAAAGAGCTGAACTGTACCACATTGGCAAAGCTAAACTCATGACTAATTGTAATTTCTTCTACATGGTTGTGTAAATAATAAACTCAAACACATATAGTTCAAAAAATGTTAGACAGAGTAGATCTGATCTGCTCTAAAAATCCTTAACCTAGTTACTAAAGAGGCAAAGATCTTCACAGGGTCATGAAACTTTAAATAAAAACCCATTGGAGACAGATCCTGCATTGTAGCTGGCCTTTTATAACAGTTTATTCTTTCTTTTCTTTTGACCTGTTTAATGGACTTTAAGATAGTATCTAAGATAGATGCAGATATTCTCATTTACACCAGCTGAACACCCGGCCCTCAATTTGCAGATTAAAACACTGTGTAACAAAATTTGGCCTTTTAATCCAACTTGATTTATCTTCACATCAATTTGGAGTTTTATCCTCTGCCTCTGTAGGATTACCACAGCACAGTCCAGTTGACAGCTTGGAGACTGAGCTTGGGTGTAGCTCATGGGCCATTTCTACCCAGTTTATCTTGTTGCTTTTCCCCCTGCCCCAGCCCTCAGAAGATGGAGAATAGCTAAATAAGTGCTACCCAAGGCATCATTTCCTCCTACCATAGCTCCACACAGAGCTGGACTCCTGTTAACATCAAATAATTGTTAGGAACCTAACAGAAGGGATACCAGGGCTGGGAAATTCCCTCTTGTTACCAGCTACACTGGATTCACCCTCCCTTGCTTTGCTTCAGCAAAAGTGGTAATAGTTTGTGTTACACAGAAGTAGATGTTCAGCCATCAGCCACCATACATCCTAGATTGTGCATAACAACTGTAGGTTTTCTGTGACAAATGCAGAAAAAAGGATTGTCCAGGTCCTGCAACTGCTAAAGCAGAATTTAATTTTAGGGAGCTATTTGTCAAGTACTCTAAAAATTAAAAGTGGTAGAAAGGAAAAGAATAAGCCACCACATCTTTACATAAAACATAAAAAGTGCATAAATCCAAGTACATTATTTAAGCCAAATGAGTTAACTGGGGTATTTTCCTTCCTGGATTAGAAAGGAATCTGGAGGTCTCTGAAGCCATTCTCATGCCTTCAATCAGGACCAAACATGTACTAAATTAATTCCTAATGTGTCTTGAGTTGTTCTTAAAAGACCTTTTAATACTAATTGCTTCTTTCCCCATTCCCTGTGGACATTTATGACAGTCTGTAACCTTTCTTTTTCCATTTGAAATTTCCTCACTTCTGAATGTGATGTGAGGATGTCTTCATGGGTCTTTCATATTAGTCTTTTGCTTATATTACTTTCATATCACCCTCTTACCCATTGTATGAGCAGCATGAGATTTTTTTGTGCGGTATGGGGTTTTTTTTTGTTTGTTTTTCATTGGTGGCAGTAGGATGGTGAATTAATTTAGGATCACTATACCATTTGCAGAATTCTCCACATCTCATTTTGTGGAGCTGCTGTCTGGTCAGACTCTTACACCCCTGCTGAAGTCATTCATAGAATCACAGAATGGTTTGGGTTGGAAGGCAACTTAAAGATAATCTAGGTCCTACACCCCTGCATGGGCAGGGACAACTCCTTTTAGATCAGGTGGCTCAAAGCCCCATCCAACCTGACCTTGAACACTTCTGCAGAGGGGAAGTAAAGAACTTGCCTGGGCAACCTGTTCCAGTGTCTCTCTACTCTCATAGTGTAGAATTCCTGCCTAGTATCTAGCTTAAATCTACCCTATTCCAGTTTAAAGCCATTCTCCCATTTCCTATCATTCCCTGCCCTTGTAGAAAGTCCCTCTCCAGCTTTTCTGTCGGCCTTTCTTATTACTAGAAAGCCACTCTAAGGTCTCCCTGGAGCCTTCCCTTCTCCAGGCTGAACAACCCCAACTCTCTTAGCCCATCTTCGTAGGAAAGGCCCTCTGATCATCTTTGTGGCCCTCTCCTGGACTTGGTCCAAAACCTATTAGTCTGACTTCAGTAGTCTTACTAAGCTTTTGCAGAAATGAAGGAATGAGTAATTAAATACCTGGAAGTAAGTGGAAGGTAAAATGCAGCAGATATTTATTGTTATTGTACATTCAGGTTTAACCTGATCTCCTTTGATAAAGGACAGTAGATTCTTCTCAGACAGAAGAGAAAGAATCTGGTTTGTAAAATATCAATAAAATATTTGATATCCTGCAATGACTGAAATTATTAGCTAAACCAGGAAAGATGGGGTTTGAGAGAGCTTTGCAAAGTTGGTTGTAATCTGGCATATGGACTTTTCTTACAGTTTATACTGGTGTGTTAACAGAGCTTAGAGCTGCTCTAATGTAGCAATTGTATGTAATGTAGCAATCAATCTCAGGATGGCTTTGAGACGCTATTCTAAAGTAACCAGGAAAATGCTATATATCAAGAAAAATCATTTCAATAGAGAAATGCAAAAATCTTGATAAACTCTGAAATCAAAAAACATTGCTAAGGCCTCCAGAATACTCACGTGATCACAAGTGCAAGTGGGAACAGAGTTAGGAGGAAGAAAACAGAAAATCTATTTTCCAAGTGGACTTGTGTTCATAAAAATATCAGCTGATTGAAGTTATCATTGCTCTCTAAAAAGTCACCAGATATAAATCCCAAAGAACAGAAGTTGTTTAAAGCAAGAGAATGTAACTGAATATAATACCAGATGAAACAGCATCTGTAAAATCTCTACGGATAAATTTTGGGGTGTATCACACTTAAAGGGATGAAGTGCTAAACCTGCCTCTCAGAAGCAGTCATAGAGAAAAAAAGCTCTCAAAAGGGAGTCAACAAGATTTTCTAAGCAGCAGTATTTGTAAGTAGCTACAGTGGGAAGGAACACAGCTTGGTGACTGGAAACAATTCCAGCTCTCACTGTTGTGTTGGCTTTAAATTTCAGGGCCTGGTTCAGGAAGGAAGTGCAGTTTTGAAGTAAATTTGGCTTTTATGTAATGCAGCCTTAGTCCTAAAAGGACACTAAAAAATGGGATTGCCTAAAAACATAGCCTCTTAATATAACTGTGTTGCAAACATATCATGCTTTGGATTTAAGTGTGTACATTTTGTTTATACACTGAATGATAAGCATAAAGCAGATAAGCAATATAATAAAATTCACATAGAAAAATGTTTAGTTTGGTCACTGGAAAACTACTTCTAAAGTAATGCGTGTTCAAATCTAAAAGAAGTAGAAAATACATCTAAAGCAAATTTTTTTTGAAAGGCTAGGAAAAATTTAAAAAGTGTATTATATTAAGGAACTTTTGTAGATGTTTATATCCTTGAATGAAAGCCACTTCTGTGAGATTATTTTTTAAACGTCACTGCTGCTTTCTCTACACTTGTACCCACCAGCAATAGATTCATATAAATTGTTAATAATTTGAGCGTTTAGAAATGTGCTATTATATGCACTCGTTTTTCTTCTGTGGTGTTAAGAACACAACAGAAAGTCATCACCTGTTAGCTGAATACCAGTAATCAGCTCTATCATTTAGCCTGCCACACTTGCAAAACCAAATGAAATTGCTTAAATCACATTGAAAACATAATTTATTGAGCTTTAATAATTGCCTCAGGTCAATTTTCACTGTATTTTACAGTGGAATTTTATAGTGGAAACAGTGATATGTGCTTTGTTTCTAGCTTTAGAAGAACATTTCTTTAAGCACTATTTTTAACAATCCACTATTTGCTTGTCTTGAAAAAAAAATCATGGGAAGTCTTGAACACTGGAGGCTGTTATAAGATAGCTATATTGTGTATATTCTGAAGTATTTGGACTGCCATGGACTGGCATGCATAAAACCAAAAATTTTTGGTCCATGTGAGTACACATTGTTTGTCTCTAATGCATATCATAATGTAGGTTATTCCTCCTAATCAAGTAATATGTAACAATGCTGTATAACTGGAACTTGAGGAGATAGAAGAACATAACTTTCTAGGGGGTTCATTCAGATACTTTCATTTTCAATCAAATGGTACCGACAAAACTAAAGCTGTCCTTGGGTATTATTTAATGGAGTATTATTAACTATCACAGGAATATTATGAACTTCAGATTTATATTAGAGGTAAGCATACGTAATTTGTAAACCATTTATGAAAATATTTTGTTTGTCTTACAGGGCTTCGTCTACTTTTTATTGCTAATGTCACAATAAAAATGTATACTTCATATACTAAATTTGGCCAGTACAACACAAAAGAAAAAATCTTTTAGTTCTTGATCAAAAATGCAAAACCAGTACTAAGTCTCACTGGAATTAATTTTTTTTAATTTTTTTTAAAGAGTCTGAAATAGCATTTCAAAGCCCAGTTAAAGAAAATAAATTTACTAGTTTCAAATGTGAAAGCACATGGTAGTTCCTATTTTTAACTATTGTTGCTAGAAAAGGAACTGGCCAAACTCAGATCTTTGAAATCACATTTAGATAGTATTTCAAACAATAAATATATGTTCTGCCACAACTTTTTTTTTTTTTTTTTTTTTTTTTTTGCTGTTCCACTTTTTTTTTTTTCCTGCATTCCTTTCGCTCTAGAAACAGCATGGATGGAAGAGAAAATGGAGTGGGTGGGAGAAAGGTGAACCACACCTACTAGAAATCCCTGTGAAAAAAAATAACTTCCACAGCTTTTATACTATTGTTGTTTGTTTTAATAATGCTGTATTAGTAATTTCCATCCTAGCCACCAGGCAATCTGCCTCAATTTATCCCAGGGCTGAAAAGAGAAAGATAAATAGCAACTCACTGGTATTCTTTCTTTAAGTTACTTGTGGGGCTGGAGTCCTTAAGGTATAACACCACCTGCACAGCAGAAGGAAGTGTGACTTGTGGGATTCTTTTTGTTTTGGCAGCTAAGTACCAGTGATATGTAGCTAGAACCATAATTTATGATGGGTGAATGCATTCCACCTTTATTGTGCTTTTTTGCTGTTTGTAAAAGGGCAGCAGCAGAGCCTCTATGAATCTTTTGTGTGATTGTGTGTTTAGGTATAAACTCTGTTAATCTGCCTGAAATAACAAGGATTAATTACTGGGTAAGGACATGATACACTACTTAGACAGCTCACAATTTACCTGTGTGTCAATTTTGATGCTCATTTAAGTTTTTCTTTCTGTCTTTTCATCTCATCTTGACAGGTGTGTGCCCAATCACTGTGAACACGGTGGGAAATGCACCCAGACGTGGGACAGCTTCAAGTGCACTTGTGATGAAACTGGATACAGTGGCGCCACTTGTCATAACTGTAAGCTGCCCTGCAGTTTTGAAATTGCAATGGAGTGAGAAGGCACTGATGTCTTTTGGTTGAGATAAAAAGCCAAAGTCTTACCCTCTGGTTGTTAGACATCCTGAAATCTTTGCTTGAAAAGGCTGGCTTAATCACAGGCTACATTGTAAATACATCCCTGTGTAGACAGAGCACTGTGCTGCACTGTTCAGCAGACCAAAGCAGTGCATCTGTCTGACTTGGGTGTACTGAGGAAACATTCTCAGCAATTGCACACCAGAGTTTCAGATGGACACAGTGAATCTGCTCTAAGCTGTTCAGGAGAGCTGCTGAGCACTGCTGGAGGGATGCTCGTTCAGGTTGCTAATCCCAAAGGGTGTTTATTTTTTGGTTATTGGCCATTCTAAAATCAAATTATTGACTCTGTTATGAGTTTGTCAAATAAGAATATTTCCTATAAGCTCCACATACCCCATGCTATTAAAGCACAAACACAGAAAGAAGTATGTTCAGTCGCTCTTTTTGTAGGTTCTGAGCATTTTAGGCAGTCAATGACATGTATTCTGTTCCTTCTACTGTACACTACAAGTATGATTTTAATATGCAAAGTGTATTTCAAACTATCTAAAAGATGCGCAAAACATATCCAGTTCTAACTTTTCTCCCTTTTTTCTTAAGCAAACAACCTTTTAATATTGAGGAGACAGTAGAAATGCTTCTGAACAGGTGAAAGTTAAAATTGAAACTGGGATTTATATGGATTTGAGTTTGTGTTACTTCACTATTTACTTTAACTACAACTGTATAAAATTTTATGAAGATAATTGCAAATTTTTTTTACTTTTTAACAAAAAAGACCCCAAAACAATTCAGAAAAATTTGTCAATTCATGGTTGTCTCTGTTTTCAGACAAAAAAACCTATTTGATTTTTAACCATTTTATTAAAGCATTAAGAGGAATTTTTTAAATATAATAGCTAGTAATACATGTGTATGCATTGAATGGCAAAGTTCTCCATGCTCAGGCAACCGAACTGGTAAAACTGAAAGAGTTCAATGGCAAATTAATATTTACTAAAGGGAGATATTTAAAGTACAGTATTGGAGGAAAAATTACATGGGCCATGGGCAGCCCTTTTTATACCAAGAGTGAATGTGCAATAGGTGGTGTTGCATCTAATCTTGGGAAAGAAAACACAGAATTTACAGTGATGTAGTATTCCAGTGAAATAAAAGAAAAAAAACCAAAAAAACAAAAAAACAACATTCCATATGTTTTTCTGAAAGTGTACTATTTATAGAGGTTTGGCTGATCCGCTACAGCCACTTGTAAAATACGGCTTCTATGTATTTGATAGGCTGTTTAAAGGTTTGGCTGCAGAAATGCAGGTGTGGAAGCTCAGCTGAGTAAGCATATATAGTGAACTTTTGAAAATAAATGTGATCTGTTAGAAGAAAATGTATTATGCTGGGTCCAGCAGCCTGCCAGAGATGAGACTGCTGCAGCTGCATTCTCCTTAGATCTAACCAGTAGTAAGGTTATAGATGTATCCTCAATAGGCATGCACCCACAGAGCTCATACGGATGGCTGGTTATATAGCTCATAGACAGAGCATGGACATGAACACAGAACCTATGGTCTCATCCTGCTTCCCTCTCTGGATGATCAGGAAGGATGTTCACTAGTGAGCATAATGAACATCCACATCTACACATGGTGGATCCCTCCATAGGCTCAGTTCAGGCATCCAGTCAACCAAGTGGCTGGCCCTGGATCCCAGACTATGTTGTGGCTGATGCAGATACTGGATGGATCAGCAGTGGATTATTTGGGCTCCCCCTCTTGTCATTGTCTGTGCACATTTTGTTGAGGTGTAGATGAGCTTTTAAATCATAACCTAACTAAGTTCAGCTTTCTTCTTGAATTCCAAAGAAAAGTAACAAGGAGAAATGGATCACATCACTTTTCTGAAATCACATTTATTACAAAGGAAAGAATAATAATCCAAGAAGCTGTGAACATTTATCTTAATAGGATTATCATCTGCCTTTCATGGATAAAACAGTGCCATAAGGCAAGTAAAAGGCATTGCTGGACTGTTATCAAAAGGGGGATTAGGAGTACATTGTCCCATCTTTATCTATGAAATTGATAATGTGTGTGGGATTACTGCTGTCCAGCTCATTTGGAGACAAATTGTTCAAGAAGCTTTACTTTTTTAATTCAGGCAAAGTTATTAACCTAAGTTATTATGACTAAGCTTTTGTTTTGTTTTGTGTTTGTGTTTAAAGAACATAAATTCAGTTTTTACCATGTGTTCCTAAACTTTTAGAAGTTGACTTTCTTGCAAAAGAAGGGTGAGCAGGAAGTTACTCACTTGATAGATAGTCTGTCAGAATATGTGAAGTCTTAACATCTTTCTAAAGAATAGAATATAGTGAGTGAAAGCCAAAACCTGCAACATCAATCTATAAATCGAGGCAACCTGAGCTCTTCCTTTATTAAGTGGCAAATATCTATCAGTATTTGCAAGGGCATGCTCCATCTTACAGTCTTACAGTGTCATGTATAACTGCAAATAACGATGGGCATTGTCAAAGGTTGTAGCTCTACTGTCCTGAGGTCTGGGGGATCAGATCTGCTACAGTGGTACTTACCTTTCCTACTTGTGCAGTGTGCATGTGAGCTCAAACATTCTTGGTGTGCTGCCTTTTAGGCATTCTGATGTTGGTGGCAATAGCAGTACAAAAGGGATGTTGGGGGGAGCAGGGAAGTTGGAATGGTAGCTGGTGTAAAAGTGTCTGAAACCAATTTTAAACAGCATTGCAGGTTGTATGAAAAAGTTATAAAATTAAGCAGATATGATTCTAGGGGGCAGGAAAGTGGCTAAGTCCAGATAGAAATTGTTCAGTACAGTTATATATTTCTTTTCTCAATGTATGTTTGCGCTGTGAGTATAACAGGACATTTCTGAAAGAGGTTGGTAACAAAACTACATTAGTGGGGATTATACCTGCATAGATAATGATTTTCATGACTTTGAATTGTGCTGAACTTAAAGGAACAAGGTAGTTCTGTGTTACTGAAAGGTTTTTTCCAGTGAATTAATTTTGGTTTGGTCAGGGAATTCAACACTATGCCGAGCTTTGGACCTGAAATAAGGCAAGGCTTTGCAACCTTGACTGAATTTCAGATCACAATTTTAGTTTCCTTTAAAGTTGAAATTCAAAGACAAACTCAAGGGATGAACTCCCCCTCAAGTGAAATGGAGAAATAGGTTACATGAAATCCTTGTGAATGAAAATGGCTTTGTTTCATACAGGTCTAATCATAATGTATTAATAGTATAATAGTGAAAACAACAGTCTAGAGAGATGGAGACACGTCTAGGCCTGAGACAAAGTAAACAAACAAACAAACAAACAAACCCTCCTTCCCACCCCAAAAAAAATGTCTACAGAAAGAAAAATTGCAAATAAATCAGAAATAAGTTTAATTTGTATTATCTCTCAAATGTGCAAATCAATTGCACACATTTGTCATTTTAAGATCATGAAATACTTCACTTTTCAGAACATGGCCTTGTCACAGGAAGGCTCTTCATATTTCAAAGACCTAGCCTTTGTGTCCACTGTTTTTTCTGTCAGAAGCTTAAGCTTCCATTCACAGAAAGAGATATCTATTCCACAATAATTTGTTTCATCCAGCCACATCTGGGTTCCCGGAGCACAATGGTGAATTAACTAAAATACTGGAAAGTGGTATATCTCATTTCATGGTAAATACTCTAAAAATCTTCCAGATTTCATGTGCTGAAAAGATCCTCAGTGCCAAAGGGAATGCTGTGGCCTGGTGGGTATCAGTTTTATGATTAGACAACAATAAAATTCATTGAATGTATTTACTTAAAAATAACGATTTACAGTGATGGAGAGTAACAAAATTATCTAAAATTCATTATTAGGGTTACAATTAACAGTATCATCCTTATTAGCTGTATTTATTTATCCCTCTCTAATTAACCTTTATAGCCTACCAAAGCCTGCCATGCCAGTTATATGTCTCAGTATTGTCTCTAAGGTGCTTTCTGCCGTTAATAGCGTCTTTAAAAGTAGTATAAATTTACATACCATGTACCAAGATACATAATGACCATTCAAGTTTCTTTCTCTCAGATTTTTTAATATATAACTCAGTGGATTGTTGCTTTAGAATCTGCATGTAGGAGAAACACAATAAAGGATTTATTGAGTTTATCACGATGATGATGTATCTACATACCAATTTTGTTAGATTTAGGAAAAAGACAGGAGAACCTAGCTTGATCATCTTCGCCTTCTCCTAATGATTTCCAGTAGCAAGAAAAGTCCATTTTGCACTTAAAAGATTAATCTTATTTATATCTAGTTTTGAGAGACAACTTTTATTCTTCTTTAATTGCCCCTTCAAACAAACACTGTCCATATGTTTATAGAGGTACAGGCTTCATTCCTTTGAGAATATTGGACAGGAAAGGGTTTGCTTATAAATACTCAGTTATTCCATATGAGGGACTAAAATCCAGCTCACAATCTGCCTATTGGTTCTGTTAAGCAATGGTAGAGCACAGACTTACATATTCATGTCAATAGAAGAGGCATTAATTGCATTAGAATATACAGAGAATGCAACTCTGTTGAGAAAGAACATGTACAATTTCCATGTTTTCAGATTGTCAGTGTGCTCCATTTTTTTCCAAAATGAGTATTTTGGATTCTTAGTTGCAATATAACAGACCTTGACCTCTGAATTCTCTGGCTTTCTCTCCTCATAGCTTGTTGTGAATGAATGTTACTCTATTTTGGAACATGAATCAAAGTTAATGAGGAATAAAGTGCTAATCTGCTCTTGAAATGATAAATATATTATGTGGCAGTGGAATTCTAATGACCATTGATACTTTTTCCCAGGGATATTGACCTTCTCGCTAAAATGAAATATTGCTTTAATCATGAGTTTAATATTCTAATATCTAGAAACAAACTTTGAGTAAGAAACATTGCACACATTGTAGAAGCCATAATAATCTGGATTCATGATTATTGCCAGAATCTGTAATCAGAAACCCAAATTTAATCTGCATAGGCTGTGGTCTTCAGCAAGACATAAATTCAATCTGGAATAACTGATTTTCTTGTATTCCATAAATGTAGAAACACCTGAAACAATGGACTCCCTACATTTATAATCTAGATAAGAGAGGATGGCATGATATTTTCCTGTCAGCACCTTGGGAAAGAGTTCTGTAACAGGAAAGCAAATAAATAATTTGGCAAAAATATGCTCTGAACTTTAAGGGGCAGGAGGGTTAAGTCACGTCAAACAGGTTTTCCATCTAATTGGAAATTGGAAAAATTCTGAGATCAAGGCAGTTATTCTTTGTGGTCTGATACAGATTTATTAGAAAAGGTAAAGGCCTTGTAGTTTCACAAGCATATTACTTCATTATTTGATCAAGAAAGAGTTCTTTTAACAAGTTATAGACTATGTGTACAGAAGCTTTTTTTTCTTTCATACAGTTTAATAGAGGGCAGGGGAAAGCAATGTTGCAGGCTATCTTAATTGTTCAGCCTAATCTGAGTGAAAATAAGCCAGACCATCCACTAAATAGTAAGTTTGTTTAACTTCTGATGAATCAGGTTGCAGAGCTATAGGCACATAAAGGTACTAATTATTCTCAAGAGAATGTATAGGCAGCCAGAGTGCCTCCAGGAAGCAGCACAATAATAATTTCACTAGATAATCTGAGCATGGAGTGTTCCTACTGTCAAAACACAAGAAAACCACCTCTGAAGTTTCTACTATCTGACAAGATGATAGCAGTGTGCATAATACTGAGTATTATTGGCATTTAAAAGGACAATGAAGCCATCAGGCACAGCCAACGTAGGTTCACAAGAGGGAAGTCCTGTATGACTAATATGATATCCTTGTCAAAGAATCACAGAGTTGTCATTGTTGGAAAAGACCTCTAAAATCACCATGTCCAACTGCCAACACCACCCCCCGAAACACCTACAACTAAACCAAACCAAACTAAAAAAACCTACACTGTTCATTAGACCATGCCCTGAAATGCCTCATCTGCAAGGATTTTAAATATCTCCAGAGAGGTGACTCCACCACCTCCCTGGGCAGCTCTTTCTGGTGCCTGACCACTCTCAGTAAAGAAATTCCTACTAATATCTACTGTAAAAATCCCCTGGTGGCCATTTCCTCTAGTCCTATCATTATTTACTTAGATGAAAAGAACAGCACCCACCTCCCTACAACCTCCTTTGAGATAGTTGTAAAGAACAATAAGGTGTCCCCTCAGCCTCCTCTTCTCCAAGCTAAACAATGCCAGATCCCTCAGCCTCTCCTCAAAGCACTTATTCTCCAGACCTTTCATCAGCTTGGTTGCTCTTCTCTGAACTCTCTCCAGAAACCCCTTTCTTTCAGTGAGGGGCCCAAAACTAAATACAGTACTTGTGATGTGGCCTCATCAGTGGCACAATCATTGGCACGATCAATTCCCTTCTGCTGGCCACATTATTCCTGGATGTTACAAGCCAGGATGCTGGTTGCCTTCTTGGCCACCTGGTCATACGGCTGGCCATACATTCAACCAGGTGTTGAGTAGCAGCCCCATGTTCTTTTCCACATATTTCTGGCCTCTTTTGCCAAGCCTGTAGCATTGCCTGGGGTTGTTGTGACCAAAATACATGGCCCAGCACTTGGCCTTGTTAAACTTCATACAAGTGGTCTCAACCTGTTGATTCATCCTGTCTAGGTCCTTCTGCAGAGCCTTCCTAACCTCAAGCAGATCAACACTCCCACCCAATTTGTTCTCATCTGCAAACTTGCTGAGGAAGCACTCAGCATCACTGAATTGAGCTTAATCAGCTCATATAGATTGCTGAACGAGACCACTGATCATTGAGGAAGATCAACCCTAAAACTGAGCCCTGGAGAGCATCTCTGGTGACTGGCTACCAACTGGTTTTATTTCACTGACTACAACTCTGTGCCCAGACATATAGCCAGTTTTTAACCTGGCAAAGAGTACACCTGTTTATGCCGTGAGCCTCCAGCTTCTCTAGGAGAATGCTGAGAATGCTGTGGGAAATGGTGTCAAAGGCTTTCCTAAAATCCAATGTACACAGCCTTCCTTCATCCAATAGGTGGGTCACCTGGTCATAGAACAAGGCCAGGCTTTTCAAGCAGGACCTGATTTTCCTGAACCCATGCTGGCTGGGCCTGATCCCCTGCCTGTCCTGCACTTCCATGTGAGTGCACTTAAGGTGAACGTCTCCATAATTTTTCCAGGTACTGAAGTCAGGCTGACAGGCCTGTAGTTCCCCAGATCCTGCTTCTGGACCTGCCTGTAGGGAGACATCACACTTGCTAGGCCACAATGAGGAGAAAAAAAGCCTTCCTCCCCCCAACTGCAGGGCATGAGAGGCCATAGCTGTGGTGCCTGAGCAGCAGGCAGCAACCTAGACCAAATGGGCCAGGAGGATGCCTGGCAAGGGGTCATGCTCAGTGCTGAAGAGAAAGGCAAAAAACCTCTGGGACCTAGGGTAAAATTACTTACTGACCCCAGCAGAGCCAGCAATCAGCTGTTCCCTGAGCATGTGTGCAAGAGCTTCCACCTCCTCCCAAAGGCTGGTCATGCCTCCCCGAAGATGCCCAAGCTTCCCTCAACCTGGTTCCATCTCAGGGGATTTCCAGAGTGACCAGTGCCTCCAGCTTGATCGGCCTTAGGGGCAAGAACCCTTCCTGCAAGTGGCAGGACACCTGGCAACGTCTCTACATCCCACTTCTTAGGGCTTCTTCCCCAGGCTCCACAGCAAGAGCTGCAGTGTTCCTCATGAAGGTGTTCCCTTAGTAGGGCAGTGGCTGAAAAGTATTTGTCTGTCAGATGAGCTTTGAAGCTGGCTCTGCCAGGAGATGGCCTTGCAGCAGAGAACCTCCAGAAGCCTTGTCTAACCTCTGGTCTATCTCTCTCATTCCTGCTTCTGCCTGCTCAAGGACTTCCTCTCAGATGTCTTTGGTCTGCTCTGGCACTGGAATATGGGAGAATGCCCCATTTTATACTATCACTGGGCATTTTGACTGCTGTGTTGCTGGTGGTGTCATTGTGACATGGGGATAAAACATGAACAGAAAGGATTTTAAGGTTACGAGGATGTTAAGGTGTGTGAATGTGTCCCAAGAAGGGCAACAAAGCTGATGAAATGGATGTGCTCACAGCTCTTTACAGCTTCCTGATGAAAGGAAGTGGAAAGGAGCATGCTGATATCTTCCCTGGAACCCAGTGCCAGGACATGTGGTAACTGCTTAAAGAAGTTTTGGACTTGACACAAGAAAGCATTTGTTTACTTAGAGGGGGGGCAAACTCTGGAATTTGCTTCCTTGAAGAGGTGGGTAGATCCCCCATGCCTGTCAATGTCTGAGACATTTGTACAACGCCCTTAATGCCATGCTATAATGTTTCTCAGCCCTGAAGTGCTCAGACTAGCTGACTGGTACAGGTCCCTTCCAATTTTACTCCTCTCCTTTCCTCTCCTCTCCTCTCCTCTCCTCTCCTCTCCTCTCCTCTCCTCTCCTCTCCTCTCCTCTCCTCTCCTCTCCTCTCCTCTCCTCTCCTCTCCTCTCCTCTCCTCTCCTCTCCTCTCCTCTCCTCTCCTCTCCTCTCCTCTCCTCTCCTCTCCTCTCCTCTCCTCTCCTCTCCTCTCCTCTCCTCTCCTCTCCTCTCCTCTCCTCTCCTCTCCTCTCCTCTCCTCTCCTCTCCTCTCCTCTCCTCTCCTCTCCTCTCCTCTTCTCTTTTCTCTATTCTATTTTGTTCTAGCCTAGCATAACCTATCCTATAAATAGGATAAAGAATAAGACTTCCATTTATGTCATTAAGGATTTGATTTCGATAGAATTTGGTTTTGTCTTTCAAGTACAATATGCAACCTTCAGCATCAAAACCAGAACAAAGTTTCCAGGACCCACAGGTAAAACTTAACTCTATGTTGATACAGCTCTGCCATAAGAAAGAAGAAAAACAAAACCATATCCCAGAGGATGAAAATAGAAAGAACTATTTTTTCTAAAGTATTTCTAACTTTCTATCCTGTCTCAGGTATCTAAAGGTCAGGTGCAAGACAGATGGAGCTAGACTCTTTTCAGTAGTTCCCAGTGAAAGGACTGATTTTATTACAGCCAGGATAATAGCATTTAGTCCTGTCAGCACTGAGCCTTGTTAGCTTTTGAAGGAAAAGCAGGTCTTTAATAAAACACCAATTAATATCTATTTCAAATCGATAAATTAAAACCTGTTTCCTTCCCTCTTCTTTTTAGTTCTCTGTTCTTGTTACAGGGTGTTTGCAAGTGAACCTTGTAAATTTGTATTTCATGTTCAAACTGTATGATAAATCCTCTGTCAGATAATGGCATAGGGGATTGCAGATTTAACACCTTAGAAAATGCTTTCTAACTGCATGCATCTATGTCCCTGACTTGTGTATCTCTGTTCATAACTGTTGTTTTTCTTACTTCTGATTTCTTTCAGCCTTTGCATACTCAAAGAGTTCCTTAGAAGTCATTAGAAATCATTCAGTGTAATTTTCATTTTCCCAGGGAAGTGGCATTACCTCTTAAACAGATTTATGATATTAGATTCAAGTTTAGCTTTCTTAAGTAAAATATGTAGTAAAATATTTAGAAAATATTTATGATCTCTGTCATACCAGGGTATCAAACAAATTATGGGGACTTTCAATAGGACTAAATAATAGTGATGATTTAATATAACCAAAGAGGGAAATGCCTGGTATGACGTGGTTAGGCACCTTCTACTAATAATGAAAACACGTTTCTAATTTTTAAAATTTTGTTCTCAACTGTTAAAAGATTGGGGATGGGGAAGGAGATGTAATTTTTTTCAAATATGTAGTAAATTCTTATTTGTTCTAAAAACTTATGTCGTTCTTCTTTTCAGTACCATAAATTCTAGTAACTTCTACTGCTAATAATTTCTTGTCTGCTGAGCTGAGACCTGCTCTGCACTAGGTGTTTATAAAATGCAGAATATGTAGTAAATTGTAAACAACTTGCATTTTTATTGGAAGTAAATGGATGGAATATGTGTTCAGGACAGAAAAGGCTGTAGTTCCAAAATGAGCAATAACATCAGCACTATTTGGTGAAGGCTAAGTGGAGAAAATGAGCATTAGAATGCAAAGCAGAATATGAATAATCAACTATCAGTAGTTATGCTGGAATTAAAAAATCATCTGGAAATTACTCAATCAGATGAAGTGAGGAAGCATATAAGAGCTGAAACTGGGCTTCAGGTTTTAGCTGTACAGTTGAATTGTGTATGTAGCTCTACATTAGGATAAAGTATTGTGAGTTTTTAAACTAAATTTCTTCTAGATGGGGGAAAAATATTTGGGCCCGGGGTAATAACAGTATGAAATCTTATTTGGACATTTTTAGACCCCTAGTTCAATGACATAGTTATATATGTACAAAACTAACCAATTAACATACCTGAATTACAGCCTGCATTTGGGAAATGTATTAGTTTTTTGTAGGAAGCTGTAACCTGCACTCTATTGTTATTCATAATGTATAACCAAATATTGTTTCTTGAGAGACAGTTAAAAAAGAACATATAATTAAGAACAGATAATCTTAAAACAACTCATGTATGCTGTAAAATCAAAGTCAGAATTAATCCTAGCCTGAAAAGGACTCTGCATGTAAAGGCTTCAAAATTAATTGGCTTATATATTTTCCATCAGAAAATCTGCTTACTTCACTGTTAAACCACTTCGACTGTAGAAAAAGTCTCAAGGTGTTGTTATTAAAATTCCATCAACATCCAGTAAAAAAAAATTTACATGTTTAGAAGCCACCCTGTGACCCTAGATAACCAGATATTATCTATGGTTTGCAGCATTCCTATATACATTAGCTAGTGTACAAAGATTTGATAAATTCTACATTCGTAATGAATTTCCCTATGTGTTGAAGGCAGTATGAGCAATGTGATAGGACTGAGAATTATCATACTGTTACGGCCTGAGGTAATACTAAAATTTATTTTTGTTTTGGATCTGTGAAACAAAGCCCAACCGTAGAAGGGTTGGGTGCAAACAGACTTTTATTTGACAATTGGCACAGGCAAAATTATAGTCAGGCAAAAGAGGGAGAATGAAAAAGAAGATATAAGAGAGAGAGAGAAGAGTGGAGAAAAAGGGTAAGAAAATGGGAAGAAAGAATGAGAAAGAATGAGAGAGAGAAAGAGAGAGTCAGCAGCAGGGGCCCAGCTGCCCAGCGAGTTTCTTCAAGATGTCGCTGATCCTGGACAGGGCCCGATGCGAGATGGCGGTGGGTCAAGAGACAACAAAACAGCCACAGCATGGACAGCCATAGATACCCCTGAGTTCCTTTTGGTCCAAAGGGGCAGCTGTCAGTCAGAGCCACTGCAGACAGGATGCCTTGGGGGGGGGAGCTTCCCCAGAAGGGAGCAGTCCCCCCCCCCACTCATCAGTTCTTATCTCCTTCCAGGTGCTACTCCCCGCTCTGTTCCAGCCCCCTCAGCCAGGTACATCAGCATCAGTACAATCAAGGTGGCTTCCTACACCCTGGCCAGGGTAATGGTGCCCAGAGGGATGTCCCAGCATTGCAGGCCCTCAGAAAAGGGGAGCAGTCTCCTCCCAGCCATTAGTTCTTAGTCCTTATCTCTTTCCAAGTGTCACCACTCCTCCCCCATTCAGCTCTGTTTAGGCCAGGGCTAGTTCACCTTAAAATTGTGGGATTAAAACTTGTGATTGTGACTAAAATCAGTGAGATCAGACTCTCACACATACTTAAATTCAATCCTTTGTGTTAGTATTTCCCAGTGACATAATTTTGGGGCAAATTTTTTCTCTTTCTCAGTTGTGTAGTTTTCTCTTAGTTTGTTGGGATTTTTTGTTGGTTTTCTTTTCCTCTTTTATACAATAAGAATAATGATGCTTTGAGATATATGAAAAACATTTCAAGCCAAAGAGCTTTTTGGAAAAAAAAAAATCTCTCTTCATTTCAAAATTTTAATAATGACAGATGATCATTGTAAAATCAGACCCTCATTTATCACACTGCAAACATGCTAAATGTTGGCGAGCTAATGCTTTAATTCAAAAATGTATTTTAAAAACAAAATATTAAAGAAAATTATAAAACTTTCTCCCCCAATTTTTCCTGGGAGGGAGAAAAAGCTTTCAAAAAATGGTAACCACCTCCAGTTACTGCCTCATAATAGTATTCAGATTTATAATGTAGTTGTATGAAGAAGCATTGTACTGCATGTAGAATAACAAAGAGAAGAGGAAACTCCCAAAGACCTTTGTGCTCCCTGTACACATGATTTGAGAAGAGTTTTGAGCGAGGACTTTGACTGCCCTAGATAATCTGCTGGAGAGAGCAGAGGCTTTGTAATTAGTTTTGTATCATATTCCAGGTCTCAGACAGATGGCCTTCACTGTAAAGTGTCTAAAGATTGAATTTCCAAGCTTGCTTAAGCAGGAAACATTCATCTTTTCTGGAATGTATACTTGAAAATACAAAATGATATAGAGCAATTCAAACTTAATCCTGAGATGAAGGTGAAGCAGTGGAGCTCTTCTTCTGCAATGGGCTGCTTGGAGGTAGGAACCTTCTGAGTCTTGTTAACCACAATTCCCTTGCAATTTACCATTACTTTACTAGAGGTCACCCTTTGAGCTAGCTTAGTTTTTTCTTTTCTGGGCAGAGAAGTGTGGTTTGGTGGAGAATATTCTTATGTTTTGTGCCTTAAAGCAATGAAAAATACTATTGCCTTGTACCTCTGCTGATGAGATTAAAGGTTAATCATCTCTCAAGTCTGGCTGGCAACTCTGAAAGAGTGTAGTAGTATTATTTTGTCAAAAGATGAAGCCACAGGAAGTGTTGTACTTCTGGAAGGAAGTGGAGAACAAGGATAAGGAAAGACAAAATACAGAAATTCAATTGCAGAGTAACAAAACATGGCAGCTCATTATTTTTACTGCTTTGTTTGCCCTGTAACATTGTTTTGTGTAGTGTTATTAGTAGAAGTACTTGAACTTTGATGTAGTTTTTCATTTTCTCAGTACAAGTCTAATCTTACTACTTACATGTACTTAAGTACTTAGCTGTAAATCTTGAACTGTTTATTTTATTTTACTGGAGCTATGCAGTCTTAGTTTGAATATCATCTTGCAAATTTCTAAGCACATATATCCCTACATATCTTTTACATTAACTCATTTATCACATCCATAAGTCTTAATCACCTAATCACTTGTTTTAGAAAAATTTTTTTAGAAAACAAGTGATTACATGTTTAGATTACCTGTTGTTTTGGCTGTGGTTGCTCTGTTGTAGATGACATTTTCATTAATGCTTTAAGGCTTAGAAGGAACTAGTAGATTCTTTTAAGTGGAGGAAATTCCGAAATTCTTAAATATGCCTCTCCTTTTCAAACTCTTTTCTGTTTTCATCATTTTCACACTTCTTAATTTCTTTGTGGTTCACTGTCAAGCTCAAACTACCCGTCTCCTCTCCTTATCATTCCTTCTCTAACAATGTTTTGGGATTTTCTCTTCACCCCATCTTTTTATTGTTTTCTTTCATCAGCTTGGATAACCATTATCAAACACATTCTGCAGTTAAGAAAGCTCTGCTGGGAACTTCAGCCAGGTCTTGATCACTTGAACTACTTGTCAGGCAGTAAGGTACTGGTCACAGAGAGCGAGATTTGTTGAATAGATGATTTGTTGTGTAGCTGAACAGACTCTGTAAAAAGTTAAATGCAACAATAAATAAAAGGGGAAGTGGATAATCCCTATGTTCTGACTTTCTGTTAGAAGAAAAATATTGTTCCAGATTGAACAACCCAAAAGATGTGGTGGTGCTGCAGCTCTGTGATCCCAGATCCTACCAATAACAAGGCTGAAGATTTATTCCCAGCAAGCAGATGCACACAAAGCACACATCTGTGCTACGTAACTACACACTGGCCAGCCACACCGGCACAAGGTGCAATCGCATATAACCATGGAGAGCACCCATGGCCTCACTCTTCTTCCCACTCTGGCTGAGCAGGATGGAGGGTCACTGGAAGGACTATACGTATGTATGTATAGAATGGATCCTTCCAACAGCAGGGCTCAGGCTATCGGTTTTCCCAGGAGCTGGCCTTGGATCCCAGTCTCCCCATTTCTGTAACCTGTACATACAATCCCCGAAGCAACAGTTCTACTTCAATTACTGTCACAGACCATTGCATGCACACATCCATAGCTGGCCAGGACTTTCCAGGTCCCCACGGCTGAACCCCCTGTGCTCTCATGCCTAGAGATGTGAACACAGTGAGGAAAAATAGAGAAGAGAAAAAAGTTTGAGGCCAAGGGAAACATATACTTGGTGGAAATATGTCTTATTTTATTCATCAGTCAGTGCTCTTTTATAGTGCACAGTAAACATGGTATCACAATAAGGCAGATTGTTTTAAAAGAAAGATACAATAAACAAAGATCACGGTTTTGCTAGCTACAGACATTGCTTAAAAGACACAGCATTCTCCCACAACGAAACATCCTGGCTAAGGCCAAAAGTTAATATAGTACCTAATCCCTTTATTCAGAGTAGGTGTTGTCTAAATTCCTACTATCCTTTCTGGCAATGAGCCTCGACTCATCTTTATTTTCCTGGCAGCAGGCCTTGTCTTGTTGCTATCTTTGGTCATCCTTGTTTTGCAGCATGGAACTTTGCCTTTTTGCTAGTTCCCAGGTCTCTCAAATTACCAAGGCAGCCACTCAGGTGATCTCACACTTAGAGCTGTCTCTTTGAGACTGACTTGCCCCTTCTTGCTTTCAGACCACTTCTCATACTTGTGGACCAGTTCAGCTTGACCTTCATGAGTCCTCACACTCACACACACTTGCACGTGCTCCTGTGGCTGACCCCAAGGACACAGGGGCCCTCCAGCCTGTGGTCTGAAACCAGCTGCTGGCACACACACCCTTTTACAAACCCATGCACACAGGATAGAGATTCCCTCATCCAGACATCCAGAAGAGAGTTAGAAAGGAGTTTAATAAGAGGACAAGACAGACTGTTCTATTGCTCTTTTTTCTTTTTTTCTTTTTTTTTTTCTCATACATTTTCTTCCCTCAAAGCACCCAACCCTCTCAATTTTCCTGCTTTTGGTTATGCTCCTAAATGAATGATGAGTCCTGTGTGGACCTGAGCTATGTTTCTTATTCATGCCATGTCTCACCTCTAGGGAGCAACCCCCTTAGTCTGAAAGGTGTTGGACAGATGGTCATGGGCTCCATATCTAGACATTGGACTTGAGGCTGTCATGAGACAGCCCCAGAGAAGTTTGTTGCTTGAGCATGCTTGATTTGGGTCCCTCTCTGGGCTTGTGCAAATGGGCCTTTGATGTGATGGACTTGGGAGCAGCCTGTCAGAGTATTATTTTGGTTTTTCCCCTGAAAATGCATCTCTGAGCTCCTCTGCGAGTGTGCAGATGGGCTTTTTTTACAGTGCCTGACACTTTCCCCATATTAGCATTGCCTCAGTTAATAATCTAAATGAATACTCTACAGTGTTGCTAGTGACACTGATACCAACAAAAGAGACAGTGTGCCAACCAGAACAGCCTCCAAGGTACCCATCTAACATGTTACTAATTTCACAGCTCATCCATTATGTGAAAAAGATGTGAAAATTATTTCCAGTAAGTTGCCAAGACACCGTCATTCCCAAGTGAAAGTACTGAAGAGAAAATATGAAAAAAGGGACATGGAGCAGATGTTTTCTGATATTTTTATGGCAGTTAAAAAAGATGAATCCGGTTGGCATTGTGAGTTGCTTAGTGATTAATGGAAATAAAAAAGATGATGTCTTTTTCCTAAATTGGTGTCACATTGACAGAGGATATTTTGATTGAGATAATGTAAATGCTGATATTAATGTTTAGTTTTGTAGTGTTTAATTCTTTTCTGTTGATGGCAATATATGCTCAGCTCCTCTGCAAAACCCACTATTTTGGTCTGTAAGGCTGTGTGTTTAACTGTTGTTTTGTAGGTAAGCAACTCTTAGTTGTTTTGGCTGTATTTTTTCAAACACAGCATTTAATGTAAGGTTTTTAAAAAATCTTGGGTTATTTGACCGGTTTATTTTTAATAACTTGACAAGGTTATACTCAAATAAAATGGTATTTAGCACAGCTAAGCAAGGTACCATATTTCACTTCACAAGTTTTCTTGTTAAGATAGTTTCAGAGATGAAATGTGTGCAGAAGAGAGGTCAAAGGGGCGGAAAATTGTAGTAATTACAACTGATAAGGCCTGTAGAAATAAAACATAATTACAGTCATATGAATTATCATGGGAGTGATGCATTTTGAGATTAGTAATATTCATGAATAAACAACAAATGGCTCTGTAATCTCTTTTAAAGATTTGTAATGAGAATATCTCTTTGTGAAGCTGAGCATTATTTAACATTGATGGGGAAGTTCAGATCTTAAGACTGATCAAATGAGGTCACATCCAAGGCTCAAATGAACTGACAAGAACTTCGTGGTGAAAAATCCTTGTGTTTAACCTGTGTTTTTGCTATTAGTAGCCACTTATAGACATCTTTGAATTAAAATCAGATTCCAGGTATTTCTATCACTTTGACCTAAATTTACTGAAGTTGTCTCTCCTACTTTGCCCCTTGTATAATTTGGTAGTTTTGTATCTTGGTATATTTCAGAGTACAAGCATTTGCATCACACAGCTGGGAAAGTGTAAATTCAGCTTTGTACCTTATTTCCTTTTATTCCATTGCTCTGGAAATACAAAGTAAGTGGGAGTGGAAGCAGAAAACATATTTTTTCATTAGTGGTATGGGGTTTTTTAGTTATTTTTTTCTACCAGTTGTGAAGCTTTTTGCATGGGAGAAAGGGATAGAAGGAGGAAAGATGATATCAGCAGTGTTTCAATTGTGTCCCAGAAGGAGAATATTCACATGACCTTCAGGCAGCTTGGAGGCTTTCTGTGGCTGGGAGCAGTATAAGGCCAGCTCAAACATGGTGAATATTTCAGTTTCTTTGACACTGTTCCCCCTCAGATACTGTGCCCACTAATGTGTTAAAGCTACACCAAACTATCCAGATTTAAAATGAAATGTGCCTTGCATGGAGATGTTTGGCATGACTTGCAGTTCTGCTTTTCAAAGGTTTTTATGTTGAATGTTGTTTATTTCAGCCACAAAGAACCATGCTAGAATGCAGGGTTGTTTTATTTTAAAAAAAGGAAAGTGTTTGTGTATCCTTGAATGACAGTTTTCAAAAGCACCTTGTTAAAAATTAATGTCTAATTACATTTTTTCTTGCCATGTCTGTAGGCTGACACTGTTACAAGGATGTTACTTACATAATCTATGGTTTCTAATTTTGAATCACTGCTAAATTTGTTTAAAAGTCAATTTTTTAAAAGCCTTTTGGATTTAATTTGATTTATCTCTGCCACTCCTCCCCTAGCAGAACAAATTTAAGAGAGAAATAGAAGCACCTACATTTCTGCCATAAATGAGATGTTTTTATTCTACAGTCATAACAAATTCCTAGGCTGCATTGCAGTGTGGTAACTCAGATTATAGTTTTCATCCCTATGGCAGTAATTTACTTTATTAACCCAGCGGCAAATAAATTTGTGATCTCTTTCCTATTCTGATGATGACTCCACTACTTTCTTTGCTTTGTTACCATAATGGTAATTGTCTTGTTTATCACTGACTTAAATGAGCCTAGATTCAACTTGACACTAATCTGGCAAAATTCCACATATCTTATTGTTTTTATTTTTCTCTGCTTTTCAATTTTCTTACTGTTTCCATAGGGCATATTTGAATATTGCTCTAATAAGGAGAATCCTTTATAAGTTCATTAGCTCACAGTAGGAGATAGAATTAGAGTATGAGCCAGATATAGCAGCTGGGAAGGTGGCAATCCATAACTCCAGAGCTTTAGGAAGGCTGAAGCTTAGACCAATGGCAGCAGGAAGAAGTGCTCAGTCGTGAAGGACCTTTGCTGATGGAAAGTTTCAGTGGCATGACAACTAATGCAATAGTGGTTAGAAATGTACACAAGTCCAGCCACAAGCAGTAAAACTCTAGTTGGTTAACCTTCCTAGCTAATTTAAGTAATTGTGTGTATGTGTGCTTTTATATATTATTTTTACTTATGTGGAATACATATGTGTATGTAATATTTTTTATATAAATAAAAAATTGAAGAAAGTTTGTGGGTTGTTTCTGTTTGTTTTTTTTTTAATTAAGGATTTTGAGATGCAGAGCAAGTGAGCATTGGGAAGGACTGTGCTTAGGAGGGGTTAACCAGCTGTAGAAGGAGAGATTGAGGAAAGCTTCTGGTTTGGTTATGGGAGGTCTTTTTTTTTTCATTCTGAAGAAATGAGTTAATGAGCTTTATTGCTGTTTTATTTATCTTATGGTTCATTTTATATGTTCCTGTGAATAAGGAAAACACTGTTTTAGGTTGAATTAACGAGCACATAACTTGTGGGATGTGCACCTTAATCTTGTTGTGCTGGGCATTGTCCACTTTCATATGCTGAATTTCATGAAAAAGTTGGAGAGTCCAGAGCAGAGGAAGAAGCATAGTTTAGAACATAGAAAACACAACCTCTGGCCAAGATGAATGAACTTAACCTTTTGATTGCAAGATTCATATCTGCAAAGAAACAAAAGATGGATGCAAGGAGGAGGTACAAGGAGGCTGCAAATTGCTGGTGGGTAAGAAGAGAAATGATGACTTGCAGCAGAGCAGATTCACAGTGTAGAGAGAGTGGGATAAATGCTCATGCTGAAGGAGGCTGCCTTGACCTGTTGAGGAATTTCATAATGAAATATTATCAGCAGAAGTATGTCAGAAATGATACACAGATGAGATCAATCTTTTTGGGGGGATGAATCTTTGTTTATAAAGAGCTTTGTACTTATAAAAGTTGCCTTTTTGTCAGTGTTAAAATTAAAACTGCCAGTTTACATAGTGATGCACAAACTGTAGTTCACTGGTCATGGAGGAAACCCTATGGAAAGTTCATGTAGGGTGATAAAGTTTCTAAGTCCTTTTTGTCATTCAGTTCATTCTAGAGATAGCCATCAGGTGTGCCAGTTGTGTGGGATAACTCTTGATCTTTCTGACAATCAGAAAGGAACAAGAACACCTGCTTCCCTTAATCAGTAAAGAGCCATTAAAATGTGAGGAGCTGAGTCTCTCCAACTTTCGGCTAACAGTCTAGAGCTGGAAAAAACTACTATATAAATTGGTTTTCTGGATCATTTTCCTCAGATGTTTAAAAACTTGTAAATGAGTGTTGCCTTCCCCTATCCATCAAAACCTCCTGACTGGGGTTCAGGTAAACAGTTCTTGGAGCAGGAAAGAACCTATGAAAAAATACAGCAGCGAAAGTGATATTAAGGTCTGTATGGCTACAAGGGTTTTTGTTAGTTGTTGTTTCACTCTAAGTTGTTCTCCCTTGGTATGTTTCCCTAGTCAACCTTTTCTCAGAAGAGAAGCTTTTCCCCACAAGCCACGCTTAAGCCCCACGTTAGCTTAATCAACAGTGGGCCTTAAAATCTGTTCACAGTTGCTTGTGCCAGCTGATTAAAATAACTGGATTTTCAGATGGTATTAGGAAGCCTAAAGAAGCTTGATGTGTCACATCAAAAGTTAAAATGAGATTTATTCTTTTTTAACTTAAGGTTTGACTTTTTTTTAACTTCCTTTTAGTTCATGTTACTATACTGCTAAGCTCTTTCAAATTACAGCATGAAATGGATTTGGTGATATCAGTTTGATCTGTATTATTCAGGTTACTCTTAAATTTTAGAAGGACCATAGCTTTGGTTTGGTGATCTTTTCTTTCTGTTTTTGATTCCTTCCATACATACTTTTACACGGGACTCTTAAGAACTTACATCATGGTTCTGATGCAGTTTTCCTCTCTTAAGACTTGTGGACAAGTTTGATCCAATATGAAAGCTTGTTAAGAGTGAGGAAGCTGTTTGTACACTGATTTTTTTCCCCTCTTCTCAGAAAGAATATAATTAACAACAACAAAAAAAATCAATAAAAACCCAAAACAACAGCAAACAACTGGATGTATTATGCTCTAAGTGGTCTATCTGGACATTAGGACATATATTCTGTTTGGACCTATTACCAAGAAAGGAAATACACATTTTTGGAATACTACTTCTACAGGCTTGAAAAGCAGAAATCTAATGCCTTTCTGTCTTCAGTCCTTCCAGTTTTTTTTTTCTTATCTCCCAGAAGAAATCAGCACTTAAAGGCCCTCACTCTCTCTCTCTGGGCATTCTTCCCTGTATGTATATATAAGCAGCCTTTTCTCCTCATTTGTATATGAACACTATAGACTATATCCAATTCTTACATTTTACTGATTTGTCACAGAAAGAGGAAGTGGCTTGGAATATTTCACAATTTAATGTGTCTACTTATTTTATAAAACTGACTATAGACTCTGTAAAACATAAAACTTTGGAAGAAATTCTCTTGTAGCATCAGCAAGAGGAATCTCATTATACATAGGTAACATTCCATCTTTGTATTTATGCCACATCAAAACTGGAGTGTTTCTTTTAGCTTCAACTTCCTTCTTTTGTCTTAATAGTTTAGTTAGAGGTCTTTAAATGTGTGTGTGGTCAGTCACTCATCATCAGAGCACAGCAAAACATCTCTTCCTTATGGAAATTTGAAATAAAGCCAGTCTTCTCAAGGAGATCACTTGCAAGAATTACCATTCATTACCATTCAAGGGTTATCATTCATCTAATTTACCAAATTAGATGAAATTTTAGAGTGGATATAAAGTCTAATTTAACAAAAATTGGGGGGGTTTAGCAGCTGATTTATTGATTCCAAACAAAAAATGCTGTACTATCTGGTCACTGGAAAACAAAACATAACATTCCTTTTTTAAATTGGCATAGGAATTTTTAATATATATTTCTAATTTTATATATATGTACCAACCTATATAAATTACCGGTTTAAAGTATAAAGTATAAATTACTTTTTCTACACATAAAGTGATATAATTTATTCACATGTTATGCACATAACTTTGTAATAGTTACACATTTGTTATAGTTACACATTTCAGAGAAAGTATGAAAGTTACTAAAAAGCTTCTATCCACAATGCTTACTATGTCTGAGCTATTCATTATAACTATTTGACAAGCAATTTTGCAACTTGAAATAGCAAGCAGTATAGAGAGGTCAAGGAAAAATGGAAATCAAACCCCCTGCTAAATCAATTAAACTTTTTCCAGTAAATACTGTGACATTTTAGACCTTGCTTCGGCAGAGTATTAGTAGTGTAGATACGCAATAGAGTATCTGCAGAGCTGTGTAGAGGCAGGCATTACATGCAGTGAGAAATTTTGAAATTTTAAAAATGGATGGTATTCTGAGTTGTACTGAAGTTGAAAAATTCTAAAGAGAGAAAATCCATAAGCTTTTTAGTTTATCTCTGGAAAGAAACTTAAAGGGAGTAGTGCATTGGGTCAATGGTAGTATCTTCATTTATGATATAAAACTTAAACCAATTTATAAACAAAGTTCTGAAACGAAGTATTTTCAAAACCCAATGCTCTTGAAAATGTTTATTTGTTCCTCCCCATCTCCACATTGTTGGAATTTTCTTCCTATTCAGGCTTTCTCTCACATGCTAAAGAAAGAAATTGCATGCCTGCAGCTTTTAATCATTTCTGTATCTTTTGGAAAAATGCTTTGCTTTCTGTGAATGTCAATAATGTTACTTTACTGTCAACGGTATAATTCTTGATATATAAATAAAGTCAATAAACTAATGAATTTTTCCTCAAGGATATGAAGATCCTTATTGCTGTGGTTTTCTTTATTCCAGCTATTTATGAACTCTCTTGTGAAGCATACAAACACTTGGGCAAAAGTTCAAATTACTACTGGATAGATCCAGATGGCAGTGGGGCACTGGGACCTTTGAAAGTTTACTGCAACATGACAGGTAACTGAATCGTATTTGCTAAATAACTTTTTTTTTTTTTTTTTTTTTTTTTTTTTTTAGCTGGGAGAGTCTGTTTATAATTCCTGTTTCTTGGCAAAAGACAAATAAGTGCTAAGAGCTTTCCATGAGAAAAGTCATCAAATGTGTGGTTTCCATTCAGTATAGTCTGAGCATGACAGTAGCTAACCCACTTCATAACCTTTTGAGTCGCAGCAGTTAATTTGCCTTAACAGGTATTTGTATTCTCCGTGCTGCATCATAAAAGTAATGTCTATAGTTCATGGCAGCTGCAGAAGGCAGCTCTTTAGAAATGTCAGACTTTTATTTCTGTTCATGTATTGCTGGCTTTCAGACACTTACAACCACAGTCAGGGGATAGAAATTATTTATGAGAGAAATAAAACATCTGAGCAGTCTTATTTGCCTGTTTTGTTTTTTTAACTGGTGTTAGGACATACCTAGTGTAACTTCTCAGACCACAGTTTTGTTTTGGTTCGTGGTGGGGTTTATTTCCTGCTTTCAACATTTTTTTGAATGGGTAATTTCTCATCTGGGAGTTCTCATGGAAGACATCTTGTCTTAGTCATCTGCTTTGACATACTGAAGCAGAAAAATAGGATAAAGGAAAAGAAAAAAAGGCACAATTTTTAGCCGGGAGGGTATTATTCCTGTTACCTGGTCTGTTAATGCATGACAATTATCTCAGCAATTTTTCCTATTATGAAATATTTTGTAGTTGATCAAACAGACATGTCCTCTGACTCTTCTCAGATGTCTGCAGAATAAGTTTGAATTTCAACCTGTTTGTACTGGAAAGGGGGCATATGTCTTGAGTCCTCAGACTTCAGTATCACCAGCATACACATGAAAGCACTGTCACAAGCTGAAACAGTCAGTAACTCTGCCATGTCACTGAAGCTCATGTAGCTCTTTCTGGGGGCAGAAACCTGTACTCACCTGGATTTGTGGGGTGGGCATCACCCAGCTTGGGTGGTAGAGACTGGAGGTTGCATGGCACACACAGTAGACCTCAGGTCAAGTGCTGACAGATAGACAGCCTGTTGGAGAACACCATTGCTTCATCTTGCCATTATTGCTTGCATTTGTATATTAAAAACATAGCTAAAAAGGAGCCTAATCCAAGCTCTGTGAGTCCTTCTTGTACTGGAGAGGCAGGCCAGCTGATCTGTTCTGAGATACAAGTGTAAAGGAAATCTTTCACATGGATCCTGACCTATTTAGGGCTTTTAAAATCTTGAACTGTATCAGCAGCTAATCAGGCAGGCACTGCAGGGAATAATGCCAAGAACTGCTGATATATTATAGTGTGTTCATTGCTAGCTTTTGGGTACTCTTCAAGGGTAACTTTGTAAATTAACAATATACCACTATAGTGGTGTCAAGTGCAATAGAAGTACACCTATCCAGTACTACAGTGTTACTCACTCACAAGTGAGTAATTCTTATGAACAAAGTGAGGAAAAAAACTAGAGAAAAAATTATGACTCCAGGTAAGACAGCACTCTCCCACAATCAAACATCCTGGCTAAGGCCAAAAGTTAATAGAATACATAATTCCTTTGTTCAGCAAAGGTGTCCTCCAGATACGTTACTGTCTTTTCTGGCAATGATCCTTACCTCATCTTTATTTTTTTGGCCGCAGGCCTTGCCTCGTTGCTATCTTCAAGCTACTTTTCCTAAAGATAGAGGGTTCCTATCTCAGTATCTGGTTTAAGGCCTTTCTTATTTTCCCTTTAATTGCCATTAGAACAGTAATGGGAAGAATTGTTTTAAGATATTTGTTGCAAGATATAACCTTTTAGCGTATTACGTTATCTGTGTGCTATTTTTTATTTCTGAATCTCCAGGCTTTCTCCTAGCAGTTTTTGTTTCAGTCCCATTGAGAAAGACACAAGTAGGAAGTTAATAGTACTCCCTATTTTTTCTCTATTTTTTTTTATTCCCTTGGCCCATTGAGGAGTGTGAAAAGGTATCAGATCAGTAAGTTTACCTAGATCTTGTGCATTTGTTCTCCAAGAATCTTCAGAGGAGATAATGAGGCATAAACAGAGGAACAATGCAGAGGAGCCATACATGCTTAGTTATTTATCCTAATGCCTATGTGGGACTTCAGTGGGAGAGGCAGACCAGTGCTTCCGTAGTTCTCTGAGGCTTTATGCCAAGATAGGGAAATAATAGGCTTTTTGCTGCTGCTTCTGCTTCATCATTTAGACTCCTGATGCAAAATAGAACTAAGAGGTTTTATAATCTATTTTACCAGAAAATATGTCAGCTAATTATTTCTGTTGGTCCTGAAGTCATTATGTCTCTGTGATGAGGCTTTTATCTCATTTCAGGATCAAAATAGCTGGAAGCATAATGGCTCCATTTAAGTGGTACTTACCCTATCCCCTTTCTAGTGCAGTTCTTTTGCCTAAAGCTGCAAGTCTTCAAGACACTTTGAGAAGTCATTATGTGTATTCATAGTCTGCCTCATTAAGGCTAAAAGTACAGGGTAGCTTCTCTACCTGCTTTCCACCTTCCTTGCTTCTCTTTCTCTTCACTTTTTAAAAATAAGTGGCACGTAATAATCACTGCGACGACTGCAAGTAGATATGAAGCAACCATAACTGTCACATCATCCTGTGATTTTTCTGTCTTCTTTCAGTAAATTCTGGGTCACTGGACTGCTTTTTACTATGACATGTGTAGAAACATATGGCACAAATATAAATGTGCCATTCATCACTATATACTGATGAAAACTGCCCCAGCTGTGGAAAATGTTTAATTCTATTGCACGTATCTTTATCATTAATTTTCAGATGAGGTAAACTTTTATTCATAGACATACATATAAATGCACATGAAACAAATTTTTGAGCCATGTGATTCAATAAGTGGAAGTAAGGCCTTTTTTCCTGCATAGATCCTCCAGTCTGAGATGGGAAGGAATTAGTATTTAGTATTTTTTAGTTGTTAACTCAAATAGAATAAATTTCTGCACATTTAGGTGCTATAAACATTTTTTTTCCACTGGGCAAGGGTAGGTTGTTGCAGAACAATAAATGTAAAGAGACCTTACCCAGTGTAGTGTCACTGCATAATGTTGTCAATGCAAGTATTTTAAGTGTTTTACCTAAAATAAAGAATGGAAAAATGTCTTCATTGTTTCAAATGTGATATATAGAAAGAAGTTTTTATTTTTAACAGTGTCTCTCACACACCCCTCCAATGGTAAAACTTTGGTTTGGATGCTTTTTAGTGACTCTGTCAGACATTTTCACAAATTAAAATTACATCTGAGAGGAACAAATAATTTAGATGGATTGAGGCTGTTGTTGCAGAGTATCCAAGCTTATTTCTTTAAAACAAGGCCAGAAACAACTGCTCAAAAGGAAGAAAATGGAAGAAATGTGTGTGGAAGGGCAAAAACATCAAGCCATTTAAAACACTGGTTTTGACCACTTGACTTATCAAGATAGACACTTTTATAAAGAAGAGAGAAAACATACTGGGGAAGAAGGGAAATATTAGTCATTGAAGCATTAGAGAACTGTGTCTGGCACAGCATCTCTGATGGCAGACTGTCTTCCTAAGGTGATTTCATCCTCCTATCATCAGACTAAAATAACAGACCTATGAGAGGCCTGGAGACAGAACAGATTATGTTTATGTGTTTGCCTTCCAAGTAGGCTCAAACATCCTCCATCTCAGTTTTAGTTCATTGATTTATTATTTTTTTTTCTCCATCTATGATTATTTTCAAAGCATGCCTTTTGTATTCTGTGTATAATTGGTATGCCTTTTGGTTTGCGTTCTGCTTTTTTAATTATTTGTTTATTTTGTTATTTTCAGCTTATGTCAAATTTTGCTTTGTGAAAATGCATGTTGTGCATGTGGTACTTAACTGTATCTCAACAAAATCATCTAGTGTCTTTCCCTCCCATGCTCAGGAGCACAGTACTGACTGTTGTTAAGAAGGTGGTCATGGTTGTTTTTCCAGCTGAATGGAAACTTCCACTCAATCTCAGTATATTCAGAAATTGTTATTGCTAGCCATCTTGATTAGCTACAGCTTGCTTTCTGGAATTAGTATAATATTCTGTTTGGTTGGTTTTACCTCAGGTTGACATGAAAATTTATGTTTTTAGGCACTCCTGTGCTTGGCAATTACTTGGATTTCACTGGTTAAAGCCGCTATCTGGATGGCAAGGGATAAGTTCATGTCAGCTGTTGCTGTGCTCTGTCACAGCATGTTGAGTTTGCCATACAGACAGGCTTTTATAGATGGAAGAGGGAAGGATTACAAGCTACTCATCTCTCATGGTAAAACCACACTTGAGTGCCATGTGATTGTGACATAATTTTTTACAACTTTAATATTCAAGACTTAAAAACACACTGCCATAGAAACAGTCTCCAAATGGAGATAAAGGTTTTCATAATCTCAGGGCTCATCATAATATAAGAAAAGATAGAATTTTGGGGGAAACAGGATGTGAATCAACACCTAATGACTTCACGAAACAAAAATGTGGTGTTGTAACTTTACAGTTTGCAGTAAATCACATTAGAATCATGTTAATAGATATCAGAATATTTCTAGATGTCTTCTGCAGTCACTCTTGCATGAAAATGAAAAGCTAGCCCAGTGTGCCACTGCAGACATATATCATAGCCATAGAATAAAAAATACCTTGTGAAGTCTGCCCCCAGTAAAAGGTTTTTGATTTACTCTATTTCAGTAGAGGACAAACTTTATCATTGGTATTTAAGGTAGCATCTCAAGTTGCCAAGTAATGGAAACATTTCTCACTGTCTGACTACTTTCTTTTCTTTTTCTTTCTTGCTTTCTCTTTCCCTCTTTCCCTCTTTCCCTCTTTCCCTCTTTTTCCCTCTTTTTCCCTCTTTTTCCCTCTTTTTCCCTCTTTTTCCCTCTTTTTCCCTCTTTTTCCCTCTTTTTCCCTCTTTTTCCCTCTTTCTTTCCCTCTTTCTTTCCCTCTTTCCCTCTTTCCCTCCCTTCCCCTCCCTTCCCCTCCCTTCCCCTCCCTTCCCCTCCCTTCCCCTCCCTTCCCCTCCCTTCCCCTCCCTTCCCCTCCCTTCCCCTCCCTTCCCCTCCTTTTCCCTCCCTTCCCCTCCCTTTCTTTCTTTTTCTCTCTTTCTCTCTCTCTCGCTTTCTCTCTTTCTTTCTCTCTCTCTCTTTCTCTTCCTCTTTCCCTCTTTCTCTCTTTCTTGCTCTCTTGCTCTTTCTTTCTTTCCTCTTTCTCTCTTTCTTGCTCTCTTGCTCTTTCTTTCTTTCCCTCTTTCTCTCTTTCTCTCACTCTTCCACATATGTGCCCTCCTGGAGATGTGAGAAATCCAGTACCAGCTGCTTCAGGCAGTTATTCTAGAAAATCAGTTCATCAGTTATTTCTAGAAAATTACTCTGGTAGAGAACATTATTGAAAGTCCAAACAAAGCTTGAATTTTCTGTAAAACTTTTATTTCTGCTTTTGAACACTTCAGACAAGCTAAGGCTATATTGCTGGTTTACCCTTGAAATTATGAGAGAAGTTTTTGAGGTTTTTTTTAAAATATGATTTTGTTTTAATCATAATATTTCCTGCTGGATTTTTCTGTTGTTTGGGTCAGTACAGATATTGGGAGAGTATGTGTTTCTGCCTACTTCCTGCATTACACAGAAAGCTTCTTTTTGCTTCTGTGGGCTTTGAGGAACAAGCACAGTTATCCAGCTGTACTGCATCAAAGCCTAGAAGGTGTGCCACTTTGTTTGGGTTGGAATTTCTGGTATAGAGAAATACTTCCTTGTATGTGCCTCCTCTTAAATCTTCCTTGTCTTTAAAAAACAAAGAATGGCTTCTCAGCAAGTCATAATCAGAGCTGGTTGTTTCTAAATGGTAGTGCTGTAGTAGTGCTGCCTGTCATGTTGACAGGCAGTGGGACTAAGAAAACTACTTGCCTGTTCTAAGTATTCTTTCTGTTGTCATTTGCTTTGAAACTGAAATCAATGTAACTAAAAGATCAGAGAGCACATTAGTTAAAAGCAAACATTTTAAATCTTGTGATTTAATCACAAGCAAGTGTTTGATTACAAGATATCAGACAATTTTTAAAATATAAAAGAGAGATTCATTCCACTCTAGAGTTCCCAACAAGTATTTAGGATGCGGTGCTGTCCACTGATTTCTCCAAATTTTTTTATCTAGAATGGCAGGTGATCTGTGTTGTCACTATTGCTGTTAAAACTTGCAGCCTGTTTACTCGGACAGATATATTTTAATGAATATGCTTCAGCAGACATCTGTTTTGATCTGTACGAACACATATACAGAGAAGGAAAATATTGCTGATGCAGGTTCCCTAAACAGGCAGGAGATAAACAGAATAACTCTCCTGTGACTCCTTCCCCAGACTTACTAGCAAGTGAAGTTAGTGCACATTATGCACATTATGTAGGAATGTAAATTTACAGTGTTATGAAGGGTTTGGTTTAAGTCTGTCTTTGAACACCACTGGTAAATCCCAAGATTGCATACTTTTTTGCATTTTTGCATTTTATCACTTTTAGTTATTGCTTTTCTCCAAAAGAACACAAATGTGCAGTAACTGTGATGTGAATTTGCAGCAATATTTTTATAAATTTCCAGAATGGGTGCTTAGTACAGGTTTTAAGACAGCATCAGAAGTATGCTGTAAACTCAGTGTCTGTAAACTTCAATGTCTGTTCCACATGGTGAGAGACAGAATGGAGGAAAAAGCCTGGTGATAGCAGTAAAGATGAAAAGAATTAAATTTGAAATCATTAATGAATTGGCCTTTTTGAATCTCTAAGGCCACAGAAGGAAGCACTTCCCCTTAAAAATATGGCAGTCCATCAGAAGATCTTATGAAAAGACTGCTTGAATCCATGAAAATCAAGGAGGAATTTCCTGGGAGAACCAGAGTTTGTTACAACCTACTGAGGTTATCACTTACTCCACAACATCAGAATGTGAAGAACAGTTGAAATAAATTTGTTATGATGTAAATACAAACCACTTACAATATGACACAAAGTCGAGCCAAAAGGGGCAACAGATATAAGAAGGAGTCTATGAGACCTCGTGCATTGAGTAGGGAACAACTACAGTTGTGGAACCTCCACAGAGCAACCTTCAGATTTGGAATAGAAACATGTAAATTATGCAAACCAGGTCTCTTGTTTAGAGAGTTTCAACTGCTGGAAGCCAAATCTGCCTGATTTCAGTCAGATGATATATATAAGGTAAAATTCAGCTTAACATTTCTGTTTTATGTTTGGGGGTTTGTGCATACTTTTATTGTGCTTAGAGTTCATGTTTATGATCCAGTAATAACATTTTGTGCTTCCTGCTTTAGGGTTTTTTCCATTTCTTAGGCTCAAATTTTCTTTCTTTCAGGGACCATGAAAATTTTTATGTTTTATTTATTATGTGTCTCTATTACTGTGACAGGAAATTCTGAGGGGGGACTACTGAGGTAATGATCTTCCATTATCCTGTATGAGATTTATGAGACTAACTCTGCACACACTGAAGCATGCAATAGTAAGCAACTCAAGAAAATCAGTGAGAATAAATTATTCCTTTGCCCTCCAAAAATTATTGGATTTTTTTTTCCAAAGTGGTACCTTAAACCTTGAGATATTTTTTCAGAGTAGCTTTTTTTCCCCCTACTTTGAGATGCACTTCACAAATATTTCTGACAGCATTGAAATAAACCTGTCAGTAGTAATAGAAGAAAATGTAACATGTAGTAATGAGACAAAGTATTCTCACAAATACAAAGCGACCGGAAATTGCAACAAAAACATTAAAATGGCAACTGTATCAGAGATCTGTGAAAAGGAATTAGTGCTCTCATGGAGACATGAATATTCCTCAGAAACTGGCATGCAAGACTGGGGAATTAGAAAGGCAAAGCTGACTTAGCTCTCCAAACTTTGAACTCACAGAGTTCCTCCCTTGCACTTACTATTCATTGGTCTATATCAAATCTTTCCATCAGAAGCACTGGCTTCTACCCAAAGATGTTTTATAGCTAATATTGATCTGGTAGTTACCAAAGAACTATTCTGAAATGGTTACTCTTACTTGTGGTATACAGTGAGCATCTAATGAACAAAGAACTGAGCCAGCTGGATGCTAATCAGAAGCTGTACTGAGACTATTCAGGTGACTCAGATCTCTGCTAGACAGTAAGTAAAAATGTGGTACACTCACAAGTATTTCTGGTCAACAGGAGTTACGAGCAAAAGGCCCTAATCATTAATTTGCTTTGTGAACTGGCATACATTCACAGCTTGCTTGTCTCTGTCTCATTGCATAAACTAGATTACTAAATAACAGATCTATCAGAATTGGACAGACAGGAAAAGGAATATAGTGCACTGAAGCAGTCTTTCTAATTATTGCATCAGTAAACTGAATGTTAGGCAAGATTGATGTGAACTAGTTAAAAAAACCTCATTTCTGTGTTCAAGAATGTAGCTTCCTTTTTTTTTTTTTTTTTTTTCTGTTTGCAACTGATCACTAGAAAAGAGAAATTTGGTCTGAACAGCTGTTCCATCATCACTTTTCTGATAATGGATGGTTCCCTAAAAACTTTATTTTGGTTCCTCCTTTCCACTGTATCTTGGAAAGCATCTGATTTATCCGTTAGATATTGATTTAAAAGGTTATAAATATATGTCATTCATCATTAAATAAGTTCACAAAATTGGAAGTTTCCTACGTATTGAATTGTTATGAAAGAGACTACATAAATACGAAGGGAAGCATATAGATTTTTTTTTTCTCAGAAGACAATGTCTTCAAGTAAAAAAGGAAACTATTCAATCAGTAGTTGGTAATTAAATCTGAAGATTCTTTATTATCTTGATCAAGAAAAAAATAAAGGAACAGTAGAAGGAGAATATAACTATAACTGCAGGAATTGTTCAATTACATTTTGGGATTGACCTGTTCCCTACCCAAACAGATTAAGAAACTCTATTTCATTTCAGTAGATTTCAGTCCATCAGAATGTTCTTTATGTACCTTTTCTTTTTTTTTTTTTTTCTTTTTTCCCCATGGATATTGGATTTCTCCATTTGCTACATTAGGAAGATGAGAGAAAAAGATGTCATATCACCACAGTAACTTTTGAAAATCTCAGGGAAGATTGTCATTTTTCATTTTTATAAACCCACTAGCTACTTTGAAATCTTTGTCAGAATTAATTTGAAATTGCTATATAGAGTTTTAAACTTACATATATACACATGGAGATATGAGAAGGCTCAGGAAGAAGGGAGGGAGGAGCGGTTATTGTCTACTCTAATTTTTTCCCCATCAGTTTTTGTATGTACAATATAGCTGCAAAAAAGTGTCAGTTTAATCACATTGCTATTCACTGTTGTGGTACTATCCCACACAATTCTGCAGAAATTGAGATACCAACTATGTTGTCATCAGAAAATAAATTGGAGATAATAATATGAGATTTTTATGATTGTAATTTTTATTCTTCTTAGAAGGCAATTTACTTAGAAGGCAGGCACAGATCCTTCCATTTCCAAATTTTATTTGAGTCTGCTTGCAGAATGTCAATAAATTGCCAACCTCTGTGTCCCTTTTTTTCTATATTATGTGGATCATGAATGTAATATGACTGATTCCAGGCTTGCTAGTGGGAGTTCCCTGTGAACTGGTAAGCTGTTAATTTTTTTCATATTACAATCAAGTGCTCTTCAATCATTTCAGCCAATCTATTAAGTTAGTTGTAGGAAGCTAGATTTCCTTCCAGTAATTGGTCAGGTATACACTACTGAATCTTCCATCATCCTCTAAACATCAGGAAGAGATTGAGATGCATTTATAAAAGTAATTATTAACTTTATGCACATATATGAATATTCATAAATATATGTATTTCAAGATGCAACAAACCTTTATTTATTAGTAGTGCTTGTACTTCAATACAAAGATCCTGAAGTGGTTCAGATGATATGTTTGTCTGACTTAAAAGCAACCTGGATCCATTCATGGCTATGTTTCTATCTTCTTTCATGCAGTGCACCACAGGAAAGCCTGAAACTCTTTCCCTGAGAGGGCAAGTGACAGGGCTGCTTTGACTAGAATCCAGTATTTGAAAGAAACTCCAATCACAGACATGCCTAATGGATCTCCAACTGATAGTGCCATTACTGTGTCCTGATAGTGTGGCCTCAATGAGATTTTGATGGCTCAGAAATGCAAGGAGAAGATCTAATTAGACTAGGACATGCCTTACTAACATTTTAGAGTTCTTATGTCTGCAGTGTTTTCTGCCAAAAATGAGACATTGCTATCAGTGAATGTTTAAACTATCTCAGTTGCTTCTTGAAAATTTCCATCCCATGGTCCTAATAAAACTCAGTTGTATTCTTTATATAACTGCACAGGAGAAAATTGTATTTTTTCCTTGATACTTGGGAGTGGGATTAAAGTAATACAGAAATAAGAATTCCTTTTCTTCCTCTCCCCTGTGTGACCTACACTAGGTGATCCTGCTCTAGCAGGGTGGTTGGTCTTGATGATATCTCAAAGTCCCCTCCAACCCCTAACATTCTGTGATACCATGATTCTGTGTGCTTTTTAAAGTGCTTGAATGGTATTGTGTTTGATACAGAGCTTTGGACTAAAGATATGAAAATTAAAATAATAACCACCTTGCACCATCTGCTGTATTGCATCACATTTGGCTAGTGATGCATACTCCCTGTGAAGAGTACTCAAAAAAAGCAAACTCCATCTGCTTTTCCTACCTTTTCTCCAAATATTTGATTAGACTTATACCATATCAGTTACAAATGCATGGGTCCACATTACTCCATGTAATCCAAAATAGTCTGACACTATGTGTGGAAGTTGCAACTGGAAAATAAGGTGAAGAGTCCAGGAGATAAGAATAATCATAACAGGGAAAGATAACTTTATTCTGTGTTACATCCAAAACTCATGAGTGTATGTAAGAACATTTCTGTGAACTTGGTGAAGAAGTACTAAAACACTTGTAACTATGCCTTGATTTATCAAAGGATTTTCATGTAGTCAAAATATTGAAGCACAGTATCAGGCCACAAGTTTTGCAGTGACTGAGATTTGCATTAACAAGTATGAGATTTACATAGATGAACTGAAAACATACTGCTATGTACTACAGTTTATAGTTTTTATTACTGCAAGACACATCTGTCAGGTGAATTAGTATTCTCTGGAACTGCCAGATCAATTCCCTGGAGAATCTGGTTTTGTGACAAATACAGCCCAGGTAGCAGTATGGCATTTTTTCATCTCTGCATCTCAACAAGACTGACTATGGTCAGTGCTGTTGCTTTACAGAAACAACTGAACTGTGTGTGGCAGAGTCCTGGCTCATTTATCCAGGAAACAGTGGTTTTGTGCAAGCCAGTTCAAGGGACCAGAATAAATTCCTACGGAATCTTCTGAAGTTTCACATGTTCTATTCCAAGTCCAAGACATGTTTCTTTGACTTGGACCTCATTAGCTAAAGTATGTAAAACAGCTGAAATAAAAATTAAAATAAAACCAGAAAACCTACTTAAAAGTAAAAGAACTATACATGGTAAATATTTGAGACAAAACCTGAGGTACTTCTAGGAAACTTTGTGGTAATATGCTAAAGGATAATCCATAAAAAAAAGAATTTTCTGGTGTTTGTTTACTCTCAGCTTTTTGTTGCAACTCTTTTGTAGTAACACAGAGGAGGAGTGACCTATTTCAGTCCTTGGCTATTTTAGATGGACACTATGAGAAGTGTTAGGTGTGATATTTTTTACATTGGTAGCTAGTCAACTTGAATTTAAAAGTTCTTCATATCTAAGTGATAGGATATTATTCTTTCAGGAAGAAAATACCACTAATATTAACTGAATCTCCATCGTTTTAATTCTGAAACTCTTTGTCTTTCTCAGATAATATTTTGTTTTACATTTTTGTTGTGTAGAATATCCCTCTCAGAGTGTCTTAGTGGTTAGTCTTTATTTCCTTTCTAACCTACCTTTTCATTTTCACAAATCTTCCAACAAGAGGAATGTGTTGTTTCATTGTTATGATACCTCATCTTAAATCTCCTCTGGTAACTACTAACAAATGGCACATAGTAATACTTCTAGAGGCTTGCTGATCAGTAGTTTAAGGAAGTATAATACATACAGTTTGTTATAGGATGAATATTACACACTTTTTCTATATGCACTAGGCTTTGGTAAGTGCCGAGATTCAGCCAGTGCTGCTGGTTTTTACCACAAAAATGAGCTTGTCCTTCCCCCTTCCTTTTTTTCTGACTAAACAGAAGCTTTTTTATTTCATTTGACTACTACTTCTATTATTTCTTATGCTGATACCTGTACCATAACCACAAACAATGAGGTCATGTTATACTTCTATTGTAAAATACCCATCTCAACAACCAGTAGTTTTAGTATACCCTAGGAACACAGCTTGCATACAAATGTAGAAATGTTGATAAACTGCAGTTTTCAATATTAATCATAATGTAATCACATAAGAATCTGGTGCATCTGTTATATGCATCTACTGTACCATACTCTCCAGCAACACTGCACCATATACAGTGAATTTTCTTCACATAGAAACCTTAAATCTTTAGTGCAACAGTCTTGTGTCCTTCTAATCAATTTCAATCAAAGCCAATCCTTATTAGTTCCAGAAGTAACTATTAGCACCAATTGTTTAAGGAAGTCTCCACACATAGTGTATTTGCTGTCAAAACTCTAAAGACAATCAGTGTTTTCTCCTCTCATCATTTCATAGTTGTTGGAACTGTGCTTTTACATGATGGCTTTTGATGTGCAATACCCCTCTTCCCCATTAACGCCCCACCCCCCCAAAAAAAACCTCATACAGAACGTTTTTATCTTTTGTGAAAGGCCTAGATTTATTTTCATTCTGTTCCACTGTCTAACTGATCCTTGCCTTGTCTTTTCCCCTTCTCCTTCAGAGGATAAAGTATGGACAACTGTGTATCATGATCTGCAAATGCAGACTTCTGTGGGAGGCAACAGCCTGGAGAAGATATCTGTACTGCAGCTTAACTACAGTGCAACAATGGACCAAATTTCTGCTATTACCAGAAGTGCTGAATACTGTGAGCAGTTTATCTCCTATTCTTGCAAGATGTCCCGACTGCTGAATACACCAGGTAGGTTGAGACTAGGTGATCAGTTAAATACAGTTTTAAAGAACTTTATTTGAAAATTCAGCAGCTGTTGCTGTTAGACCGGATCACTCACTAGACGTGCTTATTTGTTCTTCACTAAAGCTCACAAAGAGGTAAGTAATTGAAAATGCAGAAGAAATTATTTTATTAGTAATTTTTTCCTGTTTGCTGACTATTAAAATTAATTTTGTTACACCATGTACCTGTGGGGTGCTTCTTAAAGCAGGAGGCTTGTAGTAAACAGGGTAACTTTAAAGTTTAATCAACAAAGACATTGAAAAATTGCTTTGAGCTTTATCATGTTTTTCTGGTTGTCAGCTTTCATATGATACAGTCAGCAAGGGCACTGGCTGAATTAGGATTGAAATTTTCAACCCTCAATAATGTCACTGAAACAGTTTCTTAAACACGGGAGTATTTGTGGGTAATCAGATGCCTTACACATTGTAGACATTGGCAAGGTCAGTAATGTGAATATGTGATAAATCTGATATTCTATTACCTACAAGTAGATTCGTTATAAGTTTCTCATTTTGATGTGTAGCTTTACTTAGACAGTAGTCCTAGGACTGCTGTATGTGCCTCCTAGACAAGCCTTACCTGTAACTGAAAGATAAATGTATTTGTTGTTCCAAAATCAGCAAAACAGCACATAAAGAAGGAATTCAACTTTAGAAACGCTTTTTATATAGACCTTGTACTGTATCTATGCTCTGTGTATGATAACATGTGATGTTAAATAAATCTTTAGTGGTACTTGACAAAGACTGAGTTATAAGTGGAAACGTAACATTTTGATGATTGTGAAATGAGTTCATTGTGATTTTAGCAATTAAAATGCATTTTAGATTAAACCAATGGATGGATGCTTATAGTGTTAACTTAAAGCTGCTTCCCCTCATGAATTTTTCTTTGGTATCTTTTCTTATAGTGGTGTAGATAAGGCTTTGTTTGGAGTGCATGTGCATCTTATCCCTATTTCCATAAGTATTTTGTTAGTTAATATATAGTGTAATGCATGTTGCTCCCCTCCCTCCTCCCTGCTTCTTTTGAACTATTACTAATGCATGGTATGTCTCTGTTGCTATTATTTTGCTTAATTTAGCATAGCACAGAGACTCTGCAAAGTGGAAAATAATTTCTTCTTTCTTGAGCCTTAATGTTCCTGATCCTGAATTATGTTCATAACTAGAAGTGTTATGATTAGATTCTGCAAATGGTTACCCACTAAGGTTCCCTGCTTGCATATGCTTCACAAAAGCAGTATATGGATGTATCCTTTGGCAGATATTTAGATGATGAATTTCCTTGGAGAAGTGACCTGGAGTTAATGTGCATAGAAAGATCATAGTTTGCACCAAATACAGTGTTAGTTTTTTAAATATGTAAGACTATTACTTCTGGACCAAATTGTACTTGTTAATATATATTTATACTATAATAAAGGAAATACATACTGCAATTGCAGATGTTTGCCCTAGCTTCTAGATTTAAAAGAACAATTAAGCAGTACACAATAATTTAGTAAAAATTTCTTTAGGAATAATCAATTGCAGATATTTACATTTTTAAGCTTCTAAGAAACGCATGTGTGTAATTTGCAGATACATCTTTCTTCAAGTTTTCACCTTTTATATGCAAAGATAAATTCTCTTAGAAACTCTTTATAAAACAACTTTCTGGTCTGGGAAATGAATTTTCCGATATATTCTGTGAGGTGGTTTTTTATTTGTTGTTTGGGTTTTTTTCTGTTCTGACAGAAAGAAGCAACAAAGGCAGATGATTTTAACCAAGACAATAGCAAAGAATCCCACTGCAGTGTTGGCATAACACCTGGTGTGTACACAGCATAGCAATGATTTGTGTGTTAATGGTGAAGAGACCAATACATTTTCTTCGTGAGCTATGTGCTCTTGGCTTCAGAGTGGTGGTTATTGAGCTAAGGAAATAATTTTTCATACCTCATACTCATGTTGCTTCCATTATCACAGATCTTTATATATAAAACCTTGCAGTATGGTGCCCACACAAAGAAATGGAAAATAGTAAGTAAATATATAAATAATTAAAATAATAATAATAAAATTCCTCAGAAATTGTAATACTGGTTATATTGAAGCCTGTGGTAGAACCTCTGTAGACCTCAGGTTGATCATTTGTGGCCTCAGCTGCAAGTGCTTTTCTAGGTCAGAATTTTACACCTTTCAGATGTTTAAGTAACCACTTAGCATGGACTAATCATTTTGCTTTAAATTGCATCAAAGAGAGCAGAGGAAACTGAGAAGACAGTGTAGCAAGTTAGCTTTTTTACCTTTTTGTCTTTGGCTTTGCAACATGATTCTTTCTTAGAGACAAATTGCTCATTTAACTTATTTAAACAAGTCAGGATCAAAGACTTTTATTAATCTATTGATGGCAAGTAATTAACTAGCCATCAGTGAACTACAGCTCTTGCTGCTTTTAATAATGCATTTCCTGAAAAGGTAGTCAACTTATTTTCAGTTGCAGTAATGTATATTCTGCTGCTTAATGATGTTTAATTATTAATATTTTGAAAGATTTAATAAATAAATAATAATAAATGCTTTATCCAAGGAAAGTCTTCATATCAATAAATGTGTTTTGTTTGGAGGTTTTGTGGCTGCAGGCACAGTGGTCAAAATTCTCATAGTCATGTGCTGGCATATGGTGTTGCCTTGATGGTCAGACTTGATGATCTTATAGGCCTTTTGCAACCTTAATGATCCTAGAATTCTGTGCTTTGAGTCTGATGCATGAAAAGTAGTCTGTGCAAACTAATTCTCATCCTTCTGTTATGAGTTTTAGACTTTGGTTCTTTCTATTTCCAGGTCAATTTCTTTGTTTCTTAACCGTGGGGTTTCTTTCAGGCTTAACGGTATGTGTGTACCAGAGAACAGATTGAAATCATTGCCAACAATAGAGACTGGGAGCAATTTTATAGTTCACAATGCCATTGCCTTTCCATTTGTACTGAGGGAAGCCAGTAATAAGATGTTCTATGTGTATTAAACCATAAGCGACTTCTGAAAACATGCCGGAAATCAGCAGTCTTGTAAGACTGTAGATTAATTCACGTTGGAATAGATTGCAGAAGGTCATCTTCTCCAATTTTCTGCTCAAAGCTGGATGAACAGTCCTTGGTTTTAAGTACCTGAAGACTATTTGGAAAACCAATTTTCTTTTCTCAGTCCTTTGGGTTTGGGTTCTTTGTTTGTTTTGAACTTGCAGCCCAGTATATTCTAAATTATGCTCAGGTCTAGGGATCTGTTTCAAAGCCTTAACAAAAGATAATCAGATAAACAAAATTAGTCAAGATAGGTGTGTGACTTTCTTAAGAAAGTGCAAAACCACACATCTCTGCTGAAAATACACTATGTTAACACAATAAATAATACTGTAAGTAGAATGTAAATTTCCAGGGAAACCATTATCAAGCAGGGAGCCTGCAGTGGGTGCAGTTGTCTCATGCTCTTTATGCCAATTAACTACATACTGAGATCTGTGTTCAGTTCCTGACTCTGATATAGATTTCTTCAATAACTTTCAACAATTTTTTTCCCAGTACAATACCACTAGGCTGATTCTTCTTATTATCTATATTGTTTATTTAGAAAATAGTCTTTTTAGAACAGGAATTCCTTTGTGAATATGCAGTAGTTAGCATGATAGAAGCTTGATGTTGGCAATCATAGTAGCTATTACTGTTGACAAATGGATTAAATTATAAGGTCATAGACCACAATTGCAGCTTAGTAACAGTATTCATGTATCTGTAGATTTGAGAAAAAAAAACAAAACAAAACAAACAATTGGCTTTTTGGTTTGTTCTTTTACATTTCTCATATCCTCTGTTCTTATTGTTTCCTTGGAAATTTCCGTTTTGAGAAAATAATGTTATGTTTAGTACTGAGGACATAGCTAAGTGCATTCTGCATTGTCACTGCCCATAGTCTTTCTAGTGTGGAGAGGTGGTGATAGGACATTCCCCTCATTTGTAAAAAGGAATTTGGAGGAGGTTTTTTTTGCACCCAGTGGTTAAGAAGAGGGAAAGAGCCAATGCATGGTATAGTATCTCTTTGCTTTTGAAGCAAAAAACTTCCCTTCTCTGCTGTAAGAAACAAAGTGATACAGAGGGCAGAGATTTGATAAACTAATAGAATGCAGAATATTAGTTAATAAAATTATATATCTGTATCCACTGTTGTCATTAGACTTCCTAATTACACCTGGTTGTGACTTCCTTGGTGTGAAATTCTCCATGGGCCACTAGTCTCAGCCTCCAAAATAGGGAAGGAACAAAGAGCATGCTCGTTCTGTCATTGTTCCCTTCTCCCTGGGAGGGATAGCCTGAAGGGAAGAGAGTTACAGTGTTCACTGTATCTGTGGGTGTGTCATTTCCCAGAGCTGTAGGACCTGTAACAAATAATCAGAGTGCAGGAGCTAAAAGCATATATACAGAAAATAGAACAAGATCTGTTGGTGTTCTCTTCAAATTTTTATTCCTATTCACAGTGCCTGCAGGCAGCATATGAAAACCATAAAGCAGAGTTACTGCAATACATGAATTACTTTTTAATGCCTGTTGTCCTTGGAGGAAATAAGACAACAGATTCATGAATTCTGGAATTTAACGTGAAATATAAAACTTATTTTGCTGTTTGGTTGTTCTGGTTACAAGAAATGAATTTTAATGCTAGTAGTAATAAGATCTACGGGTAGGCTATTACAATTAAAAAAAATTTTAAAAATAAAGTTTAAATGGGAGTATGTTATTTTTTCTAAGTAGCCATCCAAATCAGAACTTAAGATACAAGCTTTCACATCACTAGACATTAACTTATCTCATTGCAGATATTATTCCTACTTAATATAAGTTTTTCAAAAAGAGACTGAGAGAAGAATGGTATGTCTGCAGTCCTACAGTGATGAATGGAAGCTGCTCCAAAACTTGCTCTGGCTTCAGCGTTCAATTCTCAGTGTTCTTACAGAAAACATGCCTGTAAGCTTTCATGGATGTTGTCCAGCCTTAAGAAATTTATTGATGCATCCATTCTTCTCTGTTAGTATTCTAGAAAAGCTGACTTTAACTTCCAGTCATCTTTCAAGCACAAGTGTAACAGGAACAATGCTCTTGCTCTGCCCTGATCTACATGCTCATGTCCTAGAAGTGGAAAGAGGCAGAAATTTCACTTGGAGTTTTCTTTTTTCCTTACATGTTGTCATGTTGCTGTAGAATTGAAGACATTAATTTATGGGTTAAATGTTTCTCATGAAATATATATAAGTCCTAGGTAAATATTAGGTAGGTAAGTGGTATATTAAAAGGTCAATTTTTTCCAGTCCAGTATTATACACCGTTCATCCATGTCTTTGTTTCAGCCTGCACCTTTTATTGTTTCAAACCTTGGAGGTTTTTTGATACTGTGATCAATGCGTCTGTTTATTTTATTTTATCTTCCTCATGTCTTTAGCTGGTGAACTATTTTTGCCGGTTTTTCAAATTATCTTTTTTTGTGTGTGTTGGAATTAGGAAGGCTACATATTGCTATGATGTTCGTTTGAAATGATAGCTGATAAGGGCTTTGTGAATATTAGAAATCCTCACTGGAAAATGTAACTGCACTACTGTGAGCCCTAGTTTATTTGCTATGCATTTTTAAGAAAAAGCAGTGTTTTAGAGTTTAAATTTTGCAGTTTCAGCAAAATGTTCCAGACTGGTTGTTTACCATAACCACTGTCTCTGTAAATGTTTTCCCATAATGCCTATTATGGGAAAAGATTCAATATCTTTATTTCTTAAAAGAAAAGGATGACTGTAATTACTCCATTGCTTGTGTTGAATCCCATTTTCTAAAAAGAGTTTAAAACCATTTCAGGCTATTGTTCTCATACAAACAGTCATAGACATTGCCTCTTCATGAACACAAGTTGTTCTAGGGAAAACTTGTGTGTCTTGATAAATGACTGAAACAGATTAGTTTATTAATCTATCAGATAGAATGGTTCTAGATGGTGTCTTTGGGTGTCTTGACATTCATTCTTGAATATCATTGGGTGTCTTGACAGTAATTTCTCCTGTATCCAAAATGCATTCACATTACTCTTAAGTATTTTTTCTTATTCAAATCATGGCCAGTAGGTTGAGGAGAGTGATTCTCCTCCTCTACTCTGCTCTTGTGAGACCCCATCTGTAGTACTGTATCCAGTTCTTGAGCTCCTATTACAAGAAAGACATGGATTTGCTGGAGCATGTACAGAGAAGGGCAAAGAGGATGATCAGAGGGCTGGAGCACCTCACCTATGAAGACAGACTGAGAGAGCTGGGGTTATTCAGTCTGGAGAGGAGAAGGCTCCAAGATCTTATTGTAGCCATCCAACATCTGATGGGGGCCTACAAGAAAGATGGTGAGGGACTTTTTAGGATGTCAGGTAGTGATAGGACTATGGTGAATGGACACCACATAGAGAAGATTTAGATTGGAAGTTCTTCACCATGAGGGTGGTGAGACACTGAACAGGTTGCCCAGAGAGGTGGTGGAAGCCCCATCCCTGGGAGTTTTTAAGGCCAGGCTAGACTTGACTTTGAGCAACCTGATCTAGTGGGAGGTGTCCCTGCCCATGGCAGGGGGTTTAGAACTAAATGATCTTAAAGGTCTCTTCTAACCCTGAAAATTTTATGATCCTAAATATGCATTAAGAATAACCAGTTTCCTTTTTCATTACGATTCTTAAGATTAATGTGTGCCATAAGTAACCGTGTAAAGAATCAAGCTAAACATATGCAAGCAAAAGAATACAGTACTTTCCAGTGCACCTAGCAAAAGGATCATAAACCAGAGCTAAATTACCTAATGTGTTATGGACTTTTCTCTCTGCCTTTTTGTCACTGCCCTGCATTGCCTTACAAAACAAGCATTCTAGCTCTTATTGAGCTTGGGGTCATTGCTTACCCCATTTTCATGGATGAGATGATACTGCATTTCTTGAGTCTGTGTCTATTATTTATTACCTGAAATTATAGTTGGGCTTTCCTAAATTCTAATCTGAGCTTTCCCAGACGACAGCCTGGGGCATTGAGCTGGATCTTCTACATTAGTTTTTATATTTGGAAAACCTTTCTCCTTCTCAGGAGCCTCTTTAAACAGTCTTTAGTTAGTATTTGGAATTTGGAAGCAGCGGAACCACTTTTTAAGAACTACTTTACGTTGTAAGTAGTCATATCAGATCATAGATTTTTTCCATAGTGAATTCATCAGATAAACATCTGGAACACACCAGAATGAATATGAACTCTAAGAATTTATATGGTGTGATTGCTAACATATATGAGACTATTTGATGTATATACAGCTCAAAATAGATCTTAATTCCAGGAGTAGGTTGGAGCATGATTTTTATTGCACTTTTGGTGTATATATGCTTGATGTTATTTATCAAATCTGTCCACTAGGATGTTTTTCTGAATTCTTTCTGAAATTGGGTGCCTGCTATAGTTCCCCACTTTCACCTTGTGAATAATTCCACATACATTTTACCTATTTTTCCACAAATTCTTTATAGTTTAACACATTCTTTCCTTGAATTGACAATGATTTCAAATTCTGACTGCCTCTTTTTTAATACTGAAACAATGTTGCTTAGACCAGACAACACTGAGTGTGTATAAAGACAGAGCATTACTAAAGATTAAAGGAAGCACGCAAAAAATAAAACTTAAAAATCAGGTTTGTGTAATTTATTTGCTTTGCAGGCTATGGGAGGAGACTGCATTGTCCCCTTGAACTTCTTTGCCTTTATGTGGCATGAGGCATACACACCTGCAGATTTTCTTGTGGAAATTTATAAACATAGGAATTCATATAGAAGGAATCATAGAATGTGTTGGGTTGGAAGGGGATCTTCAAAGGTCATCTAGTCTAACCACCCTGCAGAGATCAGGAACATCTTTAACTAGATCAGGTTGCTCAGAGTTCTGTCAAGACTGACCTTGAATGTCTCCAGGAATGGGGCCTCTACCACATCTCTGAGCAACCTGTTCCATTGCTTCACCACCCTCATAGTAAAGAACTTCTTCCTAACATCCAATATAAATCTACCCTGCTTTAGTTTAAGACCACTTTGTCCTATCACTACATGCCCTCGTAAAAAGTTCCTCCCCAGCTTTCCTGTAGACCCCTTCAGCTATTGGAAGGTCACTCTAAGGCATACCTGGAGTCTTCTCTTCTCCAAGCTGAACAACCCTGATTCTCTCAGCCTATCTTCACAGGGAGAAGTGTTCCATCCTTCTGATCATTTTTGTGCCCCTCTGAACGTGTCCTCAAGTTTTGAGGGTTCTAGAGCTGTAAACTTGCCTGAACGAGTGTCTGAACTCAGACCCTTGCTACCCAGCAGCATCTAGGAGCTGGGGGTCATAGAATCATCATCCAGTTCTGGTGCTGGAAACAGTACTCCAGGCAAGGTCTCACCAGAGCAGAGTGGAGGGGCAGAATCACCTCTCTTGATCTTCTGGACACACCTCTTTTGATGCAGCTGGCTTTCTGCCAACCAGAGTGCCAACTCTGCATTGTTGGCTCATTTCCATCTTTTTGTCTGACACCCTTTCTGCAGGGCTGCTCTCTATTTCATCGTCCCCCAGACAGTAATGAAAATGAGGGTTGTTCCTACCCAGGTGCAGGACCTTGCACTTGTCCTTGCTGAACCTCAGGAAGTTCACATGAGCCCACTTCTTCAGCTTTTCCAAGTCCCTCAGGATGATATTCCAATCCCTCTGGCATGTCGACGGTACCAGTCAGCTTAGTGCCATTGTCAAACTTGTTGAGGATGCACTCCACTGTCTATGTCACTGATGAAGATACTAAACAGAACTGGTCCCAGTATGAACACCTTAGGGGCACCTCTTTTCACCCTTCTCCATCTGGACATTGATCCATTGACCCATGCCCTCTGGATGTGACCATCCAGCCATTTCCTTATCCACCAAACAGTCCATGCATCAAATCCATATATATGGACATTAGAGAGAAGGATGCTGTGAATGAGCATGTCAAAGGCCTTGAAGAAGTCCTGATAGGTGACATCCATTGCTCTTCCCTTGTCCACTGACAGAGTCACTCCATGGTAGAAGGCCACTATGTTGGTCAGGCAGGACTTGCCTTTATTAAAGCCATGTTAGATATCTCAAATCACCTCCCTGTCCTGAATGTGCCTTATCAGTGCTTCTAGGACGTATCTCTTCCTTGATCTTCCCAGACACAGAGGTGAGGCTGATAGGTTGGTAGTTCCCATGATACCCATTTCTACTCCTCTTTAAAATGGGTATAATGTTTCCCTTTTTCCAGTCAGCAGAGACTTCATCTGACTGCCATGACTTTTCAAGTATCACGGAGAGTGTCTTGGTAACTACATCAGCCAGTTCCCTCATGACTCTGGGATGCATCTTATCAGGTCCCATAAACTTTAGTATGTTCAGGTTCCTCAGGTGGTTATGAATCTTATTTTCACTTATAGTGGGAGGTCACCCTGGTCTCTGTCCTGTGGTCCTTCAAATCAGGAGATGTGAAGAGAGAGATTGCCAGTGCAGACCAAGGCAGACCTCAACCTTCATCTGTTGTTACTAGCTTACCATCCTTACTCATCAAGGTGGGGATTCTTTCTTTAAGCTTCCTTTTCTGACTGGCATCCCTGTAGAAGCCCTTGTTATTCTTTGCATCCCTTGCCTTCCTGACCTCATCCCTGCTCAAAAGGGCAGTTTCCCCGTACTCTTCCCAGGATGCCTGTCCTTGTTTGAACTGCCTATGCAGTTCCTTCTTGCCTTTTAATTTGACCAGCAGTTTTTGACTCTGGTCTTTTAACTTCCTTGCATGATTTCTTACACATGGGTATTGAGAGCTCTTGTGCTCTATAGAAAAACTGTGTCCTTAAAGATATTCCAACACTATTCCTGAGGAGCCCTTGTCCCTTAGGACTGTTACCCATGGGGTCCTACTGACTAAGTTCTTGGAGAGCTCAAAGGAGATGGTCTCCAGATAATGATCACTTCTTAAAAGGAAATACTCCAACAAGCCTCTTTCAATGTATCTTTTGACATATTTTGAGATTTACTTAGTGTGAGACGATGAAAAAAATTATTCAGTCTCTGATTTTCTGTAAGGAAGATGTATTTTACTGGAAAGTCATATAGACAGTAACTTCTGTTTCCAAGGAATTTGTGTTGCCAGAAAAAAAATATTCATGATCCTTCCCATAGATTCCTGGCATAAGGAGGAGAAAAGATATTTCACTTGATTAATAGAAATAGGAAGAAAAAAAATCAATAACCATCTTTCTGGAAAAAATAGATCCACAGGAAAAGGAAAAAGAAAAGAGAAGGGGGAAGGGAAAGGAAAAGGGGAGGGGGAAGGGGAAGGGAAAGGGAAAAAGAAAAAGAGAAGGGAAGGGAAGGAAGCATGAGTGCACATACCACATCGACTGGTAGAAATTAAACTTTGAATGTGGGCATTTATTTGCCAATGAAATGATGACATGTTGAATTAGAGCACATTTCAGAAGGAAATAGTTCCCTGTAGAAACCAAGCAGAACTGTCCACATCCTGCAAACACCCAGAAGTGTTGTCATTTGATAACATTTTGTTTTTGCAGTAAGTAGCAAAGTACTGATCTTCTTTATTTACCAGGTCATTGTCTTTTCCTCAACTCTAATGGGAGCTTTTTTGGCTTTTAAGGACAAATGAAAAAATTTTGCTCTTAGCATATTTTTCAAGATTGGAGTCAGAAGTTATTTCATACCCTAACATAGAAAATGACAGGGCTTAGAGGAAATGTTATTCTAATTGCCCTGACATTTGGTGGTTTTATAAAATATTTCTCTAAACAGGAGATAGTATTTTCCAGTCTGGTCAGTACAGTATTAAATAGTCAAAATTATTATTTCACATATACTTCAGTATTTGTGCTACAGAGTCTTTCTTCCAGTTTATTTTATAGAAATGTTCTAGTTTGAATTTGATGCTGAACCAGAGCCACAGGTCAGTATGCTTTGTCAGGAAAATGTTTTCTAAATAGCATTAAGTATGGAGATTTACATCAGGAATGACTCTACACATGGTTAATTCCTCCATCCTGTCAGCTGTAAATAAGAACTGATGTTAAAAAGGTTGTAATTTATGTTAATGATAGTGCCAAAAGCATTAGTATAATGCTCTTTATATGGGTTTATGCAAATGGTTGATTGCTACTGAAGTGTGCACTAACATAGAGCACATCCCCAGGTAATTTATGGGAAAAGGAAAAGGTATGAAATACTAAGTGAGGCAATGATCAGTGAGCAGTATCATTGCCTCAGATCAGTACACATTTTCAGAAGTGTTCATCATTGCTTCAGAGGAGGAAAAAAAACATACTGTACAAAAAAGCCATGATACACAGAATAGTGATTAGATATGCAATGCAGTGCAAAATAAGATGATACCTTTCAATAAGCACTGTGAGTCTGAGCAATAATTTTAAAAGTTACATTCATAAAAAAATCAGGAGCCCAGGAGTATTTTCAGATGTTTTTTTCTTTTTTGGTTTGACACTTCACAACCTCCCTGGGCAACCTGTGCCAGAGCTTGGCCATCACAGTAAAACAGTGTTTCCTGATGTTCAGAGAGAATATTCTGTGTTTCAGTTTGTGCCTATTGTCTCTGGCCCCATCACTGGGAACCACTGAGAAGAGGCTGGATTGCTTCTTTATGCCCAACCTTCAGGTATTTATACCTGAAATGACAAAAAGAATGTTCTGTACCATAGAATGGCATGCAGAAAAACCAGGGTTAGAAGAAGAATGGTGTTTGACTTCCAAGTCAGCAGTTGCTAACTTCCAAGTTATCAGCTGCATGGAGAGTGGCTGGGCATTGGTCTGCTTGAGGGGGATTATGAGTGATTGACTTTGCATGATTTTTTTTCTTCACTTTCCAAGCTGTCTTTGTCTTGACTCATGTGATTTCTCACTTTTACTCTTCCTATTCTCTCACCTGGTCCATGGAAGGAGAGTGAGTTAGTGGCTACATGGGTGCTTATGAGGTGTCTGGGTCAGCCCACCAGGCTTTAAATCCTAGAATTTGAAATCAATGCAAAACTGTTGCTAAGAGGTGCAAACTGATTCTATATTTCAGTACAAATAAAGCAGTTTGTTTTGGGTTTTTTTTCAAACAGCTATTACTTGACAAGGAGAAATACATTAATAACTTGAGATGTTTAGTCAAAACCAAATACAAGGGTTGGACTTGATGATTTCTGAAGTCCCTTCCAACCCAGCCAATTCTATGATTCTATGAATATATGTAGCATAATGGCCACAGTTGCAACTTGGCAGGAAATTATTACCAATGATTATTCAACCTTACGAAACTACAAAACAAATTATATTGTCAATTAATATTAATATTTAATAATTTGCTAATATCATCATTATGGGTTTTGAAAAAAATATCTTCAGATGAACCCATTTTAATTAAACTCGTGCAATAGAATTTTAGTTCTTCTGTGGTCCTAACTAGAGGTTAGTTTGGCATTTCCCTTTTTCTAACTGAGCAATTTGGTAAGTAAAACTATCTTAAAAAATTACAAATTAAACTTCCAAAAGTATTTACTTTTCCATATTGTGATAATGTAGAATGCTACACCAGAGGCTTTCAGATTTATGATAGGTTTGTTTTTATCAGTCTTAAGGATTTTCTTCTCCTGTTTCAGTCTAGTTTTAAAAGCTGAATTGGATGGTTGTGCAATTAACCTGTTCTAAGCTATGCAGTTTTTACTAATGAGCTCAGATGTTGCAAAGACTAAGCTGGGAGGATGTGCTAATTGCAGTCTGTCACATGATTTGAGGCAAATGTGAGGGCTTCAGGCAAATGAGTTGCTGGTGTCATATGGTAGTGGTGGAAGGGACAGACCTCTCTCAACTCTGCTCATTCCTAAACCACCACTGGGATGCCTGCACAACTGGCCATGTGAGGAGATTAGGAATATAGCAGGGACTTGGCCAGGCTTCAAGTACTATAGAGAAGATTCTTGCTCCCCTCCCAGCTTGTTGACTTCCAATGTGGAGTTACACAAACATTCAGCTGAAGTGTGTTGGCTAAATTTGCATATATTTCTAAAATATTGAACAAAAAATAGTGCATTTGTAGGAGTCAGATACTCACGGAGGAATTAGTTGAGGGCTCTGGGGAGTGTACTGCCAATCCTGAGATAGTTATTTTTCTCCTGTTTGCCTGAATTTAAAAATCATTGAATAAAATGTTGATTCTCAGGTCTGGTTTTTTGCAGCTTTTCCATTTAATTTTGTTATGGTAACACTATGCTTCTTTACATTCTTCTATTCCTAAATAAGTTATGTTGAAAACCAGAGTTCATAATTATTCTGTGTTCTTGGTCATGAGAATAGAAAGTCTAAGAGACAAAAATCCTGTGAAAATACATTGATTTCCATTTTTAAATTAATTTATTCCTTGATTTCTTCAAAAAGACTGAAGGTCTCAACATAATAATTGTGAAAACTGTATCATGATGTCTTTATATATCTTTAATTGATTTCACTCCGAAGATTTTAAGTTTATTGTACTACAACACACTAATTCTGTGGGGATGAAAATACAAGGTATCAGAGTTACCAAAAGTAGTATGTAATCCTTTGTACTAACAGGTATTCTTAGAACATCATTTGTTGTTCTAGAAATCATCATTAAAACTAAGAAGTATACAATGATGTATGAGTTAATAACTTATATAGCTCTTAGTTATTTTGGGGGATACTGTCAAGAATAAATAATATCAAAAATATAATAATAATATATAAATAATAAATATATAATAAATATAATAAAAAATATCAAAATACCCATTCTAATTTGCAAAGCAGTAGTAGTGAGAATTAAACTGAAAGGCAGACCGGTAATGTCATGAAAGAGCAGTCTTCAAATAAAACATTAAAATATAATAAAATAATTGAAATTATAGATAGGGGAAAAGAAAACAGTGAAGTTATGATTTTTATTCTCAGAGCACAGCCTGGCAAGAAATAGAGATGTCCCAACAATAGAGTCTTTCATTATTGTGTTTTGTTCTTATTTAAATGATCAGTCCTACTGGGAAATTAGTCTAATTAGTATTGTCATTATACTCTGCCTTAATTTGTGTTGATTTAATTTGCCCTTTTTCTTTTCCTTGCTTTTTGCACCCACCAGTTGATTTTTTTCATATCTAATGTATAAATCTCTTAAATACTCAGAGGTGGCTGTACTTTCATATATTTACACTGAGGAGAGGCAAAAAGGAGAGAGCAAGTACACACAGCTGCATCAATGTAGGAGAAGGTATGGCTGTGGCCAGAGACTTCTGTGGGGCACAACAGATTTTAACTGCAGAACACTGAAGTGCTACATAGAAGTTAAAGAAAAAAACAAACTAGTGAATTTTTCAGTGAATTAATATATAGAACTGGTATTGGCCTGCTGCTCGAACGTATTACATCAATGTTTTTTCAAGTCAGCCTGTTTAGTTTTATGATTTTATCTTTTGAATTATAGTTTCAATTTAGTGCAAGGAAGGCTTGACCACATCATATCTAAAACTTATTTTGGCTCACTGATTCCAAGTGAATCCAATTGGCTCACTGAGCCCAAGCTTACCTTACCTACAGTAGTGACAAAGAAATGAGAAGCTGTATTAAAAAAAGGCAGAGGGAAAGTTGATGACTCATGATGATGAGAAGCATGACTCCTAACTAGAGAATTTAGTACCAAAAAAAAATGGCTTCAGGTTGGCATGATTTCTTCTGTGCATAGACTGCTTCTGCTGAGTAATATCCATGAATGATTACTAGCAGGAGACTTCTGATTCAAATGTTTTCAGGTTAAGTGGTTGTTTCCTGAACATCTGTTTAGTGAGAAGGGAAGAGACTCCTAAGATAATTGCTATTTTTTCTTCTTTCCTTATTGCTGTTCTTGTTGCCTGACTTTGCCTGACTTGACTGCTGTTGTTTGTGTTATTAGTGTAATTGCCATTAATCCTTTATTTGTTTTGCTTCTGCCACAATTTGCAGCATCTCCCATGGCCCTAATGTAATTATATCATTTTGCCTTCACACTGTTCTTTCCTACTTAGAAGCTGTAACAAATAAAACCTGGGAGGGAGTATTTCAACATCAAAAGAAAGATTCATAACAAGGCGAGCACCTTTTCTTCCAGAATTACTGTATTCAAGTTCTTCCAATTCTTGTGCTTGCTAACTTAGTATCAGTATATAAGTACTAGCATTGTTAGTGGTAGTACTAGTCTCTTCAAACAATCTTATAGCAACAAACAAGATAATCTGGAATAAAAAATACCATAGGAAAATCATATATTTTCTGGAGGACACTCAAGGTTTGCCACCACAATTGCAATTAGACAGAAAGAGTAGACAGGCAGATATCATGATCCCTGCAGATGCTGATTGTAACCTTTCTGATCCAGGAAGAAATGCTCGATTGGGCAAAATCTGTACTAACCCTTTAGCTGATGAGAATGTGTTAATGTCAGTGGAAGAGCATGGGTATTTTCAGTAGGGAATTTTTTCAAGAAATCTCAGGAGGTGAGTAAAAGAGAAAACATAATGTACATTGTAATAAATGATTCATTATTTTCTTACCATATAAATGATTGGGAGACTGTAATTTTCATTAGGATTTCTGTAGGATTTCTATATAATTTGTCAGGCATGTGAGAGTTTATTACAATTTTTGCATATTTTATAAATTAATAGACAATACCCTACTTAGGATCACAAATTGCATTTGATTCTAGTGCTGCCTTTCCTATACATCTGTGATAAAGGTTGATGACTAGTCCCATCTAGAATTTTTCTAGATCTATTTTCAAGTACTTTAGACTATCTTAAATATTTCCCTGTACATAGTTTTCTTTCCAGGATATCATTCAAACCTATAATGGTACACTTCAGTTTTGGATTACTGTAGTAATAAACCTCAGAGCACAAAAGAAATTTAAGATATTGACTGACAAATGAAGGGAGGTTGTTGTCAGGTCCTTCTTTGATTTAATAGCATAGTGACTGAGGTATCCACCAAACATCCTGGTTCCACCATGTCCCTCTAGAAACCCAAGGTTTACACATTTCTGAAAGTACTTTAAAGAGGTGCTGTAGGGAACTTTTCTCAATATTTCATGTCCCAATTAACATTAATTGTAAAGCATCCACTGAGGCAGAGTTTTGCCTCCCATGTAAGTCCTCACTAAGTTCATAGAGCTGTTACCTCTAAGGTACTGTGGATGAGCCAGTTCCAAAACGACAGGTAAATAAAGATGAAAAAAACCTTTTCCTTGTACTAAATGCCTACTGCCTTGTCAAATCTTGTCTTGGAAATTCTTTAATGTGTATAACATTTTGAATGAAATCATAAGGGAGATGAAAAAGATTTTTATGACAATTAAAATGGACATCTTGAGGTGGAATAGACAGGATCTAGACCCTTCTTTAATGAGCAGCATTAGGAAAAGAGATTGAGTTGAGCCAGGTGGGAGTACTTGAATACATCCTCAGAGAAGTGCCTGAAAGCATAAACTCTCAGTGACTTTCTAAAAGTCTGGCCTCAGCTCTCACCCCGTTATCTTTCAGTGAAATCATGGAGAAGTTTCAGATGATGATATGTCTTTCAGCAAAAAATGTTTTTCTTGAAAACACTCCACATACATCAAATTTGGAAGCTATTCTGAGACTTCTTTAGTACCCACATCTTATGAGATAACAAAAATTGCATAGTGGAATAGCTTGCCAGAGAAGAGGTTCATCTGACATATGCATTAGCTGTAGAATAAAATTCTATAGCAAAATGTAATGTGAATGCTATATAAATATGTACTGGTTTTTCTGAATCTGTCTCAAGTTTTTAATTGGTTATCTTGTGATAATACTTTATGTTAATGTCTCTCAGTGTGTGTAAACAAATGTATTGGTAGAAATTTATGTCCCTATTTATATCAGACATATAACTAAAGTACTATTTATAAGTTGCACTGTAGAATTAATGAGTGGGATGCCAACTTCTACTGTTTGAGTGATACACAGTACTACTGAGTTTCTTTGGACTTAATTTTCAGAAGCTAATTGAGTGATGAAAAATGGGCACTCGAAACCATATATCCCAGGGAAAAAATGTCCTTAACCTGGTAGATCCATCAGTTGCACACGTACAAATACAATAGTATGTATCTACAAATACACGAGAGAGTATTTATTGGGATACTCACATAAAAATGAAAAAATATTTGCAGTGTTATTTTATCTAAACTCTCAATGATATGTCAAAGGTAATTTTCTTCATCTAATATTTTTATTATTTATTATTTTGTCATTGTGTAATAGGTTATGATGATGGTACTTTCCTACTCTTCTATGTACTTTCTTTAAGAGGAGATAAGCAAAATCAGTAGATGTACCCTTTAGAAAAAAAGTGCTTCAAAATCAATTATTGTATTTTCATACATAATTCAGTCCCTATCACTTTTCTTTCCATCTGATGAATTTTTTAGAACAATTATCTAACACTCCATGAACTATAAAAGGGACACAGTGACTGTTTATTGATTGCATAGTGTTTTCATGTCAAAATACAAGCAAACTGTCAGAAATGTAGCATATATAATTATGGATTTGATATTTATGAGGAATTTATGGAACTTTGGTAAAGCCTGTAATAATAATGAGTTATAACAATATAGGGGTGGTACTACTGATGCTGTTCAGACCTATGAACAGTGTGATTTTCTTTTTAGTTCCTGTATTTTTTATGAATTTAAAAAACTATTTGGAGGCTGCATGTGGTCCAGGTTTCTGTGATAAATGAACTGTTACTTTGCTTCAGGCATTTTTAAAAATAATTAGTGGAGCATATTGATTAGACATTAGTACTGTACATCACCAAGTATGTGGAAACATAAATTCCTAATGAAATTAAAAGTGTCTTGGAGCTGTGCAAAACAATACAGACAGCTTTAAAATATTTAGGTTTTAGATGGGTATTGCTAGCATTAACTCCTTTAAGGACTAGTTTATCCATTGATAGGGGTCAGAGCCTCTACAATAGTTGGGTGCCTCAAAAGTAAGTGTGCTGCATGCAGTGATACAGAGGAGCTAGGGGTAGGTATGTTTCCCAAGAATATTGGGCTTAGCCTGTCACCATAAACAGTGGTGGTTAAAAAGCTGAGTTTATTCAGATGAACCACCTAGAATTTTGAAAGGAAGCCAAAGCAGCGCTCAAGTTTTACTCCATTTTTTAGGCAGTGAAGGCAGAGCTTAATTGGTTTTCATTCATCTCTCCCCTTCAAAGCAAAGCTGTGAGAAGGAAGTTCTATGGATGTTTCACTCTTTTATGCCCAACACACAGGTCAAGTCACAGAGAGATCTTTGAAGTTCTTTATGAAATTAAAGGTATTACCCAAATTAATCCCTGGTTGACACAGTTTCCAGTATATGCCAATTGAATCATTATTTACATTTTCTTCAGATTTTGGGGGTGTTGATGTTCCCAAAAGTGTAGAATCGTTTACAGCCTGTAAAAATACCTGGTTTTGGTGAAGCCTTTTGAAAATAAGGCTCAGTTGAGTAGAACATCTGAATGTGTTACTAACAACTAGACCTAGCTAGGTGAAGTTTGTAATACTAATAAAGAAAATGTTACTGGTAATTATGTGTATAATTTTTTCATGTTTTCCATACCCAATAAGAAGTTACACCCACACACCTCTATCTTAGAAAAATCAAGGAATAAAATTAGATTTCAAGTCCAGAGGAGGAACCAAAGTATAGAGAGGAGAGAGAGACAGTGTTTTGATTACATATGCTTGCTAACGAGTGAAAATGCTTCTTTAAAGTATCTGAAGCCATCAGCATTTGAATACCAATCAGGCATCTTTATACTGTTTAATTTCCACTTTGAAAGGGTGGTTTTTTTAGTGGTTTAAAGAAAATTACAGTTGAAATAAGGATCATGATTTCATTTGCAATCTGTTGTCATAATTTGTTTAAATCTTTCATCTAAAGAAAGGTATGGTTTATCTTGTAAAGAGACCTTCCTTTTCCTGTCATTTGAAGGATGAATTGATTAGCTTTCTAGGGAGCTTGAGTGCATAATGACTATAGAATAAAGGCAGGAATTGTATTGGGATTTCTGCTTTCAACCCTGCCATTGATTTATGATATGTTATTGAGTACCTGTCATGCTTCTTTACTTTTTCTCCACGTACGAGACAGAATGGTGAGACCACACCCCTTAGGAATGTATTTTGGTGCCTGTTACAAAAAAAAAAAAAAGCTGTGCTAGTGCTGATTATTAATTTAAGCAGCATAATTCCAGTGTGCTCCCTGTCACTGAGTTTGTAATTCTGTTATTGCTTTTGCCTTTATTACAAATCAAGCAAGAAATGTGTAATTGGCGGAAGCTGGATTCTCTGTCATGTTGCTTCCTCATGGGACTCTCTTTCTTTAGTTGTATTTTATTAGATATGCCACATTTGTGTCCAACAACCAGGTCAAAAGTGAGCTTCAGCACCTGGGGATATCCTACCTCAGATCCCTTATCTCACATGTAAAGTATGACACTCTGTCAAGGCACAGGCAGTCCTTTCTTCCAGAAAGAAAATTCCTTTGCTATTTCTTATCAAGAAAAGTCACATGAAGTGCACCTTCCTAAGCTCATCATTCTGAAACTGGGAAGTATAGTAAGAATCTAATTATCAAATGCATTACATCTGCATATAAACCAGTTTAACAGCACAAGTCAAACCCTGAGCAATCCAGTGATTCTCCTGATGGACATAAGCTAATTAAAAGCATTAGACACACTGTCCATATTTATATTGACATCTCTCAGAGAAAGGAATTTTGGAGACATTATTATCACTCTTTAGCAGCAATTATTTCTCTTCAGACAGAAGAGAAGTCAGTAATGTATCTGTGGCTTTTCTGTGTGTCTGTAATTTCAGTCTCACTGGATTCTTATATTTGTTATATGTGTGCTTTTACACATCCTATTTCACTGCCTTGTGTTTAAAACGGAGTTTCTTCACCCTAAATAATATCTTCTTCAGCCTTTTGAGGCTTTTTTTTGTCCCAAATATGGCTATTTGTTTTCATAGTGTAATGGTAGAGTGAGTTGAACTACTGTGGCAAATCTTGGTCATATTTTTAATTGCTTCATGTAAGCTTCACTTTTTTTCTGCCTATAGAAGAAAAAGAAGTAGTGCACGTCATGATGATTTGATATTTCCCCAAAAGTATGTTACTGTCTTTTGGGGGAAAAGACTTTGAATTCATAAAGAATCAGCACACTACTGCAATGACTCAGTGACTTCATAATTTAAATAGCATAAACAAAAATTTCAGCAGTTGTGCTAGCTAGAGTACAAACAAGAAGAGAACCAGAAAGAATCTCCATTCCTTATTGGATGTGGGGGGAATCCAACATGTGCATCCAACAATGAGGAAAAGGCTGAAATACCTTATGCCTTCTTTGCCTCTATCTTCATTAGTCAGACCAGCCACTCCCAGGGTATTCACCCCCCTGAGCTGGAATATGAGACTGGAGAGCAGCACACAACCCTCATAATCCAGGACGAAGCAGTTAAATGACCTGCTATGGCACCTGGACACCCAGAAGTCTATGGGGCCAGGTGGAACCCATGCTAGAGTATTGAGTGAGCTGGCAGAGAAGGTCACCAAGCCTTTCTCCATCATCTACCAACAGTCTTGGTTAGCAGGGGAGATCCCAGATAACTGGAGGTTTGCCAATGTGATGCCCATCTACAAGAACAGCTAGAAGGAGGATCCAGGAAACTACAGGCTTGTCAGTCTGATCTCAGTGCTCAGAAATATTTTGGAGAAATTTATATTGAGTTCTCTCACATGGCAAGTATAGGACAGGCAGGGGATCAGGCCCAGCAAGCATGGGTCCAGGAAGGGGAAGTCCTGCTTAACCAACCTGGTTACCTGCCTATTGGACAAAAAAAAAGGCTGTGGATGTATTCTAGCTGGACTTTAGTAAAGCCTTTGACACCATCTTCTACAGCATTCTCCTTGAAAAGCTGGCATCTCATGGTGTACTCTTCATTGGATTAAACACAGTCTGCACGGCCAAGCCCAGAGAGTTGAAGTCAGTGAAGTTAAATCCAGTTGGTGGCTGGTCACCAGTGATGTCCCCCAGGTCTCAGTTTTGGGCCTGGTCAATATCTTCATCAGTGGTCTAGATGAGGGGATTGAGCTGGTGAACTGTTGAGTGGTACATACTGCTTTTAAATATTTTTTTCCACAGGCTTCCATTGTTACAAATGCTCTCAGGCATACAGTGTGATTCTCAGGGTCCCCTACACACAGGGACAGGAGTTGGGTTCAATCAATCTGACGGAATCCCTTCCAGCTCAGCTTGTTCTATGATTCTATGAAATGTCATAGGTAACTTCTGTGCTAATGGTAAAGCACGTATACAAAGAAGGCTTCAAAAGCAAACAAGAGGGCTGTTTGATAGAAATGTCATAATTTTTTAGTAATAACTTTCTCCTAAGCTGAAATGTAGGATTAAAGATAGGAAGGAGATTTTGCTGTCTTCAGGCAGTTAAGTAGAAATTATTTCTCTTTAAGTCTCATATGCATGTTGCAATTTGCATTTTAATTTTAATGTTTTGAAGTGTAAAAACATATTTAGGGAAATGGTCTAATTACATCTCTGTAAACAGCCATATGTTGCCATTTGTATTAAATTTAAGGGATGATTAGAATGACAAAGATTTTACTGCTTGCAAGAAAAAAGATTAAGTGCCCACTTGTAAAATCTATATATCTTTTCTTTTTTAAAACATATCTTCAATTGCAGTTGTTCCTAAGTTGGTTTTGAAAAATAGAGGACAAATGAGAATTTACAGACAAAGTAATCCAATATTACCTCTTATTAGGTGATGAATACCACATAAATGCCTACTCGCAGCCAGTTTTCCTCTTCTTACTTGTAACTGAAATTGCAAATAATTTTTGGCAGAAATACTCAAGGACTATTGCAAGCAGTGCTTACTCACTGCCATGAGTTCTTCAACCTATAAGATGGTGAACGGTCCATGAGGCAGCAATGAAACCATCTTCCTCTTGAATTTGCAATTTAACCTACATTAACACAGCCTATGTACTGGTGTGGTCTTTAAAGAGGCATAAGGCAATTAATCTGCAAGGAAACTCGAGTTCACTGAGGTTGAAAGGCAGAAGAAATGGCGTTTGATCTTAACTTGAACTGTTGCACATTTAAACATGACCTTTTCATCCTTTCAGCAAAAATATATTTGCACGTTTTTCTCTGCCATGTCCAAAAGGGATTACCTAAACTATTATTAGTAATTATGCACAGGGAACATGCTCAGGGGGTACAGATTTTATGTAAGAGAGGAGCTGAATTTACGGAGATTTGCCATGCTGTCTGTTTGTGAAAATTCAAATGAGGTTTATCATCAGGAGACTAGTAAATATGAGTCTACAGAGCTGACCACTATCTGGCTCAATGAACTTCATTCAAACCACAGAATGGTTCTGCATCTCTGTAATCTTCGACTTTACTGTTGTATTCAAAATAAATGCAGAATTATTTCAAAATTCAGCTACCATTCGCTGTAACTACTCCATAACACACTAAAAGAAGCATAAAAGTGTCCTATTTGCCTTGTCATTCATTTTTTATGAGGTACCATTTTGTCTGAGCACACTACAAAGATTTACTTACAAGACACTCATGATCTGTTAAAATGTTTTCTATTATCAGAGAAATGAAAAGGCGTTGCTGAAAAAATTAGTTTCTCTATTTTGACCATTTTTTGAAGAAGGAATGATAATACTTTTAGGCAGGCTTTCCAGTATTTAAGGGAAACAATTTACAACATTCCTTTAAATCAAGGAGGAGTTAAAACAAGGAGGAGTTTTGTAGCAAACCCTACAAAATCCAAGATTGTTCTTTTCTTCTTTGGTGTCTGCAATACAGTATCTGGCAGTTTCATATTTTCTATATGAAATATAGAAATTCTATATCTGTCCATAAAACCTGTTATTCTTTTAATCATCTTTGGTTCCTTAGTTAATAGAATTTTATAAAATTATGAGGATGATGTAGCCAATTAGAAAAGATATTACTTTTTGAGTATGACTGTGATATAACAAATATCATAGACAGTACAAACTTTGAAAAGAATAACATGTATCAGACCTTAATTGGGATTTCATTCCTTTCTTCACTTTAATAGTCTGTGCCTATGAAATTAATTTTTAGATGTGGTGAGCACTGAATACTTCTTTTGAAATTAGTGGGAGGTTTTTTTTAATTAAAATAATGCCTTGAAAGTATATGTATATATGTATATACATATAAATTTTAGAAGTGAACATATGCAGAGTTATGTTCTCTATGACTGTTGGTCTTATACTTCTTCACATTGTTTCTGGCATAATTTCAGAAATAAGGAGTACAAACCTGCATTACTTATACATCAGCTTGTCTGACTGAGGCTCCTAGGATGAATCTGAGCAAATAGATCACTAACTGGATTCCTTAAGTCAGTCTCTGGCTAAATATGAATCTGAAAGACCTGTGAGCATTTTCGGACTTGTGGGTTCGGTTCTCTTCTATGGCCATGGGTAGTGCTTCATTGTGTACTTGTCTCAGCAAAAGGAACAGGGTGTATTGTGGAGAAGGTGAGGATTGCACTAACCAAACCCCAGCACGGGACATCTGAGGATCAGGACACATACATTGCCCCAGAAGTGTGCATTTGCCTGTGCAGTACTTGCTGTTTGTACAAGTTTTCTGTAGAGTCTTATCTGTGCTTGACCAGGACTGGTTAGATTTTGGAGCATTCAGAAGAGGGAAAGGGGCTTGGCTTAGCAGTTGTATAGATATTTCGTCCACATGCATACTCTTAAAGTTCATGTGCCATAGTGGCCTAAGATGGAAGCCCTTCAGTGCCCCGAATGTGATAGTCAGTCTCAGCTGACCCAAACCATTCATGTTCTTGAGATTGGCATAGCTAAGTATTTCTTTTAGTTAGGTACAAATCTGCAGCTGCCCATAATGACTTTCTTGTTTAGTCATGTGATGTATTCATGCATGTGGCCCTGATCAGTTATTTTATCATACCTATCTCCAGTAATTACATAAACAATTTGATATCATTAAAAAATCCTTGCTAATTAACTATTCAGATCTATCTGGTATATTGAGGCACTCAGATAAATTAGGTGTATTTCAGTAAGAGAAAAATATCAAGATCTATAGAAAGCTTAGTTCGTGCAAATGGGAAGAATTGAGAGTTGCTTTGAACTGCTGAAATTGTAAAAGGTGATACTTCAATCTATATGGGAATCAAGGGATTTCACAAATTGGGACCTTTCGTAAAACAATATGTATTCTGTGAGAAGTAAATTATATTGAAAAGAGAGGCATTCCAAATGTATTCCAACATTACTAGCTTAGATGCAGTATGTAAACGTCTAGGGAATTTTGCTTTCCATTCTTTCTTTCCTAAAGCTAAGGGCTTGGAGTTTCTTTTAGTCTCACAGGTTGGATCCATTGTAGTTCATACTGAAATGACAGCTTTATTTTTTATTTTAATATTTTAATATTTTAATTAGATACCATCTAATTTATAAGAACATTTTCTCAGTTTTAAAAAATGTTCTATTCCAGGACCATAATTCTGGAACCTTTATTCCATAGCTGGGAGAAATGGGCCTGAGCTACTAGTATAGTTTTTATTACTGATTTGTAGCAGTTAATCAAGTTTAAAATGTACATTGTTACTACCACAGGAGTTGTAATTAGAATTATACAAACATTTATTTGTAAAGGATCTCTGTAGGTCATCTAGTCCAACCCATAGCAATTGGTTTGGAGAAAACAAACTAGCAGATGGCTGGTTACAAAGCTGCCTTGCTAAACTGGGCTCTTTTCTTTTCACTGTTATATGGATAGTGGAGCAAGAACAGACCTAAGTTTGCTTCAGCTAAAATGCTTTTCTTGATCCTTCCTGAGCCCTAAAATAATAGGCCACAGTGGTAGTTAGATCACAGAAAGAATCACAGAAAGTTAGGGGTTGGAAGGGACCTCAAAAATTGAGTCTAACCCACCTGCCAGAGCAGGGTCACCTACAGGTGACCATGTTAAGGATTTTTGAGATTCACATTTATCTTGTGTGAGTCTGTGTCTTGGAAAAAAAGTTACAGAAAGTAACACAGTAACAGTTACACAGTAACACACAGTTACAGAAAGTAACTGTGGTATTTAATTTTACATCCTTCCAAAAGTTAAAAGGTATGAGTGCCAGAACTATTTTTTAAATCAAAACTGATCTATATAAAATGCAATAAAATCTTTGAATTAGTATTCAGCTCAAGCTTTGATTCAAGATTGTGGTTTTTTCAAGGAAATCTGAAGAAATTCCAAACTCATACAGATATAAAATTAAGACAAAGATAATAGGTATATTCTGAAACCAAGACAGGCATTCTTTTTGTGGATCTGGTTAATGGGAGATTAACATATGTCTTTATATGTCTTATAAATCAAGCTAGACACTTTTTATAAGGCATGTAAATGTCTGAAGAAGCTGGCAGCACAGACTCTGGGTTTTTTTCCATTTGTCTGATTTATGTTTAATTCAATGAACATATCATCCCTGTGTGGTTATGATATTACATCAAATTAGATATGATGGTACTCAAACTGTTTAGACAATGTTCCATTGCCTGTTTTTCTTTGATGGATAGCTGTCAAAGGACCTAGTTATGGATTGCTAGCCCTGAGCCAATGCACACTGGAAAATATTAATTTCAGACTGATAGATTACTTCATATCTGATGCATGTCTCTGGCAATGTTTAAAATGTCTTAACTGACTGAACAGCATTTATGTTATTTATTGTATTGTATGTAGCAGTTCCAAACCCTAGGCAAGAAAAGCACTTAGCCAGACTAATACAGAATTAGAAAAGGATATTTTGATTTAATTCTATGCTGTCCAGACAACAGAAGACAAATTCAGGGTAAGTAATAAAATTGACTCAAAGTTAGTGGGTACATACACTAGGTAAATATAGTTAATCTTATCTGCATGAAATTTAGTCACTTGGAGTCAATATGATATATTGTGTATGGATTAACCTTTGTATACTCATATTACTTTGTCAGGACAAACAGACATTTGTTCAGTTCATTATTCATGCTGGATTTTTTAATATCCTTCAGTACTGTTTCATCATTTGCATCTCTTCTCACTGGTATTTATTTCTCTGTGAATAAGTGAATCAAGCACATTCAATCTTATCTGTCAAGTCAGTTTGTACCTTAATCAACATTTCTATGTTTATAGGCATTTATAATGTAAACAGTATGTACCTATAGTTATATAAGAACATTTCTTATAAAAGCACAGTGTCTTTTAAAGAAGAAAGGATAACACTAAATAGAATATCAACTCAGAAGAAGAAATTTCTCTTCCTCTATGCAGCTAGCATGAACTGTAATTCTTAGACTGTGTCTTTCCAAAACATTGAAAAAGGGACATTCTGAGCTCAATGACAGAATCTCCTTCTTCTGTTATGTGCTGTTTTTTACTGCGTTACACTGAATTGTATTTTCTCAGCTTAGCTCTGGAATGGAAATCTAAACTCCAAGGTTCTGTTTCTGGCACTGTAAAAACTTCAAGACTCTTAAAGCTACATGCAAGATTTGTTAAAATAACTTTTAGTTATTTTAGATTTAGATTTTTAGTACCTTCACTTCATTTTTAGTGCCATCACTTTAAAAGAACATAATTTAGAGATTAAAAGGTAAATAGTGTTTGAAAATAAAGCTTCCTCCTCATTCTGGCCATGACACAATATGCAAAATACCTGAAACGAGGCACATCTAAAATAGCATCTCAGTTTTGCAACTTTTCTTATTGTTTTCACACCCATCAATCCCCCATATTTCCAGGTTTAAATGTTTCTGAAATATTTTTAACAACATAGCTGGAAAAAAACACTTTTTCTTTGAAAATGCTTTTTAAGTTGGGGAGGGAACAGAACCTTATGTCCTTCAGTTTTCTCGAAGTATAACAGCAGTGTATCATGTGATCCTTTTAGAGTTTTATCTAGAGGAACTTTTGTAGCTCTTCGGTCACTGCAGTCACTAAGTTGAATTCTAATGGAAGTAAGATCTGGGTGTAATAGTCTAAAATTATGACCTCACTAAAAAGAGCAAGTCTAGAAGCTGTGGGTATATATCATCATACCTGTTTCTGTAACAGACAGGAAGAGTGTCCACCTTCCGCTGTCACTATGGGATGACTAGCATCACATCAGACTTATAAATAAGCAGGAACTTATGAATAGGAAGATTATTCCCACCTTGTTCTGCAAAAAAAAAGCACACTAAAATGCTTTTATTTTGTCTTTATGGCATTCCAATAAGATTGACCCTACACAATGAAGTAATGTTGTCAGTGTCATTGAATTTAATTTATCCTTCCTCCCTAGAGATATGTGACTATACAATCAATGAATGTCCAGTACACAGTAATAAGGAATTTGGGCTCTTGTCCTAAGGTACATATGTATGCTTCTTGCTATATGTTGTGTGTGGTGTGCAAGTGATACAGCTCAGCATATAAGTAAATCATCTAGTTACTGGTCTGCAGTTTGAATTTAAATAAGAGGAAAGAAGAAATAGGAATGTGACCACTAAACTGATAAAAAAATACAAAGCAGTGTATTTAGAAAAGCAAATTGCAACCTTCAGAATTTTAAAGTTGTGAATCATTACCCAGTGATCAACAATGACCTCTTACTAAAGCTAAAATTAGAAAGCATGCCTGCCTGATATTTTGCTGATCAGAACTCTTATCATTCTCTGTTCAGCTATAATCCAGATGAAACAGAATAAAATTCTTTCTTACTGTTGTTTAAAATTGTTATGAAATATATATTACATTTGGTTTTTGGTTTTTAGAACTTTTGATTAACTTGCCTTTCTTATTCAGTTAGATGTATTGAGTACATTTTTTAAGAATGAAATAGAATATTTTAAAACTTTATGTCATGAAATCAGTCTCTGTTCTGAAAGGAAAATGAACCTATAGTGCATGACACCATTTAGTGAAGAGGATATTTATATATATCTACTTGGAAAGTCTTCCTCATTTATTTTTACTAAAGCCTTACTCCATGGAGTTGTACTGTCTCCCGTGACAAATTCTCCAGAGTGAAGGGAATGGAAAATTGCTCACAATACTCAGAGCATATGTTTATGTGTGCATAGACACTCATAATCTGTATCCATAAGCTATTAAAAATCCTCTAATGCTAAGACTGATGGTTGTTAATGAAAGGACAAAAAAAGCTTCATTTTAGAAGAGTAAAATGCTGTTAATTTCTGTATGCATTTAAGACTAATAAACTCCTAATTAGGATATGCAAATGAGGGCTTTATGAATTCCATCAGAAACATTCACAAGTACATTATACATAAATCACATTCATTTAATGTATTTTTCTTATGTAATTGGGAAACTGATTGATGAGACAGTCCAATTAGGTCTAATTTACATCTGTATGGAATTTTTTAATATAGTATTATGAATCTAATATGCAAGCAAGGAAAAACTAATTATACCATGTATTTGTTTTAGTAAGTTGAAAGAAAATTGAAGCTGATCTCAAAAAATACTGCTACTGACTTCAGATAAAGGTAATATGAAAATACTGTAGAAGTTTTAGGCTATTCTCATAAAATAATACTGTGGCTTAGTAGCTGTCTCTTAAAACTCTTAGAGTATTGCATTTTACAGGTTTTTTAGATTTCCGAATTCTATTGGCTAAATCAATTAGTAACCAACAATGCCAGAAGGAAATACAGTCTTCTACTAAGGATAGCAAGTTGACAAAAGAGGTAAAAGCAAAATTAAGTCAATTTTTCAGTTATCACCAATGGCCGAGGCTATGCAGCCATTGAAAGAAAGCTATGAGAGAAGGAAAAGGGGAGAAGAGGGGGAAGAGTGAGCTCCTGCAAAGGATCCTGGTGTCTTTCAGTTACACTAGAAATTCCAAGATCTGATTTTCTTTTAATGTAGATGTTCTCTTTCAAAAGAAGAATAATTAACATCAATTTGTGGCTGTGTAATTGGTGCCATCATGAAGGGTTTGGCTTCTATGACAATGGGACATTCTATAATGACTGTAACCTACTAGGGTGGGACAGAATACACTTATCTCAGAGAGGCAGGAGAATCTTTAGTCAAGAGTCTAAACTGAATTTAGCAGGGTGTAAGGTCCAACATGGAAATGTATGTGACATTGCACCTAGTAAGCAAATAGGGCAAAGCAGCCACAATGGTAACAGATGCTCCTCACTAGGTTTCTGAAGTGTCTGTATACCAATGCAAGAATCATGGGGAATAAACAGTATGAACTAGAAATATGGGTGCAGTCACAGGGCTATGATCTCATCTCAATTATAGAGGCTTGGTAGGATAGTTCACATGACTGGAATGTGGTATGGATGATTATGTACTTTTTAGGAAGGATAGACTGACAAGGCATGGTGGTGGAGTTAAGTTTTATGTGAGTGAGCAATAAGAACATATTGAGCTTAACTCAAGAGGAGACGATGACAATATTGAAAGTTTATGGGTAAGAGTTAAGGAACATGCAAACATGACAGATAGTCTTATGGGTGTCTACTACACGCCACCAAACCAAGAAGTAGTTGTCAATTAGGCGTTCTACAGGCATCTGGGAATAGCCTCAAGATCATGTGTCCTGGTGCTTCAATCATCCTGATATTAGTTAGAAAGCTTACACAGCCAAGCATAACCAGTCCAACAGGTTCCTGCAGTGCATTGATGACAACTTTCTGCTGCAGGTGGTTAAAGAACCAATGAGAACAGGTGCAATGCTGGGTCTTGTATTAACAAAAAAAGAAGATCTGGTTGTGGATGTTAAGGTTGGGGGCAGTCTTTCCTTTCCTGTAGTGACCATGACATGTTACAGTTTTTTATTGTCAGGGGAAGAAGGAGGGTAACAAGTGAAATCTCTGCCCTAGATTTAAAGAGGGATAACTTTGTCCTCTTTAAAAATCTGCTTAGAAGTGTCACATGGGCTAGAGCTCTAGCAGGTGTAGGGGGCCCAGTAAGTATTCAAACACTGCCTCCTCCAAGCTCAAGATAAATGTATTGCTTTGATTTAAAAAAACAACAAAAACAAAAAAAAACAAATAGAGAAGGCAGGAGACCTGTATCAATAAGCAGGGAGCTCCTGGGAAATCTCAGATGGAAGAGGGAAGTTTAAAGTATGTGGAAAATGGGTTTGGTTATTTGGGAGGATTATAGAAATGTTGCCAGAGTATGTAAAGATTCAACAAGAAAGGCCAAGGCTCTCTTGGAACTTTGTCTACAGAGGTGAAAGAAAGCAAGAAGAGCTTCTTCAAATATATCAATGAGAAGAGAAAAGGTAGGGAAAAGGTGGGCCCACTGCCAAATGAGGTAGGAGATATGGTAAAAGAAGATGCAGATATGGCAGAGTTGCTGAATGCCTTCTTTCCCTCAGTCTTTACTCCTAAGGCCAGACCTTAGGAATCTTAGTCACTGGAAGCAAGGGAGCAAAACTGGAGGGAGGAAGACTCTCCACTGGTCAGTGAAGACTGTGTTAGAGAGTGCTTGGATAAACTGAAAAAACACAGCTCTGTGGTATAAGCTAGAATATAGGAAGTTCATAGGAAGTTCCACCTCAATATGAGGGGAAACTTCTTTACTGTGAGGGTGATGGAGCACTGGAGAGGCTGCTCAGAGTGGTTGTGGATTCTCCTTCTCTGGAGACTTTCAAACTCTACCTGTAAGCATTCCTGTGTGGTCTGCCCTAGGTTATTTTTCTTTGAAAGGGAGATTGGACTAGATGATCTCTAGAGGTCCCTTTCAGCCCTTGACATTCTGTGATTCTAAGGTTCCCCATGTGGTTTCTTTTGTCAAGTAACATTTGAATAAGGTCTACTGAGAAATTACAGCTAATGTTTCTATAAAGTTATTTGGACAAATTCAGCGTATAAGAAGGAAAAGTGAATGCTTTACCTTTTGGTGTAGGTAATCTCATTCTGTGAGGCAGTTAGCAGTCATAGGAAAATCTTCATTTTATTTTCTCTGTGGAAAAGGCAGTTTATATTCTCATAATCATAATGGATAGATCTTTAAAAACAAACATTCCCCTAAATAATTTGAATCAGAGCTTTCACTTTAAGGGTGGAAGCAGTTCTGACTTTGGATCAGGGTATTTGGAGGTGGCATTACAGACTACTCTTTGTGTGAGAAAAAAAACATTTGTCAACTGCATTAATATACAACATTACCTGTACTTTTTGACCTGTGAATTGAGAGAATTAAATATTTATTTTAATTTATTATGTTGTGCAAAGGTTGAACTACAACAAATATAGATGGTGGTTATGAATGATGATACCATGGAGGACACATTTTCAGTCACCTCCTGTCCAATAGTTTACAGCAAGCATCATCTGAGAACATGCTGTTTTGCTGGCAGTTGCATGTAAGCAGAAAAGCTGGAGGATTATGAGCAGATTTTTAATAAACATTACCAGTGTTTTCACTCTTAAGTTGAATGTAAAAACAACCTCATGGCTATTTCTGAGTCAGATTCAGACAGAAATCCACACCACATCTACATGAGTGATCTTTATATTTGGCCACTTACAAACAACATTATTTTAGAACTGCAACATAATGAGCTTCTCTGGTAAAACTTCATTAGTAAAAAACCCACAACTCAATTAAAATCTTCCTGACTGCAAGGAGCAATAGTACAACTTTTGCTAGTACTTACCACTTCTGCTTCAAGAATATTGCAAAAGCACAGCAATGTTCAAAATAATGAAGTACCACGCTGTCTAATTCAAGGATCATTCCATTCAGAAATGAACAGTTGGGTAGAGAAAAAGGGAACTAATATGCAAATAAGACTGGATAAAGGTTTCAAAACCATATGTAAGTTGAAATATTTTACCATAATTAAAGTTATCAGGTTAAATCAAACCCTTCTGCTTCACTGAACACACCTTTTATAAGCTTTAAAAATACTTTAGAACTTTAAGGCAAAACATTTATATTGAAGTATTTCAATAGATCATAAAACATTTTGATAACTGTTAAAGCTATATGAACATATACCCTAGCTATTTTGTTTATATATCTAAGTCGTATTGCCCTTTGGTCTCTAAATGTAAAATTACTGAAAGAATAATAAGGTCATTCTATTATTTCAGACAGCCAATCTTTTTAAAGAATGTGACAGCAGCAATTTATCAACAAATTAGATCTTTTCTGAAAGACTAACCAAGGTGGCCACCCTCTACTTGAAATTAAATTGCTGCTTCTGTTAACCCCTAGTAACACTCATTTCAGTGAGTGGGATAGAAAGACATAAAATACCTACTTATTCTGTCATTGGAGAACTTGTTTTTCATCCTTTAAAAAGCTTAATATAGAAACTCATTTAGGAGTTTCCACAAATGAAGATGAGAAAGATTTTTTTTCGCTACAATATAGTAAATATGCATTGCTTCTGTTAAAAACAACAAAAAAAATATTTAAAATTTGTTCTCCTTTTTGGCATTGTAATGTAGATACACTGAAAAAAAAAAAAAAAAACCAAAAAAAAACCCCCAAACAAACAAAAAAAAAAGCCTCTTGAATTAGCAAAACCCTGTCTCCACCATTTCTGTTTACACTATTTAAAATGTATCAGGCATATTTCCATCATCAAAACCCCCTCCACACCAGCACTGCCTTTTCTCTGTTTACAATCTTTAAATGTATTACAACTAAGATCAACAAAATGTTAATCAGAATGACTCCTGATAAGCCACCAAACAGCTAATGCAAAGTGGTAGCAAATACTAAAGAATTCAAAAACACTTAAGTGAGGACCTGCATTTCCCAATTTGCAACCTCTGGCAATAGTTGATAAGAAGGAACTTTTTACTATAAAAATTCAGAGGAAAAAAGGCAAAAATCAAAAGTGAACAGAGAGGAAGCAGCACCTAGGAGCAGCAGGCAGCACCCCTACCAGAGACTTCACAGGGACAACCATCCCAGGGTGAGGAGGTGGTACTTTAGAGGGTGAAAAGAATGTTAATTGTTCTCTTTCTTGTCTTAATAGCCCTTTCTCTGGGGTGATTATTTTGTTTAAAAACCTGTTTTCCTTGCGTTTTTCTTCCACTGTTAACCTTTTCTTAAAACTCCTTTCAGCATGGTGTTATTTTTCCTGAAGTAAACTGTTGAAATTCATTTAAAACATAACCTGGTTACTTTTTCAATTTGTAGGACATGTACGCATAGTAGCTAATATTTCCACACAAACAAAGTATAAAATATTAATAGTTACAGACTGTGACATTTTAATTGGCATAGTCGTCAGGATAGTATTAGAAAATAATATTGGAAAATATTAGAGCCTGCTCATAATCTCACACTCGAATTGCAAAACTAACTCTTAATAAATAAATAAATAAATAAATAACCAATTTTAAAATAGAATTACTTCCAAAAATGAACACTGAAGCTGTTTGTGCCAGCATCAGTGGGGTTCAGGAGCAGACTTTTTCCCCCTACAACGAGGAAGAATTTTGTGAAAGTGTATGTGCCTTCTGGGAACACCTCAAAAACCATAAATATGTTTCAAAAGATAACATTTACAATATGCTTTACCAACAGTATGAAAGACGAAAATTTGACACCTTCACTTAAACTTTAAAATCTCTAGACAGTCGTGCCACTCTTGATAAAGAAACCAAAAAACAAGTGAAAAAACTTGGATCAGATTATTTTAATGCTTGAGCCTTTTTTTCCCCATCCACTAGAATTTGGCAGGAGAAAGAAGAATTGTGTCAACAATTGGAAAACATAGAAAGAGGCACATTGGAGGTATTTGGAGATTTTATAAAATTTGACCGATTTGGTGAACAAAATTTTGAGATCTGCTCTAATTCCAATCCACTTCTAGACCACCACCCATCTACTTCTGAATACACAACTGATGAGGGGGGTATTAAGCTTCCTCTGAAAGACTATACAAGAAAATGGTGCAGTTTACTTGCAAAAGAGGGACACGACACCCCTCTGTTTTGAAAACTAAAACGCATCCACAAGCAGCAAATACACAGTCACACCCCCTGGTCTGGCTGCTAATTGCCAGAGGGAGAAGTCGCAAAATTAACCAATTTGGTCAGCACCTTTTAGAATCTGGTGCTAAGAAAATTAATAAATTGGAAAAAGAGCTCCATCAACTCTCTCTAATGCTCAAGAGGGCCGCTACTCACTCAGTCTTCCTCCTACCAAAGCAATCCCATGCACCAATACAGGCTGGGAGGAGAAAGGATTACAGACAGCCCTGAGGAGAAAGACTTGGGTGATGGTGGACCAGAAGCCTAACATAAGCCAGTAATGTGTGATTGCAGCCCAGCAAGCCAGCTGGATCCTCGTCTGCATCAAAAGAAGCATAGACAGCCATTCAAGGGAGGTGATTCTCCCCCTCTGCTCTTCTTTTGTGAGACCTCATCTGGCGTACTTTGTCCAGTTCTGGAGTCCCACAATAAAGACATCGAGCATGTCCAGAGGAAAGCCACTAAAATGATCAGAGAGGTGGAGCACCTTCCCTATGAAGACAGGCTCAGCAAGTTAGGGTTGTTCAGCCTAGAGAGGATGAAGCTCCAAGGTGACCTTATAGCAACCTTCCAATATCTGAGGGGGGTGTACAAGAAAGCTGGGGTAGGGCTTTTTACATGGGTGTATAGCAAGAGGACAAAGGGAAATGGTTCTGAACTTGAAGAGGGGAAATTTAGGAGAAAATTCTTTCCTGTGTGGGTGGTGAGACATTGGCACAGGTTACCCAAGGAAGTTGTGGCTGCCCCCTCCCTGGAAATGTTTAAGGTCAGGTTGGATGGGGCCTTGAGCAACGTGGTCTGATGGTAGGTATTCCTGCCCATGCAGGGGGCTAGAAATAGAGGATATTTAAGGTACCTTCTAACCCTAGAAATTCTGTGATTCTATGATTTTGCTCTCCACTTCTTTGTCTTGTCCCTTAGTTTCCTTGCTAGCCATATCACTTCATGCCCTTTCACCTTGCTGTTTAGTTTATGTTCATTCTGTTTTGATAGCTCTTAGTTCACTGCCTGAATTGCCCTGCTGGTATCACTGCCTCCTTCCTGTTACACCTCTGCATCCTTTCAGACTCATATTTATCAAGACAGTCTCAATCTCCACTTTTGCTAAACTCATATACATCAGATCTTTCCTCCTATTTGTACCCATACAAGAATAGGTAGCTTCTCTAGTATCAGATAATAGCATCTCGTACTTCATCAAGTAAAGAACTACGGTTATCCAGGTGTTATGTATAAATATTACCATTTATTTAGAAACTGTATAACAACATGTAGATGAATGTTTTCAGTACACTGATGGATATGCTTTATGACACTCCAAATCATCCCAAACCAGGACAGAATGATAAAGGAAACACAACTGATCTGTAAAGCCAAGACTTTGTTGTCAGTACAGGTGAACTCTTGTCAGTCTAACCAGACTATTATTATTATTAGCTTTTAATTACTTAAGACAAAGAAAATAAAGAGTTCTGTCACCAAAAATTACAATTGCAGCAGTAGTTATAATAATATAATGAAACTATTTAAATTCCTACTTTCTACACCTTTCTTTGATGTTACAGTATATGATGATTTATGTAGGTTAGATGCTTGTTGTTTCAGTTTGGTACTCCTAAAGCCACTTTTTCCCAGCCCCCATGTATGCATTTCTTTAAATGTCCTCTGGTTTTATAAGTCTGATGTGTCCAGGGGCAGCCTGTGCCCTGAGTCTTGTTATCATGTAGTCTTCTACCCTGCAAATTGTGACCCTACTTTTCAAGGTCCTTGTTATCATACCTGTATTCCTCTGTATCATATGTTAATCATGAATAATCATTCCATGTGGAATAACTACTTGTTTCTACTATTTATAAAAAACTAGTGCTATAACTTTTGAAGATAAGCAAATTAGGTACACATACTTCATAATTAAAAAAAATACATATATTGCAACAGAACCAAGCAAAAAGAAGCTAACACAAGTCTGAAAAACATCAGTCCTGAGGCCTTGCAAACTCAGGACTATATCTGTGAAGTTTATAATATGAATAGGAACAAAGGGATTTTTTTAAGTTCCAGTAAAATAAGAAGTAGTTTTCTTTCACTGTCTTCCTTAAGGGTTTGTTGGATGATTTCAGAAGCAATATTCTCTTCACAAATTCCTTATAACACTTGTTTTAGCCAGTCACTTCACTGTGATTTATTTTACAGTGTGAAAAGCAGAGTCTATCAGGAAAGGTGTGTAAACTACTACAGATTAAGTGGTGTTCATAATTTCTTTTCAACCCTGAGGACACATATGGGCTCATCTGTCTAAGGCATCTCCTCATATCAGTGCTGTGACAGTGCTCAAATGTTTGCATCTAATACATATAAGAGAATTAACAACCAGATCTTAAGGAAACAGACTATACTTATGTTACCTGAGTCAGGTGTACATGATCTATACAAGAGTAATTGATTATCCCATCTTTTTTATTATTTTTTTTTATTATTTGTTTCTTTCCTTAGATCTGTTCAGGTTTATATACAAACCAAAGCATTAGTCCCAAACTCATACTGAGAGTGTTGTAATTAAAGCAGCTCAATATATACTACTGTTTTTCTTCACAGAAGCTTGTGTACCTTCTGTGTGATCCTGCTCTGGGCATGTAGACCTCTCAATAGCAGCAGAACTTCTAGTGTGAATTGGCTTTAGTTTGTGTTGCTCAGGAAATAGATTTAATCCAAGGCTGCTGGCTTGACCTTGAGATTAATAATAAAGTGTTGGAAAGTATTATTTTAAAATACGTAATGCAGCATCTGTTTTCTTGAAGAGCCAAACCAATTTTTATCAGTTTGGTACATTAAGCATAGAAAGAATTTTCTGCCATGGGAACAATAATTGGAGCAATGTGTTTCAAGGTCACTTTGCTCATTTATTAAAGTTATGGTCTTTTCCTAAACCAAGTCTCAGCGTGCTAAAATAAGAAGCTCTGTACGCATATGCCCTTGTGTTCTCTGTTCACATTCCTTTCTGTGCAACACAGGATGGATTTTTTTTAGATGTGTTTAGAACACTCTGCTAAATCAGTCTGTAAAATCACAATCCTTCCAGCTTTTATAAATCATTAAATGTACATTTTGGATATTTTCATATTTGGAGAACTGAAATACTTTTCTGTTTGGTTTGTTTGGTTGGTTTTAATTCATTCGTTATTTCTTTTTCAGTAGAAAATACTTTTGAGAAATACTCCACACAGCTTCAAAGTCTTGGCTGGTCACGTCTCAGTCACTGATGTCAATCTAAAAAACAGTAGTTATTGACATTTGTGAAGACCCAGGCTCAAATTTGAATAGTTATATTTGTCTTTAATTGATACTGTTACCTAATCATACAGTTTCTGTACTACTTATCTATCTTTTCTAGCTGTTTCTTTTCTAATTAGAACACTCCAGGATTTAATTGTGCCAAAGTAGCATTGCAATAATTACCTTGCACAATGGACATCCTTGACTGGAGACTGTAAGCACAACATAATGCAAATAACAAAAAATGGTATCATCAGCCTGGGATACCTGTACTATATTCTAGAGAGAAGGCCCTAATGATATAAATACATTTCAAGCTGAATATTTTGTAAGTCTTCCTTATGCTTCAGTAAAATCGATTCCACTGTGACTCAAATTTAAGCTCTTTCAGTTAAGTACTCATTATTTGTAGTTCACTCATGTTTTTGCTATAGAGTATGTCATACTTTTTATCATTCTGTTTATTCATATAGATAAGCTTTGTTTTCTCTGCAGAACACACAACAACCTTTTTTCCATACTCTCATTTATGTGAAGGTCAAGTTAGTAGAATAGTTTCTTAGACTGATGCCTCTGTGTTTCCTTTGTTGTATTCATACTGGAGGTGCTTTTACAGTTTCAGAGGTGTAGAGTTGCTTGTATTTTCTTAATTGAACAGAAGTGTCAAGACTCATTAGCAATCAAAGGCCAAAAAGTGGTTATCTCACAGCACTGTGGTAGATTTCTAAACATTTACTATTCGTTAAGACCTGGAGACATTTGAGTAGATGACAGTAAAGAAAACAGCAGTGAAAAAAAAACTCAGGAGTGACAAACTATATTTATTATGTCATGGCATGAGGATATGTGAATCAGCCGGTGGTGATAATAAATTTAATTTCTAAAAATGAGATTATGTGAGAGCCTGATCTTTCCTTCTAAAGGGGAAAAATAATCCACCATTAAAATAAAACTTACTTTTTGTCCTCTTTGAAACATTAAAACTTTTTAATGGATTTTAGAAGAAAAGGGAAGCAAGATGCTGTACGCAGTTGACAAATACTGACTTTGCATCACAGAAGTGTTAACAACTTATGAGTTCAGCATTGCTGTCACAGACAAAAGTTTGTTCTACAGTTTGTAGAACTCAGAGTGAGTAGCTTGTAATGCAGAAGCAGATATTTGCATTGTGTGTGGTTTTCGTTAGTTAGATTTTATATTGCCTTGAAATAAATTTAAAACAGCATTCACACTGTACCAAAATACAGTGAAATGTGTCTAAAAGTATTTTTATTAGCCAGTTTGCTTCATAAAAGTGTCAAGTCAAATTAATTATAGTTTTGTCACAAACTTCACAAGAAGCCGTTTAATTTATAAGATACCTTCTGCCATATAGAAATTACTTGTGAAACTACTTTTTAAACATGTAATTTAAAATCTGAAGGTTCAGATCAGGAGCTCTTTTTCACTTTCTACGTGTAAAAGCCTGCAGTCAACAATTGTGACACTGATCTTACACTGGGTCTATAGGACATGTTGCATTAATACAACATCAGCTGCCTGAGATATATGCACTGCAAGAATAGGTAAATGGAATTGAGTGTGATGAGATTTAGGGAAGGATGTGAAGGAGAATTATGCCTTTATTATCATTTTTATATACAGTTAGATAGTAGAAAATCAGATCTGCAAATGGTGCATTGTATAGAAATGGCAAATTAATTTCAGTGGTTCATAGATATGTTCAGACTCATAGATCTGTTTGTCCACAAGTCCTCAAAGAAATATTCATTAAATCTTTATATTAAAAAAAGACTATGAAATTCAGTATGTACTAATAAATATTGTCCCCAGAATTAACAGTGTTTGTTAGGCTTATGTTCAGAATGTGTACACCTTAATCAGGAAGACAGATTTAACATTATATTTTGTATATTATATTATCAGTACTAGACTCAGAAAAATTCACATGTAACCACTTCTTTTTTCATCTGAAATATTCAGTAAATTTTTAAGTTAATGAATGTATTTGCAGAAATCAGTTCCACATGATTTTATAACCACAAAAGGCAATAAATTCATTATGAGTTACTCATTATGAATAATTTAACCAACTAATATATTTTGTGAATAAGCTGAAGGCAGAGAAGTTGTAATACAATATTAATATTAATGTTGCAGTATACCAGTTAAGCATAAGTCTAAGAGCCTGATAGTAGAATATTAAGCAACAGAAAGAGCCCCAAAAGTAGTAATTTGAAAGCAAAATGGCTTAACGATAATAGTCAGTTTGGGGTTGGTTACTCACAGAAAAGTAATTCACTGTTTTGTTACAGATGATACTGGACTGTTCCTAACTCTAGAAATTTAAAATGGTTAGATATTTTAAATTCAATAGAGTTTAAGGAAAAAAACAAGCCCCAAGACATTACATATACAAGTAAAGAAATAAAGAAACAGATAAATAGAGCATAATGACAGCATAGAGAAAATATGGAAAGAGCAAAATAGGAAGTTGCATACAATGTTTGTGTGAGGTTCACAAATCATTAAGTCCACTGAAAATACTTCATAGATGTGATACTTGCTACTTGCTGAAACTGCACTCCATCCTGAAAAGTACAGTTATGACAAAGTGTAGTCTCAGATTCTGGTGTTTTAGGGAAGCCTGCCTTCAGTGCTTTTCATAATGCTTTTCCAAATACCAGAATGTCATTTTAAGCTGTCTGTTTTAAATAAAGTCTGTTTCACCAACGTGCCTGTGCTAAGTATCAATCGTAAGACATCTTCCTCATTAGCTGTGCAGGCCCTATTTGTGCTGTTTTGCTTTGCACTTATTTTTAGTATCAATGCTGGGCTGTGCATTTGCTCAGGGAAATAATACACAAAATCTTTAGAATTAGCTGCTTCTATGCAAAGTATGCATTGAAAGAGTCTGCGGCATTTCTTACACACATCAACAAGACAATCATAGGTCATGGGGGATGGAAGGAGAGCTGTGTGTTCTGAAAGGCATATTCATGTCATGACAGATGTTCTAATTAAGACACCTCAACTTACCTGTTCCTGCTTCCCATGGCTTAATTGAGGCATCCCCACCCTTTCTGCTTCCATTGTCTGTGCACAATTTAGATTCTTCTGTTTCCGTTCTTGTAGTTTTAATTTTTAATTTGCATACTTCCATACTTTTACATTGCTATGCTGCAGACCACCAAAGGCATTTTTTCTCTCCTTCCCGAGGCACTCCCTCCCTTTACGCACTTTCTAAACCTGTGCAATAGGTCTAGCATGAAACCTTGAGATCTTATACTCATTTTAATTCATTTTTAAAGCATATGTGTTCTTTACAACAGCTCAAGGATGTTTGCAAAATTTAGTGGTTTTCATTTAAGCAGATTGGACTGTTTTCTTGCATAAATTCAGGTCTCCTTAGGCAAAATATGTGGACTTTAACTAAAACCTGAATGAGTCTCCCAAGGCAAGGATCTTCATCATTAAGCAGCTGCTTAACTGGAGAATATACTAAGTAGGCAAACAAGTTCAAAAAATTTGCTTTATCGTTTATTGTAAAATGCATCTATCCAAAGAGGGAATCTTAAAAATATGTGTCAGTTGATCAGTCAATATATTCTGAGCTTGATCCTTTAAAGCATTGAAAATTTTACCCAAATTTTAGAAACGCCTTCAGTTCACAGTTATACTTGATCTCAGGAGATCAATACCCTTGTTTCCACAGGGTCTGAAACTCCCTGGTCTGGCTTATTGTATTGTTATTTGCCCCAGCTGGAAAAATAACCTTAAAGCTCCTCTGTGTTCTTCCATCTGATTTTTTATTGATGTAAGTGGAAAGACAGCTTGAGCCCAGCATTCTACAAAGGCCATTGGATTTCTTTCAGCTCCAGTTGCACAGTGCTGCATATATCCACAGCGCTTTGTAGGTGCAAGCAGCCAGCTACAGGGATGTATTTAATAAAACCCCTCATCAAGGTCCTACTTAAATAGTGCCAGTTAGTACAGTACAGTATCCAACATACTAGAAGACCAGATTTTACTGTCTCACTTCTTTTCCAAGCTCTTTTAACTACAGAAAATCCTGGGAAAATGTGATACTGTGAGCTTTCTGTTGGGAGCTGTGTGCAGTTTTATAGCATTAGCTTAAGCTAAAAAGGAAATATTACTAAGATTCCAGAGGAGTATTACTGTGTATAGGAGATACTTTCTATCAACAAGATTTTTAAAATCAGTTTATTTTAAATGGGCATGCACACCAACGATGCTATATGACTTGAATGTAATCTTGCTAACACTGTTATACTACAGAAGTGATAATATGAAGAAATTACCAAGCCAATAATAAATTAGTAAGTCAAAGGCCATAATTAATCCAATTAATTAAAGCATCATCTATTTAAGTAACAGCCACTTAAAGTGATATGTACATTTCATCAGTAAATGATATCACAGAATCAGAGAACGGTTGAGGTTGGAAGAGATCTCTGGAGGCCAGCCAGTCCAACTATCTGATCAAACAGGGCCACCTAGAGATGGTTTTCCAGAATCATATCCATAAGACTTTTGAGTATCTGTGTGGTTGACTTGTGCTGCTGCTCAGTCACCCTCACAAGGAAAACATGTTTACTGATGTTTGGAGGAAACCTCCCAGGTTTCGGTTTGTGCCTTTGGTACTGCTACTAAACATCACTGAAAATAGCCTGGCTCTCTCTTCCTTACACTTTTGCTTAAAATATTTAGGAATCTTCAAGTCCATCTGGAATCTTTTTCTACATTGTAGTGGATTTTTTTGTTGTTGTTGTTGAATAACACTGGATTCCTTAGAGGCAGCCACTATAAAATCACTGTGAAGAGAGAACAATTTTCAAGCTGATACACCTTACACAAAGCACATTGAAATAATGCTGAAGAATAAAGCAAAGCTGAAGTTTGAACACACAGCTCAAGCCTCATCCACTTCAATATGTGGATTATCAAACTCTCTGAAAGCTATTTATGTGTAAATGTTTCACGTACCTCTTTGAGACTATTTGAATATGCTAATCTGTGGTTTGAATGAAATAAGCCATGCAGAACTAAAAAAAAAAATAATTGCATAATGAATTATTAGAGTATCTCAGGCACCATGAAAATTATTGGAAGATCACTTGTAGATCAGAAAAATGCTGCCTAAATCAGAAAATATTTGACAGAATACAGAATCTAAAAAAATACATACAAATGTGAAACAATAAGCCACATTATAAGTATATAAATATATCGTAAATTTCCAGATCAAGGAACCAAGGAAATATGGGTCTTTCATTTCTACCTCTCTTCACAGGGTATAGTAAAACTCTTACATAATCTTGTGAGAGTTAACACAAGAAATTAAAATCAGAATCTTAACAAATAGTTCAGTAAAATTTTTGCTTAAATGAGGACTTAAGCCCACCTGAAAGGGTAATGGTATTCTAAAACCACATGAACTATATGTGGTGAGATAATGGATACAGTCTCTAAATGTAGAGTAATTAATGAAAAAATACAAATCAAAGGCAGACACAAAGGTAGCTTTCCAAAACATCAGTGGTGAGAAAACCAAACTGAAAGTGTTACTGTTCAGTTTGTTTTGATATCTGTATCCAAATTATATAAGTTACTGCCCTGGATTTCTGTGATAAGGTTTTAGTAGTGGGGGAAACTGCAGGGGTGACTTCTGTGAGAAGACACCAGGAGCTGACCCCTTGTGGGACTGAGCCAGATTGTTATTTTCTTTTAGAAGTTAAAGGTACATTGTCCAGTGTTTCCATGCCACAAGCAACTAGCAAAGAAAGAAATTAGGTCTCTGCACATTAGTGATATTGCACAGTGTCAAGAAATCACCTGTCAGAGCTTCTGTATCTGTTGGCTGAATATGACTTTAACCATTAAATTTATTAACCAAGAATGTCAAGCAGCACAAATATATTCTCATGAGGGGAACTTTCGCATAGAAATCATAAATTATTACTATTTATTTTTAAATATGAAAGCAGCATGATATTGAATTTAGGTCTGTGCATTAACAAAAATTAAAAATATACATTCTCTTCCACTGGGTGTAAGGTTCTTTGTCAGTTTCTCTTTAGTAGCAGATTAGATGAGTAACAGCTAAAGTTCACAAGCTTTGAACCAGAGCAGCCAAGCTTACAGTATGTGAAACAAAGCCTGTAGGAGAGTGTTCTGGAACAAACTAGTCAAATATGCTTGAAATTTGCAATTTTCAAATGTCAGGTAAACTTCTGACCCTCATAAACATCACCCTGGGTCTTCATTTTTTTTTTTTTAATGCTCATGAGAGGAAACTCCACAGTGGAATCCAGGATCTTTCTCAAATTCTTCATCTGTGAACTGTCCATTGGTCACTCGAAATACATCCTGGCAAGCACTTCCTTACTCTGCATGGGTTAAGTTTTGCACCAAGTACAATGTCCTTATTTTAACTTTGACTAAGAAAAAAAGATTTTTTGTTCTCCTTTTTAAACAAATTCTGTTTGGATTCAAGATACATCTTTCTTGTAATATTGATTCCTCTTAAGCTCTACCAAAAGTACTTTGTCTTGGTATTTTGGACAATGACTCCATACCTAAAACTGACACTTTATATCACTGTTTGTCCACTGTTGTTGCAGGATTATTTTTTCTAAAAATAGAAAGTATGTACAGTCTAGCTATATCATCACACTTCCTTGGAGTTCAGAAATGTATCCAAATTAAACTTCCAGAGGTTTTTAATTTACTTGCACAAAAGCTAAATGTTAAACCAAATAAAGTGTTTCTCCTAGAGGAGAAGGGGTTTTGTCCTTTTATGACCATTTACATTTCTTCCAATCTGCCTTATACTACAAAGTAACCTGTTGATCATAGTGATGTATGTTAGGTAACGTTGAGCAGAATCCTGGCACTAAAGCAGTCAATAGTAATATTGCCACTGATTGGATTTAGGTCAGAATTTCACCCTAGGCTTTTCCTCCCTGGAAATTCCTAGAATTTTGAGGTTTCAGATCAAATGTGAAAGACTGCAGAAGCAGCAATGCTGTAACCTTTGCTACATTATGTTTCCAAGACAATGACTCTATCTGCAAGATAGTTCATTTCCCTGACATGGGTCATAGTTAGTCATTGCCAAATAAGTGAAGTCAGTCTATGCCAACAAGGTCTTTGTAGCAAAGACTTGCATGCTAGAGACAGGGCTAATACTGTCAAAGTCATTTTACACTAAACCTCAGTTATTCTCTGTCGTTCTTGTTTGGCAATCAAGAAAAGCCCTGTATTCTTCATATATCTAAAGTGGAAAGACAAGACAGTTTGAGTATTTGTGCTTGTGAAGTGGGACACTGACAGGTAAATACTTTGTTACTCAAATATGGCAGGACAGGAAAACAATCAATCATAAAAGTCGCAGTCTCTGAATTTAGCCTAAGATGGATGCCTTTGTATAAGAAAATTACCCCTGTGGTTTGTTATTCCCAAAAGTTATGTTTGCAAAGGGGTTTCAAGAACAGAATTCAGACTTAAAGCAAAGTAAGTCTGAAGACAGTAGCTAAGCCAAGGCAGTCAGCAGAATGTGTCTGAGGAAAAGTCATGGAAAAACACATTCTTTTGGCTAAGTGTCCCTAGTAAAGGTCGGTGAAATGCGACAACACATACTGACACCATGGGATCCTTGAGGCTTCAGCATTTTATTCATTGATTCTTCTTACTTTTATACTATCAATCCACACGTACAGGCATATTCCATGTTATTTCATAATTTGTCATTACAAGCCTTCATAACTTAAAGCAGATAGGATACGACAAATTGTTCTCTCAAAGAAGAGCCTCCTCTAATTATTTAATATAATCTTCCTAATCAGCAGAATATGGGCTGCTTTACTCTTTGCCAAGGTCTTGTTATGTCTGTTATTTACATTCTTCTTCCTTAAAGTTGTTAACTTCTTGTGCTTCAAGGGCACAGCACTAGCTCATCTAGGCTAAAGTTTTCATAGCCTAAAACACTGTCAGCTACAGTGAAATGTGAAGTGAAATATGAAGAGAAGTGAAGGTAGGCATCTCACTTGTAGTAAGCACATTGTTTTTTTTTTAATGTCAGTAAATGGGAGTTAAAGCATCTGAAATATCTGCTACTTGGTTGCAGCCATCAGCTATGAAATCTGGTTTCATAGTCCTCTTTTGAAGTTGAGATGAGCTGAGATGAAGCTGAGATGGGTACTGAAGATGAGATCTCTGTTCCAGACATTAGTACTTACTAATTTCTCTAGAGTCCTCTTGACATACTTGATTAACTATAAATAACATGTACTGAAGCAGGACCCTGTAACCGCCTCTGAAACCTCATCCATTTCGGAAAGTCTCCACCATTTGTTTTTTGAGTGACTTGTTTTACAGAACATAAATGAGATTAATAGATGTTTCAGTTGACATGGACACAAAAAACCTGATTAGAAATTCTTCAGTATTTGGATATGGTGGCCTTGAATAGCTTGATGGTTTCAAGAACTGGGATGTCATGCAGGGACTTTTGCTTTTAAGGAATTTGGAGTAGACTCTTCGTGCTGAGTAACACGTTATCTTTGTTATGAGTAACAAAGTTATATCTTTGGGCTTAATAGATCTTGATGGATTTTTCTTTTTTCAATTTGAAGTAAGTGCTTTTTGAATTTCTTACATTTAGCATTGAGGCCAAATTGTGGCAGTAAGCTGCATGAATTGGTATTTTGCTGTATGGGATAAATATTTTGTGTCTATGTGTGCATATTGAACATGCTACCTAATGCATTAGCTCTTCTATGATAAGAAGCAGGATCATGTTCTAATAAATTAATGGTACTTACTTAATAAACCTCTTCAGTACCAAAGACTTTTGCATATCTTCATTATATATACTCTCACTTAACTAAAATAATGAGGCTGGAAAACCCTCTACTGGGCAGACTTTTACCTCTGGGAAATTCTTTTCTGTTTTTAACCACCTTGTCACTGTCCAGTGCTTTTGCAGTTTTACCATTTTCTCTTGAGCTGTTGGGGCAGGGTGTCACACCCCACAAAGTGGGTGCAGCATTGTCACATCTCACAAAGTGAGCGCAGCACTGTCACGTCTCACAAAGTGAGCATGGCTCCCCAGGTGCAGTGGCCAAACAAAATATCACATCCCACAGAGTGAGCACGTCTCTACGTCCCACAGTGGACACAGGTAGGGTTCCCAGAGTGGGGGTCAACCCAGGGAGATACGGACTGGACCCCCTTGCTTTCTAAACTGCCTCAGAGAGGAGCCCAGGTGCGTCTGGGCCAAATACTTCTCCTAATTAATGTCAACCCATTCGGTGAGATTAAGTTCAGGAATTCTCTGCACGGTACTCAGGAGTAAGGTACTCTTTAGCTGGTAACAGCAGCTGAAGAAGCTGAGGTTGATGGAGACCATGAGCACTTCAGCCTTCCCAGAACACATGCCTGAGCCTTACCACTGTCAATGCAAAAATGACAGTATTTCACTTTTTCAACTCTCAGTCACTCTAAAGGAAACCCAGGAGGTTTGTATAAAAACACAACTTCACTTAAAAGTGAGTGAGATTATAAAGTATGTGAGATTACAACTAGCAGAATTATAAAGGAAAGTACTTTTAAAGCAATAGATTACAATTTAGCAAAACTTAAGAAAGCTGTCAACAGAACAGGTTATAACTAACAAAACTTAACAAAGCAACGGATAGTAAAACTTAACAAAGTTAGAAACTATGTTACCCTCATGTGCCAAAATAAGGTTAGAAACAGAGACACAGAGAAAGAGAGAGAGAGAGAGAAAAATAGGTAAAGATAAAGAAGAGATAGAGACAATATCACCACCCTTGGATCCATTGATGATCTTGGTAGGAAGTTCAGGTCCTTGGATGGCGGGCATGCATCTAGCGTTTCGAGTGTGCCTCTTTTATGCCGCCTGACCCCACCATTTCGGGGAGGGGCTTTCACGCAGGTCTTCTGCCTCCTCTGCTTGATTTCTTTCTCCTAGGGATGAACCACTTTTGAGCTTGGAGCAAGAAGTGTTTGAATGTTGCCCAACACTCATGGACACCCATACCTTCCACAGACCTGACCTATGGAATTTCACTGAGTAGATCTTTGAAGAGGACAGACTTCACATTCCTGAAGTCCAGAGTTGTAATATTACATATTTCTCTACTTCTTTCACACAAAATAGTGAACTCCACCATTTTGTGATCGTTACAGCCAAGGTTACCCCCAGCCCTCACATTCTCAGGAAGACCCTCTTTGTTGGTTAACATCAGATCCATCAGCACACCTCCCATCATAGTTTCCTCAACTAACTGCACCAGAAAGCTATCTTCAGTGCTCAACATGAACCTTCTGAACAGTGCGTATCTGAGTGTGTTGCCTTTCCAGCAAACATGCGTGATTGAAATCCCCCATGAGAAGCAAGGGCTGAGACTGTAGGACTGCTTTCAGCTGACTGTAAAAGGCCTCATCAACCTCCTCATCCTGATTAGGTGGCCTGTAGTAAACACCCACCACAGTGTCACTCATACTGGCCTGCCCCTTTATTCTCACCCATAAGCTCTTGACACATTCTTCCTTCTCTCCTAGACAGAACTCGATACATTCCAGGTCCTCTTTTATGTAAAGAGCCACTCCACCACCCCACTTTGATGACTTATCGTTCCTAAGCAGTACATAGCCATCCATGACAGCATTCCAATGATCTGTACTGTACCACCATGTCTCAATAACTGCAGTGACATCATGTCCCTGTCACCACAAAAAGCAGTGGCTCTGTTTTTCATTTGGGCTGAGGTGTTTTTTTTTTTGCAAGGGAAAGTACAGGTGTGTAGTGAGCTTACCTCAGAGGCTTGCTACTTGCAGTTTTCTGTTTCCTATTGATTTCTGTCTGTGCTTAGTAGAGCAAAAAGGGGGTGTAGAGTTTGACTAGAGTGTGTAGTGAGATATGGAAAGAAAAACTTTTGGTGAGAAAAATGTGGCTTTGAAATAGAGACACTACAGTAGTATAAAACACATGCTTTACTTAAAGTCTCACCTGCTTACCGTTATCTTGTTCCTGCCTGGAAGTGATGAACTCCTTCATTGAGCTTCAGTGTCCCACTGGCTTTTATGCCATATTAATGTGAGGAGGTGCAACCCACTTTTAAAACTGGGGATATATTGCCTTGTTGTTTCACCACTGTGGCCAGACCAGTTCAGTCCCATTGAGGGACATGGCCAAACAAGCATAGCAAGAGCAGCTATCCTGATGCTATGGCTTGAGACCAAGCTTCTGCACAGCAACGCTTTGTGCCATATGAACTTATCAGCTCAATCTGAGATATGTTATTTCATGATGTTGCATGATTTATGCACACATTTCAGACTTGTGGTAAGTCTGCATTAAGTGGACTACACTTTGAGTAGGCATATCTACAGATATGCTGTGTGCCAATTATTTTGGTAAAACCCTAAAGTTTGCCACAACTGAAATTTTTTCATTTGTAGAATGATTATATTTTAGACTGTTATTTTACTTTCACATAATTTCTGTACTTTATGATACACACAGAAAAAACAGGTTGCTTACTATTATTTTTCAAGAGACCCAAAAAATAAAAGTCCTCTAAAAACATCCTTTCATTGATACAACAAACACCTACATATATTGCCTGGAACTTCAAACCAGGAAGACTGCTTGTAAGCAGCTTGTAGCTAATGGCATCTAGACTCTTCCAGCTGCCAAAGTGTTAGAAATTGTTCAGTTCAGTTCCTAGATTAAATTATCTAGATAATCATATTATGGCACTAAGAAATGTTCCTAGGCAATGCTTGAAGTTAGTAGTAGAGATTAATTTTCACTGTGCCTCAGCAGTACACATTTGTCTTGATACTGTTCTAATGTGCTATAGTCTTATGGAAGGCTAGACTCGGTTCCACAGTGCTTCATCTGTCCATTGTTAATATGGGAATAGGTTAGGAGTAACTCTGTCCTATGAAGAAGACTATTAGTGAAACTCTAAAAGTCTGCATTTTGGTAAACATCTTTGTCTTCCTGTAAGGCGTTTTGTTATCAGACATCCAGTACCATATCTTTGACTATCTGTGCTCTTTATTTGAGAACACTAATTTGAGATTATTTTTATTATTATTATTCAAATGAATAGAACTTATTTATATAAGATGAAGATTTGGACATGGTGGAGAAGATAAAATTTTTTGCTTTGCAGAAGACATCATTCTCTTTTATTTGTACTTTTTTTTTTTTTTTTTACTTTTTTTTTGCTCCTTTTTTTTTAATTATTGTCCTCTTTTGTAATATTGTATCTGGGAAATTTTGACTACACATAGTTGCAAAATCATTTCATTTCCCTGTAGCACATTTTTATATGTGGATAAAGGTATTTTGCTAATTTACCCTAAGAAATAATTTGATTGATTTTTTACCAGAAAATCCCAATAAAAACAAAACACAAACACTAAAACCAATTCGGTAAGACTTTATACTGGGGAGAAATTTTCATTCGTGCTGCATAGGGGTATCTACTAACTTACTTTTAATGTGATGATTTTTATTTTTTTATCGAGTTTCTTTTCCTGACCTAAAGTTTTCCAGAAGGAAAGTAACAAAATGGTTTCAGGCTCTAGATGCTTATTGTCGAGTGGAATAGGCAGGTTTTGGTAAGAAGGACCGAAAGACATATTCTCTAATGAGACGACATTAAAACTCACCACAAAAATTATTTTTAAGGTAGTTACTTCCAGTTGTTTAAACTGCCCATACAGATGTTATGTGGAACTGTAGGAGCCAACTGGCAAAAATCAACTTGCCATGTTATTAAGCTTTGTCATTGACTAAAGAAAAGGAAAAACACTAATGATATTTTCCTTGGTTGCTTTCCTTCACAAATAAAACTATTCCCTCTAGCAATAAGCATTTTTACAAAGCTGCTTCCAGCATACTAGGAAAAATTAATAATGAAATTAAAATATTATTATGAAAAAGTATCCATTATGAAAAAAACAACATAAATGTTTCATAGCTATACTTGTGATGTAGCATTTGTAGGTGCAATTTCAATAACTAATGAATGCAATTATAACCTGGACACTTAGGTAATTTAAATGCAAAGATGATTGTATAATTGCTTGTTCTAGTAAGTTAATATTAACAAGAAAGTCTTACAGAGGAAGGAAATGTAACTTGGAAACTTCCGCTGTTCTTGCAAGTTGTAGTTCTCTTTAAGTAAAACATTATAATAAATGTTGCTTTTAATCAATTAATTATGTTTTACCCTATCTTTTGTTTCTTCATTTTATTGATTAAGAGAAACAGGTACGGGGATCAACCAAGCACAAGATTTAGAATAAAATGGGGATATTTAAACTTGTCTTTTTGAGATGTTTAGTGGGATTTTTCTGGTACCTATATTTCCCCTATTTTAAGATATTGGTTTCTATTGTTAGAGAAAATAATTCTGAAAATTTTTGAGAGACTCTTCGTGATAGGACTAGGGGCAATGTTTTAAATTAGAGGAGGGTAGATTTAGATTAGATACTACGAAGAACTTCTTCACCTTGAGGGTGGTGAAATACTGGAACAGGTTGCCCAGAGAGGTGGTGGAAGCCCCATCCCTGGGAGTTTTTAAGGCCAGGATGGAAATGGCTCTGAGCAACTTGATCTAGTGTGAAGTGTCGGGACAAGATGATCTTAAAGGTCCCTTCCAACCCTGAAAAATTTATGATTCTATGATTCAATGTGTGCTTCCACAAAAAAATGGTGTATTTGAGTCAGGGAGTATAAACAAGTGGAAGGGTTCCTTTGAGCTGCCATTGAATTTTCCACTCCTTATTGAGTTCACATTCCTGCCTACCTGAGCAAAGACAGTCAATCAAAAGTCCATGAAAGTTAAAGGAGAAAGCAGTCAACAGCTGTAAGAAAGGACTGCTTTCCATACTTAAGTCTTAAGACACAGTTCATGGATCAATGGACTATCCTATCAGTAGATTATCTAATTTTCCTAAGTGGTAGAGCATTGAGTGCAGAGCATATGAACTTTAGATCACTGACAGAACACAAAGGCAGACATCTTTGCAAGAAAAGATAAAATCATTGGCACATAGCATATGTCAGATATGTTCCAAAAGATAAGCTATAGGAATTGAAGGGACAGTAAATGTCCTTTTCAGTGTTAGTCTAAAGGTTGTACACCATCCCCCCCTCTCTGTCTCTGAGAGGAAATAACAAGCATGGTCTGGGATTCAGGGTTTAAGAAGAAGGTAAGGAATTTTTGAACTCATAACAGCTGCTGATCCAGACTAAGCATTTTAAGGTCACTTACTCTATTTAAAGTTTAATGCCTCGTAAAGCAAAGAACAAACAGAGCATGACAAGTCATTCAGAGCAACAGGTTCTGGACCCTTATTTTTTACTCCCTTCAATTGTGTGTATTCTTTGTTTCCTTGTTTTTTCATACCAAAAAACTAAAAAATAAAAAAAATTAATGCTGTAATCCTGTATGACTTTTTCCATTATCGTGAAGGATGATAATTATTTTCCAATTCGATGTGGTAGTTATGCTAACTTCCACAATTTGCTTATACATTAATACAGCATATTTATTAGTTAGTCTAACTTTCCATTTATTATTTTACTTTATTTTATTTTCCTGTGCTGCAATAGCATAAGAAGCATACCTGGAGCTTTCCTAAGCAGCTAAAAACAGTGATTCTAAGGTGTAATGTGTTTGCATGTGGAGTACTTCATACATCATTATTGAGCACTTCAGCACTTAGATAGTGGAGGAAATTTAAAAAGTGTGTCTACTGCTGTCATTTTTTATTTCTTTAACTTGGTCATAAAATAAATTCTGGCTATTGATACATTATTTCACTCCAAGGAATATCGAGCATGCCCTATGTCCAGTGAGAATGTTGCTTAGAAAATCCCCTTCTAAAATGAAATGTTATGGAATGGATGAAAGTAAGGCTTCATTTTCATAACCATTTGCTTTAAGTCCCAGAAGTAAGCACTTCAAAATAAGTATATGCTTAAATTCTTGACACCTGACTTGAAAGTAAGTGCCATGTATCTAGTCCTTATACCTTGATTAACACAGTACAATGTAGAGAAGTAAGGCTGACAGTGCTGTCTTTTCTTTTTTTCTTTTTTTCTTTTTTATAAGCCAGAACAGTAGAAAGTATATAACATTTATTTGCATAGAATTCCATTAAAGAGATTAAGGCCAGATCACCCCTCTTCACCATGCATAAATCACAGAGTTGTTGGTTTTGTTTTTTTTTTAGAAGCCATAATGATTTTAGTAAATTTTCTATAAATAAAAAATTTCTGTATTTAGTTTTTATTCTATAATGAGAAAATTATTATAGAATACATAGTTCATAGTAAGATGCACCTCTAAGGAAAAACATCTTGAAGCTATATGTTTTAAATTTAATTTATAATTAATTGATAATGTTTCATCAAAATATACTATTGCAAGAATATTTTTGAACATTCATTTGACTTTCAGAGTAAATCTTATAAGTGTGTATAAAAATATTCTTCGAATATCTGTGGGGTGACTAGTCTTTTTCCATCTTTGTAGTGCAATTTTTGTAGTTTGTAATGCAAAGTAAGTATATGAAATCCATATAAATTAATAGAAAAATAACAGAGTGAGTATTTTACTTTAAACTTGAATTATACGTATCAAGATCTTTTATGTCAGGGCTGCAAAAATCACCCCCAAATCACTTCTCATGCATTTTACTTGGCCTGCAGTCAATTCATTTTCATCTGTGGTAGATACATCTCCCTGACTTAAACTGCCTTGGAATAGAATGCTGCCACTTGAGTAAATGATATTTTCTGGTTACTTACATTCTTCTTTCAGTTATATACAGTGCTCTCTACTTCCTTTTTTTCAGGAAGCAGTTTGTTCTAGGAGATTGAGTATATAGGTTGTAGCCACTGAAACCCTGAACTTTGAATAATACTTATTGTATTTTAATTCTCTCTTTTGACCTTGGTCATACAATTTTTTCCTCAACATGATTGCAATGAGTAATGTTTTAAGAAGGGTCACGTTTTACCTGGTTTAGTCTCTGGAATGCTTGATAATGGAATATCTTTTGTATGACTAAGCATGTTTTCTAACTATTGGTGTCTGAAGAGGCTCCTTTTGCTCTGTGCTTTTATGTTCAAATAGAGTCTTATACTGTCTATTCACTATGTGTGAGTTATAAATCCAACTTCATACCACAGGTTTCTGTAATTTGCAAATTTTGGTATAGTGAAGAACAGTCAGAAATTAATTTAGAATTCTGAAACTGTCTGCAGTGCTGTGTTAGGAAAGAAACACTGTTTTATATTAAAGAGTGAGCTAAAACATTCTAACTTTTAACATACCAAAAAAAAGCAGGGATTAATTTTTAAAAAATTATTTACTTTTGTTGGCAATGCATCCAGCATCAGTGTTGCCTGACCTTTCCTACAGCTTGTGGTTCTTCCCACCTGAGACAACACAGTGTGCTCGTGCTCTGACATTTGCCAAGCTACAAAACCCCCTAGATGTTTGCTGCCTGTCTCCTGGGTGAACCAAAGCTGTACCCAGCCAGCTCAACAACAGACAAATGTCAGACGCTTGAGAATAGCAAAGAATCTGTTGCAGGCACCATGTTATGACACCAGAATCAGAAATTTATCTTGGATCATGTTGAATTTTAGTTCTCGAGTGCAGATAACCTATATCTGTAGTTTCGTGAGCTAAAATAAAGGATGAGGATTGAAATGTGCCAAAACGTGTTTCAATGCATTAAGGAAAATGGCAAAGATGTGGTTAGGAGTGTGGGACACCTGAGATGAAGATCTTAAAGCTACTTCTTTATATAGGGTTAGTTTCCTAGCCAATTTCAAAGCGAAGTATTTAAGTGCCCTCATTTTCAAAACAGTTTACCAGCTACTTGGCATATTAAAATAAGCAGGGTTTTACGTGTTAACCAAATCTGAAATCAAATTGTTTTTACAGTCATTTTCTTAAGCCTATATTCATTTTACTTTCATAAACATTTGAGATAATATTTAGAGACACCTAAAGGTGAAATGCTCCTGAATTCTATTTCCCTGTCTCTAACAAGCTTCCTGTGTGACCTTATCTTGCTTGCTGTGGCCTGATTTTTCAAGACAGTGTTTGGATAATGCAGTTATCATTGGGCAAACACAAGGTCATTCCAAACACTTGGCATTATAATTCTGAAAAAGGAGGTTATAAACCATCCCAAGTGACATATTCAAAACCAGACCCTTCAAAAGGAATTTTTATCATATTTGTTCTAAAATACTCTTCCAGTGATAGAAATAGCCCTATAGTCCTGTTTTCCACACCCTAATAAAGTTGATGAAATACTTTTCCAGAATGTGGTTGGAACTGGCACAGGAGTGCAAGTAGTATATATGTATAAATTACCTTTTTTTGTAATAAGTATTACTAATTTTTATTTTTCAGACTAATGAGTCCTAACTAGATTACTATGTGGATTATAATTTGTAGGTAAAAGGTTTGTGGGCAGCAATTCATGATAAGGTGATTGTGTTCACTTTACCACTTCTGACAGTCTGGAGGCACTTGACCCTATTATTGTAATATGTGTAATTTCTTGAGGCCCTGCTTCTTAAGTGATAAGAATAATTAAATAATAGAGGTTAGGGATGTAATGAAAAAAATCATTTTTCATTTGCTCTTATGTTCTTTTTTTTAAAAAGAATTTTTCTATCTCCCGTCCCCTATCCTCAGGGGTATAATTATAGCAACAATATTTAGCCAGAGTTATACTTTTATCAAACTCTCAGTTTTTAAGTGTTACCAATATGAAGAGGCTGCAAGGAGGCTATTAATAGCACTTCATAGCAAGTGATGTCCTTTTTTATTTTTTCCTAAGAAGGAGTGATTGAATAGCTCCTACTTTTAGATCAGATTACTTTCTATCTGCAGTAAAGTTCACCAGTGTCAAGAACATCAAGAATTTTTTCCGTGAGGGAAAAGGTCTGACCAATAACTAAGAAACAATTAAAAAGGAATTGAGCCCCGTGTGTGGGCTATTTAAAGGAAAATTGTCAACTTTTGCTGGCTTACATGCCTGAAGGAATAATTAGTATCAAATAAGGTGTGACTATTTAAGGGTTTGTACTGTAGATAGAATATGGGACAAATTCACTAGTACATTTCACCAGCTTTGTGGAAGCCTGGTGGCACAAAGCAGCCATGAACCTGACTTAACAGACCAGTTAAATTTGTTTTATGGGCACTTTGGGCTGTTGGAATATTGCAAAACAGCTGGAGTGCATTGCTGATGTATCTGGCCTGAGATTGCTTGCATGGTGTGAAATACTATTGTACGACAGTCGCACGGAGATGGTTTCAAAACTGCATTCATCTAGTGACTTGGCATCAGCAAACTTAAAATCATAGAATCATATAAAGTTAGGGGTTGGAAGGGACCTCGAAAGATGATCGAGTCCAACCCCGCTTGCTAGAGCAGAGTCACCTACAGGAGGTCACACAGGAATGCATCCAGCTGGGCTTTAAATGTCTCCTGGGAAGGAGACTCCACAACCTCCCTGGGCAGCCTGTGCCAGTGCTCAGTCACCCACACAGTGAAAAAATTCTTCCTTGTATTTATACGGAACCGCCTATGCTCCAGTTTATAACCATTGCTCCTTGTTCTATTGTCAGTCACCCCTGAGAAAAGCTTAGGTACCTGGTACATACCACATTATGTAGCTTCCAAGTTAGGAGACCTCATCTACTTCAAAAATTATGCTAAACACCATCATTAATCTCATTTCAGTTGAAAGGATAGCTGAGACACTGGATGCACCTAAACTCTTATAGTACAAATCAGGTGTGAAATTCTAGTTATTGCTCTTCCTGCGTTCTGGTTCATAATGTGAAACTTTTCTGGAGGACACATTTAATGCCTTTTGCATGAAGCAAAGCTGAAGGCTGCACTCTGGGAGCAACCCTACTGCACCACAACAATTAATGAGCATTCCATCCACAGGAATGGACTACATTTTTTCATCCAAAAATGCTGAGCCCTCATAGAATCATAGAATCATAGAATCCTAGGGGTTGGAAGGGACCTCGAAAGATCATCTAGTCCAACCCCCCCTGCCAGAGCAGGGCCACCTAGAGTTCATCTCCCAGGAACGTGTCCAGGCGGGTTTTGAATGTCTCCAGTGAAGGAGACTCCACAACCCCCCTGGGCAGCCTGTTCCAGGGCTCTGTCACCCTCACAGTAAAGAAATTTTTTCTGATATTCAACTTGAACCTCCTATGCTTCAATTTACACCCATTATCCCTTGTCCTATCGCTGGTCACCACAGAGAAAAGCCTAACTCCATCTCCCTGGCACTCACCCCTTACATATTTGAAAACATTGATGAGGTCACACCTCAGTCTCCTTTTCTCCAAGCTAAAGAGACCCAGCTCCCGCAGCCTATCCTCATAAGGGAGATGTTCCACTCCCTTAATCATCTTAGTAGCTCTGCGCTGGACTCTTTCAAGCACTTCCCTGTCCTTCTTGAACTGAGGGGCCCAGAACTGGACACAATACTCCAGGTGCGGCCTCACCAATGCAGAATAGAGGGGGAGGAGAACCTCTCTTGACCTACTAACCACACCCTTTCTAATGCACCCCAGGATGCCATTGGCCTTCTTGGCCACAAGGGCACATTGCTGGCTCATGGTCATCTTCTTGTCTACCAGGACCCCCAGGTCTCTTTCACCTACACTGCTCTCCAGCAGGTCAGCCCCCAACCTATACTGGGACATAGTGTTGTTCTTCCCCAAATGCAAAACTCTACACTTTCCCTTGTTAAATTTCATCTTGTTTCTCCCTGCCCAACTCTCCAGCCTGTCTAAGTCTCTCTGGATGGCAGCACAGCCTTCTGGTGTGTCAGCCACTCCTCCCAGCTTAGTGTCATCAGCAAACTTGCTGAGGGTACATTCTATACCCTCATCCAAGTCGTTGATGAAGATATTGAACAACACCGGTCCCAGTACCGACCCTTGAGGGACTCCACTAGTCACACACCTCCAACCAGATTCTGCCCCATTGACTACAACTCTCTGACTCCTTCCTTTCAACCAGTTCATGATCCACCTCACTACCTGATCACCAAACCCATACTTGATCAACTTATCTACAAGGATGCTGTGAGAGACGGTGTCAAATGCTTTACTGAAATCAAGATAAACCACATCTACCGCTCTTCCATCATCTATCCACCTAGTAATTTCCTCATAGAAGGCTATGAGGTTAGTTAAACATGATTTACCCTTGATAAAACCATGCTGACTGCTCTTGATGACCCCCGTGTCCATGATATGCCTGGAGATAGTGACAAGAACAAGTTGTTCCATCACCTTTCCAGGGATGGAGGTGGGGCTGACCGGTCTATAGTTACCCGGGTCCTCCTTCTTGCCCTTCTTGTAGACTGGAGTGACATTTGCTATCCTCCAGTCCTCAGGCACCTCTCCTGTTACCCATGACTTACTGAAGATGATGGAGAGTGGCCTAGCAATGACCTCCACCGGTTCCCTCAGCACCCTTGGATGCATTCCATCTGGACCCATCGACTTATGGATGTCCAGATTACTCAGCTGATCCCTAACCCAATCCTCATCTACTATGTCAAGCTCCTCATCTATCTTGACTACTTTTGGGGCTAAATGAATCTGGGGCTCGTGCGGAAACCCTGCAGGAGTAAAGACAGAGGCAAAGAAGGCGTTCAGCACCTCTGCCTTCTTTATATCCTCTGTCACCAGGGCTCCTAGCTCATTCCTTAGTGGGCCAATATTGCCTCTAGTGTTAGTTTTCCTAGCTATGTATTTGAAAAAGCCCTTTCTATTATCCTTAACCTGACTTGCAAGGGTAAGTTCCAAGGAGGCCTTAGCTTTCCTAATTTCCTCCCTACATCCTCTGACAACAGTCCTGTATTCCTCCCAAGTGACCAGCCCCCCCTTCCATGATCTGTAGATTTTTCTTTTCCACTTAAGTTTTCCCAGCAGTTCCTTTTTTAACCATGCTGGTCTCCTAGCTCCCTTACTAGATTTCCTAACCATAGGGACGCTCTGATCCTGTGCTTGCAGATAGTGGTTTTTGAATATTGACCAGCTATCTTGAGCCCCTTTATCTTCCAACACCCTGTCCCATGGGATTTCTCTTAACAGTTGATTGAGGAGGCCAAAGTTTGCCCTGTGGAAGTCCAGGGTTCTGACCCTACTGGGTATTCTGTTCCTTCCACACTGGATCCTGAACTCAACCATCTCATGATCACTGCAGCCAAGGCTGCCATTGACCATCACTGCTTCAACAAGGCCCTCCTTGTTGGTTAGTACAAGATCCAGCAGCGCTCCTCTTCTAGTCGGCTTGTCCACCATTTGCATTAAGAAGTTATCATCAATGCACTGGAGGAACCTCCTAGACTGTGAAAGGCTGGCTGTGTGAGTCAACCAGCAGATATCAGGGTAGTTAAAATCTCCCATGAGGACTAGGGACTGAAGTTGTGAGGCTGCTTTCAGCTGCCTGTAGAAGGCCTCATCAACTTCCTCGCCTTGGTCAGGAGGTCTGTAGTAGACCCCCACAACTGTATCACCCACACCAGCCTTCCCCTTAATCCTTACCCACAAACTTTCAACTTGCTCCTCATCAGCCCCTGCACAAAACTCAACACATTCTAGTTGCTCTCTCACATAAAGAGCAACTCCACCACCTCGCTTCCCCGCCCTATCTTTCCGAAAAAGCACATAACCATCCATGGCCACGTTCCAGTCATGTGACCTATCCCACCATGTCTCTGTTATCGCTACCAGATCATATCCCTTAGCCCGAACACAGACCTCTAACTCTTCTTGCTTATTCCCCATGCTGCGTGCATTAGCATACAGACATTTCAGGAAACAAGCAGAGCACACTGGTGGGACTAAATCCTCCCTAGACCACCTGCCTTTGGACCCTGGTTCGTTCTTATGTTTGTCCCTACCAGCCCCAGTTTTCTCCCCTTCCCCCTTCACATCTAGTTTAAAGCTCTCTCAATGAGCCCTGCTAAGTCCTGCCCCAAAAGCCTCTTCCCCCACTGGGACAGGTGCATCCCACCTGCCACCACCAGGCCAGGTGTCTCATACAGCATTCCATGATCAAAAAAACCAAAACCCTGTCTTTGGCACCAGTCTCTTAGCCACTCATTAACCTGTAAACTCTTCCTATATACCTCCCCACCCATTCTTACAGGAGGGATGGAGGCAAACACTACTTGCGCTCCAGATCCTCTAACTAGCCGTCCCAGGGCCCTGAAGTCCCTCTTCATTGTCCTTACATTTCCTGAGTTGATTTCATCACTGCCAACCTGAAAAATCAGCAGTGGATAGTAATCAGAGGAACCCACAAGATTAGGGAGTTTCCTCTTAACATCTCTAATCCGAGCCCCAGGGAGGCAACAGACCTCCCTGTGGGATGGGTCCGGTCGACAGATGGGCCCTTCTGTCCCTCTCAGAAGGGAGTCACCCACCACAACTACTCTTCTTTCCTTCTTGATTGAAGAAGTCCTAAGGACACGGGGTGACTGACGAGTCCTAGGTGGTTCAGTAGGTAAGTCTCCCTCTGTCACTACGTTTTCCTGTCCCTGAATTTCCAAGGCCTCATACCTATTCTTCAAGGACAATTGGGAGGGTGGAGGGGGTTGGGAGGATTTTTTCGTGCCCTTCCGAGGCCAGACCTCCTTCCATTCATTCGTAACTCTTAAGTCCTCTCTTTCTGTCTGGTGACTGGAGGGGAGGGGATCCGTCGCTTCCTCAACCTCTCCCATCTGCCCCTGCCTCAGGGTGTGATTCCACCAGTCTATTTCCCTCTCACACTCTCTAATGGCTCACAGTCTCTCCACCTCCTCTGTCAGTATAACCACCTGCTTGAGGAGATCATTTACTTGCTCACACCGCACACATGCAGAGTCACTGGTTCCCTTTGATACCAGTGCCAGACACAGGCATTCACTGCAGCCAGAGACCTGCACTGCTGCATGCCTGCTTGGGAGCTCCGTCTGCGTCCCCACATTCTTTTTCACAATGGCTTTTGGCCGTGTTGTGACCATGATGTATCTAGATACTGGTTTCTCCCTGCCTGTCCTCGCGCCTGCCTCACCCTCTGTAGACTGCTGCCGCTCTCTGCTGCCACGTGCTCAGAGGAGACTGCCAGATGGCCGGTTTTTAAACCCTGCCGCCCTTCACAGCCCCGCCTCCTGCCACGTCAGCCCTTCTTACCTCAGGATTCCCGCTCAGACTCGGGTATCCTAGCTATGCCTGGCTATTCCCTCTCTGGGAAGCCCAACTCCTTCTCAATCCTCCGAATTTAAAGGCACAACACACCCCGCTGCCGCTCTCTGCTGCCGCGTGCTCCCTCCCTTTCCCCAAATGGCAGGCTTCAAGTTCCTACCATTTACTGTTTCACTCAAGATCTCCTTACTTGTACTCCACTACTTGCTAATGGACAGAGGTAGAAGATCTACACTGCTCCACCTAGGAGCAACTCTAGGTTTCCTGATATTAATCAAGTCCTTGACATAATTTCTTGGTGCTTGAGATAGGATTCTAGCCCTTAGAGGAGTCCAAGTTGACTCCTTCTTTTGTATGATATCACAACTGAAATTTTTCATAAATTTTCCTCAAGATTTTCTCTTTTGCTACTTCTTTTTTTTCAACAATTGTAATAACATATTCCAGCTCCACTTCCTCTATTCAAGGACTGTATGTTCTGTTGATCTAGAGTTCTCAAAGTATATACAAATACACACATAGACCACTGTGTGCACTCCCATCCCCTCTCTCCCCTCTCCCCAAAGAATCATGAGTTGAGACTTCAGATTACTGAGAGATAGTCAAGGACAATCTTTGCATAGGTAACTGTCAAGAAATTTCATACTTAGTATCTGTCAAGACAAATCTTTTTTAGGTCCTATTTCCCAAATACTTACTGCTAACAGTCATACACTCAAGGCATATCTCTGTGGCAAATTCATGGTGATTAGGATTACCTATTTGTCTCCTGCTCCTTAATGCAGTGCTTCCACTTCTTTTGTCTTTCATCTGGTATTAGGAGGAGGTTGAGCTACAGATGAGCTGTTCTGCTGTGGAGAAAATCGAAGATTTTCCAACTTGACATTAGAAGAAAAGGCAGTGCTGAAGATGGATTGAGTCAATTAGTGAAAAAGGCAATGTGCTGAGTTAAATGCATAAATCACAGGTTTACTAGTGCTGCCCTATGTACTCCTATTTTAATTACCATCAGCTCAAGCCAACATAAATCTTCAAGTATTGCACACTATGAGATGCTAATTAATAAAAGGGTGTTTCAATGAAAATCGACTTCAGTGTACAAACTAATTGAAGATTTCATTCCTGTGGATTGTATTGCAGCAGTCCAATCTTGAACTGAAAACAAAGTAAATTCCATTAACAAGGTCCACATCCCCCACCCCAACAGTCTCATTCTTTAGGCTGGGTGGAGATCATATAAAGAAAATAACATGCCTGTACACTTATGTTTTATGATCATCTCTTAGCAAATGAAATTCCAAAGCTACATTCTCATTGCACATTTAAATTAAAATTGCCAGAAAGAAGAAAATATAGAATAACTCTTTACCTCTGACTGATGTTTTCAATAAGTTATCCATGGTTGTTTAGTTGTCTAGGTGTCTCTGTTATTTTAATCTATCTTTCATCCAAGTCCTTTGATTAATCCCTTCTTTCATACCTCCTTTTATTACTTTGAACAAACTAGGTTCCATAACCAATAGTTCGAAAACACAACCTTGCCTAGATAGCCAATTCTAATTTATTTTTTTTCAATGCAAGATGATAAACATTTGCATGATCAATTAAAATGCATCGCTACCAATGTCTTCCTGATGTCACTGGAGGTTCTTTAGGGGGGAAACTAGATTCTGGATTTACTGGATTTGCTTCTTTGTAACTTCATTGCTCTGAACTGAGCTAGATTTGAGTTTTAAAAGCAGAATATAGTATGGACATAAATAAATAGTGAATACAGGCAAGTTTTTGTCAAGGCCAAGTAATGCCAATACCATATTAAAATCACTGTTCTCTTCACACAGAACAAGGGAGACATAAAACTCTGGGGAGCCATCCCTGACTCCTTTCCTGCTGAATCTCGTTCCCAAATTGTTTGGAAGAACATGAGTTATATGAAGCTAAAGACGTGCCAGAGATTATTCATGTTGTGTAACTATGTAGACAATAGTGCTCCAGTTCCTGAAAATATTCAAGTAGTATATTCGATTTGTAAGCAGAGAATCTGCTCTTTTCAGGTCTTTCAACCACACACTATGAATTAAACCCCACTTAGCTGACAGTTTTTATTGTTACAATACTAAAATCCTATGGAGGACCAATTTCTAAATCAAATTTTATTAATTAAAAAACTTTCATGTTGTTAGTGACAATACAAAAATAAACAGAATTATACAATCATAGAATGGCTAGGGTTGGAAGGGACCTTAAAGATCATGTAGATCCAACCCTCCTGCCATGGCCAGGGACACCTCCCACTAGATCAGGTTGATAAAAGCCACATCCAGTCTGGCTTTGAGCACTCCCAGGGGAGGGGGCATACTGTTCCAATATCTTACCACCCTCATAGTAAAGAATTTTCTTCTTATGTAATATAAACCTCATCTCTTCAAGTTTTAAACCATTTCCCCTTGTCATCTCCCTACATGCCCATGCAAAATGTCCAACTGCAGCTTTCTCCTAGTCCCCCTTAAGGTATTGTAAAGTCACCCTAAGGTCTCCCCAGCAGCTCCTCTTCTTCAGGCTGAACAAATGCAACTTCCTTGGCCTGTCTTCATAGGGAAGGTGCTCCAGTCTTCTAATCATTTTGGTGGCTTTCCTCTGGATATGCTCAAGGACCTTTGTGTCCTTCATCTGTTGGGGACTCCAGAACTGGATCCAGTACTCCAGGTGGGGTCTCACATGAGCAGAGTAGAGTGGAAGGATCACCTCCCTTGACCATGCTTCTTTTGATGCAGCCCAGGTCCTCGGCCAGTGAAATAGTACCTCTGAGTGGTGACAGCTAGGCATTTCTACATATTTTAGATTTATTTAACACAGTACCCGGCATTTGAAATTTGGGAATGTTTTTACAGTTTTAAGTCCCCATAATGTGACAGAACAGATTAAACTGGTACTTTTGTGTTGCACACATCAAGATGGGTTTAATAGTTGCTTCTTCACAGAATACTCTGATTGCAGGTCTTTAGAATAAAAGGACAGAAAAATGAATAAACACCTTTATTTTGTTGAATGTCTTTGATATCTTTCATTTGAATGACCAATGCTTGCTGAACAAATTCTTTAATACTACTTCCAAGTATAACTAAAGAAGAACATATTTCAGTACAAGCCTTAATAGAACAGAAATATTTCAGTTTAGTCAGACGGAAAAATCAGTTCATGGGAATGCCACCTGCACTTTTATGAGATACTTAGGTTGCTATATTTCATAAAGAATATTTACAGAGCTGTTAAATATTAGCAAGTACATAAGGATGCATTTTTCATTCCTAATTCTATTGGTACAACAATTTCCCTACAGAATGAAAATGCAGACTTGCAGTTGTAAAAGGCTTCAACGTTTTAAAGGCAAAATTCAGGATTTTCAAATCTGCACACACAAACTTTATTAAGAATTTGCTTTAGTGCTTTCTACTGTAATGACTTAAATTTCATGAGTGTAAAAATTAGGTTTAAGGGTTTTTTTGAGAAACACATAGAAGTTACTCTTTCCTGTTACAAAGGTACAATGACACTATTTGTTGAGCAGAATGTTTTGACTGTTTTTTTAGAATATTTTATAGCCAGAAGATAATGCTGGGCAAAGCTGTAAGAATTGTATTATAAAAAGTGCTGATAAGCACTACACCAATTTGTACTCATAGGTACTGAAGATATTTCTGTCATTCAGGGATCATTAGTTATTTTTTAAAAAATGATAATTTGTAAGATTTAATATAAGAAGGGATTGAGTAACATATTCTGGCAATTTCATGTTCCATATTCATTGACTACATTATACTAGTCTTTGGGAAAAATCTTGGTAGCAAGAATCTTTGAACTTCTGAAAGGTATGTGTCTCAGATGGATGTCAAGAAGTCAAACACTCAGTATAATTGAAAAACAAACATATTTAAAAAATAAAAAATATGTAAAGATGCCTAGCTGTCACCAATCAGAGGTACTCTTTCACTGGGATTGGCTAACAGCTGATGTGAAAGGAAAATCATTTCAGAAAGACAAGTTTTATTTGGTATCGTGTGAAATCTGATGGGTTTTGTGGTTGTTTCATAACGATTGATTTTTTGAGGCATTTGTTCCGGTTTTGTAATGAAGTCTTGCAAGTTCAGCACAGGGTAAAAAAGTCAAACAGGATTTTTCTTTCTCAGACACCATCACTCATAAAAAAATTCTGTTGACCAAATTATACCATCAGTGGTACTTGGGCAACTCAGTCATTCATCTTTGAGTGCTGACTTTGGGAGTGACTGTGTATCCCTGTTGCTGGCTATGGGTTTGTATAGGTGTAAATGAATAATAAAGCTATCAGCAATGTACTGAAAATGAATGCTGCTTGGTTTCCTGATTCTGTGCTGGTTTTACCATGCATAAAGAAACAGAAAGCAATGGAGATTTACCTTGGTCATGCAAGCAGGCAGAGACAAAGTCATGTCAGAATTAGATCTGGTGAATGGGGACATGCTATTCCCCTTCAGCTGCTCTTCACAAGGGCAGAAGCAGAAAGCTCACGGGAACAAGCACTGGAAGAAGGAACAGTTAATATCTGTTGTGCCATTTCTGTTGACACCAAAAAACTTTTTTGAATTAAGAGTTTGCTACCAAAATACCTCTTGGGGGTTGTAGTTATTCAGAAAGATTATATTTTTTATTCTCTATGATGAGTCTTGAGCCTTCAAAATTTGCTAGTAATTGCACAGCTGGGAATCACTCTGTATTCTGACAGAATGAGTGACACCTGAATTTAATATCGATTTGAAAAATTGTACTGGACTTGGACACAAAATATGTGCCTATAACATTAAAATGTTATATGTACAAGTAATAACATGATAAATATAGGAAAAATTGTTTTAATGTAATTTCTGCTGTTTAGCAAATATTCTATTATTTTTATGGTGCCTGAAGTTTCCACATTCTTAGCGAACTGAAGTGGAAGTGCAGTCTACAGGAACGTCAAACTGCTGAAAAATATATTCATAGTAGATAATGGTGCCACAAAAGTGTGCACTTGGTTTGATTGAATACTTTTTACTTCAGATTTTTTTTTCTAAATGTATATCTTTCAAATGTAAAGCTGAATTCTCTCAGCTTTTTTTAACTCTGTGTTGTGAGTTGTCCACAATTATGTGTGAAAGTTTACTAATGTTGAATAACTTTTGGAACTCAAATGTGGTAAATACTTTTTATCATTGATTGCTAAAATTGTATTTATCTCATTTTGAGTATTTGACTTTCATTTTATCATCTTTTTAATTTTATATTAATGTTTTTTTTATTTGGTAGCTCAAGTACATACTGTCACACAGTTGCAAATTTCAGTTTTATTGTCCCTCATGGGAGAGGGAGAGGAACAATATTTGAATAGCAACTACATGACAAATAAGCAAAACTTGAGCACTGCTAACTCATTGAAAACCTTTGAAAAGAAAGAGAGTTAAAAACCATTGCAATCAATCAGCAAGAGTAATTCTACAATTTTTAAATCACAACCTGAATTTATATGTCTCAAGGTGTTGTTTTCTTACTATTTTTTGTGATTTCAATCTCGCATTCATATTTAAAATATTCTTTAACATTTCTGATATGACTGTTAATCTGCTTTTGTGATATACATTTCCTGTAGCTAGATTATTGGATGCCTTTACAGAGTGCTTGCTCTCTGTAGAATTGCCTCTTACTACTTTTTAAAGCTAATTTAATCTTTGCATAGAAGTCTCCGTGTGGGCAGGATCCCTGTGTATTTCCATAAGGAATTTTACCTGAGTTTAGTCTAGAAATTAAGTGTAAAGATACAGGTTATTTCTTCTCAAAGTGTTCCATTTTCATTTCTTAATTTGGCAGATCTACTGTATTGTATCAAAGAACTCAATGTTGTATTCAGAGATGTCTGTCCCCTGTGCTCATGGGAATTTAATTCCGATATCAATGCAATTAAAGAGTAAATTATGAAAATAATTTCTCAGCACCACTGAGAAACCAGGGTAGATGGGATCAAAACCAAACCATCACTTATTGAGTTCAGTATTCTCCAGATGGTTTTTTTATTTTTTTAGTCTGAGGGTCACCAAGGAGGTGATATAGGACTATCTTTATTAATTTCTCATGTGAACAGTCCTTTAGTCCTGTACCTATATAGTTCCTCTGGGTCTCATTTAAATTCTTTTGGTGTTGCTCAGTCTTGCTGTGAGGTTGGGGTTGTCCTGCTCATTGGTTACTTTTCAGATGCAGAAGGATATTCTGTGCCAATGAGTGTACAGTTCCTCAGGAACTCATTTTGTTGAAGTTTTAAGTAGTGTAATCACAATTAAACACCACAGTGCTCTGACTTCTGACTGAGATAACTTGCAAGTTTTCTTGTAAAGATGAGTGGTATAACTTGTTTTAACAGTAATGGCATGTTTTACTTGTCTGCCAGAAAATGTTTAATCCCCCAATCATTTCAAATCCTTTGAGCAGACTTGTGTCATCATGGGCAATTCTGGAGAACCGTGTTCCCTGAAATGTGAGGAATGGCTCAGAACTGTTACAAAGATCTGCATTTTGATTGCCAAGGTGATCTGAGTCCACACAGATAACTAAAGCATAAAGCCTTAGAGGGGGAGCCAAAAGAGATACTTGACTGACTGACACTGACTTTTAGAGAGAATGAGTATCTGTATATGGTGCTGAAGATGCCAAATATTATAGGTAGCAGAACTGCCACTAGTGTTGCAATGCTATGCATCTGATTGTATACGAATTGTACAGAGATTTGCCTTATGAACCTAAAATACAATAAAATTATTCAAAAATAGGGGGTTTGTGTTTAAATGCAATAACTGAACCATTCTAGCCTTTACCCTACTTATCCCTTCTTCGGTAGTATTTGATCTGTGGTATTATTTTCCTGTTTGGTTTTAAACATAAATATTTGAAGACTGTTTCAGGGAAAAGTGAGGTTTCACTAAAAATATTCCTCATTTCTAATGTGATTTTCTGTACTAATATCAGTAAACTTAAATCTTTATTTCTTTCTATATCTTTCTATATGTCATGATTGCAGTGAATTATGATTGTAGTAAGCATTGCTCTTTTATAACCACTGAATTTCAAACTAAAGAAGCGAAGATATGAAACTTACCTTTAAGAGGGGAGACAGATGTGTGTGTGCAGAATGCAATGCATGGTCTGTTTAATACTCAAATGATTAAGTGTTCTTGGATACTCTGTTTGGGGTATCTCATGGCATCCTGTCAGGAATGGCTTTAAATTAATTTTAGGTCAATGAACCAGCAACAATTTGCCAAAAATATTAATTAATACTTTTGGTATTTCTCCCTATAGAAGACAAATGGTATACTTCCTATAAAATTATTTTTTATGCTTGTGAGTAAAAAGGAAAGCCTGGAGATACAAAGGTCAAGGTGCTTCACAGAAGTTCTATTCTGTGTCTTTCTGTTCTGATCTTTGTGCATCTGTTCATCACCTCCAATTGTCTGTACTTCCAAAAGCCTTGATACACTAAGCCAAACTTTTGTTCATTTTTAGATGCTTAATTATTCTTTACTCTTATTAAGTTTCATTTTCCTGAGACACACCTTGTTGGAGAAAGCAATAAACAAAATAGTTTAAGAACTAAATGAAAGGTCTTATTACTGTGCATGTATCCTTTTCATCTTTCATCTTCTTGATTACATTTTTTAACTTGTTTATAATAGGAAAGAACATCCTATATGCCATTTTATAGATTGCCATTCAAATGTTCACTTACATCCTTACATCATGAAGAAGTCTTGCAGAGTGACTTGGAAAATGTCTATTTATGGCCCAGTTCTACAAAGTTTTCTGGTTTGTATACTATATACCCCATATAAAGTGTATCCATGGTTTGATCTTATTTTCTGAATAATAACCTACAGAGTTGAACTGGTGAACTTGACACATGATTTCTCTTAGTCCAGACAGTTCATAATACTGGCTTCTAAGGTTGTGAAAATATATCCATCAAGGAGATCTGCAAATCTGATTTATTTTTTTGCTTCCTTGTTTTAATACATGAATTGGAAATATAGAGTGGGCATAAAAACATAGAATGATACATTGAATCAAACCAAACTGCCAGATTTGCATTTGTCTAGCAAAAGGACCATTTGCCCAGACAAGAGATTAGAAATAGAGCAGATGTTTGCGAGCAGCTTTCCTTGGTCTATCACTCAAGAAATTTTTGAATTGCAGGAAATATCTTTGTAGTGCTAACATTTTAATGGATCGTTTCATCCATGATTTAGGCTATACTTTTTTTTCAAAAATGACCTTGCTTTTTTTTCACCCAAGTATCTATCATTTTGTCATTTCTCCTTGTACATCTCCTATTATATACCTTAGATCATCCTCCTCATCTTGTTCAATTCCTTTTCTAACTCTTCCATAACATTTTTGAGCTTGTTCAAACGCTAGAAGTGCAGATAGTTTTTTAAATGTATATGCATTTATATAGAAGTAGAATGATGTCTTCAGTTTTGCTCTTTTTTTTTTCTTAAAAATTCATAGTACTCAAGATACTTTACTAAAGTTTTCTTTGAACTAGCTCTTACAGCATCAATATGACTTTTCTGAGTGCTTAAAGTTCATTGAAAGCCCACTAGTGTGCATTGGGATTTATTCCAACAAACATGGGTTTATATATTTCAAAATTTAATTTTATTTCCCAGCTGTTCAGTCTCATAAGACTCCTCAATAATTTTTATTTTCTACTAAAACAAATTACTAAGCAGAAAAACCACAATTTCACCTTGCTGAGAGGAGAGGATGACACAATACCTCTGAAAAGGTGAGCAAAAGCACAATACCTCTGAAAAGGTGAGCAAATTGGCTCCATTCTTAGTTACTGTCTTCTCTCTAGTCTCAATGCATCAGCAGAATCCTTCTTCCAATGCATCCTTTTGGGTGAAGTTTCCAAGTTTGAAGTCTATGACAAAGCTATCTTAGCAATGTTTAAGGGAAGTGCTATGACAAGCCAGTGCATCAGGCATCCCTGAAGAAACATCACTGGGAAATTGTATACAATTCTTAATTCACTTTTAGCACAGCTGATCACTAAGCATTCAATCTAGCACAAGGTGTACCTGGGTCTTGTATTTCACAAGATTTCTCACCCACAGCTTCTTCTCACTTAACACTTGCTTGTTTGTTCTCTTCTGAGCAACCAAAATTATTATTGCACTTGATATAGAAAATAGTCATTGGGTTAATTGAAAATTATCAGAAAATTCTGAACTACTACAACTATGCCCTTTTTAGTTTTAATGATAGTGATTATAAGCAATAATTTTTCTGTGCTTTTAAATGTCCAGTTATTTTTAGACTATGAAATCAAGTGTGGTTTTCATTCTTTTTTTAATAATGGTGTGGTTGAGAAGCAGTACATTTGGAATCGAAGCTTAGAACTTGAGCTAGTTTACTTCAAAGCCTGTCACTTTTTCTAGTCCAAACTTTATTTTCTCTTTCTTAAAAACACTTATTTCCTCCCATTTCCTCCAGCTATATATATTCCAGTCCTCTTTCCTTCCTTCTGAAATAATGATCTCAGTAATCCAAACTGGTATGAATATGCTGCCATGCTGCTGAAGGTTATTACTGATGACATGTAATGTTAATTACTGATCTGGTTGGATATGCTGTTTTAGTGGCAGAGGACTGCTCTCAGCTTCTCCTGAGGGCTACTTCTTTAAAATACTGCCTACTTCTTTCTATCTTTTTATAATTTTTTCCTTCTTTGGTAATTAAGTACTTCAGTTCCCAACTAATTTAATTTATTAAGTTTGAATAAAGCAATAGCACAGGACTGCAAGGTAGTCTTCTGACTAAAAGATGGTACTAGAACTGTATTTGTCCCAGATCTGACTCCTGGAGCTCACTCTTTTGTCTTGTGGTTGTTCCAGTGTATCTGATCTGGAGGGCTTTTGGTTCATAGGCTGTAGGCCTTATCCTGCTTACACTGGATGAAAAAGGGCTGTTTTAACTGCTACTAGTGGCCTGATACGAATGAGATGAGAATTCTGTTCTGAGTATATGGGAGATAAAGATCTGGAAAATAGCAGGAGTCAAATTAAATACCATCTGTTATCAGAAAAATCAGTATGAGCAAAAGGTACACAGAAATATTAAAGAGAAAAATTCAGATGTAATTTCAAACTATCTGAAAGCTTTCAAAATAGCTTCCACCTTTTCCAAGAAAACATCCTTCTTTTCACTGTTTTAAAGACTTGAGTCATAATTTATGTCACCCTGCAACAATAGATAAATGTGAATCAAAACCAACAAGAAACCAGACATAAATGTTTGAATAATGGGTGTAGCTTTCAAATACCCATCTCCCATCGGTGTATGAGGTTTGTCTTTGTCTCCCTAGTAAATAGGGAGACATTTGGTTGCTTTACAAAATACTTTATCTACATAAAACAGTGTATCCTTCAATTCAGGCCTATTCTTCCTCTCTTTGTCACAATATCTTGCTTTAACACCAGTCAGAAATCTCCCAGTCAAAAGAAGTGTCCCTCCTTCCCTCTCCACCCCCCATGGATCACATGAATCACTGCTTCAAAAGACTGATACATTTTAAGATAGCAATGTCAATTTTTCCTATTTATTATACCCATAAACACTTCATATTAAGCTGCCATAGGCAAGAGCAGCAGCTCTATTTCTGTTTCTGTAGGTAAAGACCACAAGTTTAGGATTTGAATCTTGTGAGCCTTTGTTGCTGTTCAGCAACAGACAGAAGGGAAGAAATATCCATGATTTGTAAACCACAGCACAATCCCCTCAAGACTCACAGTTCTCAGTGACAGGTGGTTAATAGTAAAGAGTTAAGGTCACTACTGACCTAGAAAAAGATGGGTATGCATCCCCCTGACCCTCAGAAAACCACCATCCGTTTAAAAATACTGTGCCTTGAAAATGGGAATATATCTTGAGACAATCCATCATGTAAAGTACTGTCTCAGTCCTATCTGTTCTCAGGAGCCTGGTGGAGCTGGTGTAAGCACCAGCTTTTGCCCTCATATTGGCAAATAATCCTGGCATTAAAGTGAAGAAAAGGGGGGCTGATGGGGTTACTGAGGCAGGGGAATAGGCTCTGGGATGGGTCAGAGGTAAAAGACCAATTGTTCCTTTCCAGCCTAAGGAACTGGCTGTAAATAAATTGCACTAATGCTGTATCACTGGGAAAGAGGTTGATTTTTGTTGGTGGTTGGAGGTGATTTTGTTGGTGGTGAAAGGTTTGTACCTTTTCAGTGTGAAAATAGGGTTGGACTTCTGTAGATGAGTTATTTCCTGTGATTTGAAATGCACTATAGTTCCTTAGCATCATGTGTGTAGTAAAGCATATTAACATATGAGATATGCAGTGCATTGGTCATTGCTCCTACAGCCAAGTTTTTTATCCTGCTTTTTATGTTTCCATAGTTAACATATCAGTCCTAATGACAAAACTGATATTTGCAGATGAGATATGATGAAGAAGCACATTTTGACAGCCTTTTTTTCTGCAGTATGCAATCCGTATTGCTTAACAAAGATGGGTTATTCTCTTATACTAACTCTATACTTACTCTTCTAAGATTCAAGGATGGAGCAAGGCAATTACTCCTTCAGAGGAGCTAGAGCAGCAGCAGTAATCTTCCTCTGAAGTAAAAGGTGCACACCAGGCAGTAGAATTGAAAAATAGCATGCCTGTCTCCCCTTGCACACTAAAGCTGTCATGCACTGGTGAAGTAAAGGTCAGTATATTCACCTGGAAACAGTGGGTTTCCCTGGGCCTGCAAACCTTTTCAAATGGCCAGCACAGTGGCAAAAGTTGTCCATATCTTGCCAGAAAAGTTGACTCAATGTGCAGTCATTTTGTTCTTTGCAAAAGCAAGGGTAGTTGTAGCAGTAAATATAAAGCTGAAATAACTTCTTTTTTCTTTAATTTTTTTTTTTTTTTTAGTTTTCTGCCATTTGCAGCAGAGCTAGAGTGTGCAGATGGCCTCATGCTTTAGGTGCAGAGAAATAAAATGGCAAGTTTGGCTCAGTCCCTGAACTTGTAAATTTGTTTATACAGAGATGCAAGAAGTATTCTGAGCTAGTGACTCGTGATGTGATGTGATGTTATGTCACAGAACTCTGTTCATTTTTGTCAGCCAAGGGAGCAGTGATCTGATGTTCATGAATTCCTGTTAAACAGGTGTCTGCTGTGATTTGGGAAAGTCTCACTTTCTTCCTATGTGTCACCTTTGGCTTTTCATAGTTCTGTGAGACCACTAGCCTGGTTCAGTCAGATTTTTGGGTCAAATATGCCCCAAAATGCCCACTTATGATATGTGTCATCCCTGACAGAACCTTACTGATTTTCATGACATTTCTAAGCAAAGTATTGCTGTGGTGTACCATCTTTATTAGTAGATTTTATCCTAATTTCATTCTTCCCCTTCCAAGTGAAAGTACATGGCCAGGTGTTCCAGGTAGAGTTATTCTTGATTTCCAGCAGTTCCTCAAACACTAGATGTCCAGTGCCCTTATATCTGTTTCCTCTTTCTTAATAGAGATAGTCCCCTTTATTTTAATTTATTTTATTTATGCCTAAAGATTTTTAGATTTCCAGTCTTGATCACTGTTTACTCTGCCTTTGTGCTAATGCCCTTCATGAAGTACAAATCTGAACCTAGGAATTCATGTGAGGCCTTATGTATGGTGGCTTGTCTTAAGTTGTTGATGCAAAGATGCTCTTTGTCATAACTGCAAGCCTTAATCTGGATCCTACTGACTTAAGATAGTTTCATTCAAAAAGCAGTCGCATGGGATACATCTCTCTTTTTTCCTTCATAATTATTTTCCACTGTCTTTCTAGCCCACAGACAGCCATACATCACTTATGCTCAGAGAGACAATGTAACCTAGTCTTCACAAGCTACTAACAAACCTTTTTCTCTGGGAAAAAGAACTGATATGAAACTTTAGCTAGGCATTTGAAAGAAACAGTAACATTTGATATGTGTATTTAACTACCATGTCTTTCCCAAATTCCTAAATATCCTAAGTGTGAAGAAAAAAGGGTATTAAAAAACTTTTGCATCTTCATATTTCAAGTAAGTATGTTATTTATGTTTTTTCTCTAAAAAGTATTCAAATTTCAAGTCATTAAATCCATATGCATATTTTGACTTGGAGGTGATGAATGCCAGGTATTGAGTCAGGATTATTGAGTCAGCACAGCTTGTTCCTTCATAAATTTCAGCTTACTGCTTTTTACCTATTACAACAGAGGTCTTGTATTATTTTTTTTCTCACATCTCGGCTATTCCTTAAAAGTTATTGCTAATAATTAATTAATAACTCTTACTTTTTCCCATCATAGAGTTTCTTGTGTTCTCTTATTCTTTCACTATCTTGAGCTTGCTTTAGAGACCAACTCTATACCATCAGTAGCAAAAAAAATCTCCTAAATATCAAATTAGTACTTCTTATTAGATACATCAAAATTTAAAACCCGTAAAGTTTCAGTTCAGCTCCTAAATGTGAAATAACTTTGCTGTTCAATTACACAAAAAATTACTGGTTCAAACATGGTGAAGGAGGCATATATTCAGAAGTACAACAGCTGTTTGAGAACAAAACAAGTTCTTTCTAATTATTCATAGATAATTCTGCATAAGAAAAAGATGCTTGCTACTGGCAAGCAGCCTTCATGTAAGGGGTACTGAACCTAGCTTAGTAGACCATAATTTTTCATTTTTCTTCAAGCAGTTACACTGATTCCATGTGTCACACTGAGAATCTGAAGGAAAGTTATTTTTTGGTGTTTATTGAAATGGTGTTTGTACTCTAAATTCTCCCACATCCAACACTGGAGAAAATAAGGATTGAAGAACTTCAAACTGATAGTAACATAGCTAAATGAAATAATGAAGGGCTCTATGGTAGTCATATATCCAAATTACTACACGTTCCCTTTACAACTCAAATATTGCCACTAGATGTAATCATACAATTATTCCTTGGTTTTATTGTTCCTATGATGTAGTGTCTGGCATATATAGATATGATTTCATGTCTTCATCCTGAGCTCTGACTGAAGGTCTGCATATTGTTTCTCAAAGCTTTTTATTATTATTATTGTTGTCGCTCTTTGAGAGCCACATGGGTTGGCACCATGAAACTTAAACAAGACTATAATTATATTCTTCATTTTTTTCCTCATATTATTTTCTCCTAAATACAGACTACTACTTCAACAGAATTATGAATTCTCTTATCTTTTCTGCATCAATGTTCCTGTCCAGTATAGTTTTTTATGTTTTTATATTTTCTTATTATTTCACTGTAACTCTTGGTTTTCCATGACAATAAATGTACTTAATTTGTCTTGTGCAGTTTTTTATAAACACATAAAAAACCTTGAGCTCTGGCAGTCTTGTTATAATGTTAAATTATGGTATTTGATAATCTTAAAAGGCAGACTGTATTGTATTAAAAGCCAAAAAAACCCCAGGATTTTAAAGGACAAAATGAGAAGTTGCACATTGGTGGCTCAGTTCTCTAAGAAGAAAACATGAAAAATTCCTAGTAGAATTCTAGCTCTTTAAATATTCATCAGCACCTCATAACACCCTGTGGGAGTTCATTCATTTGCTAGACAGGTTTATTCTGTTTTATCATCATTGAAAAAATGGGCCACAAAAAGCAGACTCCCAACAGTCCAATGCATTTTAAGAATTTTTTTTTCTGTTCTTGTCTTCATATTGTTATAAAAATTCTCTGAATCCTTTAAGCCATGTTACCCTGAAAGTGGTAGCATATGAAGGTTTCAAAATTAATAGTATACAGCTTTGTAGCAATTAACCATCTGCTTATGCTGCTGTTAAGAACTGATCAAGTCAGAAAAATACTTGAAAAGTGTACCTGCCAAGCTTTAGTCATGTGTTACCTTGAACTGTAATTTGTTGTCCCATGAGAGCACTAAGAGGCAGAATCACCTCAAAGTTGCCAACTAAACTCCCACAGACATTTACCTTAATATATTACCAGTGTTGGATTGAGAAGGTCCAGGAGTAGATGCCAACCAAAAAAACAAAAAAAGTAGATTAAAGGCATAAGCACAAGGGGACAGAGTTCATAAAGAGCAAAAACTTCCTGAGGTTGGGGCAAGTACCAATTAAGTTGTAGCATCCTCTGGAGTTGGACACATGATGAAGGATAATGGCACAATGTTCTCTTTAACTATAGCCCTGAAAACCTGGGAGGGGGTTACATTTTTATTTTTGATGGTAGTATGAATACAGGCTTCATATTGTTATACAGTGGTGTGTAAAAAAAAAAACACCTTAAACTGCAGTGACCTTGCCTCATGGCCCTTCCTAGATAGTTGTGTAGACAGTCTTGAATATGGGAGGTAGAGTTTGCATCATTTTCCCCAGCTATATTTGTGTTTGTCTCAGCAAGATCATAGTAGTTCAGGTCTCTTAAAGTTTAGGATATGATTAAACCCTAGCATTTTCCTGGGTATGTTACTTTAAGGACTAGTATTTAACTCCAAATAAGTTTTCAATAATATACCTGGCTAAAAATGCAGATGAGGAATACTATCAAAGAAATATTAGTTCTCCCACCCTTCCCTTCCCCAAAGGAACATTTTTGTTAAATTGAAATAATCTCTAGAATCCATACTGGGTTACAGTAGAAAACACTTAAGACCCAACAAAAATGTTAGAATCCTATTGGTTTCTCTTTCACATTGTTTGATGCAGAGGAATGAGTAATAGTTATTAGGAAGCTGAGTCCTGGGAAAGACACATTTGTTTGTGTGATCTAATTTCAGCTGTAAAAACCCACATGATAAAATAGTTAAATTACATAGGTTATTTATAGAAGAAGGTACTCCCACTCTTACTTTTATTCTAACAACTGTCTCTGGAGACCACTTAAGTTATACCTAATTCCTGAGGAGTTAGAAAACCTGTACTGTTAACAAGAAATAAATCAGATGCCCACAAAATAGTTCCTTACTAACAGCTCCCCATAGAGTAATTTTGCCTTCCTGGACTACTGTAAAGCAAGGGATCACTGTATCATTTAGTGCAACAGAAAGATAATCTCTCTAGCTTGAAAAGGTAGAAGTTTCCTAAACCGTTTCACCATTTGCATTGATAGAGGATATTAGAAGTTAGGTTTCTTTGTCAGTCATATCTGCAGAAAATTCTTTTCCACATTATTTCCTCTTCCAGTTTGCTCTCTGCATACTAATCCAAGGACCCTTACCTATTCCAGAATGAAATCCTATTCTTCATCTGATACTAAGACAATTTAAGCAAGTGTATCTATGGTGCCCATCTAGAAGATTTAGTGATACATTTCTTTGAAAATTTGTCATCAACTGGGCATACAAAACATCCTTGTTTTTAGAAAAAAATTGTTATTCAAGCTCTATATATAGAGAGAGCTTATCTCAAATAATCTCACATATTCTGATAATGTAGGAATGAAAACTTGCATGAAATTGTAAGCTCAGAGCAACAAAGAAAATCTCTCATAAATAATTTATGTTTAGTTTTACAAGGTTCTTCATACTGAGAAAAAATTCTGCCATTCACTAGTCTTGTTGCTTTGATGGCTCCCTTCAGATATCCAGAACAGATAGATGGCTCTGAAAATAAGTAAAGTTTTAAATAATTCTTCCTATAAAAATTACTTCATGGAAATTTAATGTGTACACAGTATATTGGAAGATAAGGTCTGCATCACCGTGTAGGTTTCAAAAGGGAAAACAAGGCTATTAAACAGCACATCAGAAAAACTGTGAGATTAATAGTTATAGTTTGATCACATAGTCTCCTGTGAAAAGTAAGATGGAATTGGATAAAGGTTAAGTGGGGAAGAAAGGTAGAGGTGAATGGAAAGAGAAAGGTTAAATCGAAAGAGAAGATTTTAGAACTAAAACAGTCTTTGAAAATAGGACGGTAAAAGAGAGAAAGAAAGAAAAAAATCATGTGCAGAGAGCAAGAAAGAAAGGTCAACAAAGTGAAAAAAAAATTCATCAGTAGATCACAGAATATGAAGCCACCTGCTAAAATAAAAGTGATCATTTTTTCCAGAAAGGAAATTGTAACAGCTATAATTAAAGAAGAAAACTGAAAACCAAAAAAAGAATGGGATAGAGGTTTGACATTTGAATAAAAGGAGGCAGAAAACTACTATGAGTTATGACTTTGGTTTCAGATGCATGTCTGTGGTCTCCTTGTGGAAGGGCAGACACAGAAGTTATCTAGCCATAGACACAGTACGATATACAAAGAAGCCTCTCTTAATTAACACTACATTTTATACGTGGGGATAAAAAGCTTCATCTTTTCTCTCTATAAGAAATTTTGCAGTTAAGGCACAGCAAATGTTATAATACGGGCCGTGGCTGCCCACACCAACTCAGCTTGCAATGAATAAGTGCGCTGGTGCCTTGGTGACAGCAATAAATTATTACTGCATGAGAACTAGCTGTTATACTCAATGTACTTCTTACACTCTTTTGGGGAGAGAAAGAGAATTCAACTCATACATGTTGTTAGATAATTGTTATGCTGGAGGGTTGGTTTTTTTGAACAGTTGAACACTTTATCTGCGAATAAGACATTATGTGTTCATAACACAAGTAAAAGTATTTTCAGTTGCACCCTGTTATTTACGGCACTTGTGTGACTGATTCTACTACATCTCAGTTTAATGCCTTGCTGCCCAATTAGCAATGGTGTCCTTCAGGAAGTACATGTTGGGTGAAATATTAGTCACAATTTTGGGGTCTGATTTCGAAAAGGTGACATATGAATGTGTCAATAATAGATAAATAGTAATTAACAGACAATTCTAGTCTATTTTAGGTCCACCCCCTCATTGCATTTCCTATTATAAATCAAATACTTTAGAGGCAAGCATGATACTATTAATATGCTGCTAAACATCTACTGATAGGTAAGATGCTTGATATTTTGTAGTAGGCATAATGACCAGTTAATTTTTCCCCAATACAAGCATAGGTTTGTATCCCTCTTTTCCTGACCAGGTTTCACAAAACTTACCTCAGCTACCATGGAGGTTTGATCCCTCTTCAACATTGTCTGATGATGAGTTGCAAAATTTTAGTGCTGATAAAAAGAAATCAAACAGATGATGGAAAGAAAATAAGACTGTGCTACTCACTAAAATTTCCATATAATAATGTTTTTTTAAAAATCTGAATTTGTGAAACATTTTTTTCTGCGTAGGTCTGTAATTGTCTTTTTCTGAAAAAGAAATCTAAAGTTTTTGCAGTTTTGTATTCAGTCATCCTGCACAGTGAGTGGTACTGTGCCTGCCTTATAAACAGGAAATTGGAGATGCAACCTAATAAATGCATTGGACAATTTTGTAAAGACTTACCTCTCATCTGGACCAGCATTTTGTCATGTTTTGAAGCCCTTCTCTGGAAGGACAGAACCACAGAATAGACATTTTAGGAATCATGATGGTGAAATTCACCATTTCTCAGAAAATTGATAATCTTAAACTGTGACATAATTATAATGAAATTTGGTAATTAAGTAGTTAGACAACTAGGTAGTCTAGGAATTTCTGCATAAAGAATAAATCTGAATGAGCTGCCTTTGGTGAATTAAAATACAACACTTTAGGAATGCTGGACTAATAATACCAAAATGAAAAAAACAACAAAATATATTTGTCTTTGCTGACTATGCAATTCAGTAATTACAAACCATCAATGATAATAGTGCAGAAAAAAATTGCAGCATTCCAAGGAAATATATAAAGTGTTTGCTGCTGTTATCATAGGACTTGAGGACAGTGTGACTTGGTCATCTGGGACAACACCCTGCAAAGTTATGAACCAGAGCATATCCTGCAATAATACAGTTAATTATGTTGTTCTGGGTGCTGTAAAACCATGCTGCAAATGACGGTTTGTCTCTCTAAGTAATGAAACTAAGGAAATTAATTCCAGAGAGCAGGTCATAGAACTAGAAATAGAGTCGAGATCACTTCAGTCACTTCTGTCCAGCCACACTACCTGATTTGTAAGAACACTTAAGGCCTGGGGATGATTCAAAGCTCATCAAAACCAGTGGGAGCCCTTCTGTTGACTCTAAACTATGCTTAAGCACTTGCTACTGTGAACTTTGGTTCCCAGTACAATTGTGGGCTTTCGTCTTACTGCAATTTCAGTGGCAATTAGGAGACAGCATTACGAACACTGGATCTCAAGGCAACAATAATGCACATATAAATATTTCTGTATGTTTATGTTTACTGTGCCTTTTCTAAAAGGAGTATATTATTAAACTGTTGAAACCTAAATAAGATGCTAGAAATAGAATAGAATTTACATGTGCAGTTTCACACATACATAATACATTAACTGAAATACTGGTCTGTTTTCTCTGAATTTTAAATATGACTATTAAAAGTTTTGAGGTCTTTTTTTGGGAGGGAAGGTGCATGGCCAGGTAGCCTCTAATTCTGCCTTCTGAACAGGAGTCCCATAATCAAAATGTTTCTGGTCACTATTTGGATTGGTCAGAGACCCCGTGCATCTAGACCCTGCCAAAGAGGATGCTGTCTCAGTAAATGACATACATGCATGAGCGTAGTTTCTCATGATTCTCATTGTCTCAGATATTCACATAAAATTAGGTGTTGCCTTCTGTATTTTGGTAACCTTTTTCACCAATTTACTAATGGATGAAAGGGAAGGAGATTAGTGCCTTACACATAGGTACTCTTACTCCCTTGTGTAGCATTAGTCATGAAAGCAGTCTTTTGCCAAAACCTGATTTTCCATGACTGAAAAAGATTTGCCTTTCTCATGGCAGCCCATTAAGCAATGAAAGCACCAAATGCCATTACATTACATATGCAGGTCCATCACAACATTGTGATATATATTGCCTGTTTTATGTTGCAGTATGTTAATAAGGTAATGGAAAGACATTTAGGAACTCATCTAGTCCCCCTTATGGGAGCTGCTCCATTGACTTTCCTGAAATATACTTCTCTGACTTGTTATTAGAGGTCACTACTGACACGAGGGCTCCACAGCCTTCCCAGGTGACCTGATTCAGGGCTTCACTGTCCTTATCTTTAGAAAACTTTTGCCAAGGTCTCATGAGGACTTGCACCTGGTTTTTTGCCTGCCCCCTGCATGAATGCCACACAGTCTGCTCTCCTGGGTTTTGCACAGTCTGCTTATCCAGCAAAATACTATTTAGCCAAATGCTGGTAAATTATTCCATCTTCTGCATGGACCTCTGATTATTCTCATTGCTTTCCAGTGGTCTCTTGCCATCTGACATCTCCCTTCCCACTTGCCTTCTTCCTTCTCTTTCTCCTTTTACTAGCCATTGGTTTTGAGGTCTGTTCGTTTTTTCTAATGAAGTGTCCAAAGGTTGAAACAGAAATAATTCCTTCGTGTCTCTGAGAAGTTCTGTTTTGTTTATACATGTGTAGGGTGTTTGTCTGTTTCATGGTGTTCTTAACTCAGATTTCACTTGTGGTCCTCCCCACTCTTTCAGCTTTTCCTGCGATTTGGTGAATTTCCTGGCTTGTATTTGTGGTTTTCATCTGCCCCTCCTCAGCAAGTGTAGGGATTGTCATGTTATTTTATTCTTTTTCGAATATTAATTTTCCATGGACTTACAATTCCGTTAAGTTATAGGATTTGCTCATGTGATAGCCAGCACAGTCGATGGGTGCAAGGAATTTATCAATGTATTGATCTCTTCTGAGCACCAGAATCAAAGTCACATTGTGCCAGGGCTTAGAGCACAACAGCAAGTCCTCAGTTTGAGAGATTTTCATGCTACATTGTTGCGGCTGTTATTTAAGTTATTAAAAGTTATTGGAGACTGAAGTTTTAATTCATACAGCAGAGCTATAATGTATTGATTTTCAGTATTTTCTGGGCAGCTTTGTGAGACAGAGAATTAAAATTAACTCAATAAAGTACAAGCATTTCTCTCCTTTATCGCACCAGTGCTCCAGATGGCAACTGAGCTGGGCTGATGGAGGTGTGGTAGGACAAGTTTTCTAAATTTTTTTTAATTCTTCTGTTATTCATGATGAACATTGTAACTGAGACGCCAATCACTGACATGTCACCTATTGTACTGGTCACTGCAGGGCTGCCAAAACAGAAAACAGACAGATGCTGTTATGCAGTGCAGAACTACCAGAACAAAAATATTTGTCTATTAAAAGAGACCACATGTTATCTGATGAAGTGAAATAAAATAAATAGGAACTGTGCATGTGCTAAAAGTGTCTTTATACATATACACATCTACATACATAACTATGTATGTATATACATGAATTCATAGTACATCTCGATGTATTTATGATATATATACATATCTTATATATATCTACATACTGGAATACACTGAGCTAGCAGTAATCCATTTTGCATTCTTGTTTGTTCTGCCTCATCTCTGAACACAGTAATACTCCATACATACATTCAATACCACACAGGAAGTTTCCTTTGCTATTAAATTAATTAATTTCTTTTCTATTCCATTCCCATCTTATAAGGTTTCCTAAACAAATAAGCAGAGATATATGGCAATTTGGGGCTCCCATGTTTTAATGCATCATCTTTATCTTCTTTACTTCTTATTTCTCACTAACTAAAAAATCCCTTAATTTACGGGGGGGGAAAAAAAAAATTAGAAAAATAAGTGATTTGGATCCTGATGCAGAACTCAAAAAAAAAAAAAAAAAAAAAACAGAAACATTTTTTGACAAGGTTTTGAAGGAATGCTCAGTTTTATCAGAGAGAACTTCCTAGCCATCAGATTATTCCCCAACTCACCCACATAGGCCATGGTATTATTTTGACCAAATGTTATTTTATTCAAGTTGTGTGCCATTATAGCTGTCTTCATGGCTGAATCATACCAATTGTTGCTAACTGGAGTAGCAACCATTTTTGTGAATCCTGAAGTGTAGCAGTGACCAAAGCACTGAGTAGTTAGGGCAATAGGGCAATAGTTGTCCAGCAGCCATTAATTGAACAGTTATACATCTAGTAATTGTCAGGTACTTATCACTCAAGGTACCATGTATTTAATAATTATAAATGCATGTTTTCATTGTCCTTTAATTACACATTTTATTTCCTAGAAAATTTTCTAGGAAATTTAAATGACAATGCTTTAACTGTTATACTTCGCTATTTACTGGACTTGAAAGTGTACCAAAAATGTATGTATAATATTCCATCTTTATCCTGCATTGTAGCACAAGATAAGAAAATACTGTCTCCTCCAAAGAGCTTGATCTTTTACTATCACCTATCTTGAATGCTTCAGTGACAAAGAGATTTGTTCAGTCTGCTGGAACTCAATGTCACAAACATCCCTTAATTCATTGTGCAGTTGTGTCATCTCCCTTGAAGCATAGAGGGAACTAGTGCCTTGTCTGAAATGTCTTGAAATTCCGTTTGCAGAATACCCATTGCAAATAGCTGGCTGTTGCAGAGAAAATTAATTCTGATCCCTTTTATAAAAAACAGAGTTTGCACATGTGTGTGTTCTGCCCCTGCTCTTTCCTCAGAAAGAAAAATCTTTATTTCTTCTGCAGATCTTCCTCCACACAGTGGCAAGTGTTGGTCCTATTTCTCACTAACTAAAGTGACATCATTCATTTTGAGACCACCTCTACACAAAATTAAAAGCTATATTGCAAAATTAAGGAAAAAAGCAAGTTTCTTTGCTGCTTGTTCCAGGTCTAAATAAATACTGCATCACAACAATCTGAGCATTTGTTTCAAAACTATTAACTCAAAAAACAAAATATAAATTTGTAATATTGTAATATGTAATTACTGTTTGATATCTCACACAATAGAGGTAATAGGCCATAGGCCTAAAAAGTTGTTGGCTTAAATAGTCCACTTGCTGGTTTTATCATGTTGCGATAAAACATATGTCAGTCAAAAGTTTCAATGAACATCTGGCACGCTTCTGGAACTATAGACATGAGCTTTGAGTAGACCATTTATCAATCTGCTCATTTGCCTTAATTGATGCTGCCGTATGTTTCTGATCAAGGAGTAGAATTCTGAAAAGTCAGCAAAGAGTAGGTCTGTAGCTCTTTCACAGCCACCAATATCAGATCTGTGCAGTACTGTATGAGCCAAAATTTTATACAGGTCAGATATGTGAACATCACTGCATCTCTCTTGCATTCTTTGGAGAAGACAATAATGAAGTTAACAGATTCGTGCACTTATGCTGATTTGATGCCATCTGCAGGAGAGCCCATGTCAGGTGGTCCCTTGTTGCAAAGTTAGTGTTATTAACATACAGATAATACTGGATGTCAAATAAAGCCTGACTATACCAAGTTAACCCATCATTGTCTTTAGAACAAATTGGAACCAACAGAGTGAGTTAATATCAAATCAGTACCTTTTCCATCATGTGTTTGCACTATTTCTTATCTGCTTCTAGGAGTCTTAAAGCCAGTCTTACTGTATGACAGACCTCAGCAGTTTGTAATAGATTATATTCAAAATAGCAGTGAATAGTGCACAGTTGATCCAAAATATTAAGATGTCTCTCAAATTGCATTCTTGTTTGTAGTAGAATGGGAGATATTGTAGCCTAATTATACTGTAAACAACACTTCTGTGGATACAATTTCAAATCCATCTCAGAGATCATCTTATGTGACCCAGGAAAAGATATATGAAGTCAGTATTAACTGAGGTTATTTTCAAAAATATTTCCATTAATATCAAGGTGAAATAGATTTCAAGTTTAAGTTAACGCTCAATGTCTTTATTTGTATAGAAGAAAAACTTACTTTAATTTAAAGAGAATTAAAATCCTCTCTGTTACTGTATATACTGCAAAGGCTTTTAAAAATCATTTTAATGGCCTTTTCCCATACTTTTAGTGCAGGTGGATGTGTAAAAGCTAGACTAGGTTCAAATTCATTTAAAAAATGAGTTTATATTAATGAAAAAACTTCAAAACCCTGATAATACAGAAATCTTGGCTAAACAATTCCATTGTAGGAAAAACATACTGGAAAAAGATACTCACTTCACATAACTTTGAGGTACATATACATTCTGATTGCATTTACAGGAATAATTCTGCCAAACAGAACAAGAAAATTAAAACAGGAGAAAAGGTTGCATTTGACAACCTAGGACTCCTAATGACCAAAGATTCTGTCAGATCTGAAAATATCTGTAACCAGAAAAGGAGGCTATTCTCATACAAGTCTTTTTTGACTGAAAATCATCAGACTTTTGTTCTACAAGGTGAGTGGAAAGCTAGTTGGACAACCAAGCTCAAAGAATGACATCCAGTGGTTCAGAGTCCTCCTGGTGGTCAGTGTGTGCTCATCAGGAATTGGTATTTGAGGGTGGCAGTGAATATCTAGGAGACAGTCAACACAAACTACAGTGGAAGAAATTCTATCTAATCATAAAGAAAAAAAACTTCACTGTGAGAGAAGTTAGCCATTGCAACCAGCTGCCCAGAAATGCTGAAGAATCCCAATGTCTGGATTAAGTCAGTGTGTGCCCTAAACTAAGAAGTTAGCACTGCTTTGAGCAGTTGTTGGGTGTAAATTACCTCCAGATGTCCTTTTCTACTCTAAATTACTCTGTTTGTTTGGGACTAATGGAGAAAGTAAATTTTGACCAGGAACTGATGGGTAGATGCAACCTAAGCAGGCTTTGTGCAGCAGCATGGCTTGGCAGTGCCATGTGTTGTTGAAGCAGGTGGCCAATAATAAAATTGAGATGGTAAAACATGAGAAGAATTGGAGCCTATCAGAGGCAGAATGCTAGCAATGTGGCACAGCACAAAAATAGTAGCCTTAAGATCCACTTCTAAAAGCAAACAAGAATCTAGTGCTGTTAGCAGAGAAATGATGGAATTCTCGTTCTGCATCAATAAAGCTTGCAAATAGTTTTCAAGGATAACCAATATCTTTTTGTTTCATTTGCAAAGTAGCTTATAAAACAAGGAAGGTATTTTGCAATGACTTAATCTGACCTCCTATTTAAAACATGCTTAGCTTTTTCTGTTTATACAGAGCGTATGTCTTAGAAAAGACCACAGTTTTCACTATACACATTTTTAGTGCCAAATATTCTAATATAAATCTCATTGAATGAACTTCACTGAGCTTCATTTCTACCTTAAAATTGCCTGGCTTCATCTTCTACTGATGGGCTGATTTTATTCTTTGCCCTCTAGAGTGGGAAATTTCATAATAACATCACAGATTTCTGCTTTCCCTCGAGGTATTTAGAGACTATAAAAGAGTTTGCTTTTTACCATTTTATTCCATATTTTTAAAAAATCTTTTACCAAACATCATTTCCAGAGCTCACAGTACTCTGGTCCTTGTGGAGCCCTTCAGAAGAGCCCTCATGTGATAGCTAGGGTTTGTCAGAACAGCCCATTTGCAAAATTCTTTTGACTCACAAGTGAAGTAGAGCTCCGTATGATAAACTAAAGATTCAGGCCCTTCAAAATACTGATTCTATACCAGCTCTTTCAGTGCAATATTTGGAATCTCCCTGTATTTTTCCACTCTATTCACAGCAATAAGTGTACATGCTTTCTTATTGACAGCCACCTAAAAGGCCAAATACATCAAAAAAATACATTACACAACATTACATTACATTACACAACATCTGTTTCAAGCTGGTGGATGTCTCTTTTTAGTGGAGTGAATTTGTCTATGAGTTTCTTTTAAACTAATGGATGATCTGTGAATAATTTGTGGGAGTTTTATACTCTCAGTCTCACAAAAAAGTTTGTGTTAAAACCTGTCAAGAATAATTTCTTTCATGAACAAACCTTCTGTCTCTGCCTTAAGTTTGGTTTGAGGCTTTTGACATTTCATTTGCTGACATAGTTTGCTTAATGCTGAATTTATAAAGTGATCCAACTTTATCTGTATAAGTAATTTCTTCTCTGATATTTTACAATTTTTCTTAATTCATGTGTTTTACAGCTTGATGAGTGATAACTGTTTACAATTTGATTTTGAGATGCTTCTGTTAATTTTATTTAACAACCAATCAGGTTTGCATTATCTGAATCTCTTAATTAAAACTTAATTTCATCCTTATTCTTTTTTCTGGCACTCACCCTTTACATGCTTATAAACATTGATGAAGTCACCCCTCATTCTCCTCTTCTTCAAGCTGAAGAGACCCAGCTCCCTCAGCCTTTCCTTGTAAGTGAAATTTTCCACTCCCTTAATAATCTTGGGTGCTCTGCACTGGACTATTTCAAGCAGTTCCCTGTCCTTGAACTGAGAGGCCCAGAACTGGACACAATATTCCAGATGTGGTCTCATCAGGGCAGTGAAGAGGGGGAGGAGAACCTCTCTCTCCCTACTAACCACCCCCTTCTGATGCACCCCAAGATGCCATTGGCCTTCTTGGCCACAAGGGCACATTGTTGTCTCATGTTCATCCTTCCATCCACCAGCACCTCCAGGTCCCTCTCCCCTATGCTGCTCTCCAACAGCTCAGTCCCCAACGTATACTGGTACTTGGGGTTGTTCTTTCTCAGATGCAAGATGTTTTACTTACCCTTGTTGTAATTCATTAAAATTTTACCTGCCCAACTGTCTAGCCTCTCTAGGTCACCCTGAATGGCAGCACAGCCTTATGGGTTGTCAGCCAGCCAGTCCTCCAAGATTTGTGTAATCAGCAAACTTGTTGAGAAGACACCATCCCATCATCAAGGTCATTGATAAAGATGTTGAATGGGACTGAACCTGGAACTGATAATTTGAGACAAAGTATTTGCTGCACCTAGTTTGAAACATTTAAAACACTTCTCCCATTGTAAATTACTTCCATAATATGTGAATCAAGTAATTAAGTTCTCATTAATGCTGTTATTTGAAGAAGACGTTTCTATATCAAGTCATGGTCAAAGTCCAGAGACAGTTGCCAGGTTTAGGCAAAATAAAAACATAACATAACATAACATAAAAAACAAGGCAAGTACATGGTGACAAGCAGGCCCAAGGTCAAGCCAGGAAGGCAGTCCATTGGGCCTGGGTCCAAATGAGAGGACTCCGTGGCTACAATCCACCTGCAATGGTGCTTGGGTGGAAACATTCTGGAGAGCATCATTCTCAAAAGAGCTCTTTTTGAAGGTATCTTTTTGACAGAAAAGATAGGAGCCCTCAGTGAAGCTTCCTGGAAGAGCTGTTTGGGAGGCAGCCTCTGCTGAAGCATCCTTCAACTTTTTCTGGAGAAGATTTGGAGTCATCTGAGGCTTCTCAAAGAGCTGTCCTTGCAGACATGGAGGTAAACTCCTAGTCCTAACAAAAGAAAACGGCATGTGAAAGCAAAAGTCCAAAGAACTGAACAAGGGAAAACTTGTTAATGGTGTTAACTTCACTAGTCCAAAGAACTTGTTAATGGTGTTAACTTCACTAGTATGTCATTATGTCTCTAGAGCATGGGACTTACTTAAATTCTTCACACATAAAGCAGAGGAAATAATTCTTCGCATCACTGCAGTAATTTAGAACTTTTAAATTCAAGTTTTTGCATCAGCCAGTGAAATGTGAGTTCTGTTTTTACTGTTAGTACTGCAGCTAGTGCCCCATACACTTCATCAGCATAATTTGTCTGCCCTATGAGTATATAATAGCAGTTAAGAAATGCCATTTCAACTCATAGAATAAGATATTATCATAATACCTTATTAGGTCTTCAATAATGTGCACCATTAGCCAATTTCTATTTTCCCATAGAGAAATCTGAAACTCACATGGCAGAATGAAATGTGCTTGAATGGACTAGTGAAACAAGCTTCAGTGAGGAAAAAGAATACTCTGAGCTCAAACTGTAGTAGGCGGTAGCTTGACAATGTAAAACACATCACCTAAACTTTCCAGCCACCAGTCCCAAACAATATGTGTGTCTGTTTCCCAGAAATCAATAGAGACATGGTTCTTACAGTAGCCATGAGACCCAACCTGACTAAAGGAGAAATAATTGAAATAGCAAAGCACAAGCCCATCATCCAGTCTGACAAATGACCAACTAAAAAAGACTGGTTATTTTTGTTTCATATCCCGACATTGAATGAAAAGACAGTTTTCTCCAGATTAATCCAAAGATAGCACATCACACATTTGAAGTCAATTATCCCACTTCCCCCCTGGAATTTGTATTTGTTTAGACTTCTCTGCAGCAACATCATCATTTCTGATGTCTCATATAAATTATGTAATCTTTGTGCACTAAATATACCTTTTAAAAACTTATACATTTGTCTAATTTTTTAATAAGAGGATGTAATACTCTGTACAAATGCATTCTGACAGGAGGGCTTGTTTGGGATTCTTATTCTTTTACACATTCTATTTCTGTCTCAAATAGCCCTTGCTTAACAGATGGCTTAGTTTGGGGCCTCTAGCTTTTATCTTTATTGGTCCCAGAGTGATGCGTTTTGTGTAGTGTAATTTCTTTTATTTCAATTTGAATATGCTCTACAGTCAGTCTGCCGTGAACCTCCGTGCTGAGACTCATTTGGTCATTTTTTCCTTATTTGAAGTCCATTGCTACTGTATGGAACACAGCACATTACAAGTCACAGTAATACATGTTTTGTCACATTTTTATTTCAAAAGGATTGGCTGCGTTCCAGAGTTCGAATGATGGGTGGTTGAGGAGCAGGGTGGCTACCATGCAAACAGATTAACATCTGTATTCATATGGTAGTGCTAGTTGTGGCTTCAAAACTGTGTGTGCAAAATGTGTGTAATAATATTTTTTTTTAATTAAAAAAACAGAAACAAAAACAACAAACACAAGAATGATAAATTTTCTGAGACAGTGTGATCTATGATAGGAATATCAGTGTTTTTATAAAGAATTCGTCGCTCTCCATACAAAAGTGGAGGCAAAAAGAAAAGGAAGAAGTAAACCTGATTGTTTTGAGGTTCCTCCAGTGTCAGTGGGGAAAGAAAATTTCTAAAATGACTGACACCATGGGGGTCTTTGAAGCATCAGTGTTTATGAGACCTCCATACTTTTATACTTTCAGCATCTGTGCATGCGTACATGTACAATTTGTGATTTGTTATTATGAGGTGTTCGCGCACTCTAACTAGCAAGCTGATAGGTTAAGACCACCTGTCCACGTGCTGGTAGTGTCCATGAGTTCCTGGATATGTTGGTGGATAGACCTAGAACTGTCATTAAAATCCATCCACAGTCCGTAGACAGCAATGATAGGTGTAACGTCCTTCAATCCTGTCTTATTTTGGACATGAAAATGAGCACATCCCTCTTCAGGGAGAGCGCCTAAATTTCTCAGCTCTTGAGGTTCTGCTGTAACTATAGGGTGCTGCATAAACCAACTGTCCTACCAATCCACAAAATGTATGGTATTCAATGGCAATGTGCAACCATCTATTAGAACACCATCTGCTCTACGATTGATATATATGCCCAGGGAATCTGTTGACTCATTTATAGGATAACCCACTAAACATATATGGAATGGATCTTAAAAACTGCCAGGTGAAGCACAATTCAATTCTTTGGCTTATGGCACGTAACAGTGTCATCCAGACACTTTTGCTATTCCATGTAATCTGGTGATGCACTGCTGGGTCAAGTCAGTCACCACTGATTGTTGAGAGCAGTCTGATTGCACCAAGCAGGCACACAGTGAACACCTGGTTTTACTCATCATTCATGCCAGTTACTTGGGCCCGTCCTTCCATCCTAGATGTCCCTCTTATAACAGAGGAAGCCATCTCTTATATCACGGTCTGGTATGACCTGTCCCCACCACTCAACGCCTGCTGGATTGCAGCCAGCAGCAGAGCTGTAAGTCCTTCTTGCTTGCAAACACAAAGGCCAAGACGGTCTTGCTCTTGATTTTGTGATGCACTTTTATAACACCAAAAGCCTGCCTAGGGGAAAAAGTACTGCAGGCAATGCAGCTGGCATTGGCGGAGGAACACTGGGGTCCACGGCGGCCAATCCTCCCGGGCAGGAAAAGGTGAACCTCTCCGAACCCTCCCTATCTACATCGCCCTGGTGCTTGGCGGGGCTGAGAGCCCAGTGGTGCGGGTTGTTCCCTCTCAGCCACAGCACCGGGGGGTGGCTGTGTTTCCCCGCTCTGGGAGAGAGACCATGGCCTGTGGGGTGAAGGTGGTGTCTGTGCCTCACAAACAGATCCTTGAGAGGAGGTGGGAGGTGCTCGTTGGGGTGGGGCTTCTCTTGCCTCTCAGCGGTGGCCAGGGGTCATAGGTAGGGGTCGGGAGCCATTTTCCCGCCCTGGTGGCTGAGGGGCGGCTGAGGCATTATGCCGCTGCGCCACGCTCAATTTCTTTTATTTTATTACAGTGTATCAAACAGTTTGCTCTGCTCTGCTCTGCTCTGCTCTGCTCTAACTGTGCCTCAAGGTTGGAGATTCTACTTTGCTAACTAATCTCCATTGTTGAAGGCTCTGCTCTGCTGTGCCCCACTGTTAAAGATTCTGCTCTGCTAGCTTAGGCCTCAAGCTGAAGATAATGCTTGAGGTTGAACTGCAAGCCTACAGATCTAGGCAAGAAGATTTTAAGAAGCAGCTGTGATACTAGAACAAAAATACAAATTACTACTCAATAACCAGGAGCACCCCTGCTGCCTTTCTGGAAAGATGCTTTAACCAAGTATCTAATATCTAAGAAAAGATTCTGTATTTGCTGCTTTGTATTTTAAAATTGATATCTACATATATGAAATATGTTCTCTGAAAAGTTACTACCTAAATATATGGGCACATGAGATCACTTTCATACACTAGGGAGGACGGCAGTGGCCATCAGTGTGAGGCATGAGCTTCCGTAAATATGCAGTTAATCAAGTACTTGAATCAGTTCCCTTCTTCACTATTTTGCTGATTGAGGATGGTAATGAAACTTGGACACTAGAGTGAAAAGAGTAGATGTGTTTTACTGGTGATAACTAAATAATACAATGAAATAAAATTACAGAACAAATCACTTAAAGCAAACAGAAAACATACAAGGTAATGCATCAAGTCATTCCTACGTAAGAGAAAGGATAGTTACTAATAGAGATACATCACCACTTGCATATGGTACCATCATCCAGATCCACAGTCACTGCGGAGCCCCAGTTAAAGTGAGGATTTGAAGAACCCTTCTTGGCAAATGGGACAATCCTATGCAGTGCATCCACCGATAGGTGAGGCATCCAAAGTTTCTGCAAGGGGGTCCAGCCTTACATATTAAACAACCTACAAGTCAGGCCGACTTTGCATATTACACTATGTGGAAATACCTGGTTCCTTTCTGACCAAATAGGATGAGGACTGAGACAGAGTCTAGGGTGTGGTTGGCAGGGTTTTTTTATCATACTCTCTTTTGAAGTATCAAGTCAATTATTTCTGATAAATGATGTTTATAATGATTAATACAAGGATGCTATGTCAATTATTTTTTATATACAAGGAAATAGTCTCAATTATTTTTGTTATTTCCATACAAGGCAACGCTGCCCATTGTCCAAGCCTCAGCTCTACAAGGACAGGATTCATCTATAGGTCAATTTTGGCTTGGCCCTATTGTTCAAGCCTTAACATTACATTGTCTTTACTGAACATAGATGAGAAAATTTAAGCTCTTCTCAGTTAGTTCAGTCTTTATGTACCAAAACATAACTGAAGCCTAAGAAGTATGGTGACAACTGATCACAGGAGCTTTTTCCTGGATTTGTGGTAGAGACAGGGCTCCTGACTGGAAATTTAAATGTCTGATTCTAGTTCCTGATACTGAGAGTAATGGAAGTTCTTCTAGTTTTGGTTATGGAGATGGTCAGCCTTGCCTCCACTGAAATTCTCCACTACCTTATGGCTGTGGAGAAAAAGAACTAAAGTTAATTTGAGGGTTGTCTTAAGAAAAGAGTGCATAGGGTGTTATATTAAATTTTCTGAGATTTGGGACACAATTCATTGAAAATGTTCCTTTGGTGTTTCAAGGCAAAATCATCAGCAGTGTTTTGTATGCTTTCCAATATTTATCTTCATTTTCCACTAGAATCTTAACAATGTTTTTCATTTATAGTTCACTTTTGAAGTCTGACATAATTTTGAATATCTTAAGAGGGGGGAAAATCTACTTCTTAGGGTTGTTGCAATAGAATGTCTTGGCATTTAGACAGAACTGGAATTTAGATAGAAAATCATACCAATTATATTAAAATGCAGGCTGAGAAATTATATTTTTCAGGGTTCAGTTTCTGAGCAGATTTTAAATCTTATTTTCACACAGTTTACACAGCTTTTGCAAATACCGTCAAATAGACAAATGCCTCAGTGAATGTCTAAAGAAAATTAATCCTTCAGGCAAGTAACAGTAAAAGAAAAAAAAGAAATTTCTTGGATACGAGCACCATGAAAAAAAAAAAAAAAAAAAAAAAAAATAACTAAAACAAAAAGTACTAAAGATCCTACAGAATAAAAGTTATCATAAAAAAACAAACTGAAATTTCCATAAATCTCTCAAGCAGCTATAAATTAGGTAGCCCTAGTTTTCTGAAGTGGCCAAGGGTTCTTTTTCATTGTTTTCCTTGTCGTGGTTTGGTTTTGAATCTTGGTTTTCTTTCCCAAATTTCCCATGTATTCAAATGCTCAATTTGTGTTGCCATGAGGGTTTAGCTCATCTAACACTTTTGTCCTTAGTAGAATGAACAATACTGATATAACCTTAGTAATTTGAGAATACTAAGCACTTCTTATACCTTTCCTAGCTGGATGTAAGGAAAAATGATATATCACTTAACAAAATGATAATGACAACATAAGAATTTACTTCACTTTAAAATGTCATATGAAATTAATGTGTATATATTGCACAGCACAACAGAGAGCAAGCAATATTCCTGAAAAAATGGAAAAAAAAATTATTTAAATGAAAAGCAATCTCAATACTATCACATATGAATCGATATTTTATCTTAGAAAATTCACATAAGGAATCTTTAAGATAAAATGTCTCTGAAACACAGATACTTTCACTGAAATCTGAAAATGGCACCAAACAGCCAGAGTCTTCTCTCAACCCTGTTCTCTCAGTTTCAAATAATTTGGCCTTCTGGGTGATCACTTAAACTGACACAACTCTCAGTTTGCCTGGGATACAAGCAGGAGCAGAATCTGCTGTACAGGTGAGCATCTCCAGTTAGGAGTTTCTGCTGTTGCCATGAAACCCCTCAGCAGCTGCTTGTTCAGTCTAGTTGAACACTTCTGTGACATGAGGCAGTGGAAGCAAACCTGCAGAGTGTCTAATCAGCTTCCTATTAGTCCTAAGAATATGCATAATAATGAAGATGAGCAAAATAAATTCAGCACAAAATTAACTAGGTCAGCAAAGCCCGCACAGCTTTAACACCCTTGACTTTAAGAATCCTAAATTGGGAAATAAAATAAACCATATTTTGCTTATTTTTTTCAAAATACCAAGTCTTCAGAAACTAAGATAAATGGCTCACAATATTCACAGAAATATTTTGACCTGAATAGAATAGGTACTTCTGATGGTGGAAGGAAAAAAGATTGAAATAAGAAGTAAGGTGAACACTGTGTCCGGCATAGCTGTTTTAGCATGCTGAACTTTTCAGTTATAAAATTATTCTTTCAGTGCCTATTTCTTCAACTTAATATCTGATAGAATTCCTGAATCTAACGAACTGCATCCTAATATCAAGTTACTCTTGTTTGAGGCTAAACCTACTGTACATTATAGTGTAGCTTAAGGTAGAATGAACATGTAAAGAATGTATTTCACTCAAAACCAGAAGAATCACACCCGCCTTTCCACGTGTGCAGATTGACATTTTTGAGGTTTATGTCTTTAATTTCATTATAGTATATTATGCTAGGGAAATATCTTTCATTTTGATCTATTGTAATACATTTTTGAAAGACATCTTTGGGCTTGTTCTGCCAATAACAAGAACTGGGCATTTCAACTGGGTTTAATCTGTTCCATTAAAAGAGAAGTGCAGAAATCAACAAAAGCATCTTTTCTGAAAATAATAAAAATTATACATATAGTGGGATAATTGTTAATAGTCCCTAGTATTTATTAGGGAATATATAGTATTACTGGTTCCTTTAAAAAAAAAAAAAAAAAAAAAAAAAAAAAAAAAAAAGTTCAATTTAGAGCTATCCAGACAATTAAACTAACACCTAATTTCTTGCAGGGGATTGGCTAAACATAGTCGATAATATCAGTCAAGGTCCCCGGTGACCAGTTTTTGACCGTGTTTTTCAGAGGTTCTGAGCCATTGGCTCTAGTTTAGAAGTTTTTTTAGCCTTTCTTTATACCATTCCCTTTGATTTTAAAGACCAGATACAGGTCAGGAAAATTTGCTGACAGGCAGAAGCAGAAGTTCATTGTCCAGGGCAAGTTGTAGCTTGCTTTGATTCACCACAGGAGGTTGCAGCTGCAGATAGAATATACAGGTTCAGAAAGGAATTGGGCAAATTCATGGGCAGTTGATCAATAAACAGACACTAACAGGAAAAGGGAGAAATATACACTCTAGCATCCTTAATGCAGTGAATGGATGCTGAGGGAGTGCAAAAATAATCAACCACGAGTAATAGCCAGACTTTAATCTTTTCTCTAAATATTGCGTGTCATTGCCCATGTCAGGCACAGAATTCTGGGAGAGACAGGCTATATTCTTATCAGTGCTGCCAATATTAATTTTTGTTGCTATTATTCCCCAGATAAAGTGCTAGGAATGGGAAAGCGCTAGAATGCGAAACCAAGGGAAGAGACTTGTACAATTGCTCCTTTGTTCCCAGAAGTTGGAAAAGGTGCATAATAGTAACTGCTGGAGTGGAGACCAACAAACTCTCTTTGAGCAGAAGCAACACATTTCCAGTCTTCCTTCCGTAGCTGAGGGAGTCAGCCAGACACTGCAGATCCTTGTAGAAAAAACTGATGTCTTTTAATGAAGAAAGAATTAAGAATCTGGAGAAAAAATTGCTGCTGGAAGGAGATATATTTAGCCTGTCCAGGTAGTTTACAAATAAATACAGTCATCATCTGAATGGAGCGTACTGAATTCAGAGCATATCATGGAGCATCTGCCCACTTTATTCAGTTCCATAATCTGAGTTCTTTCAGTATTGTGGCTTCTGTTACTGGTACTAAACACCTTTGAAACAACATCCATAAAATGTTGAAAGTAACACCATTTTTTAAAATGATTGCATTTAAAAATAATAAAGCCAAATTATTTTATTAAATGCTTAGTAGAACATATAATGTGCTTTCAAAAATTATACATTTTGAGACTGTTCAGCTGTGTTAGAAATAAATATATTATTGACCGTTAAGAGTTCTATTCATACTACAGTAACTTTGGTTTGATGAGTTTTTAAATTAAATGAAATGGTTCACACAATGATACACTTATAAGGTGAGAAAGGAATTGCTTTTTTATGACACCCAGAGATCTGTGGGAATACAAATTGGTTTCCTTAGTCCTTTACATTTTTCTGAATATTCTGTGGAAGGGGTGGATTTACTGATAGAAAACACTGATTATCAGATTTTTTACATGCCTTGATTTAACATCTGAAAATCTACACGAACACTGTATGTATATTTAAATAAGAGTTCATATTTTACATTGAGTTGAGTAGAAGTCCAGCACTGCAGACCAATTGTAACCACTGTTAGCTGTATTGCATGTAAATGTTGAAGACTTGTGTGTGTGTGTGTGTGTGTGTGAGAGAGTGGGGTCTGAACCACTAGAAATATGGTTTGAATCCGACATTCTGGCTATACTTCCATGTCTACATGCCCCATTAAAATAAGATTAACTATTTTGCCCTTAGAAGACTGTTCTCATACCTTCATTTCTGCATGAAGACTTGCTTCTAACCAAAATCCCAAGATAGATAGAGTGTACCTCTCTTGCTCCTTCTCATGATGCTATTTGTCCATAAAATCTTGTGAGGAAAAAAAGGCAATCAATAACCACAACAAAAAGGCATAAGAAAACATAACTTCAAATTCAGAAGGAATAACTTCTGGCATTTCTTGTTGTCTCAATGCACTTGACATCTTTTCTGTGTTAGTTTTTCCTCCAGTGTTATTTGTCTTTAAACTGAGTTTATATACTTTTAATGACAAAGACCAATAGTATTGATATTCTAGCTGAATATTAATGTATCGTAAAATAGTCTGGTGCTTAGAGTTATATCTATTAATGGTCAACATTCATGTTGATTTAGACTACTATTTTTCTTTGTATTAGCAAAGGTTTTTGCAGCAGCTTCCAAAGCAGGCAAAATAAGCAAAGTGCTGAAAAACAGGAGGATTCATATCCTCCAAAGGATAGAGGTATAAAAGAAAGTGAAATGTGAGAGGGGAAAAGCGGTCCTATTTCTAGATACCTTTCACTCACATAACACATCTTTCTTCTAATCTTTCTTTTTCTAATCTACACTTCTAATCTTTCTTTTTCACCATTTTTTTAGTTTGTCCAATACTGTTTGTTATGCCCAGTCATAGTGTCTGAAATAGTTCTGCGTAGCATTTCTGATCTGGAGTTTATGAATGTTAGACAAAATGCTGCTCTTTTTCTTCTTGGCTGATGTAAGACAGGATGGCCACAAGGAGCTGTTCTCAAAGTGCAGAAGGGACACAACAGTACCTCCACACCGTCTTTTATTAACCATAGACTATCAAGGAGATTAAGAGTCACTTGTATGGACCACTGTGCTGCAGGGTGGTCTGATGTGAGGCTCATCCTATTCCACTGCATGGAGTTTTGTCCTAACGTGAAGTCTGCCCCACTGCATGGTAGCCAACTAATGAGAGCTGTGTACTAAAGACCCCCTCTGTTGCAAGTCCTAGCACAAGATGCTGGACAAACTTCTGGTGGTGTCCCCAGTGCTGGAATTACTGGGTGTGGGGATATCTAAGAAAATATGTGCTGGCTGCAACCCCCCTAACATCATACATCCCCTCCTTCACCTTTCTGGAAATTTATTCATGCGTGGTAGTATCTTAAATTCATTTGTGTTCTTAAGCTTGCAGGTAGGTCTTTTCTTTAGAATGAACAAGCACACATTCTAATGGAGCCAGATCCCTAGCTAGTGTACATACACACTAGAAACAATAGAGGTGAAAAACGGTTCTGTCAATTCTAGAATATATTCTAGGTTTAAAACTGTATGCCATTTGTCACTTAAATTAGTTTTAAAATCTCCTTTTTGTGTCTGTCATAGTAGTCTGTGACACCTGTCACTGTAGGCTGTAATTCTGATCTCACTTTCATCTGCCTTAATAATTTCTACCTGTTCCTGAATTATTAATCTTCTTTTTGACAATTCTAAGTAATTTATTTTCTGCCAGTGCTTTAATTAGTAGTTTTGCTTCCCAGTAAAGTGCTTGCTGACTTAATTGTGCAATCTTTCACTTGACAGGAAAGATGTAAACAAAGAGAATTTTGAATAAAATTCAAATTTCCACAATGTCACAAAAACTAACTTCAAAGATGAGAGGAAAAAATTACCATAGGCACTTCAAATATAATTACAGCTGTCATTGGGTTTTGTACTAATATGTGATTCTGTCATACCCTGTGGAAAGACAACATTTACTTTTATGTGCTTATTAAATAATATTTTGGAAGCCAGGACTATGTACTTTCAAATCAGATAGATTGTATTGCAGCTTAGAAATGCTGCTGCAGCAGCATTCACATGGCTTCTTACCGCAGTTAGTTTTATGATAATCAAGTCACAGAAGCTAAAATAACCAATTTAGACTCTAGAATCAAGTCACTTTATCACCATAGTCATCATATTAACACTAAACGTAAATGATCTTATTGTGAAGTATACTAACATCTTGTAAAAAACTTCAGCCACCACAAATTTTTCACATTACTGTATTTTCAATGACATTATTTTATATGATGTTTAACAATTTAAATGCAATGAACGGAGGTGTTTTCAGAGACCTTAGACAGTCTTTCTGGGTTTTGGTGGTTTATAACATGTCTGCAGATAGTTGGTTGGCCTCTCTGTCTCTGGATTTTAATTTACAGTAAGAGTTCTGTGTAAAAAAAATCTCCAGCCTTTGTCTGAGATGAGTAGATTTGTGATCTAGATAATCAAATCTAATTGTGAGAGGGCTATATTTAGGATTATGGTTATGGAGTTTGGAGATGTGTAAGTCAGATGAACAGACAGCAAAGGATGAAAAGTAGAATATCTGTTATGTAGGGGTTTACTTCTAAACTTTATAAATAATTAATTATATTCAAATAGTTTCATTTGATCTAATGAGATTAAAATGGCATCAGGTTAGATGAGGAGAAAAAAATTAAATGCTATTATTAAAAAAAAAAAAAGAGACAGAGAAAGAAAATTAAAATGAATGAATGCATCTTTCCATGAAACGTTTGTGCTCAAATATTGTATAATCCCTCTGATACCTGATAATTGAAATTAATTGAAAATAATTATGGAACCTGCCCACGTATTTTCATTATATAAATTGACAACGATTAAAAATCTAAACAAAGAGCATATAAGATTTTAAAATAATAATAATTAATTAAAATCATTGTAAAGTGCACTAGTACAGAAAATAAAATGTGTCTTGTTTACTTGGCAATGTCCTCTGAATTGCTTAATAATAATGAATGCATTTATTTGCCAGAAATGTGGGATGGCTCTCCAGCTGTGTGTTAACATTCACATATCAAACATCTGAGCCCAGTTAATCAGTTATTGAGCGGTACCTCTTTGATGCATCATAACCTTGCATTTTCATTCCTTGCAGAAGGCAATCCATATACCTGGTGGGTTGGGAAAGCCAATGAGAAGCACTACTACTGGGGAGGATCGGGACCTGGCATCCAAAAATGTGCCTGTGGCATCGAACGCAACTGTACTGATCCCAAGTACTACTGCAACTGTGATGCTGACTATAAGCAATGGTGAGTGCTTACAAGAAGACGAGGTGAGAATGACCAGGTTGTCTTAACTTTTACAACTATTGCCATAATTCTGAATATCTTTTATATATATATATTATTTCCTACCAGAGAATGTAGGCAAAAAAAAATTTTATGATCCTTCCTACTGCCAGGTGTCTACCCATTTCTTAATTTTGTCTTTCTTCGTGGTGTCTGTAACTGTCAAATGTAAAGGTGCACAGTTATGTTTTCAAGCCCACTGTGCTATAGAAAAGATTGACAGAGTTCTCAAATCAAGTCCTAATAGTTATAACAATACAAAATATCATTTTGGCTTCCCATGCAACTTTATGTTGACTCGTATTACAATACAGTAATTAATTTTATTTCTTTTTGGGAAAAAAAAAGGAGAAAACTGCCTGCATTTGCCTGTTGAATGTGAGAAATGGGAGGTCAAATAGCTCATCTAGTGAGTCCAGCCCTCATTATTCATCTTTTGTCAGAAAAATGTATTAAAAATTAGAATGAAAGAATACTACAGAACGATGGTCTGCTTTTCAGAGGCAATTATTGCACTTTACATGACAGAATTAAATATTTGTTGCCCTGTTGGTTGACAGTACAAACATACACCCCATTCAGGCTGAGACAGTGAGAACTAATTGTAGTTTTTTCTCTTAATATATGGTTATTGGTTTATCATAGGTGGGACAAGCTTAACAGAGAGACTGAGGAAATCCTGCTCCAGAGTATTTTGCACCCTGGAAATGGGCAGTTTGCTGTGAGATAATTGCTGTAGGTTTAAATGCCTTCAGGCAGAAAAGAGAATTACACCTGCATCTGTGATATTCCCCATAAACACTCTAACAATGAAACTACTGCATAAAGATCATCATCATTTTGTGGGAGACCCTCTGTGTTCTGAGAATGCTTTATTTGTAAGCTTTAACTGTGTCTCTGTTCTCATACCTGGCAGCATCATATTTTACCTGGCATGCAATGTTCAGTGACCAACTGGAATCATACTTTTATGAACGCATTTTCCATTAATAACAACCTGTTGGTAATAGTAATGGATTTGTTTTGTTTTGGTTTTTTAAGAGTAGAGAGAATCACAAAATAGTTGAGTTCAGAAAAGACCTCAGAGGTTATCGAGTCCAAACCCCTTGCTCAAGCAGGGCCATCTGGAGTCAACTACTCAGGACTATGTGTCACGAACTTATTTCAGGGAAAAACATCACTCCTTTTGAAAGAAGTCTTGGGGAGGAGTTAATAGTGGTAGTGAAACAGGGCGAATAGCTTTGTAAACAAATTAATCACCCCAAGGAAAAGGGCTATTAAGAAAGAAAGAGAACGATTAAAGGTTTTTTTCACCCTTCGAAGAAAGTCTCCTTCTATCAGGGATCTCTGTCTCTTTGAAGTCACTGATGCTCTGCCTCTCCTTGGTGCTGCTTTTCTTCCTCTCCTCGCTTCTCCTCTGATTTTCCCTTTTTTCCTCTGACTTTTTTATATAGTAAAAAGTGCCTTCTTTTCATCAATTATTGCCAGAGGTTGCAAATTGGTAAAAGCGGGTCTTTCCTTTGTATTCAGCTTTCCTGGAATCCTTGTATTGGCTACAAATTTGCATTAGATGTCTGGCGACCAGTATTATTAGCATTTTATCTTTTTAGTCCTGGCGCAAGAGGGGCGTCTGTTGGTGAGATTTTGCTGGAAATAGGTTTGATACATTTTAAACAGTGTAAGCAGAAAACTGCGGAGCCAGGCTTTTGTGGATTTTAACAGAGCAAAGTAAGCTGGGGAGCCAGAGTGCTGCTGCTGAACCAAGAGGCAATTTTTTTTCTATTTTCAGTGTATTATCTCCATATTACATCATGTCTAGACACCTAGCCACCATGTCTAGACACAGCTTCCCTGGGCAGCCTGTGCCAGTGCTTGTCACGCTCACAGTAAAGAATTGTTCCCTGATGTTCAGAGGGAAACCTCCTGTGCTTCAGTTTGTGCCCATTGCCTCTTGTACTGTCACTGGGCACCACTAACAGAGAGTCTGTCTCTCTCTTCTTTTTCTCTTCTTTCCCTTCAGGTATTTATACACGTTGATGAGATGATTCCCCTGAGCCTTCTTTCTCTTCTCCAGTCCCAGCCCTCTCAGCTTCACTTCACAGGAGAGATGCTTGTCACATTAGTGGCTCTTCATTGGACTCTCTCCAGTAACTCCCTCTCTCTCTTGTACTGGGGAGCCTGTACACAGTCCTCCAGGTGTGGCTTCACCAGTGCCAAGCAGAGGGGAAGGAGCACCCCGTGGCCATGCTTTGCATATTCAGTCCAGGATACTATTATCCTTTTTGGCTGCAAGGGCACATCATTGGCTCATGTTTAACTTGACATCCACCAGGACCTCTAGGGCCCTTTCTGCCAAGCTGCTGCCTAGCTGGGTAGCCCCTAGCATATAGTGGTGCATGGGATTATTTTATCCCCACTGCAAGACTTTTCTCTGTTGAACTTCATAACATTCTCCTAAACCAGAAAGGCTGAGTAAATACCAAAGTAGGACTGAGAGACCAGGTTGGACTTGGGTATTAATTGTTTATCGTAGCCATATCTGTAAGCATCACATTTGGTGGTGGCATGCCCATGATGATTTTCTGCTGCTGGCTAGATAGTGTGGAAAAAGTTTTTTATCTGAGTGGGTTTGGGGTTTTTCTTGTTTGTTTCTTTTTTGTTTGGTGGTGGGGTTGTGGGTTTGGTTGGTTGGGGGTTTTTTGGGGGGGAGGGAAGACAGTAATAAGGAGTCAGTAGCTACAGCAACAGCTGTATTAGAAAAGGTAAAGAAATAAAATGGGAAAAGAAGTGAGCTGAGTGGAAATTGTGGGAATAAAAGGTGAAGGGCTTTAACTTTTCTAACCTGGTTTCTGGTTTCACAATTTCCTTGTAATCCTCCCAGGTTACCTGTCCTTGTTCCCTCTCTTTGTAGATTTCCCTTTTGTGTTCTATTTTGGCCAGGAGTTCATTGTTCATCCATGCCTCCAGGACTTCTTTCCTGATTCCTTCTTTTTAGGGAAGCAGTGTCATTGAACTGGAGGAGATGATCCTTATTACACAATCCTAGTGAGGTTGCTGTTATTAGTAGCATAGAATTCTCTGGTTTGCTTTTAAACAAATTATCCTTCATGTAAATTATTTTAGGTAAATTGTAAGGCATTTTAAAAAAAAAAAAACAAAACCAAACCATCCTATTTGAATTGCTGCTGTTGTTGTTATTACCACCATTTGTGCAGGTCGTTAAAAAAGGTTTGGCATTGTAGAGATAGAAAAACTGTACCAATTAAGTAGCAAATGTAAAGGTCTGCAAAGAAATTTTCATTCCTGTTCCCTTTCAACTCTGCAGACAGTTAAACACCCAAATTAGCCAAAATTTCTACAACACAGGCTTCTTACTCTTTCTTACGTAGCAGCCACAATATGTGAGAAGACATAATATGATGCTGTGTCTGGTTTTACTGGGATAAGGTGACATAAGAAGCTTTTTACCTTTAGCACCTCCTGATGAGGATGCACCTCAGGTTTCCAAGCAGGACGAGGACTCTCATGTATTGATGTGACCGCAAATCTTTCAAGAATGATCTGGTGGCCCTACAGATGATCAAAAGGGATTCAGGAGAATTTGAAGATAGCAGTGGTTTGGAAAAATGAGGAAATGAGCAATGAAAACAGAAGGAAGGAGCCTCATTTTTTTGTTTATCCTCTGGCACAATTTGAAAAATAAAGTTTCTCCAGAGCCTGCCTCCAGTTCCTTTCACAACTCTTCTCCTATAATGGAGTTTCAGAAGACAGTTTCAGGTCATGGGAAAAGATAGATTGACATGCATTGTTTGAGTGACAGGAACAGGGTTGGATATCAAAATGCCAGCCTGTGGCTGTGGCAATGGCAGGTAGGTCATTTGTGGACACATTTAACAGGATATTTAAGGCTCTGGTACTATTGGTAGACATCAAGGTTTAAGTATAGTATGTATTAATTCCCACTGAAATAACTGATATTTCAGTTCCTGATTCCTTTAGGAACTTTTGAAAATCCATCTGTCTTTAAAGTTTGTGCACTCTCAGAGCATTCAGAGCTGCTGATGCAGAGACACCTGGCTAATTACATGATACTGGCTTCTCCTGTTCCTCGTTAGAAGATGCTTACATCTTTAGATGCTTTTTTGCCATTACTTTACTACCTAGGCAGTGGAGTTCCCATAGAGGTGCTATGTGATTAAAAGTGACTACATTATACATTATCTGTGAAAAAAAAAATGAAACAAACAAACGAAAAACAAAAGGAGAACCCACCATTGGCTCTAATTGATTAAATTTGCCTAATATTTATAGTATTATGTAGAGAAATCTCAAGAAGTTGCTTCTTGAGATTGCTTTATATTTGGGATCAAATATAAATATAACTAAAAGGACTATAAAATTTACAAGAAGGCACATGCATGACTATAAACACTATGTATATATATATATGAAAAATTTCCAATTTGCCAAGACAGATTGTATACAAAACTCAAGTATTTATATAATGTAACCATATTTTTAAGAAGCAGCTGTTAAAACAGACATTTTTGCTAAAATACAGAAGCCTGTATTTAGGAAGAAAATATGCTGGTTTGTATTACATGAAAACAGAAAAGAAACAAAACAAAACAAAAACCCTAGGAAATTTTGAGGAATTAGGACACACAACTTTGTAAACTGTAATGCAATATATTTACAGACCTTATGATTATCTGTGAAATGATACATCAGAAAACACATAGTAGCTGTGCTTTGTGTTGTAACTCTGTGCAGTAATGTTCACCACTTAAAAGGGGAAATATCTTTTTTTTTTTTTTTAATTTATGCTTTAGAAATAAATTAATTTTGTGCATGACGGTGGTGAAATCTAGTTTGCAACTTGCATTACTTCACATGGCTGTTTTTCTTGTACTCTTATAAATCCTTTTTGTTGCTTTTTTAGGGTTGACTTTTAGAGTTTCTCTGTTTATTGACATTGGCACCTATAATTATCATAATTTGAAGTCAATCAAAATTTAGCACTGTGACAGTATGTTCTAGCACAGAATAAAAATCTGAAGAGGACTAAAGAATGTCAAGCATTCAGACCCCAGTAAAAGTTAGATCTGATACAGCTGGTAGTACATTTTTTCCAAATGATTGATAGATGTGAGATGAAACTTCCAGCTACAGGTACCTAGAAGCCAGGAAGTTAATTTCTACATGTTATAACTGGCTATTAAAACTATTGTAGTAGGGGAAAAGGTCAAAAAGGGCTCTATTAGAGAAGGTTGCCTGCAAACACAAAAGGCCTATGTTTTTTCCTCAGTGTTCATGCTACCATAAATAAGTAAGTAAGATGCATGTGAGTGATTTAAAATTTACTTTGGGGGCAGATGAAGGGCATAGCATCTCTTGCGCAACAAATGACCAGTTGTTTTATGTAGACTTTGAAGGACAGTACCTGCTGTGTTGGAATTATCCCTATGTTTATATTGTATTGTGAAAGTATAGCACACAGCTGGCAGTTCAAGTCCAGCATAAGGCAAACCCAGGACCACCTACATTATTCTTCTTTAGAGGTGTTCCATCCAAGAAATGACAACTGTACATATGTTGCTCCTGGGACCTGACAGATTTCCAGCCTGAAGCAATATAGGTTGAGGACACTAGGAGTCTGGAGATTCAGTGTATCATGAGACTTAAAAACATTACTTCTCTTTTCTCTTCTTTTCTTCCTGCATTATTTATCTTTGGGACTGGATTATTACCTTTTTATAACAAACTGATACCACCTAATGTTTAGCTGTCATCCCACTCATTGCTATTAAAGATAGTATTTTCCTTAATGTTTGTGACTCACAGCAGTGACCAAACAACAGAACTAAATCCTAGCTTTCTTCAAAGCTGAAAACAAAAGAAAATGTGGACATGAAATCACTGGCAGTCTGTCTCATCTTTGTTAAAATAGCACATTCTTACTTGCTGTTATGTATTCAGACCTGTGTTTTGCAGTTACAATCATTTTTCATCCTGAAAAAAAATACAAGACAAGCATGGCTGAGGCTAAGGAAACAGGAATCTGTGCTTCTTCATGCATCATGAGCAGAGTCATTTACCTTGCTACATATGTAAAAATGGTTGAATTCTAGGAACCTGAAGGAATGAAGATGATTCTCATTTGACTTCAGGTTCATTCATCATTCAATGATAGCAGTAATAAATAAAGTTAGAGGGGAAAGCAATGACAAGATGTTATCCTTGTTTATTAATTCGCTCTGTAAATTACTGTGGGACAAAAGAGAGTGTTCATCCTGTTGCAAACTTCACTTCTGAGTGTTGCTGTTCAGGTTTTCCTGTGTTCAGATGAACTCGGTTCCAGCCCATCACAGGCAACTGGTCTTATCCAGATATTTTAAAATTACAGAATGATTCAGTAGAAGTCCTGAAAAAAAAAATCTATCAGATTTAGGTATCTATATTTATTCCGACCTTGGATATTCTTCTTATTGTTGGAAACATACCATAGTTTTTGAAGTATTTTAAGAAGTTTATGAGAGACTTGTGAATTAGCAGGTGAAAATGCACATATGCGATTTCTTTCTATCATACAAATTATTTAAGATTTAATTCCCATCATATTTGTATTCTTTTTGTTATTAAACTTCATTATTAATGTGCAAGTGATAAATCAAGTGACAAAGAACAAAAATGCCTGCTATAACTTGCCTATAAACATACAGAATTTTTAGTCTGAATGAGTCTCCTGGTCTTAACTTAAAAGTAAGTGACCTTACTGTCACACCTTGCCAGGTGAGGGCAGAGTATGCTGAGCACTGTGTACTGCAGGACTTAAAGCTGCCAAATATTTCCTCCTCATCATCCTCTTCCTCCACTGTAATAACTCTGCCCTCCATTCACTGCTATGAAGATGAAATACCCCAGTGCTGATCAGCCCAATGTATTTCACTCAGTGCCTGGCCCTGCTTAGCTCTTGAAGAGAGTTCATTTCTTTTCTCCTTAAATTGTAGGACTCTCAACTGTTTGGGTTTTTTTTCAGAATCAGTGCAGTTCCTCTGTAGAAAACATCTGAAACTTGTGACAACCTGTTACAGGGTAAATGAGGATTGCAGTGCATGCTTGGCTGATATTACTCTTAGAGTCATATTTTAGCTGAAACAACCACAAGGGAGTCCCTCAAGCTGAAAGTACTAAGCCTCCAGTGTAAACAAAAGATTTATCTGTTTTAACAGTTGGTTCTTTGGCATACCAGGATATATATATATATATGTGCATATATATATACATATATATATATTTATATAATGAGGAAAAGAAGAAGTAATCATACACATGGGGGAGAACCCAGAGCCTCATAAGATAAATTTTTTTTGTATCAAGTTTTGGACTTGATGGCAGTATTTTCTTCAGGGCCACTAATCAAAATATCATGACAGTTCATCATTCAAATAGTAGCAAAACTCTAGCTCTTAGAGGAAGACTCATTCTTTGTCCTTTTATCATTTCTGGCAGCAGATTTTTAGCACTGCAAAAGACCTGACTGTGAAAAAGGTAAAAAAAAACCCAAGAGTCACATGCAGTATAGCTGTTTGCCTGGAAACTGTTGTTATATGCATAGTGCATTATTTTACCTTAAAGAGGAAGGTTGCTTGCATTGTGTATGATAGACACTCAAAGCCATTCAGTAACCTTTCATAAAGTCTGCAAATTGAGTTATAAAAGCAATGGCTCTAACAGCAAGAGAAAAGGGAGAAACTGCTTTTATTTTTTTCTGTAGTTAGTCCACAAAATAAGTTTAAACTCTATAAATTATTTTAATATCATGGATGAGCTATGGTTATTATTTCCCATTCATATCTCCTTCTTATTTTGGATTTTGTGTGTGTGTGTATTGCATAATGAATGAACGCCCCAAACTTTCCAGATTACTACTTATCTGTAATTAATCATGGTTAGACATTTTGCCCCAGCCCCAGCACCTACACCAAATTCTCCAGCTGTTTTTCTTTCCTATGCCTTCTGTTCACACACAGTACTATAATAATGAAAGTTATTAAATCTAGGAAATAGGATCTCTGGTGATCCCTCTAAGCTTGTAAGAACTGTTTGAGTATGCAATGGAGACTTTATAAATAAAGTCCAAGGTAATTTGCTGCATTTTTCACAGAAACACAAAATCAACAAGGTTAGAAAGGACTTCTAGAGACCATCTAGTGTGACCCCCTTGCTAAAGCAGGATTGTCTAGAGCACATTACACATTATTGTATCCAGGCTGGCTCTGGATGTCTCCAGAGAGACTCCACAACCTTTCTGTGAAGCCTGCTCCAGTGCTTTGTCACCCTCACAGTAAAGAAGTTTTTCTTATGTTGCTTTCAGTAATCTTTAAACTGTTAGTAAAATGCTTCATGTATTCTTTACACTAGAAGTGTGTTTATATTAGCAAGCTTTCTGACAGGATTCAGGTGGCTTTTTTTCATTTTTTTCTGTGGAAAAAAACAATTACTGGAAAGAAATCATTCATATAAATCAATAGCTCATTACAGCTAACAGTGTGTAAACCTTTACATTATTGTCTTGGGTCAGTGCAGTGGTGTTTTGGAAGCGAGGGGGCCACTATATTTTGCTTGGGTTATGGTCAAGTACAAGTTGTTTACAAGATTATGTAAAATGTAGATTTAGGGAAAGAAAATCTTTCTTCGCTGAGGTTGTTGCTTAAGTTACAGAGTTCCTGTTTTTGAAGTAGTCCAAGTATCTGAGTGAATATATATTTTTTTATATTAATCATAAAAGATAAAGTGGATTCTAATGAAAACTAAGAAAAGGCCAATTTCCAAGCAAGCAGGCAAATATAAAGATGATAAGATAAAACCAGCTGACAGTGTTAGAAAATGTAATTAAGAAAAAATACACCAAATATAAAAAACTATCTTTATGATGCAAGATATTATGTTTCCATTGGAAAAACAGGTTAATTTACATTTTTTATTTCTACGAAACAGAAATGTTTAAAATGCTATCCCTAAAAATACAATCTCATTCTTAAAACCAGTTATTATGACATGAAGTATCATAACAGTCAACAGTTTTACTGTTGAGTTAAAACATTTTGAAAAACAGTATGAATTTAAGTATCTTATGTCAAATCTGAAAGATTTATCTATTGTTCCTGAAAGAAAATTGTATCAGAAATGTTTACAGGATTTTGTAACACCCAGGAATCAAATCCAAACTCCTAATTCACACAGCACACTTACAAATAATGCTCTTAAAACTGACATTATCTTCTGCTGCCATTTTATTCAGTAAAAAAGCAAAGAAAAAGAGATTTTTAATCACTGACATTAAAAGCAGAAACTGTGAATTCATGTGGACTGTGAAAAAAACAGCTAAATAGATAACGTCAACTGATGTTAATCCCATTAATCATGACAGCAGACAGATGATGGCAAAAGTAAATAGAAAGCTCAGAAATACCAGTTATTAGCTTACTTTATTAATATGACCTAATAGCTGTTAAATTACCGTGTGTGGTGGTTGTGTGAACAGGCCTAAGGGTAAACATGAAATACTGTCATCATCTGTTCTTAAACCTGGAGGAAAAACAAAAAGCTCTTTGGAATAATGATAAACATTGACATGCTTAAGGTAAAGAACTAAGGAGATTATTAAATACTTTTGCTAAAGTCAAATCAGTTCAGACAGTGCTGTTTAATATCTTCATCAGTGACATAGACAGTGGGATGCTGATGACACTAAGTTGAATGGTCTGGTTAATATACCAGAGGAATGGGATGTCATCCAGAGGGGCCTGGAAAAGCTGGAGAAGTGGGCCCATAAAGTGGGCTTTATGAGGTCCAACAAGGCCAAGTGCAAGGTCCTGCACTGGGGTAGAATTAATCCTCATTATGATTACTGGCTGGGGGAAGATGTGATAGAAAACGACCCCACAGAAATTAACTTGGGAATACTGGTGGACAAAAAGATGGACATGAGCCAACAATGCACTCTCAGGGCCAACCAAAGCCAAAAGACTGAGATGATTTGCCCCTCTACACTGCTGTGGTGAGACTTAACCTGGAGTACTGTGTCCAGCTCTGGAGCCCTCAACACAAGAAGGACATGAAATTCTTGGAGTAGGCCCAGAGAAGGACCACAAAAAAAAATATTAAAGCACTGGAGCACCTCCCCTCTGAGGACAGGCTGAGGGAGAACTGGTATTGTTCATCCTGGAGAAGAGGAGAAGACTCTAGAGAGACCTTATAGCAGCCTTCTAGTACCTGAAGGGAGCCTACAGGAAATCTGGGGAGGGACTGTTTACAAGAGCATGTAGTGATAGGATGAGGGACAGTGGTCTTAAAGTAGAGAGGGAAGATTTAGATTAGATCTTGTGAAGAAGTTCTTTACTATGACAGTAGTGAAACACTGGAAATGTGATCAAGGCCCCATCCCAGGAGACTTCCTCAACGTTAGGCTTGATGGGGGGTTGAGCAACCTTATAAAGTTAAAGATGTTTCTGCTCACTGCAGAGCGTCAAAGACATTTAAAGCAAGCTTCCAACCCAATGCATTATATAATTCAGTGATTCTATAACTATTTGAGGGGGGTTAGATTTTGCACTATACTCATCTATAAATATGCATGGGGGGGGGGGTCGGATCACAGAATAATTCAGTCTGAAGGTGGCCCTGGTATCAACTACTCTGACCTGGTGCACAGGGACAATGGAATCACACTGAGTGGCTGAGGGCTGTGTCATTAGAGTCCTGCACAGCTCCAATTATGGAGGTTACAGATTCCCTCTGGAAAACCTTATGTCAGTGTTTGACAACTCCAATGATGAAAATTTCTTCCTTATGCTGAATTGTAATTACCCATGTTTCAGCATAAGCTGGTTATCTCTTTCTATGTATGAGTGTGTCTATACCTATATCTGTAATCACACATAACTTGTTCTTGAAGTGTGGAGGTGATGTAAGGACAACAGGGAACTTTCTAAAGACTGAAACACTGGATTTAAACCAACTATTGCTAACTAAGTGAACTCAACTTTTGTAGAAGATCTCTTCCCTCTCTCCATAAAAGAGGTCTAAAAAAATGAAGTAGGTGATGGCGTTAAGAGTTACTGCACACTCCTAATGCATGCCTCAAATTTTAATTTCCAATTGCATTTATAGGAAATGGGTAAGAAAAAGCTTCTTAAGTCAAATATCCAACAAGCTCTCCAAGATTAATATTGAAGCATCCAGTTGCAGGAGGCTAGGCTTCAAAATATCTTCTAGTCTTTTTCTTCTGCATTTGTTAAATGGTGTGCTCTTGCTAGGCTGCATGCATTTCCTGAAATCTGTGGACTTGATTTAATTGCAACATAATTTAACAGTTTTACAGGTGGTGACACACTGGACCAAGTTGCCCAGAGGTGCTGTGGCTACATGCTCTCTGAAAGTTGGATGAGGCTTTGAGAAACTTGGTCTAGTGGGAGGTGTCCCTTCCTATGTCAAGGTGATTGGAAACATATGGGCTTTAAGGTCCTTTTCAACCCAAATCATTCTATGACTCCATGAAGTTAGATTAAGGAATGAATGGTGAATTCTGCTAAATTTGTTTTGATCTTTGCTTGAGGGAAAAGGGGTGATCTGTAATATAAGTAGAGTTGGACTCAAAGGCTAGCAAGAAGAATAATGCAAATCCATCAGAACAAGAAAGTGGAGTGATCTGGCGAATAAATATGTCACAAATCTTGTATAAGTTTGGTCAACAAAATGCTAAACAAATACTTGTCATTCTAGTCAGCATAGTGTGCAAAAACATGTTTTTCTAAAAGTTGCATTTCCATATTCCACAAAAATTCCACACCTTCCCTGTAGTAAAGTCCTAAACTTGGTTCACTCAGTTGTCTCATAGCTCTGTCAGTAAATGCAGGGAGAGAATCACTAGTTACAGCCCCGCAGAACCGAGCTGCCTCTGGAGGTGACACAGCTGAGCACGTTGCAGGAATACAATGTTTTAAAACTTGCGTAAGTACCATGTTTAGTCTCTCTTCTCATTTCCTCTGTGCAACATGTATGTGGATATATATGCACGGGGATAAGACCTAAGGGTATTGCAGAACATGAAAAGGCTATACATAAAGAAAATAACCAAATGATAAAGTTGCATATCCTTACAAAACTAGATCATCTGTGTTTTAGCAAAACGAGTAAAAGAGAAACTTAACTCAAGTAAATTAATTCTGAGACACAGAACTGCATGTTTACAAGCAGAGGGATAGAGACAAGTATCCAAGTTTTGCTTGTGCTTTATAGCAAAATATTTGCATAATAAAAAAAAAAAACATGTAAATACCTCTCTGTTGCACCATTATTTTAAATGTGCTTGCAAATCTTGGGACATTCAGTTTAAGATAATTATTTCTGATGGATGGGGATATATCTAGTATGTTTTATGGTGAGATATTTGTCTTCTAACTAGAGCACTTTCATGATAACAAGACCCCACTTTCTTTTCTCAGTAGATGTAGCAACATTATTCATAATATGTTTATAGCACAACTTGAAGATAATACCGTAAGGGTTTTTTGCTGGATTTTATTTTTTTTTAGCAGTGGCTGTTACAAATTTCTTCTTCCATTTGGCTTTGGCATGGCCTGATGTTTGAAGTGCATACTTGTTCCTGATCTCCTTACCATTTCCATAATAATTTAAGAGAAAAAGAAAAAATTATTACAACAATGACCATGAACATATTGAGAGATGGTAAAATCAGACCTTGTTTTCAGACCACTTTTACTAATAATTTTACAGTTAGAAACAACTTTTCTATTAAATAAGCATTAAAAAAAATAATTTTGTAAGATCACTGATTCCAACTCTGGACAGCTGTAGATTAAGAAACTCTAAGGAGCTACAGATGGTCAGTCTGTGTAGTATATTTTAAAAACTAAAAGAAACTGATCTTCTGTGCTGCTGGGATAAGCACCCCTTTGAAAGAAGCATCACTGTTTCAGGTTTGCATTCTCCTTCAAACCCATGAAAGTAAAATGGGAACCAATCTTCTGGGACTGAGACTGGAAAGTTCAAGGACAATGTGGTAGTTACTTCTAAGGTCTGAAGGGAAACTAAGGTCTGAGGGGAGAAAATTAGTGGACCCTGCAAAATATCATAAAAATAGAGTATTTCAAGAACAAGCACTGATTATAGAAACAAAAAAATAAGATACTGTAGTTGCTAAAATAAGGGTTAAGGTCAGTCAGCATAGAAGGAGCTTACTGAAAAATAGGCTCAGATAAATAAGTTGTCTTGAAAATCAGTACAGATATGATTTGGGCCTTTACAGAAAAGAAATAATAGCTGAATAGTAACTCTTCTTCCAATATTACTGTTATTAGTGTATGATATTACTTCTTTCCCCATCCTGTTTCTCTTTATTGTCTACCTATGTAGCTCATTATTTAGAAGGAGGATGTTGGTATGCTTACTTTCCATGTGATATCTGTCTAGCAAGTAGCGTAATTTTCCTCTGTCTTCCAAAATGTCACCTGTAATACATAAGCAGGATATTTCATTTTATACAGAGAGCAGAATCCAACACACCCAAATTCAGCGTTTTTTATGTAAGACAGCCTTATGCTTACTAACAAATTCTGTTTTACAGAAACTCAAAAGTAAGTCTAGAAGGTCTCAAATATCAGCTATGTAAAGAATAAATAAGCCCAAATGAAAAAATAGTTTGGCATAAAAAGACAAGGAAGAGGATAAGCATGGAAAATGCTTGCCAGGAGTTACAAATTCGGAAAGTAGAACCAACCTTCTTATCACTCATATGAATGAGATTTTGTGGCCTAATCAAGCACTCTCTTCCAAGTTGTGATCAATCCAGATTTTTTCCCCAAGATATTTAGTGTCATTGCTATACCAGCAGAAGAGGTGAGCTAAATCACAGCAGCCTTATGTGGCTGTGCCTTTGTGTGAAGTGTAGTTTGGTTTCTGTGTGGTATGAGGTATACACATAGTAGTGATATAAGGATGAGTGACATGAAGAGTGATAGGGGCTTATACAGTCAGATTTTACTGACATTTTCTGGGTGCAGTAAGTCTTGTACTTCGCTAAGTTTTCTGGACCAAATTCAACACTATTATGTACTTTAATACCTTATTGCACTCAATACGCATATAGGAGCTGAAGTCAGATTAACTATAGCCATTTGTTATTTTCTCATATTCTACTGTATTATTTTTATTTAATTCTTTCACTCATATAAAGGAAAACTGTCAAAGTTCTCAAGAATTCTGAGCAATGGAATCTCTAATCTGCTGCTCTGAGATTTTTAACATTCCTTCTAATACAGATCCTTGTACCTTAAAAATCCTGCCAGAGGCACATTTGGTCTGAGAGTTTGATAGACCATAATGCAAAGGCTTGTGGGTAGAAGAATATATAACTGCAAAGAATTCATAACTTATCTGCATACATCTTGCAACAGTGCATTCAAAAGTACTGTTATTAGAATACACATTTCATCGGGTAACTGCTTTTTGTGTGCACACAGTTAAATGTTACCATTACTAAAGTGCACTCAGAAATATAAAAATGTAATTATTGCTTGGGAGGTTATATTTTTAAGAAAGATTTTTAGAAACAGGCAGTAATTCTCTGTACACTCTTTCACGATTTTCTTCCCCCAAAGATAAGGCAGTCTGCTGTTTCATGGGAAGTCTCAGCATGTGTGAATGGATGATGGAATTAATACAGTTTTCTCTTTGTCAAAGTGATGAGGAAGAAAGACATTTGACTTTCTGGGGCATGCTCAAAAACTGAATAATTTCTAGGATGATTAGAAAGCTTTTATGGCATTGTGAATTGTGGGTTATTCTTAATATTTTTAGTTATTAGCTTAATTTTTAACAGATTTTTTTAATACTTATTGATAAAATAATGGTACTGTTTTTAAAAGGCCAGACGAAATTTTTAACTAACTTCTAAAAACTTCATACTTTCTTGGAAAATTCCTGTAGCATCTCATTTCAGCCATCAACCCATTTCAGGTTCACAGAACTTTCTTTTCTTCAGTTCACCTGGATTCCAAATAATGTTATCTCCATAATCACCCAGGGTGGAAGGAATGACACAATACAAGTTCAGCATTTCTCCCAGAGGAAATACCACATGCATTCCCTGTCCTACTTTAAAAAATTTTGAAACTGGGACAGAAAATTCATTAAATTTTTGACAGATGCAAATATGTAGAGGTGCTGAAGATCAGTTACAGCATGGTAGAATTCCTAGATTCCATTTTTAAAATATCTTGGTGTAGAAAAAATTAGCAAGTCAGAGGAGTTGCTACACCCCAAAAGAGGATCCTTAGGTTTTTTTTTTTCTAGAGGTTGGTGGCACTTTCCAATTATTTTACTAGTGTGCTAGAGAAGCTTAACTGAAATAAAATTAGTCTTAATTGTGCAAGTTCAAACTTCACCTTCTTTTGCTATTAAGAATATGTGAATAGTATATTCTCTAAGACCTCAGCTAATCAAATGACAGCATGGAAAAAAATTGATTGGAGTTATGGCACTCCATCAGTTTATATGATCCTATATAGGGATGAGAAACTTTCTGTAATACCAATTTAAATATAAGGGTATTTGAGGTGACAAGATGTGGGAAAGGACAAGAGACCTATTCCGGAGAAAAACAAATTCAAGTGGAAATAAAAATTTGTAGACTACAGTATATTGTTGGCTGTTCACAGTTCCTATGAAGGGAAGAGCCCTGGGAACAGGGTCAATCTAAAAGTATGGCTTTTATGCTGCATAGTATGCCCATAAAAAAGTTGACTTTATTTTATCAAAACCTGTTGAAAGTTAGCTAGTCCTGCTTTAATCCTAGCTTTTGTTTACCCTGTTTTTCAATCCTGTTAATTAGAACTTGCATATTTCCAAGTATCTTGTTTCCAGATTATTGAGGGCACTGCCAAATTAGCAGTGTTCATTAGATTCTCTGTAATATTAGTTCTTCTTAGCAGTTCTAAAATAAATAAAATTCTTGCCAGATATTTTTGCAACAGAGAAAATACTAACATTTGGTATGTCTGTACCCTTCACGTTGTTTTTTTATAGACATTCATTTGCAGATATTAGCAGAACGGAGCTACTTTATACCTCTTAGATAGTCTGTGAAAATACAAAGATTACAGGAGAGGTGTTTGCATAGTAAAAAGCTGGGTCTTCTGAGAGGTGGGTAATTGTACACCTCTGAAATTGGAATACTTGGGAGTTTATGTTCTTCAAACCACTGCTAATAAATAATACGTGTTTAATAACGCAATTTCACTCCAGTAGGTGTTTCATTTGTGTCTCAAAACATTTCCAATTCCTTGGGTCAAATAAGAATATATTTTAGAATTAAGTCCATTACTGCAAATACTACATTCCTGAGGTTTTTCCCTGTGTGGAACTCGAGTGATAATTATGTCTAAAAAAGCTGGAGAAAATAAATTACTCCAGTCAGAGGCGTCTGATTGTATTACATCATTATATAAACAAATTAATGGCAATACAGAATCTTATCATTATTTTGAATATGTCATTTGCTGATATATGCATAAGACATTTATTTTTTTACATACCACAGAATGCTTATCAAGAGTAAGTAGATTATCATAATCAAAACAATTCTAAACTTGCACTATTATCTGATGCTTTCATTCAAAAGCACCCTGAAGAACTCTTCACACTGTTATATATGGGAAAAGAAATTAGAAAATTACACTGAGATTTCATCAATAACTCATGATAATAATTAGAGGATTTGATAAGATTCATTCATCTCCCATTTGGCTATTAATAGGAATATGACACACTCTGAATTCAATCTTCATGCTCTTAAGGGGATTTTCTTTGGTGAAGAAAAACCTCAGAGACTTTCTACACTCTCTTAATGTGCAAAGTCCTTAAATACTGGTAGAAGCATTATCACTCATAAGATCTGAGTGTTCCAACTGTGATTATTGCTAAGTCTGTAGCATAAAGTCAAGAATTATGAGTCTTTGGTTTGTAACTTTTTTACTTCATCAGCACTGATTAGTATGTTGTTAAAAAATCATAACGGAGCCACTCGGTCTCTTGAGTGTATTTGTCTTTTTGGTGAACACAGGGGCCAAAAGATATCATTCTCCTTTTTTTGCTAAGTTCAAGTGAACTGTGCAAGTTCTGCTGGAGAACAGGCACCATACTTAACTCTTAGTCCAGTACTCCCACCCCTCAATAGCTCCTGTGCAGGGAAGAATGAATTTCCTACAATGATGAGAAAAGTAAGTGACTATCAGAAAATAAAGCTATACCTGAAGAGAATGCTAACATTTATTTTTATTGTCATGGCAACAGATTTAAAGTGACCATATAATTAAATGCATAAATAAAACACTAAAAATAGTAGAAACGTGATTGGTAAAGATGGAGAAAAATGCTAGTACTCATTTTTATTACCTTCAAAGGATGTGAAAGCTATTGGTGACAGGAACACAGCTATCTTTTTCATCCCTATTTGCAGCTGAAATATTAGCTCCTTCAGTGAGAGGGGAAGGAAAGAAGAGAAATGCCAATAGCTTTATTTTTACCACTCTTTGAAGAATTCTTTATTTTAAATAGATGCAACCACCTTTAAAGCATTCTTTCAAAGAGCAGTAATCAGCAGAGAAAGTCAGTCTCAGAGGAAGATCTTAGAATGAGCAAAGTGGTGACCTACTAGAAGTGGTGATCCTCTACTAGAAGGGAGTGGGTCTCATGGATACAGGACTTTAGCAGAGGTGGAAGATTAGGTCTACATACTTGGCTTAGTTATTTACTCTCTTCTTTCTTAAAGAGCAAGTAGTTTAATCTTCCTTTTCTTATATTGCCTGTCTACAAATTGGTCTATACAATGCCTTTGTAAAGAGCATAGCAATCAATGGATGAAAAGCTAGAACCTAACACAGTATTCAGAAGCAGCCTGTGAGAGTTATTCCTCTCCATTTTCCTTTCTTTCTAGTAGCCTTCTGTGGCAGCCTCACCAATATAGCACCTGGCATAACTGTGTCCAACAGGAGAGTGTTAGTGATATCAAGAAACAAAAGGGCCCATGGAGAGAGGCAAGTGCTTTGAAAAGGAAGAACATGCAGATTAAGGAAAACAGTAATCTACCATTTGAAAAAGTTATTAATTTTATCTTCTACTCCTCTCTTCATCACAGAGAACAGGCACGAGTTCCAATGAGTTGTTGCTTGAAAATATGATATTTACTTAATTACTTTGATTGCACTGCTTTTTAAAAGTGGTAGGATAATAACTGGCATCTTCTAGAGAAAAAAGATACACTTCTAGAAAGCATTAGTATTTTTTTAACCCCATCATCAAGATCAACAGCAAAGTGTTACCTGCTAGTATGGAGGTAGTCAGTGTGGAAATCAAGGACAACTTGCCCATCTGAGCCCAGGACTGGCCCACACACGTCCAACTGAGTCCAGGACTGGCCACGAAGCATGCTGGTACTCTGACTGTGTTATGGTGACCGTAGCTGCTGTGTATCCGTTTTCCAGTAAAGGGGCAGCATCATTGCTCAAAATGATGTTGTTTGAGACAGGTTTTAGACAGTAACATCAACTGATGTAGCTGTTGCATGCTTATTCTTTTGGTGCTTAGTTCATTGAACAATTAAAGAAATTATTTAAACATATTTCACAACTGCTTCCTTTCTCTCTTTCTTTAATTCAGGAAAAAAGACACTGGGATGTTGTCATACAAAGAGCACCTACCAGTGAGTCAGGTGGTAGTCGGAGATGTTGACAGGCCTGGGTCTGAAGCCAAGGTATCTGTGGGTCCCGTGCGTTGTCAAGGAGATCGTAAGTTGGCTTGTTTTCTTCCACATATTCCTGGGTAGAAGGCAAACTAAATTGGATATTGGTAACTTTGTAGACACCTCATGCAAATTTAGAGAAGTAGTTTTCTATTCTGAGACTTTTTCCTATGAAAACATGAAGTGATTTGAAAAATTTTGTCTGTGAAACTGCACATTTGAAACTGCTCATTTTTGCAATTAAAATATTAATTTATTTTTATTTAATTTTATGGCAAATATGGCAACGTTGATTATTCAACAAATTTTATGTGCATACAAGCAATGATAAAGATTGCATAAGAGCATCTCTCAACATCTGTGTTTCTGTTCAGTGCTGTTATCAATATCATTATGATTTCCATGCATATCACTGTAAATTATATTTATGGGTTATAAATAGTACCATGATTGCAAAGCTTATCACTCTAAACTCTATTTACAGACGTATAATGTTTGACAAGATTGTTATCAAACATTAACCATATTGGGACTTAGACATTTCCCTGTAAAATGCTGAGAGTTTTATAGCCATCCCTGATTTCCAGGCTGAGTGCTGATGGGAAGTGAAAAATCTTCCAGTTTGATCAGCAGATGTTAGAATAAGTAACTATAGCAGATGAACTTCCACTTCTTACACACAAAAATACTGGGATGCAGTTAAGAGATCTGCATTCTTCCTTCAGTCTGTTTTATATTTCAGAAGGCAAATTCACCACCAAAGGCAGGGCAACTGCTTAAGACCCTTTTAAATCACACTTCAAAAACTTGAATTTTATGCAGCTGATATACATCCTCTGTATTTGAAGGCTATTCTGCTACAATACATGCCATGCGGAAAGGTTTCTTGATTTAGTTTACAATAACTAATATTTTTGTGGTCTCTAAGGAATACAAAATCACAGAATCAGCCAGGTTGGAAAGGACCTCTGAGATCAAGTCCTAACCCTCAATCCACTACCACTGTGGTTACCAGACCATGGCACTGAGTGCCACATCCAGTCTCTTCTTAAAAACGTCCAGGGATGGAGAATCCACTACCTCCCTGGGCAACCCATTTCAATGTCTGATCACCCCCACTGTAAAGATTTTTTACCTAATATCCAACCTAAACCTCCCCTGGCAGAGCTTAAGTCCATGCCCTCTTGTCTTACTGGTAGCTACTTGGGAGAAGAGCCCGACCCCCCCCTGGCTCCAGCCTCCTTTCAGGGAGTTGTAGAGAGCGATGAGGTCTCCCCTGAGCCTCCTCTTCTCCAGGCTGAACACCCCCAGCTCCCTCAGCCTCTCCTCACAGGACTTGTGCTGGAGTCCCTTCACCAGCCTGGTTGCCCTCCTTTGGACCTGCTCCAGGACCTCAATCTCCTTCTTAAACTGAGGGGCCCAGAACTGGACACAGGACTCGAGGTGTGGCCTCACCAGGGCTGAGTACAGGGGCAGAATCACTTCCCTGGACCTGCTGGCCACGCTGTTTCTGATCCAGGCCAGGATGCCCTTGGCCTTCTTGGCCACCTGGGCACACTGCTGGCTCCTGTTCAGCTTCCTGTCAATCCAGACTCCCAGGTCCCTCTCTGCCTGGCTGCTCTCAGCCACTCTGTGCCCAGCCTGGAGCTCCCCATGGGGTTGTTGTGGCCAAAGTGCAGGACCCGGCACTTGGCCGTGTTGAACCTCATCCCCTTGGAATCAGCCCAACTCTCCAGTCTGTCCAGGTCCCTCTGCAGAGCCCTCCTGCCTTCCAGCTGATCCACACTCCCCCCCAGCTTAGTGTCATCTGTGAATTTGCTGATGATGGAGTCAATCCTCACATCTAAATCATCAATGAAGATATTAAACAGTACTGGGCCCAGCACCGATCCCTGGGGGACACCACTGGTGACTGGCCGCCAACTGGATCCGCACCGTTCAGCACCACTCTCTGGGGCCCTCCAGCCAGTTCCTAACCCAGCACAGAGTGCTCCTGTCTGAGCCCTGGGCTGACAGCTTTTCCAGGAGAATTCTGTGGGAGACGGTGTCAAAGGCTTTGCTCAAGTCCAGGTAGAGCACATCCACAGCCTTCCCCTCATCCACCAGGTGGGTCACCTGAGCATAAAAGGAGATCAGGTTGGTCAGACAGGACCTGCCCTTCCTAACCCTGTGCTGGCTGGGTCTGATCCCCTGTCCATCCTGTAGGTGCTGTGGGATTGCCCCCAGGATGATCTGTTCCATAACCCTGCCAGGCACTGAGGTCAGGCTGACAGGCCTGCAGTTTCCCGGGTCCTCCTTCCGGGCCTTTTTGTGGATTGGTGTGACATTCGCCAACTTCCAATCACCTGGGACATCCCCAGTGAGCCAGGACTGTTGGTAAATGATGGAGAGCAGCTTGGTGACCTCTTTCGCCAGCTCCCTCATCACCCTGGGGTGGATCCCATCTGGTCCCATAGACTTGTGAGGATCCAAGTGGCTTAGCAGGTCACAAACTGTTCCCTCCAGGATTACAGAGGAGATACTCAGCTTCCTATTTCTCTCTACAAGCCCCAGAAGCCTTCTGTCCTCAGGACAATTTGTCTTACTGTTGAAAACTGAGGTAAAGAAAGTGTTAAATGGTTCACCCTTCTCTTCATCTTTGGTAACTGTGTTTCCCCCCATGTCCAACAAAGAACTGAGGTTTTCTCTGCCCATCCTTTTGCCCTTGGTGTATCTGTAGAAATACTTTTTGCTATCCTTAAGGGAAGTGGTAAGACTGAGTTCAAATCGTGCCTTTGTCTCTCTAATTTTCTTTCTACATGACCTAACTATAATCCTAAACTCTTCCTGAGTAGCCATCCCTTTTTCCATAGACTGTAAGCTCTCCTTTTACCATGATTTCCTTCAATATCTCCCTCTTCAGCCATACCAGTCATCTTCCCCTCACGCTTGCCTTTCAGCACACAGGGACAGCTGCTCCTCTACATTCAGGACTTGCTTCTTGAAGTACACCCATCCCTCCTGGACCCCTTTGTTTTCAAGGGCTCTGTCCCAGGGTACACTCAGAATCAGTCTTCTGAAAAGGCCAAAATCTGCCCTCCAGAAGTCCATCATAGAGTTTTTATTGTTGGCCCTCCTTTCATCCCTGAGTATTGAAAACTCTATTATTTCATGGTCACTGTGCCTCAGGTGGCCTCTGACCACTACATCTCCCAGCAGCCCCTCTTTGCCTGTTAACAGACGGTCTAGCGTGGACCCATCCCTGGTGGGCTCATTTACCAACTGGAATAGGAAATTATCCTCTGTATGCTCCAGGAATCTCCTAGACTGCCTCTTCTCTGCTGTGTGGAGTTCCCAGCAGACATCTGTCAGGTTAAAGTCACCCACAAGAAAAAGGGCTGGTGGTTTTGAGATATCTGCTAACTGCTTGTCAAATCACTCTCATCATCCTGGTTGTGTGGTCTGTAACACTCCCACAAGGATGTCAGCCTTATTGGCCTTCCCCCTGATTTTGACCCCCAGACACTCAACTTTATTGTTACTGACCCCAAGTTCTGCAGAGTCAAAAGACTCTCTAACATATAGAGCCACTCCTCCACCTCTCCACCTTGTCTGTCCCTTCTGAAAAGCCACGGCAGCTCTCCAGTCATGCGAGTCATCCCACCACGTTTCTGTGATGGCAACTACATCACAGCTTTCCTGCTGCACAATGGCTGCCAGCTCCTCTTCTTTGTTTCCCATACTGCCTGCATTGGTGTATATGCACTTCAGCTGGGCTGCTGATTTTACTCTTAACCCAGGCTTTCCATCCTTGGGCTCATCTTTGGAGAGCCTGGTTTCAATCTCCTCCCCCTTCAAACCTAGTTTAAAGACCTAGGTTTGAATCAATCCTCAGATGCTGCTCATGAGTACTCTAAGCCAGCCTATGACACTGCAGTGATGCAGAAATATTGAATGGCTTGGCATAGGGCATGCAAGTTGAACAAGCTGTTTATAGCCAGCATCTAACATGGCACAACAGGGATGAATATGGTTTGTCCTTCCTTCTTTGGAGCTTTACATCTACATGCATCCCATCTGCATGTTTCTAAGTCCTTTACAAAGGAGGTCAGTATCATTATCCTTGCCACAATTTAAATTAATTAGCTGAGAGGAAATCATGTACTCAAGAGTCATCTAGTAGAACAAGTACAAAAGAGAGTTTTCTGAGTCCCAGTCCTGTGCCTCAAAAACCTAGGCCATCAGTCAGTGATAGCATAGAATGTGCTTAGCCTCTGTTCTGTTTGTGGTTTTTCTGCGATGCACAAATGATCCGTCTGGCTTCTGTTAATGAATCTGATACCTAACGAGCAGAAACAAATAGCACAGCATATTTGCAAACTTTTACATCACCTATTTGATGCTTACTATTTGTGGTATTTGACTAATTATTGGTCAGTTTGTGTTTGTTTCTTTTTTTTCTCGGCTATGTTTGACAAACATTTTCATAATAGGCTTCTACAACTGAAGACTAAGAAACAACAAATAGCATATTTCTAGTGCCTATATTTCTCATTATCCTGAATCTGTGTGCTGCTAGAAATATCAGTCTCTAAAGGTGAGCCATTTCTAAATATTAGTATAAATGAAACCTCGTTTAAGCAGAGAGTAGCCTTTAGTGGAGTTTGACTGACTTTGGAAGGAAACCAGTATCAGCAGTATTCATGTGGGATCTGCAGTGACAGACAAAAAGGTCTTAACAGATGGCAAGTTCAGGAACAAATCAAAATCTGGTTTGTATATCACTAAGCACCGATTTTGTTTGTGCATGTGTGTGTGTGACTGCGCACGTGCATGTGTGAATATGCATGTGTTCTCAGGGCAAATATACCTTGAATTCTTTTATTCAGTGATTTTGACCACAACTTATCATTACTTGTTTCTTTACTTGATGCTTTGTTTCTTTCACTTCAAAATATCACTTCTGTCTTTACTCTTGTACTTATTATATAATGTTCCAATAGAGTTTGCTTATTTAACCTAACTGTGTTGTGGACATAGGCATTTTTTCCAACTCTGGGTTTGTATTAAAACCACTTTATAGATACTTAAAACAAGCAGCTACTGCCAGGATCAGTGTTGACAGTGCTGGCATCGTTGGTAAGGTGTGCATTTATATTCCTTAAGTATTTCTTATGTGTCCCATGTGCACGTTGGTGAATCAGAACTGATAGTTGTCCTGAAGAATAATTCTGCTGTTTCAAATGCATGATTAGGCCATGTTAATTGTATTAAAAATTTAGGACACTTCCAACATCTTGAACTTGTTTTTCAAGGATACCACCTGAGTTTTCAGAAAAAAAAAATAGCACTGCCTTATAGTGCAGTTTTCACTTATACATTAAACCTATGAGCCAGGTCAGTTGTCTAGCAGGAAATGCAATGTATTGACTCAGTCAGACCAACGGTGTTACTTATATACAAACGTATAGTAAGTTGGAGAGTATCTCAACAAAAACCTCATTTGAATGGGTCAAAGAGCCAACTGGAATTTCAGTAGAGCCTAATTTACTCCTCCCCTAACCCTAACCCTAACCCTTAGTCAGGGCCATTGAAAGCAGCCTCACCTGGAGGGGATTTCCATCTGGCTCCTCGAAGGCTCATCAGCTAAGGTGCTCCATGACTGAGTCATAGAAGGCTGGTCCTCAGGAATGCCACCTCCTAGGTGGTCAATTGTCACATCCTCAGGAGGGAGGGTGTGTGTCTCTACCTGCTTCTCATTCTGATCTCCTTTGAGGCACCATTCCTAGCTCTTCTCCAGTCACTCTGTGCTTACTAAAACTTTCTAAGGAATGTGACCTGATTCTTGTCTTGAGGAAGAAGCAGGTCATTCTAGATTTTTATGTAGATCTATAATGTAGACCCAAAGAACAGCTTTAGTACATATTAACACAGGGTTGCAAAGTTGCACAATTTGGGCAAGTGATTAGAGGTCTGATCTGGGAAAAGGGGATATGACAATAGTGTGAGAGAAGTAGAAAACACACAATGGGAGTAATTTTCCTCCCATTTAATTTCGCTGATGTATTTTAAGTGTGGGGTTTTTTTTTCTGATGTTTGTCTTCTGTAAAAGCCTACAACTCTGTGTGGGGTTTTTTTGTGGGGGAAGAATAGAAAGCAGTGAGAGAAATATGAGTAATTTCCTACTTACTCCCTTTTCCCTTGTTGATGCCATGGAGAACTTCCACTATTAAACTTACAGGTTTGAATGTGCTGACTTCCAAATTAAAGTTGAAACCAGTGAAGTGACATAAATTCAAAATATAGAGAGCAGATTTCTGAGGAAAGTTGCAATTCCCCCTCATTCCTCTTCTTTTCTGTGCTAAAAAAATTATCTAACATTTGAAAATGTTCATAATTCTAGCCAACATTTTAACTTTCAATCATCTCAGCTAGAATTAAAAGATGAGTGGAAATAATTTACTTTAAAAAACTAATTCTTTTCTTATTAAAGCAAATCAAGGCCATTCTATCCACTGTAAGGAGCTTACAGAAATCTGTATTTCAAAAGTCTTGGCTAAGCTTGCAGAATCATGAAGCTTTCAGATTTACAATACTAAGCATCTAATTGTAACATTTTGATATGCCTGTAATTCAGCTCCTATTTGTGAAGAACCATCTGCACATCTGACTTGTTCTAATTCAGAGGAGCAATATTCTTCATGAGAAAAACATTCAAGGAAACAATTATAGAAAGAGAACCAATAGTGACTTATGCTTTTAAAGTCTTTCCATCCTTTTCTTTCCCTATTCAATTTCCAGCATGCACACTGTATATTTTACTATTTACCTTCAGTTTTATAAACTCCTTTGTATGGAAAACTTCTGCCTTATCACTGCAAGTAGGTCTGTGTCCCATTCACTTGGCTACCTTTTTTTTTCATTATTATTTACTATGATAAAGTGAAATTTAAAACAATTTGTTGACATGTACTGTTATTGTTTCATCATATTTCAAATGCCGTCAGGTGTAAACTTAGTCCATTTTTGGCAGGATTATATTACAGGAAAATTAAGGTGCTTCCAAAAGTGATAAAGAAGGGATTCATTGAAGAAACAGTTTTATTTCCCACCCAAAAGGAGAGAAAAATCTCAAAGACTTCCCATGTCAACACTAAAAACAGAAGTCTTTTGAAATAGAGCACATTGGCTATCAAGATCAAGTCCTATTAATGGTAGGACATCATATTGAATTTGACTTTCAACATTTTGCAATCTTATCACTGTTTAATTAAATTTCATAAATAGACTTTGGACTATCAGACTTTTAAAATATCAGAATCAGAGTAAAATTTTCAAAACAATCAGATCAGTGTTTTTGCATTTCATAAACTGTTTCAACAAACTTTCAGCTTCCTTCAACACTTGCAAAAGCTTCAGTGTTTTGTAAAAATTACAAGGTTTTATTAGAAAAAATGTAACTAAATTAAATATTTACTTCATGGGAGGGAGGCTCCCTCTTGTTTTTTAAATGCAAAGTAATTCCTTATGATGAGGGAGAACATCCCTGTGAACTTTCACTTCTGTAAAATGAACAGTCCTGCAGTAGCTTCAGTCCTCCTTAAATTTTACCATGATTAACTAATACTCAGCCCATCTGTATTCTGAAGTTTATCTCTGTATATCACCATGCAGAGAAATTTTTCCTGTTCTCTGTGCACATGCTGTATTTCAGGTGGCTAATCTGATTGTTCTCTGTAATGTCATAATGTAACTATGGGATCCCATAAGAACTGACAGTTGTTGAATAAAAATATTATTATAGTACAGTGCATTGCAGCTATGCTAGTCTCAGTAAATCTGTAGCAGTCCAATATAAAAAAATAAAGCCAAGCAAATAAAACCAAGATGCTTAAAACAATAGGTAGGATTTGAGATAAATGGAAAACAGCATCTGAAGCTGTAAATTCAAAAGATAGTTGTTAGCAACTCGTTAACAAATTCACATGGCAGCAAAAAAGAAACAGAGTTGGTCAGGGTTTTACTTTAATCCATGCACTGTTTGAACCTTTTAATAATAAAAATGTTTAGACTTCGATTGCCATAGTTCTTTCTCTTTTTAGTCTTTAGTTGATAAAATTATTTTGCATTTTACTGTAAGTGTTTTCCAAAGGTTGGGGGCAGTAGGGAAATGGGAACTACCGGTGGTTCAAAGAGGAAATATAGAAGCCAACGATATCAAATGCAACAATAAAACAGTATTTCAAAAGTGGAGAACAGGCCACCTTCTAGTCATAAGATCTATCAGATAACAACAAAAAAACAAAACAAAACAAACAAAGAAACCCCCACCACATTTTATTCTGTTGCACATTGCATTATATCTTTCTCCTCACACAGAGCAAGACTTCTAAGTTCTTAAAGATCACAGAATGTTAGGTATTTTGCAAGTACTTCTGAGCTCAGCTGGAAGAATAGGGCTTATAAATGTTGGAAGAGACCTATGGAGGCCAGTCACTCCAATCTCTTGCTCAAGGGAGGACAAACTTCAAACACAAATCATGTTGCTTAGGGCCTTTTCTATTCATTTATGAACATTTCTGAGGATATAATTTCTGCCATCTCTCTGGGCAACCTGTTCAATAAGTAGACAACTTATCTAATTGTGAAAATATTTCCCTTATATGCAGTGGAAATTTTATGTTTCAGTTTGTGACCATTGTCTCTTGATCTTTTGCTCTGCAAATCTGAGAAGAGCTTATATTTGTCTTCAATTAGCAACAGCAGCAATTAGCTCCCCTCAAAGCCTTTCCCAGCATAAGGAAACACAGTTCCCACATGCTTCAGTCCTCACATGCTTCTTATATATATGATACCTGATGAATCAGGAAAAGGGTGAAGATCACATGCTGATTGTGAAGATCTTCTTTTCCTGAGTCAAGAAGGACAGAATAGAAGCTACATTGTCTATCTCCATCAATTCTCCTGGAACTGCTTCCATTAACTTTGATCAAAGTCCCATCATCTAAGTCTGTAGAAGTATTTCAGCGTGCCACTCAGGTAGATAAAAAACAACTTCTAATTTGCAATCAAAGTGTGTTCATGTCCAGTATATATCCTTTTGATCTTGTGCCTTTATTAATCTTTTGCTTAAATAGATCTTGCTTCCTAATCAGTAATTCCTAAACATATTAATGAAGTGTCATCTTGTCTGCTCTCAATGTTTGATCTAAACTAACCTAGCCAAGCTCTTCTAATTAATTTTTTGTAAAATGTGTTCCTTTCACTAATCATCCTGATCGACTTTGCCAAATACTAGAACTATTCTTGTATAGAAATCTGATCACAAGCCTTCATTCCACTCAGTTTACTCAGAAACTAAAAAATAATAATTGTGCTTCTACACAGTCAAGGTTAAAATTGACCTGAAGACCGTCTCAAGCATTTCTGTTCCCTTGTAATTAGCAACAGCATTCCAGCTAGGGATTAAGGGCTTGGGTTAGCAATCTCCATTTAAATGCAGAAATAAATTACTAAAACCCCAAATCAAGAAAAAATAAGAAGCAATAGGAAATTGCATATGTGCTTAGTGATTTATCTGGACAAAACAAGAGAGTATCTTGCCTCAAACAAATACAAATCCATAATATGTAAAGGCTACCAGTCTCAATTTATATCAGCCTTATTCTATTCAATATAATGCTCAGGGAAAAAAGGAATTTACTCCAGGCTTTACCATACTTTTTTTTTTTTTTTCCTCTGCAGGTTCAATACATAGACAGTAATATTAGTCATAAATAACATTCAGATGTTTCCAGACTCCATCTACAAAATTAATTTTTCTAGGCTCCAAAGATTCGGAACGCTGCTAACTGTATAAAATATGAATGATAGGAAGAATTATTAGATTAGACCTTTCCTTTAGAGAAATACTGGTTTTTACTGTGGTTTTATCTCTCCACCTTGTTCCTTGTTCCCTCTTAGTTATACTCTCTCTTGAAGAGACTTAAGCAAGTAAACATCATCACTTATCACAGAAAGCAAACTTAGGGCCCTCCATATATCCTCCTTATTGTTTACACATTAAGAGTCAGTAGTTCATACTGACTGATCTATGATCAAGAAGCTTCCTGAAATTAAATTCATTAGCAAAACAAGAAACTTTCCAGACCTGCACAGCACCACTTGAAGTACTCGTCTGAGGAACTAATTAAAGACAGATAGCTGAGTGAGTAATGAATAAACAAACATTGTGGGTAGAAACAACTAGGACCAATACACATACTCCCTGTTACACCTGATGTGAAATTAAATTATCACTTAAACTGAAATAAATCAAACATTAGCAGTGAGACAGCAGACAGTGGGCTCTGCAAGCTGAGTCTCTGCAATGGTGACTTCTGCAGCTTTCCAACCTTTGAGTGCTGCTGCCCTGCCACCATAAGGGTCTGTGCCTCATGTAACTCTCAAATTGTAATGGGGCCAAAACCTTCTGAGTCAGCCCTGCTTTTTCTAAACATGAGCATAGACCTGTTTGTTCTTATAAATGAGACGCTTTGAATTGCTTTAATTCATTAGCAAGGGCATGTGTCACCTAGACAAGGCTGCTCAAGGACTCATCCAGCCTGGCCTTGAACACCTCCAGAGAGGGAGCATCCACACCTTCTCTGGGCAGTCTGTTCCAGAGCCTCATCACCCTTGTACTAAAGAACTGGTGCTCTGTGGGTGTAATCAAATAGGAAATATCTGCCCTTCAACATCAGGTAGCACAATGGACTTTTAACTTCCTAGTTTGAAGAACATCAATTTGTTTCTGCAAGGAGCAGGTGCTCCTTGGTGAAGAAAAGGCTGCCTGAAGCTTCTAAAATTTTAATGGTATCATTTTGTATCCAATTTGTAGACTATGAGATGCTGCACACCAGCCATTTCTAGAGGCTTCTTTTTTGCACAGCAGTTTGTAAATGAACAGAGAAAACACTGCTCGTGACATGGCAACCAAAAGATGTCTGAGCTTTGAAAACATGGATACAGAAGAGCTCCTAGGGGAACTCAGCCATTACGAGATGAGGAACACCATTAAGTTATGTTTGCTAACACTTGTCGCAAAACTGGAAGTTTAATTCACAGTTTTAAAAATTGCAAATGCTAGGAGCATAATGGAATTTATGAGGATGCTTTAGCAAGAATGCAAGTGGTTGAAAATATGATGAGGAAGATATAGTTCACAAAAGGTTTATCATTTGTAGCCCTCTATGCACCCAGAATCATAGGACTACAGATCATGAAGGTTTCCTAGTGCAAACGTTTTCCTGATCATACTGAATCCTTAGACATATTTTTATGAACTAAAAGGTTAATGAAGTTTGTTGCCTTGCCCATGTAGCAGGCCCACATATAAGAGGGAGTCATGGTTCCTCTGTAATAGAAGTCAAACCACGCATTTGCAAGAGACTTTTTAGTTTGATATCTATCTTCATGGTAAACACCAGAGTTAAGACATCTTGCATCCTGCCTGCTTCTGGTTTGCCTGCAGCCCATTTCACTTCACCCTTCTACTGATCTCAGTGCATCAGTGGATAAGGTTATTGATAAGAAAGGAATGTGCTAATGAAGCCACTTGTTTAACAAAGGGACTGGTGGAAAAACACCAGGATCCTTGGGGGGAAGGGTCTTGTGGGAGGACGCTGGGAAAGGGCTGGAGTATAAATAGACCTTCAGTTCAATAAACTTTTGACTCAGTTTGGAAAAGTACTCAGTCCGCGAATCATTACGCCACACCCTGTGAAAGTTAAAAGGGACAGGCAGGGGACTACAGTCAGTAGGAGTTTGAGAGATGGCTTCACTTCTAACTTCCTTCGTGGCTTACAGATATCACTGAAAGCCCTGTGGCTACTGGCCTTGACATTTCCACAAGCCTTCTGCCATGAAAGTCACAGAGCTGCAAGCAGATAAAAAATATGAGATGCTCTGTTACTTGGTTCAATACATGGATCAATTCTAGCTCTTTTGCCCAGATCATCTAGGTTGCTGACTTAGCATAGGTTAAACTGAGATGAAGTAGCATAAGGGAGATGTGTTAGGTTTCGTTTGGTTTCATAAAATGAAGGAAGTCTATTACATTGCCAGAAAGACCATTGATAGAAAGACCAATGCATATGTGGTTTTGTTTGCTTGTATTTTGATGTTTTTGTTTCATTTCATAATTTGGTAAAGCATGAGGAAACAAAACCCTGTTGTCTCTCTTCTACCCACAATTAAGCACTATGTTACTCTTTGCATCTCTGCATTCCACCCCATTATTCCAATTTAATCTGATCTGGGTATCAGTAAATAGGCAGATTAAATTTACGAGTTATAAATCTAGAATTGATATCACTGGCTTTCCAATAGTGTAAATTTTTTGTATGTATTTGTTGAGGTATTTTAGTGGTTTTAACCTTCCGGTTACACAAGAATACTTGGGACTTAAATGCAGCATCTTCCCTCTTCATAAGATCAGTTAAATGCATTTTGACTTAATCTTGTTTGGATTAAATCTTCTTATATTCCAATAAAAATTTAAAGAAATCTTTTGCCACAAAAATACTTGCTTTAATCAAATTGACACAGTAGCAACGAGAACTACTGCCAGATGTAACCTCTGATGATTTAGCAACCGTTGCAGTACTGCTTTGCCATTTTTTTTAAGTACTTAAAATATTATACATTTAGTAATAATGCAACTGTCATTAAAAGTTCAACATTTATTGACAATTGACTATGCCAGGTTTTTTGCATTTGGAACACAACAGAACTAACATACTTATCTTAGGCTCAGTTGCATCCCTACTGTTGGGGACCACTGTGAAAATACTAACCTTGCCAAACACATTTACATTCTCTCTCAAATAGAGAAAGAAGGAAGAAAGACACTTTACAAGCACAACACAGAAGAATAGTATGGCTTAAAGGAACAATATGTTCTTTTAAAATATAACATCCATATTTTACATTGTTTTTTTCTTCACAAACTTTCACTTTTTTACCCTTTTTACCTCTTTGACCACTGGGAGTTGTTTCTTTTTTTTCCCCTTTTTAATTTTCTGGGTTTTATATTCTGAATTAATTTTCCTATCTCCTTTGCCCAAAGTGTATATGCACATCCAAAAGAACTCCTCAGAGACACAAATGACACACATGTCTACACAGAAAAAGCATAGCTATAGATTTCTTAAATGCTGATTCTTATTAACACTTCACTGCAGGATTTTTTCCTCAATATTGTACATTTGTACTGAAGGATAAAGCAATAGTAACTGAAGAGTCCTGGCCTCTGGGCGAGAAAAAAAAAAAAAGATACTAAAACACAGCTGAAAACTGTGAGGGAGCAGAAGTAGCTTCATAGGGTTCAAAAGCACAGGTCATATTACTTTGACAGAGCTTGTCCAGTTCTAAGTCTCACTCATGTGACATGAAGGACACGTGTGTTTTTGTCAGGACAGACAAAGTCTAGCCATACCATTTCCTCATCAAATTGACTTACCATTCGTCAGGTACCAGAGGTGAACTGTCTGGAGGTGTCTCTGTTAGCCCTGATGTGCACAGGGAATCCCTTTCTTCAGTTTGCTGATGTGCAATAATATATTTTTTAAACAAATTATACTAAAACTTGTTGTAATTCAATTTTTTTTTTCCAAATTTTGAGTGGAAATTGAAATCATTCATTGTCATGCTGCCATTTTGCTTTCGTTTGAGATGGATGAATGCATAAAAAAATTTCATTGGCAGGCTTTCGTATTAGAAGAATGCAGATCATCAAATTTTAGTTTCAGGTGGAAAAATTAAATTCTAAAGATGCTGTTTCTACTGTGAAAGCCTTTCAGGGTAGATTATGAACTTAACCATACATTCTGCAAAGTGTAGATTAATAAGTATTTTTATTTTTTCCACAAACAAAATTTCCCTTAAACATACCAGAATCTCAAGTTCAACATGAATTATAAGGTAGCTATGTAAAGTGTATTCACCATAATACACCTGAGATTTCTGGACCGTTAGCAATATCATACCTATAGTTTTGTATTTTTAAGCTATAACTTTGATCCCAAGCTACTCTGAAGCTACTTTTTCAATATAAACAAGTTTACTTTGTGCTAATTTATAGGGCTGCAGGCTATAGTGTTCAGTGGCATATGGAGAACTTAAAGTCAGATGAGTATCATAAAGTTACTAGGGAAATTTAGGAAGATGGTTGTAGTTGCCAAAATTTTCATTTTACTACAGATGAACGCTACTCTTTCTGAAAGTATAATTTCCAGTGACCCTTAGCAGAGCTATCTGCAAAAATATTTCCTCACACAATTATAAATAGGTGAGAGAACTCTGCCACAGGACATCACAGACACTAGGATCTTATATGATTCAGGAAGAGATTAACAAATTGATAGAGGAAAACTGTTACTGTCCAAGGTAACATTAAAATTTATTTTTGTTCGGATCCGTGAAACAAAGTCCAACCGTAGAAGGGTCGGGTGCAAGCAGAGTTTATTTGACAATTGACACAGGCAAAATTACAGAGACGGTCAAAAGAGAGAGAAAGGAAAAGAAGATATAAGAGAGAGAGAGAATTGAGAGGAATGGAAGAGAAAAGGGTAGGAAAGTGGGAAGAAAACTGGGAGAGAGAAAGAGGGAGATAGAAAGAGAGAGTCAGTAACAGGGGTCCAACGAGTTTCCTCAAGATGGTGCTGATCCTGGACAGGGCCCGATGCAAGATGGCAATGCTCAGAAAATATTCACTGGGAGTATTACTGTCTTCTTCTCCTGGCCTTATACTCTTACCTAGGCATTGACCATTGTTCTGAGCAAAAGAAACATGCAAAGCTGGGTGGATCTGTAGTGTGACATTGTGCAGCTATTCTTAACATTCATGTCTACATTTTTACAAGAGAAGTCACCTCAAATTGAGTACCTTGGAGGTAAAGAAATTGGAAATAGTACATCAGAAAATTTAATAACCTTTTTTAACAGTAAGCAAATTCTAAATGCCGTTATCTAAAATAGAATGTCATGATTTAGTGAAGCGATAGTATTAACATTATTTTTATTATTTTTATTGAAGTACCAGTACCATATAAATATTAAAAATACAGTCCTTATCCTGTGTTCCCATAACTTTGCTTTGGCTCATTTAATGATATTCCTATTAGGTACAAAAGTAAGATCTTTGCATGGGAGGAATATCTTTTCTATTTAGCTCCAAAGGAATTAATATATTCAGCTCATATTGGTGAAAGGAGATAGCTCTTGATGCTCACTGTTACTTTAATTTGGGAAAAGAAAATAAATCAATCTCGCTATTTCAGTTTCTAGTGACCTATAAGAAATAGTGCAATAGCTTTGAACGAGCAATTTTAAGTTGTAATCTTACTACAAATATTTGATCCAAATTATGCTTTAAGCCACTTTTCGCAGCAGTTCCTTCTGACAATGCTATTTTTCTTCTTTAATTCAAACACAGTGATAGGCAGCTGTGTTACTTCTCAGCAAGAAAAAGCACACTTTTTGGTAATGTGGTTTAAAAGAATAATATTTTTAAACACCAAAACACACTATTCCATATATGTAAAAATGATCTGATGGTGAATAACCACATGCAAGTATTCACTTTCAATTAGTAGAAATGGATAACATTCAAGGAAATCAAGTATTTAAAACATAGGTCTTTTATGTTTAACTCATCTATCAAGAGCTGGCATAACTGAAGACGTTTTCTTCGTATTGAGGCCAGCAATGACTGCTCAGATGTTCCTAATGCATAACCAGGGAGTCTGAGGATTTTGTATTCTTCTAGAGGTGAGGCAACAGTCACTTCTAAATGTAAAAAGAAGTCTATTGGCTTAGTTTAAAAATTATCAGAATCTCCTTCATCCTAAAATATTATCTTTCCTAATGCTGAAATTAATAACTGGAATTCAACTTGGTGAATTACCAGTGGTCCTTAGCAATTTTTGAGAATTTCATGAAGGTTAGCATCACATGGGAGAGTATGGCATTGTATCCTAAGCAAAATTAATAGATTAATATGTAAGATTAATTAATATCTAATATTAATAATAACATGTAGTATTAATTAATAAATTAATATGTAAGACATAGTTTCCTCATTGCATCCCCTACTGCAACTGTGGTGTTAAGCAAAGGCCATATCTAGGAAGATATGCTGTACCTAATATCCACCAAAGACAATGTAGGCCCATAAGTGTAGATTTCAACATCCAGTAGATTGTATTGATTCTTTGTGCAACAGCATGAAGTGTCACAATAGAACCTGTGTCCAGACTGAGTCTGCAATTGAAAGAGAGTCTGTTTCTTGGTTTCTGTGGTATTTCAGAGAGAAAAAAAATTTATGTTCAAGATAGCCATGTCAAAGGGAGAACTCTAGTGTGTACTATTTGTGCCCTCATGTAGGTATACCTGTATTTCAGTTACTGTCAGCATAACCTATGTGGTCTCTGCCTGCACTCTCAATCAGTAAATTTTATTCATCTCTTTGGTGACATGTAGTTAAATGTTTGGTTTCATTCTATTCTGATGGTGTGGAGTTTTCTTTCCATTTTTCAGAGCTCACTGCTGAAATAACAAGGACATGCTTGTGCAATAGAGAACTGACTCATCCTGGATTTAAAAAATTAGGGTAGATAATGGAAACAGTGTAAGAATTGTAAGAATAAATGCTCTTTTTCAGACAATAGAAATATGATGTACAAAGATGTGTTTTCATGGATAAGTACGGATGTCTGAAATTTTAGATGTGTTTTGTGGGACCTGTTTAAGGACATATCCCAGCAAAGGATATGGGGTTCCTATCCACAACATCCAACTATAGTGCTTTTTCATGCTGCCCTGGGCACTTCTAACTGAAGCCTTTGGATTAAATAGTCTCATTAGCAATTGAATAGGATGAATCAAAACCTCCTAGATAGTGAGCTTTGGGCAATTTGCACTTTGTTTTGCTCATGTTAATAATAAACTAGACATAATTAGATAATGAAATGTTAAATTGGAACTTGGAATACAATTTACATCTTAATAGATCAAAACACAGGTTGTGAAGATGCTGGTATTAAAGCTGTTAACATGTTTAAATAGCTTTTGTGCATATGCTTAATAACTCGCCTCAGCAGTAAACAATTTGGTACTGTTGTCATCTTAATTTAAATGCATGCATTGAAAAGAATGACCACAAACTCTAAACTTAATTCTAATTACGAAAGTTTATCATTCACCATAATGAAAGAAAATAGCAGCACCTTCCTCATCAAATGCTTCTGGCAAAAGCATTTTGGGAAATTACAGTAAAATATTTATATGAGATTATGAATATCAATTGTGATTGGGAACCCATTAAATATATTGCAAACAACTTCATAGGTAGGAAGTACTATATTTGTTGCAGTCTCAGACTTTTGGAGAAGAAATAGATCATTGGGGGTGGGGAGGCACCTGGAGAAAGCAAGCCTTAATATTTCTTTGAGCATCTTCACTACTCCTCATATAACCAGAGGGTAGCTTGCTTATGGATTTGAGAGACAGAATTAAAACCCCATGGAAACCTTGTTGGTTGTCAGATATGATGAGGGTAACTAAAGACCATCAAGTGGAGACTTCAAAATAAAAGCTTCCATCTCTTTCCATGACCCACTGTACAAGTCCACCACTTGTACATAATACTGCAAAAAGAAATTAACCCTGAAACCCTGACTACTTATGTACAAGATGCAGAAGAAACAGGAGAGGAGGAAAGTCACTGTTGAGTTCAATCCTGGTATGAAAAATATCTGCTGGTGGTCTAACTCTCAACTGTAAGAAGGCCACACAAAAAGTTGGAAAATTAAGAGAGGAGGAGAACAGTAGGTAAAATAGAGGCTTCTTCCTTCCAACATTTCACTTAGATGTGTGAGCTAGCTCCCTTCCTTTTAAAATAGTGTGGGAGTTTTTGATGTTAGCTGATCAAAGCACAAAACTGTGTGCTGGGCCTATTCTTACCCAGAATTAATTACTTAACTATAGATTTATGTGATGATCTTTTTTTTTTTTTTTTTAAACCTTGATAATTGCTATGGACCAAGCCTTAAATATTACAAATAATACTAAAATTAGTATTTAAAAGGCAACAACTCAAACTGTACTTTCTAATATTGTTCTTAAGCATTTGTTCACTGCTCACATGATTATCATAATACCAAATAAATACCAAATCCACAGCTTTTAGCCAAAACATTTCTGATAGTAGTCCTCAAATCATTAATCATCTTTTATTTGCGAGGCTCTCTCAAGATCACAGCATCAGATCACACCACTACAGAAGTGCTAAATTTTGTAATGGAGCTCAGGTTTACAAGATGGAGCATATGGTTTAGTTCCATATGCAACTCAAAGGTTTTTTTGGCAAGACACTAGAAAATGATACACTTTAACAGCTATAGCTTTTCTAGAGGACATTTAAAACTGCATATCTATTAATACCATAAATTCAGTTTTGTGTTAAGTTTTACAATCATTTGATTTGGAATAAATATACATTATATAGGCCTACAAACTGATGATCATTCAGGATATTCAGAATCCAGCAAATTTTACTCTCTAGCAAGCTTGAAATGGCTTGTTTGGACTGAGAAGATGAGTAACAAAGAAAGACATATTTCTTGTCTTGCTTGTGGAGAAACCTAATGGGTATGACACCCTTGTCAACAAAAAGTGTGCAGTTGTGATCAACTAATTGATCCACTTTTATATTCAGGGCTGCTCAAATCTGCCTCTAAAATATTCTTGGATAAAAATATGGATGTGTTTCAGACTGAAACTGTACTACCAACATACCTTCCCTCTCTGACTGCCATGAAATTTATAATTTGCAGAATATTTTAAGGTTATCTCTTCCAGGAGGAGAGCATAAAGTCAATTTTCTTTGCACTAAGAATGGCTACAATTACAAACAAGTGTCAACTAAACCAATTAAACACTTGCTAATCTGTTTTTACAACAGTAACAGTAGAAGGGTAAAAAAAAAAACAGTGGAAGTACAGTTGCTAAGTATGGGCTGAATTTTTGACATTCTTAGTCCTCTGATGCAAAAAAGGAAAGAGATTTTCTCAAGTCTGGATTTGAGTTGACTATTTGGGAAAGGAACCTATGTTTTTCTTTTATGTACCTCAGCTGAACACATTTGATATGGAAATTCTAAAGAAAACAGACTGCACACTGCCATTTTATAAAGCCATTTTTTCAGGGGAGGATAGGGGAAGTACTTGGAGTTTTTACTAAGACATTAATCAAATGGGACAACTCCAAATCATATTCTAATGCAACTTGTAAGTCACATACTCTGCAGCACTTACAGAGTGAACATTGTGCAGCTGAAGTAGATCAAGAATGAAAATAACAACATTATGTATATGAACCCCAAACATTCTATATTTCATATGGTGTTTATGCGAGGTGCAATGCAAGTGATTTTTGATATATACTGCTCTAAAATCTTAAGCGAATAGTTGAGCAATATAAGTCTGGACAAGTTCCACATTTCAGAGGTAGCTCAGGTAAATCATAGAATCGTAGAATCATAGAATCTGCTGAGTTGGAAGGGACCCATCAGGATCATCAAGTTCAACCCCTGTCCCTGTGTGAGGCACCCCCAGGATCACACTATGTGCCTGAGAGCATCATCCAAGCACTTCTTGAACTCAGGCAGGCTTGGTGCTGTGACCACTTCCCTAGGGAGCTTGTTCCATTGCTCAGATGCACTCTTGGTGGAAACCTGATATCTAACCTAAACCTCCCCTGCTTCAGCTTCCTACCATTTCCTTGAGTCCTGTCTTCAGTCACAGGAATGAAGAAACTCCCATAGTGCCACTCCCATCTCTTCCCCTTCCTCCAAACTGAACAATCCAAGTTAACTCAGCTTCTCCTCATAACTCATCCCTTCCAGACCCTTCACCATCCTTGTTGGTCTCCTTTGGATGCTCTCCAATAGCTTGATGTCTTTTCTATACTGTAGTTCCCCAAACTGCACACAGTACCCAAGGTGAGGCCGTACCCCTGCAGAGTAGAGTGGGACAATCACCTCTCTTGACCAGCCACTCACACTGTGCTTGATGCACCCCAGGGACAAGGTTGGCCCTCCTGGCTGCCAGGGCACAGCGCTGGCTCATATTCAGTTTGTCATCAACCAGGACCCCCAGGTCCCTCTCCCCATGCTTCTCTCCAACCAGTCATTCCCCAGCCTGTATTTGCCACCAGGTTACCCCATCCTGGGTGCAGAATTCACCACTTGCCATCATTAAACTTCATGTGGTTGACAATTGCCTCTCTCTCTAACCTATCAAGGTCTCTCTGCAGGGCCCGCCTGCCCTTCAGGGAATCAGCCACTCCACTCAATTTTGTGTCATCTGCAAACTTGCTTAAAATTCCTTCCAGTCCTGCATCCAAGTCATTGATAAAGATGCTGAAGAGGACTGGGCCAAGGATGGAGCCTTGTGGGACCCCACTAGGGACCAGTCTCCAGCCTGATGTTACTTTATTCACTCTCTGTGCTTGACCTCTGAGCCAGTTGCTCAATCATCATATATCATGGTTGTCCAGCTGTATCTACTGTTTTATCCAGGAGGATACTATTAGAGACAGTACTAAAGGTTTCCTGAAGTCCAGAAATATGACATCCACTGGCTTCTGTCATGGCTTAGCAGTTTGGGCGGACCAAAAACCAAAGGACAGAATTACTCTCTGTTCCCTCACACACTGAAAGGAAAGATAAAAGGGGAATAAAGACTTGAGACTTTGAAGTTGGAAATTAAAACAATTTGAGACAGATTTACTAGCACAGGGGAATGGCAATAACAGAAGGGATAAATAACAAAAATACAAATATATACAAATATAAATATACAACTCAATGCTAGCGGGGATAGGTGCCTGAGGGCCCCTTGTGGCAGGGCAGATTCAGGAGGGGGGGTCCATGGTTCTTCCCAGCACCCCGTGGATGTGGACTCTGAAGAGCACGTGGTAAAGGAGCACAGGGGAGCAGCAGCAAAGAAAGGAGCAAGCAAAAAGAGAGAGGAGGAGTTGCCAGTCTGCCTGACCTCTATAGAGTATTGGCAGGAAATGGGAGGCAATAGGCCCCTCTGTGTGCTGCCCCTCTCAGAGACTGAAAGCCCTCCTACTTTAGTTCCTCATATTCAAAAGATGATAGCTTCCCCTGATCAACTAGGTGGGCTGCCTTGACATGAAAGGAAATTAAGTTTTACAACCAGGACATGAAGCCATGCTGGCTGTGACCAATGACTGTGTTGTCCTCCAGGTGTTTTTCAATACCTCTCAGAATAATCTTTTCCATAATTTTATCTGGCACTGATTCTAGACTGACTGGCCTGTAGTTTCCAGGGTCCTCCTTCTTGCCTTTCTTGAATATTGGTACGCTAGTGAGCTTCCAGTCAACTGGGATCTCTTCAGATTGCCTAGCCTATTATTTTGTTATTTATTGCAGAACTATTATTTTCTTAACTTTCTCAGGATAGGAACTCATATTTTCTTCTCAAAATAGAATCTGAGTTCTAGGCCATGTGTGGAGAGAAAGTCCATAGGACAGAACCATTAGAAAAAAGATCCTAGGGGATCTGTATTGCCTCCTTGCTGCTCTCTTTGCAGCCTGCAAATGAGCCTGACAAGAGCAGAACTGCATGAGATCTAACGGGAGCTTTGGAAGAGCTTCATAGGGCCATGTGAACAAGAGTCTCAGGAGCTGTTTTAATTTATAATAATGCCTGAAGAAATACATCTACCAGTCCAGTGTTCAGGATATACAAGAGGATATTCAGACCTGTTTGCTATACCTGTCTTGCTCATCACAGGGCACATCTGAGAATCAGAACAAATTTACTTGTTCTTAGCTGAAATAATGCAAAAAAAATTTTTGCCTTTAGTTTTGCTTATAATTAAGTAGTAGTAATTAAATAAATTATATAGAAAGTTGTTTTTATACATTTTGTCTGCTAAAGCAAGAGCTTGCCATATTTCATCACTTCTTGGATTGTATCTCATTTTAAAGCTTTATCATGTTATTCTTTTTTTTAAAGGATTTGGGTAGCACAAAGAGATTTAAGTATTCTTTGCAATACTAGATAGGAAAAGTTTTAGGGAATTCTGCATCTGAATCCATAATAATGACATCCTAATTAGTCTTCATGGCATTAAGCATCACATTAATACTAGGTTTGGGGCTCTTTTGTGCAATATTTGCCAGTGGCTGTTCCACAGCAGCAAGTACAGTGGCGAATTACAATTACAATGTGTAAGAATTGGATTCTATTTGAGATAACCATCAGCTTTAGGAAAAGCCTTGAAAACTTCTTAAAGGACAAAGATCTTCTGTTGTGTACATAAGATGTATATAACATGTATGTTGTGTACAGTATCTGCAGCTGGCTAACGAAAGTGTGTTCTCTACATTTGATTCTGTGTACACATGGCATAAACACAATCTGGCACTTATATTAGCATACTGCAATATTGCATCTACAGGCATTTATAATATATCAGGCATTTATAATATATCATGCATTTGAGGTTTATTTAAGGGTACGTTTTTTTCACTGCCTTCTAGCTTCTGAGTATGCAGCTCATGTTTTCCAAGATTTTCCAATGCAATCATTAAAGCTAGGACTAGTTCCTTTTTTTTTTTTTATGCTTCTGTTGGGGGGAGTAGGGGTCTGAGAGATTATAAAATTGCTTCATATTTCTGTACTTCCAGAATCTGAATCTTACACAGCCAAAAGACTAAAGATCCCAAGAACTAGAAATAGTAAAAGTTTCGTCTTTCTTCATGAGCAAACCGAGAGTGAGAATTAGTCATGGTCTCTTTCAAACAAGACAGCAATTATTGCATATTTGTAAGAAGCTCTTTTTCCCAGTTATTGTGTAGCAGGACTTCATGCACATCAATTCAGACAATAAAGACCTCAAGCCTGTACTGATTAGACTCAAGATTACCACTTTATACATATTGAGTATAAGCAAGAGATTTACAGCAAAAAAATATGCCTTTAAATTCACTCTGTTTTAAAGCATATATGTTCCTTTTCTCATGTTTGATCTCAGGAGGCTGTTATAAATTCGTTTTCTCTTCTCCTGGTCTTTTTACCACTCATTTTCATCCAACATGTTCCATTCTCTATTTAAAGAAAATGGATCCCCCCATGATGTTTCCAGTACAGATTCATTAATACAGCTGTCCTGACATCCCCTGGCACTGCAGTCTTAGCCTGCACTTCCTGGGCTGCAGATTGGTTCCTTCATGCTGATATCCTGACTACAGCAAAGCAGGCATCTATCTATTTGAGCCAGCTCAGACTTGCATTGCCTTCTCTCCCCTTCAGCTGTATCTGAGCAGTGGCACCAAGCTCCTTGCAGCAGCCATTTAGAAAGGAAGGGAATAAAAATGAGATTTGAGAAACCTGTAAGGCTTGCCCAGTGTCTTTCAGAGGGCACGATGAACCTTCTCATTAGGCATGTGATCAAAATAGAGCCTGATGGCTTTCCCAGAGAATTAATAGCAGCTTCAGCACTGTGCACTGAATCTGATTATGAGCCATGAATGCGGCCAGATCCCCATGTTCAAATTATCTGTAGTAATGTAAGTCAAGTAAATACAGGACTGCTGTCTCTGCATTTAAGAAGGATCATTTGCCTGGAATTTGTGTCTGTTACTGAGGCAAAAAGAAGAGCTGAAAGTGCCACTTAAGTGTTTCTTGATGCATCAGTCACTCAGAGACAGATTTTCTAGCTGAAAAGAATTCTGGTTGGAAAACTGATTATATGGGGAATCATCTTTCACCCGGGAGATTTGCTTGCTCAGGACCACCTGCCATGTGAACTTTGAAATGCTGTCTGCTCTTTTTTTGCTGGCTTGGTCCAAGAGCACCTATACTTCAGCAAGAATGAGGGCTGGGCTTTCTACCACCTCATCAGTCATGGACAGGTTGCTAACTAATTTCCACTATAATGTCCATCTGTACATCCCATTCTGCAGGGACAAAGAGCCACTTTGTAATTATGGATAGCTCCTGAATTATACCTTTAGCAACTTTGTGAACAGAAATGAGGACACAGAGATGGAACTTTGGTAACATTTAACCAGCCATAGGTTTCCCAGCTGGTTATGGAGTGTGAGTCAGAGAGAAATAAGACACCTGTATTTATCTGAGCCATCTCCATAAGACTGGCAACAGGAGGAATAAAAGGAATTTTTTTTTTCACTAAATGAAATCAAGCACCTAAGTTTCAAAGTCAACACTGAGGGTAGAAGCGCGCTCTAGAGAAAACTGGAAAAATAAACCAATAGTCATAGGGTAAATAAATTCCTTAGAGAATATTTTAAATATCATGAATGAAATGGTTTTAAGAAACTGAAAGACTGATGGTGTATAGAGTCTAAAACATCTTGGATTTCCACACTATTTTCTCTCCTCCTGTACCATTTTAACGGAATATCTGAGGAACTGAAGGTCATGAACCCTTGTGCAATACTCTAATCTAGAGTCTTTAATGTCACTTAAGCGAGAACACATGAGGTTTACTCTCACAGAAGTACACAGTGTTTAGTCTCACAGAAGAATTATAAAATATGTTTTCACTTGGGGTTACATTGTAGGTTACCAAGGGCCAAACTGCTGTAGCCTAAATCATACCTAATTCAGAGAAATCACAGAGGGGTTGTGTATTTCAGCTACTCACATTTACAGTTTATGAGAGGAAGGTTAAAGTCAGACCCTCAAAAATAAAGGCTTCAGAGAGTTAAAACACTGAGCTAAAATTTCATTTGGAAGGATCTGTCTTTTAAAAGAATGTCATAAAACCCTATATTTATCAATACAGCATTGGGGGGCTTTTGGATTGTGCAGTAGCAAGCTGTTGTTACTGCAAAAGAAGTATAAGCAATATTAGACTCTAGATTACTGTTGTAAGGCTACTTAAACACATAGGCAAGTGTCAGAGTTGCAATATCAGCATGATTCAAAGTTATTCAGCAGTAGCAGTTGTTGATATTGCAGTAGCACTTAAAGATTTCAACAGGGATTGCCACCACATGCACTGACAGAATGATAAGGAAGTGTTAGGACCCAAAGGCACAAAAAACATATGGATAAAAGATATGAATGTGGTTAGCTGTCACAGCTTGAATTGTGTCCTCTGATGACTGTGTCCCAGTCCTGCAGTCAGATTTGCTCTGGAAAAAACAAATGGTAGTCAGTTTCCAGGTGGGTGTAAACCATCTGCTTGTGTTAGTTGGAATTTTAGCTAAGGTCTTTATTTAGAAAATGCTTGTCTCTTTTACTAATAGCACTTACTACTACAACATAAGCTTTCAAAATCCAATCAATTTGCCACTGTCCATCATTTATTCATTGATTTCATTCTCTGTAGCACACAGGATCTCTCATTACTGTCAGTTATACTTTCTGATTTCAGATACCACTAGAACTGTATGATTGCAATAATTATAGTGTAATGAAAAGACTGTAAGCACTTACACAGTTTTAAAAGCAAAACAATAACCAACCTCTTGCGTATTTTATTTAATCCCTGTTTCATGCCCCTGCTTCTTGCATAATCATTGTTGATAAAGCTGTTGAGGGTGTCAGTCATTTATCTCTATTTTATTTATATTTCCATTAAAGAATTGATAGAATGAGAGCTGAAATTTCAAACCTCAGGACTAACATGTCATCATGGCTTTAATTTTTGTTTTTGCTTTCATACTGAGGTCATGGCAGGTTTATCAAATTTCATAAAGTTAGATTCTTTTTTTACTATAGTGTTCATTTGATGTGCCAGGTGGAAAGAAGGAAGATCGATGGTAAGGTCTTGGGTGACCTGTGTCATGGTCTTAGACCTAGATGTCAAAGCAAATAGTTGTGATTTTCTGCATCAGTTACCTCCTGTGTGCAATGGGGAATTAGGATGACAATATTTAAGCAACTTAAATGGAAGACTTAAGGTCTTTATGAAAACTCTTAATTGTGATTCTCAGGAAGTGCAGTGAAGACTTAAATCTGGTGCTGGGGGAACTAAAGTTGACATTGCCCAGTATCTAGAGTGGTGAAGAACCTGGAAAAGGAAAAAAGCCTAGCAGCCCTAGCATTTTATGTAGGCTTTTCAAAGGCGTTTGCAAAGCCTATGAGCTGCTTCAGCCTGAAGATAATTCTTTCATCAAAGTCTATGACTACTTCAAACCTTTTCATATGGCAACCATGGTTTGTAAGAGATATTTCAGGGCCTGAGAACCAAAGGAATATAAAGTACAATAATTCTTAGTAGCAACTCTTGTTGCTATATTCACAATTTATTCTTTGACTTTCAGTAGCCCAGCCCATGGTTTTGTATCACACTTGAACACAGAAGGGGAACATGCTGATGTAAATATGCACATGACCCAGGGTAAATAATCTCTTCTGCTCCATGGGAGGACTCAACACTAGGAAAAATAAAACAGCCTGCAGTGTACCATACATAATCTCATAGCATGAAGCTCTTCCTTTTCATTACAAGTCTCACATTATATCTCACATTACAGGTGAGATATATAAGCAAGCTTGAAAGAGATCAGTCTCAGATTGTACAATTTTCCTTTTCTTGTGACAAACCAGGCTGGTTAATAATTTCCAGAACAGTGATTTCCATAAATAACAGAGACATGATCTATGATTAGTATGAATGGAGTATTATCTGCAAATTTGAATAATATATCTCCAGAAAATTCAGCAGCACCTGTGATGCTAAAACCATCTATTGATAATCCAAATTTTTGGCAGCTTGATGTGCTGCATGTTTCATCATTCTGACATATGGGAAGGGAGGTCAGTGTGGCTCAGTAGACAAGGAGAATTGGCTGCTGGTATTTTTGCTAAACAATCATCTATCCATCTATTTAAAAATAAGCATATAAGGGCAGTTTGTTAATAACCTAAGTTATACGGGTTATAACCATTGTTCCTTATGATGAAACAGAAATGCATTATTTTAGCTATGGTCAAGTCTGCTCAGAATGCTCAGGAATTATTCATCTTGTCAATCAACAAACTTGTCTGAATGTTCAACACTCCCAATCAAGTCACTAAAAAACTTGTGCGAGTCCACACTACTGTACAACAGTACACAAGAGTTGCAGAACCAGATTCAGTTTCACAGTCATACTTATTTACAGTATCTGGTAAAAGAATCTCAGTAAAATTATCATATGTCATGATGAAAAAAGGTGAGTCATTGAAGGCTCAAACAGATCATAGAGGGGGAGAGAGAGAGATTATTGTGCCCTTTATAAATTTTAGTATCTTTCTACAAGCCATTAACTTGCACTGGTACTCTGATGACCCAGGGCATCATCACCACAGCACAGTGAGGCTATCAGGCTCAGATTATGTTTCTGGTAGGCACTCCAATCAGTGAGATTACACATAAATTCTTGGTGTTGCTTCAGTGTGCCCAGTTTGGTTCTCCAGAGACAGCTAGCACTGGCCCAAAGTGTCAGCATCTGATCACTTCTTCAGCTGTCTCCTCTATGGCTTAGAGAAGAAGGCCTGTCCTCATACAAATGCTTTCTTTTTGTTTACAGTTTAATTATCAATGCCATTATTCCATCCTTAATTTTATTTTTTTTTTCAGTTACTTGATCTGTACTCCTTCTTTCATTCCTCATTTTAAAATATAACACCACTAAAACAGATATCCTAACGGTAAAAAATACAACACAAATTGCACAAAATGTAAACTGGTCTTGCTAAGGACAAAAAGATAATGCAGTGAGATTCTCTTATGCATATATTGTAAGAGTAATCGCCTTTCGGAGTTGCAAAGCATTCCATTTATGTGCTGAAGATACCCATAGAGACACAATGCATAACAAACTGTCCCTCAGATCAAGAATAGGCTGAAACCATTGCTACCATGTAAATTCAGACAATAAAGAAGTAATTAAGTATTTTTAACTGCCTTTCTTTTAACTATCTCTCACTCACATTACTTTACCTCTATTATTCATTTTTACCCTTATTGTAAATGTGTGTGTCTAGGGCGCTCATTTTCGATAACTGACTGGCTACAGACAGTCCTTGGAAAAACTGGAGTCTTTGTCCTCCCTGACTTTGTGAAGAGGTTAGATAGATAGACCATAAGAACCATAATGTTGAGAGAAAAAATTAAGAAGTTAAAATAAGCTTAGGATTCAGCATACTCTGGAAAATAATCAGTGTAAACTGGAAATTACTCCATCTGGCATGGTAAAACCCACTCTTAAGATGATGGTCAGTTCCCAAAAAGGTTGATATAAAACAAATTCCTCTTCTGTCAGCTTCCAAGTCCTCATGTAAGCTGTTCATTCTACCTCCCTTCTTTCCTCAGTCCCTTCATCCAGCTCAGGTGTTGCTAATGCCCTTTTGACAGTGCATGTACCAGGGCAGGTATAGAGGGGCATTTCCAGCAAGTTCATCTCTCCTTTTCCCACTATTGCTTCCCTGGCTGAACTTGCAGAACAGGCTAATTATTGCAGGTGGAAAAAGTGAACAAGAGGTTTCTTGTTTTTAAAAACCAATAGCAGGTGCTGGAAATGAGAGCTTGAAAGCAATATGTAAATGATAGGAAATCAATCAGGAAAGGATGTGACATGAAGGTGTTCAGCAAGACAGGCTAGGAGAGATTTTAAGGGATAGATAATACAGCCTGCATCTGGAAGCTTGTTTCTGGTGAGGAATGAATGTGATGTGAGAGCAGCTAAACAGGCATGCAGCTCCTGTGGTATGCTGTGTTCACCAGATCTGCACATTTTTCTGAGAATGCACTGAGTTTCTAAAATAGGCCTATGTCCTGCTCCACAGCTCACATTCAGAGAGGTCTTTGGGTATTCTATTCCTGTTAAAGAACTTACCCGTTTAAATTAGTAACAATTCATGGACTTTTTATCTAGCTCAAGCAGTGGACATAGCATTGATTTGCTGTATTTCATTGAAATGACAAAGATCTGAAGTGCTTACATGGGAATTTACTGTCACCAGTTTTCCAAGTACTTTGCTGGTCTGAGAAAGAATTCTGCCTTTTGTGCCACCTAGGTTGCTGCTCATTTAATGCAAAGACTGAAGATATTTGAATAAGAGGTGAAAGAATGATGGGGAAGATTTCTTTCACTGAAAAAACAGAGATTAGGAATGTAACAGGCATTCTCAAAATAGGTGTAGGTATTTCTGTAACTGACTGTTCACTGCCAGTCCTGAATAAAGAAATAACAGCAAAATTAGGGCAGCCATTGAGTAAAATGTTACTTTACCTGAACAGGTTTTAGTATGATAGAGGGCCATGTGTTTCTACCACTGTGATATGCATATTAAATTAAATTTCTCTTCTCACTCTTTTTTTGGTACCAGTTTTTTCTCCACTCTTTTTTTTGGGCCAGTTTTTTCTCCATATATTCAAATGTCACCAGACTCTAGTGGGCAGCATCACAGTGGTTTGTTGGAGATGAAGAATAAAGTATGAATGAGAAATATTTCCTATAATCCTATAGAGAAAACACAGACAGCATAGAATCTCTTGTCCAATTTACAGTGTAGAGGGATATTTTTGATTGTTTTTTTTAAATTCACATTAATACTTATTTCTGGAGGCTGTGTCTTCCTTTCACCTTGAAAACCCTCAAAGCATCTATCCAGATTTTTTCTTCTGCCCTTTCATTATACTGAAATAAGTAGGCTTGCTAATTCTATAATTTAAATATTATTTGAATGGTGCAGATGATTTCTGTGGTACTTCCAAGACAGTGCATGTGTGCTGAATTTGCTCATAACAACCAATGCATACAGAGGCTGCTCTTCTTCTTTTAGGAATGGTGAGAAAACATAGACTACAGGTTGTAGGTATTAATAATGGCTTTCATGTACTAATCCAAAGTGCTGTCTTTCTCACTTTTGATCACTATGTGTATTTGGTTAGAACTGTGCTTTTATTGGGAAACTGTTAATCCTTATCTCTTTACTTTTGAAATGCAAAAGGTTTTCTGCATAGAAATACCCTTCCATACACTGAAAAAAATTAGAAAAACTAGTAATTAAAACAAACTTCTCCTGCCATTGAAAGCCATACTGCTCTTTTGGAAAGGTACAATTTCCAGAAGGACTGATGTGTTTCTATAAAAGAAAGATCAGTTCTGGTGGCCAAGGTTGCAGTCAAACTTGCACTTGAAGATTTATCAATCCAGCACCTTCAAAGACCACAAAACAGGTCCCCCCCCAAAGTGGTCATATTGTAAATATTGTGGAAAATCATGTGTGCATTGCAGGTTTGTGTATCTTTAAGATCATTTCTCTCTGAAGTGAAAGTAGTTTCCTTCTTTCTACTTGTGAATATAATTCTCATCTGGAGTCAGCATGTTTTAAACAACAACAAAAAAAAAAAAAAACACAATAAAAAGAAAGACCTACCAAATTATTTGATGGACTTGAAATCCAGGAAAACCAGACCTCTAAACTGTATTTCAAAAGTAATTTCCACCACTTAGGTAATTTTTATGAAACTGGCTACTTCCATATATATGCAAGAACAGGAATTAGGAACCTATATTCAGGCTTGTGGGTTTGAGATTTTGTTGTTGTTGTTGATCTACCTGTTCATAGGGAACCAGTGAATAGCAACATATTTTTGAAAGTGATATTCTAGGTGTGTTAGCAGTCATGCATGAGAAAATACTATTCAATGTGTTAATATTCTACATTTTTTTCTTCTTTATAGCAGACTTCTATTTATAGAAAATTTTCCAAGTGAGCACCAACAGTTTTAAATTGTTGGAAGATAAGAGCAATAGTGAAAATATCAGACATTTGATGTGTCCTGTCTTGCACCTGCTTTTTTGTGTGTGTATGTATGTATTTACAGAGCTGTGAAAGAAAACAGGTTGCCTAAGGCAATCAAGAGCAGCAGCAGAAATGGGATGTACTGTCTTTTTCCGTGTCCCTACACATCTCTGGGAGCAAGGGGATGTTTTGTTGTAATACACCCAACATAACTAAGAAGTTATGCAGCTGTGTGATTCCCAAAGGGTGGAGCTCTTCTCCTGGCAGTGATTGCTATCCAGTATTTTTTTCTCTAGGGATATACTGAAAAATAAATGTATAGAACATGGAGATGACTAAAGAAACGTGCAAACTAAGCAATGTGTTGCAGAAAAGTCACGTAGACAATTGTTGTTATAAAAAATAAGAGTTCATTTTTAATTCCATTTGTGGCTGGTATTAAGAATTCAAGTTTAAAGAAGAAACCCTACTCCCATACAGCCCCAAGGCTGTATTTTATCTTTGGATAAAATATCCAGAATATCTTTGCTTCTTGAGCTCAGACCTCTTGAGTTCTGGTCTTCTAGTTCATATTATATGATGAAATGCCAGATGTGTGAATTTATGAGTGTGAATCTTGCTCCCACATTAGACTGGCCCAAATATACATGCACACATCACACACCCAGAAACAGAATTCCCTGTCATTTTTGCTGTGTCATGCAGAGAGATCATCCCAACAGGACATGTCCATGCTGCCACTGAAGACCAGGAAGAAGATTATGAACCTGAGAGCTGAAATCTGAGCTCTTTCTTCTGCTCTGGGAAGGGAGGAGAATATCAGAGAGTATATCTGCTGCTCCAGCCAACCTCCAGCCAGTCTTCTTCCCTCCCATCTGTCTCCCACCTACCTGCCACAGACCTTCTCTTGCACAGTACTAGGTGATCATTTTGTTCTTATTTATGTGGGGGTTTTTTGTGTTTGGTTTGTTTTTTTTTCTTACTGCAACGCAGCAGTCTTTATTTCAGACATGTTCCAATATGGTTTAAGACACATCAGTTGAAAGCCACCAGGAAAGCAAAGTAAAAGAAAAATGTTGAAGGAAGACTGAGGAATGGGTACCGAGTCCCAGCACTGACATAAAGCAGACATGACAAAGGGTGAGACATGGATCATCAAGACACATTACTGGCTGTGAAAGAAATGTCAGGTGATGACACCAGAGCAGCTCTCACCTTGTGTTGTAGGTCAGAACCTCTGCCTGTATTTGTTCAGTGCAACCTGTCAGGTAAAATACCACACCAATTACCCACTGATCTTATATGGTAAAGAGTGCAGCTTTCCAGTAATCAGTGGCTGGACAGTCACAAGAGACATCTCAGCAGGCTTTGAAATCTTCATGTACAATTCCTCAGCCTTGGAGCACACTTTAGAAGCTTTTAAAAATGTTTTTCTTCTTTAAAAGACTGACAGGAAGCTACTGAATCTTTGACTGCCAGCATCAAGGAGTGTAGCCTTTTATTTCTACAGCATGGAGAGGAGAAATTGTTCCCCAAAGGGTCATGTGGACTCAAGACGGCATGTAAACATGCTGCAGTCAAGTTCAGAAAGCCACAGGAGGGGTGCTTAAAAAAAAAATTAGCAAGGACAAGGCCGAGCCTCCTTGGGAAGCCATCTGGCCATTCCTTACTGTTCTTATGGAAGACAAACACAGAGACAAGACAGGCAACATATCTACAGGCTCTGAGTAGCAAGAGGTGTAGAATGCTTGAAACACCTTCACTGGGAATGACACACACAGCTTGGAGATCTGATGTAACAGGGCAGTAAATTATCCATCCTTTTGCTATTTGAACAGATGAGGGGAAAAGGCTGATTTAAAAAGCTGAACTATTTGTTTACACACACTTAGGCAAAAAAACCCAAAATACTCCCATCTCGTGGTTTGCTTTTTACAAAAGACTGTACCTTGCTGCCATCTTCTGGAAGATTTTTTAAAGAGGATGAATAGATCTGGTACCTAGACGTGAGAGCAAAGGCGCTTGAATTATGTAAGATGTTGAAGTTCAGCAGTCATACAAGAAAATGAAAGTTTAGCATTGAGACATTTCTGAGTTCACCTATATCACCTTTGCAATCCTTCTGAAAACCTAGCCTGGTTGAATATTATCATCATTAACTCCCAGCACTTGGAGAAAAATTAATTCTATTGCAGCAGTACCATGTATTGTAGTCCTTATCTTTCAATTCTTGAGTACAGGGTTGAGGGAGTATGATCAGATCATGCTTGATCTGATAAAGTTCTACATAAAATCTAGGAGAAGGAAATAAAGTAAAACAACCATAGAAGAGAAAGCGTTATTGTTTCTATTTGTGCTCCATTTGATGTCAATGAGAGATTTGCAATTGAATTTTTAGAAAGAGTATTATCAATTCCATATCTGGCTAGCAAAGCTGGCACAAAGCAACAGTGATAAAGAACATTAGCCACTGAACTGAAAGCAGTAACGCTGCAGACTGGGTGTTTCCTTAACCCACTGGTCCCAGGCAGTGATCTGCATAAATGCTGGTTTTGCTTACTGGAAATATATTTTCAGCCAACAGAATAGTTGTTCCATTACCATGTGATCCATGTTGTGAAATAAAATTGAAATCCCATACTCGAAAGAGCTCATAGCCTGTCTTTGCTTTTTCTGCCTTCATTTAGAAAAAAGGTGGGTTTTTTGAGTTCTATTTAAGGAATACTAGGTGGGTCTACCATTAAATATGGTTTGCAAAACAAGCCTCTCCTGATGTTTAACACCTTTACAATCTACAACGTCTTTTATTCAAAATAAGTGTTTAATTTTATGGCATTCCATGTTTCCCAAGAGGATAATTTAGAAGGTCATTTTTAGCATGATGATAAAACTTGGAGTTGTGGGATGAAAGCTGCTACTTCTGGCAATTCATATTGGGCAATACTACAAATTTAAGTTTCTTAACATGCATTCAGTCTAGATTTTAATAACAGCTACTATGTCATATGTTAATTAAAATTGGATTATTTATGGCAAACAGATATGGAGAACTAGTTGCTAGAGCTATGGCTGCACATACCAAATTTGGCCTCAGAAGTGCCAAGCGGTATGTCTTTGAGGTTTTTTTGAACCAAATTAGGATTAAATTTTTGCTTGTCCTCCACATCACTGTGCATGTCTTCTTCATGGTGAAATTGCCATAGATGTGGCACCAAGAGGAGACAATGAGGAAACTCTTAACACATGGTTGAGGTCTCACAGCCATGACACTGAATGTAGCAGAGCACAGGGTAAATGCATAAATTAACTTAATTTCTGCAAGTACAGTGAAGATCAGCTAGTGCTCTCACAGTCTACCCTCTCACACCACTATCCTTTCATTGCTGTAATGCACAAAAAGCTCCCTGTCAGCCTGACAAGAGGAAGAACTGCTTCCTCCATCTCAGGCAGCATCCCATAGGCCTGTGTCAGGCCCTGGTTGGCCTAATATCTGAGCAGTCTGCAGTATTCTCCATCTGCCAAACACCCCAGTCACAGCTCTGCAGGTGCTGGAGAGTAGGTTGAAACTGGCTGGAGAAGTAATGTGGCTGCAGTTGTATGGCCCAAAAGATAAGACAACATTTCTCCAGATGTGCAGCAATCCAGCGGTGACTTGAGAAATTTCAACAAGGCTGTAAAAAACAACAAAACAAAACACACACACAAAACCCCAAACAAACAAACAAACAAAAAAACAACCAGTCAAACTAAAAAGGAAGCAAATTAGCAATGGCACACAGCAGATATGGTCAACTCATCTTTGTGGATCAGTGGTCAGCCTTCTTGTGTGATGGAGTTCAGAGAAATAGACTCAGTAATGTAGGCAATGCAGAGTGTGGCACTTCTATCTGAAGTTTCATTTGAAGCCTGAATTGGTCAGATACATCCAGAAAGTTGCAAGCACATTGTAAAAAAACTGTAACAAAAACACTGCCAACAACACAAATACCAGAAAAATTCTGCAAAGCAATGGTTTTCAATAGGTTGCTGTTCGTCATCTATTCATTGTTTTTGTAGCTTCTAACAAGCTGGAGAAATTGATAATGTGTAGAAATTGCTGGGAAGAAAGGAATAGCCAGCTGGATTTTTGGTACCTGAGCAACCAGTAAAGCCACAAGTTGTCTTTGCTTATCCATGTAACTTCTTGATTTTCACTTACTGCCCAAAATTTCAATTTAGACTCAAAACAAAATTGAATCATTTCTAGTGTTTGTGTCATCTGCCAACTTTAAATTATCACTTAGGCTGAAGAAAAAGGATTGACCGAGGGGACACAGCACCCATTGCTCCTGAACAGGGAGACACAAATCCAGTATTCACTTCAAATATTGTACATGAATCATGGAATCGAAGACTTATTTATTTTGGAAAAGACCCTTAAGATAGTCGAGTCCAACTAATAAGCTGACACCACCAAGTGCACAGCTAAGTCTCAAGCACCACATCTACACTACATTTTAAATACATCCAGGGATGGTAAGTCAACCACCTCCCCGAGCAGCCTGGTCAAGTGTCTGACAACTCTTTCAGTGAAGAAATGTTTCCCGATATCATCTCTAAAACTCTTGTTACTAGGGAAAAGAGACTGAAACCCACCTTGTTACAACCTAATTTCAAGTAGCTGTAAAAGAACAGTAAAATCTCCCTTCAGACTCCTTTTCTTCACGTTAAAAAATCCCAGTTCTCCCAGATGCTCCTCATAAGACTTGTTCTCCAGACCCTTCACCAGCTTTGCTGCTTTTCTCTGGATTTGCTCCAGCACCTCAATGTCTTGTAGTGGGAGGCCCAAAACTGAACACAAGGTACTCAAGGTGTAGCCTCACCAGTGCCGAGTACAAAGGGACAATCACTTCCTTAGTCCTGCTGGTCACACTATTGCTGATACAAATTTCTGATTAAATGCTGTTAGCACATTCCTTCAGATGGCCATACTGAGGGATCTGATGCAGTGGTAGCTCAATAGGCAAGACATGGAGTTGGTGCAAGTGATGAAGAACATTGCGTGAGAGAAAGCTTGATAATACTTTGGAACAAGAAAGAGGAAGAAACAAAAAGAAGCAACAAGACTAAGGGCCATCAGCATTGCTTCAGAACAAGCTCTCCTGGCAGTGTCCCCACAAAAGTGTCCCCTTTTGTGTCCCCACAAAAGCCTTTTGTTCAGCCTTTTGTTTTTACTGATCTGGGCTTAGTCCTGAGCTTTTGCCTTCAGGCATTACTAGTGGCCATGAAAGCAGGTACCAGTTACTCTTCCTCAGCCTTTTGCAGAAGGCACAACCTATCAAAATACTTATATGTTTGATCAGCAGTGTTTAATTTTCATGTGGAATCAAGACACAAGTTCTTTTGTTTATTGAGATAAATAAAATTTAGGATTTGGAGTGGGTATCTCTCTGACAAGCATGTTCACATGCCAAACTTATTAGGACAAGAACATTTTCCCTTTTTGCCTTTTTTTTTTTTGCTTCTCCTCTCTGAAGGGCTGATAGCAGCACTACATTATGATGTTTGATGGTGGGAAGCACAGCACAGTTCAAAGTCTGGATCCTTTTTGTGCAGAAACCTGTGATTAAGCACCTTCAAACAAGAGTAACATCAGATCATGTCAATATCTAAAGCTTTCTATGCTTGTTTATTACCCTACATGTCTAGCTGTGACTGTTCATGTTGCCATTTCAATCATTTTGATTTCTGTTTCCCTCAAGATTAAAACTCATGGGAACAGGAAAAAAAATGTAATCTTTTACTCTGAGAGGCTAGTCTGCTAAAGCTACTCACCAGAAATACTCACAGGAATTGAAGGAATCATTACACTTTGTGTCGAGGAGGAAAAGCCATGCTTGCCACATTGTTAAAAAGCTTAAGCTGCACAGAGCTTTATAGTCTTCAAAGCTTTATGTTTGTACAGTTTTTTTTTCCCCAGAATTTAAATTCTATTAATTTATCTCTTCAATTATGGTAGTGTCAGACAAAATTTCTTATAAGATTAAACAGGTTGGATAAGCTGAAGAGATTTTATAGCAGTGGCATATCCAAGTTGTAGAAGCACTAAAAGCTATTTAAGGTCACTATACCATTTTATGGTTTCCTGATTTGCATCTGATAGTGCAAAAGCAAGAGCAGATAGAATGGATCAGACAGAAACTAGTGACTTGGTAACCTGCAGCTTTTATTTCCCTGACAAGAGAGACTGCTAATACAGCTTCATAGGCAGTGAAAACCTTTATAGTGATAAACCTTGGTTTGATACTTCTGAGTCCTTCTGGCTTCTGATGGGGCAAGAAGTATCAACTGCAATTGATTTAATCAGCTGATTTCATCAACTGAAGAACTTGCCTTTGCATCATGATGTCTCTTAAAGGAAATAGTGTAGAAATGCACTTATCAAAGACTGATTTACTTATTACTGTCTTAGTAAGTGGAAACCAAGGATATGGCATAATTACTTAGAATATGGAGGATAAAAAATTCCACACTGACAGAAAATATTTAATCTTCAAAATAAGCTTTCAATCTCTGCTATTTGTATACTTTCTCAATAAATATTTATGGACAGAATCATTCCTAGGTACTCATAGGAAGACATTTTTTCCTGTCTATGAGTGTTTGAGCTTTCCACTGAGTCACGGCCTTTTTTTTTTTTTTTTAGAAAAGCCAGTCAGCCCTATTCTGAAATAGCACCTGTTGCTCTATGTCTGCAGAATTCATACTTTTTTTTAGATGCAGCTAGAGTAATCCTCTTTGCTGTCATGCTATTCCCCAGCCCCCATTGCCTCAGCACTCACAGCAGCTGGCTTACTGTGTTCAGCAAATGGGAGAGAAAGCCCATCTTGCAGGTTGCAGGTTCAACTGTTGTGCTAGAAACTGAGTAATGAAATCAGAAATGACAAGGTGACTTCAGCAGAGACTGAGTTCTGAGATTATTTTCTGCTAACCCTTTGATGGATAACCCTTTAATTCCCAGAAAAATAAAATTTGAATCTTTACTCTTTATTCTTCCTGGTATTGCTTATTCTTCCTGATTTGTTTTTGAGAAGGAGAAGAAGAAGGAGAAGGAGGAAGGGAGAAGAAGAGGGGATTTGGGAGGGAGAATGGCTATGTTTCTGTGATACTGAATTATTTTCCTTTGAGAGTCCTGGCACAGAAGAGATATGAAAGTATTTTATCTAGAGGAAAACAAAAAGATCCTAGATTGCTGTCAAATACTGACATACATGCACATTAATAAGAATTAAAAGTATTCACTCAACACTGAGACACTTTACTACAACATGGGTACCAGTTTTTCCTTCATTGCAAAAAACAGTTTGGTTTGCTTCCCCAGGATCAAATGTTTTCACCTTAACATGTATTTATTTTATTTTGAGCTCTCGAAGAATACATAGTGAATTTAGAAACAAATGTCTGTAAACACAATACAGCAGCAGTGGTCGCACCTTGGAGGCAGGTAGCTTTAGGGATGGAGGTGTATTTTTGTATTATACTGAGATGATAATGAGCAAAGCTCACCTTAACAACAGCATTTTGTCAAAGGGTGGCAAGCTGTTGGCCCAGGGTATCAGAAGTGCAGTTAGTTGGTACCATTGCCACAGAGTGGCCATTGTGTCTCCACTCCCCTCTGCCCACCATGGAATTTCTCTTGCACTTAGCACACTGAGTATCCCTGATAATGCCAACATCTAAGGTAGTCATGGTACACTAGCCATATTCCACCAGATCCAAATGCTGTGCCTTAACTTTAGAAGTACAAATATAGTCTAGGTCATTTCTAGAAATTATTGCCATTTTTCTACACGTGGTTTCCTTAAATCACACCCTGATTCACACCATTTCTGTGCAGCCTGTTTTTTCCTCTAGCCCTGCCTTTTGACTTTTTATTTGAAGTCTTGGTTAATCCAATACAAACAGATTTTGGTACTTTTGTGCAGTTGTGTGACTCAAGATTACTATTCACAAGGACTACCTTCTCCTGGTGAAGAAAGTTATAAGTACAGTGTCAGAGTACAGCTCTTCCCTCTGAGAGAACAAGAGTGCCTATAGATCAAAGCAATGTGCACTTCTGGTGTCAAGCAGCCCAAACTCTTTACTGTTTGTGAGTAGTTTCTTATTAAGACTAAATAGAGAGCAAAGCACTTATTCTTTAGTATGTCCTGAATTCTCAACACTAAATGACTGTTCTAATAGCTGTGAGAGTAAACATGACAGTGATGTGCTCTTTCAAAAGTTTAGATCTACCATGGCAGATATTTATTTATTTATTTGATAAATGGAGTCCCAAGAAGCCTTGTGCTCTGGGCTACATAATATCACAGATGACAGAGTGGACTTCAAGGCTCAAGCAGGGCTTGCATAAAATTCCCCAGCAATCCTCAATTATAAAAGTAGTTAATGAACAGGGCTCTAAGCAACCTGATCTAGTTGATGTCCTTGCTCATTGCATGGGGTTGGACTAAATGACTTTTACAGGTCTCTTCCAACATGATGCATTCTATGATTCTACCATTTTATGATTTATATTGGAAATAAATGTCATAACAAGTAATGTGATGTGATGGGCATCTTGGTCATCATGAAATAATTACATTTATGCCAGTGCCAGTGAAGAAATGTTTACTTCTTAATGCATTGTGAACTATTTGTCAGCTTTGCTTTTTCAGTGTTGATAGGCAGAAAAGATGAAGGGAGGGAGGGAAGGAGGTAGTTTCTTTTTGAGTCACCTTTTTCACACTTATTTTTCTCTTTCATTATATAATATTTGGGCTGAAAAGATTGGGGAAGTAAGCATTAAGGAAATACTCTCAGATTTGTATAAATTGAGTATAATGCCATGAACAGTAGAGCTATGCCAGAATAATGTGAAAGAGGTCAGAATCAGATCTCCTGTAGATATAGAGGAGTGTTACGCTTTTACAAAACATTTAATGTCTGAAATACTAATTTCACTTCAGTTTTTGAATGGGAATAATTTCCTTGCCATTTTTATTTAAGCCAGAACCAGATTATTTGTTTGTTCTAGTAATTGTTCATTCTTTCACAGAATAGTTGTGGTTGGAAAGGGTCTCGAGAGAATTTAAATCTTTAACACAGGTATTGGTACTAGTGGGCTTTTTATTATTCTAAAAATAATTTTCTATGGAGGGTTGCTATGGATGGGTCTTTCTTATGTATCTGTAAACTCTGGTGGATTTATTCCTCATTAAATTCATAAGGTCATTTTTAACATATATATGCATTTAAGATTCCCAGTCTCAGTGCTGCTAACACTCAAGTATGTAAGAATTTTATTACTACCTACAACAGCAGTACAGAAGATCCCCTCTTCTCTCCATGCAATGACCTGCTTAGTCTTAAAAAAATAATTAAGATTCTGGTTTAGATTTGCTATTACACTACATATATTTGCTTGCATCACCTATCTCTAACTTGAAAAGTGACTAGCCAAGGACTGCTTAAAGAGTGACAGCTGCACATCTGCCATGAGCTCACCTGAGTAACTTTCCCCATGTAACTTTAATCTCTCATAACAATATTAACAATGGCACTAATGGTAATATTAAGACTAAAAAATGTGGATAAAGAGAGTATAACCAGGCACAAAGCTCTAGGGGAACACCTAATACAGGTTTGGGTTTTTTTAACTGAAATTTTATAAATTCTTTTTTCTTGCATTCTTGGATTTAGAACACTGCTGAGACACTGTAAGATCAGAAGTGACATCTTGGGCACAGTGGTAGTTTTAATGAGTTATTTTCAAAGTAATGAACAGGCAGTGAATGGAAGAAAAGCTCAAATGAAGCCAAGTGAGATGTTTCTCTGCTATAGACCATGTAGAAATTAATCACAAAATAACTTTTCAAAGACCCTCTTCAAAGTCTGATGGTAGTGACTGAAGGAGAGTAAGCCAGGTCAGCACAGGCATATCAAGGAGTTTGTCCAGGGCCCAAGCAGGAGCTTCAGTTTATGGGCTGGAACAGTACAGTAATGTAATCTCCACTGGTTCTTTTCCAGTGCTTTTTCCTAGAGCAATCCAGGACTCGGAGGCCACAGAGGTGTTAAGCACGTGGCTGCTTGGATTCAACACAGGATATCCATCTCCAGAATTTAGATTCTTCACAAGTGATAATTGGTCATGTAGATAGCATAAATAGCAAACCATCAAGAAAAAACACAGGCCCAATAAATATATTATGGGAAGTTGGACCTGAACTGATGTTACAGTGACATAAAACTGCAGTGGTACCATAAGAATGAAGATTATAGTTTTACCCCTTAACTGTAGGTTTGATGTGCATCTTAAGGATTTCTTAGTTTCTGTGGATCTGGAATTTGGACATGAACAAATATATCATTAAAAGTCTATTTCTACAGATAAGCAGTAGAACAGCATAACTTTGTATTAGTGCACCTGCTGAATTAAATTAATTCTTCAAGGAATTATTTTAGCCATAGGTTTCATCAAAGTTCAGAGGACTATAAATCACCAAAGCACCTAGTCATATATTATGAGTTAAATATTCTTGGTTCTAGTTCAGAAGGCTCTGAAATCTATCCAGTAATAGGAGATCAAGCAAAATACTTTTATGATCTCTGTGAATAACAGGTAATTCTAGAATCAATGACATGAAGAATGGTTCGTGTGCTGCAGCAAGACTAAATTGCATCTTACATTTTAATTCTGAGAATATTTTCTGTTGTGAAAGTGGAGCTGCTCAAGGAGAGCACAAATCAGATGGTCAAAGAACCAGGACACTGAGCCCAAACACAGGTGATTTTGAAGTCACACATAGGAACAGAAATGTCACCCTGAGCAGAGAAACATTTCTCCAGAAAGGAGAAAATGTAGAGAGGGAGAGCTTTGTAGTGATTACCCAGCACATTCTTCTTATAAAAAGGATAGCAAATGGGAATGGCAGGAGTAGAAATAGCTATTGGATCATGTTGTCAACTTCAAGTTATGTCAGTGCAATAGCTCGATGCCTCTACTGAACTTTAGAGCTGCATCTCAATTTCCACATACCTAGCCAAGGATATGGAGAGCAGAAAAAAAGGGGTGTGAGAACTATCCTATACAGTTCACCTTCACAGCACAGGGCATACATTTATTCCCACAGAGGAACTGAGCTGTTAAGGTCATATTTTCTTACATTATTATCTCTGCCTTTGCCTTATGTATTGCACAATGACATGATGAGCATCCAGTGATCATTACCAGATGGGAAGGGTAAGCTGTTACAATTGCTCTGCACAGCTATAAACCCACCACTAGCTACAAGGCAACAGAGAATCAGATCCTCACAGCTGGTAACATGCTTTGTAGATAACAGCAGAGTCCTTTATTTAATGTTTACCATTCTGGCATCAAGGTAGGGTTCCTACACACCGCCTTGACTGTGGGACAGGGATGATCAAGCTGATGTTTGCAGGTTAGTTATTGTTTTAAAAAATTCTCTTGAAAGGATACCAATTTACATGCATCATTAGAGTTCCATCAGCACATTACACAGCTCCAGGTTGTAGACCATGCCAGATCAGGATCTTTCATTCTTTAGATGGATGAACATAATGATGCCAGCAGTAACAGGGTATGCATTGTGATTAGGCACTGTGACCACGAGGCAAAACTTTAAAAATATGATCTTCCAAAGATTATTACAGGTAACACAGCAGGTGCTGTAAACTTTTCTGCAGTTCATGTATTTTTTGCTCATGTGCTGCATAAAATGCTTGAACAACCTACCTGTACCCTCCTCTTTGTAAGAGCATAAGACCAATTTCTGTTACAAAGGAGTTCTAAGTCTAGTAATGCAAAGTGCTGTAGAAGTATTAGTAGTGGGAATAATAGCAATACCTCTATCATCTCTATTCATTTGATTGGTCTTCTTTTTTGTTTGTTTTAATTCTGAGGATGTTCAGCTAAGTAATTTTGCTCTGGTGTGCTTGTAATATTGTTTGCTTGGAAGCATAGAGAAATACTACATTGCAGTGGATATTAATGTATGATGCAGCCAAGGGTATGGCTACCTTTCTGGGCTGCAACTATACACTGACTGTCATTTTGAACTTCTCATCCACTATCTCTTATGAAAACAGATCATTTATAATGGCTTTTATAATGGCAAGGAGATACACTGTTATCTGTCTTATTCCAGTCTTAATGTCAGTTGGCTTATGTCCTTCATTACTGACCTTAAGTATTCAAGTTGAGCCAAGATAAGAGGACAGAGACTCTTTCATTTTTAAATAAGAAATTTAAGACTAGCTTGCATTTATAATTACTAAAAGAGAGTTACTTTTTCCTCAGTATCTTGTTCTGCGTAAAGAAGTTTGGGGCTTTGGACTTGTGTGAATAGGTGGCAAATTCTGTAATGACACCAACAGTTGCCACAGCAGTGGCTGGTGTGCAGGACTTTGCACATTAGCAGTAAAAGAAGTATCATGAGACTATAAATGGAGACCAAACAACCTTCCCACAACTGGAGGAGGCGAGGGAAGTGGAAGATCACCAGCCAAATGCAGAGACAGTTAACCTTTTTCAGGCTCTCACTTTCAGAAAAAAAATGCATGCAATGAACTTCCAGAAGAGAAGCCTCAGGGAATTAACTTTGGGGCTGAGGTGTAGTATAGAAACCAAAGAGGTTAAAAAGCATTAGCACAGTTTTCCCATTCAGATGTACTTTCTTTTTTGCCTGCATCTGAATATATCGGCTTTGTAACTCTAGACTCTTGCAAGTCTCCTGCAAATCCTAGCAAAGGCCAGATTCTGCCAGATTCCCTCTGTCTCTCAGGGGTTTTAACACCCCCATTCATTAGAAAGAACCAGATTTAGTTAGATCAGCCAAAATAATGCTTTAATGAGCAGGTCTTGGAAATTCTTGAAGTTTGTGGTAGGTAAGTTCTTCTCACAGGTACTCAGTAAACTAACTAGGAAAGATGTTCTCCTCTATTTGCTAGCTGTGAACAGAGAAAGACCCAGGAATGTGATGGTAGGTGACTGACTTGACCACAATGATCGTGAAATGGTTGAGTTTAAAATGTTCAGTGTAATGAGAAAAAAAAAAAGGACAGCAGAGTTGCTACCCTGGACTTCAGGAGAGTAATCTTTAAGCTATTGAGGGAGCTAGTTAGCAGAGTCCCAAGAGAACCTTGCTCCTGAGGTCTTAGGATTCATGGGTCTTGATCAGTCTTAAGAATCATATTTTAGAAGTTCAGGACTAGATAATTCTGCTGTGGTTTAAGTCCAGAAAGCGGGGTGGAAGATCAGCTTGCCTAAACGCGAAACTCCTTATGGAGCTAAAGAGGAAAAAAAAATTGTATGATCTCTGTATGAGACTTCAGATGTTGCAGGACAATTACAGAGCCATGGTTTATTTATTCAGGGAGAAGATATGAAAGGCCAAAGCTCAATTAGGTTGAAACTGTCCAGTGTCGTTTCAGATAAAAAGGACTTTTAAAAGTATGTTAATAGCAAGAGATCTAAAGAAAACATTGGACTGATACTTTGTGAAGAAGGTTCTCTGATAGGGAGAAGAAAAAGCAAAGGCATTCAATGCTTTTTATGCCTCAGTCTTTAATAACACCTTGAGGCAGACCATGACTGCAGGAACAGTGACTTTACATTTGTGGACACTGAAATTAGTGTCCAGCTGTATCAGCTGAATGTCCACAAGTCCATGAGAACTGATGGGGTTCATCCCAGAGTTCTGAGGGAGCTGGCGGGTATTATGGCAGAACTGCTCTCAATCAACCATCAAAGGTCTTGGGGGTCTGTGGAGATCCCCACTGACTGGAAGCTAGCCAGTGTTACTTCAGTTTACAAGATGTGAGGGAAGATCAAGAAAACTACAGACCTATTAGTCTAACCTTGGTTCCTGGGGAAGTTATGGAGAGGTTTATACTAGGTACTATTGAAGATATTTGAAGAACAATGCCATCAACAGGCACAGTCAGCATGCATTCAAGAAGGGAAAGTTGTCTCTAACAGATTCCATATCCCTCTATGATCCTGTCAACCACCTAGTGGGTGAAGGCACAGTGGTGGATGTAGTCTTTCTGGGTTTTAGTAAGGACTTTGGTACTCTTCCTCACAGTATTGTTCTGTGAGATGAGCAGGTAGATAGTGCTGGTTCAGCCAGTGGTGAAGAACTAGCTGAAAGGCAGAGCTCATAATGTTGCAGTGAATGAGGCTACATCAGGCTGGGAGCAAGTCAACAACAGTGTTTCTCAGGGCTCAGTTTGAGGGCTAGATGTGTACTGTTTTTTTAGCAATGATCGGGATGCAGAAGTTGAAAACACCCTTAGCACACTTGCTGATGATACTAAATTGGGAGGTACTGTTAACTCTCTTTGGGGAGAAAAGGCCTTACAGAGCAATCTGAATAGAGTGGAACATTGGGCAATCATCAGTGACATGAAAGTGAACAAGAAAAAATGCCAGATTCTGCACCTCGGATGGACTAATGCCAGACACAGATCTAAGTGGGGAGAACCATAGCTGGAGAGCAACCCTGCAAAAGGGCTTTTGGGATGCTGGTTCACAGAAGGCTTAACAAGAAGCATGTCCTGGCAGCCCAGGGGGCAAACTGCATCCTGAGGTGCATCAAACACAACATAACCAGCTGGTCCAAAGAGGTGATTGTCCTGCTGTATTTAGTGAGGGTGTGGCCTCACTTTGAGCATTCTGTGCAGTTCTGAGTCCTGCCATTTCAAAAATGTTATGTGAATGTGTCACAAGGACAACAAACCTGGGATAGGGGCTGGAGTGACTGATGGCACAGGGTTTTTCTAGGATAGAGAGAAGGAGGCTAAAGGGGCTACCTCACTGATATCTCCGGCTTCCTAAGAAGGGGAAATGGAAAGGGAAATGCTGATCTTTTCTCCACAGGACTTGACTATGGTTCAAAACTGCACCAGCAGAAATTCAAACTAAACATAAGGACATATTTCTTTACCAAGAGGTGGGTCAAAGCCCAGAATTGGCTTCCTGGAGAAGTGGTAGATGCCCCTTTGCCTTTCAATGTTTAAAAGCATTTGGACAATTCCCTTAATGCCATGCTCTAAGTTTTGGTGAGCCCTCAACTGGTCAAGCAGTTGGACCAGGTGATTGATGTAAGGCCCCTTCCAACTGAATTGGTCTATTTTATTCTTTTCTCTTCTAAATGCATTCTGTTGCAATGCTACAGGCTACTCGAGTTGAGGTAATTGTAAAACAACAACAAAAAAAACCTTTGTAAAACATAGCATTTATCTATTAAATTATGAATTGTCTTTAATGTGGTGGTCACCACAACAGAGCTAACTTTTCTGTTTTGCCAGCTCTGAACTCATCTTTAGATGTGTTGATATTCTCAGCAGGTTTTGTTCAGGACTTCCAGACATTTGTTATTTTGCTGAAAGATACTGAACTAGTTTTCTCTTGAAATTTGAAATCTAACCTATAGTTTTATTTAGTCTGAAAGGGTGTAATTCAGTTTGCTGTTATGCAGTGTTATTACAATCTTCACCTGTTGATGCAGAGATTATTTCTCCTATGTGTTGTCAAAGGACTTTTCTGCTATTAAACCAACATCTTGTGTAGCAATTCCATTTAGTTTATTTTTCTTGATTCGTATTTGGATTAAATAAATCATGACACTACCATCTTAATTTTAAATTAAGTAATAATTTACATGTTTTTTTTCAAATGGTATTCTACTATGATGTTGATAAATTGTAAACCCATAGCACAGGAAATACAGTATCACCATATCTAGTTGAGGTCTATGGATACTGAACCACAGATGCAAGGCCACAGTCATGCCAACCTTGTGCTCCTTTTGGCCCCTGCCTTAAGCTTTGTTTTACTTGGTTTAGCAGAAACATCATGTTTTTCTAATGACAGGGGAGCTGTGCCTAGCATATTTTATATTTGCTTGTCTTCTTATAGTACAGCTGTACTTTTATAGAGATTCTAGTAAAAAGTAGTTACTTTGTTCAGAATGATATATTGATGACTAACACAATGGTGTGATGCACAGAAATATGCACATTGTATGACAGCCACAGTCTTGAAAAGTGGGAACAAGTTATTCATGCACTTCTCCTGCAGAGTGCAGGCATGGGATTATATATAACAGGAGGCCAAGGGCTATAAACAGCTCACCAAGGATCAAGGAAATTTAGGATTGGAGCTGGATGAAAATGGTTTCAGTGGTATCAAAGAAATCAAAGAATATATGTGAAACTTAACATATATAGTAAATTATATATACATTACTGGTAGTTAGTGTAGAACAGTCAAACACAGTAAATGTGGCGTGGAGCTGCAGATCAGTGAATACAAAGGTGTAAATAACTGCTAGGACAACCAAAAGTGACAACAAGCAGATCCTTCAATGAGGAAGCAGACACCAGCATTGTAGTCCTCCCAACAAAGGACTAATGATGCTGACGACTTCTATATTTTCTCTCCTCTCCTTCCAACTCACACGCCTCCTTCTAAGACCAAACCTGTGCTCAGCCCCACTTAGGTTAGCACCATTGACAGAAGAGGTCCTGCCTTGCTTCAAGGTTATAGTTCCATCTTTCAAAATAAGGTGCAATTCAGAAAACACTGGCAAGATGCACTGCCAGTTTTCTTTGATGTTTCCTTTTTTCCTTAATAAATTGCAGCATTCTTCTTCTCCCTCCTTTTTTCATTTATAATGAGGTTGGATAATGCCCAATAATGAACTTGGATTTTGTTAGGGCCTCATAATGCAGATCTGAGGACTTGAATCAAAGCTGTGATTTTTGCTATACTGATACTCAAACTGTTCTGGATGAGCATGTATATATTCTTTTCTCCTTGGATGGAAAAAGAAGGAAAAAATAAAGGAAAAAATATCCTTCATTTGCTGAGTGTAATTGTATGGATAATCTCAGTCCATTACTTTGTGATACACAATGGTTTTCCATTCACACATTCATCTTCTCTGAAATATGAGACTATTCTTATATTTTCTTCACATAATGGTTTTGATAGAAAATCTGTTTTGCTGAAGATGGAGGCCCTGGAGGTTTCTGGTCTATTGTAATACATAAGAGCTGCCTGACATTGCAGCATTTGTTTTCTAGTGCTATTGTCAAGCAGGGCTAAAAGCACTGACATCTTTTACAGTTCTGCTATTGCCATTATCCGTTTCAATGGGGTTTAAATGTAAAATTGAAATTGATGTTGTTAAAGCACGAATTTCAATCATGCTAAGAGAGAAGATATTGATGGGAACTAGCAAGGGAGTTCTGGACAATAAAATATTGCAAGGAAGAAGATGAAAGGCTGGTTGCTATAAGCCCAATGACTCTGTATTATCAAGTTACAGAACTACTACACATTAAAAGATGTCAGCCCATGTTGCATAACTCAAGACCAGGTGAATTTGTCCTTGTCAATTTTATGGCAGCCACCTTCATGGGAAAAATCTTCATGTCTTTATTCAGCTTTTTATCTGAGATTTAAGGTGTCCCTGCTCATTAATCTTTGTAGTCTGAGTGATTTCTTGTGGCTACAGACTATCATGTTTCTTGTAAAAATCATACCTTTGTAATTATAGCACAGAGCTCTGTATGAAACTGTCTTTATGGGGCAGTAGAAGAGACACTTTGTACCATACAAATTACAGAGAACACAGTAACTCGGGGTTAGCAAAACTAATAAGAGATAAGGCTGTTTTGCAGGATCTTGATGAGTTGGATTTTCATTTCCACAGCAGATAACCAGAGCTGTTTGCAACCTTGGCACAAATGGAAAACAGAAACGTGAAGTGTTATGTGGTTCCTCTGGAACAACTATTGCTCTGACCCCTTCTTGGATCCACACAAACATCCATGACAGTTTCATCTGGGGTTGTGGTCAGCTTTTCCTTTGCCTGCCTCTTCATGCCATGTGTCCTAAGGGTTAAAGCCATCAACAAGAAAGATGCAACTTTGTTGGAAGCTCACCCATACTTTAGGTTTATCATAGGTTGCAAACTGAAAAGGCTTGTATGGTGCCTTGATTGGTTCATGTTTGCCCGTCCATAATAGCAGCATCCTCTGTACCTGTTTAAATGGTGCAAATCAAATTTAAAGACAAGCAAGCCAAAAAAAAAAAACCAACATAGCTGAACAAGAGACTTGTGATCTTCACTACAGATTTACAGATGAGGTTAGAAAGAAGAAAATAACATTATATTGTTACCTATCAGGCTATCTTCTGCAATAGAAGTCCTCTTTAGCTATTATGGTATTTTAGATATCTAGAGGGAGAAAGGGCAAAGTGATGGTGTGTCTTCAAGCACCTCTTTGGGTGGGATGGAGACATCTGCAAAATAGTCCTTCTACCTTCCCCATCTTAATGCTTCCAAGCTTACTGTGTCCCTGAAATATACTGTCCCTCCTACCTTGAATGACTTTCTTACAAAGCAGAACATTGTTTGAAAGACTTTTTAAATCATGTCCCATAAACATACTATTTATAAGGTCCAGTTAGCTCTAGGAAACTATCAGGACACAATGATTATGGACAGGATGAATGTTGCAAACTTAGCATTTAGAGTGTTCTTTTGAAATAAACTGTCTTGCCAGCCTCATGTTACTTTGGTATCCTTGCTGCCATAACATCTGCCTTGCAGTTTCAGTCCCAATCCCAGTTTCCTCCATCTACTTCTTGTTCAGCCAGAAGTGGGAGAAGAATGCCTGTAGAATCAGTATGTTCAAACTATTTGAGGAAAGGAATGTGACAATGTGCCAAAGAAATTTTGAGGCATAGTGACTGATAAAGGTTCCCAGTAAGTAACAATACAAATATGTGTACAGTGGATTTTTATTCTGGAGCTCTTTAGGAAGTCCCTTTCTTATCAAAATATACCATTTTATGATAAAAAACATTACGTGTTTACCTAGTGCTCTCAAAAAAATGTCTTCTTTCCCTGAAAGTGTTCTGAGATGAATTTATGCCAATGTGCAAAAACATTACAAACCATTTACCAAAAATTACTTCAAAAAACTAAGGGAGGGAAATTTTCTTGTGTGAGTATACAAAGGAGAGGTTGCATACAAGTGAAAATTATCTCCCTGTAGAGGCAAGTCTGTAGCTGGGCTATGTGCTGACATGGTTAAAGATTTAATGTAGTGTGTCCCAGAACTGCAAACTCTGTCCATGTTAAATTACATTTAATCCTTTGAATAATAATTTAAAAGATACAAATAAAATATTACAAATTTTTTTTTTTTTCATATAGCAGCTCCAATGTTTTATTTTCTTAATTACAGATTATAACAAACTGTATTGCAATGGAGGGAGTAGGGTCTCATTGTACCACAACTTGAAAAAATAAAGAAAAATATGATCCTTTCAGCAAAGCTATTCTCAACACATCTATGGAAGGGATTGGTTAAGACAGGTGTCCAGCTTTTAGTTCTTGAGCCATGTGAGACTCATGGAAGATACGAGCATGGTGTGAATATGGGGCTTGCTTGCAGTGATTGATGGCTGGATGATGCTGGCAGGAAGACTTGGGCCATGACCTGCATCCCTGCAGAGAGGAGGAAGCCTGAGAACAGAGTCCATTGCAGTCATGCTGTTTGGCTTGACATAGCTTCATATTCACTCTGGTCTCATTTGTGAAAGTGAGGTGACTGGAGACTCTCTCTCTGAAGAGACATTTTTCTACATTAGTTTTTAATTTCAGAATTTAATAGCAGGTTCCCTGGAGCTCTCACAGATCTTTTGTTTTTTGTGTGTTCTTTGTGGTTTAGGCTTATAACTTGGGTACTATTGAGAAAATGTAAAGCTGGGGGACTAAAGTAATTATTAAATTCATAAAAACATGCAAGCATTTCTACAACGTTACTCAGGGCAGCTAAATCAGGTCCTTACAACAATTGCATTAATATATTCCTGACATTTTGTCTAAATCCTGCTTATTCAGGTTATTCAGCAAGAGTAATAAAACCTATTTTGAGAGTCTGCCAGTACCTGGCATATCTATAGCTCCCAGGAGAGGACAAAGTACACCTGCAAGTGGAAAGCCATTTATGGAAGTTCATCTGAATCTTGCATTAACAAATTATTGAGGAAGCAGTCATGCTCCTAGACCATGACCATCTCTAATCTGAGGAAGCTCTCTGAAAAATGAGAGATGGAAAAAGAGTTGAGACCATGAATGAAAATGAAACCCTTTTTCTATCTGTGTTGTTTTATCACTAGGTACTTTTTCAGAGGAAGACTGTGCAATTAAGTAGCAGACTTTTCTTGCCCGAGCCTTTTTATGATATGAAGAGTATTGACATTTCTATAGAAACTATTAATAAATATTCAATCTGGGAATTACCAGTTTGTCAAAGTAGGGTAAACAGTAATATATTGTCAAACCCCACTGACCTATCCTAACATTAATTCACAAAGCCATATATCTGTTATGAATGCCCATTTCGTCCACCTTTCACTGCTCACACATTGCATGTGCACACATACACATAAAGTCTCAATTACAGCTTTCCTGCTGAGAAGTGTTAAAGTAGATGGAATACTGTCTCTTCTTCCAAAGCTTCTCATTTGCATTCCTGAGAGAAGCAGAATAAAATGGAGGGGATGGCATAGAAATATAGAAGGATACTGCCTTGTATGTATGTATGTATTTCAGCCTAAAGCCACCTTCTGTTAATTCAGATGTTCAATTTAAATTTGGATAGAGATTAATAAATTACACAAATTATAACACTTTGGACTTCGGTGTGGGCCAGCAGTGTTAAATGTAAGCAGTGTTGGGCTTCTGGAGCTTCAGCATGCTCATTCATGTTCATCCAATGCTAACTAGAGAAGTAATAGTATTATCACTAAGTTCATAAATCAAATAATGGAAAACCAAAGATGGGAGTTTTGGCTGGAAAGAAAAGTAGTTTGTTATTGCGTATATTTGCTGGAATACTAAGACTCAGCTGTGGTGAGTTAATGAGTGCTATTTTAATACACTTCTGAATCTAGCTAGCTTATTTTATAACCTATATCTTACTAATTTTAAAAAAATGTTAGTGGACTATTAGAGACGTAGACCCGTACAATGGTTTGGGTTGGAAGGGATGTTAAAAATCATCTATTTCCAATGCACCTGCATAAGCAGGAACACCTCCTACCAAAGCAGGCTGCTCAAAGCTTGGACATATGTGAGCATATGTCAATTGTGTCTGTAATGCTTAGCTTCATTTATTAGATTTTTGATGTGATAGATATTAATAGACATGGCTACATTTTCTGAAGAAACAGAGGAAATTTGAAGACAGATAAAATACACATGAAGCAATGTATAAAAGCAAAACATGTGCCTGAGGTGAGGCAGTCACCAAATCAGTGATTTGGCCCATCTGTCTGATGCCCCATTAATTCATTGTTACTATTCTAAACACATAATAGCAACACACTTGTGTATGACTGAATATGATACATGTGGAACTTGAAAATAAATGTACTATTAACTTTATGAAATCTGATAATCCAGAAAAAAATTCTACTATCTCCTTTTTGTTTTAGGAAAACAAAAAGGAGATAGTAGAATCAAGGCACTTGGGTTTCTTTTCAGTGTAGACAGCACTGTTGCATATAATGACATTCAAATTTTCAACTTTTCAGGCACTAAGGGTGCACTGAAATGTTTATCTTTCCTGTCTTCCCAATGCAGGGAATTACTGGAATGCAGCTTCTTTTGTTACTTCATCATCCTACCTTCACTTCTCCACCTTCCAAGCAGAAACCAGCGCAGACATCTCTTTCTATTTCAAAACATCAGCCTCAGATGGGGTGTTTCTTGAGAATCTAGGGAACACTGACTTCATCAAACTGGAGCTAAAATGTAAGTATCTGTGCTTCCCATCATTCTGCCTCGCACATGAAGTAGGTTCATGTCAGATAGTAGGTTTCAGGAATTATGTATCATTCGGTAAAATGCATAAGATCACTAAATTCTGGAAGAACTTCCAAATAAAGCTGCTTGACATATCTGCAAGTTGCCGTACTTGGGAGAAGCAACTGAATGTGCATTTGGGTTGCTTATTGAGAGCAGAAATACAGACAAGGACAGAACTAGTAGCATCAGTTACAAAAATGACACTGAAGCAAAAAGATTTTTCAAAATTTCATAACAGATTTATTTCTTTAAAGTGTATGTCTTCAGCTCTGTGTGTTTTTTCTGTTTTATCTCACAGTTGTTTTGGAAATATGGGAGAGAATGAAATAGACAGACAATCCTAACCAGCACTATAAGGAGCCAAAGAGATGAAACCTTCCATATAATATTTAAAAGCCAAAAAAAAGTCTCATCAGAAGAAATATCAGCATTATCAGTTTATAAAATCACTGATAAGGAATAAAGGGCATAATGAAAGCAAGAGGCAAAATAATTTTATTATTTAAACCATTTTTAATGGCCATGGGGAAAACTTCCCAAGGAAGATGCTGAAATCCTCCACTGTACCTGATTACTGTTTAGTGAAATTGAAGGAGTTAAATTAGGGAGCAAAAATGTTTTGTTTCCTTTGTTCTCCCTCGACCCAGTTTACTCTGCCTTAAAGGGGAGCAGTGACAGTGTTCCTGCTGTGCTGCATGCAGCTGTTGTTACAGACTCCAGTGGCACATTACAGCAGCAGGGTTACACCAGTGCAGCAAGCTGCCTCCCTGCACTCCAGCACTGGGAAGTCTTGTGCTATAGGAGCTACTCTGCAAGCCAAGGATCCAGCTCGAAATACTGATGAACAAAAGACACCTTCAAAAGTTACTGATATTGAAAGACAGAAAATTGCTTACAAAGCTCTAATAATAAATTTTTATGTTGATTCAATGTTATCTGCACATGCACATATAATTTTAAAACAACGAGCATTTTCAACACTTTCCAATGTCTAAATACACAAATTACAGTGTGGAAATTTAGAAACCACCAGAAACCCCCTTTAAATGTAACTTAATTTTCCTTTGGGTGAGAGTAAAGTGCAATGTGTTCCAAGTGGGTGACAACTTCTTTCCCTCTTTCTACAAAGAATTCAGTTGATGTTGCTTAATCCCAATTTAAGGTGGCTTAGTTAGGCATCTCCAGAGTTTCTTGCTCTTCTACTGTACCAAAGATGCTCTCAGCCACTGTAGTTATCAGAGCAGCCATGCTGTTCCTTTAGCTAAAAGGTGGCAATATCAGTGAAGAAAGGTGACTTGGCAATGACTATTATTCTTTTGAACTAAACATAGTTTTAAGAAATAATCGTGCTGCAGTGGCTTGCCGAAGTGATGCGCCAGTTCAAGAAAGCATGCAGCAGTGTACACAGAATATCATTAAACAGGAGTTTAATTTTGAAAGGGGCACATTCTTGAGAATTTGGGAAAAACAGGATTGCAGGACTGTTGGTGTAGAAAGCCTGTGGTGAACAGTTTCCAGAAAACTCTCTTAATGACACTGTCATACAATTGCAATGAAGAAGATACTTGGCCCACTTCTGTAGCTCTTCTTATCCCGGCACCTCCAAGCAATTTACAGATACTAATGGGTTGTGTCTCACTGTTATTATTCTGAAGTAAGTAAAAAACAGAAAAAAAAACCAACCCATAAAATAAAAACAAAAAACCCAACCCAAACCAAAAAAACACCAAAAAGCACCAAACAAAACCAAACAAAACAAAACCAAAAACACAAAAACAAAAACTAAGATAAGTCTTAGGGAGGTAAAGGTCAGCTTCTGTTTGATCCTGGCATGAAAATAAGAGAGGAAGGAGCTTTGTTATTTATTTATTTATTGCAGAAAGTTAGTAATATTTACAGCACCTACATTTGGAGGTCTCCCTTGGCTGATAACCCCTGCCTGTGCTAGCTACCCTAACAGTCTCCCCAGGCAGTGATCATTGAACTTGGCTGCTGTGAAAGGGATTACATGGGATAGATTGCTAATGAGAACAGTAGTATGACTGCAGGATGGGTCTACTTGCTCTGTGGGCAAGGGATACTGAAAGCATTCCAATATCTAGCATTTACACTTGAAAAGTCCCGCATTTCTTCTTGTACTTCATTGTTTCTAGGCTACAAAGTGGAGACATGGGTAATATCTCCAAAATCAGACAAGAAGCATTGACAGACCAGGGACCATGATTCCCACTGCTGTTTGCTTCTGCCTAGACAGCGTTCATTCATCCAAGACTGAACGTTCTAACTCATGAATGATTAATATATTTTATTACAAATTTTAGTAACTTCATCACTTCTTTCTCCTGAGTCTTCGTAAAACGGAATTCCACCATATCAGTGTTTTCCACATGATACTCTTTAGATTCCCATATGTTAATTTAAATGTAGTGTACATTTTCCACTACATTTTCCATTTTTTCTGGCTGGACCTGTGTTGTTTCTTTTAATTGTTATTTTGCTTTCCTCACAGAAGGCCACTTGTTTTTTGAGAAACAACACCCTAGGAGACCATGTTGCAGTAGCCACATGTCAAAGAATGCACAGAACACTGAGAAATATCTTCATTCCAGAGGCCAGTAAGAAGTTATCACATTAAATGGGAAAACATCACATTTCTTTAGGGAAATTTTTACCCGAATGTTTTTACAGCACTATGTGCAAAATCTCATCCTATTCCAGAACAATATGAAAATTACAAACCAAAATAACCTAGTCTGAACAACTGCAAGTGCCACCCTTTTACATATAAGGCTCCTTTTCAGGTGAGGTAGGTGATGCAGAAAAGCCTGATACTCAAAAAGAGCAATTTATGACCCATCTGAGAAGGTCAGTCCCACCTGTATCCTTGTCCATAATTAGCAGATGGAGATAGATGCCCAGCTGGAATGTAGGAGCAAGCCAAAGGCAGCAAATAAACATAGCAGCTGAGGAAATGGCTAAAACTGACCAACAGAAAATACTAGACAATAGGCTGTGGGGGAATTAAGGCCATCTTCTCATCTCAAGTGTGCTGAGATGCTTTTCTCATTTCCATTAATGTCACTTTAATAGCCATTTTATGTGCACCTCTTACAAATCACTTATAGTTCTCACAAAGTTCAAAGTGGGAACTGATTTGCATTCAAAAATTATTTTTCCTAACTTTGGTTTGTATTGCATCCTCATAGAACGCTGTAAAGTTGGTCAGACATGACTTCCTCCTAGTAAAGCCATGTTGACTGCTCCTGATAAGCTTTTTGTCCTTGATGTGCCTGGAGACAGTATCAAGAATGAGTTGTTCCATCACCTTTCCAGGGATGGAGGTGAGGCTGACCAGTCTGTAGTTGCCTGGGTCCTCTTTCTTGCCTTTCTGGAAGACTAAAGTGACATTTGCTTCCTCCAGTCCTCAGGCACCTCTCCTGTTCCCAAAGACTTTACCAAAGATGATGGAGAGCAGCCTAGCAATGACATCCACCAGTTCCCTCAGCACCCATGTGTGCATCCCATCAGGACCCATGGATTTATGGATGTCCAGCCTCATTAACTGATCCTAATTTCTAAGATTATAAATATCTAAGATATCTAAGAATATGTAAGATTAAAGCCCCACAGATGAGGATAATTAATTTCAAGGGCTCAGAATGGAAACAATAAATGAAGATTATTATAGTAGAAGGAGTCTAATCTAATACACAGAAAGAAGGAACAAGAAAACAGCTAACTGTTCAGTCAGTCAGCCACATATTTGAAAATATATTTAGTCATAAAATGAAATTATGAAAGAAGGATTTTAACGCATGTACTTCCCATTAATCCAAAAATGCTTGGTTCCTACATACAGAAAGCTAGGATTTAGACTTATTATCTGTGCAGTTGTTGAAATCAGTGGTCCAGTTGTAAATCTTATGAGAAAGAAGATGTGAATGTATTGTGGAACAAGAACAATAACCTATTAACGTTCACATATTTTAAATGTACAGCAAGTCAAATGATTTTTGTGCATCTTTCTTTTACAATGTGACAAAATAGTCATATGCATAAGAAAAGAGCAGCTGCTGCTGAATCAGGACAATGTCTCTCAGTTTGTGTAATTCTCTGTCTATTTGACAAAAATGTCACTGCAAGTTTGCAGCCACCTTATGTAGATACTGCAGGGACAGGCTACAGACTGAATGATGGAAAGGATCAAAACCATGATGGTAAGAATCAAAACTATGAGATGGACAGGTACGTCAGAGGATGGTCTTTTCTGCATTTTACAAAACCTTTAACATTGTTTTTCATTCTGATTTGGGTTTTTTTTTTTTTGGTCTGTAGGATACTTTGAAAATTCAAAAATAGAAACACTGTATAAAAACACACTGGAAAGGTTACAAGGAGCTTTAGACACTATGAGGAGTTCTGTATTCCTAATGAATTTTTAGAGGATTTTAATAAATGCTATTCACCATAAATTAGTTTCTTTGCCAAAACTACCATTGGATTTCTATTAGTATCTTTTATAAATATTGTGGTATCATTTTTTCCCCAAACTTTTAATGGTTAAAGCCATTCAGTTTTAAGTTTTCTTTCCTTTACCTCTCATCAAGAAGTTAATTTTTCGTTTCCTTTCTATTCATATTTCTATACTTCTTTTAACTGAAGGTAAAATCTCTTTTAAAATATCTTCTCCTGGCAACAAAAATTTCAAAATTTCACTGAGCAGAATCACTCATATGTAAAAACTGAATTTATAGTTATATCATCAAAACGTTAATGCTAATAGCAGTCACTGTACTTCCTTTTTCACAAGGAATATTTTCTCTCCATATACAGTAACTGCAATTCCCACATACCTCAAGTGCCTCAACCCAAAGGCAATAACTGGGGAATCAAAGTCCCTTCCATCATAACCCAATTTAGGTTCAAGACCATCTGAAGAAACTGAATATATATAAGTCCACAGGACCTGACCAGGTGCATCCCAGGGTCCTGAGAGACGTAGTAGGCAAGCCACTCTCCATCATATTTAAAGTGTCATGGCACAAGTCCCCAGTGACTGGAAAAAGTGAGAAATATCACACATATCCTTTTTTATAAAGGGTGTAAATGAGAACACTGTAAACTACTAACCAGTCAGCCTCACTTCTCTGCCTGGTAAGATCATAGAACAGGTTCTAGTGGAATAGTATAGAAAGGTATATGCATGACAGGGTTACTAATCATAGCCTGGGCTACGTAATTAGAAGTGTGGCCAGAAAACTGAGGGACCTAATCATCCCTTTCTACTTTGCTCTTATGAGAGCCCAGCTGGAGTACTGCATCCAGCTCTGGGGTTCCCAGCACAAGATAGATATGGACCTGTTAAAAAGGGTCTAGAAGAGGGCTACCTTTTCTATGGAGCACCCTTTCTATGAAGAAAGTTGAGAAAGTAGGGATTGTTCAGCCTGGAGATGGTTACGAGGAGACATTATTGCTGCCTTTCAATATATAAAAGGGGATTATAAGAAAGATAGAGAGGACTTTTTATGAGCACTTGTAGTGACAGGACAAAGGGATAATGGTTTGAAAGTAAAAGAGGCAAGATTTAGATTATAAGAAAGATATTCTTTACGATGAGGGTGGTAAGATGCTGGACTAGGTTTCTCAGAGTTGTTGATGTCTATAAGTGTTCAGGGTTAGATTGGAGGGGACTCTGAGTAATTTTATCTAGTAAAAGATGTCCCTGGGCAGTTGAACTAGATTATCTTTAAAGGTCCCTTCCAACACGTAATGGTTATGTGATTCTGTGACTGTTCAATGGATTTTTTAATCTACACAGAACATCAGATTGTTCTAAAGGCTTAGAAAGACACTGAGCCTCACTTATTACTCTATCTTGTGGATGGATTTATACCACGAGAAGTGTGTGTTAAGTGATGGCTTTACTCATCCCTTTTTCCTTCTTTACACTTATATAAATTAGTGCAGAAGATCCAAGAGAGTGTAAAGTTACATTATTTTTTTGTTGTTGTTGGACTTGTTAACCCACAGATAAATGAAGAATGTGTCTAGGCTGTACAATGAACTCCTATGTTAGAGAGATACTTGAATTAATTCTAAGATAGGATGTCCACATAAATCAGCACTCAGGGTTTGATCCTTGGTGCAGTATAGAGTCTCATTAGAACTAATTATTCTTGGTGCAGAATAAGGCTGATGTAGCTGTGCAGCTCCCAGAGCTCAGTTTATTTGGAACTTAGCTCAGGGATCACTGCAATCTTGGGCATAGATCTGCACACTAATTTGGTCAAATGAGTGGAACTATTGCTTATTAGTTCAAATGGCCATTTCTTTTGGGAATTAGATAAAGGATGAAATCTTCCATTATTGGAAGTCCAATTATTGTAAATATGGTCATGAGCTTTGACAACTACCTGATTATTAACAGACAGCCAAACTACACAGTAATTCTTGCATTGCAATCAAGTGACTTGGTTCAAAATTTCTCTCCGAGCTGTTGTTTTGAGAGCTTCAATATTTAGTTGCACCTCTTGAGAAGTGGCTTCCTCAAAGCAGGTCTTTTGTTCCAATACAGAACTTCAGGGTAGCATCCATAGGCCTTTCCACATCCAGGAATAAACTGTCAATGATGTTGCCATGTCAGCATTGGCATGGTCAGCTCTCTGTGCAAGTGAGGGCAGCAGGGCAGGTAATTTAGAGATGACATTGTGAATCTTTAAATTCAGTTGTCCATGTGTAAGTGGGAAAGGTGGATAAGATAGTTGCTTTCAAAGCCTGGAAAGCTTTCTCTTCTATCCAGAGTGTACTAAAGTCAATGGAAAGGATTCCAGTGACTACAGATATAAGACCTGATCATATAAAGATATATGATACATAAACCACTAGCTCTAGACATATTTAATAACTCTGCATTAATATGCAACCTTTTCACTGAATTCTGCTTATGGCCTTAGTCAGTGAGCCAGATGTGTTAGTCGGATGTGTTTACAGTTCACAAACTGTCCAAGATACTTGGCAGATGTTGCCCTTACAGAGGTAGAATATTTGTTCTGTTGTTTTCACAGTACAAGCAAGAAAAGTGGAGGGGGTTTTAGTCTACAGTTTGTATCTTATTGTTGCATCCTGTTTTACAGCCAAACAAGTGAGCTCCAAATCTAGCTGTAACAAAGTATTTATGTTCTACAAATAGGACTTCAAAAGGATGCTAAAGAAGTTAGATACTGTCCCCTTTGATGTAAGGCAACCAAAACATCAGGAAGTTCCATTGAAGAGTATAAAAATGTATCAGAGGAAGTAAGAGAAATAAAATACAAGGGAGGAGATGACAGTATGTGTTTCAGAGAAAGGATAATGGGAGAGAAGCAGATAAATAGAGAAACAGGCATTATAAAATTACTGTGAGGAAGGTTGCAATCTCCTCTCCTTTTTTTTCACAGCCAATGTGTCTGAAGAGCCTCCACCTCCTGCTTAGCATCTTGTAAGCACCCACTCCTCTGTCAGTGTCTCTTTCCTTGATGGCAGTGTCATAATAACTAGAGATTATGAGATTATGAGCCTGCAATTTATCAAAGATCAAACTGGAAAGTTTTCCTCTTGTGTCCAGTCACAATCTGCCCACAAGTAAATATTAACATGTCTTTTTCATGTGACTCCTTGTAAAAAGGGAGTCTCCATCCTCCATGTAGCCACCATTTAGTACTGGAACATGATGTCCAGCAAGGTCTCCTTTAAACCTTCTATTCTCCACAATGAACAAATCCAGTTCTCTAAGCCTTTCCTTGACCAGCAGGCTTCCTTGATCATCTTAGAGACATTTTCTGGACCCTCTCCAGCCTATCTACATCTTGCTTAGCAAGGACGAAAACTGAACACAGTATTCCAGGTATGGTCTGGCAAGCACTGGAGGCACCTCTTTTGCACATCACGTTGTTCATATATACTGAGCTTGTTGTCCACCGGGACCCCCAGGTGAAGCTGTTCCCCAGCCAGGTAGATCCCAGCCTGTACTGCAGGCCTGGGTTATGTTTTCCCAGGTGCAAGACCTTAGTTTTGTCTTTTTTCAACTTGCTCTTGTTATCCCACTCTTCCATCCTATCCAGGTATTCCTACAGGGTGGTTCAGCTATGTCCCTTTTTATGGAAAAGTGTCTCACAGATTTAAGATGAGGAAATGGTAGGCTCTAAATAGAGCTAAAAAAACAAGAACAAAGAGTGAGAAGGGCTTTTTTTTTTTTTTTTTTTTGCTAAAGTTGTATTTAAATGTTATGAACAGAAGGCTGACAATGACCTGAGATGTTAAAAAAATGGATCAATAAAAGAAACATTCAGATTTCATTACATGTAATTGCACAATGCACAGAAAGGGTAAAACTAAGCACACAAGGCAGTTTATTGAGTGCATACATGTGGCAGGAACACAGAAAAAAATCACCGTTGTTCAGTGTTACGAAGTTTCCATCACAAAAGCTTGTACTGACTGAATAAACTAAAATTCACATTTATTTCCTTTTTCATACAATAATTAGGCAATTTCAGATGTTTGTTCAACATCTGATCCCTATTCTTGTTTATTAGAATAGCTGGCTTGGATTTTGTGGTATTTGGTAGACTAGAAAATAAAATTATCTTTAGGAAAAGAATTAATGAGCTAGAAAGTGACTGACCAGTAGAAATCTCTGTGACCTGTGCAGCTTATTTTTTACATTTCTGAAAAATTCCTGCTCTGGTTCTGTCGGCCATTGTGAACAAATAGTCACATGTACACATGTGTGTCACATATTTTTTAATCACTCTCAGAACAATACCACTGTCACATCAGCCAAGGCTATGCTCAAGACATTATGCAAGGATTGCAACTGTAGACATAAGGAGATTGAAAAGTAAACTGTACTTAGGAAAAAAAAAAAAAAAACAAATAGTGGCTACTCTTTTACATAATTAGTTATGCTGAATTTCTGAACAAATTTTATATTATACTGGGTCTGGCTGAGATGGAGTTCACTTTCTCCATTGCAGCCTGTGTGGTGCTGTGTTTTGGATTTGTGCCTAAAACAGTTGATAACACACCAATCTCTTGCCTATTGCTGAGCATACTTGCACAGCATCAAATCTTTCTTTCCCACTTCTCCCTAGCTGGTGGGCTGAAGGTTGATAAGCTGGAAAGGGACACAGCCAAGAGAGTTGACCATTGGCCAAAAGAATACTTCATACTGTATCACACCATGCTTGGCAGTGAAGCTGGGGTAGAGGAAATAGGAGTGGGAGCAGCATGGTGTGCTTTAGAGCCCCATCCAACCTGACCTTGAACATACTATACCCCAATCTCTGCCTTGAGATGCAGGGACTGAAGAGATATGGGAAGAGCAATTGTCAGTGAAATCTGGAGACAGAAACATTGTTGAGTACCTCTGCCTTCTCTGTATCGGTTGTCACCGGATACCCTGTCTCATTTACTGTGGCGGGGGGCACAATTCCTTTTATTTCTTTTTCTGAGTAATGTGCCTGTTATCAGATGTTCATCCATTTCTGTTAACGCATAAGTAACAATCACTTTACCCAGAGCTGTCTGTGGCAGAATATACTTAATATGTGGAGAATATACTTAATCTGTAGACTCCGAAATTCTTTCCTATTGAGCCCGAGAATGAAGAGCCAGAACCAGCACCATAACTCACATTTGAGACAAGTTGTGCAGCTTTTGCCCATCTGCAAAGCTCTTCTCATTGACATGCTTCATGCTTTTTCAGTTCATCAGTCTAGCAAGTAAGTTTCCTCCTCTTTTTTTTATAACAGTCATGTTATCAGGTCACAAATGATGGATCAACACAGTCCAGGGCCTTCTCTAACTTTCATGTCAGACAGTACATGGACTGAAAACAGACTTTGATTAGATTTTTCTGGAATGCTGTTCCTTCCCCAACTATAAGATTAAATATAGAAATATAATACAAATTTATACAAATGGTACTCCTATGTCAGAGTGAATACTTTTCTCCAGTAAGTAGCAATTTCATTTCAAGTCTTCCAGGTTGTGATACAGATTTCAGTTTAAAGCCATGCATAAATATAGACTATGCAGGCACAGAACTTGTACTTGAAATATCACTATTTGCCAATTCTCTCCACTTTCTTTTTCTTTTCTAAAGGGAGAACAATCTTTCTTTTAAAAAATTAAAGATGTTTCTATCCAGAAGACCGAGAGTTTGCAAAAAAAAAGAAGCATTCTTGCAGAGGTTTTAAAAATCCTGCATGGGGTTGTACTCAAGATACCCACAGGCAATAATAGTGCCATCAGTTGCTTCAGAATGTGATGAAAAGTCTACTAGGGGTTTCTCATTTTACAGCCTTGCAGACAGATGGCTTTTGGGAAGCAATTCAAGACTGACAGTAAAGAGACCTGAGGCAGTTCTTCAAAACAAAAAGGAGAATTACATACATACCCTTGAAAGTAGACTTGAATACAACATATAATTTAAGTATTGGAGAGATTTTACCCTCTTTCCTAATTTGCCTAAGTTTATTGACAGAGCCACTGAAGCAATAAGGCATAATAACATTAAAATTAAACATCTTTATTTCTTTAATGGCAAAAGCTTTGGCTCATACACATTTTCTGTCCTGCAAAGTGCAAAAGGCCAAAGGGAGTAAACTCATGGCAGTTCATTCAAGAAATGAAATTATTCTATTCAGCAGAGAACAGAGAGTACACAATAAAGTATGCTTTCAATTTCTTTTTCTTTCAGAAATAGCCAGTTCTGCAGAAAAAAATCAGATATGTCAAATGTAAAAGAAATCTGTTTTAAAAGAATACTCTCTGTGAAAATTTTATTCCTATCCTTAAAGTTTTCATGAAAATGCATTTAATTCAGTCTGGCAAAACCTTGTGAAAACCTCATAAGCCAGGTACAAAAATATTTCCCACTGTTTATCAGTATTGTTAGTGATAATGGTCATGGAGTGGTGCTTCTACCAGAATTTAATAATCTTGCGGAATAAGATTTTTATAACCCTGTTGTATTGATTCAACCAAACAAGAAACCACAGTCTGTACTGGAATGCTGAGACCCTAATTGGACACCTGAGATTTTTCAGAAGAATTTAAAGGGTGCTGCTGCTTTTGTATTTTATCTGTAAAAAAAAAATAATTAAAAATAATTTTAAAAAATGTAACACTTGGTTGTCTTCTCCCTAAAATCCTTTGTGAATGCTATCATTAACAGTCTGTTTTCTGGTAATCCTTCCATCTGATGTTTTGCCACCGTAACATAATTTACCACTCCAAATTACAAAAACTAAATGTCAGTAGCGAAGTGAAAACTGTGTTTCTTCATTCCAAAATCATTTATGTATTATTAACCAACTCCCTATTTAGTAATTACTGTCAGTTATGTAGTGTCTGAGGGTAACCTGGAGGTATGTCTAATAGAACCTAGTGGACATTTGTTAAATTTCTAAACATGTTTTGAATTATCCATTATGAATAGAGCACTGTAGTGCTTGCTAAGGATCCATTTCTTTTTCAGACATAAAAATCTCACATAGGTCATTACCACTGCGTTATTAAGTCATTGTAAAAACAATTGCCTCTCAAAACAAAACAAAAAAGTAGAATTCCTCTGTACTTTTAAAGTAACATTGTCATTGTTTCAAGGACTGTTCAGGTTTTCTTCTGAAAGCTGGTGAACAGGTTTTTCTGATAATGTTGAAATTATTAGTGGAAATAAAAATCCTCTTCAAGTATGTAATTTGTTCTGATTAAATTTTACATTCCAAACTGATTTGATTTGCATCATATACTCTAGCAAGTTTTCCCAATGGCTTGCTTGGCAGTATTTTAGCCCCTACTTAAGTTAGAATGAACAGTGCATATTTCTAGTTAAGTATGACTCCTTTCTGCTTAAGAAGTAGAAGTGAATTTGCTTACAGCATAAGATGGGTTTTCTTTTACTTGATGTTTCAGCTGCTACAGAGGTTTCCTTTTCATTTGATGTTGGAAACGGGCCTGTGGAAATTGTTGTTAGATCTCCCAACCAGCTCAATGATGACCAGTGGCATCGGGTCAATGCTGAGAGGAATGTCAAACAAGCCAGCCTGCAAGTAGACCAGTTACCCCTGGAGGTCCGGAAAGCACCAACAGAAGGACACACACGGCTGGAATTGTACAGCCAGCTCTATGTTGGTAAGATGCAGAGCAGGTAACCAGACTTTCCTCTCATATGATGAACACTCTTTGCTTTGCATCTTGCCAGCAACAGTTAATGTGGAAAATTGTGCTCCTGAAGCACGTGCATGGCAGCACAGAGAAAGAAAAAAAAAGACAGGAATATCCATTATTACAGAAATAGGAGTAAGAATTCTTCTCTTTATCCACCTTCAGCTCCTTGATGAAAGTGCCTCTAGCAGGCAACAGTACTGTCAAACACTTTTTTCCAAGAGTGTCTCTCACACACTAGGAACACTTATTCACCACAGAAATAGAATATTCTGCATAGCTCTTAACTCTTGCCAGGATTGCACCTGCCTGCAGTGCTCAGTTTAGCCTTGGAAACACTTCCACTTTAGGTTTGATGCTTGCCCACTCTTTTGCATTCATATCCTGTCTCTTCCCTGGAGTTCTATTTGCTTTTTGCCCATCCAGTGTAGGAAGGCATCACACAGTGTTACACAGATACATTCCCTGAAACCAAATAAATCCAGCTGCTTTTTTTGAGCTACTGGTCTCCACTACATTTCTGCTATTCCAGCAGCACTAGGAATTCCTCTTGCGCTTAGCTCCGGGCATTAGTGCAGGCATGCCAAGTGCCATTAGCTGGAATCAGAAATGTATGAAATGCTGAGCAAAGAAGCACTTTCCTACTTATCCAGATACCTGTTAACAGAAGCAGAGAGAAGGAAGAAAGGAAAAAAACCCACATTCGCTGTTTTTTTTCTGTATGTGAGTCAGGATTTGACAGCAGAAATGAATTAAAATTATGTTTAAAGCCTTAGCAGTGCAGTGTCTCTGCAAACCATGTATAATATGTCACCAAATATGCTGTCAGTATTTACACTCAGATTCTGACTTTTACTCCTGTGATTCCAACTAAAAGCAGTTTCAAAATAAGGTCTGATGTGCACTTTGTTTAAAAGATAAAGCCTTAACCTCTTAAATAGCAAGATTTTTGCTGAAAACACTTAAGAGGTGGATTTTTTTTCCATCCCAAGTTCTTGGCTGGAAAAAAGCCTAACCCTAACCTTAACCCCCAAAAGTTCTTGGGGAATAATAATAAAGATTTTTAATTAACTGTAACACCAGCAATGCTGCGAAATACCTCATACCTTTACTGCCAAAAACCTAATGTCCAAATCTGCACCAGATTTTTCTTTCTGAATCATATCTTTTTTTTAATAATTGGGTGACTGGAGCACACATCACAAAAAATCTCTACCCAGAGTCAGAGAGTCGATATGAGTTAGAATTTCCCAAATGAACATACTGACCATGGGGGTCTGGAGAGTAATACTGAGCAAGGACTGTTGTGGTGACTCCTGTTATACATTCTAGAGACTAAATATCTATTAGTTCAGCCAGCAAGAGAGCCTGAGGGATGGTGACTTCATATCCTAGATGCTAGAACAGTATCCAGGAGGTGAAAGGAGAGAGTTAGATATTTTACTTTTGTTTTGGTTTGGTTTTTTTGTCACTGCAGTGGATATATGGTTTTACCTAGAACACAATCACACCTGAATGTCCTCTGTCCTGTGCACAGCACAGCAGAGACAGAGTGTTGCCTCATCTTACTCCAGTTATCGAGTTACCAGCAGCTGATTTGAAGCAGCCCTCTCTTTGGTTTGTATTTAGTCCTCTTTCCCATTCATGTCAGCCACACATATCACATTTCCCACACATATCAGCCTCTGTGCTCTGTGGTGTTGAGCATTCAGATCTTCTCAGGAACATTTCAACACCTGTAGCACTGCACTTATCAGACATAAGAAGATGAGAAGAAATGATAGCAGCCACTGATTTTTATTTGCTTGAATTTTAGGGGATTTTTTTGGTCTATAAACCAGTCCCAGACAAAGCTTTCCTAAATTAAATCACATTTTTCAGCATTTACCGGGAAGGAAAAAGAAAACAGATCTTATAGACTGCTAAGAAAAGCCATATCAACCCAGATTATGGAAATTAATGTTTCATTGCTATGTCCTTCACTCTGCACTCAGGCAACTGAACAGTATAGGCAAATGTCTTTTGGAAATTAACATCCATAATGCCTATTGCAACTGAGAGTGAGGATTTAAATCTTTTCCTTCTTTCCTCATCATGGTTTTAAATATATAACACTGCAAAACATATTATAGCATTATTAATATCTATCATCACTCATCATATGGAGAATATGGCTATACCTTAGCAAACAATCCAAGCCCATTTCTTCCACTGTTATCTCTAAAAATCTTGAAGCTGACATGAAATTGAGTCTTATGATGGGGAGCTAGAATCTCTGATGTCTAATCAGTGTAAAACAAGCATTTATGCTTACTTATGATATAGTACCAAAAAGCTAGATTTCATATATTTAAAACCCACTAAGAGGGGGCAATTCCTTGCCTTTACAAAGAAATATCTTACACCTGTTGTCACAAGCCTAGCAAGATATTTCATATAAAGTGGCAATAATAAAACATGTTCAATGTTGTCTCACAGTTTTACATTCCCTCTCAGGTGCTGCAGGAGGCCAGCGAGGCTTCCTAGGTTGCATTCGTTCACTAAGGATGAATGGAGTAACCCTGGACCTGGAAGACAGAGCCAAAGTCACCCCAGGGGTGAAGCCTGGCTGCTCTGGCCATTGTACAAGCTATGGGATGTACTGTGCAAATGGGGGAAAATGTGTTGAGAAATACAATGGCTACTCCTGTGACTGCTCCAGAACTGCCTACGATGGACCATTCTGCATTAAAGGTAAGTGCTTTAGTGCAGGAGACAGAGCATGGAAGAACTATCCGTGCGAGGAAAAACACAACAGAAATAATGTTTCTGCTTTTATTAATTAAATGAGTAAATCCTGTTTAATAGTTCTTACAAACAGGAAGGTTATACACCCAGGATTTAAATGTGATGATTTAAAATTACATCTCCTATTAGTACTAATATATGATACCTGTTTAAATAAAATAATACCACAAAAAAATGCCACAGGAATGTCTATAGTTGTAGTAGGTCCGGCAGGCAGTCTTGAGTCTTCTAACAATAAATTCTCACTAGCTTAATGTCCTAGGTACTTCTTTAGAAAAAACATGGATTTAAACAAAAACTACCTTGTCGCATTCAAAAACATATTTGGAGATATAAGGATTGAATTGGGAGGCCAGAATTTGTATTAAAAATTTTATCTATGCATAACCAGATCAAGTCTTTTAGTAGTTTAGAGTGGGTTAGAGACTGAACTTGGTAAGGAAAGGTACAGATCACCCACAGCTATGTCAGTCCTTTGGAAATGCCTGAAGTATATTCTGAGTTTTCAAAACAGTGATTATAGGAGACAAATTTATCATGGACACTCAGATCTCAGTAAGAAAGAAAAACAAGAAGTGAGGGAAAGAGGAATCTTACAAAGAAAACAAAGCTAGAATAAAGATGTTAATTTATTCCCAGATCTTTTTTTCTTATTTTGACAAAAATTATTGTGAAAAAGTAAGTAGAAATGGGAATGGTATTTTGCAAATGTTTGGGTAGTTTGCAGTTTTTGCAGGCAATCATTTCTTTTCCATTTCATAGGATATTCTTATTAATGAAATAGTCTTCTCAACACCTCTAAAGGTTTCATCGCACTTGCCTGAGGTGCTATGTCTCAGCACATCTTTACTATGCTTTACGTGGTACATATAGCCCTAATTGTTCTTTTTCAAAAGGCACTAATCCTACAGTTTCACCTAAAAATTGGAAAGAGTCTTCTCAGCAGTAGTTGTTGTGTTAATGAAAACTCTAACCTCATAAATTGTTCTTCTGCTTTAACATTACCCATGGTACCAGGAATCCTGAAGGCAGGCTGCGTAACCAGTCACCAGATTCCCTTCATGAAGCTGTCTTTGGCAGAAGGGGAAAGCTCCTGTCCTTTGACATTCTGGTTTCTAGCTCCTTCCTAGCTTCTCTTTCTTTTCCAAGTCAAACTTTGAAAATTACTTTGCAATTGTCCATAATGCTCCTTTTCCCAAACTTAGAGGAAATCAAGCCTTTTTACCTGGTGGTGGGTTATGGATTGTATTTACACAAACTACAGACACCTTCATTTATACATACACATCTTTGCTTTACTGTAGCAGACCTTTGTCCATTGCTGGTATTGCTCACACACTGAAGCACCCTCTTCTAAAAGCTAAAGGACTGCTTCCACATCAGCAGTTAATCTGGTGATTCTCTAGCATGATTATCTTGTAAATTCTAATGATTACAATGTCTAGTGCAGCAGAAGTGAAGCAGCTGCTCCTCTAGGCAATAGCTTCCACTATGGTTAAATGCAGGAATTTCACCAGATTTCACTATGCTGTGCTGCTTCAAAGACATATTATTAAACATATCCATCACATTCAGGACTGTACACACAGTAGGCCCTGAGAATGTGAATACAGTGATACCAGTTAGTTCAGCAAACAGTTTCTCATGAGTTGAAGAATGGTAGTGGATATTTAGTATTTCTGTTCACTTGTCTAGTTATATTATAGTAAAATGATTCGGGTTGGAACAGATCACATGTTGACTCACAAGGGGAAAAAAAGGGGAAAAAAAAAAAAGAAATTCTACCATGCCATATTCAGTTATTTAACTTTTAGGTTTTTTCTGTACTGCCAAAATTCACTGTTGGCCCAGCCTCCAAAAAAAACAAGTGCAGTTGTTTCAGAGAAGTAACCCACATTACTTTCTCCTCTTTCCCCAAGTAAAAGTGATACAAGCCAGGACTTGACTTTACTAAGAAAAATGTGAGATGGCAGTTGTGAGGCAGTGATAGCTGTTATATTGCAGAAGGTAGGTTCCACCTCTCACGGTGCAACTCTTTAAATGCTCCCGTGTTAAAACTGGCAGGGGTTTTTTGGGGTCAGTGGGTTTTTGGTAGTTCTACAGATCTGTTTCTTCATTATCTATTAGGAGTAACATTTTGCACTTGACTCCTGACAATCCCTATTAACATTCCTATCCCAGCTGTCAGTGCAGAGCTAATTCAATTGCCATAAACCCTGCTGAGTTCTGTATCTTCTGTATACACACCTCCAAGTAGAAAATCTTGCTAAAGCTGTTCAGCATCACCTATGCCATGCTCGAAATGCTTTTCCCAGGTAATGAAAAAGTAATGGAGGAAGAAGACAAGATCTGGATGTGACTATGACTACCAGGATCATTAGAACTGTCTGAGAAGACATGAAGCAACACTGACATTTCACTGATGTTAAACCAACAGCAAAGCTGAATCAGGTTGCTGTATATATCTTCTTAGGTCTAAAACACTGGCCCAGAAATGTCATGAGATTGTGGTATTTTTGAAAGACAAATGAGTATGTTTGTTGTGAGTTGGCTTTTTCCTCCAGTCTTTCAATATTCCTGATCCCAGACAGAATGAAAGTTTACAAAAATAAGAGTAGCTCAGTGGGAAGAGAGAGACTGAGCAGGTGACCAGATAATTGTAACCTTCAAAGTGAGCTGGTGAGTTCTGAATCCTTGTGCATTTTGTGTGTGAGTTTTGTATTAGATTTTGCTTCATCCCTTTTCAAATTGAAGCCGTACAGTTTTGTAAAACTTTTCATGCTGAGGATATGCATCTTGTTTGATAAAATAATTTCTAATGATCCACAATTCCTTTTCAGGGTTCCTCTACAAAGCAAGGCCAAACCTTTTCAAACTCTGTCAACAGAGGATGACTGCACAATATACTGGTGTAGAGATAGATATCCCTTTCTGAAGAAAACCAATCTGTTGCCACCACATTAGTTTTCCCAAGGCTTCTGACTAAAAAAGGCAATTTTCAGAGGAATCCTTCACCTTATGGTTGACTCATTTTTCAGATAGCACTTGAAATATTTCAAAAGAAAGCAGAGGGTGGTGAATGGACACCTTCCCCACATTTCAGCAGCTGGTTTTGCGCTGCATTTTAACCATTTTATTCAGGCAGTTTATATGGTTTTCTGAATCAAGGGCTTTGCTGTATCTTTTGTCAGACCTTCAGGAAGATGATATGCTTGTATCCTCCAAGTAGATATTTTTGTTTCATTGATCATCCCTCAACATTTCCAAGTCATCTTATACCCACGTTCAGTATAGAGAAAACTATCAGCTCATTCTAGTATTTCCTAGTACTTTAAATAGCCTTCTCCTGTGAGCTGCATTGTGCAGCCCTGCTACTATGACTTCAGCTTCATTCAGTAAAGATCACCATTTATATCAACCTCTTTGTTGAGCTGAAACTTGAGGGGGTTCAGAATCTTCCTGCTGAGGGCCTAATACAATCACACAGCCAAAGTGAACCTTCTTCTTGTCCTTTCTCTTATAAGAGGTGCTGTGCATGTGAGGAAAAATTCAAGGCTCATTACAATAGCTTGTACACCTGTAGTACTGAAACTACTGAGAATTACATTCTCAGCATGGATCAACATGGATACAAAACATCCTTTGCTATGTCATGAAACCTTGCTAAAAGAAAAAGGCTTTCTGTTTCAGAGAGCACCATTTACTTAAAGCTTTCTTTGTAATAATGAATATTTAAAGCACCTATTCATAACATTTACAGCTCTGGAAAAACTACATTGCACACTTTTGAGTTCAAGCAGTGCTAAGGTCTAGCTGAAGGCTCCAGTATTCCCAGTGCATGAGGCCCCAGGCAAGCATAGTGGTGGGGAATCCCAAAGATCACTTGTAAAATACAAGTCATAACAAGCAGTAAACATGCTAGAGGCAAACAGAATTTTGCATTGGTGTGTTTTGTGTGTGTGCAGAGCCTACACAAGGGCCGAGGTCCCACCTGGCCAAGCTGCCTCAGGCCAGGACACGGAACCCTACTCAGACCACCAGCTCTGCCAGCACCACAGCAGCATCACTGGTACAGTGTCTGGCCAAGGAGCATCTTGCCTGTGCTACAAGCATAGGTTAAAGAAAAATAAACTAGTAAGCACAGGAATATTTTTTAAGCCATCTTGCAAATGCTTCCAGGTACAGTATATATATGGCTTTATATTTTTAAGTTCTAATGGTTATCGTCAACACTGCAGTGAAATTCAGAACGTGTCATAACTTGAGGAAATATTTCCAGGATAGAGTTCTTCACTGTTAATCCAGGAGTACTTGAGTTGAGTCTACTGTAAAATATAGTTGTTAAACTGAATTGCCTGTCCCATAACTGTTGCAGGGTGGTTTAGGGTTTCTCCTATAAAGTGATGGTTATAAATCTATCAGAATGATTAGATTATTTATAGCACCTTGAGACCACAATTTGATTCCATGTTTTATATGGTCACAGAGTGATAATGACTATGATTTCTTGATTTTTGAGAATTTTTATATGGTAACAGCAAAGTATAACACTTTTCCAGAACTAGATACAGAAAAATTCTGGAAAGAAACATCCATAAAATCTGTTATAATTTTACCAGTCTTTTTTTTTTTCTCTGCTCAGCTACTCTGAATAAAGTCTCCAATCTTGTTCCTGACTTGCTCTGTGTCAGTATACAGCTTTCAAAAGAGACATCTTTTTACAGATGTTTTGAGATAAAACTTTTGCTTAGAATTATGTGAATACTTCTAATGCTAAAAGGCAATAAAAATTAGATGTCTTTTAAAATTAAAATAGTGAGTTGATTTTTCAGAACTTAAGATGGGTAGATTTGTACCAATCTGTGTCAACTTTTCATCACCTAGGAAAGATTGATAAAAGACTGTTTTTAAAGACTGGTCACCTCCTTAAGCATAGCTTATAAATGCTCTTTAAATACTGCATGCATATGCTATGTTCATAATCATTACTCATCATCCTTTAATCCCTTGTGGAATGCTCATAAAAATATATCTGCTTAATCAAGTTCACATGTAATTTACAAAGTTCCTTCAAAGATGTTGTCCCAGACATCAAAGCCTATCCAATGTCACTGAATCAATGAGCACCAGAGGATGCAGACATCCCCAATAGGTTTGGTAGGTTATACACTACCAAAGGTAGGCAACTGTGCTGTGATTCCCTTAGGAAGCTGTTAAAGTCATCTTTGACTGTAAGAATGTCAACCTTGAATTATGGTTTTAATGTTAAGAAATAGGCAGGACTGCATCATTATGAGAATGCTTTTTCAGCTGCACATATTAATTCTGCCAAAAGTACTTTTAGTGTCTGTCAAAAATGTTGAAATATGAAATTTTGTCTCATATTAGTTTGAAAACTTTGTCTTAATAGCATCTCCTGGGGGCTACAGTTTAGATATCTCTTGCCTTCTTCCACAATAATTTAAGCTTCATAGTTAATTTTATTTCCAGTAAAGGCATACTGGTTATGCAGCTCCCATAAAGGACTCTACTAGCAATTGGTAGCTTTCTAGCATTTTGTCCAATCCGATTTAAAATCTCTCAGGTGCTGTAACTGCCATCAATACTTTGTGAGGCCCTCCCAAATCCACTCAGATTTGCTGGTCAAAATTGCTGGTTTTCCATTTTCTTGACAGTGTTTGCTTACTATGTCCCTTAAATCTGCCTTCCTTGCATTTTCTTCTTTGGAGCATTGCCTACTGCAAGCCTTCAATAAAAAAAAATCTAACGGGTCTTCCTTCCAGTTTTTAGTACTGACAGGTGATATCAACATAGATGTTCTGTGAAACCCAAAGGAAATCTTTCCTTCTCTCGGTGAATTGAGATAAAATGGAGTTTGGCCTTTTCATTCTCATTGGAAAATAGTGAAAGTCTTGGCCTAAGAATTGGCAGTAATAATTAAATGCATAGTAGAAACACCCAGATTATCACATATCAACTCAGTTTGATCCAAAAGTTATCAGCACATTTAATCTTTTTTTTTTTTTTTTTTTTGTCTCACGTTCAAGATGTTGGAGCATTTTTTGAAGAGGGAATGTGGCTTCGTTACAACTTCCACTCCCCAGGCACTAGCATGAAGGATTTAGTTAGCCGAACACTTTTGAGTTCTACAGATCCTGAGACCACAGCGCCTGACTTCAACTTGAATAAAGAAGAACTCAGCTTCAGCTTCAGTACCACCAAGTCTCCTTGTGTCTTATTGTACATTAGCTCCTATACCCAGGACTTCATAGCTGTGCTTGTCAAGCCATCTGGTAAGCAGCTGCTCTGGGCTCTCTCCATTTAAAGCACTATTGATAATATCACCAGGCTGGCTGGAGCTCTGAACTAATGAGAAAGTCTCTTCACCCTTCTCATGAAGAAAGGAAAGTACATGGGACCCGAAACTCTATTGTACCATAGTAAATTTTAAATTGATGTAAACTCTTCATTTAGTGTAGCTTCATTATCAAAATAAAACAGGGAAACAAAAAAGCAAACTGCCTGCTCTAACAGTCAAATCCATACCATGACCCATTATGGACAGAGGAAGCAGGCACTTGAAATGATGAACTGATGCCAATATCACCAGTTGCCAGTGTAAAGAGCAATTTACAGTTCTTCTGAAAATCTGGCTACTTTGTAAAATATGGATATAGCATAGTATAAAAAGTTGTAAACTATTTTTTGATGGTTGAAGGTGGACCATTTGTTACAGTATTAAAACCACATATAAATCGAATATACCTTGATTCCAAATAGTGCTTAAAAATCATAATTAGGAAGATATTACTGCAATTTTCTTACACATGCCACTCATTTTGTTCCCCTCATGTGGAAGAAAGAAGGTACATGAGAGAAATTTCATGTCAGATGTTGAAACAACACTTACAAAGGTCAAGGGCTGCATTTTGGGGACAGAGTCTGCATTTTCTTTTTCAAACATCTTTCCTTTTAATCAAATACTAAAAGTTGGTAAGAAGAGCAGACACTTTGATTTTGTTTAGAAAAGAAAAAATTACCTGGCAGTATGTCATGAATATCAATTAACCACTTTTGAGTATACTTTTCTAAAAATAAAGCATGAGCTTTGCATTTCACCATGCATTTATAAGTTTCCATGACAGTCCAGACAGTCAACACTCAACAATAATTAAGTATGAGAGCAAGAAAGTCCCTTGTGCAGATAGTGTGTCAGTGTGACATTGTTGTAATTTTGCCTTCATTTGATACATATCAGTGATTTGTTCTTTGGAAAACCCTGCTTTGTATAATTTCAAAGAGTTTTACTGCAGCAAGGATAGTAATCACAATAGTAAAGTGCTACTTGATGTGCTCAGTTTTTTACCAGTTGTCAATACTGTTCAAGATATAGCTCATATTTATTTGGTTTTCAATCTCTAGTGTTTACTGACTTTGGTTTTGAGATTCTGGTCACTGTCACACTTCTGGTTTACAAAGTAGAAGCAGTTTCAGCCCAGTAGCTTTATCATCTCAAACACTGGTGCTTCTAGTGCAGAGACCAGCTCTGAGAGCAATATAAGTGCAATATGATAATAGTTGTATGTGAAATTAAAGAGGGGCAAATGAGGGTGCTTTTCCCATTTCCTTCACTAGGGAATCTGCAAATCCGGTACAGCCTGGGAGGAACCAAGGAGCCGAGTAACATTGATGTTGACTACAGAAACATGGCTAATGGACAGCCCCATACTGTAAACATTACACGGAGTGGACGGGACATAGTGCTGCAGGTAAGTTGAAGGTTGTTTTTATTCCATTACTTATAACTTGCAGCATTTCGTGTGTTCGTGATCTCCATCCATTTGAAGATAGCAGTGGAAATGTTAGGAAATAGGTTCAGTAGATGGGTTGCTGCTTGCAGATATCACTCCTAAGAGTTAAGAAAAACTACTCTCTCCCTCTCTTTCATCAAGTCATGTTGTTCTGAAATCCTCATTCTAGTGTGATGACAGCTGGGCTAATACAGATGTAGATGGCATCAGATCCATCTGGGCTGATAGATGATACGGTACTTAGAATAAACCTGCACCATTCAGAAACAGCAGCCGGAAACCAGGACAGATGCCCTACAGCATCTAAAATGGCAGTAGAGGCTGATGCACAGACAACTAAATATCATGTTGGAAGTCCTGAGCCTGCAAATCAAAATGTCTTTAAATTGAAATTTACCTTGCAGTACTGTCGTCTCAGAAGAGTTGTTCTGCAAAGATGACCAGATGCTTAAGGATTTGTGCGAGAAGAATCTGAGACAGAGTATTATTATATACATACCTCTGCTTTATTTACATTTTGGTATGCACAGGCCAAAATTTCATCTATCCATATCTCAGTGTAGAAAACATTGAGAATACTATTTAAATATACTATTTAAAGAGAGGAGCACTGCAAGAAGCAATCAGTGTTTTCAGGCAGCTTTCGTTCCCTCTGTGGTCATTTTATTTCCTGTGTGTCACATCTGCAACCTTAGAGACTGCAGAACAGTGTAAGAACAGTTTTGTTGGCAGGAGAGTTAGGTGGATGGAAGAGAGTAATCTGGATTTGATTTTTTATAAGAAGCAAACAAAAACAAATATTTGTTGAAAAAGGGTAAGTTTTCTTGAGAGTCAAGCCAAAAGGTTAAGGATAGTAACTGTCACAGTATTGCCTAGCTAAAAATTAAAATAGATCCCTGACAGGGCCCTCCAAGCATTAAAGAGGACACTTCTTAGGGCATCACAGTTTCATTTAACTAAGGCTGTCAGTGCTCAGACTAACACTGGATGTACTGAAGTAGAGTTGTCATAAAACGACCACTGATGAGATGGATAGGACCCTTTCAGGAAGGCAGCCATGTCAGAAGCCCCCAGCATTCTTGCAAACTGCCCAATTTATAGTGAGGGTGACATTTATGGAATTGAATACTTCAGATGTCCAGCTGCCTTGGGCTTTGCACTTCCAAGCCCGTAGCACTTGTATGGTGAGAACTATCCTTGACCTTGGCCACTCCAGAGACCCACACACCAGAGCATTTATCTCTTGTTCTCACAGATTTGGACTTTACAGCCTCTCAAATCTACAGTTTTTCTAAACAGAAATATTAATTTAGAATAATTACGTTAGAGTTCTGTCCTAGCAAAAGCAGGACAGATATCTTGCCCAGTTAGAAAAATAGGTACATAGTTAAATAACTCAGACTTAACATCAACTCACCTGTATTTGAGGCCCAACAATTGTTTTTTCTATCTACAGCTTTGAGAAGCCAGAAACATTTTGGTGAGTGTTTCTCTGCTTATGTAAAATTTTTTTAATCTAGCCAGTGTGATTAAAACACAGCTGGTTAATACAGTCAGAAAGCAGATACATTAGAGGCTTATTAAATGAGATGATCTCTCTGATGCACATGCAAAGGAAATGAAGGACCTATACAAAGAAAATCCAGAGATCCTATCACTGCTGTATCCTGAAACAGAAGCTTTCTATCGAATATTATATATTTTCCATATAAAAAAGAAGCTGACTGTATGACTTAACTGGTCACATTCTGTAAATGAGAGAACTGGTAGGAACAGCAATGGATACGTTAAGTACAACATTCACTTGAAAATTAGTCCTGTTTGGAAAACAAAATTCTTCTTGGTGTCCGAAAGTAGAGAAGTTATAAATCAATTTTTTTTCAGTATCTAGAGGATAAATCATAAAGTACGAGTTTTCTGTTGCAGATCTGAGCTATGAACTTTTGAGTAGACTTTTATTTTCTGCTAAAGCCTTCTGCAACTTGATGAGCAGATGGTTTGCTTGCTTTTTAAAAAGACAGCTTGCTTGCCATTTGCCACTGCTCACACTTCCACATCCTTACATGGCATAAAAATGTCACAAGAAGGATTTATTCTCATCAAAGCTTCACTTCAAGAGCACTCAGTATTTTTGAGATCTTAAAGCAAGTTCAAACTTCGAATACCTGTCTTCTTAACTTACTGTGATAACACTGTAGTACCAGAGATTAAAAAAATCTACAGCCACGCAATAAATTGGTACAGTTTTAACTATGTGAACTGGAGTTTTACCATGATTCTCAGCATTTTCACTTGTATATAAAGACAGTATCAGATTCATTATTGAACTCTGTGAGATGATGCCCCATGCTAACAGGCAGAAGATGACTGCCCCTCAGTTCAGGAAGGAGATTGAGGTCCTGGAGCAGGTCCAAAGGAGGGCAACCAGGCTGGTGAAGGGACTCCAGCACAAGTCCTATGAGGAGAGGCTGAGGGAGCTGGGGGTGTTCAGCCTGGAGAAGAGGAGGCTCAGGGGAGACCTCATCGCTCTCTACAACTCCCTGAAAGGAGGCTGTAGCCAGGGGGGGGTCGGGCTCCTTTCCCAGGCAACTTTCAACAAGACAAGAGGGCATGGACTTAAGTTGTGCCAGGGGAAGTTTAAGTTGTATATTAGAAAAAATTTCTTTACAGAGAGGGTGATTAGGCATTGCAACAGGCTGCCCAGGGAAGTAGTGGATTCTCCATCCCTGGAGATATTTAAAAAGAGACTGGATGTGGCACTCAGTGCCATGGTCCGGTAACTGCAGCGGTAGTGGATCAAGGGTTGGACTTCATGACCTCTGAGGTCCCTTCCAACCCAGCCGATTCTATGATTCTATGATTACTTACACAAAATCAGACTTATTGTCCAAACAATCATTATTTGAGGTGAGGTTTGAAAAAAATACATCCATAATATTGTATGCCCATAAGGTAACAAACAACCACAAGAGCAATATGAAGTGTTAATTGCTTTAATTAGCATTCTGTCCTTATTCTTAAAATACAAAGATGAAAAAGATGGTAGCAAATGATGTAGTAAAGATGATAAAGGTGGTAGCAAAGAGTATATCAAAAGATTTTTTTTGTTTCATTTCTTTTACATCCACTCATTGTAGATAACTCAGCAACTAGTTATACATTAAATAATGCACTCTCATTTGCTGGTTACTGAGAGTCTGCCAGCTACTGAAAAACCAGTGGTTTCTCAAAGATAAGGTTAAGGGCATACAGTTGATTTAGGTGTCAAGAGAAGTAATTTATCTAAAGTCAGGGACAAAGATTTTATTTTATGTAACTTCCATGACATGGGTAAAATTAAAGTTTGCAAATACTAATTCCTATCCTTCATCTCTAGTAAAATAGCAGATATTAGTAACCATGGCACACTTCCAAGGCTACATTAGTACACATATGTGGCAAGAAGAAGATGACAGAAGACTGGCAGATGAGAACTCCATTGTCTCAGAAAATAACATTTTAAGAGCCCAGCTTTAGGTTAACAGCAAGTTCTACTTTGTTTGACTTCCGTAAAAGGTGGCATGCTTTAGCAGGGCATTTTCTGTAAATAACAATAATTTTAAAAAAACAAAAAAAAAAACAACAACAGATCAATTTTTATGGTGTTCATGGGTGATTAATGCTGTTTCACACATCAGTAAAATATTCCTTTAAGAAAGCCAAGGATGAAAATCCCCTAACAGAGATTCTGATCCAAAGGCCACAGAAGTCAATGAAAGGCCTTCCAAAAGGTACTTGGAGCTTAAAGAAATGCAACAGTTGCATCCCTAGAGCAAGACTCATACCCCCTGCTTCTGTGCCTATCTCTAGAGTAAAATCAGACTGGAAGCTGGACCAGAGACGTTTCTGTTTGGTTGTACAAAGATATATCAGCATCTTGCAAAGGAGGAAAAAAAATGTCAATATACTACTCAAAGTGCTAGTGCAACAAAAACGCAAATGCAGATCATTTTCTGGAGTAGAATCATACATTACATCTGCATATTTAATGCATTAGCACCCAGCTTACATTTGATATGTATAATTGCTGGTTGTACAGCAATTATTATTAGAATTAAAGAAACTAAGAAAGAACACACAGTTTCAAACCTTGGGACCTTTTGAAAGATTATTCTCTACTTTCTGTTCTGTAAAACCACTCCATTGGAACTTTTTTCCATATCATTTTTCTTCTCACGTGGTTTCAGCAGAGCCTGTATTGCAAGATTCACAGGACATTTCCATTTGTTCTGAATTTGGCCATGTCTAGGCTACGTATTATAAGACACAGAAGTTAAATGTCTTCGTCACTCCACATCCTGATTTTTCCCTTGAAAATACAGCTAGGGCATCCAAGGCATAAGGGAGTAGGTGCAGTCTCATGGCTCCCCAGTCATCTTTAGACAGTTCAGATATATTGCCTTAATTTTAATAATGTGGTACTATATGATCTGCTACTGGTTCTGTTAACTTTTTTCCTAATTTATCTATTGAAGAGAGCAACAAAAAGTCTAAAGAAAAGAAGCATCAGAGAATTTTTTCAGCCAGCCTAAATAGTGTCCTTTTACTTCTCAGTGCTTCTATTACATTTTAATTTATGTATCTACATTTGCATTCAAAAATTATACAAATTTATGTATTTTTTAATACAGTGAGGCAAATTAGCCCTGGTAATTGAACAACTTCAGAAAATCTACATTATTGCACAAAAGGGATCCAAGTTAAAAGAGAAAAAAACACTTCATTTTCTCTTTTTCTGCAATGTCTTTTGTCTGTATCTCATGGTGATCATATTTTTAATCCAAATTCTCTTTGAAAAAGAGACTTCATCATAAAAAGAACCGTTGATTCTAGAGAATTAGCAAAACAGATTTGTAGTGATTCCTAAAACAGTATTAATTGTACCTCTATAGACATTTCATCTGAAGAGCTCAGAGCACAATGTAAAACTAAAACTTGCCTTCTGTTCCAGATGAGCAGGGAGGCTGCAGGTTTGTGACAGTCAGAGCCAGTAAAAATGCTGGGTTTATGATCCTGCCTTCTTCTCTGGATCTACTATTCATTTACAGCTTCTTCTTCTGGCTATGATCTGATCCACAATATCCTAGTTCAAGGACCTAAACTGGCAGAATAAGCTCAGCAAAGCACTAGTGCCACACTAAGGAAGAAGGTGGATTGCAGTAAAACTGACTGGAGTTGCACAATTGCCACCTGAATCTGCTCCTTTTCTCTTTTATTGACCAGACAGTATTTCCAAATATCACAATATTACAAATACTTTTTTGCAAGGTTTTTAACTAACTTTTCAGCAGGGTTACTCATCTTTGTTACTTCATTAGAAGGTCACGTTTCAATCATCCTTGAAAGGAAAAGAGTATGTCTTGTTTGATTTGCATTGTCACCTTCTTGCTTTCTCCTAAATTACTTATTTGCTTGAGAGGAGCACCACCTAATACCTACACACCAAATTGTTATTTTCTTGAACTGTCATTCCCAGGCTATTCTAAATTTGTAGGCATTTTTTAGCAGCTTTCTTTTTTTTTTTTTTAATGGAGTATTGTAACACTCAAGACAAAAAGATCTTGTCCAGGACTGAGAAGGTTTTTAATACAAATGCAGGAGACAAATATTACATTGGTATAGATATGAATGCATCCACTTCTTTATTCTTCTATTATTGAAGTCAGTAGCAAAGTTGTATAGACTTCAGAAGGGTAAGATTAAGCTTACAGAATTATTACTCCATTGCATTTGGAAATTTTTTTTATAAAACGTCTTCAGCATAAAGAAAAAATTAGTTTTATGAGACACACACGCGGGCTGGACTGAGAATGATACAAGCATTAATATATCTGAAGTATATAAATATACCTTTTATGTATATTTATCTTTTTATGGTTTTGCAAGACTACTAAGATCATATAGGCATTGTATTTTCCATTAGAGTGATGTCTCTTAACCCCAAGACTCCTGTCAATATTAATTTTAGTATCTAAGTGAACAGTAAATTAAAATAGTGGTTTTATTGAATTTCTGCTGAAATCCCAGCAACTTCAGATAGCGTGGCATGGCATGATGTGACTTGAGAGATAAATCTGCAAGCTGCTCAGAACCTTTCATATGTGTTCATCTGTGTAATGCTCCAAGCCACACTCTATGGCTTAAATTGAATTAATTGACCTTCAAAGAAATGTAATTTTAAATATAATTTTAAATCTGCAATTTAATGCAAATTCATGACATCAACCTCTGTGTATTCACGACATCAACCTCTGTTTTTATCATTAATTTTCATTAAATAGTGTAATAACCTTTTTTTAAATATCATCTGATGCTAGTAGTTTCATTTTTATTATGCATTAATACAAAGACTGTAGGCTGCTCTGTTTCAGCTGCTTGCATTTGAGCACCCACTGGATGGCAGTCACGTACAACTTCGGAAAAAATAATTCAGGTCTGTCCTTCATACGTGCTGACCTAAAAAAGAAATCCTAGGTTAAGGACATCTAAAATACTGTTTTCTTTTATTAGATAGTGCTAGTTTAGAACAAAGGCAAGCCATAAAAGCAAGCAGACAGAAACCTTACTATTCCATCACCGTTTTCTTGTGGTGAACCATTTCATTTCATGTTCCAAAATCAGACAAGGGCATAGCTCAAAGCTGGCTGTTGAAAGCAAATCAAGTGTCCAGTGTTGGGACAAAAGATGCCAGCAATGGATCAGTAGCTGGCTTTATTGCTAGACAATTGCCTTATTGATGGCAAAGCCAGGAAATCAATATCAGCAATTTTAAGTGGAGATTTTTTTCAACCAGTAACAAAGCCAACCCAAAATTTCGATCAGAGTTGTTAAACCCTTAAAACAATTCATAACTGAACTCATTTAGAAATCTTTCTTAGGCTTTAATGAGATCTGGAAAATTTATGTGAGTAGATCTGTTTAGCTATTTTTTCAGTACAGGAGATAAGTTTATAGTAATGTCCCTACGCAATGAACCAACTGTGTCTGTTAGACCATGAAATGTAACACCATTAGCATCTCCTTGTTGCCTCCCTGGCTCCCACATATAGCAGGATCTTTTACCCCTGCACCATGATGGTCACTGGAGGATGAGGTCACTATGAGGTCACTGGAAGGATTTATTTATTTTTTTGATCTGGCCAAGATCATTCCTAACTAAAATGTCCCAAAGTAGAGAGGGGTAGAGGGGACACACCTGATCGTATTTTGATTCCTTCTGGGCTGCAAATGAAAGCTGCATGGTTTCACTGCTGTCATGCCTGCCTGCAGCTTTTCTTTTTTTTTGAGCTTTGCCACAAAAGTCCCACTGTAGGACTCCAGTATGGAGGTATGCACATAGGCTTGTCTCTGCTGTGCTTTTCTAGGCATTTCCCAAAAGAATCAGAAAAAAAGGGGAGTGAACAAGAGAGAAAGAGTGCTAGTTCTTTGCCCTAACTCCTCTGTCAAAATATTGGTACCACTCTTGTCTCCAGAGATGTGCAGCCTAGGACTACACACCACTTTGATGGATTTGGGGCAATACACTTATTTTGGGATTATAGTTATAGTGCAATTTTTTGTTGGTTTTTTTTTTTTTTAATGTGTGTGCAATTATGTGTTTTTGTCAGGGAATATGAAGTTGGGATAATTCTAGCTGGCAGAATAAGACGAAATTTGCACTGTTCTTTGATTCACTGAAGGATTTTTCCACTATGAACTCAGAAGAGATTCTTAGCATACGTAGTCTGATTACCTGAAGTCCAAAACTCTAAGTTTTGGGTGATGGAATGATATGTTAGATATTCTGGGATCAACTACAGAGCAGCTTAAAAATAAAACTTAGACCTCAAAGCTGGTGTTGTACTGTACAGGGAGAAAGCAGTCTTGTGGAAAACCAATATTGAAGGGGAAATCCCTATAGCTTTACATATCTAAAATAGTGACTCTCTTTTTAATCCATTGTCAACCAGTCTTTCCACATCCTGAACACTAAGTACAGAAAAAAGGGATTTCCAACATGCCACCACTGGAAGGATTTGATATTCTGTATTTGTGCATGTAAATGCTCACTGTGAATCAGCTTTTAAACTGACTTTTCATTTGCTGGTGTGTTCTGCATAAACAATTAGCATTCTCAGGTACATTAGGCAGGGATGACTTTTTTTCTAAATATTTACTTTGAAAATGGACACCTTGACCATGGCTACAGGCTCTAGAATACACAAAATATATTGAGAAATTAAATTGGTAGTAATTATAATTTAGTAGTATCTTATCAGCCTAGTGATCCAGAATTCTACTCCTGGCAAAAAGTTACATGAAGTTGAAGTCTTGACATATGAGACCATGGAGAAACAGGGATTTGTGAGTCAGTTTTTTTTTACCAGTCTTTTCCAGATATGCCACTCCAAAATCTGTACCTGGAGTTTAATCACTATTCTTGTAAATATCATGACAATTTTGAGCCACTCCTATTTCTTTCCTAAATTAAGAAGGGAATTTTTTTTTACCTGATATATCTGCAGTTCCCACTAGCAACAGGTATAACACTTGTTATGTTGGATGCTGGAACCAATAACAACCACTTAATCAGAGTTTGTACTTCCCAGGACCTGCTGTGATTAAAGTTGAGAACCATTTTGTACTTTAACTCTTTCTTCACTTAACAACACCAAATAAAAAAATACCTGGTTTTTGAAATTTGAAATTATAGAACTCTGTTTTCATGTATTTCTGTGATCAATTGCAAATGTGAGAAAATCTGTTCAAGAATCTATGAAAAAAAATGGAAACATCTTGCTTTCTGAATAGGAAAGTTAAATCATGTGTTTCCATATATTTTAGCTAAAAATCTACGGTTTAAAGCTGGGAATTAGCCAGTAGTCATGCTGATGAACATATTTTAAATATTCAGGGTGTAAACCACCTATGAGCCATTAAAAACATTTTGAATTGTATTTGCTAGATCTCTTGACATCTGCAGGGAACTATTTCCCTCTGTCTGATATGGATCTTCTCTTGTTGATATTTTATTGGGCAGCATAAGAAAGACAAGAGGTTTTTTTCCAGTTATCATGGTTTTTTAGGATTATTGCCTCTGCAGATCTATGGGTAGGCTGTGAAAGAAACAAAGTCACAGAATTACAGGGTATAATGAGAGTCAGCCAGTCATTTCTCTGATATCTTCCATTCATTTTTTGTTTTAACAATCAAACTGAATATTTGAAGTATCATTAAAGCAAAGTAATCCAAGCTATTATTTCAAAATTAGAAATATGGCAAAAAGATATGTAAAAGAAATGGATTAGTATAGCAGCTTCTCCAGAATTATTTCTGCAATCCGTAATACCTTGCAAAGTCTTCAGTCATGTTTCTCTCGTGTTTTTTGACAAAGACGAGAACAAACATTTCAAAAATTGTTGGTCTTCCCATTTTAAGCCTGCATAATAAGCATGTAAAGCTAAGAAAATAAACAGTAACTAAGATGAAAATTCACCCAAATTAACATCATGAAATGTGAATAATCAAAACTCTACTGAGCCGTATTGATCTATCATAATAGTGCTACTGCAAAGGATAACCAATTTTCTTCCTCTCTCTTCACATTTTTCTGTGAAATAGTTAAAAAGCATGAAAAAGGATGTTAATATAATGTGGTTCTTTTGCCATATCGGGCGGGCACAATATGTGTTTCATTTAATTTAGCTAAGTTGATTACTCTCTAATTTGTTTCTTAGTTTTCATCACAATTAAGCTATCCATCATAGAATCATAGAATTACAGAATCATAGAACTGGCTGGGTTGGAAGGGACCTCAGAGATCATCAAGTCCAACCCTTGATCCACTACCGCTGTGGTTACCAGCCCATGGCACTGAGTGCCACATCCAGTCTCTTTTTAAATATCTCCAGGGACGGAGAATCCACTACTGCCCTGGGCAGTCCATTCCAATGCCTAATCACCCTCTCCATAAAGAAATTCTTTCTAATATCCAACCTAAACTTCCCCTGGCACAACTTAAGACCATGCCCTCTTGTCTTGTTGAAAGTTGCCTGGGAAAAGAGACCAACCCCCCCCTGGCTACACCCTCCTTTCAGGTAGTTGTAGAGAGCAAGAAATAAGAAAGAAATAACCATGAATAGCAAAAAATATATTATTCATTTATAACATTTCTAAGAGAAAAGGAAAATGACCAACAGTCACGTTAGTCTCAAATTCTCACCTGTTCTTCTGTGGGCAAAGCGTGTAAGTGGAGCTTTAGCAGTAACGTAGGGCCCAAATGGAAAGCTTGCATTAAAAGAAAGCTGGCTTTTGTTGATTATTTTTAACAATTATATTGCAAAACCACAAGAAAAAGCTGAAGGTATTCTAGAGCAATCGGAACCAAAAAAGGTCTGATATAGGTATTTTTTTAGGCCTTGGAAAAGAGCACATATGGAAGGAGGGGTATTGGCTATTTCCCCTTTAGCAATATGAAAGCAAAGAGTATCAGAGAGAGGTGTAAGTGGAGGCAACACTTATGTGTTATTAACAGCGTTATTCAATAGCACTCTAAGGAGGCAGGCTTGTTCAAAATGCTCAGTCACTTCTTTTCTCTTCCTCCAGGTTGATCACTATCCTCCAACAAGTTACAGCCTGCCAACGGCATCTGATATTCAGTTCAATTCCCCAAAAGCACTATTCCTAGGAAAAGTTATAGGTAAGATTTCATTTTACATCTGGTTAGTTATTTTAAGAGAATACTGAAAGCTATGAATATGGGACAATGATGGTTGTTGATTGCACCAGGACACTCGCTGTACATGTCCTTTTTGATTAGGAAGTAATGATAAAGTTATACATAAGGGTTATGCTCACCTTCTCAAATAGACTGAAGTGCACACAGATACATGATTATCTGGCAAATTCATGGAGAAAAACTTATACAGGTGAGAGACCCTTTTACACTGTATTTGTGCAGATCCATTACTCTCCAGTTGTCAGGTGTAGGAAATACAAGGAGATCATGGGGATCATTACGTCTACGAATAGATATTGAAGTTACTTTAAATAGTATCTGCCACTGTGGAGTTACTTTATCTTTGATATAATACCTTTATTTATGCAACTAATTTTCTTGTCCCAGTGCATCCTCATCTGGCATACCTGTCCTTCATCACTCTGCCTCACTCTTCTCACAGTGAGGTCCACCAGCAAGGGCCTTTGGAAGTCTGTGACACCCCCTCCCCATAAGAACACAAATCTATAAACTTTCCTTCCTTCCCTTATATGGAACTAATCATTATTTCCCAGTGCTGAAGCCTCCCTCCCAGCCAGTTCCCCAGCTGAACTCAGAAAGCAATGCAGATGCATCTTAAACTTCCTTGGCCTCACTTTTAGGCCATTCAACTTTCCACTGCTTAGTATTTCCACTACTTGCATGGTTCTTGAATTTCCAGGGTTACGAGATTCAGGAATCAATCACTTCCCTGATATTTACAGCTTTCTAAGGAGACCTTTTCCCCCTTTCCAGAGGTATAAGACATTGATATTATTTCCTCTAAGAGCTTTGTATGTGAGAGTGGTTGCTTGAAGTGCAGTGATTATTTAATCCAGAAAATTGTAAATTGTTTTTCTGTTTAGTAGTATAAGGCAGTCATCCATGAACCACATGTGCTGATATTTGAAGTGAAAAAGCAATTTGACTTTTTGAAAATACACTTTTGCCTTTATGTGTTAATCTTCCTTAAATAGGAAACTACAAGCCTTTATGATACTTTGTTAGCAAAAGAAAGAACTGTTGTTTGGTACTTTCCAAGTCGCTTTTGTAGTCAGCACACACACAGTCACTGTGTACACTTTTTTTTTAAGTCACTGGAAACTGGATATATTCCACCTCACCACCCTGAACTAAGGAGGTTGGATGCTGAACAATGTTGTAGTGTGTCCACCTGCTACAGTGGACTAATTGCCAGAGCATTTCTGTTTCCTTTGAGATGTCAGGTCTTAGTAATATTTCATGTATGACATTACTACCACTGTATGGTGTTACTGACTCAACACCTCAGCCCTGCAAATAAGCTTAACATTTTTGAGTAGTTGTTTGAGTCCAGCTAGAAACAGAACTTGCCTAGCTAATCTAATCAGGTAATTCCTTGGAGGAGGCTGAGAAAATGGTGTGTGGGGGAGGGAGGAGGGGATGGAGCAAGGCAAACTACAGAGAAAATACTGCCTTGTAAAAGAGAAATTAGAGTGTGAAGGGAAAGAAAGGGACAGCTCCTAAAACACAGAAGAAAACAATGCACTGTACATTGTATTGGCGTTGTTGAATTTCATGTGGTTCACATGGGCCCACCTCTCAAGCTTGTCAAGGTTTATCTGGATGGCATCCATTCCCTCCAACATTTTGGCCATACCACACAGTTTGGTGTCATCAGAAAACTTGCTGAGGGTGGAATTCATTTCTGCCATCCACATTGCTACAAAGTTTGCCAACAGCACCAGTACCTACCCCTGGGCAAAGAAATTCATCACTGATCTCCACTTGCACATGAAGCTGATGACCACAACAACATGCAACCATCCAACCAGTTCCTTATACACCTAATGTTCCCTATGTCACGTCCATGTTTCTCAATTTTAGAGACAAGGATGTCATGAAGGACATATGAGGAGAGGAGAGGAGAGGAGAGGAGAGGAGAGGAGAGGAGAGGAGAGGAGAGGAGAGGAGAGGAGAGGAGAGGAGAGGAGAGGAGAGGAGAGGAGAGGAGAGGAGAGGAGAGGAGAGGAGAGGAGAGGAGAGGAGAGGAGAGGAGAGGAGAGGAGAGGAGAGGAGAGGAGAGGAGAGGAGAGGAGAGGAGAGGAGAGGAGAGGAGAGGAGAGGAGAGGAGAGGAGAGGAGAGGAGAGGAGGGGGGAGGAAATGGGGGAAGGGAGAGGAGAGGGAGAGGAAGGGGGAGAGGGGAGGGAGAGGGAGAGGGAGAGGGAGAGGGAGAGGGAGAGGGAGAGGGAGAGGGAGAGGGAGAGGGAGAGGAGATTGTCCTGCTTGCAGGGGGTGGGGGCACAGCAGCTGCTCCCGCCGGGGCACCCCAGACGGGGCTTGGACGCACTCGTGTGATGAACTGGCGCCAGGTCTCAGCCATAGAGCTCTCCGCCTCCAGAGGCTGTAAGGAGGAGTCTCCGCAGCATCTGTGGGTTTGCAGGGAGCTCGCCTGCCGCCGCCAGAGTGCGTGAGGCGGGGGAAGCACCGCCACCCCCCTACAAACGATGCTGCTGCTGAAAAATCGGTGAGCCTGCATCTTCCACCAAAACAAAGCTGCGGTGAGTGTTGCCAGGCATCCGGGGTGTCCTACTGGTGTTTGGGGTACCCCGACCTTTTCTTCTATGCTTCATCACTACGTGACGTTCGCTGTAACCCAGGGGCTGGTGGGAAAAGAGAAGGACATCTCAAAAGGATGAAGGGCAGTCTGATTTATATCATCTTCTGACGCTGATGCTGCGACCCAGCTGTAAGTTTTTCTTTTTTTTTTTTTTTTTTTTTTTATACAAACTGATTGTAAAAGAAGCAAGTTAATTAGCAGTCCTCTTAGACATATCTTCTTCCTGATCCATCTGTTGTAACACCCAGGTGTTTTTTCTAGTACCAGGCTTAAGAAAAAAGAAAGTAACAGTATTTCATGTCAGTGTAGCATCTTGAACTAACTTGATGTACTGTTTTTATGTATCTATATGCTACAGCCAGCATAAGGACATGCTGTAAATCTAAGATTTATTTTTTTTTAATATTTATTTCTCTTCACCTTGGTCAGAGGTTTCCATGTCCCTCCGAAGAAATCATTTAGCTTTGAGATAAGAACCAGCCAAAGCTGAATTTCAGTATTTGTGGGGGAGCACTTGCTGCAGCTTCTTATCAAAGCCATTATGCTGCAATATGCCATTGTGGCATTGTTCCCTCAGATCCTACTCGAAATACTGCTCCATGCTTAGATGTAATAATAATGATAAACCAGGATGGTAGCGCACGTTTTTTTACTCAGCTCAACTGGAAGTGTTCCATTTACACCATCTAATGCAATACTAGTTAGATTTAGATCTAACTCATTATCTGTTAGCATTAGATGATAGACAGGAGAGCATTAGATGCAAACATCTAATGCTACCTAAAGCAAGGGTAGTAACTGAATTAATCACTGCATGTTGTCTGCTCCTCTTCTTCCATCATCCCTCCAACACCACGCTCTGCCTTTTTGTCAGTTCCTATTATCTTTACCTACTGAAGAAGACTGAGAAAGGCTAAACCATAGAAATATATATATACACATACACATTTGAAGTGCATTACTGACATGTAATATTCTGTATCTGATCTGAAAAGTTAAAGAGGTCTGGTTAAACCGTGCTCGTTAAACCTGTGAGATTGGCAGGGCTGGAAAAGGAAGTGTGCTTCCTTACTCTTTTCTCACGGAGTGAGAGTTGTTGGCTGGTACCAAACCACACCTATTTCTTGCATCCCCAGTGTATTCATTGAATGAGGGAGCATTTTTGGCTTCCAGATCATGGTGGAATGCTTTTATGGAATTGTGGTCTACTGCAGGGTAGTAGGCAAAACAAAAGTGCACAAAGGCTTTTTTAAAAGCCAAATATTGAAAGTTGTTGCTTTAGTCGGTCTGCCTGTGTTCTGATGTTACAGTTCTCTAAATGGTGGAGGTATGCAGTGCTTTATATAACACTAAAAACAGAAATGCAGTTACTTTACCAGTCTGCAGCCTTAAAATGAGCTGCAGGAGGTCATTTGTTCCAGAGAGAGCAGTTCAGCACTGGAACTGACTCGCATGGGATGCTGCAGAGGCCAGAACCAGTAACTCTTTCCCAAAAGGCTGGACAGATTAATTGGAGACAGTTCTGCTGGTAGCCAAATATAAGAGGCAAGATGCAACCTTCCTGTCTGAAGTGTTTATGAAGAGCTGAAAAGGTGTTCTGGGAGAGGATCATTTTACATGCTCCATGCTGTTACAATTCTTCTGAACCAAGTACTGTGACTCACCTTTTTCCATAAGTCACGGACCTATCCAGGGTTGCTGTTAAATTTTAATGATAATTTGACGTGGTGCAATTCTTTTCCGGAGTGACTTTATTGCCCATAAGTATGTTCCAGCAGAGAAACTGCAAGAGAGTATTTTCTTATATGCATATTTGTAGCAAAGAAAAGATGCTTTTAGCATTTAGTGGTTTTTTGGATGGATGAACCTCATCATTGACATTGAGACAGAGACTATTCAATTATAAATTGCGTAGCTTCAAATTGTGAAGCACACAGTCCTGGAAAAAAAGCATAGGAGATATTGCTTCTAAAAAAAATTTTTTTCCCCCTGCACTGTCTTACAGTATTTTTCCAGTTGTTAAAACAAAGAGTGTTTTTTCAGAAGTACAGCTACTTTAATGTTGTATATACAAGCAAATGGGGTTTTTTTGGCTCCAGGAAAAGATAAAATTCAGAGAAGTTAAGCAAAGAAAATGAAAATGTTGGAAGAAAAGTTACTTACTGAGGTGTAGCTTTCTCATACTTGCTGGCATTCTGCCTTTCATTCGCTTGCTATTTTCAGGCTTTTGAAAACTGACTTTAAATTGCTACTACTTTAAGGGAAGGTCATTGGTTTTTCATAATGTGTCCATATGCTTATCTTCTGAAAAATGTCAGTTCCAAGAAAACTTTTATTTATATATTATATTACATTGAAACACTGGAGATTCAATAGCTATGTATTTCTTTTAAATTAAGTAAGTAACAATAGTTATGTGAGACTGATGAAGTTTTATCTTTGTGATACTAACATTCCTAAAGGTGTTAACAGATTGAAGAGCCTTAGCTTTTTTATTAAAATAAGCCAAACTTTTTAGAATACAGAAAACTAATACTAGACATACATAGTATATAAAAAAATTTAAAAAAATCTTACTGAAAGATTGTTTTTCCAGTTTTAATTGCATACCATAACATCTTGAAATGGCTATTCTAACTTTTCATCATCTCCAAGTGAAAGAGTAAGATCAGCAAGGGATGGGAGAGGGAGTTTCACCCTACCTATTCTTTGATGAAACAGCAGTTTTATTAAGGTATTTGAAGCAGGTGATATGAAACACAGAAGCTTGTCACAATAACTTTTGCAGATAGTCATGGAAGAGTACCCATTAAACTGCAAAGTAATGATCATACTGCAACTATGTTATTTTAATGTAGTTTTACCAAGAGCACACTTTAACTGAATGCTTGCATTAGTGTTTGTCCAAGACACATTACGTTTGACCACAGGTTGCAAGAATCTTATTCAATTATTTATTTTCTGGCCCGAAAATCATTTGCTGAGTTGTATTGCATCCAACTTCTGTAAGATATAAAAGCACTGAAAGCTGCTGCCCAGATTAGTTATTATGAGTGTAAATTAGAATGGTTTTATAAAACAAGCTGCAAATTAATGTCCCAGCTAATTCTGAGTCTGTTCTGTCTGTGATAGCAAATGTTTTCATAGTGAAGATAAAATTACTTATATTGTCAGTACCTTAAATTTGTGGTTTGGTTTTTCTTTTAAATGGAATTTCAGATGTATCTTTTTTTCTCCTCCCCTATGATCTGCTTCCCCTTGGTCTCTTTAGAGCTTGCCTGCAGACAAAAAGATGTAATGTTTATTTCTTTGTTGTGGATTTAACACCTGGAGGCTTTCCTGCTGTTGCTTTCAACCCATGATCCCTTTCCAAGCATTATGTGCTAACTATCAAAGAGTTCTTGTGCAGTTTTGCCTTGAGAATTGCTCTTTCCTGCAACTTGGGTTACATCAGTGTGTGCTGAGCCCTTTGCTTGTCAATCAAAATGTTACAGGTATCCCTCAGAAAGCTTTGCAGTCAAGGTACACGGTGTAGCCTGAGTGCAGAATATTTGTGTCCTGTTCTATAAGCTCAGGCTTAAGCTCTGTTCTATAAGCTCTAGGTGGGTGACTTTTCTTTTTAGTTCTCCCTACATTTATGATTCCTGCTTTAAACAACAGGCTTTTTGTCTCTGGTACCCAGGGAGAATGATGAAGTTGTCTAGAGGAGAAATAAAATGCTACACAAATTTATGAAATGCTTGTGTTGCCACTCACAATTAGTTAGAAAGGGTAACTCACAGACAGGTCTCTCTTCCCCCAAAACCTGTGGAAGTTTTGGTTCCACTGGCACAGAGCTGACTCGTCGTTGCCACTGAGGTTCTAACCCCTACTGAACCCTTCTGGGGTTAAAATGAGCCATTTTAAACTTCTGTCAAAATCAAAATTTCCATTTGATGTCCACATGTTGGGTATCATTCCCTGGCAACAAAGGGTCTCGAGACACTTGGTAAGTCTTCTCTTTTTCCCTGATTTAGCATTGTTCCGTTATCCTTGGGAAAGCTTTGGTTTTTAGCAATGGAAATTTGCCATACAGACTTACAATGTATGCCATTGGTGACCTTCCCAAACTCATAAAAAGTATGTGGGAGGTGTTCAAAAAGCCCATTTCATTTGTCTTTCATATTTAAAAGCAATGCCTGTGCCTTTTTTTTTTTTTTTTTTTAACTTAGATTTCAAAACACCTCAAGTGAGAGAGGTTCCAGCTAGAGGCTAGGAAGAATAATGTATATCCTTCTAAGAGGGAGGTGAGAATTTGACATATATATGCATCTGCAGGGACTCACTCAAGGTTATCAAGGAGTCAACAGCAAAATGTGAAGAGTAATACTCGTTTCCTTGTAATGAAAGGTGTGCGCTGTTATTGCTGGTCCTAGTTTTCTGGAAAATTGCAGGAAATCATGCATCTGGCATTAAATCTTGTAACATTCAGCAGCTATACCATCAGCACAGAAGAGCAGAATAAAAATCCAACTTACTGGTCTCAAACCATCTTCATTTATGGGATTGTGAAACCAGGCTGCTGCCAAATAATGCCCAGATTTTATAGCATTCTTATAGTCCCTTTCTTGACTGAGGATCTGCAGTCCAGCATGAGCCTTATTATTTTTGCAGTAATGAGGCTCTGGTATGACTACATTTCACATCCAGTGATTTACTGTCCCAATGACAGTCTCCTCCTCTGGCAGGGGCTGGGTTTTGAGCAGCGCAGCTCCCAGGACAGCTCGGATTCTCTTACATTTTTACCTGATTCTATCATTTCCAGCTTCTGTGGAAAGTATTTGGACCATTTCATTAAAAAGTGACCTTCGTTTTGGCAACACTGATAAAAAAACTGATGCTGCAACTGAAACATGCATCTTCTGAAACAGCACATTTCGATAGGTCGTCAGTGAGTTTTTCAGTCTGCAAAAATAAATTCTCTAAGGAAACTATTCCACAAAGGGGTTTTTTTAAGCCCAAGATTGAAAGCTGTTGTTTTAGTGTCCTGATGTTACAGTGCTCTAAATGGTGGAGGTATGCAGTGCTTTATACAAAACTAAAAACAGAAACTCAATTACCTTACGAGGCTGCAGCCTTGAAATGAGCTGCAGGAGGTCATTTAGCATTTTTTGGATGGATGAGCCTCATCATTGACTTTGAGTTTGGTTTCAAGGGACTGACATTAACTCCTGTCCTCACTGACCCCCCGCCCTCCCCCAAAAAAAGGCATTTTGAAGCATTTCAGTGTCTCTCTGGAGCAGTACTCTTTGGTAAAGCACAGACATGATCCTGCTATGTTGTCATTTGTATTTAAGCTGTTCTACCATAGAAGGAACAAAGCCAAGTTTCACACTTCCTTATAGATATTATATTAGACAGTAGAATGAGGCTTTGAAATGTTAATACCCCTGCTAAAACAGCAAGCTGGCAGAGTTGTGGCAGGCTCTAAGAGGACCCAGGTCTGGTGTCAGAGACATGGGACCATGCACTCTGCTGCCCAGCCTGCCACAGGACTGAATGGGCTTCTGCCATTTCTCACTGCTGTCAGGGGAAAGAAGGAATTTGAAGAGGGATAGTTTTCCCCCTCATGCCAAAAGAATTGCCCCTGCTAGAGGAACAGTCTTCTGGTGAGGGAGACACGGCTACATAGAAGTAATGGAGGGCAACAGGCCAGGGTGAAGGAAGGGGCATCTCTTGCAATAGCAGCTTCATCTAGGATAAGAGACTCTTGCAAAGACTGTCTCTACCTTCTCTTTTGCCAGCTCTTCATGGGGAATTTTTTTTTTTTTTTTTGCCTCAGCCTATTCTTTGATGACTACTTCATGCCTTCATTTTAATGATAGCATAGCAGTGAAACCAACTCACATCTGTGCCTGAAGGTTTTCATCTGTAATGAAATGTAAAGAAACCTGGCAGGGTCTGACACGTTCTCAGTCTCCTGAGAGAGAGGTGGGAAATGAGCTCTAGGAATCAAGAGTTCAGACCGTGTTTTCCAAAGTAGTGAATTGTTTTGATGAATCTTTGTTTTTCTTCCTCATTAATTTCCCACAGAAATTGGGAAGATCGATCAAGATATATATAAATACAACACCCCAGGATTCACTGGCTGCCTATCCAGAGTACAGTTCAACCAGATTGCTCCACTCAAGGCAGCTCTGAGACCTACCAATGCCTCCTCTCACGTCCACATCCAAGGAGAACTGGTAGAATCCAACTGTGGAGCATCTCCACTCACCATCCCCCCAATGTCAGCTGCTACTGACCCCTGGCACTTAGACTCAGGTAAGCTGGGGTGCATGCCATGTTAGTTCAGAGAGCCCCCTGTAAAGGAGAATCAAAAGAAACTGGATGTGATTTTAGGGAATTGTACTCACGGTAGGAAATGTCAATCTGCAATGACAGATTTCTCACCACTTCTAAATGCAGTTAAAGTATATTTTCCTTGCCTTTTTAAATATTCTGCTTTATTTTACTTTTCTGTAAGTCTTATACTGTTTGAATCTTGAGTTTTGACCTAAGTGCTGCAACATCACTTTCACTGTAGTATTGGGCATATAATCAGCAAAATGTTTTTAAGTACAATTAGGTACAGTAGTAGTTCTTACGCTGTATGACACATAACTGAGTATATTTTAGTCAGTTTCATACACAGTAGTAGTTCTTATGCTGTATGACACATAACTGAGTATATTTTAGTTTCATAAAAAAAAAAATTAATTTTAGTCTTAAATATATTATGTAAAGTCTTGATTTGTTTTCTAAAATGCCTAAGCTTATGCCGTGTTTAGTGGGAAATTCTATTAGTCATGATTTCATTCGTCTCATCTGAAAATGCTGGACAGCAAAAACAATTTTCTGATTCCCAACAGTATCATCCTCCTTTGTGAAAAAATTTGGAAGTATACCTTGTACCTAAAATTATGAAGTTTTTTTCTATTCTTTTTTTAGTGTCAGATAAATAATTTAAAAAAAAAAAAATCTGGCCTCTTAGGGCATGTATACATTGGGTTTTTTGTTTGGTTTGGTTTGGTTTGGTTTTCCCCTCATTCTGATTTCATTTGTAGTGGCGTAAATCAGTGGCAAAGTTGATGGATTTGCAGTGGTATAAAACTAAAAAATCTAGAGGTAAAACTGGGTCTATAATGATTTGATACTAATTAGTTTTTGCCTGATGTGTTTGGGGATGCATCTATCTTACAGTTCTTATATAAAAGGGGACAGGTGTGTATGTCTTTCTTAGAACAATGTGACAATGTCCTACCTTTGGATTTTGGATTTTTATTGCAATGTCAAACAACTCCTTGCAACATTGCCTTTCAGCTCTTCAGTAGAGAAGTAAGACAGACGTTTTTAAGGGAAGGAGATATCCCACAGCAGAGGGTCTGTAACATCTATTACAAGTAGTGTCATGGTCTAAAAGCTGTCCTTCCCTCCTTACTGCTATGCAATTGTAAGGCTTCAGTGTGTCTTTTCCTTGTTAATAACATGCAGTGTCCTATTTATATTTTTTTTTTTACAAATTAATGTTCCCTTTCTTCTCTGAAACTAATTGTTAATTCTTGAGGATGCAATAGCTCTTTGTGTTAAAAGAGAAAGTTCATGTTTTTTCTTGCCACATACTACTACATGTTGTAGGAAGGGATAAAAGATAAGCATCTAAATAGGATACATACACCAGAACACAAATTTAATGATCACATCTACAATATTTGTTCTTTTTAAATTTCTGTTTTATTGTAAAAAATCCACTTCTATTTTTTCACACCCCTGGATGGCATTTTTTAATACTGATAGGACATTATCTTTAACCATTATCTTGTGCAGTTTGTGAATATCCCTACAATTCCTAGTCTTTTCTTGTTGCTATGGTAATCCTTTCTTGACAGTGATGAAGTGCAGGAATTTAAGAAGTCATGCTTTTCTAGAATCTGACTTTGAAGTGACTTAAAAGTCAATAATCACAGCCAAGAGGTCAATATAGTTCCCTTCCTGTATTTTCCTCTCTTTTGTATTGTCTCAGTTCATAGAATCGTAGAATCATCATGGTTGGAAGGGACTTTCAAGGTCATCAAATGCAACCATCAGTTGTACATCATTGTAACCACTAAATCATCTCCTGAAGCACCAAGTCTACCCATTTTTTGAAAACTCCCACAGACAATGACTCAACCACTTCCCTAAGAAAACTTTTCTAATGCTTCCCTAGTCTTTTGGTGAGAAAATTTTTCCTATGATCCCTGGAGCAACTTGAACCCATTTCATGTCAGACATTCGAATTTGCTTTGGTTAAACCAAAAGGATTGTAGAAAGGAGGCAAAAAAGAATGTGATCTGTGACCATAATTATTTTTAAATGATGAGTCCTTCCTTTAAATTTTGACTAAACCCAGTGAATTATGTGTCTGATACATATTTCAAAATAAGAGTTATAATGGCATACCTTTAACTATATTAGCATGCATTTTAATATCTGTTATTGTAGTATATGTAAAAGCAAAACTAATATCCAGGAGTTTTTTTAATACCTTAGTTCAAATTAGATAAGATACATGTCAGTGATAACTGACACCTTGCTTATTGTAGAGAAGTAAACAAAAGCCCAAACAGATTACTATTTTTCTGAAATAAACTCCCACATCCAAAATGCCTTGTACTTTAAATCTGAAGATGTATATTTTTCAGGTGAAGTTTTTCAGTTTGTTTGTGTTTTTATCCAAGGTAAAGATTCTGTAGTTTACTAAATTTCACTTCCAAACTTTTCTTATTTATATAACAAGGGTAAAAGAAACCCACTACATGTATGTACCTCTTCATTTTAGGTCAAAAGTTCTCCAGCTTGCTAAACTTTCCAATCATGAACTTACTAAAAGCAAGAAATACCAGAAAAAGCAAGATAGATACAACAGTTGGCAAGCTATGCCTTAGCATCTCTCAGCTACTATGGCACAATGTAGCTGCAAGATGTATTTATTCTGAGTTGGAACAGACTAGAGTATTTAGCATGTAGAGTATTTAGCACTGGCTTTAACTTAACCCATATTAGCTTCAACATATTTATAATTGAATGGAGCAGTTTTAAATGCTACATTTGTAATGTTCTTCCAAATTTTGTGACTTCTGACTGTGCATATTTAAACCCTAGAAGCTTTTTATTTTTGTGGACAGTGAAAAGCCTTCCCTTTGAAGAATTTCTCTGAAATCTATATTGATCATGTCTTGCAAAAACACTGTATGAAAAAAATCCCTTTTTGTTACAAATTCATCCCTCTAACAAGTGACAGTAGAAGAGAGTGGGAGGATACAATACTGGCAAAGATCAAAAGTCAATTTCTCAACTAAGAGAATGTGTCAATTCTGTTACTGATGACATTCGTGAAGGTCACTTTCCCAAATCAAATACAATAAATTGGGTTGTCCTCTCAGTCTCTGACCACTGGTAGATACATAGCAGAGGGCAGAGCAGCAAAACCTGAAGAGAGTCTGTGTCAGATGTGCAGTGGTATGTATGTGGCTATGGAAATGGGTGATGTTAAATAGCTTGTGCCTTTGCAAAGGGCTTACTACAAACAGAACAGTGGGAGGGAAAGCTCAAAGGCTGCAGAGCAGCAATTTAACCCTAAAAATGTTCTTTTCTATCCAAATCAGTGCATCCAGCATCAGGGCAGGGGGTAAAATCAATGGCAATGTCTGATGCATTACTCATTCTCTCCTGTAAGGGACAGAAGGGGACTGGGGTCACTTCTCTGGACTTTCTGCAAGGCGCAAGTGAATCAAGCAGGAGGGATGGCAGAAGTGCACTGCTTTTGTTCACGATGCAGCCTTAAACATTTGAATTTAATCTCCTAGGTAGTAACAAAATTGAAATAGCTGTGAAAGCAGTTGCAGGAACTGAAATGATGCTCTTTCTTTTTCAAACGTAGTAAATGGGATTAATTAACTGAACTGCAGTCAGAGAATTATGCGAGATTCCCCCTCAAATGATCAATAGGGTGGTTGGGTTTTGTTGTTTTGGTTTTTTTTTTTCTTAAATTAACATAGCATATAAAATTTGGGAAGCTTTTGTCTGCCAGTAAGCAAGTTTAATACTAAGATACAAGAAACAAAGACCATGGTTTTGCTAGCTACAGACATTGGTTACATCACTTTCCCACAATGGAACATCCTGGGTAAAGCCAAAAGTTGATAGAATACATAATCCCTTTGTTCAGACCAGGTGTCCTCCAAATTCCTTACTATCTTTTCTAGCAATGAGCCTTGCCTCACCTTTATTTTTCTGGCTGCAGGCCTTGTCTCATTACTATCTTTGGTTGGCCTTGCTTTGCAGCATGGGAGCCTGCTTTTCTCTAGCTCTCAGGACTCTTATAATACCGAGGCAGCCCTCCATACTCCATCATTTTTGTGCATGTGTTTGGTTTCCCTTGTAAGCCAGGAAGGGGAGCACAACTGACTGAACATTAATATCTGCTATCAAGAGTGGAACAATTTGTTTCTCTGCTTAGAGTATGTAATAAGGAGTAGTCTGTAATTGTGCAGCAGTAGAGTCTGACCTTACCAGCAGAGTTGATACAATTTGGCAAAACACAACCAGAGAGCTTGCTTTTGTTTTCCTCAATGTTATGATCCTGTGAAGAAATAGATAAGTGACTGCATGTCATGTCAACACTCTCCAAATCCTAAATTGTCTGTGGGTGTCTGCTCTCTTTATAAGTTCAATTATTGAATGCTTGGCTTCAAAATAGATACAGGAAGAAGGAATTATGGTTCACGACTTTGCTTTTATTTTGTTCTCTTACTGGTTTACTTCAATCAATAACTTCATCACTGGCGGGTTTACATAGTTTGTTGTCACCAGATCCAGTTGATTCAAAACACTCCTGAAAATGGCAGATGCAAAATAATGTGTACTATAATGAAACAAAATTGTCATTCACTGTTAAATCAGCCACATCTGTCATCTTTAACATTTAGTCCTAATTATGATCTGTTTATCCAGTCTGATCTCCCTGTTGCATTCAGTGAGTGTTGCTGTGTTGCAGCTGGCTGTGACAATGACCATGCGTGATAGATGATGCATGGTCTTCTAACCATCATTTGTGGCCATCTGGTATTTCAGAGGTTATTAAAATAATGGAAAAAACATGGATTTTGCTTGCAGTCAGTCTGAAATTACCCTTTTAGGTGCTGCAAAGTTCCTTTAACCTCATTTGCCCTGAGACTAATAACAAAGGACTCTGTAGATTTACTCTGTGCTTACTGAACCTATGGCACTGTAAACAGCAGCCCACAGAAGAAAAAGAAAGTAAAGTGTGCTGGGTACTTTTACATAATTTAGCTTTAGGATGATGGTGTTCTGAGCAAATCAAATGGCCTGCTGTGGGAAGATATGGTGCAAAGAAAAGATTGTGGTAAAGTTTGTAACCCACAGATGAACTTAGTACAATTCAATCCACTCGTACATTAGCTGTAGGTTTTAAAGAAATGGCTTTGGTGTGTCCTAACAGCAAACTAATGTCTCTGTGCTACATCTGCATGACCAGAAGATTTCAGGAAATTGGCAGCACATCTTTTGGCTACTAACAGATTCCAGGACAGATTAAAAAGCTCTTGCTAAATTCTTAATGTTTTGAGTCACGCAAGTGACACCCTGGCTGCTCAGAGAAACCTAGGGAAGATAGAGAATTTTGTTTACTTTTCCATTACAGTAATCAAATCATCTGCTTGAAAGCAATCTTTGTAGACTAGGTACTAAAGGAAAACTGAAAAGCTCTGTTTATGGTTTCAGCTAACAATTAGGTAGTACAGTATGTAGACTAATAATATTAACAGTATCCTCCACACATGCACCTTACATTACATTCACAACCAGCTAGCTGTCCAGAGAAGCTTTGCAAGGTAACAGCATTAGAGTAACTAAAACTTCATGGCACATATTTGTTGTGTGTGAGTCATGATTTAAAACTTTCAAGGCTCAAGTACCAGGAGGTGCAAAGGAGCTTGCTGAGACATGTAGTTACAATTAGTGTCACACTGGAAGTGTGATAAGTAACAATGGAAGACTCTGAACAAGAAGGACATGTTCTGAGTTGTGACAGAGAAATGAAAAACACTTCTCCATCAGCAACTCACCTTGTACTTCATCTGCATATTGTAGTCATGTGAGCTGGTTATTACACCAGTGATTTAGATTTGCATGAAACATGAGTCACTAAGTAGCAACACTGATGTTTTTTGACAAGTCAATTAAAACATTTTAGGAGCTGCTCTTTACAACACTGTCACCTTCAGTGATTTTACCAGAGCATCAGTATTACTGTTGCCCCTTCGTCAGCCTGTTCTGACATGTTCTTTCCTCATTTAATTGCTGAATTTCAGAAGTAATGGAAGAAAGAATCTCATTAGTTGGCTACTTAGTAAAGTTTAATAATTTCAAAGAATGTGATGATAGTAAGGTCAAAGATGAGTCATCATACATTTGAATGAAAACTGCTAGCCAAAATACATGCAGTCATATGGTATCTGATGGTGACACTACTCTGTTGTTAAGCTCACCTCGGAGGGACAAGCAATCTGCCCTGATACTTTTTCTGCTGCCTAATTTCTGTGACAGGAGTTACCCTTTTGTAGTTCTTAGATCTGTGATGTGTAGCTAATTCAGATCATTTGAGAAGCTAATGCTGCCCAGAATTTCAACGGAAATTCTACCTAAAAAGGAACGTACTTAATCCTTTTCTTCCTCCTCTATCTAACTGTATTAATACAGTTAGTAAAAAACTGTTATAGGCAATTGTGAAGAAAATTATGGTCTATAACCATATGTTTGGCTGAGATTTTAAATAATATATTTCAGTAAAACAAAAAACAAAAAAACACCCACAATATCAAATTAGGTGTCCTGCTGACACAAGAGTAAAAGGACAAGGCATTTGTGAGTTATGGTAATTATATCAGCCAACACCACCATAGGTGCTTTAAAAAAAAAAGAGAGATTAATAAATGGCTAAGCTAAGCTACTTTTTCACACCCCTGGCTGTCCAGCAGTTGTAGCAGTTTAGAGCTGATCTGTTCAATCTGATGGTGAATTCTTCTTGTCTCCTTCCCCTAGACACATGTTCCTCTTTCCTCTTTGTCAAGAGATGAGAGTCTTTGTGTGAGTAACATCTACTTGTTGATCCAATTGTCATCTGAGTGTGTATGGTGACAAGATGCAATGGAAATCAATTTTGGATGGAGGCATCAAATCCAGTCGTAGCAGAAGCTCTCAGATGAGACTGATGATGTTGTTTCACATAATGCTTCACATTCTTCATTAATCCTGTGGTGTACTTAAGTGGTTGTAGACCATCACAGACCATAGTTTTCCATCTGCCAGCAATCCCTTGTGGTTTCATGATGCCATGAACAGGTTTTTTTCCCTTTGTTCTCTCTGGTTTTTTTATCTTCATTACTGCCTAGGTCTTTGAAAAAACCTTTTAAAAGAAGCTAAAATAACCTGTTCAGGTTTCAGGGAAGGGGGAACTGTGACCATTGCTAATTTTAAGATTTCTTGTGTGGGGACACAGGAGAGCATGGCAAGTTAGCACTTGTTAAATGTGTTGTTGCTCCTATGGTGAGGGACCTTGTTTTGAGCTAGAATGGCAGAGAGCAATTTGGCATATTTGTTCTTTTCTACAAGGTTATGGAGCTTTAGGATTCACCTCGAGGTGCAGGGAGGACAGGTTTAAAGTTAAGGTTTGTTTTACCACTGCCAGCACTTGCCTTTCATCACCAGAGGGACAGTGTTAGTTAAGCTGTGCCAAAATATCACTGTAGGAAACATTCATGGTCTTGCACAATAAGGTTCTCATTTGAAGCAAAAGCAGGTGTTTACCTACCTTTACCTTTCTGTCTTTCAGAAAGGTGCAGTAGTGCTGTTTTCAGAAGCCAACAAATATTAATGGTGGAAGTGCTGCTGCCAAAAAATGGTTGCCAGGCCCCATTCACTGAACCCTGAGAAACACTCTTGTTTGTCACAAAGGCAACTAGCTGCTCAACATGCAACTGACTTAATTCCTGCCCCAGAATAGGCACACAGACTGCTACTCTAACCCCAAACCTCCCATCAGGCCACAGGGCAAGCTGAAGCTATTCTTTCTTTTTTGAAGCTCCTTTGCGATACGAAAAGGATTTTATTCAGAATTTCAATCCATGCTAGTAGAAAGACAGTTGAATTCCCTTAGCGATTTTTGGGGTATAGTCAATACATCAGAATTCATTAGAGTTCTCCATCTGGGGAAGAACAACCCCAGATATACTGTCCAGGTTAGGGGCTGTCCTGCTGGAAAGCAGTCAGGGGAAAAAGATCTGGGAATCATAGTGGGGAACACGCTCACCATGAGCCAACAATGTGCCCTTGCAGCCAAGAGGGCCAATGCCATCCTGGAGTCCATTAAGAAAAGTGTAGCCAGCAGGTCAGGTTCTGTGCTCCCCCAGATAAAGAAGGACAAGGAACTATTGAAGAGAGTTGAGCACAGGGCTACTAAGATTATTAAGGGACTAGAACATCTGCCCCATGAAGAAAGGCTGAGAGAGATTTGGCTGTTTAGTTAAGTCAGAGGTAGGCTGAAGGGGGGGGGGGTTCCCCTCAATGTTTATAAATAGCTAAAAGGAGGGTGTGAGGAGGATGGACCCAGAGTCTTCTCTGTGGTGTCCAGGGACAGAACAAGGGGTAATGATCACTAACTGGCACAAAGGAGATTTAACCTGAATATGAGAAAATACTTCTTCACTCTGAGGCTAACAGGAGCACTGAAACAAATGGCCCAGGGGGGTTCTATGTTCTCCAACCCTGGAGACATTAAAAAGCTTCCTGGACATTTTCCTGTGTAATCTGCTGCTGGGGATCCTGCTTAAGCAGGGGAATTGGACTAGGTGATCGCCACAGGTACCTTCCAACCCCTACCATTCTGTCATCACTAGCTTGTAAAGGCAACTTGTTGCTTTCATACAGTATCACCTGGTACATCAAGCAAGGAAGAGGCAGCTGAGTTTTAAATGCTGACCTAAGAAGTAATTAATATCCTGAATTATTTTAACTGTCTCCAAGAAAGTACTTTTGAACACATTTTACCAACATTTCCTCTATTTCAAAATCAATGACATACTACAGTGGCAGAAAAGGGGATGGTTGCAACTACTCACCTAAGCTCCTTGGTCTTGCTTTGTTGTTGCAATTTCTGGTTGCTATGTTAGACCGCAAAGAAAAGGTGAGATTGCCCTTGAAAAGCCTGTGTGATATTTTCTGGGGGTTAAAACTAAGTTAACTATCCAAATTCTGCTTTCAACCAGAATCTATTCCTTCATCCAGCTCTGCTGCAGGGAGTCTCTTTTTTTAGGTTGTCGGAAGATGAGCTTGATACATCTGATGACAATGTTTGCTCTCCATCTGTCTGCTGTAGGATCGCTTCTCCCACTTGCTGTCCTCTCTGCCATGCCTCAGGTCCTCCAGCTCAGAGGTCTCACCTGCAAAGCTCTTCCAGCAGTGGCCAAAACGTAGCAAAGGTGCTGGCACATGGCCCACGGAAAATTCAGCTGCTGGCTCTGTAGTAGCAAAAGGGGTGGCACTTTTCCTTTACAAGACAACTGTACCCGCTGGCAGTCAGAAAACTCTGGAAATTTCTGAAGCCTGTTTATAGATAGCAGTGACAAAGGCAAAAAAAAAAATCTCAATAATACTATATATGATCACACACTTTTGAAAGATAAGGATTTTGTTCGTTTTTGCTGAATTTATATTAGTAGAGTAAAAAAATTACCTCCTGTATTAACAGCAGTGCTTACCAGAAGTACCTCTTTTACTTTGATTTTATTTTTGCGAAGAGGAGGAAGCAAGAAGTTCTGAGGAATTATATAAGGTAATAGTGAAAGATTTTTTCTTCTTCTTTAGATAAGTATCTAGGGATCAGAATTTTCTTTCAATTACATCTGAGGATGTTGACTGTATTTCTAAACTACTGTATGATATTTTACTGTGATTATAACATGAATCTTTAATTTCCTATTTACAGCCAGTGCTGATTTTCCCTACAACGGTCAAGCTATAGGAGATGGGGTTAACAGAAACTCTGCCATTATTGGAGGTAGGAAACCCATCTACTTCTCAAAGATACTTTGCAGGATGACTGTGGTGGCTGAATTGCAGTTGGCAGCATATTCAAGTTATTTGCTAAGAGCTGACCATGGGAAAACTACACTTGACCAAAGTAAAATAGAAAGTCGTGTAAGTCTGTTGAGATTCATTGTTCTAATGAAATGGTTTGTTCTCACTTACTTGTGTCCTCTCAGATTCAGTTTTAGACAAATCAAAATACTGATGTTCATAATACACATATTAATCATCCATATAGGGTGCTACTTTGCAGTAGTTACTTATGTTAACAGAGTAATTAATTTACATGAAATAGCAAGAGCACTTTTCCAGTTACAGTAGATTCCTCATGAATCTATGTCAAACACTATTTGCACCAAACTTAACAAATATCCCTCATGGTCCTGCCTTGCTTTTTAGGGGCCAAGTTTTGCTATAACTTACGTGCAAGACAGTCCTGTTCATTGTGATAGGTGATAAGTAATACCAGAACTGGAATTCTGAATTACAATTCCATTAAAGTTGCCACTAGAAATAAGGTTTAATTAATTAAGTGTATGCACACCTGCAACTTCTGCCCTGTCCCTCTGCCTCTGCATGAATTCTGAAAGCATATTGAAAACAGAAAAAAAAAAGATCAGCCTAGTAGCTTTCAGTCAGTTCTAAATGCATATAGTGGTGATGAGTTTTATCATGTAAAGCGATACTAAGTACAGTTTAATGGAATTGCTGATTTAGTTCAAAACAGAGGGTCTATGTTTCCATATCCAGGTTTAAATTAGATAGTTGCTTTAGTTTTGATTTGCTATGTTATTTTTCTTTTTTAATTTTTATTTTTGTTACTACTTAAAAATTGTCCTTAGTACTTTGAAATCTTTCAAGGGCATGTAGTGTCAGGATAAGGGGGAATGACTTTAAGATGGAAGAGGGTAGATTTAGATGATATATTAGAAAGAAATCTCTATTGTGAGGGCAGTGAGTTGGAATACGTTGCCTAGGGAGACTGTGGATGCCTCATCCCTGGAAATGTTCAAGGCTAGACTGAATCACAGAATCACCTTGGCTGGAAAAGACCTTATAGACCATTGAGTCCAACCATAAGCTAACAATGACAAGACAGTAAAACACACCCCTAAGCACTATGTCTATACGACTCTTAAATACCTCCAGGGATGGTGATTCCACCAGTGCCCTGGGCAGTCTGTTCCAATGTCTGATAACTGTTTTAGTGAATAAATTCTTCCTAGCATCCAATCTAAACCTCTCCTGGTGCAACTTGAGCCCATTCTCTCATGTCCTGTCACTTGTAAGTTCACTGAACTGACCAATACTCACCCCTTTACACTTATTTTAAGGTAGTTGTAGAGAGTGATAAGATCAATCTTAGATACGTCTTGCGGCAACCTGGTCTAGTGGGAGGTGTCTGTGCCAATGCAGGAGGGTTGGAACTAGATATTTAAAGTCCCTTCCAACCAAAACCATTCTGTGATTCTATGGATACTAGAATAGCATTTCATCTCTCAGAAAAAGCCTGGTTTTCTAACACATCAGTTACCAGAAGTGGCATAACATAATTTTGTCTGATTACAAGAATTTTTTTTTAACCTGAGAATGTTATATATTCATCATGGAAGATCCTTGTGCCTGTAAAAAAGGGCCACAAAAGGAACAATGCTGTTTTAGCACATATTTAGCTATCCTAAGAGTGTTAAGATACATGAGACTTTTCCGTAAGAGGGGTGAACCCCAATTAGATTATTGCAGGGTGAGATTATTATGTGGATCCAGAGCCTAACGGGTGGAGTGAGTCATCACAACTTTTAGGGACATGTTGAGGAGCTATGATAGGTTAATACAGCCATTATACATCATACACAGTATATAGCAGTGACAGCATCCTCAAAAACCTGCCCAGGCCACACCTCGAGTCCTGTGTCCAGTTCTGGGCCCCTCAGTTCAGGAAGGAGATTGAGGTCCTGGAGCAGGTCCAAAGGAGGGCAACCAGGCTGGTGAAGGGACTCCAGCACAAGTCCTGTGAGGAGAGGCTGAGGGAGCTGGGGGTGTTCAGCCTGGAGAAGAGGAGGCTCAGGGGAGACCTCATCGCTCTCTACAACTCCCTGAAAGGAGGCTGGAGCCAGGGGGGGGTTGGGCTCTTCTCCCAAGTGGCTACCAGTAAGACAAGAGGGCATGGACTTAAGCTCTGACAGGGGAGGCTTAGGTTGGATATTAAGGAAAAAATTCTATACAGAGAGAGTAATCAGGCATTGGAATGAACTACTGAGGGAGGTGGTGGATTCTCAGTCCCTGATTTTTTTTCTAGTCTTCTATGTCACCATTTTTACCCCTATATTTTGATAGTGCTCCACACTTTCTGTGTCATCATCAGCAAAGTAATGTAATATTAATGTAAGTAGTAATGTGCTTAGCATTAAGTAGGTGTTCATGCTGGAGTTTATCTGTGGGATGCAAATCACTAGAAGGCTCCTCTCAGTGCCTGCTGAGAAAACTATATAGTGAAAACTATATCAAAGTATTAGAATATTGGAATCAAGCCACAGTGGTGATGTTTTACTGCCCGGGTAGCTTCAGCTCAGAGGAGCTGCAGTATCCTTTTCTTCTGTCAAAATCTGTAGGTGTTCTCCTTGCTACTGGCATCTTTTCTTTCCACCTCTGTGCAGGCGTCATCGCAGTGGTGATCTTCACCATCCTCTGCACCTTGGTGTTCCTGATCCGCTACATGTTTCGCCACAAGGGAACCTACCACACCAACGAGGCCAAAGGGGCAGAGTCAGCCGAGAGCGCCGATGCCGCCATCATGAACAATGACCCCAACTTCACGGAGACCATCGATGAGAGCAAGAAGGAATGGCTTATCTAAGCCCACAGGGATGGGGTCTAGGGTGGGATACGAGCTGGGCCAAGGTGGGACTGGGATGACTCTTGCAGTGGGGAGAGGACACTCTGCATTGGACACTTGAGCACATGTATTGTAAGATCAGCACAACTGGAGGACTAGGTGACAGGAAACCACCACTGAGACTGGAGGAAAAAAGAAGAGTATCTCAAGCATTTAAGAAAAAAAACTTTTTAATATTTATTTACAGCAAATTGCCCTTTCTGTATCCAAATAACTACAAGAAAGAGCAGTTTTGCAGCTATAGCATTGGTTAAAATTTCCAGTAATACCTGTGCATTTCTCCGTATGTTTAGAGGTGTTCTGGATAGCTGTGAAAGAAGAAATGGGGCTGGTTTTTTACATTTTAAAAAAGTTCTTTAAAACATGGGTCTTTTGTCCTGAGAACACGTGGCAGACCTTTCTTCCCAGTGTGTTCCTTCATTGTTGGACACTTTCTTACAGGCTGTCCTCAGCCCTGCACCTTGACTGTATCAGGCTCATTTTGGTGATGTTGAACCAGGGGTTAAGGGCTGGGGGTGGGACAGGGTGGTGAGGATTAATGCAAATCATACTCCCCTGTTTTTCAGTGTGTCATCCGTCTGTGCCAGCCCTGGCAGGATCCATCTTTTTGACCCAAGCACTTGGTTAATTTCATACAATTCTCATTAGCATTGTAAAAATACTGTTATAACTACAACTGCTACCAGAGAGGATGATCAGAAAGCACAGGAAGATTTGGGGAGGTTATTAATATTAATTTGTTGGTCTCCAGGGGATAAAGATGCTAGGTTAGTCTGTAGACTTAGTCTTTTCCTGTGTCCTTGGCTGTGGCACTGGTGATCTGAGGCACATGCCAGTTTAAACTCAGCTCTGCCCGTGGCATGTTGCTATATACTATATTTCGGTATAAGCATTGTAGTAGGAAATTAGAGCCAGACTTTGCTTCTTTTTCTTTTTCATAGGCTGTCACAGAAATATTAGTACAGCTTTAGCCAATGCATTTGAACAGATGGGCTTCACATAATGCTTTTTCCCCAGCTCTGCATACTGGTTTAGTCTTTAACTTGATTTTGTTTCAGTCTCATTGCAGGGACAGCCTCTGCTGGAGGTGAAGCCAGGGAGGCTTGGGAACTGCCCAGAGTAGGGCACGTGAGGCCCTACGTGGTTAGGGCCCACGCAGTAATTTACCTGAGTTATTTTGCTTGTCTTTGTAAGGTATTTTTAGCATAGCAAAGCCAATACCAAGTGCAGCATTGCACTCCATGTCCCCTCTCAGACCAGGGGACAAGTTGTACGTGTTGCCTGAGAAGCAGGCAGGCAGCCTGTAGAAAAGACGAAAGGGAAGCTTGAAGAGCTAATATCTTTTGATGGCTATAACAGAGCTTTAGCTTGCCCTCAGGAGAGGAGTATGGTTCTCTAGTGGTCTGATTTGATAGGAATTTAAGGTCTTAATTGGCAATTTTTGCAGTGGAACAGAACACAGGAATTAATGTATTGCAAGGCACTTGATGTGTGCTAAAAGAACAGGAACAATCCCAAGAATTTCCATTTAAAAATATGACAGTTCTAGATTTGCTTTATCTTTAATACTGATGGGTTTAGTATGAACAGATTTAATCCATTTTTTGTACAGAAAAGCATTTTTTCACCAAAGTCTGCAATCTAGTACATTGAGGAGTGCTGGTATCTTTTACTGTATCTTTTTTGGTTGTATATTTCAGTACTCTAGTCAATGCTTTAAAATGAAAAAACAAACAAAAAAAACTTCACAGAGTGGGAATACTAGAATCTTTTGAGACAAGAAATTTATAAGCACAATTTGTCAAACAGACAAGGTCAGATAGTTTAGCTTTTAAGGGTGTAGCCTGAAGTCCTATTCTGGATTCAGTAAATGTGGACAGCAGAGTAAATCAAGACCATTGATTTCTTCTGTACTTGGAACTAGCGTACAAAGAGCTGCCAGATTAAAAAATAATTAAATATACTGTTTCTCAGGTTTATGTGGCAAGTAGGCACAAAAATCACCTCTGTCACTCTTGTGCTCTGCAGTCTTTTGCTTTGTCTTTGGTATTAACTTCTCTCTTTAGTGTTTAAACAAGGAGATGACTCTTTATTCTTGCTTAATTGTGTGTGTTAAGTCTCCACCCCTCAGAGAGTATTATCAAGGGATGGATCTAGCCTGCACCACTAACTGTTCAGCAATATACATAGCAATCATAATTTACTTTACAGGGTTCAAAAAAGTATTTTCTATATTATTTTAAATTATTTTCATTTTAATGGTGTTTTAGTCCACTCTGGACAACATCCTTGCCTGCAAATTCATGTTACCAAGAGAACTGAATATATCATCCTTTACATAGATTGAGGGGTTTTTTCAGCAAAATTACTTAATAACCTGAATTTAATGTCTGGGAAGAGGATCAGACCTATGTATCCTGGAAGACCAGAGGCTTCTGCTGCTTCATGTTGGAGATACAAACTTTGCAGTCACCACGCAAATTTGCCAAACTCTTCAGCGTGTCACAAGAGGGCAAAGATGGCTTGGTCTCTGTTCCTGAGTCCTTGGTGAACCTAGGCAGAGTATGTCTGTGCATTATAGTCGTGGGTCCTGTGAAATCTATTAATTGATTTTCTAAACGATGAACAGCTAATCTACCACAAAAGTAAGAATAATTTTCTGGAAAATAGCCTTAGACCAGTACACAAGCAATAGTTGTGAATCCGTGTCTTAAATCTGAGAATCAGGTTTTAAATTTCTGAAATCAAGTTGCAAGTATCTGCATTTCTCAAATGACATCATGGATGTTTTTATGTGATGTGGTACAACACTGATAATTCTCAGTCTTGTCATCATTTTCATGCTGACATGAAATGTTAGTCACTTTCATAACTCAGAACATTTAAATTATTAGAATTCTTCTTTTTTCTTAGACTGGACCTTAGACATGATATTCTAGAATAGCAACTGATCTCTGTATAGGCATTTAGTGACAATAGGTGAATTTCTGCCTGTTTTCTTTGTGTTCAGTTTCTGAGAATGGCATATGTTAAATTACAGACATTGGTCATTAGCAGTCTAGCAGTGAAGCAGGAGCAGGCTCATAGAAGTAGACTGTATATTTTGCTAACACTATATGTATTCTAAGGATTTCTTCCTCTGTGAGCCTATTGAAAACTGAAGCAACATTCATGGTTTGCTGCACACACGCTTCCTCCAAAACCCCTTATTGTTTGTTACTATCCATATGCCAGTAGTGGGGAAAGTCTGATAGAGGGGAGAGTGGATCTTGCTTTTGTAAAACTTTACTTTCCCCAAAGAATATTAAAATAATCAGCCTTATATCACCTCTTTTTAACTGCTTCATCTAGCTGAACTGTGCAGGAAAATTTAGCTTCCTGTACAGGTTGGAAAACCAAAGTCTCCCAGTCTGTGTTGCTAAAAGGCTCATTCCTACTTTCACAGGAATCAATAGCAACATAGCTGCCAGCAGTGGGGAGAGAAAAATTGGACTGGAGACTAGGGCTCTCAGTGTTAGTGAAATAATGCAGGCAATATTTCAAATCATCATTCATAACATCCATACCACCAGGAACTCTGGTCATGGAACTCTGAAGAGCAAAAATGGTGGAAAATCTTGATGTGAGCCCTGCCTCAAGGGGAAATCTGCAATCCAGTCTGGCAGGTTTCGGTCAAATCTTTAAGACATTACAGGTGTGTTTGGTGATAGAAAACTCAGAAGTATTAAATGGGAGAATGTATCCTCAATGGGCACTGGAACAATTTCTATTTTTTTTTCTTCTCATAAAGACCTATACCTTTTATATCTATTCTAGCAGTTTTCTACTCAAAGATATTGCAGCATTTTAAGATCATGCTCTAGGTAGCATTGATGTTTGTGAAAGGATGGCCATCATAAATTCACTTTAAGCATCTAGTAAATAATTCCATTTTAAGTAAAACAATTGTCTTTAATGGCAAATGCATCTAATTTCCAGGATATCTGTTGAAATGTGAAGCTATCTCAGTTTGACAAGCAATACATTTTTAATATAATTTCTCCCTCGAACAATTTTGTATTCCAGTAACCACAGTGATCCTAAAAGGGTGTTGTTTTTGAAAAGCAGAACCTGATTTCTTTTAATCAGATTTTATTATCCATCTTGGACAAAAAAAGGAAAAAACAAAACACCAGAAACCTTGCCTTCTGAAAATAACAGTATGTAAATAAGAACGAAAGAAGGACACTGGTTATGTGCACCTAATATCTTCTATGAGTGTCTCCATTTCACTAAAATTATATTAAAAACCAGATTTAAAAAAAAAATACATGGAAGGTTTACTTAAGTGCAAATATGTTCCTCCTGTATCAGGCAGACCTAATTTCCTGTTACAAAGATTCTGCACTTGTTGAGTATAGGGTTTTGGTAGAAATGAAATAACTGCTTTTTTGAGGGCTGTTTTTTTTTCCCCTTTCTGATCACTTTTAAGATAGCAGCAATGTCTGTCATAAATTCTAATGTTTATTTCAGGATCAATGTCTTTGTAAGCTACACAAGAGCTACAGACCACATGTGGCTGAGTGTGGGCCTTCCTTTCCTACCATAGCTCTGTCTTTTCCTTTGTGAAAAAGAAAGGCATTTTATTATAATTATCAAGAATGTATACCCAGCTCAACAGACATGTGTGTTCTACCTTATCAGACTTTAAAACATTTTATGATGAGACGAATTTTATAAAAGAACTATCTTAAGTACACTTGAATGAGATGTGTAGGCAAAGAAGCTTCAGTGCAACAGCCGCTCAAATCAGAAGGACTGTGCTTGTCCCAAACTATTGCTCTGTCTACAGTGTGAATTGCCTTAACCACCAACCAAAAGCCCTGGTCCTGTCCAAGACCTTAATTTCCTTTGTGGAATACAATATTGGCAAAGTCCTCTTGTGACACCTTATGATAATGGTTTGACTGTTCATTTGTACCGAGTGTTTTAACTGCTAGAAAGCGAGTCACGCTTTCTACAGGGATATTTTTCATTTGTGTAGGAAAGCTCTAGAACAAAGATGGGGGAGAAGGTTCAATTTTAAAACCTTTCTGATATTTGTATGCTGTGACACAGAAAAGTTCTTTGCTTCTTCCTGTCACCAGATTTATTTCATTGCAGCCAGAATTGTGTGGGTGTGTATGTGCACCTCTGAAATCTAAATTTACTCAGGATGGGATGTCTACAGCTCTTGCATAATTACTGCTATAACTTGATTATAGAGTGGATAAGATGCCAAACTTGCTTCATATCCTTGTGCTAGTGCTAGTAAAATCAATCTTGAAATTAAGTGCAATTTTGGAGATAAACTCAGACTTTGCCCCATAGTAAAAGCACATGGGGTGCCTCGAATGAGTTCAGATTAGGAAAGCATTATTTTACATTTCGTAACAGAGTTCTTTTAACACCCTTTTGAACTCTGATTTTTACACATAATCAGACTTATTCTTGAAGCACTGTGTTAAAAGTATTGATTATATCAAAAACAAGAACCAGGAAGAAAAGTGGCCAATTCATGGCTTACTATAATTTTTTTTCCAAAAAGTGGTTTCATGTAAAAAAAGAAAAGTTTGTTCTCTCACAGAGAGGTGTTTCTTTTGACTAGTTTTCTTTTCAAAACATCCTATAAGTAAAGGTAAGCATATATTCCACATGATAACAAGTACAACCAGAATGGCTTCTGTGAAAAGGGTGTAAGGAACACTCCAGAAGTGTATATAGAATCAAGTAACAAATTCAATGCACCCCACTACTTCTGTGATGCAGCAGTTTCCAATAATGTCTACTTATGCCACCACTACTATTATTTCCTTCATGAAAAACATCTGGATTAAACAGCAACCATATAGGTGTGTATTTATTGTTTTATCATAGATTAATGTTCTTGCTTGGTACGTAATAGGGTAATAGAGAATAGCAAATTGTTACTTCTTTATTTCATAGCATTAATTCTGTAATCTCCAAGGACGTATTATCACCATATTAATTGTTAGCACTTTTAGATATTTATACTGATAATATTAAACAATCATCCTGGATTCTAGCAAAAGGCAGCTATAAGAAATTCATATTTATTGAAAACCCATATAAAGGCAAGTAGATTACTGGAATTATAATAAATCAGAAACCATTTGAGTGAATGTCTATCATATACTACCATGTGTGCATTGCTTTTTTTTCCAGTGTATCTGAGCTTCTCACAACCTTCTCATTGTTTAAAACTGACTGTTGCAAGAATACAGGTGAAGACATGAAAGTTAAGCAAGCTGCCCTAGGCTGATGGTGAGAGCAGAGAATCACTAGCCCAAGTTCTTCTACCTGCCTCTCTGTCCTTGCTTAGAAAACAATTCTCAGATATATTGCCACCTCTTCCTTTCTCTTGTCCCCTTTCCCTCATCAAACAAAACCACAGAACAGCCCAGGCTGGAAAAAACCTTTAGAGACCTTTTGGTCCTTTCTTTTGTGGGAAAGGGAGGCTAGATGAGGTTATGTATTATCCTGTCCAGGTATATATTTTTTTTTCCTACTGACTCAGTTGTCAGGGCTGCAAGCTATCAACAGCCTCTTATTTAAGACAGACTTAAAGAGTCACCAGAGCATGTTTAACTTGTGGGTCAGACAGAAAGTAATAACTAAGTTATTCACCTCAGGTGGAAGCATGCTTCATCTGGAAAACTTCCAGCCTAACAGGTTTCCTATTATTTAGTCACGGTTTTGGTTAGTAGTGGAGCAACACACGAAGCCTAAACAGTACTTTTTAATCCACGTGAGGGTATATAATACAGATAAACTTGGCTGAATAAAGAAAAGGTACTCATTACCTGTTTGCTGTTTGTTAACTAAACTCTACATATGCACAGTTATGGTTCCTTTGTCACTGAAGTCTGACCTTTGCACAGTCAAGAAAACATTCACAAGCTGACCCCAAAGCTCTGGGTTGCTTTGTCTTAAAAATCCCTGTTGGATAAATGATTAAAAGTAAATCTGGTGTTTGCCATCATAAAACACTGGACACAGTATTGGCAGGTAGTTGTAATTTATTTCTGTTCTGAAATCAATGTCTCTCTGCTTTTTCTTGTTCAACTTGCACAGACAAAAACTTTAGCCCTGAAATCTAAACTCTGATGAGGGAGCAAAATGAAATTCCCTGAAATGCAGACCCTGAAACACGACATAACGTCCCTCTTGTTACACAGTTCCTGGTACGGGAGTAAGATCTCTGTACACATCTAATGTCTCCTTCTTTCTAAACCCCCTTACTCACCACTTCAAGGCAGGCATGGAAAAAAGTGGGTGATAGTTCTGAGGTTTTTTCCTTTCTCTTAGTTTAGAAATCTTCTCACTTGCTGACAAATGCACCACTTTTCACTTTTGTCTTTAAACTGCTTCCCAACAACACATGCTACTTGGGCCAAGGCAAAGCCTCTAACCTTCCTAAAATGTGAGTATTGTATTGGAAGAGTTGCATGCTGGTGGATTCCTTCCCATCCTCTGTAGCTTTTGCAGCTGTTTTATATCTGTTTTTAATAGTGACTGAAAGAAGAATCTTGTTTCCTGCCATCTGCAATATATATAACTTGTTTGCATTTGTTCCAAAATAACAGCACTGTCTGGCAAAAAGCATCTGAAAAAGAGGCAGCTGCACCTCATTCCATTAAGCATACTCCTTTTTTTAACTTGGCTCAAATTTTCCCAAGAGGTATCAGGCTTTCCACCTGTCTGCTTTGCATGTGCAAAGCAATGTATGGTCTCATTCATACAATGGTAAGGAGAATCTTTTCTTTTGCTCTGCTCTTCAGTGGTTTAAGACCCATCAGTGGGCTGACAGACATCACATAGAATATCTTCAGCCTTAGTGAACTGTGCCATGGAGTGAGCAGCCTGAGTATGGGAGTTCCTCTGATGCAACAAGATGATTCCATACGATATTCCTGAAAGTATTGTATTCCTGAAAGCTCCTTGACAACCCTACTACCCCATGACTCATGCTGATTAGCAGAAACCTGCTGGAAATTCTCTGTACTGACTTAATCCCACATATGGATGGCAACCTTAACAAAGTGCTTCCTCTTGTGAGGATTATGAAGATTTTATATACACACACTACACAGTGCTTGGGCTGTGCTTAGTCTGAAGCTTCTTACTGATATACATAAATAGAGATATAGAGATAAACAGATATTTTTATGGAGATGTTTTATACGTGGCCTTTACTTTGTGCATGGTAATGATTGGCAAACTCTTGTTACTGAGGAGCTACAGAGTGGCTGGTTCTGAAGCCTTTAGAAAGCAACCAGTTGTCTGTGCTGCAAGGGGACTTGGGGTGCGGGCTTGGGTTTTGATTTTTGTTATTCAGCTATAATTTGCATGGGTTGGATTTGATTTGAGTTTTGTCTTGGTGTCTTTTTTTTTTTGTCTCATTGGTTCTCTGGCAGGGACATACTGGACTCAAGCAAGAAGTTATTTCTCAGTCTTAGATAGATTGAAGCCATTGGTGCCATATCACTTCAGAAACATCTACCTTGTACAGATGAGCACGTTGATCAGTGTAAGGGCCTTAAAATACAGCTTCTTTAGCAAGCTATTGGAGTTTTCACAGTTCAGTGGGGTGCTCCTGTTTCTCTATCTTTGCTTGGCAAGCTAGCAAGATAAGCAAGAGTTGGGCCATGGCTAATAGCCTCGTGAGCAGGAAAACAGGTCAGCAGAGACTAGGAAATAAATGAGGGTTCAGATGTAGATTCATAAACATGGCAGTGTCAAAACTGCTACTGAGGCAGTAATTTTTATTTTTTTTTTCTTTTCAAATACTCTCAGTTCGCCATGTCTGAGTAATGCACCTCTACCAGACAGACAGATCTCAGTAATTTGAGTTCTTGGTTAGAGGTAGAAATGCACTTGTGTTTTCCTATCAATCTCATTCCTGCTGCTGTGGAGCAGTCTATACCCAGGAAGGTACCAGAGCCTTCCACACCTTCCCTCCAAGACAGGTTGAAAACCAAATCCCAGGGTTATGTGTCCACAAAGCTGGCCCAGTTTCCTGTCGGGTGAACCAATGCCTTGTCTGCAGTTATTCTAGTCCACAAGTTTCATTCTTGAGCACAATTTTCCCATGGGAAGCATAACCAAGATACTATGGTTACCCTATTTAAACAAAAATGTCTATATTTAAAAAAAACAAATTCTAATCTGAAAGTATATTGTGTCTGAGATTCCTCTGTTATAGACATTTAGTCTACAGATTTATGGCTACATTTGCTATGTTATGCTTGAATAAACATATAATTCATTGAAATACACAAGACTGACAAAAGTAATATCTCTTTAAGGAGCATAAACTGTTTGTAAATTTATAAAGAGTATAATCTGTTAGGCCTTATTTGAAGTATGTACTGTGGTTTGGTAAAAGTACAACATTAAAAGAGCCTTGCCAGATGAAGACTCTTTTGGGGTTTTTTGTGTGTGTGCGCGTACTGTTGCTTTGGAATATTTGAAATCTTCATTTAACTATAAGAAAGCTCTACAAACTGTGTGTCTAAGTGGCTCCAGGGAGGGAACAGGTTAATCTGTTTTCTGAATAATTTGGATCCAATACTACTATGAAAAAAAAAAAAAAAAAAAAGTGCTTGATAGCACCACTGACTGGCTGGATATTTTAAAAAAAGGATTTGATAAAACACATTAATAGTAAGAATTCAAAATCATGTTGCCATTGCACATCCAACTGGTTTTTATTTGCTGATGAAAAGATCTAGAGAAGCATTAGGCCCTTTCAGAGGAAGAGCTGGTATACCACAGGCTGCAGCTGTGCAGCTTTTTCCTAAATACCCTGTACACATCTGTCCTTCTTGGACGGAGTGTGTCCATTGCTGCCTCGGACATACCACTTGCATTTAAATAGTGATTAATATTTCTCAAGAGGTTTAGTGCTAAGAGGAGAGAGATCCTAGACACTGGTCTTGCAGGCATCTTCTTGCCTGGCCCTCACTGCAAACCAGCAACAGCTTTGTCCTAGAGGACGGACCAGGACTGCTGCCTCCCCTGCCAACTCTTCCTCTGTGCACAGCGTAGGGTACTGAAGACACATGGCAAGAGAGAAAACTGTTTCTGTTCTCAAGAAGTGCTGAGTCCTTGCTGCCTCTTTGTGCAAGGTTGCCTTTTTTCTTCTAGTGGAAGACTTCAACTGGCTGCTTCCTGCAGACAACTTCCCCGTGTCACAATGTGAGCCCTTCCCTGAAACTCAGCAAGAGAAAAAGAAGGTCTGCTTGGGCATTTGAGGGAAGGACATCCCTCTGGTTTATGAACTGAATCTCAGAGCTGCCTTCAGCCTATGAGCAATGTAGGAGGACCCTCAGGTAGGTCAGATCAAAGGTGCATCTCATGCCGTAGCCTGTGTTTGTTGTGCCCTAAACCAGATGCCTATGGACAAAAGTAATGAGATAAGTACATAGTGCAGTATACTTGTGACACTTCTTTAGAAGTGCCATTTGAGTGCCAGCCATATGTAGTTTAAGGAATGCTTGGGTAAGAAGTATTTTTATATGTTTAGTTATCTTTCTCATCCCTACTTACCATTTGTTTGTGTAGACCGAGTGGTGCCTCCTCCAGTCATAGAATCATGGAATGTATTGGTTGGAAGGGACCTCTAAAACTCATCTAGTCCAACCCCCCTGCAGTAAGCAGAGACAACTCAACTAGATCAGGTTGTTCAGAGCCTCATCAAACCTTACCTAGAATATCTCCAGGGATGAAGCCTCAACTACCTTCTTGGGCAACCTTTTCTGTCTTTCCACTGCCCACGTGGTAAAGAACTTTTTCCTAACATCCAGTCTAAATCTGCTCTTCTCTAATTTAAAAACATTTCCCCTTGTCCCATCCCTGTGTAGAAGGCTCCAGCACTGGACACAGTACCCCAGGCAAGGTGTTACAAGAACAAAATGGCATAATCACCTCTCTTCATCATGCTTCTTTTGATGCAGCCCAGGCTGTGATTGGCGTTCTGGGCTCCAAGTGCACACTGTTGGCTCATGGCCAGCTTTTCATCCACCAGCACCCCCAAGTCCTTTTCTGCAGGACTACTTTCTAAAACATCATTCCCAACCCTGTACTGATAGTGCAGATTGTTCTGACACAGGTGTAGGACCCTGCACTTGGTCTTGTTGAACCTCATGAGGTTCACCTGGGCCCACTTCTCCATTTTTTCCAGGTCCTTCTGTATGACGTCCCTCTGGTTCATCCATAGCACCACTCAGCTTGGTGTAATCTGCAAAACTCAAAACAGCACATTGCTATGCTACTTAATTTACAGCTAGCACAAAACAGAGTATTTTTCTTTAACTTTGTTTTCTAACAAAATAAGCCCACTATATCTTAAAGCACACATGCAAAATAAATTTCTCAGGTCAATTTGTGCTCTGCAGGGTCCCAATTACATCTCTGTACATGCCCATAAAAATCACTGCATTTTATGGTAATACACTGGGGACAAAGTGCATAGTCCCAGTCCCCAGATAAATCTGCAGTCCTGTGTGAATTGACTTCTGACTGATACTACCTGTCATCTTCTAACAAGATGTGCAACTTGGTCCCACATTGCATTTTTACAAAAGGATTGGTTTTTTGTTTATGACTTCCCTATCTACGAGTATCCATGAACAGTTATGCTATGACATATATGACAGACAGAGGTTGTGCTTTTTGAAACTGGCAGCTGTTATGCTCCTGTTTGAAAGGAGGCTGACTTATCCCACCAGCTTCTGTCTGAATCACCACAGTTTTTTTGTGATTTACACCACACAGAAGTTGTGTGGTGTAAGCTGCACAGGGGGCCCTGTTGGGCTGCCATTTGCAGGGAGAGGTAATATAGATGTGGGCATGTAGCCTTTGTGGAGGAAGAGTAAGACAATAGGCTTCAGAGATGGTTGAAAGATTTTTTTTTTCCAAGGTCCTGAAATAGTCTTTGACAAGTTTGTTGCAGCCCAGGAAGGTCTGAAAAATTGTTTGAACCGAGAATAAGGATAAACAAATGGGGCTGGCCTGGGAAGGCAATGCAGGCAAGGGAAAAAATTCTATTTTGACTCTATTCTCTATTTTGACTCTATTTTTGAGGATTATTTGTTTAATTTTGCTTTGCTTTTAGAAGATTCCTTGTCTAGTTTGGTTTTAAATTAAATCTAACTGTGTAGTTGAAAATCATTTCAGATAAATTCACCTGGAAGAAGAATTGCAGGCCTCCAAGTCAAATTACTAAGTAACTTAGCAGGCTATGGTATAGGGGAAGGTACAAGCAAGGCATCTAGCTCCTTGGCTTGATTTATAAGCGCTGTTGTAAAGATGCATTTTAAATCATATTGAACTCTAAGCCTCAGAAGCCAATGAGACAGGATTTCCCTTTTCAGAGTTGTGTTAATCTCCAAATCCTTCAGTTGTTTCATTGACAGGGTGTCAGGCAAGTTAGCATTACTGATTTTTCTCCATTTCCAGATGCCTGCACTTCTTTAGTTAGATGGTAAAGACATGGAGTGAAAGTGCTACTTTTTTGTGTAAGGGATTTGTGTGGAAATACTTTCTACCATTTTGAAAGAAGGCTTGAAGGAAATATTCAAACTATAAGCCTTATTTATGAATTTGCTTGGGGTTTTTTTAAAGATACAGAGAGAGCAGTCCCTTAGATGGCCAAGTGAGGAAGCAGCAGTGAGGAAGCCTCCCTGCCCACCTGCCTTGGTCTGGCTGCAAAGTTCCTTCCCTAGGCAAGCACTTCTCAGGTTAAGGCCACTGGTCCACAAAGACCAGCTGTAAGAAACTTCCTGCAGGTTCTTGCAGTGAGCCATCTACCCTGTCCCAGACACCAGTGTTCACACCTAGGGATGTGTTGTGTGAAAGCTACTCTGTGGTAGTCCTCTCGCTGCAGGGAACTGCAAAAAATGTGAACCCGTGTGTCATGATTTAGAAAGCTGAACAAAGAGTTACCATCAGGTGCAAACTCACAGTTCCCACCACGGCAGGAGCACCACAGCAACTTTAAATGGGACTGACCCTGCAGCTAGACAACCAAATGGAAGCAAGTAGGCCAAAACCTTGCTGACACTGGCTGCTGCCCAGAAGTGGGTTTACAGGTTTGTTGTGATAATGGTGACTAGTAAAAGTAGTATGACTATGCATGCTCAGAACCTGCAAGGCATGCCCATCCTGCAAACACACATGCTTGTTCGATTGAAGATGATGTTAACTCAGCCCTAATGAGGCCACCAGCTCTCCAGGCCTGCTTTTCCACAAAGCAGGAATGCCTTAAAGAACAGGATTGAGATTTTAGCTATTGGCTTCCCACAACCCATTTGGTTGTGGATAAACTGCAGTCACTGCAACTTCTGTGCAGCTGAGGAAGAACCATATTCCCCCAGAGCAGCATAGGCTAGAGGTCTCAGCCCTGGACAACCATGCACCATCCAGGGCACTGCATCCTCTTTGCAGCAGGATGGAAGGGCAGCACGTTTCAAAAGCCCCTAATAAAGCAAATTCATAGAATCATAGAATCATAGAATTAGCCGGGTTGGAAGGGACCTCAGAGATCATCAAGTCCAACCCTTGACCCACCGGAGCAGTTGCTAGACCATGGCACTGAGTGCCACATCCAGTCTTTTTTTAAATGTCTCCAGGGACGGAGAATCTACCACCTCACCGGGCAGACCATTCCAGTGCCTGATCACCCTCTCCGTGAAGAAATTCTTTCTAATATCCAACCTAAATCTCCCCTGACACAACTTAAGACTGTGTCCTCTTGTTTTGTTGAAAGTCGTCTGGGAAAAGAGTCCAACTCCCACCTGGCTCCAGCCTCCTTTCAGGGAGTTGTAGAGACCAATGAGGTCTCCCCTGAGCCTCCTCTTCTCCAGGCTGAACAGCCCCAGCTCTCTCAGTCTCTCTTCATAGGGTCTGTGCTCGAGTCCCTTCACCAGCCTGGTTGCCCTCCTTTGGACCCGTTCCAGGACCTCGACATCCTTCTTAAACTGAGGGGCCCAGAACTGGACACAGGACTCGAGCTGTGGCCTCACCAGGGCTGAGTACAGGGGCAGAATCACTTCCCTGGACCTGCTGGCCACGCTGTTCCTGATCCAGGCCAGGATGCCATTGGCCTTCTTGGCCACCTGGGCACACTGCTGGCTCCTGTTCAGCTTCCTGTCAATCCAGACTCCCAGGTCCCTCTCTGCCTGGCTGCTCTCAGCCACTCTGTGCCCAGCCTGGAGCTCCCCATGGGGTTGTTGTGGCCAAAGTGCAGGACCCGGCACTTGGCCGTGTTGAACCTCATCCCCTTGGAATCAGCCCAACTCTCCAGTCTGTCCAGGTCCCTCTGCAGAGCCCTCCTGCCTTCCCGCTGATCCACACTCCCCCCCAGCTTAGTGTCATCTGCAAATTTGCTGATGATGGACTCAATCCCTTCATCTAGGTCGTTGATAAAGATATTGAACAGAACTGGGCCCAACACCGATCCCTGGGGGACACCACTGGTGACCGGCCGCCAACTGGATCAGCACCGTTCAGCACCACTCTTTGGGCCCGGCCCTCCAGCCAGTTCCTAACCCAGCACAGGGTGCTCCTGTCCAAGCTGTGGGCTGACAGCTTTTTCAGGAGAATGCTGTGGGGGACGGTGTCAAAGGCTTTGCTGAAGTCCAGGTAGACCACATCCACAGCCTTCCCCTCATCCACCAGACGGGTCACCTGATCATAAAAGGAGATCAGGTTGGTCAGGCAGGACCTTCCCTTTCTAAACCCATGCTGGCTGGGTCTGATCCCTTGCCCATCCTGTAGGTGCTGTGGGATTGCCTCCAGGATGATCAGTTCCATAACCCTGCCAGGCACTGAGGTCAGGCTGACAGGCCTGTAGTTTCCCGGGTCCTCCTTCCGGCCCTTTTTGTGGATTGGCGTGACATTCGCCAACTTCCAATCATCCTGGATGTCCCCAGTGAGCCAGGACTGTTGGTAGATGAAATTCTTCGAATTCTTTTAATTTAGAGCTAACAAAATGTTTTGTTGCAGAATAAATTGCTACCCTACATACCTTGCACCTTTCTTTTTCTCCCATTAGTAAAGTCCACAAGGACTCTCATGCTGATGGAAAGAATTATTCTCATGCGTTTTTAGTAAGGTGCAATAAATTGCACTGACTTAGTTTTTTCCCCTGTTCTTTTCTGCCTCTCACTTCTTGTAGAATTGATTTCAGGACCAAGAATGCAATCACAGCTCTCCCATAGAGGCACAACAGGAAGCAAATTACCTAGGGGAAAAGGGCTAGATAAAAAATTGTGAAATATTTGATTGGACACCAGGAGCACCCATCACTTTTCTGTCATCAGGGTTGCATCAGGCAAGCATGAGTTTTGTCTAGGAACACCATTTGGCTTCTGTCACTGGGGTATTTAAATCCTATCTAGTCTCACACTTCCAATTTTCTCTTTTTAAATTATAAAATGCTTACATTTGTACCTAATTTTGTATTGTTTTGTTCCTTATCCAAAGAAAGGATTCTCTAAAGGTCCATTGCAGTTTCCTTCTCCATAAAGGCTTGAGATGCTTTTATGGCCATTCAGTCCTGGGCACATCAAGGAGATGTGGGCAGGAATTTGAGGAAAGGGAGGAAGGAGAAGCAGCCTGATGGCCTGTTGCAAGTCTGATTAACAATGGCAGGCAGAGCCAGAGGAGTGACAGGAAGGCATCACAAGGGATGGAGGAGTCATCTTGGGCAGCATGGCTGACAGCTTGTGGCCAGAGGTGAGACAGGGATGGAAGGTCAAGCGAGCCTGCCTGGCTGCTGTTTAAAATTACAAAAAAGATATTGACGTGCTGAAGTGTGTCCAGAGAAGGGCCATGAGGATGATCAGAGGGCTGGAGCACCTCTCTTATGAAGCGAGACTGAGAGAGTTGGGGTTATTCAGTCTGGAGAGGACAAGGCTCTGAGGAGACCTCATTGTAGCCTTCCAGTATCTGAAGGGGGCTACAAGAAAGCTGGTGAGGGACTTTTAGAATTTTAGGTAGTGATAGGACTAGGGGGAAGGGATTCAAACCAGAGGAAGGTAGCCTTAGGCTGGAAGTTAGGAAGAAGTTCTTCACCCTGAGGTGAAGAACCATGAGGGTGGTGAGACACTGGAACAGGCCGCCCAGAGAGGTGGTGGAAGCCCCATCCCTGGGAGTTTTTAAGACCTGGCTGGACAGGGCTCTGAGCAACCTGATCTAGGGGGAGGTTTTGATTACAGAAGAAAATTAATTGGACTGGCTATCTGGTCTCTGATTTTACCGGTAGCTCTCACAGTACATTGGCTGAGCATCTCAGTGTGACAAGGACATCAGCAGAATGAAAAGATACCAAGTCCCACAGGTGGAGATGGCAGCCCTTCCAGTTTGCTATGGGTCCAGAAAAGCTCTTGAAAAGTAATATCAGAAATTTAAACTAATGCAGACCTCCAATATGGGTGAAAAGGACTAAATTTTGGATTATCCCTGAACCTAAGCAAAACAAAGCATCCTAGGAAGGCCTCTGTGTAATTCATTGGAGAGACCAGAGAAGGAAGATAAAACACAAGACAGGAAAGCAGTGACCAAGCAGAGGAACAGACTTGGTGTAAATAAACCTTGTGTGAGCTTGTGCTGTCCCAATTAAAAAAATGACAGGAGAAAATTTATCATCCCAATTACTGTATTGGGAACACATCTGGGAAAAAGTGTGAGAAAGGCTAGCTCTCACATTGGCACTGAATGTTTATCTGTGTAGGTCATTTAGCAGTCTTGAAAGGTGCTGTTAGAGGGCAAGATGGAGAGATCAGACACCTATTTACACTATATGTTAAAAAAGAGGGATGGAAACATTTGAAATAGAGCAGTGACATTACAAATCCTTAAGACTAGACTTTTTCCTTACTCTGTTTCTTAGGGGTTTTTTTGTTTTGGTTTTTTTTTTGGTTGGTTGGTTGGTTGGTGATTTTTTTCTTTATTTGGTTTTTTTTGCCCAGAATAAGATTCACATAAACATATTTCTGGTTTATATATTTTGCTGAAAACCAAGTATTTTTGTGTGTGTGTCTATTAATATAAATTAAGCAAGTCAATCTAAAGAGTGCCATCTACTGCTCACGAGAAAAAGCTGCAAGTGTCAGCACAGTGGAACGACGTCCTCTGAAGCTGATTTTGTGGTATTGAGGACTTCGGGTACCTCAGACCATTTTAATTCCTTCTTGGGACTAAATCAAAGACTCAAGACTGGCTTCAGGAGAAATCTCTCAACAATATTAAAGAGGATTTGTTTTCCTCATTCACAGGTTGGCTCTATATTTATCATTTCAAGGAAAGCTTTAACTGGCACTGGTGCATCTTGTATGATTGTACATCTACACCATCCAACAGCTTGGCTGTCTGAAAGCATGGATGTGAGAGGGAATGAATTGCTGTCAATTAGCAGGCTGTAGTCAAGCAAAAAGATTATAAGTTGTCTCCATGCCTCCATTATTCTTCCTTGGCCACTCAAGACTCTGAAGCTTGTTACAGGACAACTCTTCTCAAATTCTCGGTTGGCAAAAGAGCTACTGGGGTTTCCAAGGTGTTTAATTAAAGATGGTCTTCCCTGTCTGCAAAATAACAAATTGAAATATGTAGAAATAAAATATAACATTTTAAGTTAAATCACCGTAAGTTTAAGTTAAAGACACCATAGTGGCTTTCTGTGTTCTGGACCTTTTACAGACAGGTTCAAACTGGGCTCTGTATGACTTTTCAGCTGGCCCTAGGATTGCTTAAGTAGTTGTTAGCCATCTCCTATTGTAATTATGATGATACAATATCATGAGCTACATGTGTGACATAGTCTACATCCATATATAATTAGGAAGTTGCTGTCAGACATCTCCAGTAAAAAGAAAGAACTCTTTGAACAACAGTCCTGGCTCACTGGGGACATCCCAGGTGATTGGAAGTTGGCGAATGTCACTCCAATCCACAAAAAGGGCCAGAAGGAGGACCCGGGAAACTACAGGCCTGTCAGCCTGACCTCAGTGCCTGGCAGGGTTATGGAACAGATCATCCTCAGTGCAATCCCACAGCACCTACAGGATGGGCAAGGGATCAGACCCAGCCAGCATGGGTTTAGGAAGGGCAGGTCCTGCCTGACCAGCTTGATCTCCTTTTATGCTCAGGTGACCCGTCTGGTGGATGAGGGGAAGGCGGTGGATGTGATCTACCTGGACTTCAGCAAAGCCTTTGACACCGTCCCCCACAGCATTCTCCTGGAAAAGCTGTCAGCCCACAGCTTGGACAGGAGCACCCTGTGCTGGGTTAGGAACTGGCTGGAGGGCCGGGCCCAGAGAGTGGTGCTGAACGGTGCTGATCCAGTTGGCGGCCAGTCACCAGTGGTGTCCCCCAGGGATCAGTGCTGGGCCCAGTTCTGTTTAATATCTTCATCGATGATTTAGATGAAGGGATTGAGTCCATCATCAGCAAATTTGCAGATGACACTAAGCTGGGGGGGAGTGTGGATCAGCGGGAAGGCAGGAGGGCTCTGCAGAGGGACCTGGACAGACTGGAGAGTTGGGCTGATTCCAAGGGGATGAGGTTCAACACGGCCAAGTGCCGGGTCCTGCACTTTGGCCACAACAACCCCATGGGGAGCTCCAGGCTGGGCACAGAGTGGCTGAGAGCAGCCAGGCAGAGAGGGACCTGGGAGTCTGGATTGACAGGAAGCTGAACAGGAGCCAGCAGTGTGCCCAGGTGGCCAAGAAGGCCAAGGGCATCCTGGCCTGGATCAGGAACAGCGTGGCCAGCAGGTCCAGGGAAGTGATTCTGCCCCTGTACTCAGCCCTGGTGAGGCCACAGCTCGAGTCCTGTGTCCAGTTCTGGGCCCCTCAGTTCAGGAAGGAGATTGAGGTCCTGGAGCAGGTCCAAAGGAGGGCAACCAGGCTGGTGAAGGGACTCCAGCACAAGTCCTGTGAGGAGAGGCTGAGGGAGCTGGGGCTGTTCAGCCTGGAGAAGAGGAGGCTCAGGGGAGACCTCATCGCTCTCTACAACTCCCTGAAAGGAGGCTGGAGCCAGGGGGGGGTTGGGCTCTTCTCCCAGATGACTTTCAACAAGACAAGAGGACACAGTCTTAAGTTGTGCCAGGGGAGGTTTAGGTTAGATACTAGAAAGAATTTCTTTACAGAGAGAGTGATCAGGCACTGGAATGGGCTGCCCGGTGAGGTGGTGGATTCTCCATCCCTGGACGTTTTTAAAAAGAGACTGGATGTGGCACTCAGTGCCATGGTCTAGCAACTGCAGTGATGGGTCAAGGGTTGGACTTGATGATCTCTGAGGTCCCTTCCAACCCAGCCGATTCTATGATTCTATGATTCTATGATTCTATGAAAGCTGTCTAAGGAATAAAGACTAAAGTGAGCTCTTAAAATGTTTGATATTCCCCTAACTTGAAAGTTTGGGTCATTGTGTATTAAATCAGGATACAAGTCCTCTATTCTATAAAATTGCTTCTTCCTTTGGCAAAATAGGTATCATACAGTCACTCTTAGATTAGGAAATGTTGAAAACTAAAGGCTAGTCATACTGGAAATGTCATATGGTGTTATTGAACCATTATGACTGTAGCTTTAATTTAGTTTCTAAAATATTGTCAAAACACTGACACTTAGATGCTGTCTTTTTTTCCATGATTTTGCAGAACATAAATAACCATCTTATCTCAGTCCTGCCAGCCCAAATAACATGGCACTGAAAGGTGGATATCCACTTGTGTCCAGTCAGGCCTAAATACACCGTGCAATAGGTCTGCTCTGTTTTTTAAAACACACCATCCTCTCTGCTACTCTTGCATGTATCAACCCCTAGAAAACCTAGTAAATGTATAGATCAAACTTTATTGACTTGAGCAATAAAGAAAGAGTCCTGGAGTGTTTGTGTGCAGCAGTCTTCCCCAAAGCTTCTTTTCCATGCAGAGTATTTGGGTGTGGAGCCAGAAAGAGGGCAGGAAGTGGTACAGGAGTGGAGCTGTTCACCACCAATAGCACCCACTGGCATGATTAGCTAGAAGCTAAAGTCAGTATGATTTTTTTCAAAAATCCTGAAAAAAACAGAGGAGATGTTGTTGTCCCTCCAAGAGCTCCACATTCTTCTTTCAGTGTCAGGGATCTGCAAGAAAACACAAAGAAGCACATTGTCTATTTCACCCTGTGAAACGGCATAACAAGGTTAAGCCTTCCAGGAGCAGGTACAAGGGAGTACCTCTCCCAGTGAGTCTTTGGGTCTGGCCAATGTAAAATGAGAGGGGCAGAATAAAACAATAAGTTGGGGTGGGGTGAAAAGACACCCTGCTGGGAGACACCAGCATCACCCGCACTTTTTTTTTTGTGGATATGCTTTTGCCAGAACAGTGACAGGCTGTTGGCAAAGCACTTTGCAAAGCACTGATTCACAGGCCTTTTGATCTGGATTAGGAAATTTAGAAATTGCAGGGGAAAACAACACATTCTCCCTTTCCAGATTCCCAGAATTTTAGCTTCTTGGCTTGGGGTGGTTGCTTTTCTTCAGGGATCTGCTTATCCAACAAAGTTGAGTGTTCAATGATCCCGTCATAAGTGTCCTGTGCAGGAGAAAGTTCAGATCAAGATCACCCTATGATGATTCATTCTAGAAATTGTACCCTGTGGCATCAAGCATTGCTCTGTTGTTTATGGTACACTGGTACACAGTGGTGAGAAAGCAAGCTGCAGAATAAACAGTGAATTCTCTACCACCTTAACTCTGAAGTCCTTCAGCCAGTTGGAGCTGGTTTCAATAGGAAGAAAACCAGCCTGGATGGGGAGAGAAATCCTGTGACACTCAGTTAATACCTTCTGAGGGGATCATTTGATATTTTGCATGTCCCATTTGCAACAACAGAGCAGGTCACTGTTATTTATGGATGCAGTTGCAATGTCTGAGTCACAGAAGGGGGTACGCAAAGGAGGGACTTCATGAAGGAGTGAATCATTCTCTGAACCATCTAAAAATTACAGACAAACTCTCAGCCACTATCCTGCATTCACAGAGACTAAGCTGCTGCATGCTTATCACAACATGTACCTTCTGGTGACTTTCAGCTATCTAAGGAAATGAAAGCTCTACTTGCTTGTTTTATCTCTGAAAGACATCCTTCCAGTCTCCTCATTGTAGGGATTGTTGTATCTGACTTCATCAGGACATTAATCCCAAGCAAATCAATGGTGCAGCTGACTTTTGATTTGTCCTAATGGAGATGGATACACAGAAGACATATGGTAGTCCTTTGAAAATAGCATCAGTGATCTAAAATTACTGAGTGCTATCTTACACAGAAATCATCATGAATCTCTATTTGACCTCAGTCCATCAGACTGTATTTTCCTGACTCAGCTGAGAGCCAGATATTTTAAGGGGACCACGGTAAGCCAGCCAGCTGTAGGAGGCTCCTGGTCTTTACCTCTGGAAATGCTTTGTGCAAGGCTGCAACAAAAAAGTACATAGCGCTCAAAGCTAGTAAGAAGGTCACAGTTTGGGATGGAAAAGAAGGCCTGGATGAAAGAATGATGGAACACGTGAGGATCAGCAACCTTCAGGTTACTACGAGTAAACAGGTTACTACCAGTAAGAGCAAGTTTGTCACTTGCATAGGATCCCAAGGCAAGTCAAAGAGTCAAGAGAATAGGTGCTCAGGCATGGAGAGTGCACGTAGGTCACAACATATATGTTTTAGGAAAGGGTAGCAGACTTTTTCATATGGCTTTATTAATGTCTAACATTTTTTAAATTAACTAGTGTTTCCTGTAAGACTAAGTTATTCATAATTAAAAGCATTGTATAGTCATGCGCATTTTTTCAAGCAAGCCAAAAGGCATTGAGTTAAAGCCACCAGCGTGGCTCTCTATCTTGTTGGCTAATAACAACCACCTCCACACTATTGTGAGAAAAAAGCGGTAGACTTAAGACTCTGTAGAGCAAGTAGTCAGTTTTCCCTTAATTCTCTAGTGTTTTTTCATAGTCAAGTACTAAACCCAGATAGTAACAGACGATGTACAGGTTTTTTCTTAAAAAAAGAGACCAATTTACAATTAAATTATGAAGGAAGGTTTGCTTTTATTGTTTGAAAATGTGATCCTTCTAAAACCAAAACAAAACAAAAAACATTTTTCCAAAAAACAGGCTCTTTCACTTGAGGAAATTCCCAGATGTAATAAAATAGATGTGTACACCAGATTGTCTGTCGCCTGTAACAGATTGCCACTCACCACAGATGTCAAACACAATCTCTTCTGCTTTAGACAGACTGGAACTAGAAACTATGCACCTGAAAAAGATAACACATAGCTGGACCTAAAATATTGACAATGTCTGAAGTACAGCTGTGGGGCACAGAAATTCCGAGACAGTCTAGGTTAATGCCTTGGTTGTTGGTGGGTTTTCTCCACTTCATTAAAAATGGTGATTTGGCTCCCCTTTTGCAACTGAGGACACAGCACCATGCCCAATGTGAAGCACAAGCAGCAGCTGTGCAGGAGAAGGCAGTGCAGGGGAGGGGGAAGGAAGTGGAGAGGAAGGGATTTTAGGACATGAACTCATTCGAACGTTATCTACATAGAAACAGCCAAGAATACATCAGTCTGAGCATCGGTCCTGAAAAAGCCAGATGTGGACTTCTCAGTAAGATGTAGCATGTCTTTATGGGCACACAAATGCTAATGAAAAATTGTTTGAAACATGCATATTTTTAGGATCTTGATATTCCTGTGTTAACTATTAAGTCTATTTGTAATATTCCAAAGAGAGGGAGCTAAATCAAACCCATGATGTTTAACACACGGACTAAATCCTGCCAGGGCCTGGAGCTGCAATCAAATCACTCATCCCTGAGCTTGTCCTGCTGCCATGTAGCACTGGAGCTGAGTGTTCAGGTTTGATTTATCCTTTGCCAGAATCCTATTTATGGCCACAGTGCTAGGCTGAGAATAACAGCTCACCCTGCATTGTCTAGACATGATAGCATCCCCAGCATCTGCTCTGCTTGGGCTAATTCAGTCAATACAAAATACTTCTGGCAGAAAAAACAAGAACCCAGAATAGGTAGCACGTTTATCCTCATAGCTGATGGAACACATATAGGTTATTCTAATAATTTTCCATTAGTAAGTCACAACAAATGCAGCACTGCCTCCATCTACCAGTGCATTGCTTGTTAATGAACATAATACATCTCCCCCCTGACACTGCATTTTTCCAAATGTTCTTTAAGGGGAAGGTTTCTCTATTTTTACTTTTTTTTTCCAATGCAAATCCAGTAGACCTAGTAAGGAAATAAGACAGAAAGGGATTCAGCTCCTGCAGTTTTGTTTTTGGTTTGGGTTTTGGTTTTTTTTGGTTGGGGTTTTTTGTGGGTTGTTTTTTGTTTTGGTTTTTTTTTTTTTTTTTTTTGGTTGGTTGGTTGCTTGCTTGGGTTTGTTTGTTTTTTTAAAGGAATTTATCTATTTGAATTTGCAGATTGAAATTTCGGTAATATTTTTAACAGCACTTCCATATCTAACTTCCGTTTAAAGCAAGAGGGGCTAGGAACATAACCTAGCTTTGGTAAAATTCCTGGTATATTTGCTTTCATCTTTAGACATACAAAATAGGGTACCTAGACTTTCAGGGCCTCTTGCAGTTTCACTTACAAAAATAGTACCTCCCTATAACATGGATGCACTATGAAGAGACTCACACAAAATTATCACTGAAAAGTTCTTAGGTTATCTCTTGTAAAATTAACAGTGTTAATATATACACCTGGTTTATTTTAGAAAGAGCTATTTTAATTCCTTCATAATTTAATCGTAAATTAGTATCTTTTTTTAAGAAAAAAACTGAACATCATCTGTTACTATCTGGGTTTAGTACTTGACTATGAAAAAAACACTAGAGAATTAGGGGAAAACTGACTACTTGCGCTATGGAGTGTAAGTCTACCACTTTTTTCTCACAATAGTGTGGAGGTAGTTGTTATTAGCCAACACGATAGACCTCCTAGCTATAAAAAAATCCATTCATCTGGTTGTCAGGATGGCAGAGGTGAAAGATAAGCTTTTGTTTTCCTCTGCTCAAACTTTGCAGGGATGCAGAGAGCATGCAGGATTTCCTTATCATTCCTTACCAATGCAGCAAGGGATGTTTGCTACTACCCTGTTTATGGTGAATTTGTCCACTTGGAAAGAAATCCCAAATTATTGTGTTTTCTTGACCATTTTTATCCTTGCACTTCAAGAGCTCTTTTCATCCTTTAGCCTTCACCCTTCATACCTTTCTTGAAAGTCATGGCAGCCCTCTGCCAAGTTTTGCTCTTTTTGTCAACACCTTCTGTAGGCCCTCCATGCCCCTAATCATCTGCTTAGTCTTTGAGTGCCTTCACCCCAGATGGAATTTTTCTGTCTTCAACTGGAGGAGTGAGAAAGGTCCCGAATGGTACAGGTGAGTTTTCACCAGAGATTAACACAATGCTTGCCTTTACTATGCAAAGGTTTCAGAAATATCTTTTGTGTTTGTTACAGAGAGTGTTTAGGAATTTCCTAGTGTTTACTAAAGTTAGTGTCTTCAGGTGTTTACCTGTTGTATTACTACTACCTATCTGGAATGCAACACTTCACTGATTGCTGCTTCTTTTCACATTATTGACAGACCAATAAATCACTTGAGTCCCAACTTGCTTTAAGCCACATTGACTGAGCAGGTTTTCCCTGCAGCACTGAGGAAAATAATTAACTGGCTTTGTTGTGCTGATCAATTTATAAAACCTCAGCTAAATATCACTGAAGGAAAGAGTACTGTATACAGAGTAGGGATTGAGACACTGACAACAAATCACCCCAGCAAGATTGTTTGCATCCCTGAAACGCAGAAGGTCTTCCTCCCATGAGACTTCTTGAGTGGTCTATTATGGTAAAAGGGAAAGCCAACATTTTTGCTACTGGAGGTGTTGCTGCAGGCAGCTAAAGACATCCCCAGCTGGGTTCCTATCTGAAATGAGGAAATGTTTGTGTCTGTCTGAACAAGAGTTCTTTCAGGCAAACACCATTATTCACATTGAATGCTATTGCCTCTGCCCAATCCTGGTATAAAGCAAGAGGAATCACCTCTTAGAATCAGCCAGCAAAAAATTGCACACACACACACTCTTTCACCCCTACGTGTACCTACACCTATGTTTATACCTATGCCTGTATCTGTATGCCTATACTGACACCTGTCTCCTGCTCTATACCTATCTATCTCCTGGGTTAGTGCAAACAATTCCTCATATCACAGCAGCACTGTTAAGTCCAATGGTGCTGAGGACCCCAGTTAGAGCTGCTGGTAGGGCAAAGGGAGGAACTGCTGCTGGAGGAACTGCAGCAGCAATGCTCTTGCAAGAGCTGTACGTAAGCAAAGGCAGGAAACAGGAGAAGCTGCGAAGGGACAGCTCACTGTCAATTCATGCAATGTCCTGGGTTGGTATCAAAAGGGAAGGGTGGGCTTTAGAAACAAAAGATAAAGGAATAGTGACCTCCCGAGCCAGGAGAAAAGATGGACTGAAATCTATTTAGAGAGCACATTGAGTGCTTGATAAAGGGCAGTACTGACAAGCTTTGTTCTGCTGGGTGAAGGACCAGTGTCATTTGGCACTGGCTGGCATGTCCATTCATGGGCCTAAATGTCAGTCCCATGCCAATGCTCTCTCCACAAAAAGAGTAGTCTACACAATCTGTAACACCCCAGGAGCTGCTACAGCTCCTGTCACTGTCATAGTTACCCATGAAGTCACACCACATACATAAAAATCAGAGACTTGCAGAAGTCTCTGCAGCATAGGCTACATTTCAGAGAGCTCTTTGGGTATCATCTGTTTTCCTGGCCATACAACCAATCTCTCTTTTTACTATTCCTGCCAACATCCCTGTTACATTGATTCCATGCACTGATACAAGCAGTTAATGCATTACATTACTAGAAATCATCCCCTTTGTGATTCTTCTAATTCACTGTTTTTACCTGTCATGCTGGTGAGAAGTTGGGATACAAATATTGCTTCCACCTCTGATTTCCCACCAAGACTACAGCAAGAGTTCAGTAATTCAGTCTGCTACAAACCTCTGAAGCAATCAATTGTTCAGGTGACAGGTCTGTGGTAGAGAAGAGCAAATTTCCTAAGGCATGAGGAGAGCTACTGTCTGGTGGCATTCTTTGTGATACAGCTAACAAGAATGCTTGACAGTGTTAGCATTAGTGAGTGGCTACAAAAAGTGCAGCAAGTTCACTAAAGGTTACCATATTTGTGCAGTATTCTTAGAATGCCTTTTTATTCAGTATATGAATCTGGCACTGCCTGTTTTGCACACGCAAAGGTTGCTTGCCTTTATGAAGAACAACGTGATCTCTGCTTTTACCTTATGGTAAACATTCACAGTACAAGAAGCAATAGAGCATTAAGAGTACACTGGTGTCTTTGGGGAGGCTTTGAATTTGGAAGCACAAGTGATTTCCCTGTTAGTTTGTGCAAACGTTCATGACTGTGAGCCCTAGACTAATTAACCAAACATTCTTGTCCAAAACTCTGAGGAAAATGGATCTAACACAAAAATCAATAAACGTTCAATACAGCCATACAACCTTTAGCAGAAACAAGTATTATTACTGCAATACAGTCTCATACAGGAACATTACTAGCAGTGATTGAATTGCTTTCTTTAAGTCTATGCTGTCAAAGTGACCAAAAATTGGCAGCCTTGATGCTACTCATAAAGACCAACAAACCAGCACTAAAGTACTTGATACCACTCAAGCACTTAATCTCAGTTTTGCTTGTTTTGAGACTGTAGCTACATCGGGAAAGAAAATTGAAAGACAGAAGGGGAGGGTATTTTGTGGTTCTGGTAATACATAAGAATAATAAAGATTGCAGTCAGTGTGTGTTCCTTACATTGGCCTTCATAACACTGCTCTTTCTCTTAGCACTCACAACAGTCCTTGCTTGTTTTGGGAAATTATTAGATTAAAAAAAAAACAACAGCAAACTGTAGTTTGGTAATCTCAATTTATTAGCAACCTTGACCCTGCAAGAAGCAGGTCCCACCTCCCAGCTGAACAACTTAATAGCTTCTCACTCTTTTTCACTTCTGCAAAGCACAAGAAGGCTCATACTAATACAACCAAAGACAGGACTACATGGGAAGAGCATTCTCCTGCTAAGTGGGCCAATTTATAGATCCTCTCAGAGAAAGAAAAAAAGCTAAGACAATGCTCTCACTCTGAGAGAGAAGAAAACAATTCAGTTTCTAGTACTTGTACATAAACTTCCGTTTCAGGTCAAACAAAATGCTTTGAGTCCAACAAACTGAAGATTTAGGAGGGAAAGGGGGACAGAAGGAAAGAAAAAAGAGCATATAGAATTATTTCAGCTGGAAAAAATGTGAAAATTTGCCATGATCTGTAACAATTTCTGAAAACAATTATTCACACAGACCTCCTCTCAGAAAATTATTAGTGTGAATTTAATAAAAAAGAGGTAATACAAGGCATTCTTCCTTAAATTGGTTAATGCCAGGTTCAAATATAAAACCCTTGGTAGAGCTAGAGAGACTAAAACTTCTGAGAAAGCTGTTTGGCTAAGCAACAGGCAAAGTTTTGTCTGGTTTCACAGGGGTAAGACAAGAGTCTTCATTGGCTTGCAGTGGTATTTTTGGTAACACCAGACATGAAAGAAAGCTTAAACGTATCTTTTTAAGGACAAAACCAGTAGGAAAAAATTTTAAACTGTATCCTGGAAGTTGAAGAATATCACTGATAATCCAGTTTACAAAAATGTATGAGATGCATAGAAAATCTCTTGTAGTACATGCTTCTGACACACAAAACCACTGAAGTTGGCCTCTGAGTCTCCCACATATTTGGAAAAGGTTTGAGACGTGAGGATATATGACTGAGCACCCAGTCTTCTGACAAAAAAAATACCATGCACTAAGGGGTCCTTATCCACTATATAAATGCAGAGTATCCAGAAAATTCCATGCCTCTTCACCAGGTTGCAAAACAATTTTTAAACACATTGTTCTGACTTGCAGTTAGAATAACCTTTACTGAAGCATGCACCTAACATACATCATACAAACTCCCTAGAAGTTTGTAAGAAGTTTGATTACATTTATCAGAACCTCATAATTCTCACTCAGGCATTCTCACATATGCTTTGGAACAAATTTTAAGTGTGTGAGATGTGCACACCATATTTATAGTAATTTCAGTATAAATCCATCGTATTCATGTACATCTTGCAATACAAAGAATTCCAGAGGTGGGGGCACCCCTTAGCTATAGCCATGTAAAAATATTACCTGTGAAATTCTGGCTTTCAGGTTCAAAAATGGATTTGAGAGTAAGTCTATTAAATTTCTGAGGAGCCTTCATCAGTTCTCAAGGAAGAACAGTGAAGAAAGTGTGCTGCTCTCAATATAACTGCTTTAACCCATAGAGTTAAAAGCAGATGCTACCAGGCTCACTTTCACATCATCAAAACCCTGGCTGTATCAATCAGTCTGTACCTATCCAGCACATTGTTGTGAGAAAACAAAACAACAAAAAAACATTCTGAGTTTAGGAAACACTACTCAAATTCTTTTTGCATGTTTATCAGGAGATTTATCAGGCTAGGAAGGAGAGTTGCAGTGCCCTATCCACTAGGACAGCCAAGTGAGATGGGAATGCTCCAGTCACCCATCTCCAACTCACAAGCAGAGTGCAGTTCCTATCATTGCCTTAGTGCTGAGTCTGCTCTCAAGACCAGTGGCTTGCTAAATCTCCTCTTTCCCTTCTCCACCTAGACTATATCCTGATAATCTCTTCCAAATTCAGCAGATTCTATTTAATGAATTAATTTTAGTTTCACAGGTTGTTCCCTCAGAGTACCATTTTCCCAGATCTTTCAAAGTGCAAGATTATTTGTTAAAGCTGCACGTATTCAGTGATTTTCTGTATCTAGATGTATTCTAAAGGATAAATTATCCAAGAATAACTCTTTTGGGGTTTTTTGGCTCTGCTTTATTATTACCTCAAACAAATAGTATTTACATTTTCTTAGTTGTCACAGCATCTGAAGAATTTTCCTGGGAGAAAGTAAATAGCAGTCTCCATCACTTTCACTGTTTGTTTGCATACTTAAAAAATTGGACAAAGTAACCTAGATGAAAATTATACTAGTTAATGTTCTTATACCTGTGAATAAAATCAGATGTGCAAATCAGATTTTTGCTTCGTATATTAATTCATTGAGGACTGAAAATATTTGGTAGATATATTTAGTTGCATATTGTATGTAACTTTAAAACCCTGCTATAATTAATCAAATAAATTTATTGGTTAGTGAGAAGCATATTATCCAGTGTAAGCTATAGTACAAATTTTACTGTCTAGAATAGTTTTGGAAGAGGTCTTCAACTGTGACTTCTAGAAGTCATTCTCTTTTTGTGAGCCCACTGAGCATCTGAAGGACTTCAAAATACTAAATACCTTACCACTGATTAAAAAGAATGGATACACTCAGGAATCTCTGTAGCATAGTTTTTAACCTTTAAGATAAATACAAGTTTAGCAGTGCCCTCTCTGCATTATCTATCTTCTCATTGTACATTCTCTATGAAAAGTAGTAACAATCTTGGCATCTTCGAGAACTTTGCATACAGGCTAGCTACTGTCATAAAGGAATTTTCTTTATCTAGTTCTTCAGAGCTATTATTGACAAGCTGTAGTCTAAAACGGAGTGTTTTATTGGGGTTTTTCATTTGTTTTTCCTTTTGTGTCAGCATCATAATCAAAGAAATACTTGTTTATGTTCAAGCTGGTTGTAGTTTATGTTAGAAAACACCATATAGTTTTTGACCATTCTCTACTTTTGAATATCCTACAGTCAGTAAATTCCAAAAAGCAACTTTTCACGTTGTTTGCTTAAACACTTTTGCGATATTTCTTCTGTTTTTCATTTTGTTTTGTTTTGCAAGCCTGAGTTCACTGGAAGCACAACGGCACTCATATCTGACAAGAAATGTGGCAAAAACCTGGCTAACACCTAGCCTTAGCCTGTACTCCTGGACATACCGAGGAGGTAATACAATTACTGTTTTCAGACAGTCGTGGTAGATACAACTAGCAGGGAATGTATTCCTTCCCATCCAGCCAGCATCCCCCTTATAGTACTAATAAACTAGAAGCCACTGCACCCCTTGTCTTTCAATGACTCAGGCTTTTCCTCTTTGCCAAGGGAGCTTCCTGCTTACATCAACAGCAAACACTGTCATGATAATTTTCTTCCTTGATGTGTGTTGATTCACTGCTGATGCAACAAGGCCTGCAATTTTTTATGAATTATTTTATTGTTTTAAAAACAATATTGTTTTTAAAACAGGTTGTTTTAAAAACAGGTACTTCTCAGCAGCACTGAAATCTCACTTCAGTAGAAACTGAGTGGATTTCTCTCATGTCTGTCCTAGTAATTTGGGCTGCCTCAGTTTAGGGGAAGATTTTCTCCTTTCATGTGAAGTACATCAATTCCACTGGACAATTTTAAATGCCATCCTTCTATGATTAATTTAGTAATATTTATTTTGGCATTCAATTCCCTTTTCTCTCTGTGACCACTTATCCTGATATCGAAAGCCTTTCAATGGATGTATGAATGAGCCCTCTTACAGGCTATGTCTAATCATCTAATGAGGAATTTTTAAGGCTTGAATTTTCAGAGTGCCAACCAAGCAATCACCACCATGAATAAAATCAGAAAACTGTGCCATGCCTCTTTAAATTGTACAAAAATCATAATGCAGCCCTAGGGAAAATACTGAAATAACTATCAATATTTCAACACTCTGAACTGTCAGGAGCTCAAGCTTTTATTGCAGTTAATCACAAATGCAAAAAAACACAGTCTCAGTGCAGGATGCTGATAATTCAGACCTTCTTTCTACCCCTATTTTCTTCCCTTCCTGTCATTTCCCTTCTAGTTTTCTTGCCTATCCATGGATCTATCATCACCTTATTTTAATATTTTAAAAAATGGTGGGTTTACCTCTGTGTAAATAAAACTGCTGTAAAATACAGCCAAAACTTACTTTCCAAGACTGAAGGATTAGCCCTTTTTTTTTTATGATCAGTCTACCCTCCTTTGGATTTAGTTCCTTTATCCCATGGATTATTTTGCTTGCCCTCACTCTCCCCAGTCTTTTAATACACCATGCAGAACTGGCTGTGCTGATGCAGCATTGAGCATGACTAACACAAACTCCCCTCTAGGACAACTCACATACGTTAGCAAGCCAGAAATTTAGCCACACCTAGGAATGGTATTTGCAAAGTATGTCTACATGGGCAAAATTAATATAAGCATTACAATGACATGACATCCAGTTGACTGAGACAGTGTCCCTCCTATTAAACCAGTTCCTCTGATGGTGCTTCTCATGTGCTTAGACAGCAATTTCACTAGAAGAGCTGTGTCAATGACTTTGCTTGTGTCCATTTCAGTAGGCTATGCTGTAGTAAGGCATTATTATACAGGGAAATAGTTTTTCAAGCACTTAAGTGACTAAGGATCATTAGCTTTGAGAAGGACAGTTTTCAAATATGGTGTACAGCTGGTGGAACCAGAATGCAAGTGAAACATTCTTCTGTTTCTTCCTATTGCTTTCCTGTTTCTCTTTCCCTTCCTATAAAGCTATTGAATTTTCTGGGTTGACTTCTTTACACTGATACAGAGGATAAGAACTTTTTATAAATGCATTTGAGTTGCTTTAAATGTATTCCATTATAATTCAGATCAATCTGAATTCATCTTGGCAGGGAAAATCAGCATGGTTTGTGAGAGCATGCTGCAGAGCACAATACCAAGGACAGAGAAATCTTGTTCTTTTCCTTAGCAGCACAGTTCTAGCAATACAATTCCACAGTCTGCCAGAATAAATAAAGCAGAAGTGACTCAAAACAGTGCTTTTCTTAAAAGTCTTAAATCTGGTATGATTTTTGCATTATTTATTTCATACTGGTACAAAGAAAAGCCAACTGTCCATCTTGCAAGCTACATAAAAGTGATGCAAACATGCTATTTATTTTGTATTTTATCACAATAAATTAATTACCTACACTGGGTATTTCTGCCTAAATTTGTCCATAGGTTGCAAGCATGTTTGTGTAACTAGCTGCTTCTCCCCAAATCAGTCAGACCAAATACCTTCATACATCTTCCAACCAGGACACAGCTGAACAAGAAAACTGCCTTTCTTTCAGTTTCTACCCTACTCTTCTCTCTGCAATATTGTTTTCCAAGTTATTTTCTTTATTAAGTTGAAATTCACAGGTACAGAAATATCTGTAGCATCACTTCAACCACCATCAAAGTTTTCAGAGTAATGTTCACCTCGCGGTAATAACCCTTGATGTGAATAATTCAGAGGAGAGCCTGGCAGCTGGGTTGACACAGCCGTCCCATCCATTTGGGCTCCGAGGTGCCGTATCCTGAGGCTCAGCATGTCCGGGACTCGCTACCAAGCCGCGTTTCTCAGCAATACAAAAGCTGCTTCCTAGTTATGGATGGAGGAAATTCTTATCACGGCTAACAGAGTCACCCTACAACCCATCTGACGGCTCCTCCGGCCTTCGACTGAATCTGCGGAGGGTGCGGGGCTTGTCGAAGCGATGGCCTCTCGGGCAGGGTAGGGACGGGGCAGCAGAGGAGATGGCAGTCGCCTGGCCGTCCCTCTCGCCACCGACTTCCCAGCAGGCAGGCAGGCAGGCTCCGTGACGGGGAGCCCAGCCCCGGTAACCCCGTTTCGGGAGGGGGCGGCCGGGGCCCTCGGCAGCCCCAGTGCTGCTGGGCAAAGCCCCGACCTGCGCCAGATCGTTTCTTCGGGGCATGAGGGAGCAAGCGGCCGCTCTCAGGTCACCCGGAGCTCCCCCGGTCCCCTGCAGGCACCGAGAGGCCCCGAGGCACTGCCGCCCCGGTCCCCTTCCTCCCCTTTTTCCTCCCCTCTCTCTGACCCCCCCTTGCTCAGCACCCCTCGCCCCCCTTCTAAGACGGGGAGGCGGCGGGAAGTCTCTTACACCGTGGGCGGACGCAAAGCCCCCCCCCCGGCACCTCCCCGCTGACCGAGCAGCCTTCCGCCGCCGCGGGCAGGAGCGGAGAGGGGCGGGCGGTGCGGAGAGGGGCGGTGCGGGGAGGGGCGGTGCGGGGCGGTGCGGGGCGGTGCTTCCACGTTCTCCCGGCCGCGCGGGAGGGAGGGAGGGAGGTGGCGGCAGATCCGGGCCTGGCGGAGGCGGAAGGGGCGGGCGGACGCGGCCTGACTCTGCGGGACGCGCGATGCTGGTGAGTGAGGGGAGGCCGCGGTGTTTGTGTCGCAGTGAGGCCGGTCCGGGCCCGGCTCCGGTTCTGGCTTTGGAGGAGGTGGCCCTACTGGGCCGAGGCCGTGCGGGCACGGTGGAGCGGGGCCCGGCACTGAGTCACGCCGTGGGGAGCGGGAGCGGGGGGAAAGGGAGGCCAGGCCCGGCCTGCCCGTCCGCTCGCCTTTTTTCTCCCCGGCGCGCACCTGGCTCCGGAGAGAGGGAGGCTCTTGTCTGGCCCCCTCGCAGATCCGGCGCTCGGAGCCTCGGCTCGGGTCGGAGAGGGAACGCCACGAAGTGCGCACTGAAATTTGCATCGTGTCTCCCCCGTTGGGGGCGCCGGGAACCCGCCTCGGCTCCTGCCCTGGCCCCGCCGAATTTACCGGCCTGACCGCTCTCTCTCTCCCGGCCTGTGCCGGATCGAAGCTGCCCCGGCGTGGCTGGGGCCTCCTCGGTGGCTGCCCCTTCCTTTCTCTTCCCTTCCGCGGGCTCTCAGACCCCGGCCCCTCGGGCCCGTCCTCCCGCGCCATCGCTGTCCCCGTTGGCCTCGCTCGGCACTGCCCACCCCAGACATCCTGGGCCCTGCTGCTTTCAGGCCTCTGCTCTCTTCTCACCATGACCTTTCGTCCATAACCTCCCTAGGCACTGCTTTTGGGTGTTCACCTGCCTTCTGGCCTCCCTACCCCCTGTGTCTCCTCCTTTTTACCTGCTCATATCTCAGCCATCCCCAGAACCCTAATGACAATTACGTAGGTTTAGCAGCTGTTTAATTGTACCTAGAGAAATGGCCTCGTGTTCCCAGCACCATCGTGGCTGCTGGGGGGATATTTCCCAGAGCTCCTCCTTGTCACCTTCTCTAAGCTTTTCTCATTGTCAAGGACTGTGCACCAGGCTTCCTCTTGTTGCCACCTACTGCTGTGGCCTTACCAGAGAAGGTGCCCTCTGTAACCTTTTATCTCTGTGCTTGTGCATTTATTGCTTCCATCCAGATGACTAGGCCTGTAAATTTTGTCATTACAAATAATCACCTCATTTGTTCCCTGGTAACTTAGCCACTGAAAGCTGTGTCCTTAAAGGGTTTCTTTTCCCATTCTTCTTATTTCCTCTTCAAATTACAGTCCCTCACCATCCTTATCCTGCTGTTACCTCTCCCCTTTCATTTTTTTTTCCTCCCATTAACTATTTCCTTCACCATGTTGGGCTTTTTTGCTTTTTAGGGTTCTTTCCCATCTGATCTTGTGTTCCTGTCATTAAAACCTTCCTTGTGATCTCACCTAATACTCTTTTCTTTCCTTTGTAGACTCACATACTGTCTCCCCTTCTTTGTATTTAAATCCTTCAGCTGTGCCTTTGAGAAGGAAGGAATTTAACCCTATCTATACTTGGCAGTTAGCACTAGGAGGACACAGATTACTTACCTGTTTTAATTTATTTTGTTTTCATTTCTTTTGTTACTGACTTCCTTAACAGCCTTTCCCCCAGTATATGTATTCATATATAATCATATGCCTCCCCCCTAATCCACTAATGCTAGTCTGGGGGGGGGGGGGGGGGAGGGGAGGGGGAAAGCATCTCCTGGAAATCCTTTTGGCAGGACTACAAGGAATGGTCCATGAGGTCCAGAAATACCTCATGGCTGTGTAACTTCAAGTAGCCCATATATTGTGTGTACTGCTGTATTGCAAATCAATATTTAGTTTATACGGAGACTGTTTGGGATGCATCTGCTTTGGGGAAGTGTTGTGATACTTCATAGGTACCCTGGCGTGTAGTTTTTACTCCAGAGATGCTCACAGTAAACTCTGGTTGTGGTTTGTATTGATAGTTTGGTGTCTGTGTTGCACTGACACTTTTTTCCTCTGCTGGTGACTACTAGGAAGAAGTCCTTTCCCTCTGCTTAGTGACTTCTCTTATTACTCAGTGTTGATTGCCAAAACTTTTTATTTTGTATCTTTCTTAGTTGCCTTGGTTCTTGAGATTGGTTAGTTTTCCCAGTCATATCATCCCCATGTATTTGACATGCCACTAAAACACTGGATGTTATTGTCCCATGGAGGCACAGAGAACATACTTGGTTTGGGTAGTAATTTATACACCTGACTCTAGAATCCAGGTTTGGTGCCTAGCATTAACAGCTTATTTTCTCAGCTGATGCAGATCCTAGGAACTTGACAACACCTCAGAGCAACTGGACTAGGCTTCTGATCTGAATTACCCCTGTGGAAGAGATTTTCCATTGCCTGTCCAAGGATTGTGTGGAGAAGAGTTTCTTAGTTTAGGCATATTGTTTGTTAGTTTAGGCATATTGTCTCCTGCTTCTTGGCTGACAAAACAGTTGTGCTGGTTTAACTCAATGGTTTTTTCTTCCACCTTAGTCCTTTATACACTGGTTTGAACTTGCCTTGTAACTTGGGCCTGTTGCTTAGACTTTTGGTGTGTGAAAAAAACAGATTACTTTAAATAATTCAAATTAATTTAAACTAAATTGATGCACACCCTAATTTGGATACTGAGTTGGGGATGGCTTTTTTGAATTTAGCTTGTACTTAGTCTTGGTGCAAGGTCTTACATTCTAGCTGTGTTGTTATGAAAACAATACTGAGTACTCTGGGAAAGTTATCTTGGATACTTCGCTTAAAAATTGTTTTGTCACAAGTTCATGTTAAGATCTCAGAGTACTGCTTTTCACATGTTGTGTTTCACAATTATTTCTCTAGGGCCAAGATTAATGATGAGTCACATCCTGGGTGTGAGTGGCTGCCTGAATTAGCTATACCTGGGGTCTTCCCTCTTGCATTGAATTTTGTTTTAATTTTTTTGTTTGCTTTTAAGTTTTAAAAACATCAGCTTTAGAGAGGGGACTGACACTACTCCTAACATAAAAAATATGTATCATGATTGTGAAGTGGTGGAGTTGTGTTACAGGTGGATACCAGTGTCAGGTGTACTGCACTTTTCAAGCAGGATTTTATAATTTGCCAGGGGCAGAATGAGATGAAACTGTCAGGTCACTGGATCGACTGTGAGGTGCAGCATTTCTTCAGCATGGCTCTGCCGCTGTACTGCCTGTGCTGTCCGACAGGGTCTGTTTGCCTGCATCAGGAGGAAAAGGGGGTGGTGTTCCACTTGGATTAGCACGCCAGAAGGACATGCTTAGGCAGTCCCAGAAGCCTCCGAGTCGATACAGTCTTCCAGCTGCTCAGAGCTGCAATAAAGAGTGTGGAAAATTTGGTCTTGGAAGTTCTGCATGTACTTCAGGAATGCCTGAACTTGCTTTGAACAGGATACTTAAGTGCTAGCATTGTTTTTTGCAAGAGCAAACTAGTAAAAAGTTTTTTAATTAGTGTATTTTTCAAGATGATCTTCATGTAAATAAGTGTTTATTGGAAGCAATTTTTAAAGGCCTTTTTAAAAGTTGTAATCTATACAGAGTGCAACCTTAAACTTTTTTTTTTCCCCTCACAATTGCCATGCAGACCATTGAATTTCCCTTACTTGCTAAAGGAGCATTTTCACTAATGAAAACGCAAGAAAAACTGTAGCTGTTGGGAACGTATAGAGAGCTGTTGAGCTTGCTTGCTGTTTTATTGTAAGAGTTCCAGATTTCGTAGTGGAAGAATTACAGATTGACTACTGTTGTTTCTACAACTCAGCAGTTCAGTCCTGTTACAGACTAAATGACTCCTGGTTATAAAGTTGCCCTGAGCTGATTGCCTTTGTACGGTGCTGTAACTTCTAACCTTTAACTTAACTACAGAGGTGGAACATTGTCAGATTTACATACTTAAGTTATCCAGCATGGGTAGTTACATGAGGTTAAATCAGGGAATAGTTGCAGTACAGCTGCTAAAAAAAGCACTAGTTCAGGAAATAATGTGTGTCCCAGTGAGTAATTTGCTTTTTGCCCACAGATCCTGATGCCACAACAGTGAACTGTTGCATGTTGCTACCCCACCTCTTATAAATAATACAGGTCAAAATGAAATACTTTTTTTAAAAAAAAACAAACAAACCCAAATATCTATTACATTCCCCTTTACTTAGTATAATATTTTAAAAATGTTCTTAATCTGTGAATCTTGGAAAAAAAAAAAAAAAAGATTGAAAGCTACTGTGAAAATAGGAAAATAATAATTTGATTTTGCACTTCAGGAAACTGGTACAGTGTAATATGTCAATTTTTTCCAAAGGTGAGATCTCTTGCTCTGTAGCCTCAAGATTTTCCTACCTCCTTTGCCAATTTTATCATGCCCTTGTAAAAGGAATCATAACCAGCAGGTGAAGGGAGGTGATTCTCCCCCTCTCTTCTCCTTTCATGAGACCACACCTGGAGTACTGCATCCATCTCTGGGGTACCCAGCACAAGACAGACATGGACCTCTTAGAGCAGCTCCAGAGAAGGATCACAAAAATTATCAGAGGGCTGGAAGAAAGGCTGAGAGACTTGGGACCATTCATCCTGGAGAAGAGAAAACTCTAGAGGAGCTTGTTAAGGCCTTTCAATACTTGGAAGGGGCTTATAAGAAAGATGGTAAGAGGCTGTTCACCAGGGCATGTGGTGATAGGACAAGAGGCAATGGTTTTAAACTGGAAGAGGGTAGATTCAGATTGAATGTAAGGAAGACTTTCTTTACTGTCATGTTGCTGAGACACTGGACCAGGGTGCCCCAAAAAGTTGTGGATGCCCCTTTGCTGGAAGTGTTTAAAGCCAGGTTGAATGGGGCTTTGAGCCACTTTATCTGGTGAAAAATGTACCTTCCAATGACAGGATGTTGGAACTAGATATCTTTAAGGTCTTTTCCAACTGAAACCATTTATGGTTCTTGAATAAACAGTATAACTTTGTTCTTCCAAAAACTCAGGTAAAAGTAATGTGTTTTCCTTTTCTTCCCCTTTTGTTCTGGATTTGGAGCCTAGTGGGTACAAGGCATTTCTTGACTCTTGTGCTAAGAATTAGAGGATCAAATAAATTTTCTTTGGGATTTTTGTAGTTATGCAGATTTGAGTATCAATACTGTTGATTTCTGTTGTTCTTTAGAAGTACATAAAGGTGACAAAAATGCCCCTTGTCTTTGGATTTTATTTGATTTGCTCTACTTAATGTTGCTTCATGTCTCAAACTTAGTGTTCCTGTAAGGGAGATATGGAAACATTTTATTCATATATAGCATGGTGATCAAATGTTTTTGCAGCATGGGCAGCTTCTTACTCTGCTGTAATGTCAGGTACTGATCTTTTGAAAACACGTATGCTTATCCCATTTTCATGGAGACAGTGGTGATTTTGTTGCTAAATTCATTAATAACTTAGGTAAACAAAAGTTATTTTTTTAAATTAAAAGCAGGGAGGTACAAGTGTTTTTCTACTAGGAATGCAATTACAGCCATAGCTGAACTCTTCTAAAGCTTCTTGTTTGTATTTCTAATTTACATCTGGTGTGACTTTGCTTTTTATTGCTCTGTGTGTTTAAGGCTGGGCAATAACTTGATGTTGTGGCCTTAGTTCACCCTGTTTTCTCTGTAATTTAAACTTAATTTCATATGTAAATTTGGAAGCTCCTCTAGTCTCACAGTAGTTGAGACTGTCATCTGGAAGTTTTATCTAAATTTTGGAGTACTGAATTGAAGGGAAAAAAGACGGTTGTTAGAAACAGTTCTTGCTTTGTTAGCTGCTAGTCTTTCCATCTTGTTTTTCGTGGTGATGATGTCTTCAGCAAACATTCTGCTTGCTTCTGGGTAGCCAAAGGAGATTTCCATTGTACAATTGAAAATACTTATCTAAGATTTATGCAATTTTGTAAGAAAATACTGTTACTTCTTTTTTCAGAAATAGCTTTGGAAAAGTCTTTTATCTATGCAATTGTGACTTTGCTGGAATACCACCACTAATAGTAGTATCTCTATACATACTTAAATAATGATTTTTATTATATTCTAATGCAGGCTTAGCTCTAAAACTTATTGTTACAAGCTAAATCAACAAGAAGCAGCATTTAAGTGTGTCTGTTAGGGATGTGCATCAATTTGAACTTTTAAAACATTTAACTAAACTGTTCTGTTTCTGTACCAGGCATGCCTGTTGTAGTCATTAGAGGTTAAAATGATAAAAAATTTGCTGAAAATTACATTGAAGTTACGCAGAACTAACCTCTTGTGAGGTATAAAGTCTTTATTATGAGTTAGGACTGCTAGAGTTCACATTTTGTGAGAAAAATCATTTATGGATCCTTTAATGAGAAAGTTATAATTCTTTTTATTGCTGGCTGTGGAAGTGACTAGTTACACCTTGTAAATGTTTAGGCATCTGGAGTGAAATATATAGAAGTTGCATGGTTCATTGTAACAGTGTTTGTACCATTACCCTACCATAGCAGGAATCCAGTTCACTAGCAGACGTATCTGTACAGCTACTGTACACCTGATTTTAATAAAAGCAAATAGGTTATCTTTCACAGGGTAGTGATTTTGTCATAAGCAGGAAATGAATGTAACTGCAAGAGTACTTACTTTCAGACTGGTTTTACTATGTGATAGTTGAAATGCTGACAACTTCTGAACGAAACATTAGCATGAAGGTGAATATAGGAGGAATCTTCGTTATTTAAGCCATACTCTGGTGGTTTGAAAATGTCACTGTCTGCAAGAGGAGTTGGTGGAACCAGAGTTTTCACTGATAAATTGAAGTGGTGAAGTCTGTTGCCTTCATCAGTTGAGCTCTTGCAAAAGTAACAAGGTGAAAGATGCTGTAAAATTAGCAGGCTATTGGGAAGAGATTCCAGACAGAATTGTTTTATGCTTGTTAATAATGTTAGTACTTTTAAAAGTTACTGATAGGAATCACCACCTTCCAAGAGCATGGGAAAACTTTGTATGGAAACAGTAGTACAGGTGAAAATTCCTAACAGGTATCAGTATGAAAGTGTATGTTATGGTGCACAGTGACTCCCCAATGCCACCTTTATCCTGACTCTTCCTGGCCGATTCAAGAAATCACTCTTCATGTGGTGTTCTTCCAGGCTTATTTGCATTTGCTTTTGTTGTTGGGTCTTGTTGTTGAGGTTTTTATGGGTTTTGTTTGTTTTTAATTCAGCTTGTATACATGATTTAGGGCTAGAGAGCAGGAATACTCAAGGCACTTTATCTCATGTAAGCCTTTCTTCCTTCTCTTCAGTGCACTTCTATCTCAACTTAATTCTTTTTGCACTTAGTGCTGCTCTTTTTCTGGTCTGCAGGCTTCTTTTTTTTCCAAGGTTTAACAACTGAGCATAATCAGTGTTTTAAGAAGGTATGAAGCTTATCACTGGAATCCCAGTTAAAAAACACTGTAGGGTCTGTGTCCATTTTGTGTCACAGGAAAATCTGAGACCTCAGGTTATAAAGTACATGTTCAGTTTAGGAGTAGTCTAAAAATGTCGTACAGCAGGATTACTTGGACAGAAAAATGTGAACTGTCTTAAAGATGGCCAAACAAAACCTGGAAAGTTTTACCCATATGGTAGTGTTAAGGGTATAGTCCCTTATATTATTTTCAAAATTCGTTGATGCAGTAAGACTAGCAGGAAACTTTTCGTGTTGGTTGGGCTGTTAATACTGGCAAAAGTTTACTAAGGCTGCAAAGGGAGAGTTTGCTTATATGGATACATCAGCAAACCTCATCCAGTCTAGAGGTAGTCTGTTTATTAAGCAGCACAAATACTGTGTGTTTTTTTGTTTTGTGTAAGCTATTGCATTGCTGTAAAATTATTCTTAAAAAAAGGTGTAAAAATTGCAATACCAAGTTCCTTCTGTTTATAGTTTAAATTTGAAAAATGAAGGTGAATTTTGATGTCTTTCTAGCTGTGAAGAACACATCCAGGCTTTTTTATTTTTTTTAGCTGGCAACGTTGTCACTGGTATATGAATTAATGTAGGGGTGTACCCCTTTATAGTGCTTCAGATATACTGATCAGAGCAGTAGCACATAGAGGGGGTATGGAGAGAACACAGAAACCCTGAATGAAGGGCTTTACCTCAGGGAGGTCAAGTAAGAAGTGCTCAAATCTAACACCAGTTTTACACAAATTAGTGTTAGACTGCTGGCAGGGCAGATTGACCTGTCTTTGCTTATAGGCTAAGCTGTTTTTAAAAAGTGCTGCACAGAATTTCTGCCCCTGTACTCAGCCCTGGTGAGGCCACAGCTCGAGTCCTGTGTCCAGTTCTGGGCCCCTCAGTTCAGGAAGGAGATTGAGGTCCTGGAGCAGGTCCAAAGGAGGGCAACCAGGCTGGTGAAGGGACTCCAGCACAAGTCCTGTGAGGAGAGGCTGAGGGAGCTGGGGGTGTTCAGCCTGGAGAAGAGGAGGCTCAGGGGAGACCTCATCGCTCTCTACAACTCCCTGAAAGGAGGCTGGAGCCAGGGGGGGTTGGGCTCTTCTCCCAGATGACTTTCAACAAGACAAGAGGGCATGGACTTAAGTTGTACCAGGGGAGGTTTAGGTTGGATATTAGGAAAAAATTCTTTACGGAGAGGGTGATCAGACATTGGAATGGGCTGCCCAGGGAAGTAGTGGATTCTCCGTCCCTGGAGATATTTAAAAAGAGACTGGATGTGGCACTCAGTGCCATGGTCTAGCAACTGCAGCAGTGGGTCAAGGGTTGGACTTGATGATCTCTGAGGTCCTTTCCAACCCAGCCGGTTCTATGATTCCATGAATGTTTTTACCACCCAGGTATCTTTTGGAAAGGTGGAGTGTATGCATGTATACATCTCCCTGTTTCTCATAATGGAATTAACTGAATTTAACGCACTTGAAAAGATGTGCCAAAACTTTTCACACTACATATAACTCAGTATTTTGTAGTAGTAAAATTGTAATAAATGTGAACATTTTCATTTGCATAATTTCTCCTACATATCTGATACTAAAAAGGAGAAAATATTCTAATACTTCTGGTACTAATATGATTTATTGATTTATTAATAATATGGTATTAATATGATTTATTGAATAATTATGTTACAGTAGTGGCTTCATTTTGCTGCAGAACAGTGGAAATGTCTGCAATTGACAGAACCTGTAGGTTTTTATTAATTACAGATTTGTAGCATGTGAAGGGTTTAAGGGTATTACGCTTGCTTGTAGTCTTGGTCTATGGTTACTTAAACGGGTAAACTATCTGCCTAGTTTATAGTCTGTATGTTCAATGACCTAAAATACTTCAGCATAGCCGTGCTAGTGCTATAAAATGTTGCATGAAGGACCATGGCTCAACTAAGCTAAGTTACATTATATTTTTTAGGTCATAATAGTAACCTCAACTGAAGTCAGATAAACACAAAGTAATTAGTTTGCAGGTACATGGTGTCATCGTTAGAATTTGATGAACTAAAGGAGGGCTTTCAGACTCAGAGGGCTCTACTCCCTCCCATTTCCTGCCCATGTTCTATAAAAGTCAGGCAGATGGGCAGCCCCTCTTCTCTTATTCCTGTATCTCCTGGCTGTGCTGCTGTTCCCCTGCATTTCTTTACCACCAGCTCCCCACGTGTTCTTCAGAGTCCATACCTATCAGGTGCTGGGAAGAGCCGTGGACCCCCCTGAGTTGGCCCTGCTGCAAGGGGCCCTCAGGCACCTATCCCTGCTTCCAATGAGACCAGGTTCTGTATTTGTGGTTTTGTTACTTTATCCCTTCCTTATGTTACTGCCTTTCCCCTGTGCTAGTAAATCTGTCTCCAATTGTTTTCAATTCCCAGGTTCAAGTATCCAGTCTTCATTCCCCTTTTATCTTTCAGTAGGGGGGGGGGAATAGAGAGTAATTCTGTCCTTTTGTTTTTGGTCTGCCCAAACTGCTAAGCCATGACACATGGACATAAAAAGTGTCTTTGGTATCATAAATTGTGAGTGCAAGTGGTTATAGGGACCACCAGAATTATTTGTCTTGACTCTTTCCATTCCACCAAACATAAATGTGTGCTAGAATGGAACTTGGGTCCTATAAAGATTCAAGAGATAATTTTTAAACTTTCTATTTTTTTCCAATAAATATCTTATAAATTTTAAAGGCAAGGAAGTAAAAAGTGAAAGGTCCCTTGGTGCTTATATCTGATTAATCATGTAGATTGTGTCTTAGATTAAGTGGCAATGGAGAGGTATATTGTTCAAGGGGTATATTGTTTGCAGCTTTGTGCTTTTCATTTTGAAAGGTGACTTCAAGAGGAATCTTATGCTTGGTTTGTAGATTGTATAATATACAGCGTCTTATATGTGAAACTATCCATGTTTGGTAAGAGAAGATACATTAATGTCATGGTTTGGTAAGAGAAGATATATTAATGTCATTGTCATTTGGCTGGGCAGTGTAAATGCTCTCTGTTATTCCTGCTTCACTCCTAGAGGGAAGAAGGGAATAATGGAGAGACTTTTGAAAAAACTTGAGTAGGTAGCAGGTGGCCCATCTTAATGTGAGGAATGTTAATTATAATTTATAAAATAATAATTATAAAAATAATTATAATAATAGTTAATAATAACTCCCCATGTTAATGTGAGGAAATGGTGAGCAGCAGCAGTGTCTTAACCCAGCTAGCACCCCAGCCAGAGAAGCCGCCCAAGAGGGCTCTGGTGGGAGCCATTTTATACTAAGCACCATGAGAAGAAATGCTGTGATTGGTTCGTTTAGGTCACATGACCATGAAGGCCACGCCTCCCATAGGCTGAGCTACTCCTCCTTATAGCTGCCATATCAACAGGAACAGGTCCTGGGGGTGTCCCAGGCAGGGTTTTTCTATCCTGTTCCCCTCAAACCAGGACAATCTACCCCTCATTCTTTACCATGTACTTGAGGGTTTTTTGGTTAGACTTTTTGGCACGCACTGGACCTTACCATTCTCCTGTATTACCCACCAGGTGTTCCCAGGGCCCCATGGATAGGTTTGCCTTTGCCCGGGGGTGAAGAAATCCACAGATTTTTCCAAGTAGGTTCCATTTGTATACAGCAGGGACTTTATCCCCATCTGCTGTATGTAAGAACACTGTCTGGGCAGGGCTGGCTTGATCAGTTGATCCCCTGATATAAACTAGCCAGGTAGCTTGTGCTCAATGTTTGTCCCAGTTTTTGAGAGTTCCACCACCCATTGCTTTCACAGTGGTTTTTAGCAAGCCATTAGGACATTCAGTCTCTCTGGAGGCTGGTGTGTGGTAAGGAATGTGATCCACTCTATGCCATGATCCACTCTATGCCTTTGGCACAGGTAGTTATTATGTTGGTTTTGAAATTTGTCCTATTGTCTGACTCAATTCTCTCTATTTAGGTAAACTGTACCAGCCCCACCATCCCAGCACTGAAGCAGCCAGGTGTTAAGCATCTCACCTTCATGCTGGCCAAAGTCCTTTCATAGGTTTCACAAGTCCTTCAGAGAAAAGGATTGAGTACTTCTCTCTGTCTCCAGTTCCTCCTCTTGTGATGAGGAAAGGGCTGCCTTTGAAGGACTGGCTACTATCACTAAGTTTCATCTGTTTGGGCAAGAAACCACAGTGATGATCAGTTCAAGAATGACTTGTACGTAGTCCTGCCAGCAGCACTTGGGAAAGTGAGATTATATTGATGTAAAGGTTATGACTTAATGGTGAGGTTTTAATTCACCCGTAGCAATTAATGGTTGTCAGGAGGGCACCTTGCTCTTGGCAGTTGTTCACAGCCCAAGCACTCTGAAGTCTTAGGCTTCTGAACTCTCTTTTCTGTTTGGTAGTCAGGACTTTGGGAAAAGAAATGCTGTGTAACTACTGTGGACCAGATTTGACCTTCCAGAATTGTTTGTCTAGGAGAGGGGTTTCTGTGCATGAACCACAAAAATACTTCTGAGAAATACAATTATGCTTTTCTTGTGAAACAGAACTTCATCTTTTGAATGGATGTTTGCAAATAACAACTGTGCTGAGTAACAAAGACTTGTTTTACCCCTTCCCATCTCTATACATGTAACACCATAGCTTAGTTTAACCACCAAGTACAAATGCTTGCTATCAAAAATATGTTTTTGTGTTGGTTTTATGTTGTGAAATTATATTCCTGTTAAGGTAATTTCATTTCTTTTATATCTGCACGTTAATATATCTGCAAACAAAAGTAATAGCCGTTTATAAAATTATTAATCTATTGCTTTATTTCCCAACTGTATTTACTAGTAACTAACTGGAAAAAGTAAATTACTTAAGTTAGTGATATGATGCTATCATCCTGTTTCTATGTCTGTAATTAAGAAATTCAAATTAGAAGCTATCCAAAGGATAGTGAGGTAAGGTTGTCTAATGCAGTGTAATGTATTCCTTATAAAGAAAATATTCTCTATGTTGTGGACTGCATGATTAAAAAGTAAAAATTAAGCTTCCTCATGGTACTGTTTTTGATGGCTGCATCCATAACCTGAGAGGTTAGGTTAGTGGGATTGGAAGGAAAGTTAGTGCAGTGTGAATGAGGAACACCTTGAGTTTCAACTGTGTAGGAAAAGGTAGTATTCATAGATGTGCACAAAAACTAGGAGATGCTTAGAGAAGAAAGTTAAGTATTTCCATTGCCACAGAAGGGGAAACTTAGATCTGCTGGGCTGCTGCTTACCACAGACTTGTAATGGAAGAGTGACTTCCTCTTGCTGACACCTGGAAAGGCGTCTGAGCCAAGCTGGCTGTCACTGCTCTCCGTGAGCTGCCTGGGAAGGGACCTTGGCCCCATCCCGAGCTATTGCAATGGTTGTGTGGCTCTCTGTTAGCTGGCAGTTACAAACATTTATACAGTAATGGGGTTTTGTGTTAGTTACACTCTCTAGTTTTAGGATGCCTGCTTTTTGAAGATAGGTAAGTGAGTAATGATCAATTACTTTTTGCACATGCTGCAGTTGTGGTAGAGTTGTAGTTTTGTAACCATGCCTTCTGTTGCTTGTGTGGGGAGTTCAGATAGTACTCAGTCTGAGGAACAAAGAAGTTTCTTCTCTCCTGGATTGTAGACATTTAATTGATTTTCTTGCATTTGTATTGTATGCTGACTTAGGACCATAGTCCAAGATCATGGGTGTGTTAACATGCAGAGAGTGGTTCCTGTGGTAGAGGCAAATGGCCACTCGTGGACCTTTGTTCTTTCTGGCTTTCATTGCTCAGTTGTGAAAGTTCATTATTACTAGTACTGCAGCACGTTCAATTTCCAGAAATGAAAGTAGTTAAATACTAAAAATGTATGATCCGTTTTATACTTCAGCGTGATGATATATTGTTCCCATGTGTCTTTAATAACCAGTTTGCTATAATTGCAGAAACAGAATGGCAAGGTTAAATGTAAAGTGTGTGTTTTATAAGGTACACAGAGATTAAAATCCTGATTTTCCACTTAATCTTCTAGGTAACTGTTGTTTGTGTAAAAAGAAAAATCAGCTGCAGAAACAGTTTGACTGAAATGAGAGAGTACTTGTTGCTTCTGAGTTGTTTGAGATTTAAATGCTTATGGATGGTGGATAGTAAAGGACTATGAGGAGTGGTACCTTCTGTGTTACTGCAGTAAGACAGAGGTCATTGACTAAAGTAACTGAAGAAATGTCTCCATCTCAGCTGGTCTTTTTAGGGTCAATGAGACAAGTCAGAAGTCCTACAAAAAATTAGGGTGGGGGGTTATAACAGAATATTTCATCTTTAAAACAGTGTGAAACTGGGAGTGGAACATGCTGTAGCCTGTAAGTGGCTGTGACAGATTTCCGATGAGATAGTGTATATCCTGAGAGTTACTATCTTTTCTGCTGCTCAGAGGTCAAAATTGGAGTTTTAGTGTTGCACAGGGAGGAGACACTTGTTAGTAGGATAGTGTCTGCTGCTTGGGAAGAGTTTTACTGTTATGTTTTCTTATTAACATTAGTTTTCTGTTTTCAGCAGCACTGACCTAAGTAAGTACCTTTGGACAGATCTGGGTGCTCACAGTCACACATTGTAGGAAATTGCTGAATTGCAAAATTACATTCCTTGGTTCTGATATTTCAGACCTCATAATTAATTTTTCATCTGTATAAGTGAAAATGTTTCAGTGAAATAATGAGTTTTTTATCTTTTCGTCTAGTGTGAATGAATTTGGACTGTCACATAATGTGTGTATTTTCTTTTCCTTTTGCAGACTACCTTCCTGGGAAACGGCACTGTGTAAAAGTTCTCTTTCTGAGTTGCTGTAATTGAGTTTAGAATGTTAATTGACTTGTGATTCTGATGGAGGAATAACCAGATCTCAAACTAACTGCACCGGAAGACTTTCAAAGAATTGCAAAATGTCATCTAATAGGAGTCAGAACCCACATGGACTTAAACAGATTGGTCTTGACCAGATATGGGATGACCTAAGAGCTGGGATTCAACAAGTTTACACCAGACAAAGTATGGCAAAATCCAGATACATGGAACTCTACACGTATCCTATTGCCTAAGCCATTTACTACTTTCACTGTTAGTAGACGAGAGAGCTGTTTACTTTTCTGGACTCCAAATGGCTTCATAACAGTTTTAGTGGTTTTTAAGAATATATTTTTATTTTAAAGATTAACCTTTTCTGTTTAATCTTACTGGTAAATAAGCAGGAACATTCTGTTAACTGGAAAATAACTACCTTTGCATTTCAGGTTTGAATACTCTTATATTTGTCAGAGCAGATTTTTTTTCAGTGATTCTGTTAATTTTCACAATACACTAAAAGAAAACAGAAATTATTTTTCATTTATATGTTAGTGTCTGGCATTGTGGTGCAGGTCTTATTGGTAACAATGTCCAGTTACCTGGAAGGTGTTTCTCTTACCAACCTCATAGTGCTTTACTCTTGAGTTGGTTTTGTAATTTTCCAGCTGAAGTGAGAATGTACCCAATTTATGCAGCTTGCATTCCTACCTTGCAGCAGAGAAGTATTGAAATTTTCCAGCATCTCCCCATTTTGGGAGTTGTTACAAGATGCTAAAAGGTGGTTGTGTTCATTCCTTGTAGGTGTGTGCTGCAGTGCAATTTAAAGGCCATAGCAAACTTTTTTCTGTCGGTGCAAGCATCCTGTTGGCTTTCTTTGCTGCTGCAGCACACAGTTTGCTTGTGTTGAGCCTGTTATCCACCAAGACCCCCAGGTCCTTTTCCACAAGGCTGCTCTCAAGCCAAGTGGATCCCAGTCTGAACTGCAGTCCTGGGTAGTGTGTGTAACAGGTGCAAGACCTTGTACTTCTCCACAATGAACTTCATAAAGTTCCTACTAGCCCACCTCTCCAGTCTGTCTGAGTGATCCTGGAGAGAGGCTCACCCTCCTGGCGTGTCAGCCTCTCCCCTCATCTTGCTGTTGTCAGTAAACTTCATCAGGGTGCTCTGGATCCCTATATCCAGGTCAGTTATGAAGATGTTAAACATCATTGGGCCCAGTATTGATCCCTGGGGGACTCAACTTGTGATCCATTGCCAGTTGGAGGATGAACTATTTACCCCCTGGGTACGTATGGTCTGTCAGCCAGTTCCCACCCACCCACTTGTCTAGGACATGACAAGTCAGTTTCTTCAGGAGGCTGTGGGGTACTGTATCAAAGACCTTTGAAAAGTTCAGGGAGATGGTGTCCAGCACTTGCCCTTTATCAGCTGAGCTGGTTACTTTCTCATAGAAGGCAGTGAGGTTTGGTAGGCATGATTTGCCCCAGATAAATCTGTAGTGGCTTTTTCCAGTCAAATGTTTTATTTGACTGGTGATAGCCCCCAGGAGGATTCACTCCATTCGTTTTCATCTGCATCTGTTACTGGTCTGAAGATGAGTTCTACTTAAAGGTCACTGGGTGTGACAGTATATCTGTTTGTATATCTTGTGCATGTACAGGTTATTACTTTCCTCATCCTCTTGCCCTTTTTCCTCCCTACTCTCTTCCTTTTTCCTCCCAGTACTGCTCCTGAGGTGTTTTCTGTTTAATGTGTATAATTTTTAAGAGAAGGAGAAGAACCATGGGTCCAGGCTAAACTTTACAGTTTTTGCTGTATCGGGTGTAAAATTTTCAGTCAGAATTGATTTGAGTTGTGCAGTTTTTATTTTGCTTCCAAGTTAATCTGGGAAAGAACTGAAGGAGTTAGTTCAGACAGTCTGGACCTCCATCCTGCCTACATCCATTTTCTTTTTTCAGTGTCTCTTTTGTGAGACCCTAGGTCCATTCTGAGTACCGGCCAAATCTTTAATTTAGGTGGTTTTGTTCCTTCATTCTGAGAATAATGAAGATAAGAACCAAGAAATCTTACTCGGAGTTACTCAGAAGTAACTCTTTTTACTTCATGTGAAGAGAAAAAAGTTCCATCTGCAGTGAAATTTATAGTATCAATGTGTGCAGAGTCTCTCTTCATGAGATCCAAGAGAACTGTGCTTGTATGTAGCAAGTTGCAGGCTTCTGTTTTGAATTGTTAGTGGAAGACCAGCAACAATTATTTTTACTCAGATTACTCATATTGCTGTAAGTCGCTTTTCTTTATGGCCACCTCTTCTTAAATTCAGTTTCACAGTGACAAAATATTCATACTTCTTGTGCTGGTTTTCTCTTTTCTGGCAGAAGATGATTCCTGTTTTTAAACTAGTCATATGGTGAGTCTGCAATTTATTTTTCTCAGGCCTCATGGTGTGAGGATGAATTGGAGTTTACATATGTCTGTATTTAAACTTTTCAGTGGAGAGAAAAAAGATTTTGTTCCTCTTCTTGTTTTATATATCTTAATCAGATTCCTAGACACAGGATTAGATTATCAGAAAACTTTCCTGTTATATTAAACTAGTATTTTTTTTATAGTGGCTTACACAAAAAGCTGAATAATTTTCTCAGAGTGTCTCTAGAGTTTTCTTCCTCCAAGCACACATCAAATTTTCAGATATGATTGGTGAATAGAAAGCTTAGTATTGGACTTATATTTCATGTGTGTACTTTTTTTTTTTTTTAATTTTAAAATGTCTTTTTTTTTGGCATAAGCTCATGCTTTCACTGTTTTGGTTTATGAAAAATAAAGATGCCTAAAGAAGCACCTTTAAGGAATTTTTTAGACAATGTAGTTAGTTTATGATCTTAAAGAACAGAGGAAACTTCCTGACCAGTTTTAATTTAGGAAAAAAACCACCTCAGATGGGAAAAATCAGACTGTTTAAAGGTTCCAAGAAGAGTACATAGCATTAGGAAGGGGTGGTTTTTTAAATAAAAAAATGCATATGCTATGTCCATAATGGCTTTCAAAGTCTTTCTCATGCTGTGTACCTAAAAAAAATCATACTGTTTGATTTCAGTGGTTCCTACATTTGAGTAGTTCTGTTTCATATAATTATCATGTAGCTTTTATGTGAAACTTTAAAGTGAAAAGGCTCAATTTACTAAGACTTAAAATTTGCTCAAGTCTTACACCTATAACTTGGATTTTACAAATGTTTCTTATATTATTGTTTCTTTATTACCCTCAGTAATTCCTTTTAAAAGTAATTGCTTTAAGTATTTTAAAGTAAGGTTAGGTAAAGGCTAGGTTGTTCTGTCACATATTATTTTATGAAAAAACTCTTCCTTGTTTCTGAAATTGCTTATTGTGATTCAGTTTCATTGACTTGCTTTTAAAAAGTGGTAGTTAATGGTTGTCCATTGGACTGAATGTAAGTGATTATACATCACAGAAAGTGACTGAAATCTGTTTTATAAGCTGGGCTGTCTTTCCTCAAATTTTAGGAAACGGTAAAGGAAAAGATTGTATTCAACTTTATTTAAATTGTAGTATGTTTACATTTTAAAAATACCAAATGACTCAGAGTAATCTGCCTGTTTGTAGAATAGTATGTATAAATACATTTGACATTTTTTTGCCTGTGGATAGATTCAGCACCAACAGTCCCTGTTGCCCAAGCAAAACCATGAAGCCCTTCTCTTGCCAAGCTTGTTTGTAGTGTCTTCTATTGAAGTCCTTGTCCTGGACTGGTGTCATGTCTGGCATTCACCAGAATTCCTGTACTTTAGGAGGATTTTAGGTCAGCGGATTTATATTGAAGATATAAGAACCTTTTATTTTTCTGATGATGTGAATCTGCTTTACCAGGCAGCGTGGCATGTTGGGTTTTTTCTTTGAAAAGATTATTATGCTTTTTCTGTACAAAAAAAATATTGGGGATGTTAGGGTATATGCTTTTTAGACCTCAGAAACTGTTGCAATTTTTCCAGATAGACCCTCTATTTACAAACTGCCTTCTGCACAGGCAAACTAACTTCAGTTTAGTTGCACAGAAAAACTAAACTAGAGCATTTCAAAATGCTGTATTGGACACTTTGGCTAGCAAGACTCAAGCCAGTGGTAAAAAGTAAAGATGAGCATTGCTGGTGTATTTTTACTTCAGCTCTGATTACTGTCAGGCATGGATGAAAAGGTCTCAGTCTTTCTCAGTGCTTATTTTACAAGGAATCCTTCTTTAGTAATAGTAAGACACATGGGGTTAGAAGAAGGTTTATGTCTTCTATTCTGGGTCTTCTATTTTTCTGAAGGCTGTTGTGATTATTCTTGGAGAAGAACAGAAGGAGTATTGTCATCAGTCAGTATTCACAAAAACTACAAGAACTACACATTGTCTAGACAATCTTTATATTTTTTAGTTATGCTCAAAGCCAGTTGGGATAGGAGAGTTAGGGGAAGGAGAAAGCAAGATTGCCATCTGTGTATTTATGAATTAGCCCTAAATTTCTTGTATTGTGATGGAAAGACTTCCCATACACAGTTCAGAGGACCTTATATTTACTATTTTAAAGTTAAACTGTGAGATAAGCCCATCTTTTCTTGTTGGTGAAAAGAAAGTTATGTATCTAGAGAAAATTGTTGGGCTTTGTGCCATTTTGTGGCACAGTACCTGGAAAGTCAAACTAACAAATAAATGACTGGCATCTGGAAGAAGTCATTAATGTACAGAAAATAAATGGCTGGTGGAGATAAGATACTGATGAAAGTTCAGTTGCTAAGTACAAATGAAGGTTTTCTATTAAGTGTTGATGTAATAGGGAAATCTAATTTTGGCACCTAATGGCACAACAGGTAAGAAATAAATGTAAGCTGTATGTTTTAAAAAAGAGTTAATCTTCTGCAGAAAGCCAAGAAGCCTTACTCTTTTGGACACAATACAGTGACTTCCTGAGCAGGCTTTCCTTTCAGTTTGACACCATGACCATGACCCTTGTTCATGGTGTCATGCAGGATAATTTGATCCTTGAACCCAGTTTAAGGATATGATTTGTCTGTGATGTTTTTTCTTAAGGTAATTTCAAGGGAGTTAACTAGATACTTTAAGAGATTTTTCTGCTTGAGCTTTACTGTTTAAACTAGAAGCAAATCTTTTCTTAATAACTGTAATATATATTTTGCATTTCTAGTTTCTAGTTAGTATTCAATTGTGTTCCATTGAATTGTGCTGGCCTTTCTGAAGGGAAGGATAAAAGGTAGATCTCAGCAATGTGTTACTTCCTAATATGCAGCATGCTGTGGAGAAAGCCTGTCCAATGGTTAGAGCTTCACCCATTAGTTAAAACACAAGTTAAAAACAAATTAGAACTTCTGGATTACTTAATTTGATGTTTTCTAAAAGAAGATGTTGACTCAAAAGGTATAAGTGTGAGCACTCAGTAACTTGGTGCCTGGTGGCTAATTGTTTGCTGGGTGAGTCATAAGGGGATTTTTTGTTATCCTCATGAGGCTAAATTTGAGCTAGTTTATTTACCTTGTTTGTGTGGTGCAGTTTGTTTCAGGATTATTGACATGTTTTGAGCAATGTGCCTTCCTCTTACAACTTTAGAAGAGTTTTGGATATTTTAATAGATTAGAAAACAATGTTATCTTAAAATGCTATGTTAAACATACAGAAAATCTTTCAGGCTGTATTAGTATAAGAGGAAAAACTATTGCTACCACATACTTAAATGTCAGGATTATACTTGTAGCTCAAAATGGGTTTCAGTGAATCTCATGCTGTGCATTTGAGTGCGTGTGTTTCAGCATTACTGCCTTCCAGGTTTCTCCTCTGTCTGCCAGTGTGAAATGGCTGAATCTTTTATAAAGGATTGTTTTTTGAGGGAATGCAAAAATACCCTCTGTGTTTTCAATTACTGAATGTTGCTTGAGTCTAGTGTTGAAATGTCTTCAGGTTCAAGTGAAAAATTATGTATTTTTATAAGGCAAACGCATCAAATAAATTTCATTTAACCCTTGAAAATAATCTTATCAACTAATTCCACTTTGTTCTCTTGTTAAGTAAGGGTTGCTTAAATTTAATGTTGGTGTCAGTATTTGCAGCATATTTGGCACTCTGACATCTTTCTGTGGTAGATAATTCTGCTGAAAATTACTTAATTTTCTCAGCTTTGGTTTGCTTTTGTATGGGCTAATCTATCTTGTAATGTCTTATGTTTAAGTAATTTACAGTCATATAAAACAGCTTGCTGATATTAAAATATTGGGTTTTGTTGTATTTTTAATGTCTCATGCTGGCACATACTTATTCCTTAACTTTTTTGTCAGTCACGTTTATAACTACTGTACAAGTGTACACCAGTCTAATCAAGCACGGGGGGCTGGAGTACCTCCTTCTAAATCAAAAAAGGGCCAGACACCTGGGGGTGCTCAGTTTGTTGGCTTGGAATTGTACAAACGGCTAAAAGAATTTCTGAAGAACTACTTGACAAATCTCCTTAAGGTAAGATGGGACATTAGATCCTCTCTCTTTGCAGTAGAAAATACGGGGTGGGTTTTAAAAAGCTTATAGCAGCAAAGCTAGAGGTGTATGCAGCTGCTGGAAGTAGATTCAATGATCTTGAAATTTGTTTGTGTCTCCAGTAGCCATTAGAATGTTTTGTAGTCTTTACCTAGGGCACAGAGTAGTCCCTAGGTGTGTCTGTGAACTGCTTTTTCTCTTCAAGCCCAACTGATTTATGTGATTTATTGAAGTTATGTGCTATCTTACTGTCTTGTATTTTGGGACAAAATTAGCTAGGTTTTCTAACCAATTAACCAGCATATTAGTACTGCTGAAAAAATGGTCACCTGTTGAAAATATCTGATGGTTACTGTTAATTTTAATTACGTAAATGACCTTCTAATAGAGCTGGTTATTGGGCTGCTTTGTAAGAGAATAGTTCCTAGTTATTTCTCGAAAGATCTGATCTTTTAACTTTTCAGATTTTAGTTTTGAGCAATAATAAAATAATTGTTGATATCCTAAGAAGGATACTGTGTAAGCTGCCTAAAGATGTCTGAGGTATTACCCAGAATGCACCCCCATTCAAGGTGCAGTTGTCCACTTTGGAAAGATACTTCAGCTTGCATGTTTTAAAACTTTCATTTTTTGTTTGGTTTTTTTTTTTATGTAACAAGAAGCAATATATAACAAATATGATGCTTTGCCCCTTTATAGGAGCACAGGGCTCCACTTAATACCTGACAGGGTCCTGGAGAAGAAACTATCCACACTCAATCTCTTTTAGCTTTCCAAGTAGCAGCAGTGGGAGTGGGTGGTATATATTCTGGAGATGATAGAGTTGAATGCATTACCATTGCATTGACATGTTTTACCAAGCACATTAATCAGTATTGCTGCCTCCTCCTAATTTGGTCTCCTCTTGATCTTTGCTACAGGAGGGAAAGGAGTATCTTCTGGAGCTTCGTCTGTGCTGTACATTTTTTAATCATTTTAATTTCTAAATCTCATACTGGCCATGTGCTTTGTTAATGTAGAAATGAATGTATTTAGCAGTAGGTTTCCTATAAATACATAGATCTGTTACACAGTAAAATCACCCAACAATGCTTGCAAACTGTTATTTCAGGACGGTGAAGATTTGATGGATGAGAGTGTGCTGAAATTCTACACTCAACAGTGGGAAGATTACAGATTTTCAAGCAAAGTGTTGAATGGGATATGTGCCTACCTCAATCGACATTGGGTTCGTCGTGAGTGCGATGAAGGTCGTAAAGGAATATATGAAATATATTCAGTAAGTAGCTTTTTGAAGTGAGTAATTAATCCATTCCATGTGTCTTGTTTGCATTATTATCCTGCAGATCACTTCTTGAAACTTCTGGGAGGTTCATAGAAGTTTTTGAAGAATAGTGGAAATCTTGCCTCTTTCCATGTTCCGACCCAAGTGTATCTGTAGCAATTCCATGAGTGTAAACATGTAAGATGTTCAGTCTGTCTTGTATGTGTTGGGACTACCAGTAATAGACTGTCAAAGGTTATCCATTTCTGAATATTTGCTAGTTACACTTTTATCTGTATGTATGCATCAGCATGGCCTCCTCATTCCTCTTAGGACACAAGCACATGTTTCAAATACAGAATGGAGAAGTAAACTGTGCATTTTTTCTTTTGACATCAATACATCTCTACAATTATTTTAGTATCCCAGCTGCTAACATTCATTGAACTTCTATTTTGTAAGTTATTTTGGTACACTTCTGAAAGATTGATACATGATCTTGATCGTTTTTTGGTAATGTAAAATAATATAAACAAGAGAAGAACACAGCAGAAGTGCTGTAGCTCAAATAACTAAAAGAACGTATTTTTCATATGAAGGATAATTACTGTGCTTGCTAGTGAAGCATTAGGAAAGTTGTGTTATTTTACCATTCACTAATATGACTTTGCACACTGTAGAAATACAGTTGGTATCCTTACTTCTCTTGCTTTTAACTTCACTAACCTTATGTTAGGGGACTGTGTCAGCCTGAAAATCGGCAAAAAAAGAAGTTTGTTGTCAAAGTAATTAGTAGAGGTTTATTAGTTTTCAGAGTTGGCAGTGGATCACTCAGAAAAGGGGACATCATAGGTAGACTTAGTAATAAAGCACATAGTAAATTTAAAATTCTGGTTATATAGCATACTACATCAGCTATCCTTAAGGAGTTTTCCTGTATGTATATGAGTGTATATATGTTAGTCTATCTTTTATCTCTCTTTTTTTGTTTGCAGCTTGCCTTGGTAACCTGGAGAGACTGCTTGTTCAGGCCATTAAATAAGCAGGTATGTGTGTTGTATGTATATTTATGCATGTATGTTACAACTATAGAATTACTTTGTTAGGGGTAACTTTATGTATTGTTAATAACCATTCCAAGGAGAATTTGGGGGATGGGAGATGGGGACATGGATCCAGAAAATAAAAGTGATCCTCCTGTTTCACCTTGGGATGTTAACAAGATAAGTACTTCAGAGGAATGGGTCTTTCTCTGCGTGTGTAGTTGAACCCTGACTGTTCTGTTATCTCTTTCTGAGAGGGTCTAAGGAGACTTATTTAAAATATGAAGTAACAAGTTCAGGCAGGAATACAGGCTGATTTGAGAGTCAAGACTGTGTAAGAACAGGACTGGGATTTGGTCCTTTTAATGTTACTGTGAGTTTCAAAATCTATACTGACGCCTGGGATGTGCAGGATTAATCAGTTAGGGGTTAATTAGTGCATAAGCACAATGTAAAACCAGACATATCATCACTACAAAATATTGTATTTATGTATGTTGATTTCACACTTAATTAATGAAATAAAAGGTTAAAAAAACACCAAGCACTCGCATATCCTTTTGTAGGTCACTGCTAATTGAACTGCAGTGCCCTTGTAGAATTTAAAAGGTGTGGCATACTCTGTCTATAGGGATTTTATATGTTCAGGTGTTTTGTTCTTAAGGGGCTTCAATTGTCTGGAATATAGAAATACACTAATGATTGATTACTGTGATTTGACCCACCAGCTGCTTTCTCTGTACTTGACATAATTTTAATCCCTGTTTTCTCAGGTTACAAATGCTGTGTTGAAATTGATTGAAAAGGAAAGAAATGGTGAAACTATCAATACAAGGCTGATCAGTGGAGTTGTACAATCTTATGGTGAGATTTCTTAAGGTTTTATTGTTCTCTTAAAAATAAATAAATATTTATTCTCTATCAGAGCCCAGAAGTAGTATCCCACCTCCTTGGATGTCCATTAAAGATTTTTGCTGTTAAATTGTCTGTTAAAATAAATGATGTTAGATTGCTTAGCTTCATGTTTGTAGAGACACTTGATACAGTTAATTGTTGTAAACCTTGAAAGTACAACCAGGAGCAGGTTCATTGTTTACAAATCGGTTATTTGGAAGATACATCTAGAAGGAGTAAAGCATAGTAGTTTTTAAAGTGGAATGGGATTGTTTTTCCCCATTTGTATGAAATTCAGAGTTTTGCCATGGAGATTAATGAGCAGATGGATTAATAAAAAACCATATGCATATAATCTAGAACTTGAGTAGAAAATGGAAGGGGGATTCAAACTAGCTTTTGGGATGTCGAAGTTTTCCAAATCCTGTCATCCACTGAGTAATGTAGCAAAAAAAATAGGTTTATATAAGTAAGGTTTTGTACTACTTATTTTTAAAATGCAAAATAAATATATACTTTTAAAAGTCTGTAAGAGTGCTGCAGATGCTGTCACAGTTCATGTAAATTAGAATAAGGGTACCTGTTCATTCGCAAGAGACCACATAAGAGAGTTGACAATTTTCTCTTCTTTCAGTGGAGCTTGGGCTCAATGAAGATGATGCATTTGCAAAAGGCCCTACACTAACTGTCTATAAAGAATCGTTTGAATCTCAATTTCTTGCTGACACAGAGAGATTTTATACCCGAGAAAGTACTGAATTCTTGCAACAGAACCCAGTCACAGAGTACATGAAGAAAGTAAGTTATTAAATAAGGTTTGTCATTATCTTCTTGATACACATATTTTAAAAGTAAGATAAATTCTTGGCTTTTATTATCAGTTTCTTAAAATACTGATTATTTTATAGGAACAATTAGCTCTTTTTCCCTGTGATGATTTGCTTCTCTGTTTATCTGTCTGAAATTTGTTTCCTCAGTGTATTTCAGTAAGTACAATGAAAGTCTGAAACTTTCTTAATAGGCAGAACAAAAGAGAATGTTAAAATAAATTCAGATTTTGTTAGACTCTAAGACACCAAAACAATCATTCTGTTTTATGAATTTATTTTTCCTGTGCAAGGAACTGTGTTGGCCCATTTATTGAAATTGCTTCCTGAGCCAACAGGCCAAGGCAGTCCTTCATTAATTGGCTTTAATTATCACAGAATATATTAATGTAATGAACCCTACATAGTACTTCTGATCAGCAGAGGCCAGATTTTAATCTTGTATAGTTTCTGGTTTGGGGGATCCCAGAAGGGGCATCCAGTCTTACTGGATGTGAAATAGGTGTCTTCTATTTGGGGCAAATGCTGTTTTATATATTTTTCTATTCACTTTTCCCCACATTCTGAATTGCTGCTTTCAGTATAACTTAAAAATCCCTTTCATTTTATTTTAAAAAAAACCCAAATCCAACAGCAACAAACCAACCAAACAACAAAAACAACACAAAAACAACAAACAAAAAACTAACCTACCACACAATCAAAACAAACAACAAAACCTTTTTGACTCCATAAACTGCCAATCCACCTCCCTCCCTACAGTGTCTTTGTGTTCCTTTTTTGTAACTCTTTTTGCCACAAAGCATATCCTGTCTGAGTCTTGGCATTAAAGTCAATGATTTACCCCAATAAAAGGTGGTGGGTGGAGAAGTCCTAGAAATAACACAGTAAAACACATCCTTCTTTTAGTGCATTGGAATAGTTGACCAGTGTTTCACAGAACTATCTATGTTTACTTTTGTTGAATTCATTATTTTTACTATTTTCATTCATATTCTTGTCTCTATTCTAATCCAAACATATATAATGTATGTAAAACCAGAGTCAGACTTATGCAGGCTTTCTTGGTACAGGAGAGTAAAAAGCTGTCTGAAGGTCATTGTTGTTCCAAGAAGTAGAGATTAGTGGCAAGTAGAAAAAACTTACTAGTATCCCAAACAATCTTCAAGACTTTAAAAATCCACAAAAAGAGCAACTGGATTTGCTTGAGGCTGGTTTTGAAGCTGGAAACACTTACAAAACTACCAGAAGGCACTGGAAATCTTCAGCAAGACAGTGTGTAGGCTAAACTCTTTGCTTAAAGTCACATGCTAGATATATATATAGATATACAGATATGAGGTATTTGGTCTGTATTGGCATCTCCTTACAGTTAATGTGCCTAAATTGAAATCAAACTGAACAAGAAACTGTTTTTATTACTCATTTCTTGGTTTTTAACTGATGAAAATGTTTATTAGACTACAGTAAATATGATCAGAGCATGAAAAATGACACAGACAAAGGGATGTTACCTAACAGAAAGTGGAAACATGAATTGACACTTAGCTAATTCACTGGAACAAATTGTCTGATCTCTCTAGTTTGCATGCTCTACCGGAGAAATCGAGAAGTTGTGCAAGTCTGCAGAATTATTAGTTTAGAATTCAGATAGATTTGCCCGTCAGTTTCCTCTTGCTTTCATTATGCATAAGAAATTCTTAACATGTTTTTTTACCTAAACGTGACAAGGCAGTTTTGTGAGCTTAATTATTTTTTTGTTGTTGTTTCGGTATTGTAATCCCGCATGCCACACAGAGTGGTACTCCCCATAATTATTGCTCATGCATTGCTAGAATTAGGGTTCTTTTCTGTTATGAGACACCTGAAATGAGACTGATGCAAACGACTGCAAGTTTCCCCAGCCATGTACAAGCAGTAAGAAGGCTGTAAAAGTAGCCAGTTGCAAGTTCAGACTACAAAGAAATCTGCTATTGATATGCTTACATGACTTTCTCACTGAAGCACTGTACATTGAGTTCTAACTGGGAATAAATAACATTGCTAAATAAAAAAACCCCAATATGTTGGTGCAACTTAGTGCACACCAGCCTAAGATTAGATATTAGAATGATATAGTAAAATTGTTTGTTGCTTGTAAAGTACTCTGTGAAATCTTAATTAGAATTAGGAAATGTGCATGTAGTTACACAGGGCAGAGTTCCTGAATTTAGAAGGACTGTAAATTTTTCTTCTCAGGCCAGAACTCATGAGTAAAGCTGGCATGGCTTGATGAGCTGTAGGTAAAAAGGTCAGTATTTCTTAAGACTCCCTTGAAATCAAGTCTCAAGCTGAACTTTGGATCTTTGTATTTAAACCAGTCAAAGACACTATTATGTGAACTAATTATTTGTTTTTGAAATATGACTTTAAAAGGGAAAGGTAATTATAAGAACACAAAAAGTGAGAGAGTATAAACAAATTTGAAGTCAGAACAAGTGTTTATTTTCAGAAAGGACCTCAAAGTGAGAGTTGACTGTTAACATTAAAAGTGGAGGTCTAAGAGAATTTTAGAAGCAGCATTAGAAGTGGCAGATTTTCCTGAACTGCAGAAATACAGAAGTGGTTAAACATAAGTAGTTCTACTAGTCTGGTTCCAGTTTTCAACTCTAATCAGAAAGATTTGCTGCTATTTGCTATCATTAAGGAAGCTGATTGTTACTTCTTACTGGTAAGAAACTGGCAAGCACTCTGAAGCATGAGCTTATATCCCATCCCAAACTTGATTTTCTTTCCCATATTTTAACCTGGACTAGTTTAATTCTGGGAGAGGGTAATCCAGGATTATTTCACAAGAGCTAAGTGCAAAATTAGTACTGAAGTGAGAGAATGTAACTGTGGCAGAGATTATTTAAAGCTGTCTGTGTATGACACAGTGTTGTCCGTAGTGTGATCTTTCATGCATAGTTGATATTCCAAAATACTAGGAAAATGAATCAATTTAATTTGCTTTTCTTGGTGAAGTTATTAATTTAAATAATTTGGAGTGACAAGGGGATATAGGCACTTTAATCCTACTATTGTGCTGTAATTAGAGATGACTTTTAAAGCAAACCTTTAACATTTTTGCAAATACAGTAGAGAACTTGTATAAACAATTTAATTTTACATTTTGGTATAAGTACTCTTCTTTGAGTGACGTTTAAAATATTGGTTTGGTAGGAAGATACACGTATGTAGTGTTTAATATGCCAGATTAAATGGTAGTATAATTTAAATGATTGTGGATGATCAGGAAGCTTTTCTGTGTGAGAATGCAGCTGAAAACATTCAAATAAAATTATCATGGGCATACTGTTATATTGTTGTTTTCTGCCTTTTAGTTTTGTAGAAATGAAATGCATTCATGTTTATATTAAAACTACCTCTGTATCTGGAAATATTGCTGATGCTAAAACTGCCAGCACCTCCTATAAGCAGCTTGCTTTCTGACAGCAGAAGTTTCTGTCTGTAAACTTCTTGTTCTGAAGCAATGGGAAAACAATCTTGCTGTTACTTTCCACCCATTTTAACAGTATCTAATATTATCAACACAAGCATAGATTCCATATGTATATAAAGATTCCCAGAAAATAACATCTTAAGTGGGTTGAGTGTAACACTGCATTAGTGAGAGGTTTGCTTTTTTTTTCTTTTTTCTGCTGCTGGATTTTTATTCTGCTTTCCATACAGGTTTCTTGATAATCTCTTTGTTCTGTAGGCTGAAGCTCGCCTCCTGGAAGAACAGCGTAGAGTTCAGGTGTATCTCCATGAGAGCACCCAAGATGAGTTAGCACGAAAATGTGAGCAAGTACTTATTGAAAAACACCTGGAAATATTTCACACAGAGTTCCAGAATTTGTTGGATGCTGACAAAAATGAAGGTAAGGAAATTCAAATACTGGTCTTAGATTTTCAGCTCATCCCTGATGATTTATGAGTAATATAAATTCTGGTGATAGCTAAATGTGATTTGTTCAAGAATTAGAGAGAAGACAGACATAAACCTGATTGACAAGCAACTTTTAACTAAATTGGGATGGCTGAGGATATTGCCTTCAAGAAGCCTATTCTGATTCCAGGTATTAAGGCAAAACAGTACTGCTTATTTTGGTTTCTCTTAATATGTCTGGAGGAGCTTCAAGAGCACTCAGACCATTCTTCCAGCGGGAGCTGAAGCCTGAAAGAGAAAGTTGCAAGGCAAATAACAAACCAGTAGTCCTACCAGCTAACACTTTAATCCATGGATCTGAGCCAGCAGTGAGAATTCTAAAATCCAAATTGTCTACAAGTATATATAGGAAATGTTAAATAGAAGCAAATAAAGAGCTTCTAAAATACAAGACATAAAATACATAAAACTATATATAGAGCATGAAGAAAGGGTGGAAATTATTACTTGATAAGGTAATTTCAGTTATGAAATTGAGTCTTAAGGGGAGGGACACTACAACAAGGCACCAGCAATCCATGAAGAAAGCTGGTCAATATTCAAGGATCGCCAATGCGTCCCAACAAAGAGGAAGGTGGACAAGAATGCCAGGACAAGGAGATCCTGAATACTCTTAGATGTAGAAAGTAAGTCTGCAGAGGGTGAAAGCAAGAACAGGCAGCCTGGGAGGGATACAGAGAAGTTGTCATAGAATCATAGAATCATAGAATAGGCGGGGTTGGAAGGGACCTCAGAGATCATCGAGTCCAACCCTTGATCAATTACCACCACAGTCACTAGACCACGGCACTGAGTGCCATATCGAGTCTCTTTTTAAATATCTCCAGGGACGAAGAGTCCACCACCTCCCCAGGCAGCCCGTTCCAATGTCTGATCACCCTTTCTGTGAAAAAATTCTTTCTAATATCCAGTCTGAACTTACCCCGGCACAATTTAAGACCATGCCCTCTTGTCTTACTGAGAGTTGCCTGGGAAAAGAGACCAACCCCCGCCTGGCTCCATCCTCCTTTCAGGTAGTTGTAGAGGGCAAAAGTGTCCTAGCAGCCAGAGATCAGGTTAGGAAAGCTAAAGCCCAGATAGAATTAAATCTCTACAGGAACATCAAAGGTAATAAGAAAAACTTCTACAGATGCATCAGTGATGAAAGAAAGACTAGGGAAAAAGTGAACCCTCTCCATAAGGAAGCAGGAGACCTGATCATGAGGGATATGGAGATGGCTGAGGTACTTAATGACCTTTTTTTGGCTCAGAGCCCAGCAAGGGCTCTGGCCACAGCATCCAAGTTACAGAAGGCAAAGGTAGGGACAGGGAGAAGTAGGATCTACCCATTGTAGAAGATGAGCAGGTTTGAGATCATCTAAAGAACCTGAAAGTTCACATATCTGTGGGACCTGACAAGATCCATCCACAGCTCCTGAGGGCACTGGCAGATGAAGTTGCTATGCCATTTTTTATTATACTTGAGGAATCTTGGCAGTGGGGTAAAGTTCTCACTGACTGGAAAAGCGGAAACATAACCCCCATTTTCAGAAAGGGAAAAAAGTAAGGCCCAGGGAACTACAGATCAGTCAGTCTCACCTCTGCTTGGCAAGATTATGGAGCAGATCCTTCTGAATGCTCTGCTAAGGCACATGGAAAATGTGAAGGTGGTCTTTGGTAAACAACATGGCTTCATCAGGGGCAAATCATGCCTAATAAATTTGGTGGCCTTTTATGGTCGAGTCACAGGATTGGTGAACAAAGGAACAGCAGCTGATGGACAGCAGCTACCTGGACTTGTGTAAAGTGTTAGCCACTGTCTTGCACAATGTCCTGGTCTCTTAATTGGAAAGCTATGTGGTGGATGGACCACTTGGTGGATAAGGCTGGATGGTTGTACTCAAAGAGTCAATAGCTAGATGGCCAAATGGAGGCAAGTGATAAGCACCATTCCTCAGGGTTGGTATCGGGACCAGTGCTGTTTAACATCTTTGTCAGAGACAAGGATGGTGGAATAGAGTCCACTCTCTGCAAGTTTGCTAATGACATGAAGCTGTGTGATGCGGTCAGCACACTGGAGGGAAGGGGTGGGATGCCATCCAGAGGGACCTGGACATGCTTGAGACGTGGGCCTGTGCAAACTGTATGAAGTTCAACAGGCCAAGTGCGTGGTCCTGCACCTGGCTTGGGGCAGTCCCAAGCACAAATACAGGCTGGGCAGAGAATGGATTGAGAACAGCACTAAGGAGAAGGATTTGCTGGGGCTGTGGGTTAACAAGAAGCTCCCCATGAGCCAGCAAGGTGCTTGCAGCCCAGAAAGCCAACCATATCCTGGGCTGCATCAAAAGAAGTGTGTCCAGCAGGCCAAAGGAGCTGACTCTCCCTCTCTGCTTTCCTCCTGTGATACCCTACTTGGAGTACCATGTCCAGTTCTGGAGACCCCAAAGCACAAAGGATATGGAACACTGGAGCAAGTCCAGAGGAGGGCCACAAAAATGATCAGAGGGCTGGAGCACCTCTCCTGTGAAGACAGGCTGAGAGAGTTGTTTAGCCTGGAGAAGAGAAGGCTGTGCAGACACTTTATAGTGACCTTTCAGTACCTGAAGGAGGTCTACAGGAAAGCTGGAGAGGGACATTTCACAAGGACATGAAGTGATAGGACAGGGACAGTGGGTTTAAACTGGAAGAGGGTTGATTCAGGTTAGACAAGAAAAGGTTAGGAAGAAATTCTTCATTGTGAAAGTGATGAGAAAATGGGACAGGTTGCTCAGGGAAGTTGTGGATGGCCCCTCCCTGGAAATGTTCAGGAGCAGGTGGGATGCTAGTGAGAGTTGTCCCTGTCTGTGCAGGGGGGTTAGAACTAGGTGATCTTTCATGTCCCATCCAATCAAAAGCATTCTGTATTTCTTTGATAATGGATCCTGTTAATACCTTCACAGAGAACATACGGAATAGAGACTTCAGTAGTTCCTCTAAAATAACTAAAGATTATCAGAGAGTTTATGTATTTTTAAGGAACTGCCAATTATCCTTGGTTTTATGAGTTGCTTCAGGAATTAATGCTTAGCACAAAATGGCAGTTTGTATGGATCATGCAGCTGATAAGAGTGAACAGTGTTTCTTGTTTTTCCAGTTAGGGAATTAATCTAAATCTATATAGGAAGGCAAGGCAAGAGACTATTGCTGAAATATTGTTTTTTAAAAAGTGAAGGAATTTGAGAGGTATTAGGATGAAGTTACTATTGAATACTGTTCATTTGAAAGTTGTGAAATGCAGCTTTGATTCTATGTATATCAACATTAAAAGAGCAACTATGAATAATTACAATAATCATTGTGTTGATAACTGAGATACTTCAAAATAGAAAATGTCAATTCATCATGATTAGGAGGTCAGAAATTAACTGTTTCAAATGTAAACAGAAGATTTTTTTATCCTGTGCTAGTATTTGAGTCAGATGTTGTTTCTGGTTCTAAATAAATGTATTTACATTGTGATTGGAAGGGCTTTTGATACAGATGGGTGTTGACTAATAAAATTACTTTATAGATGTTCTCTGACAATAGAATTCTTCTTTTTTTTCTGAAAAAAAGCCTTCCCAGGCTTTTTCTTTCTTTTTTTCCTTTATAAAGCACATGAGTTAAGTGAGCCTTTAATACAGTGACTTATCAGAGCGATGCAGTTCCCTAAGTTTGTCAGGGTAAAAAAGGACAGGAAAGGATGTACCTTCTGTCTGTGGCACCATCTTGTTACTTTTTTGGGTTTACTTTCATTTGTATTGTCTCTAAGATTAATTAGGCACTTCAAAATGCTTGATTTTTGGTTTTTCTTCTTTTTCAAAATATTTTCTTTTATCAGGCTTCACTTGTGCAAATTTCAGTTGTTCCCTTTCCCCTTTTAAGTTTTGTAAAGTCTCAAAGTTAGAAACACTTATTTTAAAAGATTCTTTGAGAATTCATGTCTTTAATCACTATAGTCAGTTCACTCTGAAATTCATAATATAATAAAATAGCCTGTTGTAGACTATCCTAACCTTGCAGTAAAATCTTGATCTCAATTAAATTATTCAACCAGCTATAAAAGTTCTGGGGTACATTTGTCATGTGTTACTTACTCGTATCAGTATGTTACCTTTAGGAAATAATTATGTTTATTGAAAGCAGGCTGTAATGATTTAGGTGGAGTTACTGTGTAAATCTTCCTTGAAGCTTTGTAGTGTCTTCTATTTTTCTCTGAATACAATCATCCTGACAGACCGACCTGTGGGTAGGTCTAGCAGCAGCTTATTATATCTACACATCATATTATTTTCCTACCTTTTTTCTAAAATTTTGGAGATAAAAAAAGCCAAATTCTTACATTATTATAGAAGTTTAACATCAGTTTGCAAATGCTTCCTGAGAGAAAATAACTTGGTTTTCAAATCCAAAAGTTTAAGCTTGTCAAAGTTGTAAGGAATGGAAAGCATTATGAAGAAACGAGTGAATAGAGGTGTTGTTACTTCAGTGACAAAGTTCTGTGTGTTGTATTTCAGAGTCAGTCATACAGTTGCTTGATAGCTCTGTTTTGTTTAATCTGATAATTCTCAGGTGATAATAAATTGCTCTTTAGAGAAGTTATTACACTTCTAGAAGTGCTAGATGCAGCTGACATTGTTAAGATAGATTCAACAAGGTGAAATCTCATTAGTTTACAGTAGCTAATCTGGTTTTTTTGCTGCTTCACTTAAGTGCCTGTTTGGTGTGGGGAAGCTAACTAGTGGGTCTGTGTATCTGATTTATGGCCATATTAAAGTTTGTGGGTTTTTTCCTTTTTGCTAAAAAAGAGTTATGCACTCATGAAGTACAAAGCATCAGCCCTGTTGAAAATTAGTAATTTTCAAAAGTCTTATACTAAAGAGGGTTTTGGGGTTTTTTATTAATTAATTTTGGAAAATCTTGGATGAAAATCGGTGAGATTTTAGTATGAAACTTGAATATATGTGAAATTGTCATATTTGTTTTTATCTTTATCTTTGTTGGTTTTGTTCCATTATAATACTTCTCAGAATCTTTTATTTCCTTGAGACAGAATTATTTCAACTGGTAATCATGTTTTTTTAAAGAGATGACTATACAGAGAATGCTTTATTGGAGTAGATTTGGTTTATGTTTCAGTGTATCTGCTAAGGTCTTATCAATGCATAAAATTTTTGCCTTAAATTTCCAGCTGTTACCACTGATGATGCCCAAGTAGAAGTGTAAATATACAAAAGGCTACAAGTGATGTTAAATCTCTGAGACTTGTTCAAAATAGGATTATTAAAGACAGTGGTCAGCTGTAGAATGCTGTACTCTTGGCATGGCCAGCAGTAATGACAGTGCAAATTCATGGTAATGCTTCAAAACTTCATCTAAATAAGAGTGGTTTAACTCCATTTTTTAAAATCATTACACCTCTTTAAATTATGAAAACTAGAAATCAGTAGTAAATATACTTCTATAATTTAAGTTGCTTTTTCTTCTTGAATTTTTTGTAGCGTTGTGAAGGTAATACAGATCTTAATATTTAAGAAGTTGTTTTCTCTTTAACCTTTCCAATTTAATTTGAAATTCTGCTACACTGTATCATTTTTGCTATGGTTTTTTTCTGGCTTTTTACAGGAGCACTTATGTTACAGAAACACATTTTTTTTTTGTTGATGGATGTTTAGCTCCAAATTGGAGTCACAGATTGTACAAATGGAAGATGTTTTGGGTTGTTTTTTTTTTTTCCAGACTTGGGACGCATGTATAACCTTGTATCTCGAATCCAGGATGGCCTTGGAGAGCTGAAAAAACTTTTGGAAACTCACATTCATAATCAGGGTCTAGCTGCAATTGAAAAATGTGGAGAAGCTGCTCTAAATGCAAGTATCATGTCAAAATAAGTCTGTGTGTAGTTCCTGCTAGTTTTGTATTAGAGAAGGGTGAATGCTTCGTCATATAATTTCCAGTTAGCTTATGTTTTTCATACCACTAATTCAGTTTTTTGAGGACTGGGCAATTATCAAATGTTGATAGTCTGATTAAAACAAGTCACATGACTGTGTTACTAGTTTCTGAACTTGAGTTTCTTTGTTTTTCTTTTTGAGCTTTCCATTCTGAGTTATTGCTTTCTGTTGGAGTGAAAGTGAAGCTTTATGGAAAGCTCACTGTGCAAGTGCAATATCCTACAGTTACAGATACATCAGAAATCCCAGCTTAAAGAAGCACAGTCCAATGGACTGTGTTTTATTTCATAATTTTAAAGACTACTGGCTCGGATGGGTCTGTGTGGAGGAAGTTTCTCTTGGTTTTAGGTTTTTTTGTGAATGGCTTTTCTATATGGAAAAGCATGAGAAACAAAAGGAAAAGATAACTGAAATGATTGGAGAGGTGACAGTGTAAGGAGCAGGTCAGATCTTCTGCAGCACTGTGATTGTTTAACCACACAATTGGCTTTTTTTATTTTATTTTGTAATTGTAATTTCAGACTTAATTTTATATTGATTAGGTTTTAATCTTAGTATTATGAAATTATTGCTAAGCTTTTTGTCTATAGATAATATGAGGCTTCTTAGCAAAAAAAATAATGAAACATTGCACAAAGCAAAGTTAAGGTAGAATAGAGATTCTGGTAAATTTTTATTTAAAATGAGGTTTAACTTTGATTTTTGACAGAGTTCATTTTAACCTGTTAGTGACCGCAGATATTCTTGAAATAGCTAGTAATCATTAAAGCAGTAATCTGTAATGATGGCATGGAGAGCAAAAAACCAAAACTTTGATTTTGCATTACAGATTAAAATAGTTTAGGTGTGTAGAACAGATTCACAGAAACCTAGGGGTTGGAAAGGATCTTGAAAGATCGAGTCCAGCCCCCCTGACAGACCACCTACAGGAGGTCACATAGGAACAGGTCCAGACAGGTTTTGAATGCCTTCAGAGAAGGAGACTCTACAACCTGCCTGGGCAGCCTGATCCAGTGCTCTGTCACCCACACAGTAAAAAAAATTCTCCTCGTTTATATGGAACCTCCTGTGCTCAAGCTTGTATCTGTTGCCTCTTGTCTTGTCATGGGGCATGATTGGGAAGAGCCCGGCACCATCATCTTGGCTCTCTCTCTTTATGAATTTATAAACATTGATGAGGACACCCCTCATTCTCCTCTTCTCCAAGCCGAAGAGCCCCAGCTCCCTCAGCCTTTCCTCATAAGGGAGATGTTCCACTCCCTTCATCATCTTGATTATTCTGCACTGGACTCTTTCAAGCAGTTCCTGGTCCTTCTGGAACTGAGGGGCCCAGAACTGGACACAATATTCCAGATGTGGCCTCACCAGGACAGAATAGAGGGGAGGAGAACCTCTCTCGGCCTACTAGCCACCCTTCTAATGCATCCCAGGATGCCATGGGCCTTCTTGGCCACAAGGACACATTGCTGGCTCATGGTCATCCTTCCATCCACCAGCACCCCCAGGTCCCTTCCCTTTCACTGCTCTTCAGCAGCTCAGTCCCCAGACTGTACTGGTTCCTGGGGTTGTTCCTACCCAGATGCAAGACTCTACACTTGCCCTTGTTGTAATACATTAAATTTCTCTCTGCCCAACTCTGGCCTGTCATGGGTCCCTCTGAATGGCAGCACAGCCTTCTGGGGTGTCAGCCAGTCCCAGCTTTGTGTCATCAGCAAACTTGCTAAGACACTGTCCCATCATCAAACTCCTTGATAAAGATGTTGAACAGGATTGGACCATCATAGAAGGCTATCAGATTAGTCAAGCATTATTTCCCCCTGGTAAATCCATGATGACTACTCTTGATAACCTTCTCTTCCTTGTGCTTAGAGATGACCTCCAGAAAAGTCACTCCATCATTTTTCCAGGGATGGAGGTGAGGCTGATTTGTCTGTAACTGCCTGGATCTTCCTTCGTGCCCTTTTTGAAGACTGGAGTGATGGTGTCTTTCCTCCAGTCCTCAGGCACCTCTCCTATTAGTGATGATCTTTCAAAAGTGATGGAGACTGGAACAGCAATAACATCAGCCAACTCTCTCAACACTCTTGGGTGCATCCCATCATGGCCCATGGACTTGTATATTCAATTTTCATAACTGATCTCTAACCCAATCTTCCCTTCTCCAGGCCTTCTCTCTTATTTCCAGGGTCTGCAATTCACAAGGGCTGGTCCTAGAGTAAAGACTGAAGCAAAGAAGGTATTCAGCAACTCTGCCTTCTCTGCATCCTCTGTTATCAGGGCTTCTGCCCCATTCAGCAGTGGGCCCACATTTTCCCACGTTTGGTTATATTGTATGTGTGTGTGTTGTGGTAATCAATGGATGCCTTTCTGAATGTCCTTCAAGTCCTCTTGAATTTCATTTCTGGGAGGTTCTTCATGATCTCAGTTCTTTATCTCAAGCCTGGCATTAGATTACTTGGATAACTGATCTCTGCCCATCTCCAGTGGAAACAGGAAATGTTTTTCAGGATTCTGATACGACCCTGCCCATCTTTTGCCATTTCTTGCCACCATCCAAAACTCTTACCATAAGTGTTACAGGAGTACATGCCTAGTCCTTTTAATTTGTATTTATAGACCTGTTGTCCTTGAGTGCTTCTTATCCATTCTTGAACCTACTGATATTATGTGCATCCAACAACTTCCTGTGACAGTAAGTTCCAGAAGACCATTATCTTATATGTAAAGATATTCTTTATCTGGCTTAGATTTGTTTCTTACCACTTTCATCAAGTGTCTCATAGTTATAAAAATGTAGCTTTTGGTGATCGTTCAATTTTTTTCTGTCATTCTACTGATTTTGTCAGCCTTGGTCATGTGCCCTTTCAAACTTCTGTTCTGCAAAGAAAAGACTGACTTTTTTCTCTGTAGACAGCTGCCCTGTCTACCTGGTGTTTCAGTTACCTTTTCTTGTTCCTACTTTGACTCCACCTTTGCTGAAATGCAGAGCTCAGTTGCACACAGGACTCAGTCTTACTCAATGTAAGTCAGTGTTGGACCTAAACTAGTTTTCTAATACTTTGTAGACTTTCTCCATAATATTTGCTTAGGCCAGTGAGTGGTTCTGTTTTGGAGGAAGTAGAAAGCAGAAAGTCAACAAGTTGTAAAAACAATCTCTCTTTATTGCAGGATCCAAAAATGTATGTACAGACAGTGTTGGATGTCCATAAGAAATACAATGCTTTAGTCATGTCTGCGTTCAACAATGATGCTGGCTTTGTGGCTGCATTAGACAAAGTAAGTATAGATAGTGGCAAACAGTGAACAATTTTTTTTTCTCCTTCAAGTGTGTTGTGTCCCAAAATTTCACTGTCTTTTGTGATTTATAGGCTTGTGGTCGATTTATAAATAATAATGCAGTGACAAAAATGGCTCAATCATCCAGTAAATCCCCAGAGCTACTGGCACGATACTGTGACTCTTTACTGAAGAAAAGGTATGTCATTAGAGAAAGATGATTATTTCAGGTCGACATTTATTTGAAAGGTTTTAGCATATGAAGTTTTGTATTGCATCTTCAGAAACAGAAATTAATGTTTCAAGAAAAATTAATTATTTAAAACTTTAAATAAAAAATTCCTATAGGGCCATTCCTAAAGATAATGTGAATGATTATATGAAGAAGGAAATAATACAAGATCTAAACACTTTCTTTCTGTATAGGAAACTAATTTTGTTTGGGTTTGTTTTTTTGTTGTTTGTTTGGTTTGGGGGTTTTTTTGTGGTGGTTGTTGTTGGGGTTTGTTTGTTTGTTTGTTATTTTTGTTTGGTTAGGTTTTTTGTTTGTTGTTTCTGTTTGGCTTTAAATAAAACACTTCACCTTTCCCTTTCCCATCCCCTTCTTCCTTCAGCAAAGCTTTTATTTTCTCCTTTATGAATACAAGCTTTCTGCACGTTAGACTTAGTGGTATGTCTGAAGGACAAGCATGATGTGAAGGAAAACAATGTGATGCCACCTGAGCTCTCACCCAGTCAGGACCCAGCTTTTTGAGCTTTTTTCTTTTCACTGCAATAAGATAAGAAATGAAGATAGCATTTAGCAGCAGAAAAAGGCCAGAAAAGAGAGATGCATGTGTAAGCCCATAAGTCCTGAGAAGTAACAGGCTATCAGGAAATCCCTAACAATTTATGATCTTGGAATCAGCCTGTTGCTTAAAAATCCCATACTTCAGATTTGCTTACATGTGGAATAGTGTTCATTTCATTGCACTGTTTTTTCTCTTGGATCTGTGTTCCTTTGTTTATGGAATTTCCATATACATCCATATGTTGTATTAATTCAGCAGTTTTGGACCTCATTAAAAATACACTTTTTTAATTGCAGCTCAAAGAATCCAGAAGAAGCAGAATTGGAAGATACACTCAACCAAGTGGTAAGATCTATACAAGTACAGTTCCTTTCTGTGTAAGCTTTGAAATATTGAACCTTAATATTTCATCTTTTTGTTAATAAACTTCATCTCTGTGTAGCTTGTTGGTTGTATCTATTTTTTTTTTAATTAAAAATTTTTAAAAGCCCTTTACAGCAGATTTAGGATTGGCTAAATTGAGTGTACACTTTTATTTCATTTTTATATACACAAATATATAAATTCTACAGTATATTTATATATAATTACATATAAGCACTCTATATTTATATAGTCTGTAGATACAGAATATACAGTCTGTCTTTAAAATACTGTCCATATTTAAGGCAAATAAACACCATCACTCCCACCTTCCAAAAAACAAAAAACTGTCCTTAAAATTTTAGTGCAAATAAAGTACCTACTGCAACAGCTTTTTCGAGACAAATGCTTGAAATTTTTTTTTTTACAAATTCTCTTGTTTTTTCCAGATGGTTGTCTTCAAGTACATTGAGGATAAAGATGTATTTCAAAAATTTTATGCTAAAATGCTGGCAAAAAGGCTTGTACATCAGAACAGTGCTAGTGATGATGCTGAGGCAAGCATGATCTCTAAACTAAAAGTGAGTATTTGGCTGTCCCATGTTTTGCCATAGCTCAGACGTGCCTTGGGAAGCAGTGATGCATGTCCTTCCATTTCATTCTTTTATGAATAGGATAGAAAAATACACAAACTAGGTCATTCTTGTTTTGGGTTGTTTTTTTCAACCTCCTAGGAGCTTGTTGTGCGTGTCTGTCCAGAGTATTTCAGATAGAGTTAAGCTTAATTATTCTTACCCAAATGATCGACATGGTTATAATTATCCAAGGGAATGACTGCTGAGAAGTAGTTTAATTTCATTAACTGTTGTTTATTCAGGGCCAGGCAAAATATGGTCTGATACCCTTTGGGTAGTCTGTTTCATTGTGTGTATTGCTTCAGTTTTAAGCAAAATTTTCTTCAAATTTTTATGACAGTTAACACATGTAGTTGGGATCAGTATCTTGAGTAAGGAAAATACTGACATTTCTACATTTAAAAAAAAAATAAGCTCTGATACTTTGTTACTCTCATTTTCCAATGTCAAAAATGTGTCTTGCTGACATATCTGTGCTTCTCAAATACAGCAAGCTTGTGGTTTTGAGTATACCTCCAAGCTGCAGCGGATGTTCCAAGATATTGGTGTAAGCAAGGACTTGAATGAGCAATTCAAAAAGCACCTGACCAATTCAGAACCTTTAGATTGTAAGTAATATGTTTACCTAAGTTCCTGTTGAGTACTTCAGCTTCCTCTTCTAACTATGAGGAAAATACTTGATTTAGACATCATACCCCCAGCAGTTAGAGTTAGTACTATTTTATCAATGATAAGTAGGATTTTTAAATTAGTCTTTTAGGTCTGTACTTCATCTTCTGTATCTTCTTCATCTGTATCTTCTAATAGCAATTTGTATTTTCTGTTATGGGTAGCTTCCTCCTGATTTTGCAGCTCATGTTTAGGTATGTTATTAAATTAAGGAAAATTTAATTTTGGCTGGTTTTTTTATTTTGGGGTGGTTTTAATTTTTTTATTGGAAAGATGTTTTTCTTCAAACAGCTCTGATTTTGAGCACAACGTGGCTTAAGTTCATACTTGTTTAAAAGTATTAAGAAAAAGAAGATGTTGTGGTTTAGGTTGTTAGCCACTTCTTTATAAAGTTACATTTTTTTCATTGAAGCACATTAAAATGAAAAAATTGATAATTATTTTTCAATTACGTTTAGAGTTGTCTATTGTTGTGCTTAAATTTTACTTATTTTTTTTTTATACTGACTTGTTCCAAATGCCTTGCACATATAAATGCCAAATGTCTCTTCTTACTGTTGTGTACTGTGGAATTTTAGTTACACATAAAGGTAAACACTCTCAACTTTTAGACTTCCATGTTAAGAGAAATTTGTTTTAGGGGCAGAAACAATATAATAACTTGTACAAATGAAAGAAAATTGACTGTCACAGTAAACATAGAGCTCTCCAGCTACAGCAACATCTTAGATGTATTGCTTTGCTTTATGATCTGAACAAAAAATATTGCTTAATCATTTTTCATCATGTTAGTTGGAGCAAAAGGCAGAACCATTTCTTGTTTGTGTTAGAACTGGGACTGTGTGGTTGAAATAATAATGCAAACAAGGAGCATAATGCAACTCAGACTCTTCATCTCTTTTCCAGTGGATTTCAGCATCCAAGTGCTGAGTTCTGGATCGTGGCCGTTCCAGCAGTCGTGCACATTTGCTCTGCCATCTGAGGTGGGTGGCTGGCACTTGGCTCATCTCAGTGTGGGATGATCGTGTGAAAGTTTGTCTGGCAATTCTGGTGTCTCCTCCTGTTTGTTGTGGGGTTTTGTGAGGAGTGGAAATGTCTCTTGTGTTTATCTGTTTGGCTGGAGGGTATTTGGAGCAAGGTAAGTGAGTGAGGTGGTAGGAGGGAACTGTGTGAAATGCAGAACTGTTTTCTCCCGTGAAAAGACCCCAATTAGTGAATCTTTCGTCAGAACATTCAACAAGTAACAGAAGCAAATCTTTGATAGTGTATTTTTCTATGCATATAATTATGCTTGGACTCTGTCCAGTTAAAATATTTATTGTAATAATTAGTTTTCTAGTTGTTAGTTTTCAGGTTAAGTTTTTAGTTAACTAGTTATTTAGTTAAGTTAGTAATTTTTTTTAATTTAGTTTTTGAGTGCTTATCCAGAACAGACAAGACATGGGTACTTAATATGAGAAAGAAATGTAACTGCTGAAACCTGGACGATGAAGGTGGCTAAAAGAAATCCTTTCTAGCCTTGCTTAATTGTATCGTAACAGGAAGCAGAAACTTAAATTTTTGTTTAGGTTTGTATTGTTAATGACGTTTCAAAGGAGCAACTTGTAACAGAGGAAAATTTTCCACTAGTCTGAAGAATTTGAATACTTTGGATTTGTGTTTGTCATACTCAGACAACATGGCAGTTGAGGGTGATCTGATTTGATTCTCCTTTATTGGTGCCACAGCATGATCAAGGAAGGGTATTTACCCTAAGAATGTAAATTTTCTTACTTAGTGTTGCTGTTTTTATACAGCTAGAACGGAGCTATCAGAGATTCACTGCATTTTATGCCAGTCGACATAGCGGAAGAAAATTAACATGGTTGTATCAGCTGTCCAAAGGAGAATTGGTTACCAACTGTTTCAAAAATAGATACACGTTACAGGTAAGAATAGCATCATCCTATAGAAACACTTGATGATGTTTGCATTCATAAGACTAGGTGCAGCTGATCACTTAAGACATGCTCTTTCTCTGCTCCACTGCTCTTACGTTTTCCGGATGGGTTGCTGAGTTTCTTTACTCTTCATTTGGAGATAATTGCTTTTCCTTACTTTAAAGGACCACTGTGCAGATAAGCGTGTTTAAAATGATGAAGTATGTAGCTGTTGAAGTAGAGGAATTCATGTGAATACCTATGCTTGCACAAATGGTATTTTATGACTTTTTTACGTATTTTATTTGTATGCCAAAAAATTTATATTTATGTATGTAATGATGAATCACAAGTATTTAGAATTATTTGATTCCTTAATTGGGGGACTTGTGTGCACATTCATGTGTGTACACACAGAGCTACTACTTAGCTATGTATACTACTTTAGCTATTATTTGTGATGTTCACATGCATTCATTAGCTTTATTCCTGTGAATAATGCTGCTTTTTTTAAAGCAAAGCACAGATGCAAGACCTAATGGCTACAGATCTGTATATTACTGAAGTGAAGATAAATATCAGCCTTATCCAGCTCGTTGTTGGTTAAAATGTTATTACGTTTAATAGAACCTTTATAATATGTTTATTTACTGTACTGATACTTAAGTTCTGTTTGAAAGCAAACTGACTTGAAAAGGAAATACATTACTTGTGGTTTAAACAGGTGTTGAACTGCATTGTGTGAGACAATTTCAACCTCTTTGCCTTTGCCTAAGTTCTGCCGCATCTTTTACTTTCTTAAAAAGTAGAGCAGGACTGTTCACAACAGTGAGAAATAAAAATACAGTTGCAGGCTCTGAAAATAAACATATGTTAACCTTTTGGTGATAGATGTGAATACTGATAGCTGCCCTCTTTGTAAATTTGTTTTCATTATTCTGCTGGAGTTGGGAGGATGAATTCAGTAGCCTGTGTAGATTTCAATGAAGATTTATGTGTAAGAGTCAGAGTGATGGAGGAAAATAATTTGGAATTATATTAGCAAGTAGAAAGGTATGGCTTTGACACCAAAATAGAAGATTTGATTAAGTGTCTGCAGCTAGTTAAATGGCCATAATCTTAGGGTTTATGTTCAGATAATGCTGGAGGGTCGAGTTCTGCTTGTATAAGTAACATTAGGGGGTTTTTGTACTGTGAAATGGTTAGCACTAGCCGGGCTATTCTCCATTGTCCAAATATTCTAGTATATGTGTTTAACTGGTGAATTTTGAGCTGTTCCAATTCAGAAAGTATGCTTGTTCATTCTCATTTTCTGATTTTCCTTCTCCCCCCCCCCCTTTCATTCTCTTTTTTTCAATCTGATAGGCATCCACATTCCAGATGGCGATTTTACTGCAGTACAACACAGAAGATGCCTATACTGTGCAGCAGCTGACAGACAGTACCCAAATAAAAATGGTAAAGACTTTGTACATTTTTCCACACTCCAGTGAACAAGTCTTTTGGTCTTCAGGGCTCTTCCTGCTATCATAAGAAACTGGGATTAGACATGCTTGAAGCCAGGGTTGGTCTTGTCCTGAAGGAGACAGATGTGCTCCATTCTTGGTCAACTTATTTTTCTGGTTTGTTCTCCTGTAGTCATAATTGCCTAGTCTTCTGATGAATTTGGTGTGTTTATGTCTAGCTTCCTGATGATTTTTCAGTATTTCATTATGTACATTTTAATATTAAAAGACAACATTCTAGGAAAAACAGCATTTTCCCTAAATGACTGATCTGCGCATCAGTTCTTTACATCTCAAGGGTTATATACATGAATGCAGTAAAATCTGCAGTTTTACTGATTGACTCTTTCTTGTGGAAAAGGTTTTTTGGTTTTTTTTTTTCCAAGTAGACTTTTTGGCCTACAGTTTATTTGGCATCTGTGTCTTTTACTAGTAGGTCTGAATCAAGGCTGCTAGGACTTCTGGGAAGTTAGGCAATTCATAGTCAGTAAGATCTTCACTTTGAGAAAAGCATATCTAGAAAGTTACTGGTGTGATGATAGTTTACAGCAAACCCAGAAGTTCTATGGACTTGCCTTTTTTATGTACACTTATTTGCATATATATGTAAAATAAATACTTAGTTGGATTAAATAAATTATGGTTGGACCAGAATAAAACTCTTTATACAGCTGAAAACTAACTGCATGAAACCCAGAATATTTCCACTGTGATAAAATAGCAGCTTTGCTGTCCTGCACAGAACATTATCAATAGCATAACCATCTGGGAGACTGACCAGCAACAGTAACCAAAACCAATTCCTGTGTAAGGAAGAAAAGAAAACCATGTTAATCAGAAAGCAGGAGGGGCTTGTTTCTGAGGTTTAAGCTTGCCATGGTATCTACATTTGCATGGTTTGCAGAAAAATTATTTCTAGCACTTGCAAATTGGCTTGCAGAATAGCTTCCAGAACAGCAACTGGAAAGTTTTGTTGTTTGGAATTAATATTTCTCAAGAATTTTGTCTTACTTGTCCACAATAAATTGCAAATAAAGAAATTACTACATTTACTTTACATTTTATTACATTTCATTTATGTGAACTACATTTTTACTGCCTGTTTTTCACACTCATTTTGGATTGTTCTGCACCAGTTCTTACTGTACATTTGTGTATTCTTGTTCAAGTGTTTTTAGTCAGAGATTGGTGATGCCTACGCTAATTTTTTCTGTAATTTTGTAGGATATCCTGGCACAAGTTCTACAGATACTGTTGAAATCAAAATTGCTTGTAAGTACTCTTGCTTTTTTCTGACCTGCCTAACATTCAGCAAAAGTATTTAATGAATATTTATTTGTTTATTTAATTTATTTTTTTGTAGGTTTTGGAAGATGAAAATGCTAATGTTGATGAAGTGGAGTTAAAACCAGACACCTTAATAAAACTGTATCTTGGTTATAAAAAGTAAGTAAAAACTTGAGCAGCATACATCATCAGTGTTAGCATTCTCCTACTCTGCTTTCAGAATTTGAATAAAACCTGGGTTTTGGTCAAAATACCTGGGTTGAAAGCTCCAAGGTTCAAGTTCCAACTCAAATACAGATCCAACATGTACCACTTTTTAAAAAGGGGTTGGCTAGTAGGGAGAACAGCTGAAATCTTACCCATTTGACTTTGACTTTGTCATGAAGTCTGTCAAGGCCTGGGTTTACTTTTAAAATGTCCTTTTTGTTCCTTGATTCTTGGCTGATTTATTTCTGGTATTGTGCTGATTTTTACTGAGGTGCATGTCTTGCATGTACTCAGCAAAATACATGATATTTTATAAGGTTACCACAGTGTGCAGTCTTAAGTGTCTTAAGTGTTCATTCACTAGAGACAACATGAAAAGATCAGCAAGCTCACTCAGAACTTTGGATTGTAGTGATTTGGCCACTTAAATAAGATTTCAATTAGGTTTTATTACTGACTGTAAGCAGAGTTGCTTTCAATGTTTGTCTGGTTTAAGTTGTTAACAGTATAGAGATGTCTTCATCATGCTTCCCAGAGCACACATGTAAACACACATAAAGTCAGTGAGGAATTGACTACTTTCTGAAGATAAGATCTTGAAGTGAAGAAACATTTTAAATCCTTTCCTTCTACTTCACTACCTGCTTGCTTCCTTCCTTGACCATTAATTAAAGTTTTGAGAATTCATGGTCAGTTACATTAATGCAGTGATGGAAACAGCTCAGCATGGCTGCACAGTCTGGCTCAGTGGTTCCCAACTGATGGCTCACAAGGCTTCTAAATAAATAACAGATCTTTACACCACGGCTTTCCTTGATGCAGCCAACACTGAGCACTTCCACACTCCCTGGTTCTGTGTCTTGTTCCCCACTTGTGACACTGCACCTTGTCTTGAGAACAGTTGCATGTGGTAGTGGGCTCATCCCAGTATGACCATGGGTGCTGGGGAGTGTGGGTAAGGAAGGCAGAATTCAGCTTTATAGAAAAAATTGATTTCTCCACATTACTATCAGAATCCAATCTGTAAATCAGAAAGGTGATGCTTGTTCCCCTGCCTTTTTTTTTTTTTTTCTATTCCCTGATTGGAAGTTTATTACTCAGCATAGAGATATTTCAAATGTACATCTCTAATTTGACTTAAGAGATCTGTAGGCTAGATTCAGTAAGTCATAAAATACACAGTCAATCACCAGAAAGGTATTCTGGTTTTTTGTCTCTGAGGGTTTTTTAATTTGTTTTATCAAACTTGAATTCAAGGTGGCACTCATGACAATTTTAGACAAAGTCTCTTTTTGTAAAGTAATTGTAGTAGCATGGTTCCTATTTTGCAGTTCTGTCTTGATTTTTTTTTTTTTTTTTTTGCTGTTTGTTTTTTAAACAGGCTAATTGCTTTATTAATTGCTTTATTAACTTAAGTTTTTTCTTTACAGTAAAAAATTAAGGGTAAACATCAATGTGCCAATGAAGACTGAGCAGAAGCAGGAGCAAGAAACTACACACAAAAATATAGAGGAAGATAGGAAACTACTGATTCAGGTGACTTGTATTGCAGAATGCTACCATGCTATAAACTTAAAATTACAGCTTTGTTATCCTCTAATGAAACTTAACTGGGATATTCTTAATTTTCATTAAAAGACACAATGCTGTTGCACTGCACTGTGTTAGAACTACAGATGTTTTTACAATAATGTTAAAGGTGATTGGAGTATGCAGTAGAAAATGTAGAAAGGCATGATAGGACATTGTTATGCACACAAACATCCTGTTGATGAGTGCTTGGGTTCTATGGATGCACACATTCACCAGACCTCTGTACTTGGTGAAAACTAGTAATACCTAGCTAGTATAAACTTAACAATCTTTTTCTATCAGTTCACTTGGAATCCACTTGAGAAGCAAAGGTGAAGGAAAAGCAAATATACTATTTATAGTGTCACAGTAAGGTTAAAATATATAAAGAAGGCTTTCTGTTATTTAAGTATGCATAGAATGAATCATTAAGGTTGGAAAAGATGTTCAAGATCATCAAATCCAACTGTAATACAGCTACCATGGAAAATGGTAGAAATGGAGAATCTGAGTTCTTAAAGTCTCTGTGTGTAGCTGATACTTGTAGGCATGCTTCTTCCCACCTGCATGTCTGCTAGCACAGATCAGCTAGGAAGTAAAATGTCTTTATGTAGAAACAAAAGTAATTTGCTTTTAAGCATGCCTTTCTGACTTGGCTGTGCAGGCTGCTATTGTGAGAATCATGAAAATGAGGAAAGTTTTAAAACACCAGCAACTGCTTGGAGAAGTGCTAACACAGCTGTCTTCAAGGTTCAAGCCACGAGTTCCAGTAATTAAGGTATGTAAGAACCTCATTTCTGCACTGTATTCCAGGAGGTGGTTGAGGATATATATTGATAAAATACATGCTTCTGAATTAAAAGGGGAAACAAAGAGGATGCAAGGGCTAAGGACGGGTTTTTGGAGTTGTAAATAGGTAGGAAATATTTTTAAAGTAACTACTGTATTTCTCATATGGTAGTATGCATGTTTTGTATTATTAGCAGTGGTATGACAGTAGCTTAATTGCATCTTTTCACATCAGTGACAGCTTTACAGCAACCTCTGCTCCAGGCTTACCTCTTGTTCCTGCTCTCCCAGATGGTGGCAGTACCACTTGCCTGCGGGCCAGCTCAACAGAACAGTTTGCTCATCTCTTCCACAATAAAAATGTTGGGGCATTGTATTTCATAAGTTTCCCCATCAGTTTGTTTAGTGGTCCCACCAATGGTTTTTATATCTACAACTAAGGGGTAGGTGGAGCAAAAAACAGGCAGTGAAGGGCAGTTAAAGTGACACCAATGCTGAAAGATGCCCCCTGTCAAGTCATGAAGCAGGCAGTCACTTACTGCAACTGCTACCTTTAGTAGCATTTTAGTAAGCACTCTGCATCTTCAATTAACTCTTTGTCATCTTACTATGAAGTTGCTCAGCATACTGATGGTCAGTCTCTCTCCCATGGAATGACATCAGATAAGCACAACTCAGTTCAGTGGATTAGCATCTACTTGGCATGGCCCAGTGGCCAAGATAGTTGAGTTTGTATCAGCCACAAGGAGCTTTCCTGCGGGTGTCCCACCACTTACGTTCATTTCTCCCACAGAAATGCATCGACATTCTGATTGAGAAGGAGTATTTGGAACGTGTAGATGGCGAGAAGGACACCTACAGTTACTTGGCTTAACATTTTTATTAGCAATTACTTGACTGTGTGACACTCGACAAAATAGGTATGTGATGGAAAGAATGAAAGCAACAGAACTTCATAGCAGCCACCCTGCTGCCATTTGGACCTCCCTTTTTAATAACTGAGACCAGGACTCCCATCAGCCAGTCTCAGATTTACATCAGAACTGCTCAGGATTGATACATTTCAAGTATGTAAATATGGACACCAATGCCATTTAACCTAATTTAAGAACAGAAAGGAATCAAACCCTTCTCCTTTAAGGGTTGCATGCTACTGCATTTAAATCAATACATTGGCTATATGATAAACAGCTGCCATCACAGGCAGCACTTATAAATGTTGGCAGCACTTTGAGAGCGAGTCTGAATGGACCCATGTGTAATCTGCTATGAAAAACCATTTGTATAGTGTGTTTCATTTTTTAATGTGTGATAAAAAACAACAAACGAACAAAAAATTAAAAGATTTCTGTACAAGTTGCATTTGGTTTTATTGTTTTAAGTTTCATGACTTATCTTTCTAAATGTAAATAAAAGGTATAATGGTAATGAAAGCTACAGAATTCTTTTTTTGCTTTTCCTCCTCTTCCCTGATTTCTAGTGACTTAAGCACATCTTGTTCTCTGAAGAAATTGTCATCTATCAAATGTGCATGTTATTTCTTTCTTAAGAAGAAATGTCAGTGCTTTGAAAAGAAAAGTGTGATGTCACAGGTTATGCAGAATAGCAAATACTTAGAATATATGTGGCACTACTTGGTCATCTGAAGTCATAGCTGGTTATAATATTGTTCAATATGCTATAAAATGCATCGCACTTGCTGTCATGAATAAATAAGGTTTAGGATGCCCATTTCTTTGACTAGAACAGAAAATTGAGTGTGTTCCCCAAGATTAATTCCCAATAAATGTAACCCATCATGGGAATTAAAATGTTCTAGTATTACTACACATACATGGATTGACCAGGCTTTATTCCATTCTTCTTACAATGTTTTGTGTTCCAAGTGAAATAGTATCATCTTTCTACATTTTATAAGCAAAACGCTTGTCTCAGGACCATACTTGCATGTCTTAGTTTTGCTAATTTATAGTTTCTGGTCTTGATAGTGAAAAAACCCTAAATTCTGCAGCCAAGTCTGTTTTCCCTCTTATAATTTGATTTGTTTAGTGGGTTTAGTGGTATTAAAAAAAGGGGGTTCTGTGCTGATACTGTTTTTCTCTGCAGGAAACTTATTTTTCATGGTTACAATTGAGTTCTGACCTACAAAAATGTCTGGGTTAAAAAAAAAGTTTTGGAGATTAGATATGATCCATACTAGTTTGGAAAATGGGGGAAAAGTCATCCCAAGTTGGGATTTTGCATGTTTGTTATTCCTATTCTGAAATAACTTTTATTGCACTGAAGACTGCCAGCATGGGTAGTAGAAGCATCTTACAAATTTCAAAAAGCAATTTGAACATTGAATAGGAATAGTGCTTGTGATGTGTTTTTTGTTGGTTTTTTTTTTAACTGTTTGAGATACTGAGATAGTAACTGTACAGGTAAGTAAAATAATGGTTTCTTGCAGCTAACCAAGAGATGCAGCAGATAAATGTGTGTGTCATTATTGTTGCATTCATTATTCAGTCTGTTGCTCCAGAGAGAAGCTGCAGTTAAGTGTTCCAGTGTATTCCCTTACCAAGTGATACAAATGTGTTATTTCCGTACTGAACAGATTTGAAGAGCTTCATAGCTTAATGACACCGGTGGAGGTGCCAACAGGCAGACAGAAGCAACCCTTTCATTGCATTTTTTCCCCAGAGATCCCAGCTGTTCTGTCATTGGCTTTCTTCGTTTGGTTTTTTTTTGTGTGTGTGTGGATTTTTGTTGGTTTAGGGGGTTTTATGTGCGTTTTGTTTTTTTTTTTTTCTTTGGGAGAGGTAGCCTTTTACCTTCCCATTAAATGCATCTTCTGCTAATGGACAGAGCAGTTATTAAGTCATAAGGACTGATGAAACTTAGCAAAAGTAGAGGAAAAACTTGAAAAAAAAAAATGAAGTGCAGTTGATACTGTGAACAAGAGGTTAGCTGTAGGAGTAACTAAAGGAGTTTCTAGCCTGTAGCCATCACCTTCTAGGGAATGTCAATGTTCCTGCTAAGGGTGCATGAAATCTGCTAGCCCATGACTGTTTTACTTAGGTTCTGCGTGCTGATGTTCCTCATCCAGCCTGACTGATGCCTCTGACCCTGTTCACATCTTCACATTAATTTTATGTGAGATCTGAAGTAACAGAAGCAGACAAGTATGGAGTTGAAAGCAAGCATGCACGTTGCTTCCTTAGCAGCCTGATACAAAATTTCAACACATTTCCAGTAAAACTGAAGAAGTTCAAGTATCCTTTATTCAAAAAGGTTGAAAAATGTACCATACCACATTATTGCAAAAGTTCATAGGTACAAAACACTTTGCAGCTGGTGAGAAGGCAATAAAAAGTTGGGGGGTTTATGTTGGGGTTTTTTTGTTGTTGGTTTGTTTTTTGTTTTTTTTTTACTTGTTACTATAAATTACTGTTACAGTACTTTGCAATTACAGAATTCCAAATGGCATAATTTTCATTTTTTCTAAAATTGCCCACAGTACGAGTAATTCCTGAAGATAAGGCAGCTGTTTTTTTGTTTTTTTTTAAAGCAGAGGTAGCTGGTGTTAAGGGATTTCCATTTCTCTTTCGATACCCACATACTTAAGGGCATCAGCTTGGCTATATCTGAAATAAAAAAAAAAAAACAAAACACAACCATAATATAACAGCACAGCCCCACAGCCTGCAATACTTCCATAGTTTCCCTTAGTTTCCTCATCATTTGGGGCCTTTTTTCCTTCTGTGAATTTGCAGATGGAGAGCAATGCTGACCACTCAAGAAACTGCTTTTAGAGAAGTTTCACCAAAAGGAAACAAAATGCTAACATTCTACACTTTCTCACCTTAATTCACAGTTCTAAATGTCATTTTACCTAGTAGAAAGGAAATGCATTTCTTAAAGATGACTTAGTATCATCACAAGACAGCTTAGTTTTCTTCAAGTGAGATAATTTTTGAGTAGAGCATGGACACAATCTCAGCAAGCACTTCTCTGTAATAACAGAAGAATGTTTCTTGCCTGTTTCTGAATGATGGGAGAGGTAACACCTACAGGCACCTAGGCAGCCCTACCAGATAAAGTTTAATAAGCAGGCCTGCCTGGAAGAGTTGTGTAGGTCTGTCTCCATTTCTCATTAAACTTTTTTCTCTATATACTCTGCTGTTCCAACTCTTCAAGGCTTTTCACAAGCTGCTTTGCTTATGTCAGTCTTACTATGGTGTCTGGTTGAAAAATAAAAATAAATAATGCAAGGGGACTGCTCAGCTGCTTGACACTTGAGGTTGTAAGAAGGCAGAGTAATTAATTATGAGCTGGACATAAATACTGAAAAGCTAATCCAGTCTATGGTAGGAAGAAATTACAAAAATCCATCTACCAACCTGTAGTCAAAGAACAGTTCTTCACCAGTCTGAATGGCTCTTTTAGCAAATATTCCTATTCTGTGATCACCATTAACCATCATAACTGTTCAAAAGAAATTTTAAAACTTAAGTGAACAAAATAAATAAACTGTATACTCTAAATAAGTATCCCACAAAATTTCATAAATAAAAGCAAGGAAATTTAAAACTTACCTTTTGCATAGCAGTTGGGGTTTACTGAATGGTTTGCAAATCTAATTTTGTTGCCCTTGCGTGTTGCATCAACCACAAAATCTAGAAGGGGGTGGGGAAAAACAAAAACCCAGAAATGATGGATAGGTCATCTACAATTTTTTTTTTATTATTTAGTACCTCATGTGCTTGGATTTTAACAGGTGGACAATAACTGCTCAGCTTCCCACTCGTGCTGCCCCAGACTGTGCTTTCTGTTTATGTCCTGCCACAGTGCCACTACCTTTGTTTCCCATTTGAAGCTTCTCTACTTTATCCCACAAGGAGAAGCTCCATAAACATGCTGAGTCAACACAGACATACAGTAACTTTTTTCTCCTTTCAAATATATCCTAGTATTTCAAACTTGACACAGTGCAGTCTACATTTTCCTCTTCAGGTGGCAGTAGCCACATGTCACATATTTGTGTGGCTTTTGCTTTCCCTGGCACAAAACTACCATCATAACTTACTGCTAATTTAAGTAACAGGAAAATTATTTCACATATTTTATAGCAAGCCCTTTAAATTCTTTAGGCTGGTTTACATTATGCTTGCACATCATTTAACTCCAGGAAATTCTACTTCTACTCAACTCATCTTGTATAGTTGGCTTGTGTAATAGGTTCCATTGCCAATATTTAGTTGACTAACATTTAGGGGAAAAAAAAAAAAGCACTAGTTATCAATATTAGGAATCCAAACATTGCTAAGAAAAGATGTGCAGAAGAAAAAATTCTCAAAGTTACCCACTGCCTGCAAAAGAAAGGGCTGAACAAAATTATAAGCATACATGTGTTATTTACACTGCAAGGATTGTGATTAGTACTTACATACCATTATTCAAGTTAAACAGAAAGCTGCACATGTATTTGTCATATACTTTTCCTCTTCTGTCTGCCTCATCTTGAGAAATAATCTGAAAGGAATAGTACTTTTAAAAGAGACCACCTCCTCCTTCTTTATTTTGTAACCATAGCAGCTTAAGGTCAAACAAACCCAGACATTATGAAAGAAAAGGTTTTTATTCTCTCGGACTGAAAATACTCCAAACATGAAGTACTGCATTTATCAACCAACTAATGTTTTACTTTTACCATAAGTAAGTTTTTTCAGAGCAGAAAGAAAGCAAGATTGCTTCTCATCTCAAAATCAAGACTGCATACTTGATTCAGGGTTTTATTACTAATGAATATAATTTAGTGAAAGCACTTACTGAATTTCAGTAGTACATAAGGTGATTTTGCACAAAATTCCAGGCACTGGAATTTCTGAATTGAGATTACATCTAAGATAAAGATGACATTCCAGCCTCTCATTCTCATGAGAAACTATGTCAATTTTTTTTTTTTTTTTTTTTTGATATTTCAACCCCATCTCACTCCTCTTAGGTTTGGAGCCTCTGACAGCAGTAGCTGCAAATCATATACACATTATACCAAGTCAGAGACAATCTTGATCCCTAGCCATCACACAACTTCACCAATTAAGCTCACACATAAACAGTGTTCTCCATCCTTACCTCACCACAGTATTCAGAGATGAATTCATTCTTCTGTACTGGATCTTTGATAAAAATGCCCCAGCCTGCCACATCTGAAGGTGCCAATAGCAAGTGCTGTGGGAGAGAAAAAGCAAACGACTTAAGACTTGTCTGGCTTGGATTTCCTTTTTGTTTTGAGGCTTTTGTTTTGTTTTTAAAAATATAAAAGTTAATGAAATAACTTTAAATGAAATTAATTTTAATGAAAAATATATCAGTTAATGAAATGTATGCTGGGACTCCAGGAGAGAAGGCAAAATGTGGGGTTCTTTCAATTATAAAAAGCACAGTAAAATTACAGTTTATGGATTGAAAGTTGTACATGGGGGGAAAAACCAAAACCAAAACAAAACAAAACAAACCCTGCACAAAGTACTCGAAAAAACAATAAAAATGTAAGTTCAACCTTGAAATGAAGTTGTTTGTTAGATAAAGACATATACACTAAGGACTTCAAACTAGAAAGGTATGCAGAAGGAGACCCAGTACTGAACTGGTTTGTGGGAAGGTGTTACAGAGGAGAAATAAACCTCGATTGAGTGACTGATTTGGAAGAGCAGAGTCAGATTTCAAGATAACTTCCCTAGACTGTTGTCTTGGTTTGAGATGACCAGGATAGGAAACCCAGCCTGGGAGAGGTTAGAAAACCCAACCTGGGAGAGCATAGGAAACCCAGCCTGGGAGAGGATAGGAACCCCATGCTGGGACCCCCCCAGCAAGTGCCATCCTGTTGCTGGGGCAGTTCTAATGAGGAGCAGCTGAGCCTCTGGGGAGGAGAGGATGGTTCAGGTGACCCAGATGGACATTTTTAATTTGCTATTACTACTTCATTAAGGTCTTTCTCCCTTATTGCCTCCATCTTCCCTTGAGAGGGTAGTGGGGAATAACAGAGTATCTGTCACCTACTTACTGTTTAAAACCGTGACAGATACATTGGCAAGGAGAAACCCCAAATGTTTTTTATGCCACTCTTTCCTCCTCAGGGGAAGGACTTCTCACATTCTTCAGTCCATTTCATGGAAGAGAATCCTTCACAAACCCCTCCAACATGAGTAGAAATAGCTAGTGTCTACATCTGATCCAATTTCCTTTTGCTGATCCAGGGCAGGACTGATGAGGTATTGCTTTAAAACAGCAGCCTATTTGCAAATTAAAAGGGAAACCTGAATGGGGAAAAAAAGATACTCTACTGTGATGTTAGAAAACACTAACTAGATGGTACATGCCAAAAAGTAACAAACCAGTCTTCAAATATAGACCAGTGACAAGGCGTGTTCCTCAAGGGAACTGGGACTGGTGCTGTTTAACCTCTGTGAGAGATAAGGACAGTGGGATTGAGTGCACCCTCAGAAAGTTTGCTGATGACATTAAGCTGTGTGGTGTGGTTCACAGGCTGGAGGGAAGAGATGCCATCCAGAGGGACCCTGACAGGCTTGAGAGGTGGGCTTGTGCAAACTGCATGGAGTTCAACAGGTCAAGGTCCTGCACAAGGGTAAAAGCAATCCCAAGTACAATTATTGGCTGGATGGATAATGGATTGAGAATGGTTCTGAGGAAAAGAACTTGGGGTATTGGTTAATGAGAAGCTCCACATGAGCCAGCAATGTGCACCAGCCCAGAAAGCCAACTGTGTGCTGGGCTGCATCCAAAAAAGTGAGGCCAGAAGGTCAAGGGAGATGATTCTTCCTCTCTATCCCCTCTTGTGAGACCCCCTCCTGAAGTACTGTATCCAGTTCTGGAGCCCCCAACACAGGAAGAATATGGAGCTCTTGGAACAAGTCCAAAGAAGAGGCACAAAGATGATCAGAGGGTTGGAGCACCTCTCCTATGAAGACAGGCTGAGAGAGTTGGGATTGTTCAGCCCAGATAGGAGGAGGTTCTGGGGCTTACAGGAAAGCTGGGGAGGGACTTTTTACATGGGCCTGTAGTGGTCTTGATGAGGAGGAATGGCTTTAAACTGGAAAAGGGTAGATCCAGGTCAGACATTAGGAATAAATTCTTTACTTTTTGGTGAGATACTGGAACAAGTTGACCAGAGAATCTGTGAATGCCTCATCCCTGGAAGTGTTCAAGACCACACTGGATGGGTCTTGGAGCAGCCTGGTCTAGTGGGAGGTGTCCCTGTCTAGGCTGGGGGTTGGAACTGGATTATCTTAAATATCCTTTCCAACCCAAAGCATTCTATGATTCCATGAAATGTATATAGAGTTTAACAGCAGCACATAAGCAAGATAATATAAGCAACACCTACCTTCCTCCTTCCCCCCCTTTTCTATTCCTCTCTGACAGCATGAAGGCAAAGAAATTCTATTCTCTAGCATGAAAATATAAATATCACCTCAAATCCAAGGCAATGGCATGTTGCTGTACATACTTTTTTGGATCCTCTCTGAATGCTGCAGTTCTTGCAAGAAACATTTTTGCTGTCCCAGTGGTCAGCTGCTCCACATGTTAAACAGAGGTCAGGATCACATTCACGTACAGCGAGGTAACATGGGCACTGCTTAGTGTTGCATTGTGCTTTACAACGACATCCAGGAAACCTGTTTTGGCCTACAAAGAAATATATGGAAAACAAAAAGGGCAAATATGAAAAAAGTACGTTGTCAAATTGAGACAGTGAATGTTACAGCATATTAGAGTATTAAAAAAATACATAGCTATTGATATCTGTATAGGACATTCCAAACTACTCAAAATTCTTTCCTTCCCTGATTTTACTTTTAGTCTTCCTCAATTTGAATTCCTAAGTCTGATTCTCACTTAATGACTAACTAGGAGGGCCAAAAAAACCTCAAAACTGAACATGTGCTCCCTTCTCACATCATTTGACACAATTTGCTGCTCTTGCAAACACCACAGTCTGTCCATACTGCAGAGTTAGATGCTGGGACAGTCAAAGAAACAGGTAGCTTTTAAATGTTTCACTTACATTCTGAGCTGCACTGACAAAACTTCTCACAGAAGTTTTGAGCAATTACACACGGGCATGAGCTATCACAAGGCTGACGTGGATGATCACACGGCTGATAGTTGTAAACATGATTCGATGACCCATCTGAATAAAAATAGCAACATTATGTAAAGTTGAAAGGTGCAAAGAAACAATATACAGTTCAATTCACTCTTTAAAATAGAAATTCCCGTGTAGTCCCTTCTTTAACTAAGAAACCCCCCAAAATTAACAAAAAAGCCTCAAACCTACAAAAGACAGCAAACCAGAACAGTAACATTAGTTAGGTGTTTGTCACCATTAGTTGCCTGGTTCTTAATGCAGTTCTTTCTTCCCAGTACTCAGTTTCCTTGAGTATTCAGAGCTGAAAACTTTACTGTGGAAAACTGAAAAACGAAGCTACAGTGGTATAATTTCCTGTGTGAACATGTTCTAAAGTAACACTGGTATTATTCAGCGAAGTAAATTTGCTCAAATACCCAAAGTAAATTTTACTCTGTAGCAACAGTCAACTTCCACAGGGATACACTGCCAAATGAATACCTGGTCATTATACCACTGTGCTTTCCCAAGTCAATTTTCCAATACAGACAACACTAGCAGCTTATAAGCAAGGAGGGACTATTGGATACAAGGCTAGAGTTTTACCTATAGAACAGCAAGGAGAATTTTGTACTATTTAAATTATATTTGGTGCTAATACACCTGAGCTTGTTTTGGGTTCACTTGTGTTTGTAAAAATGCTCAAGTTAGCAATCAGCAACAGAAGACAGTCACGAACTGATCTGTTTTTTATGTTGCTAGAAGTCCCAGCCACTCTCAACAAAAACTATTTCTAAAATAATTTAAAAAAAAAACGAACCACAAACACAAATGCTACTTTTTAATGCAGTTCCTATTGTTAATACAATTTTTATCAGTGTTTCAGTGAAGACATAATGCAAAAATTGTAAATTCAGTCTCCTTCCCTTTTTATCAAATTATACCGAGCTCTTCTAGTTACCTAAAGCAAACAGTACACCTTTTATCTCTACAATACTCATATTAAGAGCTTTTTTTAAAAAAAAAAAAAATTATTCCTCTATAATACCCATGGAATGTATATAATGTCCTAACATCAAAAAAACCCCAAACAAAACGAAACACAAAAAACAACACCTCCCCCAAAACAAAAAAACCCCAAAACCTAAAAAAGCAATAATAGGATCTTAAAAGTTCAGGACATAAATTGAATGGAAAGATGCTAACCCTTTTTCAGCTGTATCTTTCTGCAATGAGCAGCCCACAACCTGCAAAAACACAAAACAAACACAAGAAGGTTGACAGGAACTCCTCCTGCAGTGGGCTGGGAAGGTAGCTGCACCTTGCATTTGCACTGGACTTAAAACAGGAAATTGTCTGGTAACATGAACATCATCTTCTGACTTGAGCATAATTCAGAAGTGGTTGCAGCAGTACAACCCTGTCCAGTATCTTTGAGCTGTCAAGATCAATGCTCTGTAGGCTGCTCCCTCCCCCTCCCCACACCATTCCTTCAGTGCCAAGATTGTACACATGAGCAGCCCCCACCCAGCCCAGGAGAGAGAGATGCTTATCTGGATGGCCTAGAAGGAAAACTTGCAAAAAGGAGGCTGCTGGAGCTGCTTCTAGCAGGCAGAAGCAGCAGCAGAACGAAGGAGACAGAACTGCAGATATGGAGAGATGTGTCTGACTTGGGGAGTGAGGTTCAGTCAGCTGTGTGCTTCAGGGTACTCAGCCCCAGCACCACACGGGCAGTGTCCTACAGATCACAGCCAGGGAAGACTTCATCTGCTGCTCCAAGGATGTGACAACAGGAGATCACATCTGATACAATCTCAGTATTTCTGGCTGGACTTTTCTCCAGTTGTTTTGACTGGTGGTACTGTGATAAGCCTTTTCCCTTCTACTTCAAATTCTATATGCCTTTCTCTTATGTCTTTAAACTTTTCTTTCAGGGGTCTCTTTCTCTATCAGCCTACCTAAGCACCCCCTTTGCAAGAATTGGTTATGTCACGATTTATTTGTTGGTTTGGTTGTTGTTTTTTTTTAAGAATAACATGATCTTTCTTATCATAAGGTAACTCACTATACTTCGAAGTTCTTGCAAGTTACAATTGCCCCTTCTATTTTGCAGCCATTTCAGATTGAATATTCTTTGGACAGGAAATGTCTACTATTCCTTTAATAGCTGTGACAGACATTAAAGAGCAAAAATATCTATCTGGACCTGAGGTACCAAAAGGAAAATCAGACTTCAATTTCAGTAGCCTTAAAATTAAAGGAGAAATAAAAATTTTAATGATTGAAAAAAACGCAGTTCTTCTACAATTCCATGCATTTTAGTTGGCACTTGAATTTCAGTGAACAAGCATAAAAAATTCAGATTAACAATTTTCAAAGTTTATACTTCTTGGACTTTCTTAATACGTCATATAGCAACGTTAAGAGAATAATGGAGAAACTTTAGTCCTTGGCCAAGAAAGACACTGCTAGCTGCATGTAGCAACCTCTTACTTACCAGTGCCAAATACTTACAAACTCATGTAACTCAAAAAGCTGCAGCACAGAACACTTAAGAAGCTATTCTGCCTTTCAGTGAAATCTCCTGTAACTTCTTGAATAGGACTTTTTAGCTACTACTTTTTTTCTGCTTTAACTGCATGGTGTGCTACTCCCCTCCTCCCCCAACACACAACAGCTTTAAGTAAACAAGATTTTTGATGCAATTGCTCTTTCAAAGTTTTACCATTTGACTTAATACTAAATGCCTGACAGCCAGCCTTCTCACAAGCATTTGAAGGACAAAGCTAGAAATTCACAGATGCAGACTTGTCCAAGTAACTGAGGCTGAGGGGAGGGAACAAACTTGAAGACTATCAGCATTACCAAGCACTGTAATGAACAGATGACATTCCTTTTAAGAGTATCTTTAGAAAAAAAGATTACTAATTCATATATTTATGAACTGTGAGACACTGACTCTTTATAAGAAGACAGTTCCCATATAATTGAAAGTAGTACAATTTTGACTTAAATTATTCTAATGCACAAACTACTTTTTTTGTCTGGCTGGTATCTGGCAATGTAATGTACACTGTACTTTTGAACAATTCTCTCAAAGAAGCTTGTCTCTCAGCCCAAGATAAAAGGGACCTACTAGCATACCAAATCATTAAAAGCTTTCTGTGGACAGACTTTCTTATAACACCATTTCATGGGGTTGTTGGTTTGTTTGGGTTTTTTAGGCAAGCACTATACTAATGCCTTGAAAGCAAAATGCCACTTACTGATGAGTTACCACCTGAGAGTTTCTGGTTTCTATAACAAAGTAAAGTATGCACTGTATGGATAAGTTCACCAGAACATGACAAAGACTGCCACCATAAATAAAGCATTAATACTAACAACACAAAACAGACAGAAAAATAAATATGGCGGTCATAATTGCAAAGGCATCATCTTAGCCACTCTTGTGACAAAGATTGGTGCCACAGGAGGGTAAGAATTTAGCAAGAAGAGAGCTGGATATGTATACTGGAAGCAAAAATTATGGGGAATCACCTAAGACAACATGAATTAAGCTGCCAACAATGAACAATTTGGCTGGAGGATTGATGAGCGCAATCAAATAGTACACTTTTACTTTGTAAATTTCAAAAATTACCAGGAAGCACTGCAAGTTCCCTTGCTTATGGCACAAAGCTGAAGCCTGAATCCAAAGTTGAATCCATTATAAAGGTGGATTCATTTATTTCTTGGCCCTGTAATCTGCTACGTCAACCAGAAACAAAAGGCAAGATGTGGTCCCATGCACCAATACACAAAGGCAAGGAAAAGACAAAAAGTTGAGAAGGCACTTGGGACTCAACTATTCATTAAAAAAGGCAAATTGGAAACTCAGTGGCACATTTCCAAACAAGCAGGTAGATTTGTTGCTGACATCTGCCGGACAGCCACCTTAGAAAACAAGTTTTTCCAGAAGTATTTTGACAGAAGCTGCCAAATTTTTTTTTTCTTCTCTGCTAACAACCTACTAGATTTTGTCAGTGTTTTTAGGAGGCACCAATACCAGCTAATCAGGCAGATCGAATGCATTCTTTGGAAAAAGCTGCACTGGCATTTCTTACTCCATGCAGGGATACCCTGTGACCAGAAATAGCACTGAAAATTCAAAGTACATGCCAATTATATCAATATATGTAGTTAAGTCTTTGCAGTGTTCAATTTTCCAGCACCACTCACAGACTTCTTCTCAGTCTCCCAAATCATAGTTTATCCACAATCTTCCCACCCCTCAAAGACTCAGCCTTCCAACCAGGTGGCACATAAGAACACCTCTGCCCATGCCTCAGCTGCACCTTTTGCCTGGTAACAGTGAGACTTTAACTCTCTATAGAAAGGTACCCTGAACTCTGGGCAGAACCACATAAGCTATGCAAACATAACTAGTGAACAGCACTCCAGCAAAAGGTAGGACAGGAGGAGGAAAATGAAAAAGTACAGATGAAAAAAAAAACTTTCAAATAAAGTTTACTCAGTAAACTCTCATCCAAATAGGGGATGAGAGGGAGGAAAGGCAAAAATAACTGAGCAGCAGCATTACATATATATATATATTATATACACATAATCAATTAAAAGATCCTTAAACATTCAGAGCACAGAGTGCTGATTAGTTAAAACAAATACAGTTCAGCTCCCGGCAATGGAAGACGAAAATACGTGTAGGAGAATGAACAGTTCTGAAGTACTCAACCTCCAACATATGATCATGCTTTTATGAATTCTTTCCTGACTCAGATTTTTCTGCTGCCTGACATGCAAAGTACTTACTCTTCCAGCATAGCATTTTTCACAAACTGCCAGATTAATCTCTGATACAGAGGACAAGCTATGACATTGGCTTGCCAAAAAAACAACTAAATAAATGTCTTCTCCTCCCATCAATCAGTCTTATTATGATTATCTAACAAAAATGAAACTCAAAGTAAGACGATAATTTCTCTTACTATCTAAGGGAGGTGTACTCTTGCGAACTACCTGCTCAGTATGCTGATTTGGGCACCAATATTGCATGGGAAACAGGCAAAGTCCTGCAAGAAGATCTATCAAAACAGTTACAGGAGGACATTAAAAGCAGCCTTCTGCAGCTGCTTCTCTCTTTGGTGAATGCTGCTTTTGCTCCAAGGCTGTCTACCACATGTACACTTAGAAAGCCTGCAAACAAGTTAGTGCCTTGCAACAGAAAAGGGCAAATAGGACAGAAGGGCCTTTCCTGGGTCTAGGACTGGAGTTACTTTATGAATGAGTAAACTCTAAAGAGCTGTAAGAAACAGAGAAGCAGACTTTGATGGTTTAACCCAATTGCTTGTGCAACATCTTTCGAGAGTGCTCGGATATGTAGGAAAGCTAAAATGTTTTCCTATTTAAAAAACTACTGCACATAGAAGAACCCCATGTAATGGTACATGCTCTTATATTATTTGAAAAAAAAAAAAAAAGAAACCAAAGCAAGTCTTACACCTCCATGACAATGCCAACCTGCTAAACATACAATCCGTTTCAGCTTCAAAATACATTTGCGTCTTTTAGTTAATTTTTGAAACAGGTGTAGTGGCACCACTTTTACAGCAATTTGCATTAATCTGAAAGCAAGATAATTCCCAGATGCATATTCCAAACTTGCACTATGGCTAATAACTCCAGATCTTAACAGCCAAGCACAACAAATACCCCAAAACTTAAAATGTGCCAAGAGCATGGAAACAATTGGTTTTGTTGAGAACAGAATCTGTCCTAGTGTTCACTTAATCTTCTTCTACCTCACATCAGCTGCCTTTATGCTTGGTTGTTTCTTGATCAGAGCTTTTCTGAAGTCTCCCTTGATAATTTGAGAGTCTCATTTCTTGAAATGACTAAGTACTGTGAGTCAAAACCCATTGTGTTATTTTGTACTAGAACAAGAACAGGATTTGGGACTTAAAGGCAGGAACGTGAAACGAGTAATCTGCCTAGTCTGCCAACTTGTGGCTCAGTTTCTTTACTCCAAAAATATACATCCTCAGCAGCCTGGTAAGTATCCTAGACCTGAGAGTTGGTTGCGTTCGGTTGGGGAAGGGACCGTTCGGTGAGGAGCCAAACGAAGACTTGCCCAGGAAGAGGTAAGTATTTTGCGAAACCCCTTTCCGGTTGGGGGGTTGGTTCCCAAGGTGTGACTGATTGTGACTTTGTGTGAGTGAGATGTCCTGAAGGGCAGAGTGAGAGCAGACCTCCTTATAGTGCGGCTCTCATATACCCCAAGGGACTGGGCCACAAAGGGGAGGAAGCAATTGAATTGAGTGAAAGGCACCTTGGAAGAAGGGCCATAAGAAGAGTAAGCCCATAGTTGGAAAGCCTTTTGGTATTCAAGGGGGTTATAGTCACCTTCCTGATATTCCCCCCTGATAGCCCACTGGGGCTTATGCTAAAATACTGGAGAACTTCCCCCAGGCATATGAATAAATCCAAGGAAAAAATGGTTAACTATTGTATGGAGGTCTGGGGAGATCAGGAAATTAAAAAGGGGGTATATTGGCCAATATTCAGATCATTTGATGATTGGGAGTGTCAATTTTAAATTTATGGGTTAATTCAAAGAAACCCTTTAGCAAGGAGGAGAGCGAGTATGCCTTTGTATGGATAGCTGAAAACAAACCAGCAGGAATACTTGTGGTTAAAGAAGGAAGTAGGAGGAAACGCCAGGAACCGGAGGAAGTTGTTACACCACCTCCTCCGCACAGTAATCCTCCCCAGTCGACTGCTCCGGAGGTTAAGTCCTCCGAGAGTGAGCCGGAGGAACCTGAACAACCTAAAAAATGAGTACTTACTAGAAGGCAGACAAAAGAGCCTGAGACTGCCCTGGGAGGACCTCAACCAGGGACTGGGTTTGTCTCGGTACCACTCAGTCTCATGGATGTGAGGGATTTTAAGAAGGAAATGGGCTAGAAGACCCCCGAGGTGTGGCTGAAACACTGGATACACACACAGGAAAAAGATAGAAAAGATTGAGGATTGGCAAGATAGGGGTTTGGATGAGCTTCTCCGGGAAGCTGAAAAGGTTTATGTAAGGAGAGATGAGGAACAGCAAAACCGACAGGCACAGCTCTTGGTCACGGCAGTAAGAGAGATTGGACCTCCCCCTAGACCAAGAGAATGACCAAAAGAAATGGGATACCAACCGAAACCAAATAGGAGGAATATGCCCCTTGTTGTGAATAAAGAGATGGAATGTTACTGCTGCAAGAAGAAGGGACACTTAAAAAGAAATTGCCGGAAAAGAATTCAGGATGAGCAGATGTTTAGAGAAGAATAGGGGGGTCAGGGGTTTTATCTGCTGAGGACAACTGAAAACTTGGAGCCCTTGATAAAATCTTTATTTTTTCTAATGCCTTGGTAGATACCTCATTTTTAAACACAAATTATTTAAAGCATCTCTTCAGACAGTGATATTTTCTTGAGAAGGAAGGTTCTCATTTGTTCCTGTAGTTTAAAGAAAAAGCTTGTTGTTTATTATTCTAAAAGAAGGTGGTTTGTGTTTTGGATTTAGAATAGCTAGAAAATAATTGCCTTGAATATTTCTTGGTAATTGAGCTGAAAAATAGCTAATTGAAGCCTGTGTTAGCAAATAGCATGAGCATGGGGAGTTGGGTGCATGAGTCACCTTTTGATTTTTGCTGCCTGTTCAGCAAAAGTACCAATAGTTATGTTATATAGTACAATAATGGCATTCTGGAAAGATTAATCAATTGCTTTGGGAGCCAGTATTTGCATTAATTTCTGCTATTTAAGAATAGATTGTATTGTTTAGATATAAGTCATTAAAGATGACTTAGATTAAGTCATTTAGATTTAATGTAAGATTTTATAAGTGGTATTTACTGTTTTGCATCCTTTCAAATACTGTTTCAGGCCTGATTTCTTCTCTCATATGCATACAAAGATAACATTTATAATTTTACAAGAATAGATCTGCTGGTAGCTGGAGTTAACTTAGCTGCCAATGAAGTATCTCAACTGCTTTTATTTTTCCTTTTGAAATAAATTTGGCTCGATGAAGGGATTGTGGATAGTGACAAGTTGATGTAGGATATCACGGGCATGGATTTTTCTACCTAAACTGCACTGCTTTTGGTTGAAGTCCATTTTATTTCTTGTAACAGTAAGGGTTGGGTTTTTTTTTCTGAAGATGATTGTGCCTAGTGCTGCTGTTGTCTCAGGGTCACCCAGAGAGCTCGTAGGCCTGCTTATATTATGCTAAATACAGGTTCTATCAAAGAATAAGTGAAAGAGAAATTTCTGTAACTGAAAAATGCCAACATGTAATAGGAAGTTTTTGGGTGTGCTGTATTTGCATGTACATTTTGTGAGTTATGGGGAGCAGTTATAAGGGGAATGCAATCTACCAGCTTGCTGGAAGACTAAGAGGCATGCAAAATTAGAACTTCCTCAACAGAGCAGCATCAGCAATGCTGAACAAGATCATTAATGGCACAAAGGGTCTCATAACTCTATGCATAAGGTTTTGGACCACTGGAGGTCCACCTCTTTCAGCAGTGTGGTTGTTACTGACTGAAAAGGGCAGTGAGAGTGTCTTTTGCCAGAAACCTAGCTGCTTGTTGGTGCCTCCTGCTTCATGGTGATAATTTGGGGGTTTCTGATTGTAAGAGGCTGATGCACAGTGTTGGCATCAGAAGGTGCCAAATATTAGACTGATGTCTCACTTTTCTCAAATGCAGGTCACAGCAGACTGGTTTCAGTCAAGCTTCATTAGGAAAAATTTTTGCCTTTCAGGTTCTGGAGAGGAGGGAAATCTAGGCAATTAATACAATATTTCCTTTTCTATTTCAGTAACTTATACAGGTGCTGAAACATGCACAGATTAACTAGCTTGTAAGGGAAATAATTCTTGTGCAACATGTGGATCCTGAACAAAGGCATCTTTTGTATTCCTCCCTGTTTTTAGGCTGTGTGGTGCCACTGATGTTTTATTTTTCATGTTGTTTGTTATTAAAAGCAGTGAGCTTTTTTTGTTAAAATGTCGTAAGATTTGGAAAGCCTGTGTATCTGACTAAGCTGCATATTCACGGGCATGGTTTTCATCAGTACAAACGTAAATAATGATGGTGCTATTACAGCAAAGGGGGTAAAGACTTTAGGATATAAATTAGCATGAGTTAAAACACTTAGTAAATATGTAGTTTGCTCTAGATTTATTGAGGATTTTTGTAAAGTTTTGGCCACAGAGAACCATAAAAATCAAAAAAGGCCTTGCTCAGAAAATAATTAATAAGTTGCATGAACAGACACATTGGGGAACTCAAGCAGTTTGAGAATAAATACGTTTGTGTAGGAGCATATGGAACAGCCAAAAGAATTTTAGAATATAAGAACACAACCCAGAGCGGACATTAAAGTTTCTCCCTTTGACATGTTATATGGGGTGCCTTATGATTTTGGATTCCCACATTTGGCAAACTGGCATATACCTGTTAGGGGTTTATTGGCTGAGGTGGAAGTTGTTCTGTGAGTGGGAATTGTTGCTACCTGAAACTTGGGAAATATATGAATTAGATTGGGATTCAGTTTTGGAAAAATGTTGTGCTAAATTGTCTTGGAAACTAGGTAGGCAAGGAATAATAGCAATAAAATAGTGCATTCCCTGAACCATGGTACGAAGGCTAAGTAAGGCAAGACTCCTGAAAAGTACTACTGCTGCTGAGAAGAACCAGTACCTCACTGCTCCCTGCAAAGGAGTGGACAAAGGAGACAGAGAAGTATAATGGTGGAGATAACAGAACTTGCCAAATAGCTGATACCACAGGATAAGACGGGATATTAAATCACTGTTTGCAAAAATAACTAAACTTCCAGTATTAATAATAATTTTAATAAAGAAATTGAAGCACATATCACATATGTGTACACCAGGAAAAGTATTTCATAAAGTTAATATTGACACAGAAACAGCTACTCCAATTCCTACCAAAGTTTATAAAGAGACAGAGTTACGTAAAAGAATTAAACTAAGAACGAAAGAAAGAGGCTCAACAGACTTGGATTGAGATCCTCCCTGTTGGGCCCTGTCATCATATTCATTTTTGTTCTTATTTTGGGTCCCAGTATTCTTGGTAAATTTGTTTCCTATCTTAAAACCCAAATACATACCATTAAGGTCATGGCTCTACGACGCTCTACGACACTCTACCAACGAGAGTGAAAGCCACAGTTTGGGGTCAGAACATGAGCTGGTGGTTAGATTTGAGCAACAAAACAATAAAAATTGAAAGGGGGGAATTGTAATAAATAATAACTTTAAATTATTATGAACAATTTGTAAGGGTATTGTTTTGTTGAGTTTGCAATAATATGAATAAGACTTTGCTTAAGCTGTTAGCATGTTATATCCTGTTATTTTAAAAGTGTATGTTTAAACGGACTTAAAAGTCAGAAAAACAAGAAGAAAAACAAGAAGAGAGGACTACACACAAGGACCCCAAGGAAAACCTATTGCCTCAGCAACAGAATAAAGCCCACAAAAGGGGAACCAATGAAAAGACTAAAGGGGGGGTATAGAAGAAATGGTTTTGACTTGTTGAGCTTGTGGACAAACCGTTGGCGGAGTAAGGAGACTCCCCGGTCGCCCAGCGCGCTGTTTTGCTTATTTGCCCTTTAACAAATCTTTAATAAATGTTTAATGTTTTTAAATTTTAAATTTCTCTGGTCTATTGACTACAACAATGTACTTAATGCCTGCCAATTTTCAGTCAGCTTTTTATCTCCAATATTCTTATTCCTGGGAATAAAAATAATCAACACGGAGTCGCATTTTTCAAAGTTCAGGATTCTCAAAGAAAAATGCATTTCAGTGACAGACAGTAGACACCACTTCACAATTTCAGCAGAAATTGTTTCAGATGGCCCTTGTTGCTCCAGCAAAAACCTTGATTCTGCTCTTCATTGGAGCATCACTTCAAATAGTAACTTGTTCACCTGGTTCTTTAGTTGAAGTTCTAGTTGATAATGAAATTCAGGATGATATGAAGTATGTCTCTCTCTCAAGAAAAAAAAAAAACCTAGTTTGCTATAACTTTTTGCTTACTGATCATCTGAATCTTATGGTGAATACACTGTAAAAAAACCATTATTTTTAATTTACAAAATACCATATAATCATTATTGAATGCTATTATAGTACGTGTAAATTTAATAGTAATTGCTGCAAACAAAATTATAACTCAATTATCTTGAATGTTGTATTTACAATCTAAACTTAGCTTGACTACTTTCAGCAATACATCTGCAAGATTAAGAATCTGACTGTTACAGAGAATAAAAAGAAGGGAAAGGGGAAGTGGAAGGTTATACTTGCTAATGCACTAAGACTTGTCTGAAACCAAAACATTTTTTTTTTTTAATTGCTGCAAATCTTGTAGTCGGAAGCAAAAGATATGAATGATTTTTCCTCCAAAATACTTTCTGTTCTAATCCCCTGTATCTCAAATTTATTGTTATGCTAAGGTTATTTAGTAACAGATTTACCTGTGTTTCCTTTTCTTCTTTCTGGGAGGAGTATCAACATCTTCAGCAGGGACTGGAGCAATAATACTAGATTCCTTTACTCTAAACTCATACACCTAACAAGAGATACCATAATACATCCACGATAAATCTCTCACTAGTAGAAAGTTGCTCATTTTCTAAGTTAGTATGATTTCCTCCAACCAACAACTTAGAGGTTATATCCAGTCATAGTGTCTTTTCAATATATTTAAAGTGGGTTATTTTTGTCATTTAAGAACAGATAGCCTAATTTAAATCTCCTGTAAATTTAATTTAAAAACAGTTTTAAAACTAACTTTTATATACTTGTGGCATGAATTCTGGATCATAGCATTCTTGGGGAAACTAAGAAAATGAATTAATTTTCTCTTTTAGTAATTAATACTAGTATCTCTATACTTCAATTTTAAAAGTAAAACTCTATCATCCTTCCTAAGTAGCTTCCTTTCTTACCTGCCTGCATGTCTTGGTCCCAATCAGTCTGGCAATTGCACAGAAGTTGTCATAGTAGGTGCCAATAAGAACTCTAAACATTGAGGCTTCTGCACCACTCCATTCCACATTCTCCGGAGGTTCAATATTTGGCTTCATCTTTATTGGTGTTTGACACCTAGAATTTGCTTCTGTAACACATAATTGAGAGTAAGGGTCAATGTAAGGCTTACTTTTAAAAAATTTTGCAAAGCCCTTAAAACTGTTAAATTATTAGCTGTAGTTAAAAATACTCCAGGATTTTGTTGTTTCTTAATTTAAGTGCCAAAACAAAACCGCACTTTTCACATACCTGTTGAAGAAGTTAAATATTAGGTAGCAATAGCTATTGAAAATAAACAATCTCACCACTATACATAAATAGAGACAATTTCCAAAAAAGGAAATTTTCTCATATAGAACTATTTGATTAAACTCATCATTACTCTGTATTTTCACTCAGTTTCATATATTCCAAATACACAGGTTTCTAGGATCTCATGGCTGAACTTTTTTCCAATCCTCTCAAGCACTGCAGGTAATTGAATAAAGCATTTTCTTGTCTCACCAGAGGAACTGGATGTTTCATCTTTCTTTTCTTCTTCTTCTTTATCATTGTTTTCTCCTCCAGTTTCAGTTCCAGCTTCTCTATCACTATCTGTGTCTTTTGATTCCAATACATTTATTGTTGGCGTGCTAGGTCTGCTGGTGTTATTTGGAAGCCTTCCCCTTCGGCGGCCACCTGGGCGCTTTGGCGGTGTCTTTATACGCTCTGCAGTCAACGCGGCTGCAAACTCCTTTGCACCTTCCTAAGCACAAAACATTATAGTTTTCAGGGGAAAAATTAAAAGAGTTTTCATCTCAGGGCAGGGATCAGGGCAAAATGCATTCTACTTACATACTGTATAACTTTGCATCAGTCTACAAACTATCATGAACACACAATTTTCTGTTAAATGTACTCATGAAAATAAATACTTTCGATGCCATCATGAAAATAAAATAACCTTAATTTACAAAGTGCTTATGTCAGTGTTTCAGTTCCAGTTCATTTTGGCTGCCAAGTGAAAAATAATTCAGTAGAAAATTTCTATTTTCCTAAATGATAGAAAAAAAAGAATTCCCATAGAAAATACCCTTCAAAATGTAAGAACTCTTCTCATATACAGAGCTTAAACAATATGTATTCTGCATTTTAAAATACAATCACCAGTAATTCTTTTTCTATTAAAAAGAGGTATTTAATTGTGTAGAAATTTTTTGGATTGGATACATCATACAAAAAATTTAAGGGATTATATTGATAAATATTTAACCTTCCTGATGTTTGTTAAGAGCATGAATTCTAGATGGAATCTTTGGCAAACTAACACAGCTTTTAGTTGTGATATAGCTTATGAGAGAGCTAAGTCTGTACAACTTTGTTCTTCGACCAGACTGGACAGCAGCAACACATTCTTAGGAGGTAACAGTCTTTCTTCCCTACATCTATCTCAGGCTACATCTAATAAAACTAAAAATTATTGCTTCTTAGACTTTCATTTGCTGATTGGAAATTAACTCCTTGGCACAAACTGAAGATAACATACTTGACTGCAAGTGTCCCTCATAGATCCCACATGTCCTTGGCACTAAATTTAGCTTGCTATATTGCAGCTAGCACTAGTAGTTAGTGAATTCTAGCATATAAAATTAGCTTACCAGATGCTGATAACAGTGTGGCCCACAGGGTTTATTATCTAATGCTGTTTCTGTATTCTTTCGTTTATAAGTATTAGGAGTTGCATGGAATGCTGTTGAATAAAATGAGCATTTGTAAGTTTTAATATAAGAAACACGTTAAAGATCTAACACCAAATAGTATCCAAAACACAAAGTTTACCAAGTCTTTACTTATACCAGAATAAAAATTATAGCAAGTGTAAAAAACCACAACAAAATAAGACCCAACAAGTGACACTGACTTACCACTTAAATACACAGAGACAGTAGTTGGCTAAGTTTTGTATATGCCCACTTACATCAGTGAAGGAAATCATCACATTTGTTTCATGTACTGCTATGTTTCTCCTCCCAACAAAGAGAACTGATTTTATGTCCATTACTATGTTAAACAGTATTATTCAGGACTTCTAGTAATACATTATCACCTCTCAATTTGTAAGATTCGAGAGTTCAATTTCTATCTTGTCAAAAAATCTAACCTCACACACTTTTGAGAGTTAATGAATATACACACATTTATTACTGAGGACACATAAGCACTTTTGCTCTATTAGTTTATCAGCACTCCAACTAAGCTGACAGGCAATAAGCTGACAAGCTGAAGGGTGAAAACAAGTTAGCATCTCACAGTCTCTATGGATTCAGAACAACCACAGTTGTATGCATCTTGCAGAGAAGTGTCTGCTCGTGCAAATCTGATGGACACTGCCTAAGTTGCAGAATTCAGTAATGAAACAGAATTGGCTACATTTACAGATGCAACATAAGCACCTTTATAACTATTTCTTTTGAGCTCATCTCTACCAGTTCTCTCCCCATGCAGCCCCTGCCTCCCAGCAGGACTTTTTCAAAAAAACTGATTTTTGCTGGAAGTCATAGGAACTCTACCATATACCTTACTCCACTGAAACCTGGAAAACCAGCAGCTAGACTCACCAGAACTCATATACAAATGTTTCTAAACTATATTAGGAGTTTTCTGATCTACCACTGTAAGTTTTTTGCAATTGTCTGTTTTTTAAAAATTCCTCGATGCTCAAAGAACATTTTTTTTTGCTTTTATGTATAGATGAAAGGTATCAATAAATACATTTTTCCCCTAAATGTGCTAACAGCAGCATACACAACTGCAAGGAACAAAAATGGAGAAAGTAATCAAGTTAAAAAAAACAAAACAAGCAAAAACCAAAAAAAACCAACCACCAAAAATTCCACCACACACTACTCAGTGTTGTCTGTTTCCTAATCCTCCATGATTAGGCCTACAGAAGATGTCTGTTTGAAAATGCATTATTCCCAAGAACTGTAAAAGCACTTATACTGCAGGTTTACCACAGCTGCAGCCAGGCAACAGTAACTTAGTTAAATTTTTTATACCCAGTGAATAAAAAGTGCTAATGTTCCAAACAAAAGATTAATTCCTTTCCTCTTTTACATAAGGGTTGTTCTGTACCAACACTACACACACATCCTTCTCCTCAATAAGCCACCATCATAGGATTTTCTACACATATTTCTAGATTGTGCACAAGGCTTCCTTTATGATAGTCCACTATGCTTTCAAGACTAAGCTTTAAAAATTTAGTTTCTTCCCTCTTAAAGAATGTGGGCAGAGCTCACATATGTCTTCACAAAGTTTTTAAAAGTAGACCTCATGTCAATGATTTGCAGAGTAGCTCCATAAGCACTTATATGGCACAAGGAGGAAGGATGATGATGAGCACTTCAGACACCTTCTTTGGTGAAAACAATAATCTTGGAACCATCATTCATGCTCCCTTTTCATAAGGGGTGGGACACTGGAAACTGAGTAATAAATTCTATAATGTTATGCCTGTATTAATGAGAAGAACACATGGGAACCTCAGGGGAGCAATGTTTTATTCCAAGTCTTTCTTAAAAAGTTATAAACAATACTAAAATATCACTAAGTATTGCATTACTTTCTCCAGAAAAATAATTAGATTTTATGGATCTAGAAACACAGAAGTTTCCCTTTTTCACATATGGACATACAGATAGGTAAAAATTATCTGCAAGCAGGTATAGAAATTTAATTTATGCATATGGTTGCTACTGGCATTCTTTCATCCCCCGCATTCCAGTTAAAAGCCTTTACCAGGAATGACACATTTTATATGTTTCACATACCCTCCAAATGTTCATACATTCTGTAAAATATGTTAAATAACAAAGAAACCTTGCAATCTAATACAAAATCATTTCACCTTTTTCTAGCTTTTAAGAAACAATGAGATGATAGCAGCTCCCCACCCAAAAGTGGGGGAGGAAAACTAAATATTTTTCAACAAGGCATCTTCAAATTTGTATAGTATACCATTACATTCATTGAGGTTTGGTTTTTTCCACATAATTTTTACCTTCTCTTCATACCACAAGGAAAATAATTTTGCAACAGTGCAAAAGAACAGTAAAAGATTTGCAAGCTATGATCCATATCAGACTGCAGCTATGTGCAGAAATTAAAACTATTCTTTCTACATGTTATTTGCAGATACAAACTTTTCTCTCAAAAGTTATTTGTGCAAGGCCCTAGAATGAGTGTTTATGTTTTTTAAAAAGTATTTTTCTTTAGACAGTGAAAAAATGTTTAGTTGGTACTGCATTGGGAAAAAAAATAAATTAAAAAAAAATCAAATTTTGACTTTTTAAACCGGGAAAACCTCAAAAATACACCATATGTGTGTCCTGGTTTGGGGTGCTACCAAAATACTCCAGGATTTTGTTGTTTCTTAATTTAAGTGCCACAACAAAACCGCACTTTTCACATACCTCTTAAAGAAGTTAAAAATTAGGTAGCAAAAGCTATTGAAAATACACAATCTCACCACTGTACATAAATAGAGACTATTTCCAAAAAAGGAAATTTTCTCATATAGATAGAATTATATGATTAAACTCATTATTACTCTGTATTTTCACTCAGTTTCATATATTGCAAATACACAGGTTTCTCTCTCTTCTTTCTCTGTCAGAAGGAGATGGGGTTAATCGAGAGCATCTATTATTCCATTTAATTGCTGGGCCAGTGTGAAACCGTGAAAACGTGATACTTAATATTAGAATATTAGAATCGTACCTTGTATTCCACTCTTTCAAAAACACCCAAAATAATATAGTATTGACAACTATAATCATAATCTACCACTGGGATTGTTAGGTTTTTTGGGAGGCTTGTTACCAATAAAAGACCGAAGACAACAATAAAACTATTTGTGTAGCTGTGTTATAAATCTTGCCAATACAAAAAGTAAATTAAAAAAAAGACTATGCAGAATTTCCTAAATACCTCAGCTCCATACTTCTTCAATAATTTCTTGACAAAAGTCATTCTAAAACTGATTCACTGAGAATGTTTTTCATCTTTGAGATTTATGACCTGCCTCATTCCCCATAGACTTAATTCTTATGTTTTTTGTATTGTGCAAGTACACAGGCAACAGTTTAGCCTGAAATGTACATTTGCTTCACAGTCAAACTATCTGGGAAATTCTCCCTGCTTGACATTTTTCCTTCTTCTAAATTCTTTGTTAGTCCAGATATTTAGGCATAATTCCTTGCTGTCAGCAAATGAAATCAGTATACAACTTTTTCAGTAATATCACCTGCACATAAAGGGATTGCTAGGTTGTCAAGGGGACTTGACATGTTAAAAATTGAATAGCTTTTCCAATATTTAACTCAAATATTCTAGAACAAAGACTAGGAATTCCATAAAATAAGGCTAATCTTAACAAAAATGGAATCTTAGAGGGGGAATTACAAAAGTCAAAGCCAGATCTAACAGAATTCCTGTATTTTTTATTTAAAGTCAGAGATTCGTGCCTTTTGAAGTACAAATCTAATCACTGTAGCCCACCTTGTTACCAAAGTAATTAATAAAAAATGTCATCTGCAGAAGCCAGGGCATAATCCTCCAGTGCTTGGCAAGTGTATGAAATAGAACACATGGGCAACTGATTAGGGTTTCTAGTAGAAATGTCACTGGCTTTTTTAAAAGTTAAATTGTTGTAGAGACACTGAAAATTTCTGCTACAGCATTCCAATAACCAGAGCAATCTTTCTGATTCATTCCCAGCAATGCATCTGGTGGAGTTTGACCAACAGTTAAAATTCCAGAGAAATCAAAGAGGTCATACAACCGACTCAGTTTTGAAACTGATAAATTTCTATCTCTAGCAGACATGTAGACAGACAGAAAACAATCCTTCCTCTTTGGTGTTACTACAGACAAAAGCAGAAGAAAGCAATGCACATAAAGCTGCACAGAAGTGGGATTTGGGAATACTGACAGAAGGATCAGTTTGTTACGTTCAGTGTCCAGTCTGGACATAGCCAATGGATAATGCATGTACTACATAAACTGCCATGAAAAGAATTATCAATAACCAGTAATTTCATTCTCCATATAGACACAAGGTACCTCCTGAATGCCTCCACAGTGTTAAATGCTACTCTTCCTTCATTCTGCTATGCCCTTGAAAACCAGAAGAGATGATTTAAAGTTTGGGCCTTTTAAAGTACAAGGCCTGGTTTATAATAAAGCTGTGGACATACACCACTTTGGAAAGAATACTGGCTTAAGGGACTTAAAAAATCAGCAACAAGAGCTTAGGCAGTATTTTAGCATAAATACCTTGTTTCTCATATGAAGGTTATAAACACAGAGAGAGAGGGCACAGAGGCACAATGCTTTTGGTTTAAAGGATGTTGCTAGTGAGAGAACCAAGTTCTTTCAGCTGATCAGTGACATGACTCTGGACTTTGTAATTGGCTGAATATGGCACTAAAGAATACATCAAAATGAACAACACTGTGAACCTATCCTTCACAGCTCTAAAAAGAAAAGTTGACTTACAGAGTTGGTGCCTCAAAACTGTGGACTGGTAATACCAGGCTCCCCAGATAAGTAGTTACCAAAACATGGTCTGTGAATCCTCTCAGCTCTACTTCTGACAATTTGCGAAAAATTACTACAAAACTTAAATCCATACAAGCTACATAAGTAATCAAATATATGTGAGAAAAACAGGCTAAAACCACTGCTGAAGAAATACACAAAATCTTCTGGGGTGCTACCAAAAGAAGTTTTTTTGGACAATGCTTTCTTGTTGACTTAAAGAAGCAAAACTACTCAATCGTCCTGCTAGACCACTGAGAGTATCAAAAACTAAAACCACTGCCAGACAAATGGTTTTGCCAAGAGGCAGCATACAGCTTCACTCTTCCCTGTCTTACAGACTAAGGCTGCACATACATCTTCTTGGAATGCTTCATCCAGGCAATTAAGATACTTGTAAAAAAAACTACAGCTCCACAAAACACACTATTGAAGCTGGCTGAACAAGGCAGCATCTACATGTCCAGAAACTCATTGTTCTTTATCATTCAGAAGAGGTTCTCTTTCTATTTTCAAGCAAAGTCTGCCAAAAGAACACAAGGAGAAATTAACCAACAGACCTATGTTCAAAAGCCACAAATACTAAGGAAACTAGGAAAAGGAAAAGCTTCCCTCTCTACCCCCATTTGAGAACAACTTCAGTTCTTCCTCAAACTGAAAGGCAACCAAAAGATACTAAAAAAGCAGCAGTGCTATGCAAAGCCTTCTGTTTGAAGTACAATCAGAAGCTACTGACAAAGCACAAAGATTTCCAAATGAACATGCATACATACAGTGGAACATGCAAATAAACAGTTAAAAGAGACAATAAATTTGAAAGATAGGACATTGTAATACAAGTTTCAACTTGTATTGAAAGTTGAAAGCACTTCATATCTGACCCTTTACATTTGACTCTGTTCTCAGAGACAGAATTGTCTCAAATAGCACTACAGAACTTCTCTTATTCTTCACACTTTGCAAATGGAAACATCATCAGTAATGCTCTTATTAAATCCTTCCCTCAAAAGAAAGGGACAACATGAAAAGCAATTCAGTGGAAAGAATGTCACAATTTCTAAAATTCAACTGTCTGAAACAATTCTTCATCAAATCACCAGGTACAAGTAAACTGGCTAGAAAGAGTATCTGAGAGAATAAAAGACCTGAACCTGAGAGAATAAGAGACTCAAAAACTGTTAGTGGATGCTCATTCTCCTAGCTGGATAGTGAAGCAAGTCTGATGAATAGTAAGATATTTTAATGGAGAAATACATTCCATTCTCCATACACAAACTGTGACAGTCTGACACAGAAACAGTAGTAAAAACCAATGTAGTTTTCTTGAGGACTGTAAGAGAAGTAATGCTAAAGGTTGATCTAATTAGAAATTCCATGTGAAGGAATAACAAACTACCCCACACAGGAGCACTATTTTTTTAACTATAGTTCTCACTGCAAAATGATGTCATCAACATGGTCAAGCTGTTTTTGTCAACTTTAGCCATTACTGCTTTTGGTTTTTTCTTCTCTTTCCTTCCTTTGGTATTGCATTTTATGGTACTTTTAAGTGTTCTGACTAGCAAAGAATAAGAGGTCATAAATATAAGAGCATCATAATTGTACTTACGATGCAAGAAGCAATCATATTTAAAGCAGCGTCTGCAGAAGAGTGTGTGAAAAGAGTGCAAGCTTTGCTCCCTCTGAACTGATTTAGCATTTGGTCCATCTATGTTTGGTGTGCATTCAGGAGGAAGAGCTCCAGGAAGCTGCTGCTCAGTGAGTTCTTTGTATCTTAAAATAAAAAAATAAAAGTATTTATTCAGTATAATAAATTGAAGGGAAAAAAAAAACAATCAGAGTTTTTTTTTACTGCAGCAACACTTTGCATTTCAAGTGACAAAAAGAATTAAAAATTAAAGTAGTATGTGCCAGCTGGAAAGGTCAATCTATCAGTGACACAACATGTTATTAATTCTATACTCATTAATACAACTAATAAATTGGCTAGGAAGTAATACATTTTTTTTTCTGGACTGTCATCTCCTTATATAAATTACTCAGCATCACTCACTAACTCCAAAAAGGAAACTTTTTTTTTTTTTTTTTAAAACAGCAACTTTTATTTTATCACTTAAAAAAAATAACAAAGATAATTAAACACATAAGCAGCCACTTTGATAGTTTGAAAGGAAGGCTAATAAACACTTCTGTTTCCTTTAACTTGGTGGGAATAGCCAATTCCCTTCAAGGATCACTTGCAGAAGTCATAAAACTGCCACAGAACCCAGCTGTAAGGATCATTCCTAATCAACATATATTTAATGAAACCAATAAAGCTTAATTTCATAAAGCAACATAGCAAGAAATACTTTCTTACTTCTCTTTCAATTCTTCTGCTGTACCCTTGTCTGGAAACATTGAGGAAATGGCTTCAAATATCTTGTCAGCAGGAAATCTCCGTGGTGGGTGGCTTTCTTTGTCTGTCAAATAAGCAAAAACTTTGGAAAAATAGAAACAATATTTTTGCTCACTTGCTACTTTCAAGGAGGTATTGAGAGAAAGGGAGACTTAATGAAAATCTAAATTAAAAAAAAAAAAAAGAAAAGAAAAAGGTATTCCTTCTAATTCACAGACAACTTAAACTTCATTGTCATCTTTCCTGCTAACTCTATTAGTAAAATTTGGATAAACCACTATTTCACCAGCAGATGGAGATGGCAATTCAGAACTCTGCCTACAATAGGATAATACTTCATTTTCCAAAGAGCATGAAGGCATTTGATAGACGGATAGTCAAATGAAGGAAAAATCATTTGGATGTCTCATTATGCCCATAAACAAAAATTGGCAAAAGTACCTCTAGTCGTAGTCTCTGTACAACTCCTGAACTAAATGGCAAAGAGAATGAAGAAAATGATGCTACTAAAGAGCTGAAAACTATCACGTAAACGGGTTTGAACAAATTTATTTAGTGATTAAATAAAAATAATTTTTGTTTATTTTTGAAGTCTGCAGACAGACATACCTATCCTGTTACCTTCCCGATCTTTCTGCTTGTCATCTCTTTCATCAGGATTGTCATCTCCATCATCATCATCTTCATCATCACTATACTGACCAAGTGCATTGACCAGCTCAACAAATATTTCATCATTGATAAATCCACATTCTGAAATTTAGCAAAATTGGAAGTGAACAGAAAAGCACAAGGTGTTTACGAAATATTTGCCATATATATTTTCAGTCCTCCTGAACTTCAATTAAATTATAGCAAATGCTGTAACTTATGAAAAAAAAATTTGTATTTTCTCCTAACTGAAACTGAGAAGAGAAAAAAAAATACTCAGTATTTATTTCTTAGAGTGACAACTGGGAAGGGAAGAAAGAAACTTGTTGAAAAATTTCTCTTCCTGATTCCCTCCATACAAGTATACATAAATAAATTTCCCTTCCTTTGAATAAAATAAAATAAAAAAGAAAATTACTCAATCACTTAACTATTTCAGAGATGTTATGCCAAAATCCTGATTCCAACATGGTTGAGTTAAGCCAGCCTAGAAATGCATGCAATCAGTCTATAAAGCTACCCTTGAACTGCTAGGGAATCTCCTGAGAGATTTTTGATTGGTAGTTCTGTAGCATCCAGTTCCTCACTATAAACCCCACTGGCAAACTGATAAAAAATTAATACAGTTATATACAAATAATTCCAAATAGAAGGATGTTATGTTATGTTATATTCCATTGTGAAATTCAGGTAAGGTGTTTCTGCAGAGAGGAAAACTATTGTTATTGTTGACAAATATTACTATAATTTTTAAAAAAAATAACCATGAACTGTGTGGGAACTGTACTGTTTATTACCATCCTTCTTCAGCTGGACTGGGGCTGGGTTTCAGACTCTAATTTGAAGGAAACTAGTAGTTTTATTCCTATCTAGACAATAAATACAGGCAGGTACTATGTTTGGAAGTTTTAAACAGAATTCTTAGCACATAGGTTAGTGCAAAACTCTCTCACCAAACTGCAATTACAGAATTACATTGGCACGCCTCTGGGTTACAGATTCCCATAGCATTTACATTTAATTAGAGTCACAAAAGAATTACAGTTACTTAGAGACTAAAGACCCATTTTTCTGCTTTTGACAAATCCTTTTGAAGGACCATAATAACACTAACTGCCAACATAAACTCGGAACTCAGGAAAGTGAAACAAGATTAATGTTAAAGCGAGACTCATCTAATAATAAATTAAATCAATAATTGAAGACATTTATTAGTAATGTTGCTATTATGACATAATCGGTTCTCTCAGAAGGATGTCAGCAATCAGTAAATCTGTGAAAATATCCGAAGTCAAAACCTCATGAAACATTTAATTTTCTTCATGAAATATACAGGCACCAGCTATCTTCAGGACAGTAGTAAGACTGATGTAAGATTGAATAGCTTCGTTATTGTATCACAGGCTTAACCTTCCTGAGTGGCATACAATGAACTCAAAAATGCAGCTCTTTTTCTCAGACTTAATTTGTGGGGTAGGGAGTGGGGGTGGATAATGTTTCTGTGAAGGGGCAAACAGAGTAATCAGAGAAAACTTTATGACTGTGAAGTTCAGGCTTGCATAAGTCAGCTCTGAGTGAGCACATACAGCAAGAGAAAGGTTGCTACTTCACTGAGACTTCAGCAAACTAAGAGACTCATGACACTGCATGTAGTCCAGCTCCAACACAGGAGATAAACTGCAACTAAGATTACTTACATATATAGCATACCAACAGTATGATACAACTTTATTCTTTAAGTTGACTCATAGAACGGCGATTTTTAAATAGCTAAAATTTCCTTAAATTAAAAAGAAAAAGCCCACCATAAGTTATGCTAACAAGTTATACTTGCAAGTATTGTTGCTACCATTTTTGCATACTTCTCCTGCTACATTCTGCTAAGTGAGACACACACAGGGACATTTATATTCCAAAGCTGTGAACATAAAATTGAAGACCAAGAACTTCAGGTTGTACCTAGGCATTATGATGAATCGCTGTATGGTCTAGAGAAAAAGTTAATGTGTTTAATTTCTCCATACTACTACTTTAACATTTTTCATTCTTATGAAGATGCAAAACAATGTATTTAAAATAAGGAAGTCTGTCATAACCAATGTCTATACAGTGTAGAGATTCTAGAGATACTAGTGAAATCAATCATCTAGAGATACTACTAGATACTACTAGCATCTAAAGGTACTACTGAATCAAGCCTTAGGCCTTAACAAGCAACACTGAAAACAATTATGTATGCAGAAAGAAGTGATTAGTATACCTGAGTGTTCGGGCTCACCTCTGTCTCCATGCACTTTTCCATCATAGTTCTTGATCAGTTCTTCAATAAAGGTACCATCCTGATCAAGCACTTCATCTCCCATATAAGGAATGTTATGTAAAACAGTTTCATCCTCTACCTAGTAACATTTACAACCAAACAATTTTAAATTGTGTTTGCACAATTTGCACCATTTCTGCTTTGCTATTTTCACAATCAACAAGTGTCTAGCTATCAGAATTAACTGATTTCACTAATTAACTAGATACATAAAACAAAACCCTCGTCTTTGCTCAACAGTGACTGGCTCACAATACTGACACTAACTCCTAAAACTAAAGTCATCAGTGAGCTTCCACAAAAGCTTCTACTACTGAAACACAGTATGCTACCAAGCTTTGGGATGCTTGCATTTCATAAATCTATTCTCCCTTTGCTCTTTTTCACAGTAACGTACAATGGAAACCACCTCTTCATTGCTTTGCCAGAGATAAGAAATATTAAAATTCTAAAACTGTGTCTCTGTTTCATTTGGCCTTTTTTGGCTTCAAAACAAAAAGACTGAAGTTGTCTAAACAGTAAGCGCAGAAACATGCCTCACAATTTAATGTGAGCTCCACAATTTTTTTGTGTCTGCATATAGACTAATAGTATTAATACTCCCACGTTTTCTCACTAGAGTTTATGGACCTTGATACCAGCTGTGTCTTCCAATACAATAGAAGGACCTTCTATTGTTAAGGAAATTAATGTAAACTTTCCTGCTGATCACAATTCCACAGTAGTGCAAAATATCTAAACACTGGTGAATTAAAAGCAAGCAAAAAAAAATGCGTGGAAGAACTCTGTAAACAATACTGATAAAACTGGTTACTTAGACCATTTGGCTATGATTATTACCATAATAGCCAGATAGCCAATGCAATCATACACCAAATGATGTGACAAAAGCTTGTAACAAGCTAAGCTGTTCAAATAAGTCAAATACCTAACCTACACGAGAAGTCTGACATTATGGCTCCTGCATACAGTGAAATTAATAAGAAGAAAAGGCTATTCTAATTTCCAAATGAAGAACGACCATTACGTGGGGAGACTATTTCAGGATTCATACTCTGTTACAGGTATGTTGGTCAACTGTCATTTCCCTCAGAAAACATTTTCCATTACAGTAATTATAGGCTTTCAAATAAATCCTCATTTGTTAAATGGCATGTATGACAACTGGTCACCTGAAATAAAGAAACTTAAGTATCCTAAAACCTTGTAGTAAAGAGACTCTAAGTTCATCGAAGACAGAGGTTTAGTTTGCAATCAAAGTTACTTTTTTGTGAAAAAAAAAAAAAAGGGAGCCTCCTTCTGATTATAACTGCCTTATTACCAATATCAAAAAGGTGAGGAGGGTTACTGGCAACAGGCCTTTCCTGGTTTGTTCCTAAAATTAACCCCTCCCTTTTCTCCATACATTTCTACTTCCAGCACTTGCTTAAACTTACCATAAAATTCTGTTGAAGAGGAGACCAAGAATACATTATAGGCACAGAGGCAACAGCATTGAGAGTCTTCAGGGGGATTACTTGTTTCGGAAAATCTATGTCACTGGTAACAGAGCACTGAAATAAGAAGTTCAAGTTACACTTAACACAGCAACATCAGAAACAAAAGTTTAAAAAAAGTCACAGAACACTTTTTTACAATGTACAAAATTCAAAGTGAATTAGCCATATCAGCCTTTGAGGATTTTTAGGGCACAGTAGTAAAAATTTTTAGTAGGAAAAAACACAAAAGAATGACTTCTAAGTCAATACCTTTACTAATATATCATTATGTTTTTTTCCATGTAATAAATGGCTGTGATAGTATTTTACTCATACCATTCAACCTCCAATACAAATCATGTTTGGTATCTCAAAGCAGATTTTATACTCCTGCAGCTAGACTGATGTTGGAGTATTTACTCAAACCACCAGAGAAGCAACAGAATTCCTCTGGCTCCCAAGCAATACACTGCAGATATCATGTATTTTTCATGTTTAGAAAATAATTTTTTAGTGTAATGCCAGTAAGACATCTTATGGAAATAAATTCTCTATATGTCTTGCAAATTCCTGCCAAGTTTCCCCATTATTGTCTGTTTATCCTATCCTCAAACCTTTGACTATGCTCACAACAGAAAAATGAAAATTAACTATTAATATCCAGATCTGGATATATCAATGAGTTTTTCAGCTACATAACTTTTTTTTTTTTTTTTTGAGATTCAGAGGTTTATGTAGCCTCCAAAAGATGAACATGCCATAGAAATAGACAGCTTCTAGATTATTCTTGCATCTAATTCAACAGTTAACGGACACAAACTTTTCTCTTTTCTCAAATACTTGGACAGCAGTATGAGGAATTCTGAAAAAAAGTTATAAACAAAAGCAGACAGGAACATACAAAGCTAGGGAAGGTAGTTAAAACAAAGTTTAGAACAGCTATCATAGCTACCTGAAAGGAAAAAAGGAAGTGGAGACAAAAGATCTTTCTCCTTTCCAGAAGGGAAAGATGAACAGAGCTTCACATTTCTAAAGAAATACACAAAGTAATGTAACAAACAGCATACAGAGACAGTACCCCGGCAGAACGACACAAGCCAGATATATTTATTTTCTTTTTTATTTGTAGCAAATCAAATTAGATTTCTGCTGTGTATATAAATAGTCAAGACACTGTCTAATTTTAGTGTTTTATTCCCATTAATTGTTTAATTTTCTAGCTAGCAGCTCTCTAGCATATTTTTATGTATTTTTAAAGAAAAATATAAAAATAAAAAAGTAATTTTTGTCTCTGGAACTAGAAGTCTCAGGCTGACAAATGAGCTATGTCAAAGTAACTCAAAGTGTTTGGTACTAAGTCTCAGATATGTTGCCCTGTTTTTCTGGTATGGAACTCAGTTTAACATTTATTAGGCTTGCATCAGACACATTACAGTCTCTGGTTGATGCTGACAGGAGTAGCCATTGAAGAAAAACTCTGCTAACAGCAATACTCTGCAGTCTTCACCAAACACACAAAAGGTCTCACAAAACCTTTCCCTCAGGTCATTAAGCTTCTAACCAGTACCCTGTGTAACTCTAAAGAAACTCAGTGTATTAAGAAAAGAAAAAAAAAAAAGAGATCTTAAGGTCATCTTTTAAACCCCAAATTACTTATTTTTCTCACTCCTCTCATTATAAATTATGGCAATCTTAAATTAATCATTATGGTTCTGATTCATAGGACAGAGACCAGATTTGAATGCAGTAATTAGTGCGCTCTATCAATTCAGTCAGGAAATCAATTAAGGCAGGAAATTATCATAAGAATACTGCATCAAGCTAAAAAAATTAAGAAAAAACAAAGAGGAAGGGTGAGGAATGAACTTTTACTAACAACAACAAAAAAAAAGTTAAAATTGGATGTGTACGTGTGTAAATTATTATCAGAAGTTCTGACCCTACAGTGCCATATAATAGGTATAGAGCTGTACACAACTAACTGCATATTCAAACATGCCTAAAAGAAACTACTTGGGCAAAGTTTCTTCTATGTTTGCATTTGAACTTAAACGCATACAAATGCGCCTCTAAAACACACTAAAATTTTAGGAAAAGGAAGATCTGACAGATTTCCTTTAAGAGAAAGGATTTTGCTTCGGTTGTTTTCATCTATTCACAGTGAATAGATGTCCACTGATCATTCTCATCCTACTGAAAAGTAGTTACACATCTTCAAATGGGCCTAGTTTAGAGAAGTGCCTAAAGAGCAATTGACAAAGAAAATAAATTAACCTGGGTTGAATAGAGAAAGTTGGAGTAGGCTTAAGCACTGTTCAAAATAGCATAATGAAAGCCAGTTTAGTTGCTCAGATTGGATCATGATCATGGAATGCTTTTTCACAAATTAATGTCTAGTCTGCTTGTGCATTAACTGAACTAACTCATTTAAGAGCTTCCGTGGTTGTATTACTTCAATTAATGAAAAGACAACTTGATCAAGTGGGTATCTTCACGGCTTTCGTGCGTTTTAACTTGGTAAGAACCAAACTATTAATTTGTTCCACTAAGGGTCAGTTCCAATAGGAGCAAGACTGAACTTCTGAACCAGTTTCATTAAAGGATGCTGAATTATGATCCAAGTATTATCAGAAATAAAGAAGTTTCACTTTTATGTGTTTCTGAAAGGTAGGTAGCCTGCTACAGTTTATTGCTTTCCAAGTCATATACATGATTAAAGTAAATGATAGATAAATTCTTTAAGAGACCAGTACAAAAAATACTTAGCTGCCAAGTCATGTCAAAACAAAACTGAAACAGAAACAGCCAACTTCCCAGTAATAAAACAAAAACATGCTAATGACCTTGTAAGTGGAATTACCACAACTCATGTTAACCAACCTCCCTGGTCCCGCGCAATGAGCTCACAGAAGTCATGATGTGAACAGGCTGTATCCTACGCTGTTTCCATTCTTGATTTAAGATTTCAGTTCTTTCCAGTATCTTCTGACGATTTGAATTAAACATACTCTAGAAATTAATAAAAATCATAAAGATTACAAATAAATCAAAGACTTCAAGTTCACCTACTAGCACGTTATGGCATTATAACACTTAAATAAGTAAGCAAAGCCAGACAGGATTAAAAAACCCTCAGACACACAAATTTTGTTGTCAGTGAGGCTCAGTACAGTTCATTATCCAGTCTTTAACTCAAATAATTTTGTCATGTTTACAGACTCAGAGTTTCATAATGATGTTAATTTCCAAATATAATTAGAACAAGTATGTGACTGAAGAAGTTGCCATACTTGCTCTTCAGAGTCTCTTCTGATACACAGCATGCCTGATTCCATTGTGTATCTTAAACAGGTATGATACATTTGTAATAGAGTTAGACAAGTTTTCAGTATGTTATTAAAGTAGTTAATGAAATTTATTGCAGGCATTAACTGTAAAACAATTCATACTTCAGAAGAAAATCAGGTTTTGCATCATTTTTTAAACAACAGAACCAAAAGACGACAAACCTTTACTTCATCTGCACGCCGGAACCTCTTAAGCTGCCTCAGCCTCATATACTCTGATTTCACACGTTTTCGCCAACAAATTGGTCCCTTCTCAGATTTTTTTCCGGTTTGACCCATGATTATCCTACAAGAGATAATGTCATATTAATAGTACCAAATCTGATACCACTGCTTAGAGAGGAAGTTAGTTATGATAGAGATACTCTGTTTGTGCCTTTCATATCTAATTCCTTTAATTCCTTTCAACCAGAGACTTGCAATACCATCCTGATCCAATGACCAAAAAATTAAAACATACACAAGGGACAGACACCAGAAAAATGGTAACTTTAATTACAAATCAGTGGAACTGTTCACATTTGCTTTAGGCACTTCTAATGCCTCTATACAAAATGATGACTAGCCAATTTAAAGGGATGAAGATTCCTAAGATTCCTACTAAAAAGACAGACATTGAAATCTTTGCAAGCAGTCCAGTAAATTAACTTCTGGACAGTTCATGGCAGACAGACTTGTCCCTTCTCTCAGTGCCAGTCCTCTTCAATAAGGTACCAACTCCTAGAATAGGCTTCTGGAGTTGATTTCAAGCACAGAGATGTGGCCCAAGGATGGTTCTCCTACACAGCTGGCTCAAGTGTCAAAAAGTTCTAGAAATTCAGACACAAGTAGTTTTGAAACAGCCAGAATAAGAGACCTTGCTCTTTTCTTTAGTATTCAAGAAAAGCCCAAACTGTCCCGCTGGAGAAGGCTGAGGTACTTAATGACTTTTTTTACCTCAGTCTTCACTGTCAAGGGCTCTCATCCAGCTTGGGAATCAGTGGACACTGATTCCACTTTTACTGATCACCATCCTAGTACCATTCATTTTTATGTTACAGGACCATTAGCAGTGAAGTTGTATTTTTACATTATAATGCAGTTGTGTAGCTAGAATATGACAATTTACTCAGGCTTTTTCAAAATAAAGGACATTTGCTGTGATTATGCTGCCAGTGACAATTTTTACAGCACCTGAAACAAAACCACTACATGGAAGACTGGCTTCCTCTCAACAGTTGTGCTAGAACTACCTACACTATTTCACCGAATAGCTCAAAACAACATTCACAATACCAACTTTAGACTTTGAAAGGCTGAAAATCCCAGTTGTCCAAGGTTAATACTTCTCAAATATAACAAATTTGAACAGAAACAATGCTAGCCCTTCTAATTATCAAGGTAGGTAAACATGAACAGAAGGATCTTTGCATGCACAGTGGTACCTCCCCAATCCCGCACCATAGCTTCCTTTGCAGTCAAAAGTGCAGATTTATCCAAGTCATTTATTCTCGCTACTCCTCCATTTACACTGAACAAAAGATAAGTCTGTGAGAGCCTGACATCCATTTTTATGCAAGACATTAAATCATACTTTGCAAGAAAAATTGTTGGGTTTTTTTGATTTAGAACTAAAATGAATAAATAACCAAAAGGCAGAATTTTCAACTCAAATCATGAAAAGGCAGGAAGGAATGACAGAAGACCTACCTAGATGAACAAGGAGCTCTTATGGACACTCTTAGATGTAAAAATAATGTCTTCAGAGGGTGGGAAAAGGGATGGGTAGCCTGGGAGAAATGCAAGCAGCCAGGGATCAGGTTAGGAAAGCTAAAGCCCTGATACAATAAAATCTCTACAGGAACATCAAAGGTAATCAGAAAAGATTCTACAGATGCATCAGGAAGAAGCAGAAGGAAAGAATAGAGAAAACTTGAGGTACTTAATAACTTTACCTCAGTTTTCACTGTCAAGGGCTCTCATCACACCACCCAAGCTGCAGAAGGCAAAAGCAAGGACTGGGAGAAGGAAGATCCATCCACTGTAGAAGACAAGCAGGTTTGAGATCATCTAAAGAACCTGAAAGTTCACAAATCTGTGGGACCTGACAAGATCTATCTAAAGCTCTCAAGGGCACTGGCAGATGAAGTTGCAATGCCATTTTCCATCATATTTGAGAAGTACTGGCAGTGTGGTGAAGTTCCCACTGACTGGAAAAAGGGAAAACATAACTCCCATTTTCAGAAATGGAAAAAAGGAAGACCTGGGGAACTACAGGCCAGTCAGTCTCACCTCTGTGCCTGGCAAGATTATGGAGCAGATCCTTCTGAAGGCTCTGCTAAGGCACATGGAAAATGTGAGTGTAGTTGGTAACTAACATGGTTTCAACAAGGGCAAAACCTTACAGATTTGGTGGCCTCTTATGATTGGGTCACAAGGGAAGAGTAGCTGATGTCGTCTACCCAGACATGTGCAAAGCATTTGACATTGTCACTTAGGTCATCCTGGTCTCTAAACTGGAAAGATATGGATTTGTTGGATTGATGCTGATGCAGATTTGGTGAAATGACCACACAGTGGATAAGAAATTTGCCAGACAGTCACATGTACAGAGTAGTGGCCAACGACTTGATGTCTGAATGGAGATCAGTAACTACTGGAGTTGCTCCAGGGCTGGCATGGGAACTGGTGCTGTTTAACATCTTTGTCAGAGACATACCCAGTGGGACTGAGTGCACTCTCAGCACACTGAGCTATGGAGTGTGTTTGACATGCCATCCAGAGGGACCCTGACAGGATTGAGACGTGGGCCTGTGCAAACTGTATCGAGTTCAACAGGTCAAGGTCCTGCACAAAGGTAAGAGCAATCCAATTGCTCAGTTGGATTGTGCAGAATCAGGCTGGGCCATTAATGGATTGAGAATGGCTCTAAGGAAAAGAACTCTGGAGTATTGGTTAATGAGAAGCTCCACATGAGCCAGCAAGGTGTGCTGACAGCCCAAAAAGCCAACCATACCCTGGGCTGCATCAAAGTAGCATAGCAGCAGGTCAAGGGAGCTGATTCTTCCCTTCCACTCCACTCTCATGAGATCCCACCCGGAGTGCTGTGCCCAGTTCTGGAGACATCTACATAGGAAGGACATGGAACACTGGAGCAAGTCCAGAAGAAGGCCACAAAGATGATCAGAGGGTTGGAGCACGTCTCCTGTAAGGACAGGCTGAGACAGTTGGGGTTCTCCAGACTGGAAAAGCGAAGGCTCTGGGAACACCTTAGAGCAGCCTTCCAGTACCTGAATGGGGCTATAGGAAAGATGGGGACAGACTTTTTACAGGACTGTGTAGTGACAGGACAAGGGAGAATGGTTTTAAGATGGAAGAGGGTATATTTACATTAGACATTCAGTGTGAAGGTGGTGAGATACTGTAACAGGTTACCCAGGGAGGCTGTGGATGCTCCATTTCTGGAAGTGTTAAAGGCCATGTATGAAGGCTCTTAGAACAACCCGGAGGTGTCCTTGCCCATGCAGGGGGGTAGAACTAGATCTTTAAGGTCCCTTCTAACTGAAACCATTCTATGAAGTCTCCTCTGAAGAAAAAAATGTAAAGCACATTAAAAAGTTTCATATAATGCCTGAAGCACCTGACTGGACAGAGAAAGAGGATGGAGAACCAGCAGGGGACTGTAAATCTTGAAGAAAGAGTCACACATATTTGCTCTCCTTCCATGACTCAAGGTAGCAAGTGGAATCCACCTGTCTTAACTCAGTTAAGGTTCAACCAACAGACACTGAAGAAGTACCAATGAACTGAAAAGATAAATGAAAGCTCAGTTGACATAGTGAAGCAGCATATCCCATAAAAATGAAACAGATTGTGTTTACTTAGTCTAATACTGCATTAACCACAGCTCTTCTTATTATAGTTTCTTGGAGAACAACAAATTGCTCTGGCTTAAAAAAAAATTTACATATTTAAAATTACATTGCCAGATAAGCCCTGCTCAGAAACAGATCTATATGGAAATAATATAGTTAGATTCAAAACAACAAAAAAAATTCCCGTATTTCTTTCTTACAACTGAAATACAGACACCTGAATACACCACAAACAGGAACTTTTTTTAAGACCTGAGTAAAATACATAACCACTGAATAAGTAAAGCCATTCTTTTCAGTTTTTCACTAATGAACATATTTTTTATGTGTTGTATTAAAATGGTGAGAAAAAATAATACTTCACAAGAAGGTAAGTGTGTGTTTTTAAAAAGTCTAACTTCCTCACATTCAGGTCATTCATGTGAAAAATACAGGATTTATAAGAATACACTACTCTTACGTTAGTTTTAAGCTTCTACCTGGGGCAGCTTGAATTGCAACAATTTTATGTTCAAAGCAAACAATGCGCTGTTGTTCATGACAAGCTATAGCAAGAAAAAGTTCTTCTAGACAAAGTAATAAGGTTCATGTGCAGCAAGAAACACAGTGCATTAAGTCAAACATATAAACACATTAGAAATAGCCTCTTAAGTGGCAAGTGCATATAAAGATAAAAAGCTCTGAGGAAGCATATGTGTGTATAGGTTATAGAAAAGTGTCCTGAATGCAGGTTTGTAAAATTTTGAAAATCCCTGAAAAATTATTAATCAATTCTGATTTTGATTAGCAGTTGTTCAAACCAAGTGAGCTATATTTGTATGTTCCTGGACAGTTGAACATCACTGAAGTAGAATTACAGCATAGTTAACACATGTAATGTGGTAAGAAATAAGTGATTTTCTGCCCCTAATCTTGTGAGAAAAATATTGGGGAAAAAAACAAAGCAAAACAAAGTGGGTGGCAGGGAAAGAAGGGTATATTCATAGTGGAGAGAGTTCATTCCTACACTAAAATTGATCTATCATGTTTACACTACAACTTACAGTCACATGCCACTGACAATTTCTAATGTCAGTTAGAATGTCTACTGTTGCCTCACAAACTATACATTTAAGAAACTAAACCTGAGAAACTGGGTTAAGAAGATTCACAAAGACAATGCCATGCTGGGTAAGGGCTGGGGTAGCAAAAAATTAAACAAAGATGAACTCCTAGACTGGACACTACTTTCATCCTTGAGAGGAAAAGTAATTTAAGGAATTAGAAGACTTCAGGGAAGCATCAATATAAACTCCATTTCCAGGGCAAACTCAGGACTGTAGATACTGTCTCAAGCCTACTATTTGTCCACTTGCACTAGTATCTATGTGTAAGAAAAACCTTTCCCAGATCACTTTCTTCTACCATTTCTGTTGTTCACATCCAGAAGTACTTTGAGCTGTCACTAACTACAGTTTCCACTTTGCTAAACAAGAAAAAAGCCTCTAAATTTTCATTAAATTATGTTGCATGGAATTTGCAGCTAGGTGAATTTTAAGATCAGTTTGAAGAACTGGTCAACTTTTCATATAAAATTTCAGAATATTCCTTTCTGCAGCAGTGGTAGCACAAGCTAAGATAAACTTAGACAGATGGGCCTGAAGAAGACAGCGTACTGTTAAACAGTTTCCACTTAATGAATAAAAACATGACACAGGACTATCTTAGTGCAATGACACTGAAAGCCCTCAGGTTATGTTCCTCTTCTCCGTCCCCACTTGCCCCCCTTCTGATTCTTGCTAGTTGTTTCTGTTGTTTTAGAATCCTTTTCTCTCTGTTTTACATAAATTAACCCAGTCCTGAGAACTTTTATCCAAAGGAAAGAAACTATGCAGCAGTGAACTCAGTTATCCAAAATATATGATGCAAAAAGCATGACTCTAAAGCAGCTACACTTTCTCAAGAAAGCTAGTCTACCAAAGTGCAGATGGACTTCCACACAGAATCTTACCTGCTATCACACTGAGGAGGGAAACCTTGCCTAACTGCCTGCACCTTCTTTGCAGAAGAGGGAACACCAGGAAATGCTGCGAGATATCCCATATGATTCTGCTGTCAGCCTGTTACAGCCATAGGCAGACAGACCATCTCACTGCAGACTGGGCAGTGATCAGACCACAGCAAGCAAGGAACTGCATGTGCCACACTTAAGACATGGAGACCACACTCATGGTCTCAAGCTCTGCCAGGGGAGGTTTAGGTTAGATATTAGAAAGAAATTCTTTACAGAGAGGGTGATCAGACATTGGAATGGGCTGCCCAGGGAGGTGGTGGATTCTCCATCCCTGGAGGTTTTTAAGAAGAGACTGGATGTGGCACTCAGTGCCATGGGCTGGTAACCACAGTGGCAGTGGATTAAGAATTGGACTTGATGATCTCAGAGGTCCTTTCCAACCCAGATGGTTCTGTGATTCTGCAAAGACAAAGGGCTTAATACCTTGGGTCCAAAGCTGCACCTAACCCAGCCAGCCCTGCTGGACCAAAGCACTGCAGAACTGAACTGACCCCACACTGAGCATTTCTACACTCTGCTCTCCAACTCTCTTACAATCCATATTTTCTCCAGTACTTGCAATTTACTGCTACCTAATTCTCTGAACTATAGAGCTTCCACAGTATATCTACTGGACTAGATATTACATAGTTGTACAAATGAGAGGATCAATATAATTCTAAGGAGACCACCATCAAATACAGGAAAGGTTTTGACCAATAAGAAATCTGAACTATCTTATTAAGAGATGACACATACTGAACTCCCCTTAAAAATTGATTTTAAAGCAATCTCACGATAAAAACAAGCACAAAGCTATTATTTTCAATTTCTACTTATGTTTGCATAGTTGCAAATATAAAACAAAAAACCTGTAGCTTTCTGGAGCACGTATATTTGCATTTTTAATAAACTCTGCCAAGCATTTCATATTGAGGCTAAATAAAAGATATGCATTCTTTACAATGTTTTAAAGACATTTCATGCCTATATGCTTATATCAGCCAATAATTTCAGCAGCCAAAGCATGTGCAAAACATCTAGAATTCACAATGAAATACAGAGTAGAAAAATTTCAGCAAAATTGCTCCTGTTTTACCTATAGAACATAGAAATAGCCTTATTTAAATACAAGATCCTATTTTCCTCCAATCATTTTGTCAATATCCATCAGTGACAGAAAAGCATACAGATAATTACCTAAATTAGACAATCTATTCAAAGTCACACTGCTGTCAAAGGACTGTATTTAAGCTCCTCTGGCTACCCTATGAAATTTCAGAAGAAAAAAAAAAAAAGTAATGCAGATTTTCAAATTAGAAAACATGGGAGAAAAATGAGAGGGTCTGCCCTTTGAAAATAATGCTATTAGTTTGTAATCGAGCTTAACATTATACAATATTTTAAACTGTAACAATATTATATTATCTTCCCTCTACTCAGGATTTGTTTGGACTTATTAAAACATACTGTGTACAGTATAATTTCTTAGTTCTTTTTTGTGACTTAATCTATATTCAAAAGGTTATTCATGTAATTTAAATACATGCATACACTGATACAATAGTGCACTTAAGAGCACTCTTAAGCAATAGTTTAAGTGTGCTGGGAGGGAGGGTTAGCATAGGGGATAATGTAAACTTCAAATGCAAACTGAAAAAAAACAAAAGTCATGTTTGTTGCTTAGCTTTATGAAAGAGGAAAGAAGGAATAAAGTAATTCAGATAGGGCAGGGAAAGGGTGGGGTACATGTTCTACCCTTCACAAAGCCAAATGTGAATACTTCCACATAAGCTTCTCAGAACCTCAGGCTCTAAAGGAAAGTATTTAGCTGCACAGCCCTGCTCAACTGAACTACATCATACTGCTTCTCAACTTCTTCTACCTTACATTAACATACCCACAGCCCTGTGAACAGTCATATACCTCCACTAAGTTCTCTGGACTGGATGCACTGGTAAGCTCAAAGCAGACATCTGAGCTGGCTTTGCAAACTATCACTTCAGATACCAGAAACTTACTTAGATTCAGTACTACACCATGAAATTTCTTGAGTAGTTATGACACCTTAAAATCATGCTGCCCTTCCTGACTCTTTATTCTCACCCCACCACTGCCCACTGGGCTGCAGCCACTCTTCTCAAGGGGATGCATGATAAAAGGGATTAAACTAACTGACCATAAATGAAAGCTCACTCTTTGTGTTTGTTTGCTTTCTGAAACAGATCTGTTTGATGATCTCATCAACAACTCTGGCTTCCTGTGCACAGCTATAAAGCAGGAAGGAATTGTTACAAACTCAGACCAACAGTGAAGAAAAATTAGTACAGGCAATCACACTACAAACAGGCCCTGATTTTATACATCAGTTCTCTGGAGTGGCTGGCATGCTCTTTAACTCTAAGCTGTTACCTGACTCAGACAGCATAAAGGTATCAGCCAGAGCATATGCAATCTAATGGAGAAATTATTAAACTCAATCTGTAATAATCATTTAATCATTCCCCAAGCATCTAAAAAACCTGGGGTTTAGTTTAAAAAGACAACACAAAAAACAACAACCAAAAAGCAACCACCACACCTTTCTATGCTTTTCCACAAACTATAAAAATTTTTGCTTGGGTGGCAGAACTTAGGAGAACTTTCATGTTCAACTGAAAATGCAGAATTCTAGCAACAGAAGGGATTAAGAAGAATTTTCCACAAGCCTGCAAAAACCTCAATACGTACTAGAAAAAAAACCAAAAAGATAATATATTGCAAGTATTAAAAATCAATGCATTGAAAGTTTAGGTCTATAGCTGTTAACTTTCCAAAACCACCTCAAAATAAAAAAAAACTCAAACGATCTTTTATGTTACAAGTATTTTCAGCTATGTTAAACTCAATGTTATTACTTAGAAAATTGTTTATTACTTTAGAAAATTTATTTTCAGTATTTTGCTTCGTGCACCCTAAACGCAAAATAAGACAATACTGTCTATGAAGGTATCCTAAACCTTTCCAGGTAAGCAGTTTCCAGGAAGACGCATTACAATTACCATGAACTTGAAAGTAAACTATGAGTAAAACACATACATATTGCCAGACTTCAAAATAACTGACTTGAAAGTTAATTATAAATTAATACTATAATCTGACAGATCTGTCCTCTTCATTTATACTTTTGTTAACAGCAGAGAGATTAATGAAAAAATTATGGTCAAGAAGCAATATTACTCTTGGGCTAAGTAAGAAAAATTGAAAAGAAAAAAAAAAAAAAAAGCCCAGAAATTCTGTAGTTGCTTGCTACTCTATTTTCTGTATTTTCTAAAGCAAAACAAAACATGGTTTTCCTTCAGACTTATCTATGTAAAATAACACGTGCTTATTTCCATGGGAAGAAAAATATTCCCAAGGCCACTGTCAGATCGTTAGGCACCTGACAGCCTAACAAAAATCTATAGCTCTGAAATACAATATAAAAAAGATTAACATAATACATTAATAATATTTTACTGCAAAAACCAACTACAGCAAATTTACTCTTTTAAAATATTAGTCACAGAGAAATAGATTGGAGTAAACTGTAGTGTGTTTTTTGCCCCTATTGTTGAAATTTGCTATTTTAAATTTACATTTTAACCTGTTTGTAATCAAGAAGTACCTAAAAATACTTACCTATGTTTTAACATTGACATCATGTTGTTATTCCATATGCTGAACTTCTGTATCATTGAAGGATGTTTAGCATTAGAGAGAACTTGCATCAAATGCTACCAACAGTTCAACTACCTTCTTCAAATGCTATTTGGTGTCAGATTTCCTTAGAAAAGACACCATTGGCCTGCTGTATCAGTGGCTCCTGGACACTTCCACCTCCACTCAGCCTTCTCAACTGTGACAGCTTAAGTGCTTATGACTCTGCTAATCAAACTAGGTCAGGAAAAAAAAAAGAGTCTGTCTGAAAAGCCCAGAATATAAACATACTTAGGTTTTAAATACAATTTTTCAACAAAATCAGCTCCACAAGCTGGTTTGCTCATCAGCCACATCATTTATTGAATCAACACAAGTGAAGAGAAGGCAAGACTGGCCTATGAACAAGAGGCAAAGAACTGAAATTGGAGATGGCAACAGTTTAGGCTTCAACCAAGCCAGGTAGCCTCTCTGAGAGTTTTACCAGAAAAATAATAATAACAATACTAATAAAATAAATGTAGATAGCAACCAGAAACAGGAAAAATTTACTAAGCCATCCATGCCAGCTGGGGCACTCTTTAGGCAGAAAAATGCCAACAGCTTAATGAAGGACTCATGATAACTCCAACGATCTCCTTCTGCAAGAAAGTTCTTGTTGACTGAAGCAATGGAAGCTGTTATACAAGCTATTGTCAGAGGAAACTATTCATTTTTAAAAGCTTGATGTGATGAGGAGAAGCATCAGCAGTCTCAAATGTACCAGTGTCATAACATCACAGTGAAGAGTTTGGAAAAACTGTGCATGAAAGCAAATGCCCCAATCTCAGAATACTTTCTCTTCTTCCCCCTCAAGTTGACATAAAAACTTTGGCTTGCAAGTAGAACTAAAGGCCTGTGTTTCAAATGCAGTGCAGATAATGACATTCAAGAAATTGTACCTTCAGCCCTTGCACCAATAAAACTTGATGATGGCTGTAGGATTTCCAGGTCTACTGCTATAAATGGGCATGCTTTTATTATGAGGAGTCTCATCACAATTAAGCTGCTATTATTTTGATAGTTACTTGCAATTATGATTTGCAACACTAAAATACATTTCAGTTAGTAGAACACCTGCAAAAGATTGTGGGCTTTTTTAATGTTCCAACAACTAAAACTTTTGGAACTCCTAAAACTCCATTGGAGTTTTGGAACAACTAAAACTCCATTGGAACAGAGTTGTCAAATTCAAGGCCAATGCACTCTCTTCTCTTTGATTTAATCAATGGTTATCAGTGTAGGAGTAACAGTTACCTAAGAGAATTTAACTCTGAAAAACAACATTTCAGCTTAAACAAAACTGAGCAGCACATTCACTTAACTGTTTGCTTTTAGAAGCTGAGGACCATCCTACCGTATTTCTCAAATAGGACTGGGAAAGGAATTAAGATCTTAAATTTGTATACATTTCCCTCTATTGTCTGTCTACTTCAGTGCTGCAGACAGAATTTACATGCCAAATATGATAAATTTGATTAAGATGATAAGTTACACCAAATCACTTTCCTGCACTCAAAAGAAGTAGAGCTTCCTATTTGGAACAAAAAGCCAAAATCTGTAATGTTGGCCTGATAACCACACAAACTGTCAGGAAAGAAGAGGAATCATGCAATGAGGATCACGGGAAAGGATCAAAGCCCCTCCCTCCCTGTCAGTGTCAGCAAACTGTTATAAAATATCATCTGCCGGCCTTAGACTAGAGCACGTACCTTCCACACCATGTAAAGCATATTATTTGCATTGTGCAATTTTTTTCCTTACACGGCTTCTCACTATCATTTAATGTGACAAACAATCCTGCACGAGCAGCTTTTGAAAAGCATGTTTCCTGCTATTTCTAGAGCAACTAAAGATTGCTCTGCAAAGATGTATTGAGTGGCAAAAAACCCACTAGCAACCATTTATAACTTGTCTACAGTAGTTGCCAAAAAGATAGCATCGGTTTGTTCAAGTCAGTTGTGCCTCATGCATCCCACTACAGCTATTCACAACTGTATATATTCATATCAATGGTTATTTCCATTTCCTATTATTAGTACAAGTACATTAGCATATGCTAGTTATTTCTAACGAAATTATTCAAGAACATACATGTAGGCTTCCAAACTCCTATAGACTCTCTACAATACGTCTCATTTTTTGCCTGTTTCAGGCCTTATCAAAACTGGATGAGTCAATTCAAGAATTTCAACCAATGCAGAAAAGAATTAATTCCCTGAACAACATGCTTTCTTACACAAATCAGAGCTAAACCCAAGCAATCATAGAAGCTGAGTACTATTCTAGTCCTTTTGCTGAGACAAGCTAATCTTTGCTAAATGGAAGTAAAAGAGACACCAGACAGGACTCAGCAAGGGATTTCATTTCAACATAGGGAGAAAATTCTTCACAGTGAGTGCAATCTAGCATAGGTATGTGTTAAGCAGTCAGGTACTAGAATTTCCACTATTTTAAACATACTAAAAGTAGCCTGTAGAAGACAATTTTAGTGCTGACCTTGCCAGAGGGGGAGAATGCATCAGACAGCTTAGATGTATCTAACAACTTAAACTATTCTATGAGTCAATACAACTCTGATCTGGGCCCACCATCTCAAAACCAAGGACAATGCCATCTTAAAAAACTCTGCTATGGTATTTGCTTGTCTTTTAAAATCTAGTTCAATAGTTCAGACAATCAAAACATCACCACTGCATTCTAAAATTATTGGTATTTCAATCTGCTGCAGGAAAACACTTATTAAAGGAGTAACAACTTGTGAATTAACATGTTTAAGAGCTTAATCAGACTGAACTCATCAGTTTGGTGTGTATTCACTGATCGGATCAGTAGAAACATTTATTATGTTAGTCTCCTTTAACAACTCCATCATCTAATTAGCTCACACACTCCTTCCCACTACTATCCTATCAGCTCCTTAAGCCAATAGCTCCCATTTGATACTTGTGGATATTAAAGATTACCAAGATGTCTCTCTGTATCTTTTGAGTCAGAATGTCAGCTTCTTACAGAAGTGGATAAGAAAACCAAAATAATAAAATCATGTTTTTTCTGACAAATTCACAATTGGTCATCACATGCAACCTTGATCAGGATGTCCATAATTAACAAAATAACTATACACACCATTTTATCTTACAGCTGTAATAATGGCTATCAGTGATCTATGAGTACTTAATTCAACCAAGCTACTTAAATGTAGTAGTACTACTACCAAACTAAATTATTAACTCTAATGACTACATTTTTATTAGCAGTATTGTTCTCCAAACTAAAACTAGTTGGAGTGTTTACTAAATTATTATAACATAGGTAATATCTTGTATCTGAGCTAACCAGTGTAATCAGAATTTCCTCCAAATGGCTGAATTTTTAGCTTTCCTGGGATAACAAGACTAATGCATCCTTTTACATACATCTTCTACAGTAGCTTCTAATGCAAATGGTAAGCATAAATAAAATACAACATGGCTAACAGATAAACATGTTGTATGTGGATTCATCAAGTACTGCAAGTGCCCTGGCTTTATGACAAACTCAAGTGCGAACTCATATTTTATATGAAATTAATGAAAACCAAAAACAATTGCTAGGGAGAAACAGCACTTAGGACTGCAGACACTGATGTACCAACAGATAGAAGCTGATCCCTACCCAAGCAATGCTCTTGCAGCTAACCACCATTCAGAAGATTCACTGCTCACAATCCTGCATTGTACCCCTAGAGATTGAGGGAATGTTGTCTTAAATATTAGGAACTTAAATCATCAGTTTAATTTCCAGATTTAGTACAAGTCCCTGTCTCCTCACTTCTGACTTCTGCTTGCCTCAATCACAACATCTACCTTCCTTCATCAGTTTTTGTTTCTAGTCCATTTTCAACAGTTAAATGAATCTCTCCAAACACAATTTCCCATTATTGCCCCAACATAGCAGACAAAAACTGTATGGAGGACTAGTGAGCTTTGACTTCTGGACATCATTCCTACTTTACACTAGCATTGCCACAAAAAGCAGCACTGTAACCTGTCATCTGTTCCTGCACCTGTGCCGTCATTTCCCTCCTGACAGCATCAGCATTTCTGCAGCCCCAGACTGGCAGAAGGAAGTCCTGTGGCTGAAAATACATTGCAGCTTTTAACTAAAGAAAAGTAAGCATCCAGCCACATTGTTACCACCTAAAGACACTGTAAACTACAGTCTTAACATTCACTTCTTACGAGAGTGCTGAATGTTTAAGCCTACAGGTCAAGTTCTGGATGTGCCCAATTCACACTGAAACTCTTACCACCTCTTCTTTGAAATGCTCACACCACACAGCAAACCAAAGCACTTCAGTTACTGACACACAAGACAGGTGGGAAACAAGTCAACTCTAGGGCTCAGAGAACTCACGCTTCCTTCAATTATGCTCCCCATTTGATTTCTTAAATAAATAAAAATAATTTGCCTCTCACAGTATTATTTCTTTCTTTCTCCCCTGACAGTTCATTCACATAGATAAACACTTGTGCTTGAACAGTCTTTTCAGCAGTGTCTACCACCAAAAAAACCTGACAAAACAGACACTAGAAACTCCAACTCTTTACCAAGGACAAGGAGCAAAGAGAGGGAAGAAGGGAGAGTCAAGCAGCTTAGAGAAAAAAATGTTCCTTCACTCCCTTTTTGTTCCTGGAAAACACAAGGAATCTTAATTCTTCTTGTTGGTTTTATGTCAGAATTTTTGTTCTTCTCAGACAACTATTCAAGCTACGAGATACTCAACATCCCTTACTCTATCTGCCAGCATGCTAAAAACTTTGCACCTCAAGAGTCTGTAAGTAACTCAGACATTCCAGAAGTACTTCAGAAACTGTAGCAGAAATTACCTGCGGTTCTTAATATCTAAAATAATTTTACTCAATCTGATTAAAAAATTTAAAGGAAAAAAAAAAGAGCACTCATCTGATCTTGATGGAATCCCCCAACTGTTTTAAAAGTTTAACTAGCTATAGGTTGATCACACATGAAGTAAGATTCAACCAACCTGTTCTAGACAAAATGCTCAGATACCATATTTTCTACCAACCATAAAGAAGAGAGGGCATCAATTTGATGATTTTTTTTCAAATGGTTCGCTGACTTTGTTTTGACATTCTCATTTGGTGGGAGTCCTTCATTTAGAACACTCAGTCATCGAGAAACAACTGTATGGGTACTTATCAGTTTCATTCTCTTGAGCAGAGAAAAATAAACAGTTAATGTCTGGTAATAACAAAATAAGATCTCAATACAAATAATTAGGTTGCAAATAAATTTATTTAAACAAATATAAGAGTAGAAAAAAAAAAGAAGAAAAAAATTGTGTAATATAATAGTTTCCAAAAGCCCTTAAAAGAAATATATAAATCCTTACTGGAGTGTTCAGTCTATATATGCCAGCCTGCAACTTTCACAGGAATTCTTCCCTTCAAAACTTAAGTTCTTTCTCTGTATCCCTACATCTTTGTAATGTGCATACTGTGTAAGAAGTAAAAGTGACCATTTCAAAGAATGATTGCCTGTAGTCCCTGTACTACTGCTTTCTTCCAGAACTTCAACATTTGATACTTCTAGGAAAGTACTGTTTTAGAAATGAAAATAAGTGCAAGTACTCATCCACCTGGGTGGAGAAAGGGGGAAATAGAGAACAGGGAGATCACAACCAAGTATTTTATATTAAAGATCAAATCAAAATTGGCACTAACTGAAATGAGATTAACAGTTCAGTTTGGGCAACATCAGTAAAACACTGCACAGAATAATGCAACTATTTACTTTTTAGTTGGCTAGCTGCATGTATAAATACTTTTAAACTATAAATGCATGCATGAATAAGATTATTTGGATCAAAAAACAAATAAAACACTTCAAAATGTTCTGCTCCAAACAGCAGAACAGTAACAAGAGGTTTCAAGCCTGATTTTGACCATGTTTTTAATAAGTCATATCCACATTTCTTACATGTGACAAAGCCCAGTTATTTGTCTGAAGCAAGTTTTATGCGTAAAACTTGAACTTCTCCTTTGAGAATACCTCCAAATTTCTCCCTTTGCACTCATTCACAGATGCTTAATGAGTTACATGACTCTGACACACATTTCAAATAACCACCGCTGCCTAGTAACTCCACCTCTTAAAAAGTTAGCTTTTTGTTATCCTGGATAAAATCTAGAAGGAAAAGTAACACTTGCCTGGAACACTTAAGACTTGCCTCCACAGGCAAAATAATTTAGGGTGTGAATTTGAAGTGCAGTGACTATTCCACCCAAACTTGTTTTCTGGACACACCTTTTTTTACTCTTAAAATTCTAAAATAGCCACAGGTTCTTCAGCTAAATCCACACACACAAAAGCAACCCATACTCCATACTGGAAAAACACTGCCACACAACAATTACACAGTTCAATAGCTATCCCATACTACTTTTGCTGCAGCCAAATACAACACAAACTGGTAAGAGAAATAGGCCTAGTTCTCGATCAAAAAAATAAATTAAAAGCAAAAAGAAATAACACCCTCTTGCAAATGTTTCTTTTCAGTTCACATTTTAGAAAGCCCAGGATGTGGACTGCAATCTGTATTTCTTTGCTTGCAAATTGCACTTACAATATCACTTAAACAGGCACCATATCCATATATAAAAAAATAAACAATCCACAAAACAAAACTACCAGGGAATTCTGAAGAACTTCTGCAACTGTATACCAAGAAAGCCTTTATTTGGACACATCACTTTTACCTCATTTATTAATGTAAGTGTAAATACCCAAATCAGCAAGCTTTGGAAGTACTACAACACATTTTCAAGCAAATGACATTACTGTGCTGAACCACGCACATTGTTACATTGTTATTTTTACCCAGGGTATTCAGAGTATGCACAGTACCTATCTAGATATCCAAGATATCCAAATGGCCTTCTCACCTTGAAAATAGCACTAATTTTAGCATTAGAAAGGAAGCATAGGATACATTATATATCATTACAAGATAACAGTCTTTTTCACAAACCGAGCATAGGCAAAATTACTGAAAATACCCATATGCAGACACCAGCCAGAAAGACAAGTTTCCTAAAATAAGGGTGTGATCCACATGGATCTGGAGGGATTTTGTTTGTTCACAATTTTTTCTGAACAAATCAGGGATGTAACAGACATCTTCTCTCCCAGAATTTTTTTTTAAAGACAAACAATTTACAAACCTGTGGTTAACTAACTATAATTAACTATATATTTAAGACTTCCGTTTTTTTTTTTAAAAAAAAACAACTTAATTTTATTACATGCAAATTATACTTTTCAGTCTTCTTAGGAGTTGCCTCTAAGTTTACTAGCAATACTTTATGTTTTCATTTACAATACATATTCTGACTATAACATTTTCTTTGGATAGTTTTGGTAGATGACCTATTTGACTTAGCAAACTTACTTGCTTAGCAAGGGTCAGGTCCTTTTCCCAAGATTTTCAGCTTAAGTTCACAGATACTTCTCGAGTCTGCTAAAATGCATTTATAAGCACTAACCGTAAGCTTACAGAGCTTTCAGATTACAGCCAACACTAGAGTCTTCCCACACCCTTTTGCTCCAATACTAATGTAAAGTCAAAAATTTAATAAGCATAACTCCTTTCAGTGTTGCAAACATTTTTAAAAAGAACTTGCACTGCTCAGTAACATGAATATAGTACAGTCACCTAAAATTGTTGTTCAATTTTAACATTATAGCTGCAAGCTTACTGAAATGTACACATGATATTTACAGCTGAAAAAGCTGAATCTTCTTGTGAAGATATGACTTGAGAGGAATTTTAGAGTGCACCAACTTTTCTGGGAACATCGTTGAGAGTGCAGTAGATGCAGATTATTCTGACATGAGCTGCTTTAAAGTGGCAGTTAGCTTGCACTCACAGTTAGTGCATTCAATAATGCACTACAATTCCCTCCTCCCTAAGCAAAAGTTTATTTGTAGATAAGCAGAAGTGCAGGATATTCCACCTATGGTTGTTGCAATGATACAGAACAAACAAAAATCTATCTGAATGCATATCTTCAACAAACCCACCACACTTCAACTGACCATCAATTCTAGCAAGAGAGGAAAAAATGCAGCAAGAAAAAAAAAATCTGGCTTGAATTTCAACTCTCTGGCCTACATTTTCACAGTAATGCTTTACTTTATTTTAAACTGAGCAAAGACAATTTATGAACTTTTGAGACTGCAGATTTTCAGCATCACTTTTCAGGGTGAAATTATGTATTTTTTAAGACTCTTTAAAAAAAAAAAATTCCCCAAATTTGTCCTAAATTAGAATCTTGAATTTTTCCGAAGCTCCAGACAATAATATCTGTTAGCATCTCATGGAACATGTTACTGTCCTAGATTTCACCACAGGTTGTTTAACTTCAATTGTTTCCTCATTAAGACAGAGTAAAAGAAAACTCTATAACATGAAATGTAACATTTTTGATGTAATAACTTTAAAGACAGTACCTGATAAAACACCAGCTCTTAAAGTTAAGAACACTCAACATGTTGCAGAAAACTTTTGCATTGTATCTCCTAAAAGACTGGAAGCATGCTCCTTGAAAGCCTCGGTAGATCTTAAATATTCACATTTTAATTATCTAAAGTGAGAGTAGTTATAGTACACTATGTGCCAGTAATACTCACCCTTCTGAAGATGCTTTATTGTTACCACAAATAAACATTCCCCGGACTCTCAATTTGATATAGACACTGGGGACAAACAAAGAACGACCTTTTAATTTTTATAAATAGCATAAAGAATCTGAATGTGCCAACCCCTAAAAAACAAAAAAAAAAAGAGTACTCTATCTATGAGGAAATCCCAATTTAGAAGTTAAATTACTATAAAAATGCAAGTAAAACGAGAACCAAACTCGTATTAGCTCAAATTACTTTTGACAGAGCTAAGCAAAGATGAACCTAACGTGCAACAATATCACAACCTTTTGCAAACTGGTACTTTATTAGAAAGACTAAAAATCTGAATTTATGGCTCCACAGTTAAAAAAAAAACAAAACAAAACAACTTCTGTAGTTCCAATAAAATAAGGATAGTGCTTCATAAGTTAGAAAAAATTAGCTTTAGTAACATACAGGTTAATTATCCCATTCCTGCTGCATCGATGGAGAGACTGATTTTCTTTTGTTTGCTACTAGCAATTTCTGAATACCTGATGCCAAATACATACACGTGATGCCACAACACACCAAGTTCTTCATCTTTATCCAGTCATACATACATTACACAGGGACGACTCTGCCACCTCCCTAGATACCTCAGTTTTAAAGACCGTTCTCTATACCCGTGCTTGGCGAAACAGCAGATGCAAGCTCCAAAATTTCCACCTTCCTACAAACTTTCTTGCGGTGCCCTTACCCATGAGGAAGTTCACCGGCGCCACGTCCAGAGGGGTTAAACCCCAAGCCCTCTTAAGGTCCCTCTCTGAACCGCAAGCCCCCCAAGCGGGAGCCCCAGGGATCCCCCAGACCAGGAAGGGGTTTCCAGGGGCATGAGGGTGCGGGCGAGTGGCCCAGGGCGTGCTCAGCTTCCGGGAGGCCGGGATCACCCGAGCCCGGAGCCGACCTGCCCGAGCCTCCCGGGAGCCTGTCTCTGCAGGGCACGGCTTTCCACCGCTCTCCCCACCGGGGTACCCCGGGCTTCTCCACGGGGCGCTCACAGACTTTGCCCGGCTCGGGCTGTACACACATGTAACACACACACACACACACACACACACACACACACACACACACACACACACACACACCCACCCCTCGCTCCGTTCCTGGAGCAGCCGCCGCCGCACGAAGCCGGCAGGAACGGGGAGGAGGAGGAGAAGGAAAGCACCGGGGGCTCCCCCGTTCTCCCTCTCCCCTCCGCCTGCCGCCACCTCAGCCTTGAAGCTGGGGGACGACGACCTCGGTCCCCAGCTCAGGATTGCGCTCGGCCGGGCGGGGGTGGGAAAGGAAAAGCCGCGGCGGGGCTGGACGGAGCTAAGTTAGACAAAGGGCACTAAAAGCCTCCATGTCTCTCCCCTCGAGCTGTCACCCAACAGACCGCGCGCGCGCGCCTTCCGCCGCTGGGCGCGCGCCGCCCCACCGCCACCTCCCTCCCTGCCGCGCCCGAGGGAAGGGAAAGGGAAACGGATCGATCCCGGGAACCCTCCCTCCCTCCCTCCCTCCCTCCTCCCCGGCTCCGGTTCCCGCTCCCGCGCCCTACTCCTCCCCTCCCCCCACTACAAAGGGAGTCGATTATAAATAGCCGCTCCCGGCGCCAACGCCTCAACTCCGCGAGGTGTCGCTCGTTCGCTCCCTCACTCACTCACTCACTCGGTCAGTCGCTCACTCACTCACCCGCCCCCCCAGCCCCGGCCCCGCTCCGCCGCCGTTTCCCCGCCGCCGCTGCCAGCTCCGCTCCGCGCCGCGCCGCTCCCCTCGTTCTCCTTCTCCTCAGCCTCCGGCTGCCGGATTCAGCCTCCCGGACCGAGCGCCAAAGGCAGCTGCCCAATCAGCATCGCGCTCATTGGTAAGAGCCGAGCGCCGCCTCGATTGGATGGACGGGGGACAGGGCACCCCGCACCAATCAGGGGCGGCGAGAGGCGGGGAGAGGGGCGGGAGCTGGCTGCCCACGTGCGGGGGGGGCAGGGAGGGGTGGGAGAGCTCTTTGTTCTCGCGCTGCCCGCAGGGTACCGGGGGCTTCGCGCTCTCCCTGCCCGGCCCCTCTCCTTTCCTACCCCGGTTCCCCCCTCACCAGAGTCAGGCTGGGGAGGTTTGAAACTCTCCAGCGTCTCACGTGGAGAGGGAGGAGAAAGGAGGGAGGCGAGAGGATTGGCGGGCAATGGGAAGGGAGGGAGCGCGGCTCGGGGAGGGGCCGAGCTCATCCGAGCTGTCGAGTTTGAATCAGTTCGAAAGTGGGAGTTGTAACGGTTCTAACAGTCCTGCCCCTGCCCGCGGGGGGGTAGGGGGGGGGCAGCCGTGCGGGAGAGGCGCGGAGCTCGCCAGGTGGGAGGGAAGGAAGGGAGAGGACGCGGGGTGAGGGCAGGACGCGGGCTGAGTCGCTCCCCTCCGTCCCCGCTGATCCTGGCCTGTTGCTTCTCCGGGTCCTGGCCGGCTCTTCTCGCCGGTTCTCTCTTAAAAAGAGACTGGATGTGGTACTCGGTGCCATAGTCTAATAACTGCAGCGGTGGTGGTCAAGGGTTGGGCTTGATGATCTCTGAGGTCCCTTCCAACCCAGCCGGTTCTGTGATTCTGGGATGTCCCAAGACGGCGGATGGGAAGAGCCGCGGCCGGCTCCGAGCTGAGGGAAGGGTGGCCTGAGGCAGCCGGCTCCGAGCTGAGGGAAGGGTGGCCTGAGGCAGCCGGCTCCGAGCTGAGGGAAGGGTGGCCTGAGGCAGCCGGCTCCGAGCTGAGGGAAGGGTGGCCTGAGGCAGCCGGCTCTGAGCTGAGGGAAGGGTGGCCTGAGGCAGCCGGCTCCGAGCTGAGGGAAGGGTGGCCTGAGGCAGCCGGCTCTGAGCTGAGGGAAGGGTGGCCTGAGGCAGCCGGCTCCCACCCCCGCTCCTCTCTCTCCCCAGGGCCCCAGCCCCCGCGGATGTCGGCTGTCTGAGTCACTTTACAGAGTTGTGTGATGTGTCTTCGTGTCCTTTGCTTACCCAAGCTGCCCTTTTTTGTGCATCATGCTGTTCCTCTTGGCTTTCTCAGTCTCACTGCCCTGCGTCCGGAGTGGTTTCTCCGCTGCCCAAACCCTGCCCTACCCTGTCGTGGAAGTGGTAATAAAATACAGCAGCAGCAAGGTGTCCACATCAGGCTTGGACCCTGTTGCTTGTTACGTGCTGTCTCCAGCCTCTGAGTTTGCTATAATTTTCCCCGGTTTCTAATCTATGAGCCATGGACATCAATCTTTTTGGTGAACTTGTGTTTAAACCTTGAGAGTTCATGCTCCTTTATTCCACTGTTGTAGTGTTCTTCAATCACTCCACCCTTCACCAGTGAAAAAGTTGTGAAGATATGTTTCCTAACATGGTGCTTTGGCCTTCTCTTGTGACCATTATTACTGAACATCCTGCACTAAGGACCACTTCTGAGGTGCACTGGAACACGAGCTTCATCCTCTCTTCCACCAATTATTTCTGTATCATTCCTTACCAACTCCCCTATCCCTTGTGAATGCCTTGGTACATCTTTATGGTTGAAGCTCAAAAAACAAGCAGCAGTGACTATAATGAGTCTTCAAGACTTCAATGAGTCTTGGGGGGAGAAACAAATCACAAGTGGAACCTAATTCCCAAGTCATGCAGTTGGCTTTCATGTCAGACAAGGCAATGTGCTTTGTAGTCCTAAACATTTGTAAGCAGTCTTTACATTTGTAAGTACTTACAATTTCCAAAGGGCATTGCATGTTAAACGTGTAATGTTATCCTCAGAGTGGGCATTCCTACACTATATGTTCTTGATTTTCCTCATGGCCTTGAAAAGGTGTTTCTACTAGTAGCTTATTTTTTTGTTTTAAATCACTTGAAGGTTTTGCTGAGTTAAGAGCAAAAAGTGTGCAGCAAAAATTATTTCCTCTTATGGTTACTTGTCATAGGGTGATAGATTGCCACAGCCTTTCTCTAGTTCTGGTGAAGTGGCTGATAATTTGAAAGATTATCTTAAAATTATCACATTTTCAAAATATTGTTAATTTATAGAAATTCAGCTATTTGAATATTGAGCTATTCTGCTCCAAGATGGCTGCCACCACCAAAATGGCTACCCTTCACAATTTAGAATTTGTAATTGATTGCTAGGAGTTGCCTCTTATAGGATCAGGTTTTTGTCTACAAGTATAAACAGTCATCACTAAAAAAACACAGGATAATTTCATAGAAGTGGTATAATCAGCCACCAGGTGGAAAAATCAGTGCACTGTGTCTTACACCTCAGCACAGATTACTTCGTTTTTCTCTCTTGCACAGATTATTCATATGTTATACCTAAAACTAAGACTAACTAGATAATTAAAAATATTTTGCATGGAGCTGCTATTTCTCCTTTGCACTGTAGCAAAAGAACCTTTCAACCGAGATTTGATTCTAGGCTTTTAAAGCAATCAAGTCCCCAGTGAGGAACTCCATTAGGTGCCAGTTTTCTGGTCATTTGTTGAGACAGTCTCAAACCACCATGAGAATTTTAGAAGCTCCTTTTTCTGCACATGATGGCTTAATGTTGCAATGAGCTCTGTACAGACTTCCTGTATGCACAGAGTAATCCACCCAAATGTTTTTCTGTTTCTGCTGTATTTTCATGATTAAAGAACACCTATTTGAACAAGGATCTGCGTTATGCAGAGACATTCAGATCAGATCTTTAGGGCAAAAATAGTAAAAAAAAATCAAAATAATTACAAAATCTGGTATTTTGAGAAATCATCCTGAAAGGACTGAATTCTGATGACATAATCAGAATGAGAATGCTGAGAAAAGCAGCTCATGTCTAAACGTGTTATGTGACAATGAAAATAAAATCAGATTCAGGAATAAAGTTTGGAATAAACTTGACTGAGGAATAAAACCAGGATTTGGTTTGGATCTATCTGGATTTGTTGAAAGTTTTGGCCTTTTTTTTAGAGCTAATATGTAGAAGGGCTTTTCCCATATTCCCAACATGTGAATGAAGTATGTATGTTCATGTGTTATGTATGGCTGAAGTACCATGTAGGTATGGCTGGTAGAATAAGGATTTGTCAGTGCTAGATCACTAACATAAGTTAGACTTTAAAATAATTATTTAACAGCCTCACAGGATATTGCTAGCTATGATTTGCTTATATTGCAGTGTACTTATGCACTTCTTTTCACCCTTTAAAAAAGTGGCATTTGAATACAGAAAAAAAGTTACAGTGCTACTAAGCAAAATTAATAATTGAGTGAAATGCCAAATGAGGCAGAAAAAAACCGAAATCCCAAATGAGGCAGTATTTCCTAATCATAGATTATTCTTTATGCATTATTCTCGTAATGATTGCCTTGCAGTCAGAATCGTACCGCATTTCTCCCATCTGGCTGGGGGAACCAACCAAGACCAGTCAGGGAGCTGCTTTAAGCCTGAAATAACCACAATGTTGACCAATCTCCCCCTGCTCTTCCTCTCTCCCTTAAGTAGAAACACATCCAGGCCACCCCTCCCTTACATCAACATTCCTTCCCACCATCCGCCCCACACCCCTGCCTTTAGCAGCCCCGAGTAGGGAGCTCTGCAGCTCTAATTCCTGTCGATAAGATTGTGGCCTGCCACTCGCAGTCACTTTCCTTTGTTCTTCAGGATCTTCCTGCTCCAAAGCTGTGCAGCTTTCGGGTGGGTTTCCTCTGTGGCGTGCTCTGGTGGACTTTAACTATTAGTCAGACAGCTTTGAAAGGTTCAGCCTGGTTCCTTTTGAGCTCATATGCTCAGTGGTGGGCAGAAAAGAAGGATGCACTCTTAAACCTACTCCTACAAGCAAATCCTGTAGCACTGCAAATGATGGTTCACCCAGGAGGCCATTTAGGAGTATGGTCTTAGTTTCTTTGATAATTTGTTTTTTTAAAAAATATTTTAAAAACCAAAAGCATTCCATGTCTGCTTTGGCACATGTGAATTCCATACAGCACTGGTTCAGTTGCAAAGATGTATTTGTCCTGGTAACTTGGCTTCTTATGTGACTTCAATTATGCATTTTAGTCCATGTAAATTTGGTAAGATGTTACAAAATGTTTACATATATGGAAATGTGTCCACAGTCTAAAAGAGTAAATCTGTAACAGCATTAGACTTTTACACACTGCAATGATTACACAGAAGTCAAAACATAGTCTTTTTGAAAAGTTGGCCTCCTGTTAAATTGTTATTAAAAAGCATGTATTTTGTGTTAACTTTCTAAAGACAGTTAATGACTATGCTTTGTAGCTAGCCATGTTGAGATCAACAACATTTTAAAATGTTTTTCTACTAGTACTTTATAGTGCCTAATGGTCAATGTCCCTGAAAAAAATGCAACTTTATATTCTGTTTCTGCGTCTCTCATATTTTCAGTGCAGTGCTGTAGCCTCAGCTGGTTCAGCACCTGGGGACTGGTTCAGCACAGAGCTGCAGCTGGCATGCCTCTGAAAGAAGCATCATGTTCAAAAGGTCCCTGATGGCAGAATTTAGTCCTGCTTTAGCCTCTTTCCCTGTCATGCAACCAGAAGTGTATTTGCCATTTAACTTGATGCACTTATTACAAGAGTAATACTCACATAGCCAATGAAGGCTGGGAAGTTTATGCAGTCAGGGTGCAAAACATGTATACTGGCAAGTGTAGGTGTAGTTATTTTCTCAAAGTACTACTGCCAGAGAATCATCAAAATTAAATAGACTGTGTGCATGGAAAAGGGTATAGTAGTAAGTACATTGCTAAACCTGACCAGGACTTCATTAAGTGCTGTTACAGAGAAAAGGCACAGATTTCTCTGCCATGGAGGAGCTATTTGCATGTGATGCCCTGAAAGGTAGCACATGCAGCTGGTTCTTAGCTCTGCAGAAGCATCATTCCCTTCACCCCCTCTCCTGAGTAACTGAAAGCTGCCTGACCTTTCACTATTTGCCTCATCCATCATGATAAAGGTATTTCATGCCAAGTATACGTAAGTACTGTGAACATGCTGGGTTACCTCAGCTCTATCATACTGAGTCCAAGGAGATGTTTTTACTTCAAAACATCCCATTTGAAGGAGGAGGTTGCAAGACAAATAAAGGCGACACAAAGAGTTAAACTACAGCTCTGTGCCAAAACCAAAATAGAATCTTTTTGGCTAAGGAGAAATGCTGCTGAAAGGAAAAATCCGGTGTTGTTTTTATACAACAACAGAAGTAGTGTGATTTTTCCATTAACTTTTTTTAACATACAGAGCTTGTGATTATCCATTTAGGTTTGTGAAAGGGATTAATTGACTTCCCCTGGCCTCTATTAGAAATCCATTTAACTTTAAAAACTATCTGTAGGTTGTGGTTTCACTTTAAAGACTCTACTTCTGTTACTATTGTGGTCACAGAAGCTGCTTAAGTTGTGTGAGAAAAATATTTTCCCATTCTTGTCTGCTTATTTTTCTCTTTTCTTTGTATTCTTTACCTCACTTGCTTTTACTGTTATATTCAAATGAATTAAAGGTCTAAATGGTCTCATGTAACAGAACTGTGTGAAAGCACGTACTTGATAAATGGAATTTAAGGCCCCAGTCTGTGTTTCCAGGCGTATGATACTGCTGGGTGTGCTGCAGACTTAAAGGTTCAAATGGACAGTCAGTGAGCATTGATAGATGGTCTCCTATCAGGACAAGTCCAAGAATAAAAGCCTGAGCACTGTTGGAGCGTACTGCTTTGGAGGTGTCAAAATTGTACAGTGACAATGGCTAAATTACCATAGCAAATGAACAAAATTCACTGACTAGAATCAAATCTTCATGTTTGGCTGCAGAAGATACTCCTTCAGAGAGCAAAGCACAACATATATGTAGCCATAAGTCAGACTGTGCAAAAGTAAATGGAGTTGTGAAATCGCTTTCCTTCTGTTCACCATTTCACTTTGCAGAAGTATTACCTCCAAACATGCTTCCATCCATGTGTGAATTTGCCATGAATAGGCCTCCATTTTTAGCATCTGTCCTTCCTCATTCTCTCTGATATTTATGGTATGCCTACTTTCAGCTCTTCCTTTTTAAAAGTGCAGTCCTGTTCTCTCCTAGAATTACCTGATACCTAAACAGTAGAAGGTTGAACTGACACTACTTGCCTTTCTTTAAAAATATAATAATTTATATTACCTTATGTGTCTATAAACATGATCTGACAAACTACAAGTTAGTAAATTCATAAAGGTAAATATGAAAATATTGTTTAGCAACATAAACTTGATTAAACTGAAAATAATTCCTGGTCTTCCACCCCTTAGAGGAGAAGACTAGGGAACAGGTACACTTTGAAAGTGAATTTGATAATCTGTTACATTTTGCCAGGACTAATAAATTATGTTGAAAAAAATTCAGTTTAAGAAGTTGTATTGTAAAGACTTTACAATGAAAGTAGAAAGATAACAATACTCTTCCACATATTAAATAAACTCCATGTAATGCAAGTCATAAAAATAAGATATTCTTCACAAAGATTTGTGATGTGCAATATACAAAGTAAGTAATCTATTTTAATATGCTTCTGGGTTGTGTTATCACTTCCCGTGATTAAGGAGCCTTTTCAAAATACAGTTGATTCTGAATTTCATCCCTTGGACATGGGTTGCAAAAAGTGTCTGTCACGTCCAGAACAATATCAGAATCCAGAAAATACCCTCTTTGCATCTTTGTGAAGAGGCTATAGTGAGCTGAGGTACTGGTCCCTTCCAACAATCGTGGTTTTTTTTTTTCCAGTATTAGCCCTCAATGAAAGCATATACAAATAAATGCAAATTTTAAAAAGGATTATACAGCCATTCACTGTGACACTGTGTCAGTGAGTTTACTTCCTAGCTGTAAGGTTTTCTAATTATTTGGCAGTCTTTTGCCAGCTATGTGGTTCTTTATCATACACTTTTCTCTGAAGATCAAAATGATAAAACAAAAAAATTACTGCTAGTTTGAGAAAGGTGTTAATGGGAAAATAATGTTCTATTTCTAAAATCAGAGAATTAAGGGGTTTTTGTCCTTTGTGATGATGGATCACCATTGTAGTGATTTCTCTGTGTGTACAAATACAGAAAGACCTGTCACTCAGTAATGCACAACTTTGTCATGACAGACAAAATTACATCTTAGGCAGACAACATTACATTTTAGTTGTCAGATGAATATCATAGAATCATAGAATAATTTGCATTGGAAAGGACCTCTAAAGGACATGTCATCCAAGCCCCCTGCAGTAAGCAGAGACACCCTGGACTAGATCAGGCTGCTCAGAGCCTTGTCAAGCCTCACCCAGAATATCTCCAGGCCTCAGCCACCTCCCTCAGCAACCTGTTCTGTTTTAGCACTACCTTCATGGTAAAGAGTTTTTTCCTAACATCCAATCTAAATCTGCTTTTCTCTAACTTTCTCTCATCCTATCACTACAGGCCCTTGCAAACAGTCCATCTCCAGCCTTCCTGCAGGCCTCCTTCAGGTACCAGAAGGTTGCTATTAGGTCTACCTGGAGCCTTCCTTTCTCCAGGCTGAACAACCCCAGCTCCCTCAGCCTCTCTTTGTCGGAGAGGTGTTGCAGCCCCCTTACCATTTGCATAGCCCTCCTCTGGACCCACTCTATCAGAGCCATGTCCTTCCTGTACTGAGGGCTCCAGAGCTGGATGCAATACTCCAGGTGAGGTCATACCAGAGCAGAGCAAAGTGGCAGAATCACCTCTCTTGATTTTCTGGCCACACTACTTTTGATGCAGCCCAGGATGCAATTTGCCTTCTGGGTTGCAAGCAGGTGCTGTTGGCTCATGTCTAGCTTTTTGTCCACCAATACCCCCAGGTCCTTTTCTGCAGGGCTGCTTTCTAAAACCTCATCTCCAAGCCTGTACTGATTGTGAAGATTCTTCAAACCCAGGTGCAGGATCCTGCACTTGGTCTTCTTGAACCTGATGAGGTTCACCTTGGCCCACCTCTACAGTTTGTCTCGGTCTTTCTAGATGACATCCCATCCCTCTGGCTTATCAGCAGCACTACTCAGCTTGGTGTCATCTGCAAACTTGCTGATGGTGCACTCGATCCCACTGTCTATATCGTTGATAAAAATATTAAATGGTACAGGTCCCAGTACAGAAGCCTGAGGGACACCACCTGTTGCTGGTTTCCATCTGCTCTTTGAGACATCGACCACTGCCCTCTGGATGTGACCATTCAGCCAGTTCCTTATCTACTGAACATATATGCTGGTCAGATACATAATGGAAATAATCACAAATTTGAACTTGTATCAAGCTTGTATCGCAGAATAAAAAAGGCCTATTTGTTTAACAATTCTAAAATGTTACATATCACTTTCCTCTGCTAAGCCTTCATGCTGGGTATGAATCATGAAATTTGGAGAAAGTAAGAGAACTGGCCTTCAGCTGGGAAAAATTTTGAATAAAGGAGTGTCTGAACAGACACTGATGCTGATGAGTGCTTTATTAAAGATGGCAGCTAAGTAAGTGTTAAAACCTTGCCTATAATTTACATGCAACAGACCACATTCCGTTCTCAATAATGCTTACTTAAATAAATAATATTAAAGGCAAAATCACATCTTTTTCTTTCAAAGCAAGCACGGTAAAAAGGAAGAAAAGAGGAAGGTAGGCAAGGGCTGTGAAGCACTAAATTCCTAGTGAAGATGTTAAAACACTTCTGAGTCACGCTGAGAGATTGTTTCATGAAGTTTATCATCTGTTGGATTGCTGAATCTGTGTGGGTCTTAGGTGAATTTTAATTACCATTACTCACTGGGAAAGTGAGATGAGATTCTAAGGCTGTAAGTATGAAGGACTGAGTCAACCAAGTGAGTGAAACAGTGCCTGACTAATTAAGTGAATGAGAGCACAGCATTGTTTGCTTTTGTGATCGTTTCTATGCATGAGTGAATGGCAGTGCTATTACATGTATGTGAATCAGTGGGGTCAGGGTTGCTGAATAATCCCTACATTTGTGTGGTCTTCCTATTGTTTGATTAGACTAATGAGCTAAGTGTCTGGAGTATTAATACATGTAGACTAGAGCTAAGCTTACCATGTAGCTTGGAGAAAAATTTAGTGATATGAATGATAGAGGTCTGGTTTTGGTTGCATACATGTAGCTGGGTTGGGCAATCCACAATTGGTTAGTTTGAGCCCATTGGCATCTGGAGTCTGAAAGGTACACTGTTACTTCCAGGTTTAGTGTTACCAAACATTACCAAATCTGTTTGTAGTTTATTGCAAATCTAATTGTGTAATGTAAACTGAAGCATTATCTTACAATAAAATGATTTTCTGTCTTACTGCACTTTCATAAAGAAACAGATTTGGTTATCCTTATGTCAGCTATTTTGCTTCCAAGTAGTTAACAAGGCTTACAGTAATTTTGGCACCTTAAAAGCTAATTCCATCAAATAGTACAAACAACAGCAGAATAAAACCTTTTTCTATTATGTCATATATAAATCATGTTCTATTGTCATTTTTCATTTCATAGCTGCATGGAATTAAAAGAACAGGAATAAACACTATGCTGCCAAACCAGTCAAATCATAGGTATCATGTGTAGATGTAAAGAAATAAATATTCTAGAATTTTGATAAACTTAGTTTTTTTCACCCTATTAATTTTATTTTTACTGGTGTTCGTTACCCTGCCCTTTTTCTCAAATAAATAAACAGTTGTGATTTCCAGTAGTAGGAAAGGTCAAAGAAAACATATTAAACAGTAGTAGTTACCAGCTTTTCAGCAGCTCTGATACTTTGACCTGAGCATGGGAATGCTTTTAATTATTATAAATTATTCTGAATTTGAAAAGTGAGGTTCTGGGAAATGTGTACATTATGTAATTAATGTACAGTTTTTCAGGCTTTTTCTTGCATGTTGGCTGTTTTTTCAAGTAGAGGATATTTCTTGATCCTAAGCCAAAATCTGTCCCCTCATCTGCTATGCACTCTCTCAGAATGTTTCAATAAATTGAGAGCTCGCAGTATTTTTTCATATATCTTATCTGAAAACATTTTGCCATCCCTTAAAAAGAAATCTTCTGCTTTTTACATCCTTCAGGTTTGGAATGGCAGTCCTCAGAAGAATGATATGATTTGGCAACTGTGATTTAGCAAAATGCTGGTGTTCTGTATATGCCATCTTTCCAAGGGTATTTAATCTTTATTTGAATGCCTTAAAGTATGTGTCTAGCTTTAAAGAGAGTAACAATTCTGTGAATTTACCTAGCCAAAAGAATTATCTGACATTATGAACAAAATTAATCACTGATGTATGTGCAGGATCAATGCCAAAAGTAAAAATTTTCTTCTCAGATGGAAGTCACATATGTATGTTCTACTTACCCATGCAGTGGTAAAACCAGGGTAGGATTCTATTCAGGTCTTGAAAAAGTGTTAAATGGCAAAATTGTTTTATAGAAAACTAAGAATTATCAGTCTATAATTTAAACTGATTGGTAAATGGCAAAAGTCTTACCATCAATCTCTCCAATCAAAAAGTGTTCCTAACTAAGACTCCTGTTAGAAGACATTTTATAAAGAGATGAAAATTGGCCAACGCTCTTCTGATACACTGAGTCCCCAGCTCACAATTACAAACAGCTACTGTATAGAGAAGGCTGGACAACAATCCTATGAGATGGGTTGTGTTTCAAAGAAGAGGATTTGGGGTTATTTCTGTGTAGTTCTTCAGTTTAGAATTAATTACTGGGAACATGAGATACAAGGAAGAGATGGCCTAGGATAAGGGAACAGAAGTGCCTTACTCTTCCTTTGATTTGTTTTGTGTTTTTTGGCATATACAGTTCCATGTGACTAATTCTCAAATTTTCAAAATGAGGACAGGATTAATGAATGCTTGGAAAGTGCTTTTGACGCCTAGAGAAAATGAGGCTTTAGCATCTCAGAATTAGGGTGCAAACTTACCATACTAAGTTGTCACTGATACTCATATTTGTGAAATTTAAAAATTATTTTCAAAGTGCATTCTCCATTGGAAGCTTTGAATTTAATATTGAAATACAGTATCAGAAGATAAGTAGGAGTTAAATCATGTAATATTTGCTTTGGGTGGCCAAATATGTGAAGAGAGTAACCTTGCCCACAGCTGGATCAACTTTTCAGATAAAGAAAGGGCAATGTGCTATGTCTGGTACACCATACAGCAAGCAAATGCTTGTCTGCATGTAATTCCTGCAGATTTTCAAAAGGTCACAGCCTGGCTGTGGCTCAACATCTACTACAGATCACGGAGCTTATCTGAAGAGCATTTACTGCATGCAGCTATCAGATTGCGCTCTGTTCTTTAAACGAGGCTAATAGACAAACCTAAATCAAAATTTGAATGACATAGCATATTTGATCTTTGGTCGTATAGTGAAGCCTGCACATGAGGCAGAACCTCATGAATACTTCTGTACATGGGTTCATTAATGGACCACCCTATGGACATGCTGCACTATTCCACCTTCTTAGCCCATGTAACTGATTCAGACTTCTCAACGTGCTTCCTCAGAATGGTGAAGTCAAAAGCATGTGTTTTGTACATCACATGCTCTTTTGTAGTGCCTCTTTCACAAAGTGCCCCCTTGCAGGTTGAGAAGTTCACGAGTGGGAAAATAAAGAGAATCAATAATAAAGAACTGCTACCATTTGATAGCTGCTCTTTGACAGACAGTAAACATCTAAATTTTTTTCACCAGCTTTTGCTGCCATCCTCTTCTAATAGACTCAAGGGACCAGAAAACTGCTACAAAAAGCAGCATCTTTAAAACCAGTTTTTACAATGCTGCTGTAATGTCTCGCATGAACAGCTTCAGAATCATGCTTTGAGTAAAATTTAGACATTCTCTGAGAAGTAGCTCATTATTTATAGTATGTACAGTGTTTTCCTGAGAAACTACTAAACCTGAGATGCAAGCTGTGTCCAAGGGACAGTGGCAGTTCAGAAGGCTCTTCTAAACTTCACATTTCAGAAACACTGATACTTGTGTCCCTTATCCAGCACACAGAGCACACCACAGCAAAAGCACCAAATCAACTTCATTAGGCAGCATAAACAGAAGTGTTTTTATGTTTTATGGAGAAGTCTCTATCTCCAAGTAAGTTGTTGAAAAACTTCTTTTACTTACAGACATCTGCAAAGACATAAAACCATCCACAACATTTTATGAAAATGGCTAGAAACAGACAAACCATGACTAACCCAAGATACTGCACAAACAAGTAACTACCATTTAATACTTCTCTGGACTAAAAGGTTTACTTCTCCTCATGTTTTTTTGCAGCATTTTTAAGTGACTCTGATGTTTCTCAAGCACACTGTAGGATTAAATGTTCTGGGATGGATTTGGGACAAATTCTCCCTCATCCCATTTCCATCGATGGAAAGTCATAGTGGAAAAGAAGAAGGAATACAAACATTTGCATGTAACTGAGTGAAAACCAGGGAAAAGGGGGGGATGCATAGAATGGGGGAGGGAAAGGCACTGAGATGTCCAGTAGGTTGTAAATAGGCAAAAGGAGAGTTGTGGACCCAGCTAGGTTTGTAAGGTAAATTACAGGATGTAGTGCTTGTGATAACCATACTTTTAGACCAGGTGAGCTAGAAAATAACTTTTAAGATTTCTAACCTAAACTTAACATCTTAGCACTTCAGCCCTTGGGGCTGATTTTGTGGTGTATAACATTGATTTCATATTCTCACTTTGCTTTTGGTCTCCTGTTCCTTGGCTGGTAATATGCCTGTGCATACCAAGCATCTCCTGAGAAGTGCTGATGGGTTGTATGAAGACCACCAGCTCATCTACCATCTGTAAGGAAAATGAGTACCAGCACTCTTTCACTATTACCTCCTATTTGAATCCACTTGTGGAAATGTAAACCCTACATAACCTTTTTGTGTTTCACTGTTGCTCTGCTTTATTGGTGACACAACAAAGGAGATGTATACAAGTCAGGAGGCTTTGAGTTTGTTTTTACTCTCCCAGCCATATTGTGTTGTTTGGGGAAATTCATACTTTTTACACCTCTTTTTCTTTATTTGTTATCAGAGAATATTGACGATGCAGGATTTTATAAGATGCCTCATAAACTCCAGATGGGAGAATACTGAGACTTAAATTATTATAAGCTAAAAATTATTTTAATATTACATTATTTTTAATAATCAATATTCCCTACAAAACCCAAAGAAAACAATAATTATAACGACAGCTATGGTGACGATGATTATAATTCACAGCTTACTTTACTGCACTTAGGTTTTTTCCCACTTCTTGCTGTTGTTTAATAATTTTTTCTTACTGAAGTAATTAGATGTCAGATGTCAGAATATGAGAGCTCAGTTTATCTGCTTCATGTGAGGTGGTTTTTTTACTGCCTTATGCAGGAAAATAAAGCAGTGTATTGTAATATATTACTTCTGGGTTAAGTAGTATTTTTAAAATACACAATAAGTTACTGTAAGTTATGTAGTGGTAAATAATGACAAGGGGTTAAATTAGTAATGGTGTTATTTTCTGTTTTGAGTTCTGTTACTACAGGTGAAAATGCAGTGGAAGAATATTGATTTGGAATCAGTTTTTAGTTAGAAAAATAATACTTTTACAAAAGCTGCAGTTAAACTGTTTGTATTCATAATTAATTTTTTTAGAACACTGGATTTATCATATGTTGTTATTTAGACAGTATAAATGATCTTGGTTTTGTTTTCAAACATTTAAAAAATGTTGTTTTGCTACATCATGGATCTCTTTTCTCCCTGACTTTTACATGTTTGCATTACAAACAAAACTGGACCCTTAGCTACTCTTAGCATTACAGAGCTGCACAGCTGATGGAGAGTCAGCTGGGTATCACTGAGAGATGTGAATCCCTAAGGAAATTATCATTTAAATTTCACTTCCCTTCCTACCAGGAGCAAGTGCTCTGGTTGCTGTCAGACTGCAGTAAGCAATGCCACGTGATGACTGGTACAGAAATAAAGTGAGACTTTGTTGAGGCACTCATGCTACTGTCTTCTTGGGGTGCAGTCAGCAGAACACTATTTAAACGTGTTGCTCAAATACGCTTGGCACATAAACAGCTGATCTCAGTGGAGGATTTGTAAAAAGTAATCCAGTGTCCTGGAGTCAAGGAAATTCTAGCCAGCTCCATTTTTGACTGAGAAAAAAAAAAAAAACAGTCCCTGTCATGACACACACTAAGAAAATCTGCTTGCTGTGGACAGTTCACAAGACCTGACAGCTGAGAAAATACCTATTTATTCAGATTTGTGGCATGAATAAATGCAATCATAAAATCCAAACCCCTCCATACTCAAAACGATAGATTTTTGTTCTGTTCTTTGGTCAGCTTGCAATTAATATCTACTTATGCATTCAGATTCTAATTATAAATGTCCACTGAGGCTACTCACTTATCATCTTGATTTATATCTGGGCTTAACCATCACTTCTAACTAATACTCTGTTTAATCCTGTATAAATAGCATATGCCATGATTTAAAGTAAAGCAGTAAAAAAAAAGTAAAAAAGTAAAGAAAAAGTAAACAGTAAAACAAAGCAGATATAATTTTTGTATGAAGCATACCTTTTACACACAGAAAACAAACTTGTGTAGTCTAATACGTTTCGCATTTTTTATTAACTTTTCCTGCTGCCTACAGAGCAGGAATAGATACTCACTCCTACATGCAAGAATATGTAACTATAGGATGAAATTATTTATTTTTTTTTACTTTTGAAATTTCTTATTTCCTTTTTTTTTTTTCATTGTGCTTCTGGTATTTTGCTGTTTTTTTAGAGAATATATTCTCTCTCTTTGTGTCACTATTTCTTGTAATTATCCATTCCAATATCTCTGCATTCATTTGCAGAGGAAATAGAGCAATGCCTTACTACACAGCAAATAACTGGGAATAATATTATACTTTTTAAAGTAAAAAGTAAAGTTTTAAAGTTTTAAAGTAAAGTTTTAAAATTAATTATACCTTTTATACTAATTATACTTTTTAAACAGATAAAACCCTAAGAATAAAAGCTGTCATATGAAGTAGTTATATGGGATACCAACAGGCTGACCTCCAGGTTATTATTAAAATAACAAAATAATTAATTTTTTTTCATTGACTAGTTTATGCAAGAATATGTTTTTCTTGTGGGGAAACAACAGGTGTGTTGTAACATTTTAAGAACACAATATTTTCATTATGAAGACAGTGTCACAATGACCTGAACTATCAGTGGTCTGAGCTGATGACAGCCAGACAGAAAAGATACCTGCTTTTCTGTGGTCAAGTTTCTAGGTTGAAACAGTGATTCCCTTCTGAAAGACAATGATTGCAGTCTTGTGGCATGAGTTCTACAGGACTCTTGGTAGATCAGTTTCTCATTGTCAAAATATTTTTGCTTGGACTTGATCATAAGCATTTCACCTACTAGTGAAAATGGCCTTTATATTCTTAAGCTTTACCTGCAACATAGTTTTCTGTCAGCATATCATGGTCACCACTGTCTTTCTGTACTTGCCTGTCATTATTATGATGTAGTGATAATAATTAAATTTAATTTTTTTTCAATGGAGTTGGCAGCTGCAGTGATTTTGTGAAGAAAGGGCAGATATGATTTTTTAAAAAGCAAGCTTTTTTTCCCCTTACAAAAGTGGTGATTAAGCTGTTAATTTACTTTCTTGATCACTGATAAAGGAGAAGAAAGTAGTACTGCTCCTTTAAAAGATATTTGTCAAGAATGACAGCATCCAATATTGTCTTGAGTTTTATGTCTTAGGGAGCTTTAGCCGAACCTGGGTCACTGATGGCATTCCAAAGAAAGAGGAAAGTGGAAGGAAAACCTGCGGCTGGGCCACAGGAATACTGAAGAGAGACAGAGACTGAAAAAGTCATCATAAAGTGTGGTTTTAATGAGCTGTAATTAACAATGAATCTCATCTGCCTTTTCTTTTAAAGCACTTTTCTTGCCCTCAAGGTTATAATCAAGGGCAATTTCATTGGGGAGAAACAAGGTAACTTCAGTACCCTCCATTAGCTGCTGTCTGGGCTTTGCCATCACATAACATTTTTTTCCTACTCTTTACATACATGAAATCACAGGGACAATAAGGTCAGAAAACCAAAGTATATACAGTTAGCTTGCCTCCTTCCTAAGTCCTAATCTCAGACCTGTGCTTACAATTTTTTGAGAGACTGATGGGTGATGGTTGCATTCTTGAGTCTGGCAACAGGGATGTCTCTATAGGACATACCAGCCACTGCTGCAGCTGAAAACTCACGCCTCAGTGTGCACCAAGATCATACTGGTTGGGTGTGATTTTCAGGAGTTTAAATTGCACTCTGAAAGGCATCTGCAGGGGAGTTGAAATCTGAGTATACATAAGCTCATAATGCAAGATTTATGACACTTGATGTCCTAGACACTTTGCAGCTCCTCACCTCTGTCACTGCAGGCTCTCCCCACCCACAGTCAAATGACCAGGTTGGCCACAACTCCTTTGTCACAGGTCACAGCCCAACACCTTAATGCTGATCATCACTGAGCTCAGGACTGATACACATTTCAGCACTGACTGCAAATTGAATGCAGCACAGTTCATCTAAGTCTGCTGAATTCTGTCATAAAGCTTCAGCACAAACCCAAAAAGCTCCAAATTGGAGCCCAGGGTTACTAATCTGACAGAAAAAGAATGAGCAGGGGCTTTATGGAAGCCAGGAGTGGGAAAGACTCAGGAGATCTCATTCCCGAAGGTCTTCTGAGCATCATCAAACAGAGGATTATTTTTTCCCTTCATGTTTAGTAAAAAATTATTCATATTTGCTAAAAATTATATCATCATCTCTTGAACGATGTCAATAATACTGAATGTTTCTTAGTAAGATGTGCCCTATATTAGGTGAAAGTTTTTCATTTTTTTCAGAAAATATGTCATGAAATTCTGTAACCAATAAGTTATAATTCTGTAACCAATAACTCACAAGAGTTGTAGTACTCCATCTTCTTCAAATAGGTAGTAATCCTGCTTTTTAAAAGCCATAAAACTGGATTTATCTGATGCACCTTTTTAGTTGCTGGCCCAGGTGCTTTAAGCATATGGCTAAAATGAAGTCAAGATGACATTCTTATTCTGAATAGGTGTGTCTTAATACCAGCAGGAATTTATTTACAGGTTATTTGTTTATGTTAATGGCATCTCAGTGATGTTCTTTTGAACTTGTAAAGGCATTCAACTTTGAATCTTCCTATTTCATTTGTGGTTGAACACACTTGCTTACAAATAAAATTAGTAGAAGTCTAGATGACTGAAATGGAGAAATTTAGCAACTCTAGGCCAGCCAGTTAGTGTGAGGAAGGCTGAAATCTGTACCCCGGGGTAATCTGGAGATAAGTAAAGTACCGTGTTTCCTTTGTACATTACTGCCATCTGCTGCATTTTATCAACAGGCTTGTGGAGCTGTGTTGATTTTTTTCCTTGATTTTATTCAGAAGAGCTCAGGAAGTAGAACAAGCCCCAGAAAAATCCTTTTCTCTGCACCAGTTTCAAAGCACCAGGTAGTATTTTTCATTCTGTAACTAATACCACTGCTCTCGGTATCTGCTCCATTCAAACCATGTTTTCATAGCACTGAGAGTTTACAACTCATTCATTTGCTTATATTTCCCATCATGTAAATTTGTTGCAATCCAAGACTAGTTCTGCCACCTGAAATGCCAAAAAAATGCAGCAAAGGGACAGAGAGATTATATACTGGTGTTCATGATATAAAGTATATAATGTAGATTAATAATCTTCTTTGATATAATTACTTACATGAATCATCCTAACTAGGATGGAACAAGAATTAGAGAGATTTATAGAAAAGACAAAGGGCAAATTTTTCTGATAGGTTTGATGTTAGTGGGTAAGCAGAAATTAGTACTGTTAGTTTAACTAACCCTTCATATATTCCACCCCACTTAAAAGTTGATTGGTCTTTTTCTAATGCCATTAATGCACCTGCTTTTCCTAACAGGTGAACAGATTCTGTTAGCTGTAGCTAAAGTGACCCAGTATCTTCTCAGATAAACTATGCAGTGACTGCTGGTTCTCACTACCTAGTGTAACTTTAATAGAAGATAGTTCAGTATGTGGTATGCTAGAGAGAAATTTAGACTCTGAACCTCACTTTGTCTTCAGTGAATGCTTCCCAGGCTTTAACAAACTAGAGAGCTTGCCAGCATGCTACAAAGAACAAAAAGGAAATTAATGCCATATTGTCCTATTTTGTTGGTTGATTTTGGCCAGAAAGCTCAGGCAGAAATTTGCATCACCACAGTTTCTACTTGGCTACGGTCGTGATGCTTTTTAAAACTGTATGAGTTTTCAATATTCAACCTTAAAATCTCTTGTCCTTATTCCCCTTTTATCTTCCTTTGGAAGGGTGGAGGGGAGTAATAGAGAGCAATTCCACCCTCTCTTTTTTTTTTGTTTGCCCTGATAACTAAACCATGGAATGGGAAGACCAGTGAAGGAGCCTGATATAACAATGGCAGAAAACCACTGAGAGACAGCTGAGAGTGGCCTAATTTTGCAGTGTTTTGAAGGTAGTAATTTTTGCAGCAGAGCCGATTTTGAAGCAGTAGCAGGAAGTAACGTGTTCCAACTGTGGTATAATCTAAAAAGATATTATTAGATTAGGAAATAATCTGAAAAGCTTGAATACAATATTACTGATGTTAAACGTGTGAATGAACTATGCCACACAAACAAATCCCTAACAAAAATATTTACAGCATTATCGAGTTATTTGACAAAGAGAAGTAGCAAATAACCTCAGGGATCATTCCCAGTTCTGTGTGCACCCCTTGCATTGCATTTTAACAGGTTTTATAAAATGGCTTGGTCTCTTTCTTATTTTCTTTTTTTTTACTTTATTTCTTGACACCCATTCTGCTCAGTAGGCTTATATAGGTTTATATATTTATCTCTGTAGGAGACAAGTAATAATTATTATTAAAAAAACAAATTACAGTTTCCTCCTAGAACAGGAAAGATAAAACTCTGGAGTCTTCAGGCCGACGGGGGAGAACAATGACAAGATCTTGTTGCAAACTGGAACTTTCCCCATGAAAAAGACTCAGCTTCAGTGCATCTACTTGTGTCATACCAAGCTTTCTCCAACCCACACTGAACCTGCTGTGACTCAAGCACAATCGACTGCTGTGCCTTCAGAAAGAACAATTTGGATGAAGCTATGACTCTTCCTCTTTCATCTGGTTTCCGAATATAAATTTGGCACTCGATGGGTATTGGGACAAAAGTGCAGCACGATTCTGAAGAAATTAAGCCATTAGTTTTGGCACCATCAAGATACTGGTATTTCTCTACAATAAAGCTGAAACATTTTATTTTGGTTTCCATCTGGTGTTATAAATACAGAGGCCATGTTTTGCCAGATAGGCTAAATTTTGAAATTCAGACATTATTCCAAATTTTAGAAAAAAATTCCATTTTCTAGTCTGGCTGCCTGCTTGGTTTGAGAGCAAAGAATGCCAGTATTATAATTTTTATTGTCCAAGGAAGACTGATAGACCATAGACATCAAGCTGAACTCAGCCTCTAGAGTATTTTAAGCCAATCTTTCTGAAATCAGTAGGAGTGATGGTTGCTTTCCCTAGGATTATTTAACCTACCCCTCAGATGAGACAGTGAGCTACTTGCATGATCAGGCCCCGAATATTTTCCAGGACAATTCCATCCTTCCCTTGTTTCACCACTGCTCCTGAGCAATTGCATGTGGAACTGCTTGGGCTGAAAAGGTAACCTTTGAAGCATTATTTGCTACTCTATCACTTTCTTGGATTAGGGATGTTGATGCAAGGGAGGGGGTGGGTCTAGGCAACAAGGACTTCAGGGAGAAAAGGTGTCACCTCAAGGGTTAAGTTTAGGTCCTCAGAAGAGGCTGTAGAACTCCTTATAAGATATCTTTTACTAGGTGACCAGAAGGGGAACAGTGAAAAGAAGTGCAACACAGTGAAACATCAGTGCCTGAGATGCTGAGTTTGGAGGAGAGAAGCCAGTGCTGTGGTTCAGTGCCCTTGCAGTTTGCTCAATGGGAAGCTGCACCGTGAACTCTATGTCTGAGCTGATCCACACTAACCAGAGCCCTTCACATAGTATGTAGGGTTATTTTGTTTTTCAAAAGTAGGGCCACTGTCTCCTAAGAGTGTGGGGTTTTGCTGTAGAAGCAGTTATCCGAGCACCCTGTCCTGCTGGGGGGCAGGGAGGCAAAGTGCCTGGGGACAGGAAGGAGATTCTCCTCCTGCCAGTTTCATTTGCAAGCAGAGGATTTCACTGAAACTCTGTCTTTTGAATGTACTCTGTTCTTGATGTTCTTTGGCTCTAAAATTTTCAGAAAGAACAAGAAAAAGAACAGAAAAAGAACAGAAAAAGAACAGAAGAAGAAGAAGAAGAAGAAGAAGAAGAAGAAGAAGAAGAAGAAGAAGAAGAAGAAGAAGAAGAAGAAGAAGAAGAGGAAGAAGAAGAAGAAGAAGAAGAAGAAGAAGAAGAAGAGGAAGAAGAAGAAGAAGAAGAAGAAGAAGAAGAAGAAGAAGAAGAAGAAGAAGAAGAAGAAGAAGAAGAAGAAGAAGAAGAAGAAGAAGAAGAAGAAGAAGAAGAAGAAGAAGAAGAAGAAGAAGAAGAAGAAGAAGAAGAAGAAAAGAAGAAGAAGAAGAAGGAGAAGAAGAAGAAGGAGAAGGAAAAGGAAAAGGAAAAGAAGAAAAAGGAGAAAGAAAAAGGAAAAGGAAAAGAAAAAGAAGAAAAAGAAGAAAAAGAGAAAGAAAAGGAAAAAGAGAAAGGAGAAGAAAAAGGAAAAGAAAAAGGAGAAGAAAAAGAAGAGAAAGAGAAAGAAAAGGAAAAAGAAAGGAAAAGAAAAAGAAAAAGAAAAGGAAAAAGAGAAAGGAAAAGAAAAAGAGAAAGAAAAAGAGAAAGAAAAAGAAAATTAAAAAGAGAAAGAAAAAGAAAAATAAAAAAAAGAGGAAAAATAAAAAGGAAAAGGAAAAAGAGAAAGAAGAAGAAAAAGAAGGAAAAGAACAAGAACGAGAGAGTGGAGAGAATTATAGAAAATCACTTTATTCCTGAATGAAATTTAAAAATATATTTTATTCTTTATTCCTAGATGAGAAGTTCTGTCTTACAGGGATAGTTTCCTAACAGCTGTTGAGATCAGGGCCCCATCCATGCCTGTTTGCTACCGGCCTCTCTCTCTCCATCTGCAGCACTCAGCAGTGCATCAGGAACTGCCAAGCCATTTGTATTGTTATAAGCTGCAGCAGATAGAACAGAAGGAATATATTTGTGCTTGACTGCTCTGCTGTCTCTGGAAGTCTGTAGGTACTGAAGCCTGCAGGTGCAGAGAGCAGCACTCAGACACGTAAAAATCCTGCATGCTTAATTTATCAAGTAATAAAGACTATTGGAGGGTTTTTATTTCCCTATTAAGATATCATCTGTCATGCTTGCATCGCGACTTAAAAAAGAACGAGACAACGGCACTTTTCTTCAGCAATTTTCAATTTGCTCTTTGAGGCTCCTTATTTGCATATAATTTACCCATCATGCACCAGCCTCGCTGGTTATTTAAAGGAAAAGAACCACCCAAAATGTGTTATACACCGGCTTTTAAGAGAGATACGACTGCGTTATTTTAAAGAAAGAAGGCTGCAAGCATTTTGCGTTGTAAAACTAAGGTGTTTGAACACCAACCATAACATAGATAGTACATCACTGCTAGAGATATAAATAGTGTGCCCGGCGGAGGGCACTCCGGCTGGTCCGATAGCAGTGGTGTTTGTAGTTAATTGATCACAGTCACTTACAGATTTCTTTGTTCTTTATCCACGCCCACTGCTGCACTTGACTGGTCTTTTGCTGTTCCTTTGCATGTATCTTTTAATATGACTTTACAATACACATAATAGAAAAACTGCATAAAGCTCCGACAAGCAGGATAAAGCAGTCAAGTATCTGCACAAGTTCAGGAATATTACCCACACCTTAATGACTGACAAGCTTTTGTTAGCCTCTGTTTTCTGGAACAAATTAACATTGCAACAAGTATGTATTTTTTTAATCTCAATTCCTCATGGAATATGCTTTCTTCCCCAGTCTCTCTTGAGAAGCTAGCACCTGCTACTTGATTTTTACCATTGTTAACCCGGGCACTGTGCTTCAAAGACATTTATGCAAGGGAAGTTGAAAGTGTTACTGGAGAAAGAGGAGTCACCTGAGATTCTTCATTAATTGTGTGGGTTTTGTTTCTGATAAATCTTGATTCAACTAGAAAGATACTTTTCACAGGTTAACTAAATGGAAAATTCAAGAGTAAATAGCAAAATTAAGTGATGCCTGCCTAAACCGTTCACATACAAGACAAAAATATTCTACTCTTAAGTGCTTTAAGATAATGTGTCATTTGATTATCAGAGAACACAGCAACCCAGGAAGGTGGAGGCCCTCATTTAATGTGGTCATATATTTATTTTTTTGTCATTTCAAGCCTCAAATGTTTCTTTGATGATTACTGCCCACAGGTGGTGGCTCGAAGCTCACAGCCTCGAGTCACCTCAGCCCCCTTTTTCTAGACTGGGGGGGCTATGTGTGTGGTTTTTTAAGGTCAGCTGTGAGGTGTTAATTGTGCTGAGAGGAGATATATATATATCCTCAGTCACTGAAGATTAATTTTCCTGTAGGTTCTTTATATCAGCATTTGTCATCTATTTGAAACCTGCATTTATTGTCCAATTATTGAAGCCCGCTGCTAAAATGCTGTTGTTCCTGTTTGCCTTTTTTTTTTTCCATGACCCTTTGGTTTTTCCCCACTGCCTTCCTTTCAGGTACATCTACCTTATAAATGCCTTATAACCCTACAAATACATAGAGTACAAACAAAAGGTTCCTTTTGTAGACTAAGCAGAGGCAAAGTTGCCCTATATACTATTATCACCTAAACCTCTCTCTCACTGTGTCGCCAGGCTGAACATGCACAGGCTGGGAGGATCTCACTTGTGCTCACCTACTGCAACTGCACCACAAGCACTGTAGGCACATCTCTGGAAATAAAGAACCACATACTTCAACATAAACCCAAACAACACAAATATGCTGGTAGAAACCTGCATGATGTAATAGATTTAAATCAAATATATCAAATATATATATATATAAAATATATCAATATATCAAATCCCACTTCAAGATTTTCTTTACCAGTTCTCAATTCCACACACACAGGCATAGAGGGTGGAAACTTTTTCTTAATGAGGGCTAAAGGTAGCTTTGCACTATCTCCCCTTTGCCACACACTCAACATGATGGTAGCTGTGCTCCCTTTCCCAGCTGAACAGTGAATATGGTGTTTGCACTCAAATCAGTCTCCAGCACAGAGCCCTGAAAAATTCCCCATCCACAAGCCCTCTCCTCTCTTCCACAGTGACACAGCCATTCAAAATCCTAAGGGATATGTGCCTCAGGGATAATGCTGAGAGCCTGGTGTCAATTATCAGAGTTAATATGCCAAACTTACCTCTGCTGGGCTGCTGACCAGGAATCTGCTGCCTGTCCCTCCAGCCGTGCCTGGGGTGCCTGCTGTCATCCCCAGCGAAGAGGCCACAGCTTCACTCAGTGTTGCAACATCCACAGCTGTGTATCTGATGTCCTGTTAGACGTTTTCCCCAGAGATGGGTTCCTAACTTAACATTACACCTTTTCTGGGAGGAGGTGGGGTTGCAAATGCCTCAAGGAAACCCTAGAGTCATGCTCACAGCAGGCCCTTGGGTGCTTTATCCCATAATCCCAGGCAGCCATACCTCAGTGGGCCAGCCCCACTCATGGTGCTGCCAGGGGCAGAGTGGCACCTGGGAGCCTATGGGAAGTGGAATACCTCTGTGAGGGGCAGGAAGTATCCCCTTCTTTTTTTGAGATTGTCCTTTTTCACCATCGTGCCTCCCTGCTTGTGCCAGCAGCTCGTTTGTCCTGCCAGTGGCCTGCAGTGGCTCTTTGGTGGCCAGGTCTTGCTGCCATTTTCTCTTTCCTGCCTTACTGCAGCTTTTGACCTCCCTGGTCTTGGCTGGGGCCTGCCCTATTCCTGGACACTACCTGCCTCCCCACAGTCCGTCAGCCAGCATGACGTGGGGCTGGCAGGGCCATGCTTGGCTTTGACCCTGCATCAGCCCTTCTGTGTCTGCGGTGAGAGAGGCTCTGACCAACTCATCCCACTCTCTGCGAAAGTGCTGTGTAAAATGTGTGTTGCTGGAGACATATTTTCAAAAAACCAAAACCTAGGCAATATCCAGCGTGTGAGGAAAGACACCTGCATTTATCATCATTGCATTCAGAGCAATTAATATTTTTAAAATTATTTTACATTTTATGATTCTTGTCTGCCTTGCTTTCACCTGGAGTTTTGATTTTCCCTCTTTCAAAACCCAGTCTTGATTCTGTTTTCTAAGCACTTCTCCTTCCCACTTGCCACATCATTTAGGCAGACACACTTGTTTTTAAAGAAATCCTCTTAAATGAGACCCAGCAGGATTCTCCCTAGGGTCCTCACAGTAATTGCATGCAGGGTCAGTATCCTCTTACATTTCACTGTGCCATTAATCCCTGACATCCCTCACAATACATTACTCCTGCTGGAAAGTGTCATCCCAATGCACCAGCAGTCATAATTCAATAGATATCTCTAGGCATATTGGTTATTTTCTCTCTGTCATTGACAGTAAGTCTTTTCCTTGCATCCACTTTATTGCTGATTCAGAAAATAACGGGTTAAAATGTAGAAGGCCAGATATTGAAGCCGTATTACTCAGCTTACTTATCTTTTTAACAGATAACAGGGACTAACCATGTACAGTTGAGCATTAAGTGGGCAGAAACCAGTTTTGTGGTCTGGAGACCTGCCAAATCAGCGAAGGTGAAAAAGAGACCCTGAGGAAGACTCGGAGCCTTCCTCCAAAAGACCACCCTGCCCATTGCCCCCAAGGGGACAGCGTGCATGTGGAAATGGGTGGAAACTTATGTTAATAGCTGATTTGAATAACCTCATTTCTTGTATGCATATGCATGTTTCTGTATTGCATATGTATAATTTTGTGTAACAAATAACTGCTTGGATTTAGCAGTAGTGTGCAAGTTATGAGGAGAGATCCCCCTTGCACCTGAATAACCACTGAATAACCTTTCGTGGGTTGTGAAGTTTGTTTCTGCACTTCAATGCTGCTGGGATCAGCTTCACAGGCATTTGGCTATGAAGACAATATAAACTCATTTCTTAAGACTTATGGCTACGCAAATGCAAATTTCTAAGGTCTTTTCCTATTGGGTGCAAGCAATGTTGAAAACATCCCTCTGATGTCTACACTCCGTCTTTTGCCTCTAACAATCATGGAAGAGATTTTTAAATCAGACACATTAAGGTGTGAAAGCTCAATATTCTGCTATCGCTTTTTGTGCAGCACCTGTCACCACTGCCACTCAGTTCAAACCTCTGAAGCCACAGCACTGTCAACATTGCTTTAAAAAGCCTCAGCAACCCGACTTCTTTTCAAACACCACCTCACAAATTCTGAGAACAGACCACCACTGTAAACAATAAAAGCTACACGTATGCCATTACAATAATTGTGGGAAAAGGTCAGTCTCAAAGCAATTAATGTATTTAAAAAAAAAAACAACAAACTGTTGTAAATTGAGTATTTTAAAATTTAAACTTTTAATTTTTAAGTATTTGGGAGTCCACTAAAAATGTACCATCGAGCGCTGCTGATTACCTGCCTGCTTGTGCAGTCCCTAGATGTTTCGAGTTATTGCAGCGGTGTTTTAGGAACGGAGAAGGGCCCCGGGGGTGGCTCCTGTGAGGAGCTGCTGGAAGCTCCCTGGTTCCAAACTTGGCCTCACCTCCGGCCAACACCAAGCAGATACGGGAAGCTGGATTGCCTCTGCAAGCCACAGATTCAAGAAAGGGAAAATGAAACTGCAAAAAAAAATATATATATATAAAAGAGACCTGTGGAGCTGAGGAGAGGAGGAGGTGAGAGGCTAATGCCAGAGAAAAGACATCATGGTCAACGAAGAAGGAGAGGGAAAGGTGCCCGAGCAAAGGTTCCCCTGCAGCCCGTGGTGACATGGCCGCTGTCCCCCTGCAGCCTATGGGGGAGCACAGAGGAGCAGTCCCTGAAGAGCTACGGTGGGGTAAATGTGGATTTGTAGCTCGTGGAGTGTCACAGGTGGGAAGATGTGAAGCGGCAGCCTTTGCAGCATCACAAAAGGGGGCAAATGTGGATCTGCAGGAGTAGGAGACCCCATGCCAGAGAAGGTTCCCGAAGCAGCTGTGAGTCTGTGGGCAGCCCATGCTGGAGCAGCCTGTTCCTGAGGGACTGCACCTCCTGGGAGGGCCTGATGTCGGATAGCTTCCTCAAGGACTCTCTCCAGTGAGATGTGAGGCGGCTGTGCCTGTGAGCAGGGGGAGGCTGTGAGGAGTCCTCTCCCCTGAGGAGGAAAGGGCGGCAGAAACAAAGTGTGGTGAGCTGACCCTAAACTCCTGCTCCCTCTCCTCCTGTGCTGCTCAGGGGGAGGCAGGAGCGAAACAAACCGGGAGAAGGAAGGTATTAAGATCTGGTTATGTTTTATCTTTCTCTTTGTAGATTAAATTAGGTGTTTTTTTTCCATCCCAAATTGAATCTGTCTGGTTTTAGCATCTTACTGTAGCTGGGGAATAAAAAACCTCAAGTGTGTCTTGATTAATGAGCCTTTGGGTGGATTTTTCTCCTCCCTGTCCCAGAGTGGGGGTGAGTGGAGGCCTGGTTGATACCAGCTGAGCCTAAACCCTAGCAATAGATCAGTAGATAAATTCCTACTAAATAGGACTGTCAGCTCAATGTGTATTTTGGACAGCAAGTCCTTACACTGTACCTTACATTTGGAAGTAATAACGCCACAAAGTGTCTTAAATTTGCGTAATTATTTTTCTAGAAAATTTATTCTCTTCATAACAGTTTGAACTTGTGAAATGGTATCCAGCTGCCAGGTTTCAAATGAAGGTTCCTTCCCATGGAGAGAAGGAAATATCTTCTTTCCTGCAGTGCCATGAAGTCCTACTGCTCTGTAACAGAGCCCACCCAGCCTTGCCAGAGCAGTAACTCACCATGGGGAACCCTTGTGTACCCCTCCTCAGAAGGTCCTCAGACCCTTAGAGCTGATGCTTTCAGTGCATTCCTGACCTGTACCCAGGTGTGGTGCCTGCTCTGCCAGGCACAGTGCCTTTCCCTTCTGCAGGACAGTCTGTGCCACAGAACCACTGCTACTTTGCTGCTAAAAGGTTATCTACACCTCTGCAGGAAGGGAGTTGTACCCAGTATCAGATGCAAAAGGAAAACTTTAGTTTCTCTAGCCTCCACATCAGTCCTTGGGCATAATCACAATTGTTTTGGCCACAACATCTACACCATAAACCTGTAAGACACAACTGTGGTAAACAAAAATAAATAAAATAATCTCTTGTATGACCAAGTTTTGTGTGAAATTTATTCAGTTTCTTTTATCTGAGAGCTAGGAAAATCACATAAGGCTAATGAATTCTCTCATTAAGGTAAACCAAACATTTTGAACAGAACAGTTCAAAGTGCAGTTGGACATGGTACTTTCTAGGCAAAGTTATCCTTTCACTAGAAGTCTGTTTTGTTATTTAAACTGAATTCTGTAAGTATTGGCTTGGATGCTTAGTGTAGAAAGTAATATTTGCAAATATGCCAAAACATTACCTCCACTGAAAAAGCTGAGCTATTCTTTAAGCAAGCATTCTCTAGGGGAAGATGTTAAAAGGCTCTGAATATACAAATACCTGTAGTCCACAGTGGTTAAATAAAGTTACTTTAATTAATTCCCAATGGGGAGAGAGATTTACCAAGCTCTAAATTGTATGGAAGATATGCAAGAAAATGAGACATGTTATGTAATCCCACATACTTTACAATTTTTTCCATCCCAGAAAACACAAATTGTTTTTATTGTGATACAGGACTGAAGCCCTGACCAAAGGATACTCAAGTCTTCCTTGGCCTCAGAAGGAAGTGCTGTTAACAGTGTCATATGAAATAATTTTCTCTGTTGTCTTGAAAATACATATTTATAATTTAAGAAGTTGTTCCACGCCAAATTAAAGCAGTGGCAAATTAAACATGTAAAGGAGACATGCTTCAAGAATGCACTATGGTATGTGTGTAATATTGCCTGTCACTAATCCAGGCCTGTGAATAATCCAAGGATTGGAGCTGATGTAAATGGGAAAATAAATAAAATGGAAGCCTATTCACATCCTAGCTGGAATAATGCAGCTACACTACAGTGAAACAATCCCTTGAGAAAAAAAAATCAGAGAAGCAAAACAGTATGGATAAAAAATAATTTGAAAACTTTTTTTTTTTTTTTTTTTTGGCAAAAATTTCTCTAGCCACAGTGAATGGCACTGTGGACTCCAAATAGTTTCCAGTACTTCCTGCTGTTTTAGAGAGCTCTCACTGTAGAGAGCAGTAGGCAAATAGTCAGACCTGATTTGTGTTCTTGTAATTGGTTCCAGAAGAGAAAGCTGGTCAGATAAAGATCCAAGTCCATGATCTTCTAATAAGCAAGTAAGAAAGAAACCGAAACTAAATAGAACAGACCAGAACTTACTCAATTTATGATGTTATATAATAAAGCTTTAATAGAAGAAAAAATATACTGATATATAAGTGTAGGATCTTAGTATCTCATTGCTCATCTGTGACTATATTTAATTGCAGACCCTGCAGCAACAATGTAAGATAAAGACCATATATGAAGATTTAAGTTTTGGATAGCTAATAATGCTGCAGCTCTTGCTTCAAAACAAAAAGTCAAAACATTGCTACCAGTAATCCAAACCATTAAGCACCTATCCTTTGCTAATCCTCACCCTTTTACTGCGTCTCTTCTCCACAGGTGGGTATTTTCATCAGTACACAAAGTGAGCATTCAAGGAAAACAAGGAACATTTATCATATGATTATGCAAGCACATATATACCAAGCACAGTAAGTGTAGCCCTTGAGGGATTTCTCTGCATTACCATCTTCTGTGTTTCAGGCTTTAACTGCTGCTAGAAGCAGCAGAAATCTGATTTATTTATGTAACACACAGCTCTTCTGAAAGCTGTTTTTTGGTAGTGATGAGTTTCCTGTTAGTCAGTTTTGCCCATCTCATGTTACTGGCCAGGATCATGGGTCACTCCAGATGCACAGCAGTCCCTAGGTTTTTTGACAGTCTGCTTCATCAGACTCCCTGTCACAAGGGCTTCTCTCCATGGCCTCCACTGCAATAGCAAGTGGCAGTTTGCCAGACACACAGGGAAAAGAGCACCTACCACCATAGTTCTGAGAAGGGACAAGGAGGAGAACGAAAGCACAGCAATGGGTAAGGCATAGGTAGTCAAGTCTTCTCAGGCCTGTGTGGGAGGTTAAAGAATCAGATACTTCTTTCTGCATCATATGCAGCTTGGACATGTTACATCTTACTCTATACCCACCAGAGTAGAAGCATGAAGAAAAAATCTGTATGCTCTCTCACTCATCCTGTAACCAGAATAGATTTTAACCAGAATGCATGCTGGCACCTGAGGAAACTTCAAGATTTTGAAGACAAGTCTTGGCTGAGTTCAGTGAAATCAGTTACGAAAACACTCCCAACAAAGAATTGCACCAGAGCTAAAAAATGAATAATGGAGACAAGTACCCATAGATCTTTGAACCAAAATTCAAGAGAAGCCCTCCAAGTCCAGGAAAACCTGGTTTCCTGCAATAATCATGGGCCTGTGGGGAAGGAGAAAGGTAGAAATAAGAGAGACTGACTACTGGTTAATTCCACTTGGGGAAGGAGAGAACATAGCTGGGGCTCCCCAGGCAGAAGAGGTAGGATGTATTCCCACAGCAAATGCAGCCTTCTTGAGAAAAGGGAGTGAAGCCTTGTCCAAAATAAGTTCTATGAATCAGTGCTTACTCATTTCTTTGTTATATGTAGAAAAACCTGAAAATTAGGGAGGCCCTTAGACATGAAGTTCCTTTCTGCAGCTGAGCAGATGTAACATCTTGCTTCTGGCAGGTCTGGTGGTCCCAGAGCTGACTTGTCCTAAGCATGTGCTCCTGCTGCTCACCTTGGGCTACCTCCAGTGTTCATCAGGATCCTCAGTGAGCTAATGCAGACTTCAGGTATTGGGCAGTGCTGATGGGAGCTCTTCCCATAACTGAAGCATGTACATTAGCTTTTTTTTTTTTATTTTTAAAAAAATCTTTTCTGGAAACTGTGAAACTTCCCTCTGTCAGGGTGTCTAGGAGCTCCCTTCTTCCAGCTGGACATAGGTTCCCACTCAGCTGGTAGAAATGGCATTTTTTTTTTTTTAAATTCCATCCATAGAAGCCATTAAAACACGCTAATGACAGAAGAGGCAAACAAACAGCAATTCTGAGCCTACCCAAGCATAACACTTGAAGCTTAATGGTATGAAGAAGACTGGGAGAAAACCCGCCCTTTCTTCTAAGGCTCATGGAAAAAATAATTGCGAGACGTAATGAAAAAGGAGAAAGCTGCTGGCGGCAGAGGGGGATCGGGAGGTGGTGTGGGGAGCAACCTCGGGATTTGCATAATGCGGTTCCCAGAGTGCAGTGGGGCCGCCCGGAGGGAGGATGTCGGAATTTCGCTGCTGTCCTTCAAGGTTTTCCTTTGCAATCGTGTCTTTCATCGCGCTGATGGGAATAGAAACCTCGCTACACGGTTAGGGAAAAGTTCAGGCCCCGTTGTAGGGCTAGCCACAACCTGAGAGGCATTGTGACAGCAGAGGTATAAATGTCTGTGCGGCGGAGGCTGCATTCGGCTGGTCCGAAGGTAGTGGATTATCTCAATTGATTGTTCACAGTCAGTTACAGATTGATCTCCTTGTTCTCTCTTTCCCCCCCCTTCCCACTACTGCACTTGACTAGTCTTTTGCGCCCTAGAAAGTCTTCCCACCACGTGTCTCTTGTCTTAGATTTAGGGAAAAGCACCCGCAAAATGAAGTGGAAGTTTCTAAACTAACAAGAATCACATAGCTGGTATTTCAGTACTTCCACATTCTCAGTGGGTGTTTGCCTGGCATTGCCTGCAGCCTCTGGAGAACAGAACATAATCTGTTTATATCAGTTTAGTGACATGCCAAAAGCACAAGGTGCTCCTGACAGAGATGACCCTTTGAGACAAACACAAAATAAACACAATGCTACATAGAGCCTAACTGCACTTCATGGCACCTGAACCGTGTTGGGGTTCCTGAGTGCAGTGCAGAGCAGCCAGCATTGCTCCCCCCAGTCTGGGGACCAGGGGGGCAGAGAGGACGGAGAATTTCTCTGCCATGAAAGCTCCATGCGCTTCTTGCAGCCACTGAGTGGCCTCCCGTTAGCTGTATGAACACCTGTGGGCTTTTGCACCCCTTTACCCAGGGCTGCACATGGGGAGAAGTCAGAAGCAAATCCACAGCACAGTGCCAGTGTAAAGTCTGCCTCTCCTGCAAGTAAGGGGGTTTAATGAGTCAGAAATGGTGGGATTTTAGAGCTCCAGGGGGAACCCAAGATTTTATCAGGTTCATGTATGTTAGAAGAAAACCTGAGTTTTTGTGGAAAGGGCTGATCCAAAATCTGAACTCAGACAGTGTGGTGACCTCAGGAGTGCCAACAACTGAGGAATTCAAGGAATCTAAAAGCTTAGGGTGGTTTGAGGAAAGGTTGGACAACACAGAGAAAAAGAGACCCCCCTCCCCCCTTTTTTTTAAAATATCTGAAGTAATTAACTTAGTTTCGAAAACTAACTCTTTTATGAATACAAACACATTTTTTTAATAAATATATACTACTTCATTAGGACAATCAGAATATTGCCAAGTATTTCTGAGAAGTAGTGCAAGAACCTCACTTTTGAAAGTGTATCTGGTCAGATACAAGGAGTTTCAGAGCACATTGCAGCCTTTCTGAAGGTAAATTTAGTCTGTTGCTCCGTCTCAAATCATGAGGGGAAGGGGTCTAGCAATTAAAACGTCATCAGTAGTTTTGGCATATAGGGAAAAAAGATGGCTGTAAAAAGAAGGAAGGTTTAAAATAACTACATAAGTAATTAACTTTTCCACCTTAGTTTCTTCATCCTACCTTGTTTCCCTTATCACCAGTGTTCTGTTCCTTTCCATCAGCTTTTCCTTTTCCATGCCTTCAGCTCCATACCTCCTTGCCCCTCTTGCTTCCTTAAAGAAGTCTCTTCCTCAAAGCAAGTGGCACAGAGAGGTAATTCTCAAAACACCCCTTCCTCCCACTTGCTTGGCTTCTCCTGAAGGTCTGAGGGGGAAGGGGATGCACCCTCCAGCTTTTCCCAAGCCACAAAGTCTGTTGTCTGGGTGGGCTGGGAACAGCAGCCCCTAGCAGCCAAGTCATTGCCTTTTGGGCAGCCTTGAACCAGTGTAACACAGGTCAGATTCAAGTACTAGGCAGGAAGGACCTGTCTGCCTTACAAATAACATCAGTAAGATCATCCTCTACATCAATTATCTGGTAAAGTTTTGTTTTCTTTCTCTAACTCAACTAATTTTAATTTCTCTTAACAGATGCAGAAAAAGGGATAACCTAGCTATTTTTTGATAGGTAAAGACCTAGAACATCATCTCGAAAGATGTACATACAAATATTTTTAAGAACGGGAAGATGACTCCTTGCCCATGGACAGGTGATATAACCACTGTTATGAAAACATTGAAGGTCACATCTCCTGCTTTGAGGAGAAATTATTTAATGCAATGTTAGTCATCTGCTTTCCAGAGGGAGTTTTATGCTGAGGATCATAACAGACTCAATAAATCTGCCTAAGCCTGAAAGAGAGGTGGCTTTTACGCCCTTTCCCTTAGCATCTCATGCTGGCTGCAGCTTGCTTGCTCCTTACTCACTACTTTGTTTGCTTTGGATCCTGTCTGAGGTGCTTAATTTTCCCAATCCTGGAGGACTTTTTCCCTGCAGGTGTATTCCAGGTACCAAACTTCAGACTTCACGTCCCACTGTGGGGACCAGTTACGTAATGTTCAGGTATTGAGTCTTTTACTGGATTACATAAATCATGACTTGGGATAAGGAAAACTTTGTTGCCACCGCAGTGCTGTATATATCCTTCTTATTCCAAAAGGTTAATTAACGCTGGCTTCAGTTTATGAAACAGAAGACAAACAAATTCACCTAGAAGAAAGGAAGTTTAGCAGACACCGTGGACCCATATAGTAATTTTTTTTCTTCTGGCAAGCAAATGAATCCTATAGTGTGAACGCATTTGATGGTACCTCTGAAGTCAAACTCCATGAAGTAACTAAATTTATCTGTTAAGTTTCTTTGCCTATTAGAGGTGCACCTCGCAAGTCAGCCAGTGCTCATTCTTTTGTCACCATTTAAAATGTTACTGAAATCAGTTACTGATTTCAGATAGTTGAAAACAAGCAAGGTTTGAATCAAACCAGCTTGTTTGTTTTTGTTTAAGTCCATGTAACTCAAGATCTGCAGTTCCCCGCTAGAACATCTTATTCTCGGACTGAGCTGATACATTTAAAGATACAGTATTTTCCCAGATTTTCTTGTACTCACATAGTTACTTATCTGTATTTGCTAGGGGCATACACAGGTGACTGTCTGTATTACCTGGTACTGCCTGTTATTCATGGTTACATGTGTGGGGTCTTTATGAGTTATGGTAATTTCCTCTTTCCTTTCCAAACAGTGTATTTTCCATCAGCAAGTTACATCTGGTATTTCAAACTGCAACATTTCATAGCCAAGAGGATGACTTATTCATAGTTCAACAGGATCCTCTCAGGCTGAGGTGTTTAAGTACTAGATGTCTGATGAAGGTTGACCATTCCTACAGTTCTCATCAAAACAGATTATATTGTTAGGGAAAAAAACCACCCAAACACTGAACTACTCATACCACTGAAGCCACTGACCCATAACTCTGATCAAAGAAAGACTGATCCTTACAACTATTTTTGTGATGCTATAGCAAACAGCATTATTTGTGGGTCTCATTAATACTTTTGGTACATCTTGGAAGTGAAAGAAAGAAAGAAAAAGAGCCCAGAGACCTTTTTTTATTTAAAATGTATCTTTTCGATTTAAAGTTTGTCTGGTTTGTGCAAATTTGAACATTGAAGGTGATCTTTCAGAAAAATGAAGAGGGAGGAAAGTGTCCTGGTTTGGGCCAGGATAAAGGTAATTTTCTGTCTTGTGCTTTTGTTTTCAGCTAAGTCTCTTGCAAGTAGCTGCACTTGCTGAAATTAACAGCAAGTTTCTCAGACAGTGTCTGCTTCTAGGACTGATAACACTCGATGTTTATAGTTACTGCCAGAGACTGGCATGCAGAGCCAAGGACACTGCTCAGCTCTCAGGAACATTTTACCTTCCAGAAGGAGTAAGGAGGTACCACCTGAAACCCTCCTTTGGGGAGGACCAGACAAGATAGATGCCAGAATTGACCAAACAGAGTATTCCATCCCATACACATCATACTTGGTATAAATTTGAGGGATCACAAAGGTCAAACCCCTTCCTGCCCCTCCTGCTTCCCTTCCTCGCCTGTCCCTGTTTTGCTTCAGTATCCTGAGAGGATTCCATCCGTCCCTCTGCCTGTGGTCCTGCTCCGTGCCAGCCTGAATCTGTGTGTTCCTGCCTCCAGCTCCCGACTGCTGCTGACTCCAGGATTCCAGCCTGGACTTTCCCAGGGCTGCCCTGCAGCCTCAGTGGTGATGTGAGAGTTATTGGGGGAAAGGGGGGAGGAACGTGGTATCAATTTCCCTGTATATTTGTGTATATTTAGTAATATTTCCTATTTATCATTATTGTTTCATTAAAGTTGTGTAGTTTAGTTTCCAGCCCATAAGTCTCTCTCCCTTATTCTCTCTTCTTTCTCTATCAGGGAGGAGAGGGGGTTAACAGAGAGCATCTGTTGTTAGGTTTAATTGCCAGGCCAGTGTTAAACCCTGACAGAAAGTAATGCCACTTGCATTTCAATGACTGGTTAATACCCCAATAAACAACTCTAGATTTCTATCTGCTGTAGTTATGTGCTCTATTACTGCTCCTTTAGGTTTGTTGAAAGGCTCTTGAACAAAGCTCAATGCACCTGTCACTAGGCCCTTTGTGAAGATCTGCTGATTGGGAAAACCTACAGCTTAAGTCAGTAAAACTCCTCTACCTTGATTATCATTTGGTTGTTAGCCCATCTTCAGACTATGAAAGACCCAGACTGTACAGTAAAATAAGTGAGTAAAATCTACTGTCTCAAGGCATTAGCAGAACTAACATATGAATTATGTCACATGGGAAGTGAATACAAACATGCCTTCCTTACTCAGAGCAGACCACAAGAGTCGTATTACATTTCTTGAATGCATTCTGTGGTTCAGAAATCAGTACTTAGCAGAGGTGTGTGTTCTGCTGAATCCCTACTTTGTTGGTTTTTTTTTTTTTGGAACAGGTACATAGGTTAAATGCAGGTTACCAGGCTGAATATAGAAAGTAGACAGCTGAAAACTTGTGACCTGATATGTAAAGCAATCAAAATAGGTAAGCAAATTGTCTTGTCTAGCCTTGATGTGTTATAGAAAATTGGGTTATCACCTGCTTTCCATCTGAACCTACCCTTCTGCTGTATTTTTCTTTATTCCGATTCTGGCATTCTAAGCAGCAATTTAGCTGGCTCTATTGCAGAGCTCCCTGACTGTAAAGGCAGAAAGTACTAAATTTCAAGGAAACTACTGTAACTTGGACAAAGCAAATATGAGAGCATAAATCATGAGCAAGCTGACAAGTGTCAGCATTCATTACGAAGAAACAACTGGCTGTTCAAAACCCAGCACATAAAAATCCACCAGAGGATTTGGTTGCGATTGAGATAAGGGTTTCTTTGCAGGACTGGGTTGAATATAGCTTTATCCCCTTACTTTTATGCTAATCAAGTCACACACAGCTTGGGATTTGAACAAACAGTATTTCTGAAACTTCCACCTTTCTAGTGTAAGGATTCATGGTAATTCACAGAGCAGATTCCTTCTTCACTTTGAAACAGAAAGATCCTGTCCTTCCAGGACCAAGCAGTCTCACCCAGACTTTCCAAAGACATTTTAGGTTTCACTGTGTGTACAGAGGTTGCCCAGACATTTAGGAATTGTGCAGAAAACAATGCTGCTAAGGGCTGGATAACACCACAGTGGCTTCCTCTAAAACCAGCTGTTCATGGCACAGAAACTCCTAGCACAAACATTCATGTGGCATCAGTCCATGGCCTCTGAGAACATTCACAGCTATGTCTAAAGGAACCAGCTTCAGCACAGAGAAACATCCAAACAAGTTGAAAGAAGCTGTGTTGTGAGTTTTGTGGGATTCTGGGCACACAGGTATCAGGACAGGTAACACATGCCAGGGAAACATTTTCTCTGCCTGTGGCTGCATGGCTTCGTGGGTCCAGGTTCACAGTAGTTGGTAATCAGAAGCCCTCCCCTAACCATCAGCTGCAACATGTCCATACTTCAAGCTGTGCAGCACTACTGAAGTCCCAGAAATGCCTGGCAACTAAGATAAGATGCTCCAGCATTTCAGTGCCTTTGGTTAGAGTTGCTCACAGATCCCTGTTCTGCACTGAAAACTGGAGCACTGCTTAAGACACTGTACCAGTTTGACTTAGTGGATTAAATAGTTTGCACAGGGCTTGAAGTACCCCTTAACTTACACCAAAGACTCAGTGTACAGACTACAGTACTTGGTCCTCTGATCCTTGTGAATTACCAATGCAGGCTGTGAACAAAAAGCCTTCTGAAGCATGGACAGCTTGTAGTGGTTTCCCTTGCTTGCCACAAAAGAAATTAGACAAGTTTGACCACTTGACTTTGACCATGATACTTTCTGAAAAGCCTTGAAGGTATATCGTATCTTCTTACTCATGTTCCACTTTTAGAAGCCCATTTCATGAACACACAGCCTCGTGTACAAGAGGACAGAGAAAGTGTGTGTAGTCTTCAGCTCTGCAGTGCCTTGCTTGCATGCCACTACTCAAATCTTGGGTCATATCCATGCATCACAATGATTTAACATTTTTGAAGTACAAAATTGTTTAAAGTGGAAACCAAATAATAACCTTGATTATAAAAAGACCTGGCCCTCTACTGTTAAAAATCTCTTTCAGTATCAAAAAACTCACTCCTCACTGGCTGTGCTAGAGTTGCTGCTTACCTTAGTCCTTGGCCCTGGAAGGGAAAGATATGGCCTTGAAGAAGTCCCAAGCCTGACTACTTAAGAATACACTACAGTTTACAGAAATGTTTGTTTTCTAGAGAATGTGTTTTGGGGAAATATTTACAACAGGCCAGGCTAGGTACTACTATTACCACACAAATTAGTCCTGTGCTGAAGCATAAATTGCAGACTTTCTTCCATCTGGAACTGTAACTAGAAATGCCATTTTCTCATGCAGCTGTAGGTAACAACAAGTGAGGGAAGCTCCCTTGTTCTTCTGCACTGCCTGCCTTATTTTTTTTCCTCTGTAAGAAGTGAAAATCAAGGAAAATCAGTTAGCAACTGAAAGAAGTCCGGTGAGAAACTTATGCTCCATTTTGACACTGGCTTGGAAAGTATGGAGCTTCCACCCAGACTATAGTCCTCACCACCAATAGGGAACTTCATACCCTCCCATCTACATGTTCCATATTTACCCATGTACTCCTGTTGGTTAGATAACATCTGTTTTGGAATAAATCCCTATAAACCTGCAACTAATAAGGAAGAGCAATTTAGTTCCCTCCCTCCCTAGCGAGGCATTGGCTTAGGGATGTAACTATGTTTAAGAAGAGATTTAGAAAGTCAGTGCCTGCTTGTTTGATTACTGAACTTGAGTTGATCTCAACATGCAGGCAGGACAGAGCTTACTATTTGGGTGATGGATGCTCTCTAAAGCTGAAGAAAGTCACCTCTGATATAAGCTGGTGTTCAGCTAAGTCTGATCTTGGCCCTGTGGCCTCCATGCATTTATCACAGACCATGGCTTTTGAAGGCTCTACAGAAAAGCTGCAAACAGAAAAGAGCAAGTGATGGAAAGATAATGCACTTGGTCTTGGAGGTGAAATATTGCCTAAGCTTAACACATACCTGTACACTTAAAGACAGAAGAAGAAAAGCTCTGTCACAAAAAAGAGGAGACTGGCAATGGCAGGGCCTGAAATGAATGATTTGCACTGCTTTAACACAAAGTGGCAACTGAGATCTGGTCCTGTATAGCTGCTTAGCACTTCCCAGAGCTGAGCTGCATTCAAGCACACCCCAGCACTCCATGGAGATCTGATACAATTCACTTTGTAATCTGCTGGTAAGCTTTTTTCAGTAGCTTCAGATAAATTGTTAATTAAGAGAAAGCCTTCATGCAAGGCCTCTGTAAGAACAATTCAATAGCCACACTTTGTTACGTAGGTTGTTAACAGTAGGAACAGTACTCTGGTCAAGGCACCAGGGAGGTAGATCAGAAAGGGTAAGGTCCATCCCCTTGAAGGCCCTTTCAGGTCCTTAGACTATACCTTAACAGCAACTTACTGGACATGGATTTAACCACAAGACTATGCTAACCACAAGACTATGTCCTCAAACGAAAAAAGATTGGGTGGTGGTTTTAGATTTGCACACCCTCCAAAGAAATGAAAAGTAGTAAAACACAGAAACACTTGGAAGCACTGCCTGTAGAATGAAATATGTATCAAAACTGCCTGAGTGATACTCATCACACACATGGCAGCATCACAGCTCTGAGAAGAGGCAGACAGTGCTTCTGGAGCACATCAGCCTGCTAACCCAACGTGGCCCATAAACGTATGGACTAAACTGCATTAGATCATTCAACATCAAAATCCACTCTCAAATGCATATACTGCCAAGTAGAGCACAGAATAAATGTGATCATCCTTTGGACCTGCAGTAACTGCCACAGAAATAAAGTCCACCAGAAGGTACTGATCTGCTTCATCACAGAAGAATCTTCTAGCAAACACTTTCCTCTCCGCAAAAGGAAAGGAAACACTAACAGACCTGACACCAGAATCCAAACATCACCACCCAACCAGATGCTTCTGCTGCACTCTAATTACTCCAAAACATACATGGGAAGACTAAGATATGAGTCCATATAGACTAGTAAAGAAACGTACATTAGAAAAACTTGCTATTTTAGCATCACTCTCTACAGTGAGGAACAAAGCAAAAAAAGCCAGGTCTAGAATCACATTTAGTAAGTTGTATCTCAATAGCACCAAATAATTCACTGATGCTTTAGAAAACTCCCATTCTTACCCTCAGCAATTAATACAGTGAAATAGTCAAATCAATAGGTATACAGAAATAAAACAGGAGACTGGCTCAAAACAGTGTTCCCCCCAATAATCATACCAACAAATAAGGCAAAGAATCTGTTTGGCAGAGGGATCTGGTTCCCTCTTTTTGGTAATACCTTTTACATTAAAAAACAGTTGCACTGGAGTAAAATGATCAAGCTCAGAATAGTCAAAAAAAATAAAGGATGTATTTTTCTCCAAAGACCAAAACCGTAACTAGTGTATGACTTTTGTATCAGAGAAGTTCAGTGTCCAGAAAAACTTTTATGCCATATAAAAAAAAAGATACTGCAATAGGAAACTTTACTTCTTGGTAATTTTGTTGCTCAAACTGCTTATTCTTCTCTCAAAGTTGTCAGTAACTCACCCTTAACTACAATGTACAAGCAATTTTTCTTCACCACCCTAAAATCATCTAAAGCTCTTGTTTTGTTCTAGACAGTTTTGTTGCATGCTCCTCTATAAATTTGCTCAAATGCTCTAAATCTCTGTCCCCGCCTTCAAATTTAATAGGGCTGTTCTTCTTCTCCCTTGGAGCAAAGTAGATAGTGGGGAATCCCTCCACTTTGTAGTGGTCACTTGTCACATCGTTGGCAGTAGCATCCATCTTGGCTATGACTAGATTTTTCTCATTCTTGTATTTTTTTCCTAGCTCGGTATACACTGGTTCTAGTTTCTTGCAGTGTCCACACCATGGGGCATAGAACTCTATGAGAACATCATTCTTTGGATCCATTACTATAGTATCAAAAGTTTTGCCCACTACCACTTTCACAGGCCCTTTATTATTTTTTGGCACTGGCTGGGACTTCACAATAGGCTTCAGTTTTCCTAGAAAGAAGCAAAATACACAGCACTGTTAGAATACAGTAAAAGCAATCCTTATGGTGCCCCAAGAATAAAGGGCAGAAGTGCACCCTCCCACCAAGAAAAAAGCATTACACCAGGAAATGAACTTAGCTCTGCAAGAAACACAGGTAAACTTGCTGATGATGTTTTAGCTTAATAATCTTATGAAATATGGGCAACAATTTGCTTCACAATTTCCTAGAACTTTTCTACATCTTCTTTTTACAGCTGTCCGTTAGACAGTGATTTATTACACCAGTTCCAAATATGAATGATTGGCTCACACTTCAAAGCTACAAAACCATTTAAGGTTTGCCAAACATGCTCAGTGTGAGAATAGTTCAATGCCACAGAATAGTGCAGGCAAAATTAATGAACTGACATTAAAACAGTATTAGGCAAGAAAAAAGCTTTAGGCATTTACACAAGCACGTAAGGCTGCGTGTACTTTACTGCAGTCACTGTTTCAGGAAAAACTCTTGGAAGGGAAAACAAACCAAATGGCTTAGAGACCTCTATTTCAACAACTGTACCTTTTTTAAATGCCAGCACAAATTGCCTGAGTACATCAGAGTCAAACTCTTCTGGCTCCATGACATATTTCTTGCCACCTTCATCCAGAATGGCAACATTGACATCCTCTCCACTCTCAAGTAAGCCCAAATCTTTTATTTCAGAAGAATAGTCTTCCTCATCAGAAACAGCAAAAACATATTCAGGGAAGTCTTTGGCCACTTCCAGGACTTTGCCTCTCCAGAACTGGGTAGCTGAAAAAACAGAACAGAAGATTTCTCATTTCTAGTCATTACTTGCTTCCTTCAAAAATGTAGACAGTAATCTTAGCTAACTTACCAACACGATAGTCGAAACCAAAGTCTACAGAGTAATACACAACCACTAGAGGACGCTTGGTGTATCTTTTAGCATCATTGGAAGGTTTGCGATGACCAACTAGAGGCAAACCATGTTTTAGCACATGCTCTTTAATCTCTGATCCATCTGCAGAGTCCTGCTTAAAAAAATAGGGGAAAAGCTCAGACACTTTGATTTAAATGACAATTCTAGTACATGCTGCTGAAAATTAACATGGATGCACACATGAATGAGAAAGAGGGAATGTTATAAACAACGCTGCTGCCACGTTATTGAAAGCCTTGAGTCCTAAAGATAATTTCTTGTTCTACCTTTAAACTGAATATTGTAAGGGTAAATATTTATAATAGTAAAACCACAAAATATTGTAATGGTAAATTATTTTTTAATATATAACCTCTGGGTTTATTTAATAAAGCTTTGAACCAACCAATGCAATTTCAGGGGACAAGCAGGTTGCCTCAAATAACTAGTGAATTCCAACACCAAGATGACAACTGCAAAGAGACACCAAGAAAGAGAACCTTCAATATGTGCACAGATGTTCTAGCTTTGAACAGCTACTCACTTTAAGATCCAAAACATGCATCTTGGACTCATACTTCGACTGAAATTTTTCTGGCTGCATGATAATCAGTTTTCCTGGAGATGCTTTCAATAGTTTTGCAATCTCATTGCTGAAGGTGTGGTGGAACTTGTAATCCTCTCTTAAACCATTAGCTGAAAAATAAAGGTTAGGGAGAAGGAAAAGTCATCAGCAAGTGAACTGACAGCCTCTGACTGAAATCTTGAGATGGCACTGGAAGGAAACTCTCTTCCCATTCTCAGTGGAACACAGAGCCACCCAGTCTTGGAGAATAGCCCTCATCCAGAGGTGAGATGTGTGCAAAAATACATGCAATTCACATAGTGCTGTTGAATACTCTTCAACAACCCATCTACTTGGTGAGTTATTCTACATATTCAAAAACATTGAACAGCTTCCAAAACACATACAGTCAAACAGCCATTTGTGTATCACTCTCCTACCTCTTGGTTTCTCCCCACATAACAAAAAACAGAGCTGGAAAGGAACTCAACTTAATCTGTTAGCTTTGGGGCAGCCTGGGATTCAATCTCTTGCCATGCTGTAGCAACCAAACCAGCTCCTAAACCAACTATAAATGATTGCAGCCCCAGGAACCAAGGCAAGAATTGCCCATACTGTTCTTCAAGTTTCTAACAGAAACCAAGAGTGGTTGTTAGAAGTCTGATCAGTGTCTGTGTGGTAGCAAATTATTGTTAATAGGACTGTCATTGTGTCACATCAAAGACATTTGTAAGAATAAGTACCTAGAATGTAGCTAAAGTTATCCAGAGATGTATTCTTTCTCCAGGCTCCACAGAAGTCTGGCAGAGCCCAGCTTCTGGAACTGTCAGATATGGAACAACAGCAGATGGCAAAACTAGGAAGGGTTAAAGCCAAGAAGTTGTGATTTGCTCCTCAGCTAGAATTTTGTGTCCTCTCTAGTTTACATGTTTTTACAGTGGTACCTCCTGTGACTGGCTCATACTTCAATTATAGCCTCAAAATGTAGTGTAAGCTTCTTCCATCTTCTTCCTCTCATTCCTCTCCAACTTCTCCCACTGAACCAAGAGCAGACATAAAGAATCTCTTCATGCCTACAGTCCTAAACAGAATCTCAACAAAACACTAATATTTAAAATGTTCTTTACCTGCTTCCTGATAGAGCTGGTAGGTTTTGTCATTCTCTCCACTAAAGACACCAATGATGATGACATCATCCCCATCCCTCAGAAATTCCTGTACCTGCTTGGTTGCTTGAATCTGTTTGGATGGAGGACCGGCCTGTTCAGTCATGTATTCAACAATACCTGTGAGACAAGCATATACCCAAAATGTGGCTTAGAACATTTATTGAACTGAAAGGTTCAGGGGTTCCCTGTATGACCTTGTTTAATACCACATTTCCCATGGACACCTTTCCTTCTGTGCAGCCCTCCCCAAGTAACTGAAAGACTAAATCAGCAAGACCTCAGTTCAAGTTTTTAAAGCTGTAGTTCTGGATATTCTCTTCCAAGTTGGTTTCAGAAGAGGTGATCAAGCACAAGTTTTATGAATATCCACTGATCTTTCAGGTAAACCTTGAAAATTCTAGACCCTTCACCATCTCCTGACTGCTATGAGCCAAAGTTCTATCTGGATAGTCTTAAGTCTTCCCTGATATTGAGTACTTTGCTGGCCCTTATGCTACATATCAGTGAAATGAAAGGCTACCCATTTACTTGTATTGCCACTGCTTCACCCTGAGTATTTAACTTACTTTATATTAAAAGGAGCTTATAGTACCACCGTAAGACATCAAAGCCTAGAGAAAAATTTATACTGCTGTCCAAAGTAGGTATGAGCGCACAGTTTTTCATCTTTCCCTAAATACCACTGCTGTTATATTAACAAGAGTGCAAGCCCTATAAACATATCAAAGCATTTCTGGTCAAGCCCTCACAAAGTAAGTAAAAGCAGAAGCTGCAGTACCGTATTTTTCCCGTGGACCAGTGTAGTCATAAGGTTTGCCCTTGCGGAAAATTTTCAGAGTTGGGTAGCCAGTAACATCAAACTTCTTGGCAAGCTCAGTTTCAGCAGTGGCATCAACTTTAGCCAGAGGAATAGGGGGTGTGCGCTTGCTGAGCTCTTGGGCAGCCTTCTCATATTCTGGAGCAAGTCTTTTACAGTGTCCACACCTAATAAAGGAGGGAGAAGGGCAGTTTTTACAAGCTGTGAGTCCTGCTAGGTACCTTCTACCTCTGAAATGGACGGGTTATATCCTCCAGAATGGAGAAAGTAGAAATGGGATTATTCAAGCTACAGAAGACACTTAAGTCTAGTAAGAATTAGCTCTCCAAGCAGAAAACAGACTCTATGTCTGGCCCCACATTACTACAGCTAGCTTAATTTTTAGAGGTTTAATTTTAAAACTCCGTTTGGTTTTCAGTATCTCACAATGTGTTTCCAAAATACTAAATGTGAATCTTCAGTCAAGTTTTGGAGACCACCCATTGTTAAGCAATAGATCCTGTCAAGTCTTCAAGTGATTTGTCATGCAAACCTAGGTCTACAGTAGAACCAAGGTACACTAGAGCTACACATACCTGCACAAGGCAAGCTTTTTTAAAAGAGGCATAACAACTGAAAATAGGTTCACCAAATGTGTTTATGTGAGCTGTCCTAGGAAAGCACAGGTGACTGCCTTCTTGCTTACCATGGAGCATAGAACTCCACCAGGATTATGTCAGCACTATTCACAATGTCATCAAAATTATCCTGTGTCAATACCAGGGTAGCTTCCGGTGGAGGGGTCCAATTGGGATCAGAAATCTCCTTGACTTTGGCCACAATTGCTGAAATACAGTTCAAAAGCACAATTAGTAATTGGGAATGCAAGTTAGCATCAAGAATTTAAAATCAAGAGTGACAAGCATGGTCTTAGACCAAAGCTTACATGTCAAGATTAAAAAAGAACACTTTCTTAATCAAACTCTTTTATAAATTTTATTTCATCGTTGATATTGCCACGAAGGCCTTGTTTCCATCCAGAGAGCATTCTGTGTATGGTGAACACTGATCTGTACTTTGCAGCACCACAGCACATAGATTCCATCTCAAAACAGTTAGAAAATGTAGTTTTTCCTCTCTGACTGAAGATGGCCACATTCATTAAGCAAGAAACAAGTAGTTTTATATAAAGTCCATATATAGATGAGATGTATCTTACTAGCTGGTCCTTTGGCAAGGATGTGGCTACTTCTTCTGAAAACCTTTCATAAATAACAGCACCACCCACTTCCTGCAAAATTGTCCTCTAACACAGTTGAGAAGACAAGCAAAATTTCAGCCTTTGTAATATTATTCTGCTTAAGATAAATTAAGATTACAGTCCTTCAAAATAGTCACATTATGAAGCAAGACCATACACTAATTTGCTTTCTTACAAAGAATTGCAAAGGACTGGTGCTTACCATCTTCTGTCCGAGAACCATCGTAGTCAACAGGTTGGCCTTTTTTCAGGATTTTGATGGTTGGGTAGCCACTGACATCAAAACGACTGGCTAGTGAAGTGGATGCAGTAGCATCTACTTTGGCAACTGGAATAGGAGGGTCATTTTCCTTCAGAGTTTTGGCTATCTTTTCATATTCAGGAGCAAACTGCTTGCAGTGCCCGCACCTGTGAGACAAAGACACAAATAGATATATAAATGTAAAAAAGACCCACAGGAATATTACACAATAATTACTCAGCATTTCTAGGATGCCTTCTGACAGATGTTCATGATAATCAAGCTAAGAGAGGTAGAGAGTAACTGTAGCTACTGTGCTGTTTGTTCAAACCCCATTTTTTTTCTTCCATTCAAAATGCAACACATTTCCATATATGCTTTAGGAAAACCATTGTAAAAAACCAATAATTAACAATTCCTTTTAGAACAGAATTGCAAACTTTCTACTGTGCTTCTCCTTCCTCCCTGGTCCCCAAATATGAAAGTCTCATTCAGCCTTCAGCTTCTCCCTAATACAGGTTTGTATTTTCCATCCAGGATCTTAAACTGAACAAAAGGGAAAAAATAAACCACTTGTTCAGCTGGCCTAATGAAATCTCACACACACCACAATATTGCAGCACCTGCTCTCTCTTTAGCCACGCTAGAACACTGGGAAGAACAGAAGCTCCTGCTGCAAAAGCTGGCCTGACAGAGGATACCAGTGTAAGAAAAGCTGAATATAGCTTGACAAGCTGAATATGAAATGAAGAAAATTATACCTAGAGCCAAGCAGGGATGGGATTCTCTGCAATGAGAGTGGCAACAGTTAAAATGTAACTCTATCTCATGCAAGATCATATTCTTCCCTCTATTCAAAGACTAGAAAAGGACAAGCAGTAAGTCTACTTTATATCACTAAGCCACAAAGGAAGAGGAGTGCTGGCTTGTAACACTAAGTTAGCAGCTTGACAGCAAATATATTCTACTCTTTCCTTGCTAGCCGCCTCTATTATTTTTGTTTGTAAGAATGCAAGAAAAGGTAAATTCCAGTCTAAATTCTTTGTCTCAGCTGTATGAATCCACCATAGCTCCTCTGAGCACACTGGTGTTAGTCTTTATATCTTGGTATGCCAGCAGAATAACTGTAATTTCATAGAGATATGAGGGGCTATGTAAACTGGTAATACAAATGAGCTATGTCCTTACTCACACCACACCTTTCTGGCAAGAGGAGAGACTTGAACTTGAGAAGGAAAGCCTTCTAGCAATTCCCCTGCTAGGGAAGTCTCCTCCATTCCTCCAGCTAGATCAGAAAATGCACAATTATCAGTGGGCCAGCACAAGGGCATGATGACAGGCAGCACAACAACACTGCATAACTTTTCTGGAATTCCCTTGGGCTGTCTCTGTTCCCTGAACAGGCACAGAGCGAGGATGGAACCAGGGTTGTGGTTCCCTTGGTATGTGGTCCCTCAACACAACCCACATCTGTGACCAAAGGTATTTGTCGTTTGGTACAGGGGCAGAGAAAAGGGTACCTTCACACCACCAGAACAGTCTCCTACCTTGGACTATGGCAGAATCCAGTGCTTCTCAGGCAGGCAAGCTACTCCTATGTTACCTTTGAAACTGCAACCCAAATTCACTGTTTAGCAGTGTGTCCTGTCAGGGAAGCCCCCAATAACCATCCCATTCTGAATCTAAGGAGCTACCACAGGCTGTGAACCCACCAAGGTGCATAGAACTCCAGCAGAACAGTGTCCTTGTCTGCAGTAAAGGTGTCAAAGTTCGCATCATTCAAGATTAATACACCATTTTCTTCTTTAACTTCAGAATCATCATCATCATCATCTTCATTGCCATCATCACCATCATCATCATCATCTTCTTTTGTAACTGATTCTGGAGAAGGAAAAGTATAACTGCAATATAGTTTCTCTTGTGGCAAGTTTAACATTAAAATAACATTACCAAGTCAAAGATGAGTTAAGTATATCAACACAAGTTAATTCCTGCTGCACATACAGTAACAGCTCCCTCAGTTGGCCAAGAGCTTGAAGCAGTCACATTTAATTTCTGTCCACAGTATGCCAGCTAACTATATCAATATTTCAGTTTAGAGTCAAAGTGTATTTCACTTTTCAGGGCCAACTAGAAAAACGGATGCAACAAGAATACATACAGACTTATGTGACAATTGCTACCAAGGTCTGTTGCACCTATCTTCTTGAAATGTGGGAAGTGAGGCACCCAGACTTGTTTTGTTGGGCAAGAAGGACACACAGATGGTACCTGAATTCAGTCAGAAGCCCTCCATCATGCAGCAAAACTTCAAGCACAGCAACTTGTTGAAAAATCAGGTATCTTGTACCCAAAAAGCAGATGCTATCTGTCCCCAGTGCTTGTACTGTTACTCACACCTGTAACAGCACAACTGCTATGCTCTGCCAGTCTGAAGGTCTAATAAATTACAGCCTTGCTATAAACTCAAATGCTATCATTTCACTATTAGCAAGGTTATTTAGAGGCAGCACTTAAAATGATGGTTCTATTCCTGACTGTTCAATCCCACCCCTACTACCTCAATGTATCTTGCTTTAAGTTACAGAGATGTTTCAGATCTGTAATTCATTAAAGAGGCTTTCCATCCATAGGAACATCACTCTGCTCTGCATTAGCATGAATGAGAGTCAAATAGTAAAAATCAAGTAAGTGACAGTCACACTCCTATACACCTTGATCACCTCCTGGGGGAAAGGCACTCTTCTAAAAGAAATGGAGTAAAAAAATCTCTCACAGAAATTTTTGGGAAGCAGACCAAAACTTCTGGTCCAGAACAGGACTTGCAAGGAAAAAGCAGATTTGCTAAATTATCTAAGCAAACTTAACACATGAAATCTGAAGCCAGGACATTTCACCTGGTTCAATCTTTATTCAGTCTTGGAATTTGAAACGGTTTCTTTAATATTTGATCTTTCACATGTTTCTTAAAACTTGTTTATTTTTTAAACTGCTATCATTTGAGGCTAGTAGGCCTTCCTGAATTACTGTCACAGAACAAGTGACAATACCTCATACCAAACTAAAACTGAGCAACACTGAAGCTAAGGCCCTTTCAACCACCGGGAGTTCCAGGATTAAAACCCAAGCAAACAAAAACCAAACAAGCATCCAAAAAACACCACAAAAGAAAGTACTAAGGTTTCTTGTTCAAAACTGTTCTCTGCTTTAATTGGCTTTACAGGAGTTACTGCAGTAGAAACAGGACAGCAAATCATGTATATCCAAGTTACTTAGGACAAGACTTCTGAAAATTCTCCGATTTCCCTGGAATATTAAGAATTATAAATATGCAGTATACACGTACAGAGAAGTGATAAAAACAAACCCCACTATTCTCAGTGTCCCTAGCACACTATAGGGACAAGCTCACCATGGATAAAATTATGCCATTAAATTGCAACAGTAATTTCTCTGTTAGAAGGCGGCATTAAAAAAATATTTGCCAGTAGGTAACAGTATGTGTCCCTGGAGAAAAGAAGTTAATTTTAATTAGAACCCAGCTTTACACACTGCCAAAATATTAAAGCTTTAGATGAGAGGAGAGATCACAGAAGAGCTCATTTATCACACAACAGGAGTCACTTAGGATTAAGTTTCCTTAACAACTACTAGTGTTTAGTATGATCTGCAAAGCAGCTAAAAGCTCTACTTTTAAGTGGACTATGCCTCCTGTGTTGCCATTTCCGAGCAGTTGCAGTGAAACGACTGAACGGTCAAACACCCTTGAAGTGAATATACCCTGTCATGCACCTACAGGATTGTGCAGGTGAAAAACCTAGTTTTCAGGGGGTTTGGAAATCAAAACTTCTGCTTGCATATGTGCCCAGCAGTTTTAAGGGCTGTATTTCATTGTGCCTGAATTCCCAGTGAGTTGTACAATGTCCATTGCTTTTCCAAGCGAATCACTGCAGACTTGGCTGTTCACGACACAACAGAATTTAAACAAAACTGGACAGCCAGTTCTGCTCACACATCTCTGAAACTAACCACCAGGCTGTGACTGCCATTCCTGCTTACTATGCTATGCTAATTACTTGTCCCCCAAAATGAGAGAAAGACCACTGCATAAGCTCATGATTTAGAAAGCTGAGAATGAAGTAACACCTATGAAAACATCCTGCACAAATTGAAAATGTTAAAACACTAGACCTAACATCCATCACTGAAATTATTCTGTATCTTTCATAGGTATCTGTATAGCCTGCCAGCATAAAACTTTCTTGACAGTGATTCACTGTCATGGGCATTATGCACATCCACTTCTCAGAGATTACTCCAAATTTTCCCATCTGGCTTACAGAGAGCAAATTCACTTTGTTCTCTTCAGCTTCACCAATGCCCAGCGACCTCTAACATCCCTCTTAGTAATGGTACTTGTAAGACCTGCTTCAAGGACCTGATCAAGTACAGGAACTGTGGGACTATTTTCATTAAAAGCAAGAAACTTTCCTCTGCATTAATAATTCAAAATTTGAAGATAACAGCTAGAGAGTCTGTGACACCTAAAATGGCAGAAGTAATAAATATTTGCATAAGACAGCTAATGAAAATAAAATAGCTGCACCTAAACTGAAGTGTCTTTGTTTCTTAAAGCTACTTGCAAAGCAGGTGAACAAGCCAACAAATTATGCCTATGGGTAAAACCTGTCCTCCAGTAAAAGAAGCACTGTCCCTTTTACTCCAACAAAGCCCCTCCACAAATGTCAACACATTATCACAGAAGTCAAAAAAACCCAGGAAGATGACACTCAAAATTTTAAGACCCTGATGATGCTGGCTGGTAGGCCTTCTTCAAGTTGGTAGCCACTCTAACCAAAATCACTTCTTCCAGTAGTGTCATTGAGCTTTCAGCTTTTATTATTACTCTGGCCTAGTAGCTTTATTTAAGTAGGGTGAGTACTGCATGAAAAAGCCTCATCCAGATTATCAATGACTTCTGGATTCTTCCTGAAAGTTTCATTTTGAGAAGTGCACCGTAATGTCTTTCTGAATTGGATAAGGTCACTTTTCAGAAACACCGAAGTCAAGCCTTGTAATCTGTTCTCAGGGCATTCAGTAGCTTTTTTAATGATTGCAGTCTTTCCCAGTGTTTCTGTAGTGGATCCTCTACACAATCTCTCCTTTTCCTTCATCAGGATTCAGAGGGTATAACCATCCTGACCTAGGCTAACCTATCTGAGAGCATGTTCACCTCATTGCCCTAGTCAAGCTTCACTTCCAAAACCACAGTGTAACAATCCTGGTTCCATCTAAAAGTTTAATCTCCTAAACAGTCAATTTTCATAAGGGTACCTCCTTGTTGCAAAGTCTTATCTGCTAACTTCAGACATGTCTGCATTTAAAAGGTAAAAATGGAAATCCCTAACTATGTCGATTTTTAAAGCAAATGCTTGGCAAAGCCTAGCAAATGATTTATTTACAATTCTGAATTATACAACAGAAATAAGAAAATTACTCAAGATGTGCCATGGATTAGTGTTTCCCTTGCACAGAAAGGAGAACGTATGTTCATCACTGTGCATTTTTGATCCTGAGAATTTCTCTAGTGAGAAGAACAGTTTGCAAGGGAAGCATTGATGAGAGCCCATGAGAACCTGAGCTATTGCTGTCAGCCACAGGACCAAGGCTTTGGTGTAACATCACAGGTGTTACTTCATCATTTGAAAGTAGCAGGGGAAACCAGTACTGGGCTTTGCCATATGCTAAAAGCAGATATCCAAGTATTCTAGCCTAAAGAGGAGAAGCAGATATAGTACATGTATTTCAGCCTAGAATTAAAAAAAAAAAAAAAATCACCAAAAGATCTCTATCTAATGTAGATACTATACCCCATAAAAAAACAAAAATGTCTCGATCCTTATCCTACAGATCATACAGTGCACCAAACAGATAAGGTACGGGGCATAAATGCATTTCTTCAAGGTTCACTGGCTGTTCACTGTGCACGAATTTGCAGGACAGAAGTTCATAAACTAATACATAATTAGCCCAGTCTCCTTAATGCCCTCTGGTACTTAACATTCAGCAGTGTTAATGTAGAAAATACAGAAGATGTAGGATTTCTCAAAATCCGTGTGAAAGATGCTTAAAACTAAAAAAGAAACATCTTTAAATGCCCGCCTCCTACATACAGGCGCTAAACTTGGTGAGTCAGAGCAGCTTTGTTTCAGCTAATTTTGAAAAGGAGAACACATGGATCAGTGAATTTCAAAGACGATGGGAAGAAACAAGCAACACAAGCCCTTCCTTCTGGGAAATAAAAAAGCAATCGGTTTGAAACTGAATGCAGAGATCCCCTTGAGTTACCGGGGAAGGCAAAGAGTGCTCCGCCAGCTAACAAAATGGCGATTTACTGATAATTTAAAAGGCAGCACCTGTCAATGTGGCTAATTAGTAGTTTTTAATTCCGTACTTCGGAGGGGCTGGGCTGCTGCACATGGGAACAATGAAAAGCACTGCGACAAGCAGGCCCTCCGGAACATCAGCGCCCCCGCTGAGGGCTACCAGCACCGTGCCGCCACCCCATCCCCTCAGGCCTAACGAGAGACGCCGCTCGCAGCGCCTCAGGAAGGCCGGGCTCCCAGCAGCGCCTCAGGAAGGCCGGAGTCTCACCCGCGTCTCCCGGGGAGAGCCAGGCCGCTCGTCAGGCAAGCTCCAGTATCACCGCCGCAAGCCCGTCCCCCACCTCACCGCCACTCAACCCACACCCTCTCTACACTCACCTCTGTCCTCGTTGTCGTCCTCCTCGGCTGCCGCGCCCCGCGCCGGGAGGGCGATCTGGGCCAGACCCAGCAGCAGCAGCAGCAGCACCACCCGCACCCCACTCGGCCTCATCCCGCCGTAACCCGTCCCGTCCCTTCGCTCCGCTCCTGGGCGCCCCTGGCGCAGCGCTGTCCCTCCTGATTGGCTGACGCGCCCTACGACGCGGGCGGCCCGGCCGCCAATCGCCTCGCGCACCCCTCCGAAGCTGCTCCGCCGCCGTCACCGGGGGCTCGAGCGCGGCGTCCCCGGCGTCCTCCGCGTCCCCCCCGGCTCCTCAACGGCAGCGGCCGCCGCGTGAACCCAGCGCGCCCGAGACAACGGCGGCAGCGCGCGGCCTCCCGCCCGTAAAACGACAGCGCGTGCTCTGAGGTGCCTCTCCCCCATTGGCTGCGCGGCTCCCACCAACCGCCGGCCGCCACGCGGCCCCAGCGCAGCCGCCCTGGGACGGCCAGAGGTGGAGGGGCGGGAAGGAAGAGCGAGGAGACACATCGCCCTCCGGGATTGGCGGGAGGCCGCGGGGAGGCGGGCCGGGGCCGAGGGCAGCGGTGCCAGCAGGTGGCGACGGCGGCTTCTGAGGGCGGTCAGCGTACGGTGCCGGTGCCGGTGCCGGTGCCGGTGCCGGTGCCGGTGCCGGTGCCGTGGAGCTCGGGAGTCCTGTCACGGTGTAATTAATGACTGTAAGCAAAGGTGTTACAAAGGTGTTACAAATGGGTGTAAATTGGAGCATAGGAGGTTCAAGTTGAATATCCGAAAAAATTTTTTTACTGTAAGGGTGACAGAGCCCTGGAACAGGCTGCCCAGGGGGGTTGTGGAGTCTCCTTCACTGGAGACATTCAAAACCCGCCTGGACACGTTCCTGGGCGATGTGCTCTAGGTGGCCCTGCTCTGGCAGGGGGGGTTGGACTAGATGATCTTTCGAGGTCCCTTCCAACCCCTAGGATTCTATGATTCTATGAAACCTTCGGCAGAGTAAGGGTGCATGCAGTCACCTGTCTGAAGGCTTAACTTTCTATTTCCAAAAAGCTGTGGTGAAACTGGACTTAATAACCTAGGTTGTAACGGAGCGGTTGTAAGGGCTTTTCCAAGTGTGTCAGACTCCTACTTGTCAGCAAGCCCACAAAAAATGAAAAGGCCATGGGATGGTTGATTATTCCCTGTTCCATTTCTGCCCTGGCTTTGGAACTTCGTTTTGGTAATAACTGAATTTATGTCTCGATTACCGACGGTGAATGTGATGAGATACATCAGCATAATTTCTGTCAATGATTGTTCAAATGCTTATCTGGCAAGCATAATAATAATATGTAATAAAAGGATGATAAAACTTGGCCTTTTTGTGCTCAATTAGCCAGTTTGGCCATAGGCTTGGACAAATTGCTGTAGTGAAACAATTAACAAATCACATTTCATGAAACAATTGCTTTGGTTTTTTGTAAAATTTTGGACCCTTGAACAGATTGTAAACATAAAGCACTGTTAAATTTATGCACAGTATTCATACTCTAAAGTGGTAGCAGTAGCTTGTGATAAGCGAATATTTTCAAGACCTTGCAAGCTTAAAATACAAAAACCAGAATTTTACGGGTCTGAGAATATGTTGTCTTGCTCTGAAAGACTATTGATGCATCTAGGTTGCCATTTGTCAGTGATCTGTAGCGAACACTTTGCAAAAAGGCATTAAAAACTGCTTTGTTCTACATTGCTAAGTTATAGGAGTCTTCTCATTCCCTCAACTTGGCTGCCAAGCAAGCTGTTTTGAATACACAGTGGCTGATAAAATAACAGTTTTTCCACTTACCTGTGTACCACTACAATCAAGTGGGATCTTCTGTGAGACCTGATCTCAACCAGGTATCAGGATAAAAAGAATCCAGAACTTGTTTTGATGATTAGTTTGGTTAACAAAGGTATTTAGTAATATGGTAATAGCACATAATCAGATTGGACATGGGAAAAAGGAAAGGTTTTTTTTTTAGAGTCTATTCACTGGTTATCACAACTCTTGATTTGAATACTGTGGTGGTGTGTGAAATATTTACTGCCTTTATCATCAGTGTTTATAGAAGAATTAGTGGCTATTGTAATCCATTTTATACTGATTTAGGCTGGAGATTATCTGGTGACCTGTCAAGGTAGAAGACATCTGTGAGGCCCAGTACTTCATAATTGACATTGTGGTGCTGGGGGTAGGGTTCCATGGGAGGGTGAGGGCTAGCAGTTTTCAGCATTTGTTTGGAATTTTGAAGTTAAATTTGTCAATAATGGGTAAGCGGCTGAGAGTACGAATGGTTGAGGGTTTAGTACATAAAAAAAAAAAAGAGTGACCACTGAAAATTCGGCTCCAAAACTCCACATATCCTGACCTGGCTCCCAAATGCAAAGAGTGACCACTGAAAACTCATGCTGACCCTTACCCTCCCATGGAACCCTGCCCACAGCACCACCAACAATTGGGCTCAGGTTTGTTTTTAATACCTAAAACCTCAACTGTTCATCCCTCGGCCACTCTCCCATTTTTGCCAATTTCAGCTCTAAAATTTCAAACCAACGGACCAGGCTCCCAAACAGAAAGAGAGACCACTGAAAACTCATGCTGGCCCTCACGCTTCCAATGGAACCTTATCCACAGCACCACCATCCATCAGGCTCCAGGCAGGAAAGTGGGGCTAGTTGTGCCAGTTGTGGATATACAACTATGGGTTGTTGCTAAAATACTCTATGAACTGCTAAAGGTAAGCCCTAAGGACATTGTCTGGAATGGGGAAGCTGTAAAAGAATTCCAGCAGTTGAAAAAGGAACCGATGCGAGCACCTGCCCTAGAATTACTAGAGCCTACAAAAGTCTTTTTGCTGTTTTTCCATGAAAAGCAGGGAGAAGCTCTGTGAATTTTGTCCCAGAGCCTTGGGCCATATCAATTGGATGAAGTAAGTAAAGGATGGCACAGCTGCCTTAGGTCTGGTCCTTCTCTTAACCTCTCCTCCATTGCTGTGTAACACTCTTAGGATATGATCTAATTAATACATTTTCACTTTTCCATGTCCTGGTCAAGTTCACAGGAAACCACAGTTCAGGCCTCCATAGGAATCGTATAACTAGAAAATTGTTTCGTATATCTTCAGGCTGAATACATGTCTTAAAAGTGATACTTTTAAAAGCTAATTCAAAGTAACCACTTTTCTGACTAATATCTACATTGTCTACATTAGTAATCCCATATACATAAGGATGAGTAGTACAAATAATAGCCACAGAGTGATCATAGACACAGAAAACCACAGGATTATTGCCTTTGTTTAGAATAAGATGAGCCTTGGTTCTGTTTACAAAAGGCAATGCTAGTCACCACAGATTAGCTTGGACCATACTGCCAGAATGGTTTCAATACACTTGCAATATGTGTCCAGAATATCTGTCATTGTTCCACTTGGTAGAATCAACCCTCCTGAATGTTCTATAGGGTCCCCAATTCATGATTTCTGTATCTTTCGCAGTATAATTCAGGTTTGCTTTTCTAGGAAATAATCCCATGCATGGTTCCAAAGTAATATGTGTGATTACATTTGTTTGCTTTACATTAAGGATAAAGAGTTCTGTGCGTTAAACTATATTCTTGCCCTGTAACACCTGGTAAATTAATACTAGTGTAGTTAGTAATCTTATCAGTCACACGTACAGCTAATATATGTCATTGAGGAGTAAATGTGATACAGAATGTGTGATTGTTAGCATTGGTAACACAGACAGGCCAATTATCTACTGTATAAGAGACATTATACAAAGTGACATTTCCTCTCAATTGATTCACTGTCAGCTGTACCCAGATGCCACCTGCCCAAGTGGTGTCATTGTTGGTGATTGGGAAAGATGCATCTCACCATGTGAATGTTCAAAATATTGGTGGATTCAGCAGATGAGCTTTGTACACTGCTCTGCCTTTTTCATCTGCTTTGATTGTTATCTATTGTAAAGATGCTATCTACATCAACCAAATAATCCATGGTTTCCTCCCCTCTAATTATTAGATGGTGGCAACTGATGATGAGGGCAAATCACTTTGCTGGAAGCCAATATGGTCCTGTTGAGAGAGAAACACAGCCATAACCACGACCCCATGTCAGTTATTGTACCTGACCCAAACATTTATCTGAACGAACCACACTTGAGGATGCACTTATGTTTTGATAATGTCTCTTTTCATTCAATGTGTAATTGTCATCCCCTCTATTTAAGAAACTGAGTACAAACATTGCCTCTGCTAATTTTTCATGGGGCATAGCGTTTGATCTAAATGTGCCTTTTAATTTACTTAGCATATGCTTCAATGTAAGAAGGGATCTTTCCACTATACTTTGCCCAGTTGGTGAATGAGGTATGCCAGTATGATGTGTAAATTCCCATTCTTGAAAGAATTTCAAAAAAGCAGCAGATAAATATGCAGGACTGTTACAAGTTTTGATAAGAGATGGCAGACCCATAGTAGTGATTGCTTTCAAAAAATGTAGGCTTGTGTCTTTTGCTTTTTCACATGCATAAGCAGCAGCCACTATAAAATGAGATTAAGTATCTATTGATACATGCACATATTTAAGACAACTGAATTCAGGAATGTGTGTAACATCTGATTTCCACACCTCATCATGCTGCAGCCCCCTAGGAACAGCTGTTAGTGAAGTGGGAGCTGGTGTAACTAATTGCCAGTCAGGACACATTTGAACCATTTCTTTGGCTTGCCTTACTGTGATACTTAATTGTTTCACTAAACTTCTGTAATTATTATGATAGAAATTCTGCATCAGGTGTGCTTGTTGCAGTATGTTTGGCACTTGCACTACTGCTGCTAATGAGTCTGCGATCCTGTTACCTTCAGTGATGGGTCCTGGGAACTGTGTATGAGAACAGAGATGCATAACATAATAATTGTGATTTCGAGTGCTTGCCAATTGCAACAATTCTGAAAACAGGGTAAAGATAGGCCTGTTACCTATATATTTAAGATAGCAAACATCTATTCTAACTAACATCCCATAAACATACTGAGAATCCGCTACAATATTAATATGTGTTGCTGAAAATAATCGAAAGGCTTCTATCGCTTCATGCAGTTCTATGCCCAGTGCTGATCCTTCCCGTGGCACATGCCATCTCCATCGGGCTGCGCTAGAACCGGGCCAAGCACAGCAGAACCACTGCCCGGTGTCAGCCTGCAGATCCGGCCAGGATCCGGCCAGGAATAGGATAGGAGCTCCCTCTAGGGGTACTCTTGACAAAATAGAACTCTTGCACAGACTGTAACAATTTGGGACTCGGCAAGTTGAACTGTGTCTCTCCAAGGCAAATGGAAAGACAGTGACATTTGAATAGCTGTATCAACATCCTGCCTCGTGGTAGGGATAGGTATTACAGCAACATCTAATGCAAAAATACCTCTAGCACATTGCTGTTTTGCGATCACCTCAGATAACATTTCAAATCTAGATTGTACTGTTTTGGTGGAATGATGTGACAAAAATTGCCATTCTAGTGTCCAGACATTTTTTCCATCCCATTGCCCTAATATACCAAACAGCTGGAAAGGGTTGTTTATCACAAGGCCCCTGAGCACTAATTTTGGATCATAATGCTGTGCAGAAGACTGTTTTATTTCAGTCATAACAATTTCTATTACTCGAGATGCCTCAGGAATCAATTGCCTAGGTGATATAAGAATGCTATCGCCCTTTAATAAATTGAATAATGGGCACAGTGTCTCAGTAAAGATACCGAGCATAGGTCTTATCCAGTTTATTGTCCCTAATAATTTTTGCAGATCATTCAGAGTTTGGATATTGTTTTCAATTGTCAATTTTTGTGGGGAAGCCCAGATTTCTGTTAGTTTCCACCCCAGGTATTTCCAGGGTGGTTCTGGCTGAATTTTTTCAGGAGCTATCTGTAAGCCATAATTTTTCAGACATTTGGTAAAAAATGGTAAACATTTTTGAATTTGACTTTCATTGCCTGCACAAAGCAAAATAACTCATATAATGAGAGATCATAATCTTAGGATGAGCTTGACAAACTAGTTTCAATGCTGAATGCACAGCATATTGACAGATTGTAGGACTGTTTTTCATACCCTGTGGTAGCACTGCACATTCATACCTCTCCACAGGAGCTTGACGGTTTACAGAAAGAACAGAAAATGCAAATTTTTACAGTCATCTTCATGCAAATAAATGGTAAAGAAACAATCTCTAAGATCAATAATATAATGTGGACAAGTCTGAGGAAAAGCAAGTGGAGCTGGCATGCCAGGTTGTAAAGCTCCCATATCATACATGACATCGTTACCAACTCGTAAATCTTGTAACAATCTCTATTTCCCAGATTTCTTTGGAATGACAAATATCAGGGTGTTCCAAGGACTTGTCGATGGTCAGATATGTCCTGTCTGTAACTGTTCCTGTTCTGGTCTCTGAGCTTTTTGCAGCCGTTCTCCTCTTAAGGTCCATTGATTCACCCATACAGGGTCAGTTGTTTTGCACGACAGCTTTAATTTTGGCTGCAAATTATCAATGGCCCCTAAGAAAAATTTGTTGTCAGTGTCATACCCCACTGAGACAGTAAGTCCCATCCCCACAAGTTGCATGAGGTTCTTAAAGGTTTGATATGTCCTGTTTCCTCATCAGGTCCTGCAATAGGTAACACCTCAGAGGACTGACCAGGTACTTGAGTAGCCCCTATGCAGCACAGGTCTCGAATCATGTATGGTTTGTGTCCACAAAACTTGAGGCAAACCTGTACTGTCAAATCCTCCAGCTTGTTCTTTTGATGAGATTAAAAATTATATGTCTGGTAGTGGAATCAGCTGGGCAATTCTTCTACCTGCTGGTATAACACAGGGCAGCTGCAGGGTCTATATCATATTATTTTAACAGTGGCCTGGTAGTCTTTATTGATGAATCCTGGAAGAATAAAAAGTCCGATTTTTGTTACTGAGAAGCATCCTAATAATAAAGCATGACTACCAAATTCAACTGGTCTGTTTACATCAGAATCCACTAAATGGATGCCAGTATCCTGAAGGGAAATAGTTTGAATATTTTTTATGCGCATGCCAGCGCTGGTGACAAAAGATCCACTTTGATTGTTTCCAGACTGGATGTATTTTCCGGAACGTGAGTCTGAGAGAAATGACCCCTGTTGGTATGGGGAGCACCGGCTATCGTGCAGGGTCCGCCGTCGTGTTGCAGATTTCCTGAAATATCAAATTTTGAATGGCATTGATTTGTCCAGTGGTCACCCTTTTTACACTTGCGATAAGGCTTGTTAAGGTTTTTGACAGTCACAGACTTTGGGCAATTTTGAATTACGTGCCCTTCAGTGCTGCAATTAAAACATTTGACCTCTGCCTTGTTAACAGCTAATTGCTGTGCTGTAACTAAGGCTAGCAATGCCCCTTCCATTTCCACGTGATAATGATCAGAATCTATATGCGCATAGGCTTTGATGTAGTCAGAAAGAGACTCGCCTCTTGGCAGAGCTCACTGTTTCCAAAATTCTTTTAAAATTGTCATTAGCATGTTCAATAACTAGCTGTTTCAGGAATGCATCTGCAGCATCTGGAAGATCAACTTGCCACTCCACAGCCCTTTGTAATCTCTCTATAAATTGAATGTAAGGCTCACAAGGCCTGCTTGATAATACTTAACAGCTTGGTAGATTTTTTTCAGATCAGAAATCTTTTTAAAGGCTTTTAGTGCTGATTCACTCACTGCTTCAAGATCTGATTTTTGAAAACGGGCTTGCAAATTGTCCCTCCCTCATAATAATTTTCTAATCATGTGGAACCGTTAAATATGCTTCCTGTATCACTTCCAGTAAATTCTCTGTATACGGGGATTTTAAGCCTGTGTCTACTACCAATCTTCTCAGTTCTCACAATAAGTCATAAGACATAGCATGATACTCAGGGACTTTAGCATGAACAGGCCATCCATTATCATCATTCTGTTCTGCTTCCTGATACTGTACTGGGAAAGCCTGGGGATCCATGCCATATGGCAACAGATCAGATTTAATTTTTCCCTGCTTGTCTCTGTCAGCAATTATATCATTTACTGTAATATGCAATTGAGAAGTCACTGGCGCATTTAATTTGCATGAATATTGTAAAGTCTCATTAGAACAAGGTGCCAGCATAGGATACCAAGGATTAACATTATTTCTGAACCCACATGGTACGGGTGCAACTGGCGCTGTTGGTGTCAGCGCAAGCGATGCTGCCGGGGTTGGCACAGGTGGTGCTGTGGGTGTCAGGAGCAAACAGAGCCCCCCTTTCAGAGCCCTCTCTGCCTCTGCCTCCCTCCTTCTCCTGCTTTTCATTTGCGCTGCTGTCAGAATGTATTTTGAAGTTACCCTGGCAGCTTTTATACTCCCCTCCCCCTCCGGCAAGGGGGGAGTATAAGTTTGGCTCTTTTTCAATATCTAATATCCTTGAATCAAAAAAGCCCTCATCCCTTGGAGAAACAAAGTCCTGTATTGAAAAGCTTTTCTCCGAAGTTTCAGCACCAGTTAATAAAGTGTTGGTTGTAGCAGATATATTGATAAGACTAGTCTGTATTACTGCGTCATGGAAATATGGTTTGGTTGTGGCAGCCACGCCCTCCATGGTAGGGACAAGCAGCTTGGGTATGGCTCTTGTGCCTTCCGTGACAAACGACATGAGGTTTTTTTTTTCCTTGTTGCCAGCATTCTGAGACTACCCTGCTTCTCAAGCAACAGGACATGAATCAGATAGCATTGGCAAGTCAGTCAGGTTAGTATATAATACACTCATAGCAGTCATTAGCATTCTCCATGTTATCAGATGATTGGGTGAAAAATCTTGACCAGCAACCTGCACGTTTGTCAATTTGTCACCCACTTTTTGCCATTCTACAACTTTGGAAGCCCCTGATTCTACCATGGGCAGTTATGACGTATCCGTCATAATAATAAAGTCAATTTCTGTGGGCTCATTTTAAATCCCTGTTCTCTTACTATGTGCAGCAAAACTTCATGACGAAGCTGCTGGGATCGGGTCGCTGACGGACCCATCTTAATTCTTTCCCAGGCTGCAATTCTCGAATACTTTCCCTCAAGGACAGACATGTCTTTGCTCATCTGCCTGTTCAGCTCACTGGGGGGTGTCTTCCTGGAACTGAACAGAACTCTCCTGAGTCCTTCAATTTCTTCTTGAATTCCCCATACGGAGTGCCATATGGAAGGCATACAGAATCACAGAATCATAGAATTGGCTGGGTTGGAAGGGACCTCAGAGATCATCAAGTCCAACCCTTGATCCACTACCGCTGCGGTTACCAGCCCATGGCACCGAGTGCCACATCCAGTCTCTTTTTAAATATCTCCAGGGACGGAGAATCCACTACTTCCCTGGGCAGCCCATTCCAATGTCTGATCACCCTCTCCGTAAAGAAATTCTTTCTAATATCTAACCTAAACCTCTCCTGGCACAACTTGAGACCATGCCCTCTTGTCTTGCTGATAGTTGCCTGGGAAAAAAGACCAACTCCCCCCTGGCTCCAGCCTCCTTTTAGAGAGTTGTAGAGAGTGATGAGGTCTCCCCTGAGCCTCCTCTTCTCCAGGCTGAACACCCCCAGCTCCCTCAGCCTCTCCTCACAGGACTTGTGCTGGAGTCCCTTCACCAGCCTGGTTGCCCTCCTTTGGACCTGCTCCAGGACCTCAATCTCCTTCCTGAACTGAGGGGCCCAGAACTGGAAACATGACTTCCATATAATGGAAGTCATGAAGGCACGGACACCAATTGCTGTTCACAAGCAGAATCAGTTTATTCTGTGGTTCTCTGCATTTATATAGTATCCCAATATCTATTGGTTGATCTACAATTTGGAACTCAAAGTGCTCTTTCTACTAACATAAAATCCTATCTACCTGTTCTCACTGGAGGCACCTGGTACCAGGACATAACATCATCCAGATGGCAGATTCCTAAGGTTATTTTACAGCTCTTTGTTCTCCTTCAGGGTCACACAGTATCAAGCAGTTCACACGATTCCTCTATCCCACGCAGGCCTGCTCTTCTGCTGTTCTACACATTAGGGCAGCAGACTACGGTGCTAATACCTCACACAGTGTCTGCTGTACTGGAAGAAAAAGGGACACACTGGTTATTGCCTCAGAGGTTTCTGAAATACCAAGCCATCCTGGTAGAACAGGATGATGTGAAAATAGTGGTCACTAAAATTGTCAATCCAGCATCTTTGTGAAGCTACAGGAGAACCGGTGTCACATGATTGTATGGAAACAATTGAAGTGGTGTATTCCAGTTGACCCAACCTAAAAGAGGAGCCACTGGAGGATGCTGAGGCCTTATGGTATACAGATGGGAGTAGCTTTGTCCAACAAAGCATCCATAAGGCTGGGTTTTCTGTAACCACTACAGATCAGGTAATGGAATACAGGGCCCTGGCCCCAAACACATCAGCACAGAAAGCAGAAATAATTGCCTTGACTCAAGTGCTGGAACTGGCAAAAGGGAAAAAGATCAATATATGGACAGACTCCATATGTATTTGGAGTGGTCCATGCTCATGGAGCAATGTGGAAAGAGTTATCTACCTAAGGAAAATACCTAAAATATGCTGAGGAAATTCTCAGACTGCTGGAAGTGGTTCAAGTGCCAGAAAAGGTGGCTATCATGAATTGCAAAGCACACCAGAAGGAAAAATCCAAACAGGAACTTGGAAATGCAATGGCAGACCAGGAGGCTAAGAAGGTGGCTGAGGCTGGTGAAATTGGAATGCAGTCCTTGGTCCCAGACGGTAATATACAAATTGACTGTGAAACTAGGCATTCAAAGGAGGATCAAAAATCAAGGATCTGGGAGGAAAAACAGTAAAAGGGGAATGGGTTATAACACCACAGGGCAAGCTAATAGTTCCCTTAGCATTATTGTGGGCCCTGGTTATGGCAGAACACAGGAAGACCCACTGGGGAACTGAGGCCCTATATAAATATTTGAATCAGCACATAGTGGTTTGAAATTTATATACCTCTATTAAGCAAGTAACACAACAGTGTGAAATATGTTTACAGAGTAGTCCAAAGCTAATAGCTAAAGCTAAAATTGAGCAGGTTGGAAAGGGAAACCATCTGGGACAACAGTGGCAAATTGATTGTACAGAACTCCCACGAAAAGGAGGATTTTGAGATATATATTAGTCCTAACAGATACTTTTCCAGGATGGCCAGAAGCCTTCCATTGCTGAACTAATAAAGCTAGGGAGGTAACTAAGGTGTTGTTACAAGAAGTAATACCAAGATTTGGGGTCCCTGTGGTAATATCATCAGGCAGGGGACCATATTTTATTTCAAAAATTGTTCAACAAATCAGGAAAGTACTGGGAATAGATTGGCAACTCCATGCTCCATGCAACCCATGATCAAGTGGCCAAGTGGAGAAGATGAATCACCTGATCAAATTGCAAATTGTGAAATTAGGCCAGGAAGTTAACTTGTCCTGGCCCCAGTCATTACCCTGGGCACTCTTGAGGATAAGAACCAAACCCAGGGCTAAGGAAGGGCTAAGTCTGTTCAAAATAATGTACGGGAGGACCTATATTGTGCAGGTGGGAACATGGACTCATCTTGGGGAGGATATATTAACTGGTTATGTATAAGTTTACAGAAACAACAGTGGGAAATAGAGAAATTAGTTTTGGGGACTAGAGCCCAAGGTCTTGATGGGCCCATATATGATGTTAAACCTGGTGATTGTGTATATATTGTATCTCTTTCAGATTCTCCCTTGGACCCTAAATGGGAAGGTCCATTCCAGGTCCTGCTCACTATGCATACATCTTGAAAACTGAAGGAACAGTCAGCTTGGATACATTATATGAAAATAAAGAAAGCTCCTAAATTGAAATAGGAGGCTATCTCAACCAGGTCTCTCAAACTTTGCATTCAAAAAAAATAGTCAGGGTTCTTCAAATCTCATTGTTGTCAATTGGTGTGGGTGTTTTTTTATGCAAATTCTTATGTATCTCTTATTAGGAGTGTTGTCAAATACACCAATATTAGTAATTGTTGAATATGTGGGCAGGCTGCTGATTTTGACTCCCCACTTTTTGGGGTACCTGTAAGAAAATGGACAGAAATGGACCCTCATGATTATTTATTTGTATTTTGTTTAAATGCTTTATTTGTTGTACTGATAAGGCATTGGATGATTATGAGCAATGGAAGAGACATCAGCTTCATCAGAAGGTGGAGTAGGGCAAATACTTTAAGAAAAGCCTGAATGGGAAAAGTATCCTCTATGTCAAGTAAAAGAATTAAATAACTGTGTAGAGAAGGGGGGAGTTGATTTAGAAAATAACGGGTTAAAATGTAGAAAACTGGGGGTGGAGAGAGAACTCATTTGTCTGTGTCACAGATAATAGGAACTAACTTTTTCTAGGTAAGCATTAAGCTAGAGCCATATGGTCTGCAACATCCATTGGCAGAAAGAAAAGAAATCAGTGAAAACCAGTTCTGTTGTCTGGAGCTCTGCCAACTCAGCAAAGGTGAAAAAGACACCCTGAGGAAGACTCAGAGCCTTCTTCCAAAAGACCCCTGCCCATGACCACCAGGGAACAGTGTGCATGTGGAGATGGGTGGAATCTTATGTTAATAGCTGATTTTAATAACCTCGCTTCTTGTATGCATATGCATGTTTCTGTAATGCACATGTATGACTTCATGTAATAAATAGCTGCCTGCAGTAGTGTGCAAGTTAGGAGGAAAGATCGCCCTTGCACTTAGCTCTGCAGTATACATACCTGCTTTATAACCTTTCATGGGTTGTGAAGTTTGTTTCTGCACATCAATATGCTACTTTGCAGCCAAGATTAGTGTTAATATGTAGTTTATCTTTGATAAATGCTGCTTAAGAACTGTTGTGATATGGTCTGTAATATTGGTACATAGTGCCATACAGCATGGTACATGGTGCAGTGGTGTTTCACAGACATAAAAAAATGGTTGGCAATTACACTTTCAGTTTTAATTTTGGAAATTATACCACTCCATTTCATTTTGGGCTGAGTTCGCCAGATTTTAGCAAAATAGCATTACATTTATTATGTTTCTGATTCTCCTGATTGGTGTTACTAACATTTTTCAAATATTCATATGTATTCTCTGCTGTTCCAGTTCAGAAGGTGAGCTCTGCTGCTGTTACTGCTGCAGACACCACAGCCTCTCTCCCTCAGTCCACACAGCTACTTGTCGACCCTGTGACTAGGAGAAAAGCAAAACAGAAGAAAGCAGAACCTAGCCCTAATCCTTCAAAGTCTGCACAACATCAGGTGGTAGAAGGAACAGAGGATATATTCTCTTTTCCTTGTAAAGCAGATAAGGTAGAGTTATCTGAGGATGAGATTTCAGAATCAGAAGTACATGTCAGTCCTGTTCCATGAGGGACTTACATACTCTGAGAAATTACTTTCTCCACCTCGTAGGAGAACCAGTCCTCACTTGGTTAAACCAGTGCTGGAATGAAGGGGCTGATACCATAACATTAATTCAGAGAGAAGCCAGGCAGTTGGCATCCCTGTCCAAAGACACAAGTACTGATTGGGCAGTTGGGGAAAATGCTGGAACTATTGGAGATGACTCTTGTCAGCTGTAAAAGGAGAGCTATCCCTATAAAGATGAAATAGACTGCCCACAGGTCAAGGCATCCATGCTTGAAAAAGCCATCAGGTATCTGAAAGAATTGGGTCTACAAGTTGTGATTTATGCAAATGAGAAGATTGTAGATCCTTATCAAATGTCCTACGCCTATGTGGAAAAGGTTTTTGCATGCTGCACCATCACCATTTAACCATACGCAATCAGTAATGTTATGGAGACTTCAAACTTAGAGGTGCCCTGCCTCCAGCCAGAAGGAGGAGAGAAACAGCTGAACTTACTGGACTGTGTGGATTCAATGGCCTGGCACATTAGAGCCACAAAGGGATAAGGCCTTGGTGGACACTGGTGCACAGTGAACCCTAATGCCATCAAATCAGAAAGGGACAGAATCCGTCCCTATATTTGGAGTGATGGGGGAATCTCAGGAACTGAGATGTGAAGGCTGATGTGAGCCTCACTGGGATAAGGTGGCATACACACCCTATAGTGACTGGCCCAGAGGTGACTTCAAGGACCCAAGAGGGTACTGGTAGGCCTTTGGTATAGCAGCTGTAGAGTCTGAGAACACAGAATGGCTGCAAACTTTGGCCTTTCAGATGATTCTTCTGCAGCAGGATTGCTGAAAGTTTTAAACAAGCAAGTGCCAGTTGCTACTTCGATAATGCATTGACAACAATATTGCACCAACAGAGATGCTGTGATCCCCATTCATAAGGTGATCCAGCAACTAGAGAGCCAAGGGGTAATCAGCAGGACTTGCTCACCTCTCAATAGTCCCATACAGCCAGTGCAAAAGCCTGATGGAGCGTGGAGGCTAACAGCACACTATCATGATGTAAATGAGGTTATGCCACCACTAAGTGTTGCTGTGACAGAGATGCTAGAACTTCAGTACAAACTGGAGTCAAAGGCAGACAGGTGGTATGCTACTATTGACATTACTAATGCATTTTTTTGCTATTCCTCTAGCATGAGGATGCAGGCCATAATTTGCCTTCACCTGGAGAGGTGTCCAGTAGACCTGGAATCGATTGCCCCAGGGGTGGAAATACAGCCCAACCACCTGCCATGGACTGATCCCCACTACCCTGAAGAGGGGTGGAACTTCAGAACATCTATAGTACATTGATGACATCATCATGTGGGGTAAAAAAGCAACAGATGTCTTCAAGAAAGGTAAGAAGATAAACCAAATTTTTCTAAGAGCTTCTTTTGCTGTAAGGGACCTGTATAAAAAATAGAATTCTTGGAGATTAAGATGAGGATGGGTGTTGCCACATCCCAATGGACATGATTAATAAAATAACATCTATGGCCCCACCACTACCAAAAAGGAAACTCAGTGCTTCTTAGGATCTGCTGGTTTCTGGAGGATGCATATTCCTGGTTACAATCAGACTCTGAAATCTCTCTATGAGAAGAGACCTGGAATTCTAATGCAAAGACTGACCACTAAAAACTACTGCTGGCCCTCACCAACACATAGAACCCTACCCACAGCAGGACCAACAATTGGCCATGGGTTTGCTTTAGCACCTAAAACCTCAACGGTTCGACACCTCTGCGGCTTCCTCCGCCACCCTCACAATGTTTCGGATATCACCTCCACAAATACACAAGAACAGAGGTGGTATTAAAGTGGAAAGAGTGACCACCAAAAACTCCTGCTGTCCTTCACCCACCCATAGAACCCTACCCACAATACCATCAACAATTGGGCTACGGGCTTGCTTTAGTACCAAAATCCTCGAATATAACATACCTTGGCAGCCAATCTCCTACTGTTGCTCAAGATGGATCCAAAACTCCATACAAAAGGGCCTGGCAAAAAAATGCAAAGAGTGACCACTGAAAACATTTGCTGGCACTAACCCTCACATGGAACCCTATCCACGGCACCACGAACAAACGGCCTACAGGTTTGCTTTAGTACTAAAAACCTTGAACGTACCATCCCTCAGCAGCCACTCTCCCACTGTTGCTCAAGATGGCGCCACAATTCCTTACGAAAGGGCCTGGCAAAAAATTGCAAAGAGTGACCACTGAAAACTTTTTTGCTTTTACTGGCTCTAACCATCACATGGACCCCTACCCACAGCACCCCCAACAATCTGGCTACAGGTTTGCTTTAGTACCAAAACCCTCAAATATACCACTGTTTGGCAATCTTTGTATGATAGTGGAATGCCTCTTGCCCGAGAGCTGAAGTACCGTTCAGTGCCATAAGGAAAGAGAACAGTACCTGAAAGGATATTTAATATTTCCATATCCAACCATGCATGTCACTTTGTCTTTCACAAGAACATATTCTTTCTGTTTCCAAAACACACGGACTATAGACAGTCATTGTAACACATTTGTAAATGTTTAAGCCAAGTTTCTGGTTACTTCCTTTACTACTACAGCCACTGAAATATTTTTCTAAAGTCCCCAGTTCAGGGACAGAGAAGAGTAAAACTTTAAATATCAGAGGTACTGGCGTCACTAATAGGAATTTTACTGTTAGGCTTCTTTGGATGTCAGGATTTCAACTTGTAATTTCTAAGAACTAATCCAGATCTAGTCTGCCGAGGTTGCTATTTATATACAGAGAGGTAAGTGCTGCTTTATGCAAACACCTACCAACGGGGTAAAAATGTATGGCCTTCTCACCCACCTACCTCATTTTAAGTGATGCAAAAATCCCAGTTATGTACAATGTGTGCATGAAGAACAGAATAGCTAAAAAGGGAGGAAAATACCTGCCTACCTTGTATCTAATTTCTGTGTTGCCTTCATTGCTTGGCCCGCTCCATGAGGACAAGCAGGAATGTACTCAAAGAGGGTGACAGGCTTACAGAACAGTGAAATAAAGTACTTTGTTCTTACTGAGGATATTGCTGAGCTGTTGCTTCTGAAAACCAGACACCCAGTTAAGCTGAAATGAAGTTTTACTCTTCCTTCAGTCCTCCCTCCTAAGTGTGCCTCATCCTCTGGTTTACTTTCTATACAGCTAAATGTGCTGAAAAATAGCAGCTAGGATTTGCCTTCAGTTCAAGGGATGATGGTGGTGGTGTCTTTTGGTGTTCTGGTGTTTAAAATACAACATTTGTCAATCCAGTACAACCTACTTTTTACATTTCTGTCTTATAGTCCCCTATTTTTCTTACAAACCATCAAGACTGATTTTGCCTTAGAAGCTTTACCTCCTTATTTTTTTGCAGCACAAGGAACCTAGATTAGAAACTAATAACATGTTGGTAATCACAAAAATGTATTTAAATCACTGAATAGCACCTTCAAATTACAGTATTCGGAGTAGAGACCAACAGTAATGCAGGGCCAGTAACCAAGCTCCCACCATCACACTTTTACAAAGTGAATTTCTGCTCTGGCCCTTCAGAGTTACATACTCATGTACCAAGCAGATGCATACTACTAGCAAGAGTCTCCTCTAAATAGTAGTGACTGCTTGCAGTCCTTCTATAAAACAAATTTTCTCCTCATGAGAAGAAGAGAAGGAGAGGAAGACTCAGCACAATGGTTTGAGAAAGGTAGTACAAAAGTCAATAGTCTTTTTTCAAAGCAATATTTTACAGCTATTTAAATAGCTTTTTGTCCAGGTAAGCTGCCTCAGTAACACAGTATAGCAAAGATTTTAGATAACTTCTTCCTTTCCAGCCTTAAGACAAATTCAACCAGCAATTTTCCCTGCAAAAGTGCAGGGTTCCTGTTCCTAGGGAGAGGTTCACACAATGAGAAAACAGGAGTGTAAGAGTCTGCTCACTAGCTCTAATTCATTGTATTGTGGAAGCTGAAATTACAACAGAAGATAGCATTAGAGCTAAGCAACTTCAATTTAAAGTGAAATATTAAAAAAGAAACACCCTTGTAACAGCTGTCCTCTCTTCAATGTACAGCTGAGGAAGGGCTTCAGGTCCGGGCATGGGTTGTACAGGCACATCTCAGGGCACAGAGCAGGAGATAGAAATCCGTAACTATAACCATTTCATCTGCATTGATTTTTCCAGAGCAGGTACTAAAGTTAACCTGCTGAAAAAATTTGCCTTCTGCAGGCCTGTCAAAGCCTGGGGTTGATGCACATTACACTGGCTCTGCCAGCACTCATAGCAATTCATTTCACTTTCTGGAAGGTAAAGGCAGGCTGGCTTCAGCCCACAGGATCCCAAGGCCAGCAGTGCACAAGCCCCTGTCCTCTCTGGGGATGCTCCTTGCTTCCCTCCCACGTGTGACGGGCCTGCCCTTTCCTCAAGGGAAATGTTAGACACTAAAACACAACTGAGGTTGATGCCACAAGAAGAAAATATACCCAATGACAAATATAGACTGGATGAGTGAAGGTCAAAGGTGCCACTAAAACAAACACCTCAAATTCACCAGGAGCAGGATGTAAAGCCCAACTGGTCTGTAAAATCCAGCAGACTTGAACATCTCTCGTCACATGCATGAGGGATCTTACACCTGCTCACCAGTTTTCAGATTAGACGTTTGTCACCAATGATGCCAGGCTGTGACACAAAGCAGTATGTTTATTCAGGTCAACCTTTTAATACCTTTTTGCCTTCAAAATAAATTGACAAATAAACTCTTTCATAAACTATGCTTTAAGTCATTAGATAACCACAGGACAGAAACTTCCCACCAGAGAAAGGAAAAAAATTAAATATTTTTTAGAACTTCTTTTGGCTTCACCATTCGGTTTTGTCCCAAAATATTTGTATTCTGCAAAATTTTATTCTGACATCAGATTCAGAGTGGAGGAAACAGTGGATTCTTTCCTCAATCACGCATCAGTTAAATGATCAAAAGTTTATTCCATCCTTCAACAATTGCTTCTACAAAAGCCTGACAAAAAAATTTCTGGAAAAAAGTATTTTTAAAAAAAGAAGTTTTATTTGGTTTTGATGTGTCGTACCAGACTGGGTTTTTTTATTGGAGTAAGTGAATTTAAAAGAAATTAAATAAAAATAATTTGACAGTGTTTTGCGCTGGGTTATCTCAATGCACAACAAGCTTTTAGAAATTAAGCCTCAAAACATCCCTGTAAGCCAAGGACTTCACAAGCAAGGAAACTGGCATCAACAGCCTAAGTCATATATCAAGATCATACAAGGACTTGGTCTTGACTCTTGTGATCATCATACTACATCACAGTCTTTTGTACAGAATGATTTGTTATGACTATGATAATTGCTGTTCCAAGATTCATATTAGTGTTACCCTGCTGGAAAGTAACCACAAGGTGAGATGTTTTTGAGTAGAACATTCTGATCCATTAAATCTTTTTCAGATTTAACCTGTAACTGCAAGCTCTAAAACACCAAATCCTCATGTCTCCCTAGTTATTTTGGTACCAAATGGAAGTGCTGCATCACTCTAAACCTGCAAAGTAAGGCTAATATAGCAGTGAGCACCAGATGCATCATTAGAGAAGCACAACTCTACAGATCACAGGGTGTATCATCCTTTCTTTTACTCTAAAAGATTTTTTTGCCTTGCTTTGCTTTTACTTGGCTTTAGATTTTGGCCCAGCCAGTGGCCAATGTTCCCAGACACTTATTCCCAAGGGACTTGTCTTGCCCTCATTACCAGCAGATGTCATGTTGAAGGATGCATAATACCCTTGCTGCCAAGCTCAGGCTGCAGTCCCTGCTCTGGGGATTGCCAGGGAAAGTCCCACTACCTCCTCTCCATGACAGGGCAGGAGTCAGTGCCAGCACCTTGAGTAAGCCCCTGTCCACAGTTTTCTACTTGCACTATCTCTCTTCCATAGACAAGAGATGAAATGTTTCCCCTGCCAGCTACCCACAGCACCAGGCTATCAAGTAGCTGTTCTAACTCTTTACAATCTGTTTCCTGTTCCTCTAATCACAAGATTATTGATTAATAATTGTATACTTCTATAAAAGAGCAAAAATGCCTCTCTCTGTGAAAAAGTTTAAATATATAAAAATTTTCATAAAAATATTTATTAAAAAATCAAAATGCCCCTTGAACCTGTAAACATTGCCTGTAAAATCTTTCCTAACTGAAGTTGAAATACAGTCATTCAGGCTCTTTGCATGCCCTGTCCAGTAAGATCTTCAGATAACCATTAGATATGCCACTTGTCTTGTACGTCGACTCTCATCCCACTCTTTTTTCTTCTTCTTGGTTTCCAACATGGTAATTCAATTTCTCAAAGTTTGACATTTTTTTACAGAGGAATCATTTGTCTTTGCTTTCAACAGAGTTCTGCATGGCCTGATTCTGATGCTTTCTTATGGAGTGGGCTTGAGGTCTGACTGGTAGCACAAGCAACACCAGGATGCTTAGAATGTGCATGTGAAAATACATAGACCTGGGAACAAAAGCAGAAAGATATAAATTTTGTTGATAATAACATGAATTATGCAACCTCAATAATTCCATGCAGATGTAGTGCTAAAGGATGAACACAAGAATTATGAACCCTTAACATTTTAATATAGCCTGTGCATGTGACATCCACTGGCATTGATGGAAATGTTACCATGGTTGTTAATGAGGCAAGGAATCAATCAGCAAACTTCAGAAATTCAAAGACTGGCAGCTCAAATAAACCCATTTAATTCAAGATGGACTTACTTAGTCCATCTCTCTTGATGTTAGAGTATACCTGGGTTATATTCTGAAGAAAAATCCTTCATGCTTTAGTGCATAAAACTTCTACAAGTTTTAAATTTTTTTTTTTTTTAAGTGAAAGAAAGAAAAACAAACATTCCAAATACTGAGATCTGAAAGAAATCACAACACTCAATTTTTAACTGGGGAAGATCAGGTAATGGTATTTACAGAAGGGCTGTGTTTTTGAAGGCAACTATTCAGAGATCTCTTTATTTGACAACTTATTAAATATATTTTTATTTCAATCAGTTCAGTGTATACAAGATTGAACAGAAATAAAGCACACTCCATCCAGTTACATGGGGCTCTGTTAGCTTGGGAAGGATGACATTTGGGAGCACTACATGGACTGCATCTCAGAGAGATGCAACATTCTACCTTCATATTTATGCTTCATATCACAGTTCATAATACCCTTGTAAGGTCCTTAGGATGACTGCTAGTGGTCCAGTGCTCAAAAAATTCATGCCCTTGTCCAAATGCCTACAACTTCTTTGCTTAACAGTCTCTAAGTTTAAGTGCTAATTGTGTTCAAAGTCACTAGGGCAAAAACCAAATAAGGTGATTACCCAGCTTATGGTAAGGGTGGAAAATAATTTTCTCTGTTCAGAATTTTGGTAAAAGTTCTGCTACCACAGATGCTGGCATAGTGCTAACAACTTCTTCATACATACTTATTTCTGTAGTTTTGATGTCAGCAACCTAATCTCAAGGAATGATATGAACATTTACTACACAGAATAGCCCTCTGTAGCACAAAAAGACAGAACTCCATTCATGGGGCAAATTTATAAACAGGTTTAATGTTTTGGTATTTTCTCTCCTTTATTGTTATGACTGCTATTTGCTAATTTTGTCTTGAAAGACAGAAAACTTGGTTATAAATAGGTACTTGGGAAAGGATCTTAACAAAACTAAGAAAGATTTGAGCCATTTTTACATGGTAATTTTTCTGGTTTTTAAGAAACAAATGCTAAAATGTTAAGATGTTAAATGATAGAATGTTTTAAGAAACAGGAATAGAAAATGTCGAAGTTTAGTCTTCTTCAAACATGACACTGACAGTAGCTATCTTGACAACCACTTTTATGTCTTTTATATTAGAGGAGGGAATTGCTTTTTTTCTCAACCAAAACCTGTTGTTTGATGTTGAGAATTCACTGTAGAATGAAAGGTAAAACAATGCAGTCCAGTCTCCCTTTTAAGCTTATTTTCTCAATTTCTTTGTTACAAATTATTTTTCTTAGAGTATATCAAATATACTCTGCAACACGGGTGTTTTCTTATTTTTAAGGAACCTAGGGAAACATTCACTTCCTATAGAAGTATTCAAAAAGGAAAACATAATTTAAGAAGTAACGCTCTCCCAGGCACCTTCCTTATCTCCTGCTGACCAACCACATCTCCTGTACTATGCATTTGGCAGCTGGAAATCTGATCTTTCCTCACTGAGTCCTTCCTACTGCCAGCTCATGTTATTGTCAACCTCTCCAGCTTTGGCCACTGTTCATAGTTGAGACTTGATTGTTTTGAAAAAGGAATATGAATATGTGTAAAGTCACACAAGGACACAGAAAGACTGAGGAGAAGTGCTCTGTCTTCATATTATTATCTCTTTAAGGTAATGAGAGTGCAAAAATCATCCCTTACATATTATTAAACATCCTGTTAAAATTCCTTTCAAATTTTATTAAATGCCAACTGCTTTTCAATGTACTTTGGGTTACTTAACAAGTCTGTGCCAGTTTGGAGAATAACTGTCATGAGGAGGAGAACTTACTTGTAAAACTTAATGGTGGGCTCAACAGCCAGCATAACAAATGGTGCAACAGTATAGCACACAGCCAGTTGAGTGACAACCCAAGTAACAGTGTCGTAGGCTATCTTGAGAGGCACTGATGAGAGGAAGTAATGTCTGCAATTGTTCCTTATCTGCAGGACAAGGAAAAGTAAACATAAAATTATATAAATTTTTTTCTTAGGCAAAGTCACATAGACGCATTGCAGTGTGTAGCTCTCCGCTTACTATGAGCGTTACAGAAAAGTTTATTCACCAGTTAGGAAGCACTGAGCATAAAAAGGCAGTGTATTGAAAGACTTTGTAGAAAGACAGAAGTGTATTGACTTGCGTATGCAAGAACCCACAGCCAACCAGTGGAACCAACCACAGAAGTGCCCCCAAATTTCTCCTGTCATAATCATGCTTATCAGACTCCTGCGCTGGGCAGCTGGCACAATATCTTTGGGGAAGGGAGTTGTTAAGATTTTGTTTTTCAGCCTCATGCTTTTTGATTTATTCCTGTTTCTCAGTGATGAAACAAAGCTACTTGGTCAACAGCTGGCTGACTCTGAGCCAGCAGAGTGGTCAAGGTGGCCAACAGCATCCTGGCTTGTATCAAAAATAGCGTGGTCAGCAGGACTAGGGACGTGACTGTCCCCCCATACTCAGCACTGGTAAGGATGCACCCTTGAATATTGTGTTCAGTTTTGGGCCACTCACTACAAAAAGGACACTGAGGTGCTGGAGGGTGTCCAAAGAAGGGCAACAAAGCTGGCGAATTGTTTAGAGCAAAAGACTTTGGAGGAGTGACTAATGGAACTGGGGTTGTTCAGCCTGGAGAAAAGGAGGCTGAGGGGAGACCGTATTACTCTGTACAGCTGCCTGAAAGAAGGTTATAGTGTAGTGGGGGTTGGTCTTTTATCTGTAGTAACTAGTGACACGGTAAGAAGAAACAGCCTCAAGTTGTGTCAGAGCAAGTTTAGATTGGATATCATACCTGGAGATATTTAAATGATGTGTGGATGTGGCACTTTGGGATGTGGTTTAGTGCTAGACTGGGTAGTACTATGTTAACAGTTGGCCTTGATGAACTGAAGGGTTTTTCCAACCTAAATGATTCAATGATTCCACTTTAAATGATTGAGTATGTGTTTATACCTGTGAGCATGTGCTCTTTCCTAGAGATTTTGGTTTAGCTTCATATAAATGAAATCATAAATAAGATGCATAGCACATTAGGACCACATGTTTGGCTCTAGGCATAGTGGTTAATACTAATCACTTTAATTCACCTTTCAACTTGACCTGGTTATTTACCCATAGTCAAACTCTGAAGAACTATGGTGGTACTCCCCAGCCCTGCACAAGTGGCTGGTTCTGCCTGAAATATTAACAGTGATAAATTTAATCACAGAGACACATGAAATCTGTTCTGTCTTCTCTGACTCTACCCAAGATCATAGAATCATAGAATGGTTTGGGTTGGAAGGGACCTTGAAGAACATCTAGTTCCAACCTCCCTGCATGAGCAAGGACACCTCCCAGTTGACCCAGTTGCTCAAGGCCCCATATAGCTTGACCTTCACCACTTCCAGGGAGGGGGCAGCCACAACTTCCTTAGGCAACCTGTTCCAGTGTCTCACCATCCCCATCGGAAATAATTTTTTCTTAATGTCTAACCTAGATCTCCCCACTTCAAGCTTTAAACCATTGCCCCTTGTCCTCTTGCTACACACCCATGTAAAAAGCCCTACCCCAGCTTCCTTGTGGGCCCCCTTCAGATATTGGAAGGTTGCTATAAGGTCACTTTGGAGCCTCCTCTCCTCTAGGCTGAACAACCCCACCTTCCTCAGCCTGTCTTCGTAGGGGGGATGCTCCAGCACTCTGATCATTTCAGTGACACTCTACTGGACACGTTCAAGGAGCTCTGTGTCCTTTTTATGCTGGGGACAAAACGAGGCCCATAAACAGAGACTAGTTTACTGCATCAATTACATCCACATTAAAAAGTTCAACTTTGGGCTAATGGTCAACCTGTAACCAGGTTCTTGTGAAAGTCTGGGCCCATAGTCAATTACATGCCAGCATATAGGCAACAACACCTAGCAGAGGTCAGAACTACAACATAGCAGTGGTCTGGAGTCAAGCTTAGCCTTGAATCTCAAGCTAATTTGACTGCATGGACATAGCTGGTGGCACTACCATCTGTACATTGATAAGTAATGTTCATTTCCTCTGACAGCCAGGACATCTGCACTGCAGCAGGTGCAGAACTGGTGCTGCTTATAACTGCTGGGGCTACTTTGTCACTAGCATCAACACAGAACAAATTTTCAGTGAGTGACAACAATATCTCCCATAAATGCATGGGAGGGCTCGCAACAGGGGCAAGCTGCTTGACCATGTCAGGGTGGTTCCAGCAGGTGACAGCTGGAAAGCATCTAGCACAGGCCTTAGAAGAAAATCATGAAAGGTACATACTGCTCTGGCTGCAAGTGTGATAAGGATTCCAGTGAGAAATGTAAAATAATATCCAGGATAGATACCATGCCACAAGGCTGACAGGACAAATGTTAAAGCTGTTGGGTACCAGGAAGCTCTGTCATAGCAAACACTGCAAAGATGAAAACAAAACAAGGAGAGGTTGAACACAACTTAACAATGGGCACTGCAGTCACTGCAGTTCAAATCTTTCCCTGTTTTAAAGGTCTTATTCTGCTTTCTTAATGGTCTCACCTTGCCTCTGAAGCACTCTCGTTATTTACATGCAGAGTTAGATGGAAAGTGTAAGCATGATTTTATGGACTGAGTACCCAAAGAGAGCCTGTATAAATATTCCTAGTGCTTGCAGAATTTAAATAAATGACAGGGCAAAGGGCAGGCAAGACTTCTCTGTCAGCTTTATCTCACTATTTGGCATCACACACTACCCTTCAAAACTGATGGCAGAGCAAGTCGAAGGACAGAGATGTGAACCTACCCTTCTGTGGTGAATGGAGGTATTTTTAGGCACAGTTATCTGCTGGGTACAACGGGGAGTGCCATAAGGCATTGCAAAGCAGGGAGTTCCTTTAGCTGGCCAAAATCTTACTCAAAAGGTGCAAGGGAATTATACCAGTTTAAGAAAAAAACAGCCAGTCTATTTAGCTATCTGACATTTATCTGAAATACTGTGTTTCAAAGAGATAAGACAAGACAATGCACTTCTTTATCAGAAACATCATTTGAATAATGAAAATCAGTAGACATTATTTTTTAAGATGTGTATATTTAGCAACAAAATTATTTATAATCACAATAAATCTATGCCTGCATTTCAGGCCTCACATTGACTTTATGTTGAGCTTTAATCATGCCAAAAAGTGTAAAAAGAAACAAGAGACAGTTCAGTCTACACAATTTGGATTTATGCTAGTATTTATAACTGTCTTAAAAGTCCTGGGTTAAAATCAGAGTTTCTTAGTGATATAAAAAGTCTTTTCTCCATGTTCTAAACAGGGACTCCTAGCAAATATCTTCTGGTAACTTCAAACCAGGCTATATCATGTCTCTAGATTTCTCTCCAGTTCTAGCTGAATTAAATCCCTCCTACTGGAGGGGCTTGCCTCCAGTAGCAGCACACATGGGAAACATAACAAAGAAACAAAGACAGACAAGAGGCTGAGATTTATCAGTCAGTGTTTTTCCAGGCCAGCTAGAATTTTTGGGTCTCACAAGCACATTACTGTTTTGTTACTCTTACCGTTTTAGCCAGGCAGCTGTTTGAATATTCCAGTTTTCAATGTACATTTTAAAACTTGTTGCAGTCTAAAAAAAAGTTCATATGAAATATTAGCACTGAAACCTGCTAGATCATACTTGCATTTCAAATTAGAGAGGACATACATGGAAAATATTAATTCTAGTAGCTAGAATTAACTAGTTGCTAGTTAATTCTAATTAAATATTAATTAATTAACTATTAAATTAATTAACTATTAATTCTAGTAGCTAGGATTCACTGTTGTGAAAACAATGCCACAGTTCATCATTACTCTAATATGTTTTGGGAGGGACATTAAAAAGGCTGATTTGTCACTGTGGAGACTTGGCACTTGCTGCAAAATCTCACTTTGTTTTGTAAAATTAAATACAGTGTTTGGTTATTTTTCAAATTATGGGAAATCTGAAAAGTTTTCTTGTTTTAAATGCTTGTTCTTCAGTTCATAAACAGCTCCATTTTTGGAAGAGATATATCGCCACATATTACACAGTCTGAACTTCCCTAGAGTGCTATTAAGACAAAGTGCTTTAAAGAAGCCTAAAATTAATGCATTATTACTTGGAGAAGGAAGGGACGAGACTGAGAAACACTGACAAAAAAAATTCTGGACCAAATTTGGAAACCAATTCTCAGCCCACTGACCAGCTTGAACAACCAGAGTGGACACCAGGTACTGGGAAAACCACAGTATCTCCTCACAGCTCCAGTTCCCTCAGTTTGAGAGGTCTGATGGACTCTGTTCAGCATCAGTTCCCCCAAACACGGTCAACTTCACCTCTGGTGGTTCCTGTGCAACCCCTGACCCTTCCCTGCTGACAGAAAGACCCCAGGACCTTCTCACCAAACAGGGACATGATTCAGTGGCACCATGTTATTTTCCCATTATCAGCTGAAGGAAAGGAGGTACAAGGAAAGGAGGAAACAGAGGCAAGGATGTCCAAGGGGACTACATGGATATTTTTGCACTTCCACACAGAATCCTGAATGCTAGAACTTAATTCTCTGTGTTTAAAGAGTTAAAACAATTAGCAATACCCTGTACAGCACTGCCACATTTTAACTGCATCACTGCACCAAGAGAAGCCAAGAAAAATATAATTTCTCTTCCAAATAATATTGTTGCTCTCTTTTGGGCTTCTTTAAATTCCCCTAGTTACATTAGCAAGAGACAAAACAGCCACTGGCTCTCAAAATATCAGTGTTGCCAAGGCCTTCAAATCCACCACGTGTTTAAGCCCCTGTCACATTTTAGCACCCTCAGAACTCCTACCATGTGGTTATCTTTACTACAGATCAGGTCATATTTTAGCCCTCAGCTATATACTCAGCACTCAGGTTCTCAACACTTAAGCAATTTTATACATGCAGGTGGATACACCTGCTGAAACCACACTGTACAAATCACATTTGGATTTCATCTCCTGAAATTTTTATTGGTGCATAAAGTGACAGCTCAAGGCTTACCCAAAGTAATGGTCTCTGTAGTGTCTCTTTTCCTTTATTGCACACCTGATCAAATCAATGGAGAGCACTTTGTTTTATGATCCTGGAAATAATTTCTTCACCCCTTATCTCTATTGCCCGTGTGATCAGTAAAGGAAAAAAATTGAGGACCCTACAGTGGAGTGGGTAAAAAGGAGCAAAGGCTCCTGTTTCCTTAATTTGGCTTGCCTTGAGAGCATTACTTACACTTCACTATCATCCTTCAAGCAGAAACTGCTTCAGCCCATCATGACAGGAAACATCTCCTGCCCCCAAACTGAATCAGGTATTGATTCAAGATCTCAGAATGGTATCTAGGGTGTTGTCATCAAGGAGTATAAAGAATTTCTGGGCTGCATATTCTGTACCTTCTCAAGGAGAGATGTACTCTGAGGATTAATTAAGGTAAAACTAAAGACAGAGAAAAGATGTTGAGAAGCAGAGAATGTATAATGATACTTCCAGTTTTGGCATCTTTCAATGAAGAATTACAGGGGGTCTTTCATTTTCGAGAAGAGCTATTAAAGCACACTTGCTTACAGATCTTTCAGAAATTAAACAGTCCCCTTATTTCCATCTGTTTAACCTTTTAAAATCCTAGTTACAGGGGAAGCTCCTCCTAGTTCTAAAGAAAATGAACTTTTAGAAAGCAGACTGGCACTTAAACATTTTCACATCTCACTGGCATTCCCAAAATATTCTTTAGGGCAAACAAATTACATTGGCCATCTTTTGTATTACAGAAACAACTTACAAAGGACTTAGGGATGCTAAAAGTATAGTGCAATCAAAAGAAACGTGTGACAGATGTTTTGAGTGACAGTGTGGAATGCTGTATGGCGCTCAGATCAGCAGCCAACTAAGCTCCATGTGGCTCTTCCAGTTCCCATTCAGGTTGCTCAGTTTGTGTCCATTATCTCTGCAACCTTTGCTTTTCTCCATTTACAAGAGGCATTCCAGGCATGTGCATGGACCCAGCCCTTGCAAGTTTTTGTGCAATGCCTACACGTAGCAGCCTCTTTCACTGCCGCCACTCATCTCAACTGGGTTCCAAAAGTGGAAGATTGTTAGAAGTAAACAAACAGAAAACACCACAGATGGTGAAGAATCATAGCTGTGAGCAGTTTATTGATCCTCTGAACTCACCCACAATCTACAGGAATTGACTGCTCATTTATTAAACATCTGATTAATCATTTATTAGCCCTTTTAAGCTATTTAGAAACACAACCAGAATACAGAGCATGACAAATGCTGCGTGACAGATGCTTTTTATCTGCCCAACAGAGAAAATACAAAAGCTCTCCATGTTAAAGAGAAGCAGCACAGTGGCATGGACTTATTTTACTTCCAGCAAAGCTTCTCCATATCATGCTCATTTCTCTGCAACTACGGTGATGCAGCCATTCCTTTAACTCACCTCAATATTCCAGATATTTAAATTTGACAACAGGTCCCAGCGGAAAGTACCCCTCTCATCAACTCCACTGAATCCATAACCAGCAGCATTGTTGACTGCATCTGCTGCAATGTCAAAGCAAAACAGGACAAATCAGACTGCTGGAGGAGCTGTGTTTTCTTACAAATCAATATGTCACCAAATACAATGCAAGCATGTTTTGTAGCAACTGGCATGCTCTGTTTCAAAGAGCAGATTTCTCTTGGCAAAGGGGCATCGCTACAAAGCAACACAATAATCATTTCATCAAGAGGAAATTATTAGCTACATCTTGGGCAGAAGAAATTAAATGAAAATAAAATAAAAATGGCTAGAAATCACTTTCCCAATTATTTTGCCTTTAACATCTAAGATAGATATACAAGAGGTGCCATAAAATATTAGCATTTTCCTCAAAAGGGTTCCTACCTGTCACAACATTTTCCAGAATTCAAAAAAACTGCAGTGTCTCAAAGACACATTTACCATTCTTACTAAGAGTTCCAACACAGTTGTTTTAATTCAGACTTTTGCTCATACTTTGCCAGAGAGAACCCTTTGTACAAACCTGTTGCTCAGTGCCTCACTAAAATACCTTAACATCTCTACCAATCAAATATTGTATAGCTTTAATTACAGACTTAACTACTTCAAGTTCAAATAAAAGTTTGGGTAACTGTAGGTATTCCACATGCTGCAGTCTTGCTCTCTCCCAGGCTGCTGGTCAGCTCCCACCCCTCTAAGCCTTGCCTGGGAGCCACTTCATCACTGCATCTCAAGATTCTTTTAATGTGCCCCTGCCAAAATCCTCTCATGAAGTACTAAGAGAACAGCAGAGACTCTCTGGGTCACTGAGTACTGCCAACACTGAGGATTATTTGGAGAAAAAGGAAAGCAAAAACATAGCTAAGGCATTTTGATAATTTACAAAATACAAGCCTGGTTAAGTTATGCTTTTAAAAGATCAGCATTTCCTTCCCAAGAATGAAAACTGATTTTTCTTTGTAAACGCTCTGAGTACAAAGACAAACTCAGGGAGAAGCCCTGAAGCACATCACCAGGGGAGAAGCTAATTAAAAGCAACAAGACTAACTATAAACAAATAAAAGAGCAACCTTCTCTTACCTGTAACTTTCAATTTTATTTATTCTTTACAAAACGAGCTAGATTTTACTGATGGAAGGGAAGGTCAAACAACAATCATGCCTGGAATTGTCCCATAGGACCCTGCCCAACCTCAGAGGCCGGAGCTGCATGGAACGGTCAACCAAGAGCAGGGGGACTCCTGGATTTGTTCCTCCTTGCTCTTAAAGGTGGCAGGGACCACTTAGTGTTTCTGGCCAGAAGCAAATAACCAGAAAATCAGGGACACAATAATACAGCAGTCCTGTAAGCCTCTGGCTTTCCAAGCTGCTGCCTGCCAGGCAAGGCATGAAGTGCAGATGAATAACAACTGCCCACCCTCAGGATTCCCACAAAATCCCAGCCTCCAGGGAGACAGCAGAGGCTTCCCTGACAGCTTGCACAGCTCTGGTCTATTATTTTCACAGCTCTTTGGGTGCAGACACTCAGTCCTAAACTGGTTTCTCATTGACAGCTCTGAGTTAAAGGTTGCAGATATGTTCCCATGACTATTGCTAATGAAGCGAGAAGCTGAATTTTCAGTCTTTCCATGGATGTGGAGGAATTCAGTAGTATGGCTCTCACACAATAGCATGACTGTCCTTTTCTGAGGACAGGAAACACTTATCAGCTTCTTCAGCAGGCACTTCTATAATGCCCTGGGCCATGCCATTGGGAGCTACATTGCAAAAGGATAAAGTGTCTGCTGTTCTGCTGCTTGCAGTTGCAATGGGAGTAATAGAGACCTCACCCTCCACAGTATGCAATGCATGCCTTTCCTGAAACCCCTTACTTGTATGATATTTCTCCTATTTCTAGGGCTTAGTCACGCCACAAATCCAAGTTCAGTTTCTCTCTTCAATCACGGACTTCTGGTTAACTGTAATGCGGGAAAAATTGGAGGCAACAATTTAACATTGGGTCCTACACAAGTAAGTTTCTGAGCAATTTAGTCTTTATCCCAAAGTCTTTCCCATCCCACACATGCCAGTCCTGGCTGTCTTCCCTCAATCTGTCAGGTTTATTCCCAGTAGTTTAATCACAGCCTCGCAATGAGTTTCCCTGGCTCTTTCCATCCTATCTCAATGATTTTTTCTGTTTCAGGTTCATGTATTGCTGGCTTCATTTTCAGGATCTCCCCTACACACAAACTCTAGTAACACTGGCAAAAAAATTAAGTCTCTCAATTTTCACCCTGGCCTAGAAGGATTTAACTCCACACACAGAGATAGCAAAGGTGACTTCCTAACAGGAAGAAGCTGGCTTCCAAAAAAAAAAAAAAAAAAAAAAAGTTTGTTTCTCTCTATGATAAGCCTTCTTTTTTATCTTCTCTTTTTTTTTTTTGGACAGATTATTGGGTCCTTCCTATCACCTCCTTCATTTCCCACCTTCCCTATGGCTCTCCAGTCATTTCTCTTGACCGCTCAAAGCTACCACATACAGAACCATACAGTGCCTTTAGAAACAAAGCCCAACTTCAGCACACCATCAAGTACTGCAGCTTTCTAATACAGATGCATGTGCTAAAGATGTCCCATAGGAAGAGAGAGGTCAGCTGGCATTGTAACATACTTATAAAGCCTAAGCCAGTGAGACCAATTTTAACCTTCCAATCCTACTGAAAGAAGTGGAAAATTGTGAGTAAAGCCTAAAAAGCAAGGTTTAGAGGAGGCAAACTTTTTTTCCTAAATATTCCAGTAAAAATAGTTTTATTACAATTACAAAATTTGAAGTAAGAGGAAATTGTTACATTGACTTGATGGGTGAGAAGCTGAAAAGCCTATTTGGTTCCAGAGGCAGGGAGTGACAGACAAGCTAGAGGATATTTTATCCACCTTTTTCAAAATTTTTGATATCTCCCCACTCCTGTGGGTTACAGTGCCTACAGGAACATGTGCATCTCCCATGGGAACTGCACGTCTAGAGACTAATTTGTTTTTGTTTCCCCACAATGTTTCAGATGTCCTCCCCCATTCTGAAATTATTTGTTACCTACAAAAATAAGTGATGTAGCAATACTTACCTATTGTCCATGCAAAGTAATACTTCGGTTTTGCTGCCTGTGTTACAACATATAGGTAACCGAGTCTTGACAAGAAAGGTGTTTTATCAAGAAATTCATTATCAATAATATATGCCATAGGAAAGTTCTTGGTAAGTGTCAAGAATAAAATGAGAGACACTAGCGTGATACACAGCTTGTACATCACTGCTCCCTAAAATCACAAAGAACAATGAAACATTAGTTAGAAACGTTTGCTCAAGAAGGGAAGAAAATGGTAATATTAATGACATAAAACTAATGTGCTTCAAGAACCAATAAAGTCAGCAGTTATAAGGTTGACAATCAATTTAGAAGTAATTAAGAAAAGCCCACAGTCAAAGCTCTGGTTTTAATGTCTTTTACTGAGCTACCTGCAGATAGGTACAAAGGACAATTAGAAGCCAAAATTGGTGAAGGACTTCACAAAAGACTCCTACATCAGTTAGCAAAGATCCTAAAATGAGAAAGGAAACTAGCAAAAAACCAAACCCTATGGTAAAGAAGAAATCTTCCCTATATGGACTGTCATCTCCTGGAACCAGAGACTGGATTCCTCCTGGAAGCCAAAAGCATTGGTATTCAGTACAACAATAGGTCTTATTTCTTTGGCTACTAGCCAAGGTCTTGCTAAAAAATCACTTACCCCCAAAGTGTACAACGTATACAGCATGCATACCTTCCCATGATACAGCAGATCTTCTACATCATACTGTTATCTATTATCATTCCCTAGCTTTCTGTATACTAATATTACTGACAATTATGTCAATAGCTAGAAGCTCAATTTCAAATACACATCAAGAGTAAGCTCTCCTTGATACAGTTATAATTAAAAAGGTAAATCTGGCACCTGGGTGCCATGTAAAACTTGACTCATGTTCTCAAAAGACTAATAAAAGTGTAATATTGTTGAAGCAACAATGCATTTTTTGATCCCAAGTACTGTTTTTATATCTTCTTCCTATTCAGGAATAAATTAATGTGTAAATATCTTTAAATAGTTACGATGCAAATTTTAATATTCTTTGTTGACTTGCATCAGAGACAGTACGGGCCTTATACTGACCTCGGTCAGACTAATGGAAATCAGAAGAAATACAACCATGTGCAACAATTATCAGGCATATATAGGCTGACACTCAGTTTCAGAGGAGACATTCTGCACACACTCACAAAACTACACATTTGGTTTTCCCTTAGGGTAAGAGAGATTCTCATGCTATGTTATTCTGCATTACAAGTAGGTTTTTTAAAAGGTCTTAAGTAATATTAAAAATTAATCAATTTTTGTAAATTGTATCTGAAAAATAACCTCTGAGTCACCTTCAAGTGTGCAATTCTCTTGCAAAGCTGCTTGACAAGTGACAGTTTCTGATTAGTGGTGATTCATGTACTCTAACATCTCCTGCTTTATGGGTGATGTTTGACTCTTTCCTTTTTGACATTTCCTCTTCTGCTGGGAGCTGAGCTGCAACTTGTCATCATCAGACCCTGCAGACAGCTCCCATGGCTGCACAAAGGAAACCCACTAACCAATGACTCGTTCTGCAAGCCAAACCTATTTGGGGAATTCAAGAGGAAGACTCTATCCCCTCCAACCCTCACCCTTTCCAATAAATCTTTGTCATGTTAGAACTTACAGTTGGGGAAGGATCAGGAAGTCTGTCATAACCCCTCTGCTTCCAGTTCACTTCTAACAGTTTCATATGTACATGCCTCCCTTCAATGAAGGCTATATAATCCTTGTAATTGCTGCAAGGCCCAGCTATTATGCTCATAAAATTGAGGAGATAGCTTAAATACTCCAGTAAAGAAGGTCTTGTCCTGTCAAAATCAAGCACACAACAAAATAATTAAAAAATAGCAAAACAAGGTAAAACAGAGCACAGGGTTTTTTGTTGCACAGTCTTCCTCAGTCCCTAGCTCTCTACCACCCTCCCGCCAGGCTGGAAGCTCAACCCATCTGTTTGGGATAAGATGAAGCACAGCGTCTCTGATATCCCAGTGATGCCTGGCAGATGGCAGTCAGAACAAGGGTAATGTGGAAGTGCTTTTGCTACAGCTGAACTAATGCTATTTGAAAAGTTGCCATTATACTGTCAGAAACATTTTAGTTAAAAAGTTCTACATTTAAATACCCACTCAGAAAAACTGACTAGCACATTTTGAACAGGCCAGCAGCACTTACAGTGAGAATTTTGTAACTGGTTTTGGACACCTGTCCAGTATGTCAGGCACCAGTACCAGCTGGTAGACCACAAGCTGGATAATACTGGTGTCACCAAGCAGTGCAGTGAAGCTCCTTGCCTTGTTATGCAAACCACAGAGCAGAGAGAATTTGAGACTAAGACTCTCAGGTCTGAAAGGAGCTATCATCCACCTTTCATTTCAGCCTTTAGAAAAATGGGAAGTGTGATGTGAGTCATAGAGGAAGAAAATGAAGGGGCCCTCTGTCCTGCTGCGCAAATAAAGGAAGTAATTGCTTGTATTGCAACATGAACCAGAAAAGGAACTAAGGGGAAAAAAACACATAAATCAAAAGACAGCTGAAGATGAAAGTCAAAGAGAGTACATCGTGTTTGTTATTTCCCTTTTGCAAGTGCATATCCCACATATTCCTTGAGAATTTTACACTAGATGTGAAGAAGATACACTTTCCCTACTACACATCAGTATGGATGTGTAGAAAGACACTCAGGTCTCTCACTGCTAGCATCATTTGTTACTTGCAGAAAACACCAACATCTAAATTTGGCACTGAGATACACAGTGCTCTCCACAAATGTGCTAACAGTCACCACCAAAGTAAACGGGGAGTCCCCAGATGGGATCACAAACCAGGGCACCATGTTTCAAGACTTTCCTGTCCAAAATACAGATGAACATGCATAAGCCAAAACCCATTTAGAATTCTTTCAGACCAAAATATAAATTTCTAACAGAAAAACTAAGCAACAGTTAAATATTTGCTGTTGCCTACATTTATTCTGAAGCAGAATTCATTTGAATAAACAGTTGGCTTAGCCAGGATTTTCTGCATTCACCCTGCTGGTTATTGTAGATACTGGTGCCTGAATGGTACATTCTCTGGTGAAATCTTTTCACAGAAAGATGAGGCAAACAGTTTGGGGCAAGGCTCATCTTTCTGTTCTGCAAAATCAGCTCCATGATTTGGGCTTCTGAGCTCTACAGTAATATTAAAAATAAAGGCATTAGTTTCAACCTAGATCCTGAAAATTGGTGGGTGGAGAGACATGAGCAATGCATGAAGGAATGTACAGAGGATGGGTGAGAAACAAAAACAGTCCAAGAACACGAGGGAAGACAAAAGGCTGTATTACCAAAGGGGATTTAAAACTCCTCAGTTATGACTTGTCTGCCACCAACACTTGAGCTATTGGCATGTACTTTTTTTCTACTATGAGCTCATCGACTGTACAAGGGGAAAAAAAAAAAAAAGCAGCAGTCTGTTTGGTGGGAATTTGACTAGGATTAATCATATAGTCACAAAGGCCCAGTGCAGTTAAACATTATGGTTTTCACTTAAAATAGACACAAAGTTAGCAAAAGTTCCCTACAGTTTTTTTTTTGTTTTCAAGAAATTACTTTCTTCTTACTTTTAGAACCTCACAGGCAGGTTTTCTTATGGCTGAATCTTCTGCTTTGGAAATGAAGGAAATAATTTCCTTGTCCTTAAGCAAGCATTTGACTGTGAAAAAAATTTATGGTTCTAAAACTAATTCTCTAACACTAATTCTTCTTAAAATGAAAAAATAAAAAAAATTCACCAGCATCCAGTACTTGACAAAATAGAAAAAAAGGTGCTCAGACATATGAACAATGTGCTGTCTACCTCTGAAAAATGAGGTTAGTCACCTAATCTGAGCGACTGGGAGTACTAATACTAGAGAAGGAGATAGGAAAGACAGAATTTCAGTGTCCAAATATTACAGCAAAGAAAAGTAGTACTTGACGTGTTGAACAAAAATGAATTTTTGCTCTAGAGTGGTTTGCTGAGAGAGGAGGAAGAAGGAGTACTCTACTTAAAAAAAGAACATATCACAGATAAGATGAAGACAATGTCCAGAAAGTCCATATAGCACTATCTTAGCCTGAATATAAGAGTTGATTTCGTGAAGACTAGTTCTCTTGCATGTGGGGTATATATGTAATTCAATGAGACGTTGCCAAGTATTCCAGTGCTTTACTGACCAGATTGAAGAAATAAGGAATATATAGTAGAGAAGTTATCTGTGTGTAAGGAGGGCTCAAGCAGCATTACAAAATCCAAACTGCTCAAGCAACTAGAAAAAGCAGGCAGCACTTTTGGCTCATCATGGATGGGGAAGAAGCATGGAATACCCTTGTGGCTGTGCCATTAAGTGAGTCCTGACATTAAAAAGGGAACAAAAAACCAAACAAATCCAAACAAACAAATCTCAGACTTCTTTGGATCAAATTAACACAAATCACTAAGGGAATTAAATTCTTACTTTACAGCAAGGCGATTTTGCTCAGCAGAGAGTTCCTCAGCTTGCCGCCCTATTCCTAGGGAAAAAGAAAAATCACATTAGATCTTTCCATAAGCCAAACAGTGAAAGCTGTCCTCAAAGCCTCATGTTTGTGTCCCACGGATAACTTCATAAACCATAAGCTCAAAGATTTCTTTGTCACAGGCAGTTGTAACACAGCTCAACTCTTAACTTGTTGGCCACGTATATTCATGTTCTACCATACTTCTTTACCCAGCTCCTTACCTCATTCCCCCTTTCTCACCCATGCCACACTTTCAGGAAGGGCAGTCATAGTATTCCCATACACACAATGAATGCCAATGCCCCCAGCAGCCTCCACTAACAGTCCTGGGATGGAAAAACCTCTGTTCCCAGAAGCTGCTCTCTCATTTCAGCACAAGTCTCCCGCTGGCTCCTTGGTGAGAAATGGAGCATTTCACAGCAGGAGGAGTGGGCAATGGAAGCCAAACAGGCTCTCAGGAAACAGAAGCTCTGATGGTGTGAACGAGCAGCCTGGCTGCCTGCTGCTGGAGCGAGCCTAAACACACACAGCAGTGACAATCTGGAATTGTACAAGACACAGGCTGGAAGGGTGATCTCCTGTCGAGTGCACGAGACTTTCTGGGCCAGAAGTAGAGCACAGACTCCTTGTCCCAGGAAAACTATGGAAAAATCTTGCACAGTGGCCAGTGCATAAACAGCTGTTCTCATAGTAAATATCCCCAAACCTTCACTCAGGAGCTTTAACTGCACATACTGTGAAGAATCCCACTGGCGTCAGCAGAACAGCTCTCCATGGGATGAGGCACAGCACTCAGTGATAAGCATGTACATACACTTCTTCACAAGATCAAGAGCATGGCATGAATTAACATTACTGTTTTAAACCCCACTGGCCATAATTACTGATACATATACAAGACCCATTTTCTAAAAAGACTGATGATAGCCTGCTCATTTCCATTCTCTTTCCTCTATTGCAGTTTGTAAATATTGGGAGAGTATGAGTTCCGGGGAAACAATTAAGCACTTGATTACCTAAAGGGCTGGGTATTTGTTTGTCTGTTTCCATTTACAGGCAGCAGTGTTAAATTTTTACAGAGATTTGTCACTAGTGATTGAACTGCAATCAACAGCTCCATATGTAGACATTCACAATGTAATGAGACTCTTCCACCATCATTAACCTGTAGGATTTCTGGTCCTCTTAAAATGCTCCTGCCTCATGCAATGATACCTGAGCTGGGTAGCTTAAATAACAGAATCAGAAAAGGCTCAGAAACATCAATGTCAATGACAAGGTCAGTTAGTAGAGTTTCAAGCTGCACCCATTATAGCCAGCTAAAAGCATTAGACTCACTTGTGTAAACTTGGCTTGCGAACAAAGCCAGACTGTGTAGTCTGTTCTGTAGCCATCACCTAAATTCTAGATCATAACAACTCTACAGCAGGCCCCTTTTTCACTCACCCACAGCTTATCATGCAGTGAGCCTTGGACCATCAGAAACTCACATTGCAACATCAGTAGGCACAAGCAATAACAGTACTGATGACAAGTGACATTTCTAGCCTTTGCACTGCACTAGACACAGGCATTTTACTGGGAAATAATAGAGCTCTTTGTCGCAGCATAGCACAAGACTGAAGACAATGTTATTTTGCTCACAACCGTGCTTCTCTCTGCACTGGGAAACAGCTAGTGAATTCCATCTCTCACGAATCATGGAGTGTATTATCACTGAATATATCAGCCATAGCATATTTTTGCTACATAACTACATTAATGACTGAAGCAATGACTGAACCTGTGTATCAAACACAAGTCTTGATTTTTGAGACTCAGGAACAGTTTCAGAGAGTTTAATGGAGATGCATCTAAACGGCAGATACTGGTACTAACTAAAATCCAAACTGGGCCCATACTAAGGAGATCACTCAAAGGGCTAAATAGTTGTCTTTGTTACTGCAAAGACAGTTTGAACCAAGAGAACTGATCAAAACATGAAATTTTGCTCCACAAAGCATTTTTTTTCATTTGGAGTTACTTGCTGAACTACATTTATCCACTCTGTAACTCAATCACAGAATGTGCTGGAATAAAAAGGCTGACTGCAGGACATGGGAGGAGATTCCTTTTCTTACCATCATGTAACTGGCAAGCAAGCGTTGTGATCTTCTGTGTAATTATCATCAGCGGACTGTAATAAAGACAGAAACAACAGTTACATCATGTAATACAAATTATTCCCAACTTTCTTGCTGGATATCTTTATCCCTTTAAATGGCGTAACTATGTTAGCAACCAGTGGAAAACATTCAATTAAAACAGACGGAGGAACTCAGGCATAAGACAATTGCCTGGGTGCAAAGCAACACCACAGTAACTTGCACCAGAATGTTTAATTGGTAAGCTTGCCCAAAGCCTTATTTTATGTCTCTCCATCCTGCAGCAGTGCAAATTATAATCCAGGAGCAATAACACACTAGGAAATACCAACTTCTGCAGTCCATTGGGCCTCCTTACAGGCAAAGGCCAAATTCAGGTCGCCTGTGGCGCAACACTAGAACACAGGAGTGTTGCTGTAACATAACTCTGCCTCTTCTTACTGTTGCTCTCCTATTGTCTATCTCCTCAGTGCCCTAAAAAAATGCCAGCTCTGCATACACACGCTTATTTCCCCACACGAATAGCCCTATTAATTAGGAGTGCATGTGAATACCACAACAGCTGCCAGCACAGCAGTTTCCCCCTTGCTTCTTGGGCATGCAGCTGCCTCGTGGACAGCTTGTCCAAGATGTACAACCCAACTGGGAGTGTTTGGGCATGTGGGATCTGTAACCTCCCCAAACCATGAGCTAGCTGTCCCTGAGACACAACCACCCAGCAGCTGTGGGACCCACCAAACAGGCAGTGTGGGAATAGCCACTATGCTCTCAGTACGGCTGCTTAAACTTCCTTACTGAGCTTGAAAGAGGCCGCAGGCAAATCTGAGCTGCTGCAACTAAGTAAAAAAAAAAAAAAGTCAAAACTCAGATTGACGGCTTCAGGAGGTTGTCACCATGAGGGTGAAGGATACAGCCAGGAGCATTCAGAGGTGTGTAAGGAGAAAGATAGGGGACTAACCATGGGTACAACTCAAAAGTCCCTCATGGGCAGAGGCACCATTGTGGTCCATGTACAGCTTCTATGGGCTGTGAAGCCCTGAGCAAAACCCCTTGCACTGAACATCTGTAACCTGGAAAGACCTATGGCAGGCAAAACGAGAGATAAACACCTGCTAACACTGCCTCTCCCAATCTCTCTGTCACTCAGGACACCAGCACAGGGTGCCCAGATCTCACACTATCTACTAAATGTTCACAACTGCAATAGCCAGGAGGTTAGTATAGGGTAATAAGGATATATAGTTATTTTCAAAGCATTAATTGTGATGATAATACATAAAAATAGTTCCACAGAAGATATTTGTCTTCACTGAGGATTAATACAACAGATTGTTTCTCGTTTTGGTGATTAATTATTACCATAAACTGTACAGACATTTCTGCTTAAACACAAATGAGGACTTCAATACAGAAATTAAAACCTGAGTTTTAATAAATACATGCTATTTAGAGGGTTTGACTTCTATATGGAACTTTTTAAAGAGATGTAGCTGATGAATCAGAATACGGTTATTAATTTTAAACACTGCAATATAATGTCTGGAATCCAATGAAAGAAAATAAGTTGAAGACTCTTTTTTGTTTGTTTGAGCACTACTTTCCCCTGCTAATTTCTCAAGGTAAGGAAAAAAAACCCAAAAAAGCTACGTTCAATTATGTCTTTCTAAAATAACAGTCAAATATTCATGTTCTGCAGAGATTTTCAAGAGATTCTGAATCATTCTCAAGTAAAACTGACCTACTGGTTACAATCAAATATAAATCCAATGGCTAATATAAACTGTTTGCAAGCCGAATATCCTACTATAATTAGTCAAACTGATATTCAAGATAATCAATATGCATGGTAAACACAAGAATACTTGAAAAAGACCTTCTTTCAAAGTAACTGGTCTTTTTTTTTTTTTTTAATACTAAATATGGCTGTTCTTTTTCAAGAGTCTACATGTAATTCTGTGTAGGTAGAGTGATTTGCATTTTCTACCCCAAACCAAAGAATATACCATATCAGCCAGTTTCTTAATCAGAAACTATTTTTATCATTTCAGTACTCTCTACTTGAAATGTCAGTAAAAATCTTGCACATAAAATCCAGAACAAGCTTAAATATACACAGATTTGGAATACAGCCATAACACAAGGTTTTGTACAGCAGCTCTCTCCTTGAGTCTCTCCTTGAGATGGCAGCTAAGGAATGGATTAATTCAACAATGGCTTTCCACCTTCCAGATAACACCAATATTGTGAAACAGTCATTCTAATTTTTATTCGATTTATCTTGTCAGAAAAGTTACTGATAAGCTGTATTCACCTTTATCTTCAACATTCCATTTCTCAAAGGAGACTTCTCATTCATACAAAATTTAGCTTCGATTTCAAACACACAAAAATCCCAATTCTTTAAGCATATGAAAAAGCAGATTTTTTTTAATCCTTAAGAGAGACAGAGGATGTCAGTAAACCAGCAGCAGTTCTACTGCAATAAACAGACTTTTATTTTGTCAGTCCTTCACCTTTCAGCTTTGTGGACAAACACTAACACTTGTTACAAATTGGTTCAATTTGCTGCATACATGTCTGAGCAAGCACTTTATGCCAGTATTGAAGTGGATAACTTTAAACCTCAGGCTCAGAGCCAAAACTGTATGGCTTTAAGTACCTAAATTTAGACACTTGTCCTAGAAAATTGCCCCCCTCCCCACTTTAATCCATCCAGTGAGAACCAAAAGGCAAACAATCCTGATGTGCTGGTTAATCAAGGGAAACAGCAATACAGTCTTCACTAAAGTCACACAATGTATAAACACAAGAGAGAAGTTCTTTTCATCTATATTAGGAATTCATTGCCTCACTGATGGCACACTGTAACCCTGCAGAACAAGTCAGCCTCTCCTGCACTGTAATCAGAAAAGATGGAGGGTATGTCCCCTTCAAATCCCAGAGGAGACAAGCAAGCACAGAAGTCATGCTGCTGACACCTCAGGTGGGAAGGAGACTCACAAAGTGTATCTGAGATGCCTTCAGTCATCTCTCCTGCAATCATCATATTACATATCTACACCTCTCTTCTATACCCTGCTATACCCTGTAACATTTTGCACAAAGGGTAAGCAAGGTTTCAGGTGAGCAAGGAGAGTCTTCCTCCTCCCTCCCTCATCTACCATTCCTTCAGTGACTTGATCTCACTGGGGCACCAAGCTGTAGCTGCAGGAAAGGGCAGAGCAAGATGAAGCAAGGGCAGTGATGTGAGCTCTGTCATCTCCTGGTACCCTTTGGCATGTGGAGGCCCCGGACATTCTGCACACCCACACCTGTCCCATTCCTCCCCAGGGCATCAATCTTCTCCTCACTGCACGCACACAAAGAGCAAGTTTTTGCTTCTTCAGAATGAAAAATACTCCTGTTCCTGCATTTGCAGAACAATGCATGAGGTCACGAGTCCAGAATCAGTATTAAAAATTAGATAAGAAAAAAAAAAACAACAAACCCAAAACATTTAATTTAGGGGAAAAAATATTTTTTCTTGAATACTCATTGAGTTTTGATTATTAAAACTCTGCTATATCAGTGTACTGAACTGTCATTTCCAGCCCTTCAGGTAACCTCTAATTTTAACCAGCAATAAAACATTGAGCAAGTTAATACGTAAAATCATGTCATATATAGTCAACTGTTTTTTGACATGATAATAATTCAAAACTTAGACTCTATGGAAAAAGCCAGAAGTGCTACAGACTAGAAGGGGAATTAACAAAGCTATAGAACTTCCAATAAGCTTTCTTTCTTGAAATAAAACACATATTTAAGAAGAAGAAATGACTTGAACTTGATCACATTTGAACACCTTCCAATTGTTTTGCAGCTATATGCTGAGGGCTATGATTCTACATCACCTACATCCACAGAAGTTAAAAACTATCACAGAATTAGATTTACCCCTGGTAGGACTGTTTCCCCCCATCTTTGTTTTATATATGTGCTAAACTTTCATCTCAGTTGTACTTGCATTGTATTGCTTACACACAAACTCCAGTGGCTAACTGTTAAAAAAATGAATAATAATAAAAATCATTAGTAGTCCTAGGGAGTCGGTATAAAACAGGAAATTTCAACAACTAAAAAACCCCAGACTTACATCAGATGCCTTGAAACACAAGACAAAGATGCAACGATTTACAAAGAATGCTCAACAGAGGGTTTTACTCCCTAATTAAACCTTTTGAATTAAATATACAGTGAATGTCATTTGTCAACATGGCTTGCCCCAGTGAAATAAATTTACCCAGAGGCACAGGCCAATGGAACTACACGTGAGCATGGTTTGCAGCAAGCTATGGGGATTCTCCCCATTCCACAGGCTGGCTTCAGCCCTCAGTAAGCTTTGATGCGTAAGAGAGAAAAGACATTTACCAAACTGAGTCTGCCTGACCTTAGGTAATCCCATGGTGGAGTCTGGCATACGCTGGCTAGAAATAGTTTCCACTGACCTGATTTCACTGAGCAGAGCTGGAGCCAAAAGGCTCATTGCAGACAAGACTCTGAAACAGCAAATATTTGTTTCAGTTTTCTCTATTTAGCCATGAGGAGAAGTTCACTAGTCACACTCTGCTACAACCCTGAACATGCTGCTGAGGGGAACACCGAGCCAGAGATGCCACAACAGCCTCACTGAAAACAGAAGTATAGGCCTGCTGCCAACAGCAAAATGAGGAAGTGCTGAAGCACACAGAGGAAAAATACTTCAACTGAACACACTCATGTCTCCAAAGAGGTTTCTAATTTGCTCCAGGTAGTTCTTTTTGGTGGACGCTCCCAAGGAGTGTCTCTTATGCCTTCATGAGAGAAGCATTTCACTTAAAAGTCTTTAATTCTAGAGAAGTGTCATGGGATGCACTAGGCTTGTGGAGCTCTCTAGTAGTGGCTGCTTGGATTTTGTCTAATTCCCACATTGTGGCTCTTGCAAGTGATCTTAGCAGAGTTTCAAGTGGACAACTGCTCAGCAGCAGCAGCCAAGCTCCGGCGGGCACAGAACCCAGAGGGCCCTGCCCTGACTCACCCTGCACGGGTGCTGCTGTGCTGCCTCTGGGGACTTGCTGAGGGACAAAGTTACCCAGAGCTGCTGGAACATAGACTGAAGGCAACATAATGTACTTCATACGTTTAAATGATGAGAAAATAAAAATAACCAACTGAGCTCGCAGGACCAGTCAATATTTCTGCATTGTGTTTTAACATGGTAACAGAGGCCATGGATGTTTGTTCCCATCAACAAATGTATTTCCTTTTTAAGAACCGGCTTTGTTCCTTAGTTCCTTTCTCTTGTGGTTGATATTAAGTCACTGAGAGGGGAAAACCATCAACAAACAACTAACCACTCAACAAAAATTCACTGCCTGAAGTGACACTTGTTACTAAAGTATCTGCTTATATGGCTTTTCAAGAGGGCTCTTCTAATGAACATCCTTTTCTAAGCAGTTTGCTGAGAATGCTGCTGCTGTTGTGCATCTGGGGTTTAGCAAACACATAAAGATGTCACATCTTCTGGAGAGTGATGTCCTCCAAAACACTCGTGTAATAGGTACAGATTTAACATCTGCAGGGAGGAGAAGTCTCTGAAGTATCCCTGTTAATACAGCTCTGGTCTCTCCAAGACCAACAGAAGATTAGAAAGCAATGTCACTGTGTATAGCAATTTTCACAGGCTGAGTTTTCTCTAAGAAATGGTGCCAAGAAACTCACACATGCATGATCATTCCCTAACATTCACCAAATGAGCTGCAGTAGTAGAAAATTTTGCTCAGACCCTGCAATAATTCAAAGAGGAAATCAGAGAGATCTATGATGTTAATCAAGCAAAAGATAAAAGCAGACACAACTTCATACAGATGCTGAGCTCCTCTGAATTCTGTCCAAATGATCATAAGGTATTTGTTCACGTAGCATGCTAGAATGAAACCATATCTGTTATTAGGTTCCAAAAATCCCACTCAAGATCCCTTTATGTATTTTAAATGTATTTCTCCCTAAAGCCATGTCATTACTATACTGGGTCTAAGGCTGTGATACAAAGAAAAAAACCACAAATTTTATGTTAGTATTAGCATTTTTATAAAGTTGTAGAGAAACCAGGCAACTTACCAGCATAATCCTCTTAGCAAAAAGAAGAAATAAGAGAGAGAAAAAGAGAGAAAGGGTTAGGATTTAGTTTTCCTAGGTACAATTTACAAATGCCGTGGCAAACCAAGCAAAATTAAATATGCATGTTTCTCTCAAAGACTGATTTGAATTCAGGGGGAAGCACCACATTTGGTTACTTTACAATTAGTGTTCAAAAATTAATAGTTTTCTTTGGCAAAGTAGTCAGGAGAAAATTCCTAAACTATGTCACCACACTTTTGTGAAATAATATAAATGAAAGAACTTAGATAAAATATATATTTGTTTTCTTCAAAATAATTAAAATTAAAGCATAGCAAACTGGAGCTGGTTTTCATTACAACCTGGCATATAGTTTTAAAACCTTGGTTTTCACATAATTACAATGCAATACACTAAAAACTCTTAAATCAAGAAATTGCTGCAAGCAGCTGAAGTACAGTTTTGACTGTGGGCGTTGGTGACCAAGCCTTTGCATGATTTAGAAGAATTAAATAGTCAACAACAAGCAACAAGGTTCCTTAACCTTGAAGTGATGAGTCACAGTTTGATCTTCCATTTTCCAGTTTACTTAAGACAAGACTCAAAAGTTACCCTTGTTCTCTCCATATCTACCTGCATTTTACAAGCTGTTTTCTCAAAATGGGAGGACTCCAAACAAATAGTGCAAACAGCTGTTATTAAAGATTAAAAAAAATGTATTTGCAAGCACACTTTAAAAGGGTTATGCGTGCAAGCTGTTAAGAGTACAGAGCAGCTCAAGGGAGCAAATGAGGTCTGCCAGCTTTCAGCATTGATACTGGGAAACACTCATTTAACATTTGGCTCATCACCTTAGGGAACTGACAGCGAAAGCTGATGGCACTAGAACTGGATGTGTGCCTATTCAATGTGAATTAAAACTTTTCCTTGCAATCCAATATCAACAGAGACTTAGAGGATACTGAGAACTCAAATACAAGTCAGTTGAGGACAGGCTTTTTGTTCTCTCTTAAAGATTGCCTTAAAGATATCCCCAAATACATTTACCCAAAAGGGTGGGAGACTTCTGGGAGATGGGCATTGCTTCATGGGTGTGTCAGTTGTTTCTCAAGTCCTGAAGAACTTGAAGGCCATCCTCTGAACAAGAACCTGTTTGAATTCTTCCCTATTACCACATGCAATGGATGTGAAACCAGCAAACATGGGAGAACAAGCAAGAGGAGGCTCAGTTGATGCTCATACATGGTAAAACTGGTCAGGGAGTACATTTTGTATCTCTGGGTCACCACACCTGTTTAGGTATGTTCACAAAGCATATGTGGGCACATATTATTTACAGATGAAGAAAAGAAGTTCTAAGTTAGATTTGTGAGGCTGACCAGGGCTTCAGCACTTTGCATTGCACATCTATAAAAATCACTACAGTATTTTTATTTATTCTTTGTTTCTAAAATATACCATGAAGATGTAGTTCATTTCCATACTACATTTCCCATTTGTTTGCCACATGGGAGTTTTATGTTTGACTGAAGTTTAGTAATTTGTTTATATCGAAGCACCAAGACAAAACCAAATAACGGAGTAAGTTTAGGTATTATTCTTTCAGTATCATTATTATTGTCAAGCTCATCATTAGGTAAGAGCGTCTCCTTTTTCATCAAGAGAGCAGAAAAGGCTACCTACTCTATGATATGAACAGCCACCATTCCCCTTCTGACATGCCCAGTCTCAGACAGCTCTTTTTTAAACATCTTCAGAGAGAGACACCTATTAGTCCTCACAATGCACTTCTGAACATACTATTCAGAAAAGCATGCTCTTGCACATCTCTCTCTTTCTCTCTCTCTCCTTCATAAACACACAGAGAGCTATAGCATTCCAATCCCATTTATAGGCTTCTTGGTATGTCCATGCTCTTTCAGGTCCTGTTTTTGTATATTAAAAGAAAAGCAGAACAAAATGCTACAACTAAATTTCTCTAAATGTATGAGATCTCATTTCTGCCCCCTCCTCTAATAGAAAACCTCAGAAGTCTTAGAAGAACTTTCCTTCCACTTCCTGAAATGCTTAAACTCACACAGAGACACATGTGGACAGCAAAAACCTTTTGTTTCTTACCCTATGCCTATAAGAGGAAAGAAGCTTGGACGGGGCATCTACAAGTTACCATGGCAGTTTAGAGAGAGTTTCATAGTATGTTACTAATTATTCTGTATTCAGACATTCAATTAAACAAGTGGAATACAGACTGGCACATTGTTTTTAAATCATGCAAAAGCACGTCTTCCTCTTGTAAACAAAATACAGTTAAGCTGTCAGTGTTATTGTAAAGCATCCTCTACTGCCTCAGTGAAATCACACAGAGACAGCAGTACGTATGAAAAAAAGTGTTTCACAGAAATGCATGGCATATAAAAAGTAGTGCTACTTATACAGCAGCCACAACCTGCCCCTGTGAGAGAACTTGTAAGACTGGCACCCACTGCAAAAGTTGGTCTCATGTCTCTCTGCCTGGGTTACCCATCCACCTCCCAGTTCCCCCAGCCACTCAGCCCCTGCCCATGTCCTCTCCTCCTCCACACTGGAGTGCTTGGTTTGGGAAACACCTCCCTGGTTGGGGCACCAAGGTAAATTAAAAGAGGGAAAGGATGGCTCATAGCTGATAGCTCTGCCTAGTAATGTGGTAGGAGAGCAGCCCATCCCACCAGAGCATCACTCATGCTGCTCACCAGGGCTATGAGTGTTCCACCAGCACACGGAGCAGCTGCAAAGACTCAAAGACTTTTCTTCCCAGGCTGCTCAAAGAAGTAATGCAACTAATCAAGATCTACCTTCCTAACTAGACAGTGCCTAGCAAGAAAAGAGCAGAAACGATGAGTCAATGCAAAAAACAAATAAATAAATAAATAAATCACACAGCTTTTATTCCTCCCTTGAAAGCAACAACAAAAAGAGTCTTACAAAAAGCTTACAGGAAACAAAATCGCAGCGCTCCCCAGATAACATAAAAATTATTCTTAAAATATACTAATATTAACTGACACATGACCCAGATTGCAGACTCACTTACCCAGAAAAATCTGTAGTGAGAATACCATAATGAAATATGTATATTCGGCTTATGTGGCACAACGTGAGGTATCCCATAGCTACGACAAAGGAGTACCTAAAAACACAATATACAGAACACATAGTTACCAACACAAGTACCAACAAGAAGTAGAGTCACTCAGATGGGGTTTGGGCTTGTTTAGAAGTGGAGTTTGTTTTTTGCAAATTAGGTTGTTAACAGGTGGGAATCTATGTTACAGGAAATAACAGAAATGCTGAGGACTGATGGTTTTCCAGCTGAAGCGTTATAGAGGTGTCTCCTCACACTAAAGGTGAGAAAAAAAGACAAAAAGAAATAAGATGACTTCAAGTGGGGTGTTTTTATTTCAGACCCCACTTATAATTTTGAAATTTCTGTCTTCCTCAAGTATATCAGACCAGATGATACTGTATATGTATCAAAGTTATCCACTGCCTTTTTTATCTGTATATATTTTTTTATTTACGTGTACAACTCTTTCTCAGATCTACCAAAACCAAAAACATTTCAGGTTTAAGATAGGTTCCTCTCCCTTCCTCAGGTTCCTCTCTCGTCTAATTCTGTAAAAAGGCAGATAATGACACGCAGCCTGATCTATTCAGCCCTAAATACCAATAGATACCCCTTTCCAGAAGAAGCAATCATTAAGTGGAGTTTAACAGATTTACTGCTTTAAAAGATAATAGTAAAATTACACTAAGCAGGACAGTAGCATGACGATCTTACAAGCTGAACAGTCTGAGGACTGGAGGCATTGCAGTATCTAGCTGGGGCAGATGCAGCCTTTCCTACAACCAACTTCTCTCCATATTTACCTGAGCAAGAAAGATGATACTGAGGAGGAAAGAAGCAGATGAGTATTTGGAAACGCAACTAGTAAATTAAGCAAACTAGACAGTGCAACAGAGAGCTGGGATACCAGAATAAAAGGCTTGCATCCCATAGACAGGCCAGGACCAGATCTAGTTGTGTCCCCTGCACCAGAAGGAGATGGTCGTGTGGATGAGGAGAGGCAAAGACTTGGAGAGAAACAAGAGTGCACATCCCACACACCAGCAGAGCTGTCATGGGAGGCCAAGCAGGCTGGCAGCACACACTGACAAGTGGGATTCCTTTAGACCCAGGGGAGAATTGATCATGGTGGAGATCCAAAAGTGAGACCAAACAAGAGAACAGTACCCAGAGGACTGCAAATGAGCCAGGCCTTTGTCAATCATGGCTGTCTTTAAAATAAATTAGGTTTTCCTCCCTGAGGACTAATAAACTGCAGTGTGAATGGCAGGGATGGATTGCAAGGCAACTTGAAGGTCATGTGGCCCACACCAAACAGCTAGATGAAAGGCAGACTCAATGGATATGATAGCTTCTTCAGGAGATTCAGAGGAAAAATTATCTTATTTTATCCCAGTCAGGCATCCAGTTGAGTCCCAGCAAGGTCCTTGGGCTCCCTCTCATCAACAGAGAATGACAAGAATCCCTACCAAGGTAAATCACTCAGCTCAGCCGTGTAACTGTGAAAGATAGGATGAAAAATCTAAAATAAGCCTTGCTGCTTAAGATTGAAAGGGGGGTGAGAAGAGAGAGATATATTCAATTGATGCTGCAGCTCAGAGGATTTCTGATGCTGGATCAGTTTGTCCATTTATAGGCTTTGAAGGCTGGCAGCCTCACCATAGATCAAACTAGCAGAAAATAACCAGGGAAAGAAGCACGTAGGTTAAACCTTGTATTTTCTTTATATCTTTTGTTCAATTCCACTTACATTTGGAGAGGGGATGAAACCAAGTCTTGGAGCCCTGCTATGAAGGATCCAGTAATCATTAACAGGCCCAGCCCTTAAACAGGCATTTTACAAGCTTATTCTGAAGCAGCTTCAACATGCCAAAATAAATAATGTGGATATACGTTGAGTCATGTTGCTCATGGAACACAGTAGTCCTAATCAGTCCTCCCAGACCTGCTATGGCTTTTCAGTATGTTTCCCAGTGACTCAAATCAGCATAAGGCTCCCTGACCACAGTGGGTGACATTATATGAACCAGCTAAATTTGTGTTGCAATGAGCAATTATTTTTCCCATTGTGACTAACTGGCTAAACATTAAGGGTGAGGGGGTTTCCTGTTGAAACTGTACCCATTTCCCTGCCACCTACACCTGCCTAGGAAGATGTAAGCAGGTGTTAGATTACCTCAGTAGACTTGGTTCCCCTGATCCACAATGAGTAACTCCTGCATTTCCCCCCAAGTGACAGACAGGGACAATGACAAGCAGACAAGTAATACCCATTCGTAGTAACTTTTCCTTATGGTCTCTGGATGGCATTTCTTTCAGAAACATTGTCCAACTACTATTTTAAAAATTGTTTATTACCTCTGGACTTCTGGGCTTTGCACTTTGTGAGGTGGTGGAAAAAAGCTCCTTGAATAATACCAGCCTTGCTGGTGCAAAATGTTGGTGACTGCTATAGAGCAGCCTGTTGCTGGGTCACATTGCCAAATGATTCTTGGCAAATAGTAAGTGATGATTCCCATTTGAGAGGGGTTGCCTCAAGAAGAGATAAAGAAGAAGGGGAGATGATTGAGCATTAGACCTTCAGACAGCCCTGGGCCTGAAGATGAGTAAATATGGTGTTTCCATTCACCAGCCCAGACTGATGTGGATGTGACCCTTCATCAACTGCTCCAAAACAGCCACATAGAGCAAAGAGAGAGAGAGATCACCTATAACATGTCCAAACCAAGCCACAGCATTATCCACATGCTGTTATGGAGGCCAACACAATAGTAAAATCAGAAGAACAAACAGCACATGGTGTGATTCTTGGGGTGGCCTACACAGGGCCAGGAGCTGGACTTGATGATCCTAATGGATCATTTCCAACCCAGCACTTTTTATGATTTTATGAGCTCATCCTTCTGGCCTGCTATAAAGTAGCAGTTTTACAAATAAAATTTCTAATGATACTGATTGATAGAAAGCAAGGAAGTCCACCAATTTTAAAAACTCCAGTGTGCTGGCCCCTACCAGAGTACGGTACCCAATTGAGAAGGCTCAGTGACTGAGCAGAGATGTTTCATGTGAAATTTCTCTTATTCAATGAAAGAAGCAGATTTTACTTCCATCTAGTTTTCTTTTTCACATAGAAGTGTAGCATGTCTTTTGGCCAGGAAGGCACTCATTTGATAAAACACTTTTAAAAGTCTCAGGTGTCTTCCTTCCTCTGAGATTTGTGTAGGGAACAGAAAGATTCCATGGTAAAAAACTTCTCACGATGATGCTGTAAGCTGCTTCAAAGCAGTGACATTTCTGGTACATTTAACTTTCCCAAGCTCTTAGCCCAGTACCAAACACAAGACATAATTTTGTAGATCACTCAGTTAAGCTGCCACAATGACCTCACTTGAACTACCTAACTCAAAACTAAGTGGAAAATACCTAAAGGCCGTACAGCAAGGAGGAGAACACTTTACAAAGGATTATCAAAAGTGCTCCTCAAGGACACAAAACCAAGGAGAATATGACTTCATTGTGTTTAGCAAGCCAGAGGTTTGGGCATAAGTTGTTAAACCCACAAAAGCTGACTTTTGAGACCGGCAGTTTCAGCGGCAAATGTGAAAACCACAAATAGAAATTACAGATGCTTCTCTAAATTGAAATTACAGATTCTTCTCTCTTCTAACAAAGCTCCTGCAAGTAACTGGGAAAGAAAGGCAGGAAAGAAGAGGAGGTCGTCCTAAAAAACCCTCATGCTTCTCTATGAAAGATGTTCTCAGAGAGGTAGCTCCAGTCTTGCAGCCATGTAAGCTCACCTGTGGATGTTGGGAATACTCGCCATATTCATAATGCCATAGTTCATCATCACCAGGACAAAAAGATGAATGGAATACCTTGAAGACAACAAAGTGAGTATTTAGATAATTTCTATGTGACCTGGAGGAGATGGAAGTTCAGAACAAGGTAATATTTTTCCATACAAATGAAATAAATGTCATGTTATGTCAGGATATCAGTAAACATGGATTATCACAATGACATCCTAATAGCCTTATTATCCAACATAGATTAATACTTCTGGACAAGAGATTATCAATGTGTTTCATTCAGAGAAAGAGCAGCCTAGCTCCAAGTGCACACTCAAACTAGACACATCTTTTCCAAAGAGGCATCTTCACAGCATCACAGAACACCTCATACAGGTATGCCTATAACTTGCAGAACAGACAGCACAAACTTCACTTACAAATATTTTCACATCTTATTTTACTTTGAGGGCTTGGGATGGATATTTTTATTAGGAATTTTTTTTTTTTTTTTTTTTTTTTTTTCTCTCTTGATAATGAAGCATGTGCCTTAAGGCTACAAAGATGTAACCAGATAAGCTGATAGGAATTTTAAAAATACTTTTACCCAAGACCTGTCTACACGGGGACTTGGTGACTAAATACTCACCACCCAAAGCAGAAGATAGCAAAGTATATTCCAAAGAGGGTGGCAAATGCATGGCGAACAGCAGAACTGGCATGACTGGGACCCAAGTAAATACGAAACCAAAATGCAGCCAAAAGTGCAAACAGTTGACAGGCTACAAAATTGATCTGCAAAAGACAAACAAAGCAAAAAATGGTTGTGACTCTTGGAGGAGGGTAGGAAGGAGTCTCTATTTTCAGAACCATTAAGAGTGAAGTGAGGAAAAGGGGGAGGGAAACTGAAAGCAATGACTTTTCTGTTTCTTAGCATTCTCACTTGTGAGCCCTAGCAGTACCTTTCTTTGCCCAATGACAGAAGGAATTAAACAAGAATGTTATCACCCAAAAACTCAGGCAAGAGGAAGACCAAGCTCCAGGTAGCCAAGACAGTGGATGGCTCTGGGCATTCTCACTCTTCCTAGGTCAGGGCTGCACTCTGTTGCTTGGCATGCCAGCCCAACCCAGACACAGAGGACATCACCCCCTCTCTGTCCTCTTGGTAGGAGGCAGAGGCCAGGAAGCAGACTTGGGACTTGGGCACCCCAGTGCCTGACTTTCACCACAACCCCCAAAACAAGGACAAAATCAACAATCCTGATGTGACTGTTTGACAAGGAATAACCAGACAGCCTTTTATTTAGCTGAAATCCCCCACTCCACAGCATCCTCCAAACAGACCTTTCAACTTCTCATTTCTTTGTTGTTCAAGTGTGCAAAAAAAAAAATCCAAACCCAACTTTGTTCTACCACCCTGCAGACAGCTAAAGAAAAATGCTTTATAACTGTTCTTTGACCACTGCATGCCTCTTCAGAGCATGGAAGTGGTCTGGATCTACTGGAAGGAGGTGGTGATGGCAGTGGGAGCAGAAGACAGGTACATGCAGAGGGCAAGCAGTCCATGTCTAGAAGCTGTTCCTGTCAGACACAAGGCAAGGAAAAGCTCCAGTGTACTCAGAGCAAAACTGACACTGAGCTGTCATCTAAAAGCCACTTTCTCTTTGACAGCATCAGCAAAAATCCCAGAAGGCAGAGGAGCAACAGAGCTCAGCAGGTCTCTCTAACAGACCAATACAGCATTAGTATACAACGTCAATGAAGTTAAATTAATTTATTCAGCTGCAGTGGAGTTTTTTGTTGTTTTTTGTTTGGTTTGGTTTTTTAAATCAAAAATTCACCCTGAGCTCTCCAGGAGCAAGTCATCCTAGACTGAGTAAAATTAAATAGGCTGCAACATTTAAGCAATCACTTGGATTAGAGGATTACGTAAAGCTATCAGTCTAGCACAGGATCATATATCTCACTTGGAAATTCTCTGATAAGATGGCTGTCCAGAGGTAGTTATATTTAACTTGTCAAAAGCATTTATACTGTGTTTAACAAGACACTGCAGCCCCAAACTGCATTTATTCTGGTGGACTATATCCAACATCGTGTTGCTCAAGTAAATGTTTTCATTAAAAGTTTGTTTGCTATGTTGCTGCAGTTCCTTTATTTTAGTGATGCAGGCAGCCATGCAAGACAATAATGCAATAATTTAGATATCTAATATTTAAGATAATATTAATTTAAGATAATATTAAAATATTAATGTTTAAGAGCCAAATTTTAGCTCTTTAGAGCAGATAAAATATCTATGTAAGAAAACATAATTTATTACGGATGGTATCATAGAACTATACCCAGAAGAAAGAAATAAGGAATGTATTGACAATAGTTTACAATTCTTATTTTCTGTGAAAGATTTAAAAAGGAAGAGAATGAAATTACACGGGTATCACAAAACCCAGATGGCTGCAGTACAAATCCCAAACTCTCATCTCATCTATTACTGTACAGTTATACACAAAACACTAAGTCCTCTCTCCCCTCCTTTCAGCTCCAGAGGTATATCTGAAAATGGCTGAAAAGATGACATTCCTGACAGGGCTGTTGTGATTCAATTCTTTCTAAGCAAGGTCCCAAGAATGATGGACGCCAAATCATCAGCAACAACTGAGAGAACCTCAGTCCCACCTCAGCCTCCTCCTGTTTGAGATCATACTTGTACATCCAGTAGAGCTCAACGTTGTAACATGCAGAGCCCCTCTGATTCAGTGTAAAGAAACTAAGAGCTGAGATGCCAATAAATCTGATGTGGCTAATCACTTGAAAGACAATACCCTCTTCTGTGCAGTGTCACTCATGGAAGCTTTACAGCAGTAGAAATCAACAAGATAAGCAAGTGTTTGCTTTTTACTTTCATCCATTTCTTGTACGTTTAGTTCAAGATGTTAAATATGCTGAGATTTAAGAGATTCACACACACAGGAAAATGAACATGCAAGATTCCATGGCAGACACTCCTATAATATCATTCACATAAATAATGCAGGTAACCACAGCAGGAGCAGAAAGCAAGCAGCAGAGGCTTCACCACAAGCTAATGTAGAGTACACGACAGCAGAGCAGCCTTGCATACATACGCTGCCACTTGTCTACACTGTCAGTTCTGCTGAGCGTGTGCTATCTGTGCTGCTTGGATTACAGACAGCATGGGCAGAGCAACAGTGCTATGCTCACATCTTTATTTTCCTGATCAAACCCAAGAAAATTTCTTTTCTGTGCAGTTTTTGTTGGAGTAAATGAATCCTTGTATCAGTAAAAAAGCAAAAGTACATGCTTACCTTACATTTCAATTAGCTTTCAATTTATAAGGATTGTTTCTGCAAAGCAGCCAAACATCACAGATCCAATGTACTCAGTAAAGAATAATCTCAGAATGCCAGCTTTCATTTACCCTTTTTATACTGAATTAATCTAGAAAGTACTTTATGGAAGAATAGCTAAAGTTACAGATTAAAAGTTACAGATACAATTCACAAATCTAGATATTAATCTTCCCTTTCAGGACTTATTGTAGAGGTATATACAAGAGACTTAGCTGAAAGCAAAAGTACAAGACAGAAAATTACCTTTATCCTGGCCCAAACCAGGACACTTATAAATGACAGTGATGGCACTGAAGAGGTGCAAACATACATAAAGATTCCTGAGTGTCATTTGAAAATGAAGGGACCTAACACAATAGCACAAAGGAAGCAAGAAAGCTGTACCCAATGCACTGCTTGGGAGACGGGCTCCCAGATACCAAAAAAAAAAAAAACCAGACTCAAATGCAGAAAGATAAGACTTTTACTTACTGGCTGCTGACACTCCTGCCTTTGCCCTCCCTTTTGAACTGCAACCACCTTAGCTCTTCATCACTTTCTAGGTTCCTTCCCCCATGGCCATGTTTTTCTGACAGACAGCACTGCCTCTAAACACAACAGGCTGCATTTATTTTTATTTGTCTCAGGGTTGTTTGTGGGTTTGGTTTTTTGTGTGTATTTACAGTGACACATACACATTACAAACAACATTATCAGTTTGAAAGGATTTATCAGCAGAAGATTTGGGAGAGGGATACCAATGAACAAGAGGGCCAGGTAAACATCACACTTGCTGGTAAAACCTGTCAGCCATGAGGTATTTGGTACCTTTTGGAAAAAAACACTGGAGAATTGTATTGGAGGAACGGTTCTTGTATCTGTCCTATAACCCTGCACTTAGAATCTGAATACACCAAGATGACCTCTGATTTCTGTGGTCTTCAGTCAGAAGATCAAACTTAACTGTGCAGAACTCACTGCATGATCTAGCACATAGTTTACTGCAATACTAACTTTTATAGGCATTAATTGCAGAATACTCCTTCAGGTCAATCCCTTCACCTGAACCAAACCAAATAGTGTGGACAAAACAGCCCGAATTTTTTCTTAACTATCACCTGTCACAACGAGAGGAGGAAGGCTGTCTGTTTCTTGGGTTTGAGGCATGTAAGACAAAAGTCAAGACACCAGTAAAACTGGGTCAACTTGCTTACAAGTGCTGAGAAAATTTGTTCTGCCTGGAAGGCTGAACTCCGTATTTAAAACTGAGCATTTTCTTTGTCACCAGTCCAGATGTGATCTGTTCTCCACAGAGTAACAGAAGGATATAATAACTTCATAGAACTACCATCTCTATTTAGTTATTTAAATCTAACATTTTAAACACATGCAGCATTCACAAGCATACACACACAAAGACTGCGAGATCGTTTGACAGAGTCTTTACTGCATTGAATTTAACAGGAATTTTTTTCTTCCCTCTACATATCTTAAGTTACCTAAGGAAACTAGATCTCTAAGATTTTAAGGAATGTTGTACTGCATCATGAGTGCAGTAACAGTCTCACTTGCCACCCTTTTTCCTTTCCCAGAGAAGAAAGGGTTCATATTCCTTTTTGGCTATTTCCATTGTTGCTAAAAACATTTTGTAACCTGTAAATTGAGGGCTTTTGGACATTGAGGAATGGTGACCACGCAAAAATAATATGGAAATAGAGAAGCAATTACATGAGAATTAACCCTTTTCATTCTGACCCACCATTATACACCATTTAACCCATGTTTTTAGCTAGACATGTCTATTCAGTGTTGCCATCAATTTCTTTCTCCATAAATTTTCAGCTTTGCTATCAGAAGAGAAACACCCTTGCTTTTTATAGTGAATTTCTTCCATGATCTAGAGAGTAAGATATAATAAAATTAGGAATCACAGCACATTGTATGTTGCCAAAACAAGATACTATCTTCCTTTCATTTTCCATGATTAAACAGTGGAAGACTAAAAGGCAGTCTCATTGAAGTATCCTGCACTGACATCTGGAAGACTTGAATCTGAGTCACAGCCAGCAAGGGACAGCCTTGCAACGCAGAAACAAGATATCTGCTCTTTTAGAGAGAGAAAGAAAATCCGGAACAGCTCCAGCACAACTGTGTTGATAGTTACTGTTGTCTGGTTAAGAAATTATTTAATACCTAGCAGTCTCAACTTTAAAAGGCCAAATGGATCCTGAAAATGTAAACACGAGGTATGAACAATGAGGGAAAAAAAAAAGACAAACACATCATTTCTTCCCTTATCCATTCAAATTCTATAGTAGCAATAATTCAATGTGATATTTAGACTGCAAAGCTCATTTTATACAAAGACACAAACCAACTGAGCAAACACCTATGATGTTGACACAAGAATAATCCAACATAATGGTTCCAAGATTCTCTTATCCTATTAACCTAAACCAAAGCCCTCTAAGTACATAAAAGGTTAGTTCTATCTGCTTCAAGGCTTTACATCTCCCATTTTTGACAAGGTGAATCCAACTTGGCAAATGTTGGACTTGTCCTGTAGGAAGGGGATGCACCAAACCCTAGGCATCTGCAGTCATCTTTTCAGTCATCAGCATCAACAGGCAGAATGTATTACATGGGAAAGTCATCTCTTCAACACCCTTACCATTCTCAGAGAAAAAACATTGAAAACAGAGAAAAAAATTTTTGCTCTGTTTTTTATTGGATCCCATTAACCATCTGCAAGAGGGCACTTTCAAGGGTAAGAGCCAGTTGGCAAGTCACAAAATAGAAGTTCCAAATACCTGGCATTAAATATATATGTCTCAAAATCTCAAAATTTGGAGAACAAGAGCCCACTGCCAATAGCATTGAGTGGGAACAATTATCACCTTTTGTTCTGGGACAAGCCAGCTCCATGTTGGAGGTTAAAGAACAAAGAGGTAGCAATTTGTCAAATTATTCTAACAGGAAAGTCACAGAGCCATAGCTCATTTCCAAAAGGAGACAGATTAATTTGATGTTTGATGCACTGGAAAAATATTCCAGTCTTATGAGGAGAAAGTGGAAGGTGATTTTTCTAGCTAGAAGTTCTTACGATGGGAAACAGAAAACGGACGAGCAGGCAAAATCTGCCTTTATACCTTTCCACTAAATCATCACAAATAGTCTTGAGCACAGAGTCTGTTATTTTAGTGTTACTAGCTTTTTCCTTATAGTTAACTATCAGGAAGAAATGTCCTGTACTCTGTTTTGACCACAAAAATACTTTGGTTTTCCTCTACTACTTTTTTTCCTCCCTTGTACTAGCAGAAAAACTGATCTCACTCTCAAAAAATCTAGGCAGATGTAACAAATTGACCACACAGTTCTCTCCCAAGTCCAAATGGCAATTAATAAATCCATTATCCAAACTGCACAGCCCTCTGTAAGCAAAACTCCTATTAATGCTATGATTCATTCACTTTGGAAATCACTATGAGAACTCACTCTGCTAACTTCTTATTTATTTGATGACAAGGTGCTGATGTGTTCCCTGTAACACACAACTTCTGGACAAAAAGCAGGCATGTTACACACACTTAAATGTTCACAGACAGAAGTACAAGATAGTTATAGTGCTTCCAGAATATTCCTAGCTACCATCCAGGTCCATGCCTGCATCAACAGGCAGCAGATAATGCAAACTGTCCTCAGATTATAGATATTGCAGAAAATACATTTACTTTTATGCCAGGCCTTGTACTCATCAGCCAAGAGAATAAGGCTTTAAATCTACATTTCATCTGCTGAACAAAAGAATGTGTAGGAACAGAGGCCTCCCACAGTGTCTCAATATAAAAATAAAGTTGTAGTCCACAGTCAGGTTGCTCTCTATTTGCTGCTATCCACTAATTAGCTACTGAGCACTAGTTTAGGAGGCTAATACGAGCTTTTTATCTGGTAAATTATAATTTCTCCTCTATTTGCTGACTTACCACAGATGACCAAACATCTGTCTTCCATATCTGGAAAAGCATAACAAACTATATTAATAAAAACTACAGACAGCAACAGCAGCTCCTGCTGAAGGCAAACCACTGCCTCTGGAGTTCAACAGAGTTTGGACAATGTTTTGGAAAGGGAATGCCATAACAAAAGATTCCACTGTGCCAGAGATCTGGCCAAGCTTCAAGAAGGGCGTTTTTCTTGCAAAGGATAAAGCAAGAACTACAAAAGTGTAGTTTATTTTCTCTGTTATGTAGTGTTATTTTCTCTGTTTAAAAGATTATTTTGCACATGTAAACAAAGATATGCACATGTTTAAGTGGATAACTTAAGTTTAACTTTGCTGGAGACATTTCTACTTCAATGTTGAAACACAGACCTGCTGTTATGATAGCATTTCATAATGTCCAAATGTGATATTTAAAATGGGTGTGTTAAGAATGAGAGATGGAATATTCTTTAATCAGATCAGCTCAAAGACATCTGATACTTAACTGAAAATTTCCAAAATATTTTGATCTTCCAGACTATTTTTATGAACTCTAAGGAAAAATATTATCTACAGAGATCACTTAAATCTACACAGGGAGGTGACAAGCACCCCCAAAAAGCCAGTGTCACAGAAATCATGTCAAGCTTCCCACCGCTAGAATTTTGACTCAGGCTTCCACAAAGGAGAATATTCCTGGAATATAATCTGTGCAGCTCCCCTTACTGCTCACAGTGGCATTGCTTTGCACAGAGCTTGGAGCACTGAGAGTCAGCACAAACATTCGTGAAGAAATCAGACTCGACTGCCACTTGCAAGATCCTTTATTTTGTGTCCACAGCCAGGCATTGGGAATAATACAGACAGCATAGATGACAGAAGACAAATTCCTTTGCATCAGGGAAGTACTGATCTGACTACTGAAAAGTCACATCTCCAATGTTATACTGAAACAACTTGTTCCTCTGAGCTTGTGTTGTACAAGTCACGTGGAAGGTTTTGAGGGGGCAGAAGGAAAAGTTTGAAAACAGACTTTCTCTCACAGGAAAGAGAGAGAGAAAGAAGCATATAGGCATGACTACTTTAAGAATACTGTCCTCATGAGAAGCAGCACTATGTTCTCATAGTCCTGGATTTTTGTTGCTGTTGCATGTGAAATATAGAGTTGGTAAACTAGAAAATGACAAATTGATAGTATTTTGTCCTGTTGTGGTGTTTTCTTGGGTAATTTTTGCTGTTTCCTTACTTACAGGGTCAAATATCTTTCCATGGTTTAGATTATAAACTTGAAGCAGATGTTCTTTCTGGATTACCTCTATAAAGCCACTAGTAGAATAATCACTAGCAGAACACAAAAATACAGCTATAGAACACATAAAATCTTAAGTCATCAGAAATTAAAAAAGAAAAACATTTACATCAAAAGTAAGCTTGAGAATTCAAATCTACATCATAATGCTAAGTCACACACCCATACATTTACCTTTGGTGGCTGATAAATTTAACCTGTGGACCTGATCCAAATACAGATGTAGTTTGCTGTCAACAAGCTCTTACATGGACCCATACTGCCTCTGTGTTGAACAGATGTTTAAGGAGTGATCATTTATGTACAGCAATGTTCTGCTGCTACCTGTAACTCAGTCATCACTGTTTTCCTAGAGAGTAATGTAAAAATATAGCATGATGAAATTCCCTTGTACCTGAGATAGCCAATGCTAATTCCTACCTGTAACAGAAGTAGCAGTAAAATCAAACAAGCTGGAGACTTCAGTCATCCAAGTGGTGTATTTTTGAGGCAGAATGCCTTTAGGTTGTTAGGAGAGCTGTCTCATTTCTTCAGACTACTCAGCACCGAGGTAGCATACCAATTACCTCTAACTCAAAAAGAGTACTTTAAAAAGAATAATTTGACATACCTCTCTGTGGGTAGAATATCACATGGTATAAGATGGTAGAAATGTCTAAAAGCAGAATTACAGCCAGCAGGTCAGTGTAGAGGATATTTTTATGAGAAAATGAAAAAGAGCATATTTTTTCCATCAGTTATGTAACTGGGAATTTTGACAAAACCAAAACAACCACAACCCTGCTTTTCCAAAGGCTTCCACAGGAAGTATGAAGTCATTGGGATATTGTACTTGTCTCAGGAAAGATTGCACCTTGTACCATCTACTTTCTTTATTTATAGATGCAGAGGGAACAGATTGATCTGTCACCACTGTTTCATCACTCCAGCTCTTCTCACAGGGTCCACTCAGACAACCTGATTAAAGTACATATAAGCTAGGGGATAGATGCTGAAGTGAAAATGAACAGAAACAACAACTCTGGAGAGTAAAATACAACAAAGCAGAGACTCGAGTACCTGTACATCCTCCTCTGGAAGTCCCTTGAGCTCTAGGAACCTCCCTTTGCAGAGATACCACAGCACTGCTTCCCTCCTTTCTTTGACACATCGGAAACTAACTTAGTTCCTTAGTTAGACAGCTAACTTAGATTCTTAGGTTTCAAAATCATTAGTGAAATATTTTTAATCAAACATTATCCTTGGATAAATAGACATTGTTCCCAACTGGTCTTTTCAGACCTGATGAGTGCTCCCAAACAATTATTGTCATTCAGACTCTCGTAAGCACTGACTGACCCCTTCTCTCCAACACCATCACCTGAAACACCACAGACAGTGGGGCAGCAGCAAAAAGGAAGCAGGACAAAGATAGGCTTCATCAGGCATGATCCAGCTCAGGTTCACCAGCCTCAAGCACCAACTACTATGAAGATTTCAGTTTGGTTTCTAATTTTGTATTCTTCAGTAAATAATTTCAAAGCAGCTCTACTAGAGTAGCATCAACACAGGTTTGCAATCCACCCCATCCCCAGATTTAAAGGTTTAGTTTTAAAACACTTAGAACACAGCAAAGCAAGTTAAGTGCCTTTTTACTTTATCTATGTAAAAGACAGAAGTACAAAGTTGATTTATTCAAAAAGCAAAGAAGGAAGACAATACCCAGCCAGTCTGCTGTCACATCCTTCTGTGGCTCCAATGTAGATGATATTCCCCAAAGATCAATGCAAGTATCAATGCAGGAAATGGCAGAATCCTTATATCAATGTTTCTGAAGTCCCAAATCAGAGAAATGCTTAACATTCAGGCCAGATTAAAGCCTTCTGTCTGTATACATTCACCAATTTAAAAATAAAATAGTAGGCTTAAAGGCAATCCTTCAGTAGAATGGGAACTGGCACATCTAAAATAACCATTATTGCTGTTGCAATGTCAGTGCAATTCTATTTTCAGTTCCTTTTCAGTAAAAAGTATGTCAGTGGTCTTTAAAAACATACACCAAGATGAATGGAGCACTTATGGTCATGTTATCCCAGTGATGTTCCAGTAAATGCACACAACAGGAAGAAACAAACATCAATAAGGGGAAAAAAAAGTGCCAACCTCACAAGTCATTACAAAGCAAAAGAAATTTGGGCTTTTTTTCCCTACTGTAGAAACTGTCAGGACTGTGTTAAATTTAGATGTAATAACCTTGGAATTAAGTAGCTTGATCAAAGACTAAATCTTTCAGACATTGCAATGGTATTATGTAAGAATTTACAAGGCACTTAAATATTGAAAATCTGGAACATCCTGTATTTAAATGCTCAATCACAGTAACTTAAAACAAGGGCACTGTAAAAATCAGCATATTAGGACATGCTTTAACAATTTATGCCAGGAATTTGCTAGTGAAAAAGGTGGAATTTATCTGTCCTAACACTGATGTCAATACCTGAGTTAATTCAACTAAATTTCTTTTACAGTCAATAGGGATAAAAGGCAAGTCTAAGTTGCTGTTCATCTAACCCTAAACCAGAAGTCAAAAATAAGTCGTTCTACTAGAAAAGCAACCTTGATCAGTAAGTTTAGATGTAGAAATGTACACTGCAGACGTAAAAGATGAACAGTAGCTTTACTATGTGAATTAATTTCAACAGAAGCAGACAGAAGTCATAGAATCATAGAAAGTTAGGGGTTGGAAGGGACCTCAAAAGATCATCCAGTCCAACCCCCCTGCCAGAGCAGGGTCACCTACAGGAGGTCACACAGGAACACGTCCAGGTGGGATATGAATGTCTCCAGGGAAGGAGACTCCACAGCCTCCCTGGGCAGCCTGTGCCAGTGCTCTGTCACACTCACACTGAAAAAAGTCTTCCTAATACTTATACAGAACTGCCTATGCTCCAGTTTATAACCATTGCCCCTTGTCCATATTATTAGTCACCCCTGAAAAAAGCTTTACTCCATCCTCCTGGCACTCACCCCCTACATATTTATGAACAATGATGAGGTCACCCCTGATTCTCCTCCAAGCTGAAGAGCCCCAGCTCCCTCAGCCTTTCCTCATAAGGGAGATGTTCCACTCCCTTCATCATCTTGGAGGCTCTGTTGGACTCTCTCAAGCAGTTCCCGGTCCTTTTGGAACTGAGGGGCCCAGAACTGGACACAATATTTCATATGTGGCCTTACCAGGGTACAGCCTCTCTTGACCTACTAACCACCCCCCTTCTAATGCACCCCAGGATGCCATTGGCCTTCTTGGCCACAAGGACACATTGCTGGCTCATGGTCATCCTTCCATCCACCAGCACCCCCAGGTCCCATTCCCTTATGCTGCTCTCCAAGAGCTCAATCCCCAACCTATAGAGGTACCTGGAGTTGTTCCTTTTCAGATGCAAGACTTTACACTTGTCCTTGTAGTAATGCATTACATTTCCCTTGGGGGAAATTACTAGAAACAGACTTCCACATAGACTCCATCCTATTGACTACAACTCTCTGGGCTGTTGCACTGGACTTCCATTTAAGTACCAGACTGATTTTTTTTTAAAAGGACCCACACTTTCTGGTACTCTGCTATTTGGTTTACCAGTTTAAAGCCACCATAAAATGCTATCTTATTCCAGAAGTTCCAGTATTCTGCAATAAACTAATCCCACTTCATGCACTTGAAATAGAGTTGGGAATTAAAAAACAAACTAAAACAAACAAACAAACAAACCCCGTATAACAAAGAAACAAAAAAACAATCCAAACAACAACAAAAAAACCCCCAATAAAACCCCAAAATCTGAACAAAACAAAAACCCAAAACCAACAACAACAATAAAAAACAAACAAAACCAACCCCACATAACCCCACACATAAAAAAGAGTCAATCAGGAGGCACTTCTGAGAAAAAGTTACTAGTACATTTACAACCAAACACATGTGGAAGAGTTTTAGGGTAACGACATTCTTATGTGATGGGTGTAGTCAAGCTCATCTAGTTTCCTGCTTCTGCAAGCAGGTGCTGCAAACATCAGTCTTCCTGTCCTCCCTGTCTAAGCAGTTTTGCATCTCCAAAGCACACAGTAAAAGCACTTGCAGAAGAAAGGAAGAAAAACAGTCGTGAATGACAAAGAAAAAAGGTTTCAGTCAGCTTACAAACATCACCTCAACATGGAAAGGTGAGGTTGTTCTTCTGCCCATGCTCCAAAATATGGGGGACAGATCTCAGGGTGCCACCATACCTTTTCCAACACCCCAAGGACACCAAACTTGCTGAGAGAGGTAGAGAGAATATTCACAGCTACCTATTAGCATGGAAATCCCTTGCAGGCAAAAGAAGATACACAGTGATTTGGGGGAACTGTCAGTAAAAGCCAGAGAAAATCTGCAGTGAATCTGCTCAGATCTGGATCGCCAAGAAGGAATAAGTTTTCCACCTTTCATCTGTGTCCCTGCCTAGGACTTCACCTCACTCCCATCTCCCCTGAGCCAGGTCATATAGAACTAAACTGGCTGCAAAATAACCCCTTACTCTAGATGTAGATTTCAGTTAGCTCAACCCATGCAGGTGCACAGCTAAGAGTTTTTTTCACAAGAGAAGAAAAAGGAACGTAGTGCAAAGGGAGGGAATATATGCAGAACCACCTCTTTTAGTAGTAAACTTTAGTTGGAGGCATTTATCTGACTGGGAAAATCCCATTTTCAGTTTATATTTTGGAAATTATCTTTGCAAATATAAATTAATAACTCACCCTTCTTGTTTCCATAAACAATGGAAACTTTATGCTCTGCAGTTGCTTGCAGAGCACCCCCATTTCCACCATGGCCTCTGATTCTGCTGGCAAGCAAGTTTTCTAGAAAGCTTTTTCCATCACTGTTTAGCCTATTTTCAAAGAGCTATGTATGGGGTTTTGTTCATTTTTTTTCAATTTTTCACTGCCATAACAGTGAACATGTAGAATTGCCATGTCTCCATAACTGCCAGCTTCAGATACTAACTTTCACAACTGTGAGACTTAAAAGTTGTAAAATACTTCTCTTCACTCTTATTCTACCATTTAATAGTAAAATTATTGTTCTGTGCTGTTTAATGCAGAAGATATCTATCTAACCTCCAATAATATGGGCTGCAGACCTATATTTAGTCCCTTCAGAACTGTGGGAGGAAGAGAACCCATCAATAAAACATACACAGAGACATTATCTTGTCATGGCTAGTTTTTCCTTCCTTATTTCTGCTTAGGATTTTCAGCACACTTGCTTCATGCTCATTTATTTTGGATCTTGAACACTGCAAGAAGACATGAACATACCCACAGCTGTTTAGTTATGCCTGTGTTACAAGCACCTTACATCTGCAACAAACATCTCTGGAAGCTGAACTTTGGAGCATGTCTAATTTTAGGCACTCAGCTTCAGACACTACTGAAAACAAGTAGCTTAGAGACGACAAGCACTCAGGACTCAGCACAAGTCAAACATCTGAACCATCACTGAACTATCTGGAAAATCATTAATGCCCTTCCAAAAAGTCATGCCCTGAATTAATTCCAGAGGTTATCCCTCAAAGAAAAAAAAATAAAATAAATTCCTACTTAGCAACCAAATCAAAACAAAAACTAATAGGAAAATATAAATCAAGAATGACTGTAACTTGGTGAATAAGCATAAAGAAATGTAAAGTAAACAATACAAAAAACAAAATGAGAGACCTGGATTTTGCTATAAATTAATTTCATTTGCATCATACTATAGTTGAGGACAGAAAGATTTAATCTGCAATTTGCTTGCCTCATTTAAAGCATGCTGCCTTCTTTATATGTGCCCCACTAGAATTCTAGACTTCTATTTGCATACAGTACAGCAGAACTCTAGGGTATAGTACTGATATTGTCCAAAGATAACCACCATATCAGGAGGAAAAACTGATCCCACGTTTGTATTACTTAGACACAGTATTATATTTTTCTCCAGGCATACTTTTGAGCCAGAAATAGCAGAAACTTAACTTGCTTTCCTTTACAAAGAACAGCAATCGTTAGACAACAGGAGTAAGTCTTACTTTTTTCCTCTTTAACAGTTGGCAAAGAAGGAAAAGCATTCTCTTACAACTTAGAATTAAGGAGTGATGCTCCTACTATGCAGAACAGGCAACTTATTGTCCAAGAAATAAAGTACAGCAACAAAATTGCAGAAACTTCATGTGAGCTCTTTTCAAAATACCTATAAACTTGAACATGGGCAGGGAAAAGAAATTCAACAGTCTTTAAGTTGCATAAATAATTACAACTTCCCTTTCAAACAAACCCTTTATACATAAAGCCTAAGAAAACATGCTTTAAGAGAACTAGAATATTGCATGATCTGAGCAGCTGGCTTGCAAGATTTATTTCCATCTCTCTATTGCAAGGTTTTATACCACTAACATCTGGCTGTCTCCTAAATATGTTAAGAAAGTATTTCAGGTTTGATTTTTAGCAAGTTTAAGATATCTCAAAATGCAGATGGACTTTTTCACACTCTTCCTGTAGCTTTCTTGATGCTGGAAGGCACGCCAGCAATGAGCAGCACATACTTTATACAGGACCAGGAAGAGGAGACTTGGAAGGGGATGACCAGGGACCCGGGTGCCCACTGACTGCTCCAGGTCTCCCCAGAGCACAGTTGTTCCACCTGCCAGCAAATAAATTATACCACCATCTCTTAGGCAGAATAGTCCAAGCAATAGCAAAGACCCTGTCCTAGACACCATATTTAGCCTGACATTTAGGGTCTTCTAAACTCACCTGGTACTTTGTCCTTACTAGTGACTAAGTTCAAAATATGAAGCATCAGAGAAAAAGGATAAAGTGTCATCATATACAGAGTCAATATCCTCCTAAAAAAACTCTGACCCAACCCTATCCAGGCCAAAAAACTCAGGAAGCCTGACTGAGACAGTTAGGCAATTGAGGTAATGGTGCACCTAAAATGTATGATTGATAAAGTTAAATAGCAGACAACTGATCAGGATGTCAGAACCCTATCAAAGGATGAAGACAGACTATAACAGATACTTGCTGGTGTAATTTCTTCAAAGAGAATATGCAGATGACAAAACCACCATATATAATATTAAAGATAGGAATCGTGAGCTGAACAAAGTGCAAATGTTCAGTATATGGACAAAAAACCACCAACTCAACAGTTAAAAATCAGAAGAGGCAAGTAAGAGGATAACCAAGATGGAAATACATTGCAAGACATATAAGGTGCCAGTTACTTTTTAACCAAAATGATATGAAGCTGTAGCATTGTCTCCTTGAAAGTGGGATGCTAGAAAAGTGACCTGTCTCAGGCACTGGCTCATCTTCCCTGCAGAAATTTCTGCTGCATCACCATTTAAAGAAACTCAAGAAATAAACCCAGTGTGCAGTCAAGCCCTGGAAAGGGATGAAGGGGATGAAGACCCATTCACCCCTAGCAGAAGCAGCCATGCTTGGGACTGCCAGAAGAAACTTAGGGTGCCAAAAGTAACACCAGAGACAGAGCTGCCAAAACAACAATGCCTCCAGAGGGGACAAGCCCTTAAATGATCCATCAAAAGACTACATACCTCCCAAAGCTTTTTCTTTTAAAGTATTAAAAATCTTACTTTGGATACTCTTGTTTTTTTGTATAAATATCCAAGCCTGCCAGCGCTAGACAAGTTTTTGGCCTCAGCAGCCTCTATTGAAATGGGTTTTACAGTCCAGTTCTGTATTTCATGACAAAATAATTTCATTTTAATCACTGTTGAATCTGCAGTCTTCCAATGTTATCACATTTTTGTTTTCACATGAAGAAACACTGGTATACAGAAAGAAAGAAGTTCCAGATGTATTTAATTTATGCTGTTCATGTCTACTTTCACCACGATCCATCTTAACAGTCACATTTCTAAAGCAAACAACCCAATTTCTTCACTTTGCTTCTGAATGTATAAGAAGACCACCCTGTAATTTTCTTTTCTTCACATTTTCACTCTGGTTTCATGACAAAGAAGTCATAGTTTGATTAACATGAGCAACTAAAATGGGACAGAAACATAACTAAGTCACCCATCTCCCTCTGCCCTAGACCATTCTGCATTCTAATCCTTATTTTATTTGCTAGTTACCATCAGCAAAACTTGTCTAAAACTTTGTTTTTCCAAACTGCTGAGCCGATTTTCCTCTCTTCAATGTTACCATTGCACCAGGCAACCAAGTGCCCTAGCAGAGAAGTAGCAACAAAGGTAACACTATACCAAAGTTACACAAAATAAAACCCAAACTTTTCCTCTCTTAAGAGTCTATCACTTCAGAACGTACCACAGCAATATGCCTACACTTTCAAACAGACTTGTATATAAAAGGAAAAAAAAAAAAAAAAGAAACAAACCACCCACACAGTGAGTGCAGTGTTATTGTTGCTGTGGCAACTACAGACCACAATTTTTTGCCTCAAGAGAATTAGCATAAACAAACATACACAAAAAGGCATAAACAGATGTGGGTGCTACGAGTGGCTACAACTCATTGTATATATGCAACAATGCCATAAAAAACTGGATTTAAGTCAAAGAGTAAGTCCTTTAACTCCCTAGTCACTGCCCCCAAACCATTTGTTAATTCTTGTTTTGCACCTTAAATACAGCAGGGTTGGCAACACAACCTGAAATATCCTGCAGAGTAGTAAGTATAACACAACTTGTAAGCGAACAAAGTTATTCTAAAACTCTTTCTCAAATAGATAAATCGTTGATCTATCAGATGGAATTTGGTAGAATAAATACTTATTGTAAACTGTAGGAGCCAGTGATCTAAACTTACCCAGCCTGTGTGCTCCTATGAGATAAACAAAATCAACACTTTACTACTTTTTAACACTCCCTTGCACTGATAACAGAAAAAAAACCAAACATACTTTCACCAATTTAAAATGTCATTTAAGCTAGGGATAAGAGTTAATAATTAAATCTTGTCTACTCAGCAATTCTTTAAAAAATAATAATAATTAAACAACACAAAACAAAAAGTTTAAAATAAAACAAATACGTGAGCATGCCCACAAGCATAGAAGTTATTTGAGAAATATTGGGAGCAGGGGCTCCTCAGATGTCTTGGGTTTTGCCTTGACTTTTTACTTTCCCCATTCCTGCACTATCTGCATATCAGTGCCAAACTGCACTTGAACAAGAAATCACAAATGAAGAAATTGCTCAAGTCCAATTAGAGCTTTTGTCGTAAGACCAGGGTCTGTATAAAAAGTAAATACTCATCCACTGCATGACAGCCAGATGAAGTTTCTTTCTTGGCCTGAAATAGTTAGTTTTTTACCATTCAGCATGCAATCCAAAAGAGTGATCTAAAGGCATCTTTAAATCCCTGACATCCCCAGCCTGACTCACCCACTGAACTGCAGAAGACCAAAGAACATAATTTGATGCTGAACAATAAAGTTGCTATTCAATAAGATTCACAGATTTTTGCCTGGGACTGACTAGGTGAATACTCAGGTGTGTCTGCCCTTTCCATAAGTCATACAAGTAGGCAGCCCACTTATTTTCAGACAGCACCCCACCCAATATACTGCAGAATTTATTCACATGAGGAGATGTGAATAAATTGCATTACATAGCCACCCAGGAGCACCAGGTAAATGTTTATGAGTCCTCAAACTCCATCTGGACAAAGCAACCAGAAAGAAGAAAATCAAGAATGGAGAGCTGTTCTAATTCTAAAATTTAGTATTTGCTTGTCTATGGCCAGATAGCATGGCAATATTCATGCTACAGACTGAATGACTGATTTCCTAACTAGTTTCCAGAGTAATGACTACCATTTCCTGCTAAAAGCTGGTAAAGCTGTCCAGTTAATATTTGCATTTTAAAATCACTTTTCATTTGGGTATTTTACTAAAACCTAGAGGAAAGACTGACAACAGAGTCTTAGGGAATCTGTAAATATTTCAATTTATTTTATTCAAAAATACGTTTAGAAAGGTTGTGGATTTTTTACATTATTGAGATTTCTTCTTTTTTTATATGCTAAAAATTTTGTTATCAAGAGGGATGCCCAAAACACAGTAAAAAACTATTCCTGCTCAACTCTGTTAGGTGTGCAACATACTGTAAGTATAGCCTCTCCTCCCCAAAAAAAGTACTAAAAAAAAAAAAAAAAATCAAAAATCAGCATCAGAAACTATTGCTTGTGCCTATGTTTTTGCTTTGGTGCTCACCTATGATTCTGCAAAGGCTGTTTAAAATGCCTTAAGACAAGGTAAAGAGGACAAGTGAAAACATTTCCAGTCAACAAGCTCATAGGAAGGAGACTGATCAAATCACACACCTTGCTCTGGGGATGCCACCAAGGGGTTTCCCTTTAGCAGTTCTTCTCCCTGTGAAATTCTGTCCCTTGGCAGCAGCAGGGCCGGCTGGCCCAGCTCAGCCCGGTGCAGAACAGACCAGATTCCACACTGTCAGAAGTGACCAAACAAGCCTGACCAGAGCTATTCTCTGAAGAAACCACTACATGAAGGTCAGAGATTTCCACCCAGAGATTTGCCTATCGTGAGAATTCCTGTGGTGTAGCAGAAGCAGGTGTGAAGAGCAAAACAGCTGAGAAATAAGGGCCCCACAGGCAAGTGCCTCATTGTCCAGAGCATCTCACTTCAGAGAAGCTGAACTCTGGTGCTGTGAGCTGCTTGCCCCTTAGCAGCTGAAGCACTGCAGGCTCCTGAGGAACATCATTTGGCTCCATATTCTCAGTAAGCAACCTTGTGCAGATGCTCTGGGGCTGTCTCATGTACAGTCTCTAAGTTGGGATAGTCAGGAAATCCAGTCCTAAACTGCGCTCCTGATCCAAACTGCTTGTTGACATAAACACTCCAACTATTAGTAAAGGACAGTAGAAATTCATGCATCAGGCTGCACTTTTAGGAGGAAGACTGCATTTCTGGAAGTCCTCCTTAAGTACCCTCACTAGACTATACAAGCATCCAAGAGATGAGATTTGGTACACTGAAGGTTACCTGTAACTACATAGAGGGCTATTTTCACTCTGAAGAGAAACACAGCCCACTGACATCAGATTTTCTACTTGGTTTTGGACAAGTATGGAAGGCCAGAATTACCTCTGCAGTGATGCCAAGCCCAAAGCTGCAGCCTCCCCTGCCCAGGGATTACCAGCACAGCTTGCATTTTGGCAAGTCTAAGCAGAGCTGTAACAGAAGCCAAGGAGCAGCCAGGGTATTAAATACCATGCCAGGCTGGCAAATGCACAGGAAATCCTGAGCATCAGGGGCTCCCCTGGAAGCACAGAGCCAGCTCTGTGCTTGGTGCCTAAAACCCTAGACTGGAGCCCAAGAGTCTTGGTCCCTACTTTATATAGTCTCAAAAAGCTGCAGAGCACCACTAAATCAGTGCTGGTGTGATTTATGTGCAGAGAAGGTTTCAGGAAACTTTATGTAACAGTTCAACATTTATTTTTCCAGATCTCATTTAACACAAATGGTAAGAAAAGTGCTTAAAAGGGGGGAAATTGCAAGTAACTGATTTCAGTTGTACTTTTTCTCCTTGACAAACAAAAAACTTAATAGGACAGACTTAGTTTTCAAGGCATGTGGGATGTGGAAGTATTTGCACCCATAGGGTAGAGACACTGGCCATGAGGTTCAAGACTGCCATGCCAAACTGAACGAGAATACATTGAAAAGAGCAGCATTTGATTCCAAGACAGAGGAAAATGTGTATTATTACAATTCTAAGTAATAGCTGACCTGAACAGAAAGAAAAGCTGTAGAGATGGCCTTAATCTTTAGAAAGTACCATACCACTGTTCCAGGGCTGTCTCAGGACCATACAGAAGCTTAGTCTCTGCACAAGCAGGTGCAAAAAATCAGACAGTGGATTTGCTCTAAATGCACAGAAAAGCCATGGAGCTCATGAGCACTATGAACTGCCCTGCTTACAGGTATCTGTTCACCTGGAGGCCCAAAACAGAGTCAGCAAGACTATGTCTCTGTTCTTTAAATCAAGTGTTATGTCCTTCATGGTATTAAAGTAAAAAGCTAATGATTTATCTTATGGGCACTACTTATACAAAATCTGGGTCCTCAAAAGTCAGAAAATACCAAACAAAACTGGGTTTTGGCAACCTAAATAATGTCTGTTTTAAGATGGGGGTTTCTAATTTCTTCTTTGCTTATTGTTTCTCAAATAACTAAAGGTTAAACAGCTTTTTTTTTCTCACTTCAGAGTATCAGACAGAGAGGGATTAAATGTGACAAGTACTGCTGCAATTCAAAATTAAAACATAGAACTTTCATTCGCAAAATGGCTGGCATTAGGAAATCAAAATGTAGTATAGTTCAAACCAAACAGTTGTTGCCTTTGAGTACCTTTTTCAGGTGAAAATAAGAAGCTAACCAAACTTAAAATTAACTTCCATCTTCAGTTATTCAACTTCAATCTGGAACAAATATCCTTTTTAACCTTAGAATTACATCTTTTAATGCCTCTATTGACAACCATTGAAGGAACTTCAAAGTTCCTGGACTGAGCCCAGGTAGTTTTTTATTTGGCTTTTCACTGCATGCAAAACATGCAAAGAGACTTGGGACTAGCACACCTGATGACCAGATAAGCCAGAAAGTGTATAAGTAAAATTAAAGTCAGACAGCAAAAGAGCTACAAAATGTTAAGTTTAACAAGACTACCTCTGATTTTGGAATCAGAATTCATGTTGATTTTTGTAAAAGGAAAAAATACACAGTTACTTTTTTCTTTTTTCTCCTTTTTAAACTAATTAATCAGCGCCCTTTGGGCAGAGAGCTTTTCAAACTCAAGGAACAGTGGGAAGATACTTCTAATACTTCAGTTATCCCAAGGCTCAGAGGTACATCCCACAGACCCTTTGCAGAGTTAGTGTTTAATTTAAACTGCTGCCAAAACATAAATACACAGACCAGCTCCAATGAAAGGATTAAAATTATAAACTAGGTTACAACCAACAGCCAAAGGACATATTTCCCTGAAAGTCAACAAACTTGGTAATGTCTATCTGACATTGGTCTGTGTTAAAATATAAGGTCTGCACCAGCTGAGGCTTTGCACTGGGGCTGCTGCTTCCAAGGCAATGTAACCAGGAATATCACGGGTAATGCAAAATAACCTTGAGAACTGAAAATTTTCCAGTGTCCTAACCCTTTGAATCTGAATTACTTCTAGAGATGCCGAGAGTTTAGGAAGGCAAAGTAAAAATGCAATATGGATAAATTATTCCACTAAATTTATTTTAATATAACTCTAAATATGATATCTATTCCTTCACTGTATTTATAAACACATGTACTCTGTTTACAGAAATTATGTTATTAAAAGTTTAACCTTTAACTTACCACATCTCATTGATTTATGCTAGAACATTATGTATCAAAATTGGTTACTTAGGGCATACATGACAAAAGACATGTACTTTGACAGACATTAGTGTATAAGCATACTGGATGGATGATATTGCAAAATCCGTGATCTAGGCCATATGTGACAAGAACAAAACAAACAACGCTGAAATTCTTTTCCTAATGCTGTGTGAGATGTGTCATTGACCTAGCCAGATATTTTTAGAACACAAATCAGCTAAACTTCAAAGACTGCTTTCCTAGGATATGAGGATGAATTGAACATGGAGAGTCTTTTCATCCTTTTTCAAGCTCATTAATCTTGTTACTGATTATAGTACTTCTTTAAAAAATAATATTTCAATGCTAAATTAAAAGATAAATCATCCACTAAAGAGACATACAAATACACAGAGACATCAGGATTATTTTATTATCTAAGGCTGAAAATACGGCTACGTTCTCATGCAGTACACTAGCTACTAAATAAATGGTAAACAGTCTGCCAGGTACACAGCACAGCTAGGAATCACACTCTTTAATTCAGTGCTGGTTTTAAACCTAAATTGTAATTTTTAAAAATTAATAAAACCACCAATGTGAAAAACAACATTTTCACATTCACCCATGCTGCCCATAATAGCCGATACAATAGCTGCTTATTAGATAACAAAACATTTTCCACCTACCATTTCTACATTGCTTTTCTGCCCCTGCTATGGAAGGATAACAATTATGAGACTTATTTTTAAGACCCATAGCTCAACTTTTTTTCTGATCTTTTTTATAGACTGAAACCTCTCTCCTAGCACAAACCACATGGAAAGCCATCTCTAAAAAGAAGTGGCAAGTCCTCTGTCCACTTAACACAGAGATGTACACACGTGGCACTCACATACCACAGCAACTTGGAGGGTCTAAACTCCACCTGTGCACCTCTGTCTCTCACTCTCAGGGCACTTCTTGGCATGTTCAGAATATCAGGTCCAGACACCAGGGAAAGAGCAGCCACACGGACCAGAGGGAGATTTATGCTGTCCCAGTCCAACAGCCTCAGCGTGATGACACACAGTGACAAACCAGGGATTATCTCCTCAGTGGCAGCCTAGCCACAGAGTGGAAGGCATGGAGAGCCTGTTAGCACTGCAATAAGGGACACAAACTAAACTTGTCCCTGCTGCATGTGGGATTCCTACCTAGCAAAACACTCCTCCACATGCAGAGCTTTGTCCTGCAGAGAGGAGCAAGTGAACTAGCCCCCTCCTCCCCCAGCACAAACTCTCTCTGATTCTAATGAGGAAGGTAACCAACCCACGTGACAAAACAGGTCAGTGAAAATGTTGAAAATGGTTTTATTTTGTTTCCAAGGGTGTATGCACTACAGGTCAGAGTTGAAACTCATGTCATTTGCTAAGAGAATGGTGGCACAATGCTTCCACACAGTAATCTGGATATTTCCTCCTTTAGCAGAAATCCCTGATGCTCAGCATGGTCCAATACATTGCAGTGGGGCAAGTGTGGAATACTTTTTTAGATGACTGGTAGCATAATCTCACAGGCACAGCTAGGCAGGATCCAGGGGAGGTGGGGGGGGACGGTGATTTTCAGGTGAGGGAAGCTGCATTTCAGCATAGCTCTGCTGCAGTTCTGCAATGAACCTCAGCAAGGGGGTTTCCTCCCATCCAGCACTGGGCTGCTGGAGCCAGTGGGCTCATTTGCAGGGATGGCACCTGTTCCTGCTCTCCCATTTGCACAGCCCAGACACACTGCCAACGCTGGAGCACACCAACCCCATGTAATGGTGTGGCCTGAAGTCACAAACCACCAAGCACATAGGTGCCCACCATCAGCACCCATGAGACCAGGGCTCATGTTGTGAACAAACACAGCTCATAACCAGATGCAGCAAAGCATCCTCAGGCCCTGAAGGACACAGGGAGAATTTCTTTCATGTACAACATGGTCTTTGTATGTCCTTGGCTGAATAGAAGAACAAGTTTTGGAAAGCTTAGAAAGAAAATGATGATTACTTGATGAAAATTACTTGATGATCTCTGAGGTCCCTTCCAACCCGGCTAATTCTATGATTCTATAAAGACTGGATGTGGCACTCAGTGCCATGGTCTAGCAACTGCTCCGGTGGGTCATGGGTTGGACTTGATGATCTCTGAGGTCCCTTCCAACCCGGCTAATTCTATGATTCTATGATTCTATAAAAACTGCAGTCTGTCAAGTCCCCATTGCTCAGTGACCCAGTCAGCCTAACGCTGTGCATACACTACGCAGTCCCAAACAAGCTGGAAGGTAAACATCTGCTATTCCTGGTTCCTTTGGTGTTCCCATATTCATTAATCATGGCACTGAATAACTCAAAAACCAAGCTATCAATATTCATATGCCATCTCCTAAATTATTATATTATAATTACTACACCTTTACCGTTTGACTGTTTTAGTGTTGAGCAATGGATCTCTTTTTTGTATCAAAATATTTTCCGTCAAAAATGTCAAACTCGCATGGTTACATCTAGGGGTTTAATCTCTGAAACGATACATTTCTTCCTCAACTTTAAAAACAATCAGTAGTAAAAAATGCCACATAGCTCCAGCCACTCTGCAAACAGAAGAAAGCAAATAAATCGCAATCTTCCGTGAGCTTTTACCAGCACGTCTCTTCCGCCCTCCTTTCTTGGAGAACAGCTCAGCCTCCTTGTAGCTTGGAGGAGAGAGTTTCGGGTCAGCCGAAACTTTCAGACCCAACTTCCTCGTTGCTGAAAGAACGCAGGCAGGCAGCAGGTGCTCGCAAGCCTGAGAGACAATGAAAGGTGTGTGTGGGTGTGGGTGTGTGTGGGTGGGTGTGGGTGTGGGTGTGGGGGTGTGTGTGTGGGGGGGGGGGGGAGGAGGAGCAGCGTTTCCTGCCTGTTAGGGGACACTTTAACTAAGAGCCTACGAATGACCAGACAACACCGCTGCCAGGAATAGATGAGCCTGTTAAGCATTTCATACAAACTTGCTCGCCCGTAAGACCGCTTTCCTGCCTGCCTCTTCCACATGCATGCGCTCTGCAAGGCTGAGAAACACCTCCCTGCCTCCTCCCTACAGACCCGCAGACACAAAAGCAGCGCCTTAACGCAAGGATTTCCCGCAAGACGCCTCGCACCCCCCGCAGAATGCCCCTTCCCGCACGCCGAACCAGCGACAGGCAAGCCCCTCCGAACTCTTTCAGCATCCCAAACTTGGCCGCGGGTCCCTGGGCGCCGTCACCTCACGGCACCCAGCGGCACTGACTCCTGGACAGGGCATGACAACCTCACAGCATTGCCGGGGAAAACCGGGAGCTTTCGCTGCCAGCGCACCCGGCCCTGACCCCGCACCCCCGTCCGTCCAACTCCGCCGGGCGCCTTCCCCCCGCCGCATCCCGCCTCCTCCCTCCCGTTACCCGCGGGGGACCGTGCCTCCGCGCTGCCCTCCAGGCCCCTGGGGCACACGCGTGACACTCACGGGCTGCTCCTCTCCGCCGCTCCCCGCACCGGGAAGACCCCCGACTTCAGGACATAGGCAAAACCTCCCGATCCGCCCCGGCGCCTCCTCACCTGGTCCAGCGGGATGCCGAGCAGCCCGCTCAGCGGGTGCAGCAAGGTGGAGCCGGTGGTGCGGTGCGAAGCTCCAGGCGCGTCGGCCATGCTGCATCCCCACTCCCTCTGCGATGCTGCAGCCCCCACCCCGCCGCAGCCACTGATCGCGCCGGCCGCCGCGCCGCGATCGGACTGGGATTGGATGGGATCGGATTGAATCAGCTTGAATTGAACCGAACCGCACCGAACCCCACCCCACCCCTCCTCGCTCGCTCGCCCGCCCGCCCGCTGGCCACCGCCCCGCCCCGCCCCGCCCCGCCGCGCCGGCCGCCGGACGGTAGGGGGCGCTCGTCGGGGAGGGGCCACCGGAGACGTCTGGGGGCGGGGCGGGGCGGGGGCCCGGGAACCCTCCCGGTGCTCGTCCGCGGCCGCCTTCCCGCGTCCCTTTCGGGTCACGTCGGGCCCGTGCGTGGGGGTGGTTGGTTATGATGGGCGGGATTCGGGGTTGGTAGGCAAGTGCTCCGTGCTGAGGGAGCCCTTCCCCCGCCCCGCGGCGTCGCGATTGATGCGGGGAGTGACAAACATCCCACGCGTGTCCGTTCCTCTCCCCCATCACCTCAGGGTCCCCTCGCTCCGGCAGCCCCGGGCCGGGAAAAGGGCAGGGGGAGGAGAAGAGCAGAGCTCGCCCCGGGCTTGCCTGTGGTAGGATGGAGCGGGGCGGGTATAGGGGTACAGGGCACCCCTTGGAGTGGCACCGGCCTTACCGGGAGCTCAGGTCAACCCAGTGCGCACCGAGAGTCCCAGCTAAAACCCAATTTTCCTGACCCGGCTCCTCGGCCCCAGCACTGACTTCTCTTGACACCTGCAGGGCCGAGCTGGCGGGTCACAAGTGCCCCAAGCGGAAGAGAGGTAGAGTTTCACGACCCAAAGAGTTGTAAGAAGATTCTGTTATTTTTTAAAACACAGATAGGTTGTTTGCAGTCGCTGCTCTTTGTAGTACTCATGTTTTCGCTGGAGAATTGCCAAGCATTCAGCTGGTGGTTCACGTTGCTGGAAAGTAAGATGCGTGTGATTTGGGGAAGTAGTGACTTTTCCTTGATAGGAGAAAAAAAAAAAAAAATTGGGACGAGTTTTAAGTGATATGCTTATCTCGTAAGATATATAACAGCTGTTACAATGGTACTTCTGCCAAAATCATCTATCTGCAGAAGGTATGTTCTTACACTTGTCCCAGACAAAGTAGTATTGTGTTGTGAGGAGAACTTGGGCAACATTGCAAAGCTTTCTCTTTCAGCTCACGCTGGTGACGTGCTTAGAACCTAAAATACCCCAAAGGTTCTTAGCAGGCTCAGTTTCAGTCTCTTAAACAGGTTCATCATTTTCTCTTCTCTTTTCATTGCCTGCTGTGGTAGCTGAAACTGTAGTACTGGCTTAAAGCGAGTGTAACAAGTATCCTGCTTATTCTGTGCCAGGGATTATTCTGTGCTGGAAAACCTGTGTAAAAATTGTTTAGTAGTAGGGACAAGTTTTGCAGCAATTAACAGTATTAAGTGATGCCAGTTTCAAAATATGTATATATATATATATATGTACAAACATACACACACATGCATACTTTAAGAGGGAGAGTAAGCAGTTTGGAAGGACTGAGTAGTCACACATAAGGCTTCCTAACATTTTCCATTAGAAGTTCCTCTTTCCAGTTGTTTAAAAGTTGCCAGCCTGAAACTATCTGGATGGAACTTTCCGGGCCATGTCTGCCACAAGTGGGCTGCGTGTTGAGCTTTGGCTAGTACCATTGATCTACTTATGGAAACCAGATAAAAGTGATTTATTACACACACACACACACACACTACAGATAGTCTCAACACTTTTTCACTGTGGAAATCTTGTACCTCGGGGATAGTGACTTCAAGTTGAGATGTGGTAGTTCTGGAATCAGGCAAATGCCTTTCCATCTATTTCTGTCACTACAGAAGCAGAGTGGGATATCACAGGACTCTAGGCAAAGGAACTGAAAAGAGCATGCATGTCTCTTTAAAGTCAGTACTCAACCATCTGGCCTTTGTGTAGTGATGGAAACAGCTGGTCCGGAAAACAGCTGGAAGGAGAAAAAGACGGATGGAGAAAGCTAGGAGCAAGAGCAAAAGAAGGAGGAAGATGGTGATTCTAAGGTGGGTAAGCACAAGTAGCCCAGTGAAGAGAACTAGAGCAAAGTTGGCTACAGATGCAAAGGAACCAAAGTGAGGGGAGGTGAGATTAGGAGGACAGAATTGGTAAGGGAAGTGTTACCAACAAGAAGGGGGTAGGACACAAGTTTGAGAAGAAAGGCAAGATGGTATTAGGATGAAAGCACTAGGGAGAAGCTTAGAGTGGCAAGAGGGAATAAAAAAAAATTATTAATGAAGAACTAATTGAAAACTACTGTTCCTGAATTTCTCTGTTCCTTTTCTTACTGAGCTAGTACCTTTGAAACACACAAGCAACATAAGAAATGCTGTCAGCTCTACAGCTCACAGAGAAGACACATACAAAACAAGAAGAAGATAGAGAAGCCTCCCAACCTGAGCTGTCACCAGTAGAACTTGGTTTGATGTCTCCTGAATCCATTCTTTGGTGTACCTCCTTCTAGGGGATGTCTTCTTGCTTGGTTATGGGGTTGCAGGGCCACCTGCAAAGTGTAAAAGCAGCCATAAGCAGTCAGACCAAAAGGTTATTTAGTTCTGTTGACTCTGACAGAGCCAATTGTGGATGCTCAGACAAGGTATATAAAAAACATGGCAAGTAAAGAGAAAACCTTTTTCTGTATGCTATCCCAGCTCCTAACCACCAGAACATTCCAAGATGGACATTTAATCTGGAATATCATGTAATAGCTACTGATGGGCTTTTATTACACATCTAATACTTTTGAATTCACTTGTATTTTTTACCTCCATGGTATCCCATGAGTTCTGCTGTTTCATTTCATCCTGTATGAAAAAGTATTTTCTTTGGTTTGTTTTAAAACAGCTGCATTGTAATTTTACTGTGTGCTGTCTTGTTCTTGTGCTATGAGAAATAAGTGAGTAATCATTGTTTAATCACCTCCCCCATGCTGTTCATAACTTTATATATCCTGAGTTGTCTCTTGTCCTCACTGAGGAGTCTAGTTAGTAGAATCACAGAATCATTTGGGTTGGAAAGGACCTCTGAGATCATCAAGTCCAACCCTTGACCACTACTGCTGTGGTTACCAGACCATGGCACTGAGTGCCACATCCAGTCTCTTCTTAAAAACCTCCAGGGATGGAGAATCCACCACCTCCCTGGGCAGCCCATTCCAATGTCTGATCACCCTCTCTGTAAACAATTTTTTCCTAATATCTAACCTAAGCCTCCCCTGGCAGAGCTTAAGTCTATGCCCTCTTATCTTACTGGTAGCCACTTGGGAGAAGAGCCCAACCCCCCCCTGGCTCCAGCCTCCTTTCAGGGAGTTGTAGAGAGCGATGAGGTCTCCCCTGAGCCTCCTCTTCTCCAGGCTGAACACCCCCAGCTCCCTCAGCCTCTCCTCACAGGACTTGTGCTGGAGTCCCTTCACCAGCCTGGTTGCCCTCCTTTGGACCTGCTCCAGGACCTCAATCTCCTTCCTGAACTGAGGGGCCCAGAACTGGACACAGGACTCGAGCTGTGGCCTCACCAGGGCTGAGTACAGGGGCAGAATCACTTCCCTGGACCTGCTGGCCACGCTGTTCCTGATCCAGGCCAGGATGCCATTGGCCTTCTTGGCCACCTGGGCACACTGCTGGCTCCTGTTCAGCTTCCTGTCAATCCAGACTCCCAGGTCCCTCTCTGCCTGGCTGCTCTCAGCCATGCTGTGCCCAGCCTGTAGTGATGCATGGGGATTCTAATCTCTCATTATATGAAAGTTATTGATGTTATTTTTTCTTCCTTTCCACTCTCTGTCTATTTCTTTAAAGGAAGAGGCTATATGTTTATATGGTAACATGTTTTGTCCTATATTCTTTTACCAAGAATTCCTAACATCATCCCCCATGACTTCAAAGTCTATTTTCTTGAAGATAAAAGGTAATTTAGAGCCTAACATATGTATGTATAGTCAAGAGTTGTTTTTTCCTCTTTCCATTTATCAATATTAAATGTTAAGTCTTTAAATTTCCCTGCAATACAACATCATGATATCTGTTGCAACTCTATAATCAAGCTGAATTATTTCATATCCTTGCTAACTTTGTCTTCTTTCTTTTTCCAAATCTTTGTGTGTTTAACAGGACAGATTCCTTTGTATTATTTTTCAGTTCAACATTTATTCTCATCCACTATTTATTTACTTTTAAACAGCTATTGATTGAAGAGGGAGTCGACCCTACTACTCAGTGATTATTTAATTCCTGTGGGTGAGAAGCCTTACCCCGAACAATCTAGAAATACAAATATACATTCCTGACAGGATCTCCTGTAGTGATCCAAGAACACTAATGGATTTGTTATGTATAACTTCTGTACAAAGGCTAAAAATTCACTGTTATATCTTAGTTTCCTGTATGTCTAGTCATGTCATAATTTGCTATACATTTTCTACCAGTTGCATATGGAACTGAGTGCCACTCTGTGATCCTCTGACCCTGCTTGATTGATACAGTTCCATATGGCAAGTGTTACTCTTCAGTGGAAGGTATTTGGTTTGGGATTTTAACAGTAAACTGCAGCACACTGAACAACATAGAAAAGTCACAAAGACAGTCATGTAATAGTTGGGAAAGGCAAGGATGAAGATTGGCAAGTGTAGCACCCAACCACAGTGTAGCAGTGTTGTAAGGAATTTGTTTCTGCCGTGAAGGAAATAATGATGTGAAAGTGCTGTAAGGTATCTTATGTGGTGAAACAAAACTCACCAGAGATGAGCTAGAAGTTACTCCCGTGTTTTGCTTCCATATGAAGGGGAATGGTTTATGTTTTCAAATCCAAATTGCTTTTGACATTGGAAACTTAGGCAGGGGAACCTATCATGGCCTGTGGATAAACTACAGCTACAGGATATTGCAAGGAACATAGCTGAGCAACTGAGAGAGAAAGTGGTTGGGTATTTTTTTTCTAGGTAAAGTCATAGCACTGCTGACCTTCACTGTTGCCAAAAGAGAATGTTACTTGATCTTTGAGAGATGAATGGACATTTACATAAGCTTTATAGATTGTGATTCATGCTGCCAATATGAGACCTTCTGTATCTAGACTTGAGATACTTTTGCAGCATGTCTCTTTTTCCTGCTGCTGAGAGGCTCTCTTCACTTTTAAAGGTAAATCAGTGCTCACAAGGCAGTCACATGTAAATATAGAAGAATTATTTTTTTCCGTTTACTGGTAAATTGGAACGTGAATCTCATGTTTTTGTGAGCTTTACTAATCTTAATTCAGGAACATTTTGTATTGGGAGGAATATAAGACTGTCGTCTGTGAATGCAGAGAGGCAACCAGGAAAGCTAAAGCCTCCTTGGAATTAAACCTTGCAAGAGAGTTTAAGGACAACAGGAAGGGCTTCTTCAAATACACAGCAGATAAAACCAACACTAGAGGCCCAGTGCTGAATGTAGACCCAGTGCTGAATGAGGTGGGTGCCCTGGTGACAGGATACAAAGAAGGCAGAATTTCTGAATGAGGATGTCCTGAGGAGCCCCAGGCCCCTAAGGCTGCTGAGGAAGTCAGGGTAAAGGATGAGTTTGCTTTGGTTGGTGAGGGCTGGGTTAAGGATTAGCTAATGAGTCTGGACATCCATAAATCCATGGGTCCTGATGGCATCCTGATGGGATGGCATCTAGTTGCAAGTCTGTTTCTAGTAGAGTCCCCCCAAGGGTCAGTACTGAGACCAGTACTATTCAATATATTTATCGAGGACCTGGATGAGGGAAAAGGGTGTATTGTCAGCATGTTTGCTGATGACACAAAACTGGGAGGAGTGGTTGACACTCCAGAAGGCTGTGCTGCCATTCAGAGGGACCCAGATAGATTGGAGGGTCGGACAGACAGAAATTTAATGAATTACAACAAGGGAAAGTGTAAAGTCTTGCATCTGTGAAAGAACAGCCCCAGGTACCAGTATTGGTTGGGGATTGAGCTGTTGGAGAGCAGCACAGGTGAAAGGGACGTAGGGGTGCTGGTAGATGGAAGGATGAACATGAGCCAGCAATGTGCCCTTGTGACCAAGAAGGCCAATGGCATCCTGGGGTGCATTAGAAGGGGGGTGGTCAGTAGGTTGAGAGAAGTCCTCCTCCTCCTCTATGCTGCCCTCAGGTGAGGCCACATCTGGAATATTGTGTCCAGTTCTGGGGCAGTTCCAGAAGGACTGGGAACTACTTAAAAGAGTCCAACAGAGCCTCCAAGATGATGAAGGGAGTGGAACATCTCCCTTATGAGGAAAGGCTGAGGGAGCTGGGGCTCCAGCTTGGAGAAGAGGAGAATGAGGGGTGTCCTCATCAATGTTCATAAATATGTAAGGGGTGAGTGCCAGGAGGATGGAGTAAAGCTTTTCTCAGGGGTGACTGACAATAGGACAAGGGGCAATGGTTATAAACTGGAGCATAGGCAGTTCTGTATAAATATTAGGAAGAATATTTTCACTATGAGGGTGACAGAGCACTGGCACAGGCTGCCCAGGGAGGCTGTGGAGTCTCCTTCCCTGGAGACATTCAAATCCCACCTGGACATGTTCCTGTGTGACCTCCTGTAGGTGACCCTGCTCTGGCAGGGGGGTTGGACTGGATGATCTTTTGAGGTCCCTTCCAACCCCTAACTTCCTGTGTTATCTGTTATTTTGAGATATAGAAGACTTGAAAATAAAAATCTGAAAGGCCACTTTGTGGTTGACAAAATAAATTTCAAAAATTAGTAAGAATTACTTATAATAATATTAAAAATGTAAATGTTTCTGGAAGCAGCGCAGGATCCACTTTAGTGACTATTGGACACATGGATATTTAATTTCAACTACATTTACAGAAATCAGGAGAAGCATTTCATAAAGAAAACAAATGATGTCCAAGAGTGTTGAAGTAATGTTTTATATTTTAAAATAATATTTAAAATATGATGTTTGTATTCTTAAGAGAAGATTTTCAGAACAGACATACAAAGGCAAATTGTAGAGCATGGGAATTTTGATAATAATGCTCCTTCAAAATTCCATGTAGAAGTTTACATGGAACTATCAGTGTATCCAGTATAAATTTTCTTTATCTATGTCAAATGGAAATCAAATTCAAATGTAATTTAATATAGCATGACTTTCAGTTTCTTTGCATTGTATTTCATGGGCATCATTGTTTTCCTTAAATATCATCAGAGTTGTCACAGAGTTTGTTCTCTTCTACCATCTAGAGGGAAAATTAAACAACACAGAAAAGTCATTTTAGCTTTGCCACAAAGTCTAGAACAGCTCTAATTCCTTATGTTATTTTTATTTAGGAAAAAAAATAAAAGGGGGGCAGAAGGTGGGGAAAAGAAATTGTTCATAGTGTTTCCATTAAAGTTTGTCAATTTATATTGTTGACTAAGATACAAGTTTTTTTTAAAAATACTGTTTTCCAGAAATCATTTTTTGCATCAAATATAATGAATAGAGGGAAAAAAAGGTTGAAACCAGTCAAGACTTAGAGTTAACAGAAAGATATACTGGTGTTTTTAAAGCTGTAGGTGCAACATCACACTTAAATAAAGAAGAATTAAACTTGTATAAGCAAACAAGCCCTTTCAGCTGTAGATAAAAATATCATAGAAAATATTAAATTACATTGCAGGAATCACTCTGTACCGGTGCATGGATTTAGAGAACGAAGATCTACAAAGTTTTTTGTCTACTAATGCTATCAAATGACACTGAGTTAAACGCACTGCTCTGCAACATATGCAGCCTGAATAAGGTATCTAGTAACACTAGTATTAAATGAACACTTTGTCCTGCAATAGACTGTTCAAGAGGTCTAACTGTATGTACTACTGTTCTAGTTGTGGATAGTCATGACTTTTTCAAATAATGTACAAAGGAAAAAATAATTAGGGATAGGTATGCTTTGAAACTGATGAGTGATGTTTAAGAAAACAAAGTATTAGCTATGTAACTACAAGAAGTTCTGCATTATAAAGACTTTCTAAACTGCTTGATAGAAATGCCTTTTTTCTATTTTAAATTGGTACTTCATTGTTGTATTTGAATGAATACTTGTAGAGATGTAGTCAAACATGCTCAGCTAAAATAATTCAGGCTTTCATTATCTCTTGTTTTGATTACTGAAGCACTTTTATTCCTGCAACATTGCTAATTTTTCCCTTGCCCTATCAGAATGCTACTGCAAAGTGTATTTCTTGAACTCACCTCTTTGAACACATCACTCCTATTTTCGTATATTCTGTTTTGCTCTGTCTAGTGTCATTTTTATCTTCTTTTCTAGGTTCCCCATTATCTATCTGTCCACTCTTATGACCAGCATTAGCCCTTATGGTAGATTTTCAAACAAGCACTCTTGGGTTTTTTTCTAAACTTGCCCTTTTCCAATTAGGAGTTGCCCCCAATAAATATGCAAGGTTAATATGCTATCCTCTTTTTAATTACTTCTTGAAACTTTTTTTTTTTTCTTATTGTTTCTAGGGTGAAAAAACGCTTTTCTACTGAGAGCTTGTCAACAGAGAGTTTTAGGCTGAGATCATAGCATATTCAGTGATTAGTGCTGTCTTATTGTTTCCTTGGCCTCCTTAGCCAGCTGGTCTATATCCAGCTTTGAATCCTGCCTCCTACTTAGATCCTTAGCTCCTTCAGCCAGGGCTGCCTGCTTTATTCTGTGCTTGTGTAATGTTCAACAAGTAGGGTCTTCCCCCATGAGTACTGCTTGGCTCAGCAATAATAAACATAATAAACGTATTACTGCTGTGATGATTATTATTATTCTGATGAGTATAATATTTATTTGCACGGGGGAAAGGGCTAAATTCAGAGCCCAGTAAACTCGACGAGAAAGAACATGACCCTGTTAACAATGAGACCTTTCAGTGGATTTGCAGGACCCCTGCTGGCTGATCCGTAAAACATTGATGATGTTTGATCTAAAGGCAGCCGCCTACCAGACCCTCCTGGGTGCATCACTTCATCTGTCTACCACAAGCCAGCATCATCAAAGCAAGGTACTGGATACTACAAGGAAGAGTAACAGAGACCTTCACCTTCAAAGTCGCCTATCAGTCACATCTGATAGCAGATATTTTATAAACTTATCATGCACTTTCTGGCTGTCCTGTAAGCTCAAGGCTACTTCTGTAGGAAAAAGGAGACTTGGTTGAGGAAAAAATGTACATGTTGTGGAGCATTGTCTGCTTTAGCAGCTGCTCAGAGAGAGCACCATGCCTAGAGTCTTTAGAGACCATTGGTGAACAAATTAGAGGTCCTTAGCAGAGCAGAATAATAATAAAATAATATCTGTCCTACTGTAATGCTGGGTATCCAAATATTTGGTTTTATTAGTGGTCCAACTAGACCAGTCTTGTAACACACAACGTGCATTTTCCACAAGGCTAAGGTGGTGTGGATGCCTATGAAACTGGGCCTCCAAGTGCCATCGGACTCGTGCAACAGAAGAGGACACAAAGATTATTTGCAGCAAGGGGCTTGGTGTTAATTGGATAACAGGATCCCATACACTGAAAAGACTGAATGTTACTCTGCCTGCTTCAGTCCTACCATTTAGCCCCTCTTTCAAAAGTCTGCTCACTGACTGCTTGCAACAAAGGACACTCTCCTGTGCCCAAGCTGTCAGGAGCATGCTGCGTGTTGGTCACTGCATATTTTACAAGCTCATCTAAGAAATGGATTGATCAGAAGTGATGTAGTCTGCTAGATTAAGTAAAACTTTAATGATTTTTCGTCAACCGTTGTCCTGTTCGAGTGGTAACTCTGTTAATTACTTTGGGGAATTTTCAAGTCCAGTGTGACAGAAGTGATGGAAATGGCTGATGTAGCTGAAAATTCCACTCACATATCACCAGCAGTGGAGATTTACTGACAGTAAGGCCAGAAGTAATGCTGGTAGTCAGAAAGTCTGAATAATTAGGAGAGTATTATGAAGCTTCATCTTAGAAGGATACAACGTCCTTTTTGTCTTCCTGCTTTGGCTTTCTTTCCACTAAATCAAATTTGGGCTTCATTTAGAGTATTAGTATTTATTTATTGTGCTTAATTTCAAAGTATACTATGAGGTGCTTCCCTTACATTTGAGGGGAAGTTTCTTAGTTTGTTTTACATATCCATGTCTCTATGTCAATGAGAAGTTATGGAATTCAACTACAAAAAGCTTTTGCCTGACTGTACTCTAGAGGTAGCAAAGGCATCTTGAACATTGGAAACTCAGTCCATGCATATAATAATGGTGCTTGTCTCAGAAGAGAAAATCAAAAGGTTCAGGGGTTAGAGACTGAAAAAAATAAGCAATAAGCTTTTTGCAACAATTATTTACTACTCAGACTAGAACCTAACTTTAAGAAAGGCAAGTTCTCCAGCTTTTTTGATTTCTGGAGATAGAAAAGATCTATAATCCTAGCAAAGTTATTATATGGATAATTGCCCTGAGACACAGATAGAGAGGAGAAAATTAATGCACAGGAAGGCCTGAATCTCCTCCCATAAACAGGTAAATTGAGTGTATATAACATTGTAATTTTTGTAGCCAAAACTTCAATATCTTGAAATCAGAAGACAGTTCTGTTATTAACTCTTTTTAAAAAGGAAACTCCAAGTAAAAATCACAACCCCAAAAATTTAAAATGCTCCAGAACCTTCTCAGTATCATGTTTTTTTCACATGGGCAGTACCTGATGTTAACAGAAGGATAATGAAGCTGCTGATCCAAAGCTTTCCACAGGAAGACAGCTAATCCTAGGTAGGTTGCAGTCCTCTCTGGAATGATAACTTTCAAAACCTTTCTCCTTTTCTTTCTTCAGTGTCATTGCTGGGGCACAACTAGACCTGCTCCAGAGCCTTAGCTGAACACATGCCTAATGGGAGCCTGCTGTTTCCAGTCTCTTCCATAGGAAAGTTTCTTTCTTTTTCCTCACTGTTAGAATCCATGGTCAAATACAGGCTTTCTTCATATGAGCTCATTGCTTCTGTCACTACATAGGCAAAACAGCTTCTTCTGGGTTGGGTGACCCAATTACTGTAGTAACAGATGTGCCAGTGTACAATGCACTCACCAGATGACTGATTGCAAATGTTTTTAATATGCAAACATGTTTTAATATGTTTGTCTTTAAAAACCAAATATGTTTTTTAACATGCAAACATGTTTTTAATATGTTTAATATGCTTGTTACACAGGAACTGGCAAATTGCATTCTGCCTGACAGAGTACAACACAGATCTGCTGTAGTGATAGCCTCCTATACAGTTAATGAAAGATCTCCTTTTTCATCCCATGCATAGCCAAGGTTGACAAGTGTGATAACCATTACATAGTTATTGAACTCCTATAGTTTCCTTTGAAGTTTGTAGCTTCTCTGAGTTAGCCCTGTAAGGAAACAGCCTCCTGATCTAACCTGGATTTATCTTCTCTAGCTAGGTTTCAGAAACATCTTACAGATTGCTGCTTTAGCTTACTGCTGAGTGCCACTATAGCTATGGGTTTTTTTTCAAGTGCTGCTACTAATTTCAGGGTTCTGGCTCTGTGATGCCTTGAAACCAAGCCGGGTAATGATTTTTGGTCTAAATTCAAGCTTTTGAGGATTGTATTTTATATCTGCCATGTAAAATGAGGGATGCATCCAAATGGTTTTTGTCTTGAAAAATGCAGAGTGGTTCCAACTCCACTGTGCCTACCAACGGGAAGCATCTCCTTGCACTGAGGCTGTGGGACAAGTGAAACAAAGAGGCAGAGGGACAGTATCTTAAAAAGGGGTAATACTCAGGACTACAGTCCCAAATTCCCAGGTTTTCAGGCAAAGCCTTCTCAACCAGCTGCAGGGGAGCTTATTCAGTGGCTGTGTTGTCATGGCCTGACTCGAGAATTAATGCTGCTGAAAGTGTATTATCTTGGATTGTCTCTTTGCCTTTTGATTGGATTTGCCAACTTTTCCTCCTGGCTCTATTCTATGGATTTGACACTGGGTAGGGAAAGAAAAGCAAGGCCATTTGTCCTCTCCACCATACAAACCATGGCAAACCACAGCTTTGCACAGCTTGTCATTCTGCAAGGTTTTTCTGGGCATAGGAGTGGGAGAGAAGGTTGAGAACACCATCCCAAAATTTTACATCAGACTTTTGGAAGTTTAAAACTATCCTGTGTTGTACAGGATGGTGAAACATGATTTAATGTTGCAACTCCCATTCTAATATTACTCCCGGCTAAATTCAGCTATGGTTGGGTGTACAGATAATTAAGATCTGACTGCTTGCTCAGACAATTTCTTTCATTTCCCACAGATGCTGGTATGAAATAAAAACAATTCTATAACAAAGCCCAAATTTGTTGCTTTTCAACAAAATGACTGCACTTAGTTATTAGGTTTGCAATTATTTTTTCAGTAGCAATCTTTTTTTTTTTTTTTTTTTTTTTGGTCCTGTGTACACAATAATTTAAAATAATTGTAAACTGGTAGTGGGTGGAAAGAGAGTCTGGCCAAGAGCTGACAAGACTTGGATATCTATCTTTTTATTTGTTTGTTGTTATTTTGCATGGGAGTTTTTTGATAGGTGAGTAGGGTTTTCATAAATAGGAAAACAACAGAGATTTTTCAGTCAGCTGAGAAAGTATAGATAAGTTATGACCAGTGCATCTGGAAGAAAACCAAAATCTAATATTTGTTATTGGAAAGCTGGTAATCAGAGGATTGTTCTTGCTGTCTGTCATGGCACTTCCATTTCAAGGTCACATCTGACTTGATCTAGTCAGGCAATGGATCAGCTTCAAGCAGGAGATGGACCTGCACAAACACCATGTGTCCTGGCTGCCTTCTCTGCTTCTACAGCTCTGCTAGGTTAATGCCAGTATCCTCCATCAGCAGCGTGTGAACCTGTTAGGTACAGGCACATGCTGCTTGGCTCTTTGTTCTGCAGCAGAGACTTTCCAGCAGTCTTTCTAGACTTTCAGTCTTCTAGCAGGCCTTAGATCAAGAAAGCAATCTTCAGGCAGTGCATTATCTTGCACATCTGGGACTATTTTTTTTTTGTATTTTAGTTGTGCTGTCTCATCAGATAAATCAGAAGAGTGCGTTTATCTTGTCTTTGCAGCCTTTTACCTCAGAAATGGGATTTCTGTTATCTCTGAGAGATTGCATATTTATCTGTGATGAATGCAAAGAGACCTAACATTTGATACAACATTGCTGAAGTTGTTTACCAGCTCATGAAGACCTCACTAATCTCAGTAAAACAGTCTCCAAAGTTTCCAGGCTTCTTAGGTTTTCCATCTGTCTCACAAGCTTAGAAATGGTACACTGCAAAATCAGAATGTGAGATCTGAAGAAATCTGCTGTTTCCCAACTGATTTGCTGCCACCACTTTGCTGGAATGACAAGGTCTTCCCAGAGGAGTCCAACATAAAAATGAGTTGAGGATCAAAGGAAAAATGCATTTATACCCCAGCACAGCTAACTCAAGCTGCAACGTGCGTTTTCTGAAATTGAAAAGCTAAATTGTTTATGATAAACAGGGTCCAAGCCTGTATTTTCTATTCTGCTAAGTTTAGAATTAAAATATGAGACATGAATTATATTTGTTCTGATAATAAGAATATATTTTACATAAAATATATTTTTGAAAGAACTAGAATAAGAGAAACATCTCCTGTCCACTGTGGTAAATAATAATATGCTTTAGAAGTATCAGCTTCTCTGAACACCTATTCTTTTTAGTCTCAGCATACTAATGTCTGGCTAACAAGGATTTTCATGAGCTTGAATCTCTTGGTTTTTATAAAAGATATACAGGAAGACTGATCATTTTGAGAACTGAATGCTAAAATCTCTATGCATGACCAAGTTGTGCTCAAACCTGGGGACACATAGGAACCAGAAAACCTTATGAGCAAGGACTGCATCACAACTATTCTCTACTAGAAGTACACAGCAATTTACATTACTGTCTTATTTCACAACTGTCCATTCCATGAGCTTCAGCATATTCTAAGACTATGACAGACACATAGTACTCCTACTTTTGCATATGGAAGTTCTCCAGAAGAAGGGAGGAAGATTTTAATATCTGTGATATTTGTTACTCAGAGTTCTTCCCATCTCACCACTACCTCTCATCATTTCAGCAGCCAGATATTGTAATATTTATAATCCTTGTCCTTGCAGTGGTACCCATAGAGTGCAATGACACTCAGTTATAAAGAGATTTAAAAATTTATTTTAAAGAAATTAAGACTGGGGAGATCAAAGCAAAATTAACTACTTGACTTGAAGTGGTGGCAGAAAACAGCATGGTTTGGTGGGAGAAGATTCTGAGAAAGGCCACCTAACTAAATAGTTTGGGATCTTGCCAAGGATAAGTGTGCCTTAAAATGGAAATTAAAAGGATGATCTTGTAGCTGTTTAACCTAGCTGCACCTGCAGCTGGTTCTTCCCTCAATTTTGGGGTCAGATGGCACCACCCTTTAACACATTTTATGCAGAGTCCTGCATAAAAGTGTGAGAGTGGGTCAATGCCAGCTGGTCTCTACTATATCACCTTTTACCATCAGGTCTGAGGAAACCTGGAACTGCAGATGCACGCCAGTAAACCAAGCATAGCCCAGAGCCACAGAAGGAAAAAGCAGAAAAAGAAAGCATCAGCCCTGCCAAGATTCCTTCTGCAGACACCACAAGAGAGAGGATGCTCTTTGGAGCGTGCAGTGTGAAGCAGTTTGTCCTGGTGGGGATGCTCTGGGGATGGAACAGGAGTAGTATGCCCAAGGCTGCTTGCAGAAAATCTCTCAGTGCAAGGTGAGATCTTGGTTGCAATTTTCTCTTTGACCACCAGACTCCACTGTCCTGCCTGGGATGCAGGCAGCTGTGACAGCCACGTCTTCACCGACCTCGGTACATCCAGGGTCCCACCTTGGAAAGCAGGAGTGGTAAGAAAATCCTATAGGAATGGGGAGTAGATCACCTGTTATACAGAGATGGGTGAAGAACAATTGAGACGTGGCCAAACAGCAAAAATTCGACTGACATTAACTGAACTCTCACAAAGCACAATCAAGAAAAAGGATGGAGTTTCATGAACTCTTTTAGCTGGTGGCATTTGAGGTGCCTTTTCCCCAAGCAGTTGGATCATCCCTGCCTCCACAGTGTTCCCTCCCTTGCGTTGGCACAAAATAAATTCTGTCACTGCCCTGCAGTGACACAGATCGGGAACTGATAAAAGCCAAGACTAACCCAGCCCAAATAATAGTTGGCTCTAACTCAAATCAGTTCTCCAGCCACAAGCAAAGGGAGGGGTAGCACAGGGACAGGAAAAAATGATAAGTGAAAGGCAGGCCTGCTTTTTCTGGTAGCAATGACAGCATCTGCCTACTCAAGTTGTGCATGCAACTACAACCTAATGGCAGAGTCTCATAAGGTCAGTGCTCAAGCCTGAATCAGCTGTGGGTGAATGAAGAAATGCTGGATTGCTTTTCCTGTGCTCCATGTTCATGTGTCTCCAAGAGGTAGCTAATTTGAACAGCTATGGACAAAACAGAAGGCCAAAAGTCAGAAAACAAGAATTTTCCATATTTCTTCATCAGTATCAGGCTACCTTAGCACTCATCTTCTGACAGGGTAAGCAGAAGATAGTCCCACAGGGATAGTTTTGTCTTAGTGTGGAAACTTCAGGGTCATGCTAACTTGGTTTCCACACTGGTCTAAAAAGAAGAGGTTTCTGAAGCCTTTATATGCTAAAATAATACTGAAGCATTATTTGAAAGTATTATTTATTGTAAATAATTCTGATGACTCAAAAGAGCACATCTCACAATCACATTCCTGTAATGATGATGTATGAGATTATGGATACTTTGGGTATTGAAAAAGTAAAGCCATGTCCCTGCAAAGGCTACATGGGTAAAACAATTCAAACCAAAGAAAAACACTAACTGATGTTATATCCAGACATACTAAAAAGGAAAAAAGTATGAGAATAATTCTACTTACAGAAACCCACTGTGAAATGAAAGGTGGATTTATTTAAGAATTTATTAAAAAACAAACAAACAAACGAAACAAAATAGAAATGCCTCTTTATAAGAGAGAAAAAATTCTATCTGTGGTCTCAAAGCTAACTTTGCAAAAATTCTTGATGCAAGAAGAGTTTATGAAATGTTAGGGAAGTTGAAAAGTGAAAGAGAAGGAAGAAAAGGACTTCCATCTCCAAAAAAGGACTATACCAACCCACAGGTAACATGAATTATGAAATAATCCAGAATGAAACTTGTAATTTTTGTAGCACAGTATCCTTTGTGCAACTCTGTACCTTTCTAAAAGAAAGGACTGTTGGTTTTCTGGTTAATATATAATAAATCTAACCATTTTGCCAAAGCCTGTACATAAACAGTCAATTTCAAAAGTCAGCACATTATGTGAAACAGCCTCAGTGCACAGACTCTTTAGGCAAGCATTTAAAAAAGTAAATAGAGTAGGCAATTTATCTGATCTGGGTGAGTGTGGAAAAGAAAACTAACAAACCTGGATTGAATTAAGACATTCCACTAGTATACCTTTTCTACAACAAGCCCACTAGTTAAAGAAGGATAAAGGAGACCTTGTGCACATAGAGATGAAAATCTAGTTAGAGAAGAGACAGCACCCTAATGAAGTACTCCTAGTCCTGTCTCCTCTAATAGGAGGTAATTTCAAACCTGACTGATGAAGGGGATATAAGCTGAGGACTGTGGTGCCTGTCTTGTAGGCCCTGACCTAGGGAAGGAATTAGTCCCCAAGCCATTCAGCCAGCAATGCTCTTCCTTGCTCTCTGCCACCCGCATAACTTTGTCCCCAGCCCAGGCTCCTGCCACATCGCTGTGTGCTCAGCAGCCATTCCTGTGCTGCCTAGGGAAACCTACAGATCTCAAGCAAACACCTCAGCTCTTCCTTATCCAGTCCATAGAGACAAACAGGCATCCAAGATGAAGAGCTGGCCTTCAACCCTCCAGAAAACAAACAAAAAAAAAAAATGGGAAGCTTCAGAAGGGTGCTTCACTGCTCTTCACTGCAAGTTACTTGCTGATCAAAAGTTGAGGTTTTCTCTCCTTGTTTGCCCACACCAAGGGATAATAGGATAATAGGAGGCCTGGGTTCAAATTTGTCTTCTGCCTGCTTTGGAATATGGGGTTAGGCATGTATCTCTTACTGAGGAAAGTGTGCAGGCTGTGGGAAGCCTCTAATAGAGTTGTTCCACTGCCAGCCAGACCACTGTCAGAGCAACTTCACAGTGAGTAATTTTAAGTGATTGATCTTCAGCCTTTCCCTCAATGAAGAAAACTAGAAAAAATGCCAGAAGCTGAAACTGGAACAGGTTCAGCCCTGGCAGACTTTCTCACCCAAGAAGTCCCTAAATAACTTTTTAGTTATTTATTCCTTTTAGAAACCCTTGAGGATAAGTATACAGGAAAAACAAAACAAAACAAAACAACCCTGAACCAACCAACCAACCAAAAAAACTACAACCAAAAAACAACCACATAAATTATGAATATTATATACCTAATCTTAATAACCTTTTGACGCTAGTTCTCCTGAAGTTAAAAGCATGTGAGGGTTGGACCCTGAGTTGATAGCTGTCCCACAGACTTCTGCATGCCCCAGAACCAGGAGCTGAGGTGAAGCAATCTCCTCTGGATGCAGCCTCTTCTCAAGCAGTTGTTTAGGCTTTATTATTACAAGGGGATTGTTTGGTCTTTTGGAAGGCGATTAGTTTAGTTATACAAAGGCTGAAAGAACATAAAGATTGAAGGTCTGAGTAGTAGACTTAAGAGGGTTAGATAGCTTGAGAGCAGCTTTAGGTTGCTTTGTGTTTTAAATACCACTTCATCAAGGTGAACAAGGTTTCATTTGGCTGCTGTGAGAGGGCACAGTGCAGGAAGCTACTACAGACATTAACTTATTACATAAAGTTGGACTGAAATGACAAAAGGGGTCAGAACTGGCCATAAAGGAAGAGAGCCCCATGGTTATTCTCCCTGACAGTGAAACCCCTTGTTCTCCTTGAGCAGGAACTCTGTGGTTTGCTGTAATGCCACAAAAGGAAAGGCAGAAATTTGCAGCAGAAGGACCAATAATCAGGCAAGTAGCTGATCCCCTAATCCTGCAATACACAGACACTTAAAGTCACCTTGTGATAACTGGCTGCATGAGTTCAAGTTCATGTTTCTGTCTTCCCATGATAGGGGCGTAGCACCCTTCCATCTCCACAAGCAGATAGTCAGACCTGACATTTCTCACTAAAATTGTCCCTAATGAAGAACTAGGCTGACATAAAGAATTTATAATGCACACGTTCTTCTTGTTGCATTTTTGTAAATATCATTTGCTGCATATCAAAATTATAAGTTCACCCATGTATTTAGATAGTGAAATAGAGAAATGGAAGAAATTATCAAGTTTATAGATATGTACAGGAGGTTATGGAGTTTTATTTTGTTTTTTTAAACATAAATGCATGACTACATGCAAAGAATTGATATTCTTGTGGGATATCATCTGCCTGTGATGGACTTGCCAACAATTAATAAAACATAAAATCATAAACCCTGAAAAATAAGCATATTTGAACCAAGCAATCATTTCTTCACTACAAAGTTCTTTTGATAACTAGGGTTAATGGATGTTACACAGGTATAATGAGGACATGGTACCAAATAATGCTGTGTTACTCTATACCCTCACTCTAGTTATGTGTTCTGCTACTTTCCCTGAAGCCAATGAAAGAGAAGGGATGGCTCATTGGTAAAAAAGGTTGTGCCCATGTCCAATTATATTTTTACAGAAAAGTTTTATTTCAAGGTTGATACCTTTTAAAAATTACAGGATGACAGTCCTGTAAATGTTTACAGAAACTGTTAATTAAATGCACCCAGTAACTCGACCACATACTGCTCACAGGAGTCATTTCACTCCTAAGTTCTGAGAGCACCTTCTTAGCAGAAATTACAGAATAAGAAAGTCAGTTTAGTTTGTTTAGTTTCACTTCTAAGTTGTTGGGGGTGGAGTGGGGGTTGAGTTGGTTTTTTTGGCTTTGTTTTTTTGTTTGTTTGTTTGTTTTTTTCTTTTTTAATTTGGTCTCTTTCTGAGAAAATACAATTCCTGTAAATTTGCTAAGTGTAAGTGCAGTTAATGAATTTGCCCAGGTTTTAGCCATTTACTTCACAAGGGTGCATTTTTTTAGATGGTTAGTTGGATGGGTTTTTGTTTTTAACTGAGTTTCAACTAAGACAAAAAAAGGCTTCAATGACATAAAGTGTTCAAAAGCTGTGAAAACGTATTAGATTATTTCCAGTAATGTCCCAAGTATCTAGCCCCCTACACAAAGGCAGAATATGCTCTTACTTTACTACAGCTCCATCATATTCTCAAATTAGTCTCCAGAAGTTATGCCTATATATCAATCTCTGGGCAGGTAGGCATGGCTATACATAAGGTTATTCAGCATTTCTCATTCTGAGACACAGAATCATGTGTTTTCAATCGTGTTGTCTTCTAAAAGCTAAATCATTTGGTCTGAAATTTCACAAAGATGATAGTCTCAGCTTGACTTTTTTGACTAGAACTACTTAACTACTTGAGCAACAAGGCAAAGGAACACAGGCTGTCTTTAAAAAATCTGTCAAGCGTTTCTTTGAAGCATTTGGTCAAGGACAGCTCTAATACAATTTTTCTGAAAATGAAATTTTTCTGAAAAGTGAAGCATACTTCATGTAGTCTTCATTTTTACATTGACTTGTATCTTCTTCGTGGGAGAAGTCACATTAAAATCCAGGACAGCTTTTAAGCATTTCAGCATCAAGGCAAAACTTAATCTCCATTGTTGCTTCCATTACCTGCAACAACAGTTAGAATTCCAATGAAAGCAGTCCCCATTACCCAGCTCCATCCATTCTCAGGACAAATGCACCCTTTCCCTAAGTGACACTGTGTGGGTAACACTGCTGTCATCATACAGATAAAGACCATACTTCAAAGGACAGAGCCATAGTAACATACACACCAGGAAAGATAAATCACAGCTGCATATCAGTCTTAATTGCAATATTTCCTAGGTATTTTCTCTGCAATAGGCACCTGGATAATGACATCCCAGTAGGCAGCAATTTCTTTTTTATAGACCAATAGAGGTTCTTGGACCTGCAATTAGCTTCCTTTATGGAGCTCTCTGTAGACTTCTAGGTATGTTTTACTTTCCACCTTCTTTAGGTACCTTTCCATTAGCTCTAGCAAGTGAATTACATGTTTCATAGGTCCTGCTGCAAACTGAAATATCTGCCACAGAACTGTGTTTCAAGAAAAGAAAATGCACCTCTTCTCCTGCAGTGTCTTCTGCACAAGTCAGCAGCAAAAGTTGCTTTTGGACAGACAGAGTTGGACAGCAAAGTTGTCCATGCTTTTCTTTGAATCAGTGTCTTCACAGCCCCACCAATCACAGCACAAGTCTGCTTCCAGAAGATGGGAACATGCAACCTTCCCATTCAGATGATATGGACCATGTCTCCTGTCCATTCCATTTGGCTGGTGTGCATTTTTGGAACCAGGTTTTTATATCTGGTTACAGGGAAATGCTAGCTGGCAGAGTTTCTTCTGCTGATGGGTTAAGAGTCTATTTTCTATTCTTTTTCTTATATAATAATAGAATTTGTCTTTTTGCATTTATTGCAGTTCAGTTAAAGCATCCTTCTGAGTATAACAGGGTTTTTGCTTGTTTCTTGAAAACTTTTAATCTGTCTTACATATTAAGCTTGACCTTTTCCTTTCGCAATTCAAATGGAAAACAACACACAAAGAAACAATATGTGATTTAACAGTTAATAGTTTAGCTTTATTTCAGCCTCTTGGCTTATGCCCTTTACAGAGTAATGAACTTCTAGAAACTTAGATAATGAAAGAACTAATACATGGAAATTAATTCTGCAGTCTACTGTGCCTAAGACTCTGCACTGCCTCTTTTGTCCCTCTATTACACTGTGTTTTGTCTCATCTCCTGGTATCCTGGCTATTTCTACCATATCTATATCTGTCTTTTTAAAGACTCTCTATTTTTGCTGTTGTCACTTCTTGGCTTTGTCTGTACATTGTTTCTTTTATTGCTTTTTTTTCCTTATGATGTAACATCATGGCCCATGTTTTTTCTTTTCATCTTGCAGGGTCTTTGATTATTTCTCCCCCCTCCATCCCCCTCCCTTTTTTTAAAAAAAAGTAGGGTTATGGTTCTTTCCTGCTATTTCCATTCCCTTTCTTCTACCATATGCAGAAGCAATGTTGTTACCATGGTGTAACACACACACAGACACACTCATCTTAATCATGAACTACAAGCAAGCTTACTGTCTGTCTGCCAGCACACTTCTCTACCTCTGGACTTTCCCCCTGCTTCACCTGTTGTCTTCACTCCTCAGCTTCTGCCCAGCTTTGGTGCCCAGATGTGCCCCAGAAACCTCCTGCTAAGAGGCTGAGAGTCCTGGCCTAGGACACCCTCACGTGATGGATGGATGGCTGATGACAGCAGAGAGCATGGCAGGGGAAAACCAGAAAAGATACTGCAAAAGACGACTGAAAATTAACTTTGCAGCAGTTGCAGCAGATTTGTGTTTCTCCCCACTTGGACTATGAGGTGCTGTTTTACCTGCCATGGCCAAGGCATCCTGAGGACAGCTCTGAGCTGCTTCATGCTGTGTGTGGGCACAAAGCTGGACATTGCTGGATGACTCTTAAAGAGTGGTCCACAGTAACAGAACTGCAGATTTAGATAAAATTGGAAACAATGCAAAGGTTCTGCTGAAGAACATGACATTTTTTCAGCCAAGCCGTCCTCTTGCCTAGGCTGGAAAGGCCATAATGAAGACTTGGAAAGGTTTTTAGACTTGGAAAGGCCCTACATGTCCAACTCAATGTTGTATCATTGCAAAAAGTAGTCTTCCTTATCTGTTCAAAACCCTCCAGTAGCCATGGGTGGGCTGCTGCAGCATTTCCTTACTTAACTATCTATTTATCCCCAGTTATCTAGACTAAATCTAACATTGCTAATAAAGTCCAGAGAACGAGCAATCTCTTTGTCACCTTTTGTGGAGCAGATCATCACCACGATGTCCTCTTCCCCTGCTTTTTGCCCTAAGCAAACATAAGCCAACCTTTGCAGTAGACTGTGACTGTGTTTTACTGTTCTTGTTTTCCCTCTGGATTCTCTTCAGGCTGTATCTTCCCTAAAGTGCAGTGCCCAACATTGTATGCAGTAGCTCAATCAAGCTCACTCCAGTGCCAAATGGAGCATAATTCCCTCCTTTGATACAAAATATGCCCTGATTGGAAGATGCCCTCATTTTACGTGCAACATCATCACTCAGTAGGCATCTGCTCTCTTTGAGCTGGGGTCAGACCAGGGGGAACCATAAGCAGGGCTGATGGACTTGATGGAGCAACTTGTTTATATACCTGCTAGTGTATACACTAGGGAGTATTTTACCAAAAGGATCTTGATCTGCCTGGCTCAGCAGTGTCAGCCTGCATGTGCAGACTGTGGAAGATCTGTTGGGAGCACTGGCAGCGAATGTGATGAGGGAAACAAAGCATGGGAAAACTGGACATGGATATTGGGTGCTGAGCAGGCTGGGAGATTTAATAAGTTCAGGGGACATTTAAATGTTTCAGGAGCAATTGAAGTGAAGACACAAGTCGAAAACGGAAGCAGCTGGTGGACACAGTTTGGTTGTTTTACTTTTTGTAGGTAACACGGATCATAAGGGAAGAGAATATTTAGATGGATGATATTTTTTCGTGGAAAAAGAAAATAAAGGCAATGCCTCAGACAGGCTGCTTGGGAGATTTACGTGTGCAGAAGGGCGAAGAGGAGGGAAGGGAAGGTGCTCCTTCAGCTCCTGGGGCGCTACATCCCGCCACGGGATGCCTTGAAACGCCTGCCTAAAACCTTCACCTGCGCAGCACCGCCGGTACCTCCCCCACCGAACCGGGGCGAGAACTCAGATGACCCCGTCCGGGCAGCGGAGGCGCCGGGCGGGAACGCGGATCCAGCGTCAGGAGGGCGGCAGCTCCGCCCCGCAATCACCCGGAGGGGGCTCGGCAAGGCCGGGCGGAGAGGCGGTGCGGGCAGGCGTGTGCTCCTCATGGAATCATAGGATCGGCTGGGTTGGAAGGGACCTCAGAGATCATCAAGTCCAACCCTTGATCCACTACCGCTGTGGTTACCAGACCATGGCACTGAGTGCCACATCCAGTCTCTTTTTAAAAACCTCCAGATATGGAGAATCCACCACCTCCCTGGGCAGCCCATTTCAATGTCTGATCACCCTCTCTGTAAACATTTTTTTCCTAATATCTAACCTAAGCCTCCCCTGGCAGAGCTTAAGTCCATGCCCTCTTGTCTTACTGGTAGCCACTTGGGAGAAGAGCCCAACCCCCCCTGGCTCCAGCCTCCTTTCAGGGAGTTGTAGAGAGCGATGAGGTCTCCCCTGAGCCTCCTCTTCTCCAGGCTGAACACCCCCAGCTCCCTCAGCCTCTCCTCACAGGACTTGTGCTGGAGTCCCTTCACCAGCCTGGTTGCCCTCCTTTGGACCTGCTCCAGGACCTCAATCTCCTTCCTGAACTGAGGGGCCCAGAACTGGACACAGGACTCGAGCTGTGGCCTCACCAGGGCTGAGTACAGGGGCAGAACCCTCCCTCCCTTCCCCTCCCTCCCTCCCTCCCCTCCCCTCCCGGGCACGTTGCGCCGGGCGCCGCCGCAGCTGTCAGTGTCAGGGAGCCGGCGAACCGGGATCCCAGCTCCTCGGCGGGGGAATCCCCCAGCTTCGCCCCCGCAGCCAATCGGCGGGCGGTATGCAAATCGCGGCGGCGCCGGCGGGCCAATGGGGGAGGGAGAGGTGCGGCGGGGCGGTGCCTCGTTGGACGGCGGGGAGGGCGGCGGAGACCAATGAGGCGGCGAGGCGGGCGGGGCGCGCCCCGGGGGCGGGGCCATGCAAATTTAGTTTGAAAAGAGGGCGGGAAATCCGAGTTTCGCGGGAGGCCCTTGGCGCGTAACCCGTCTCCTTTCCCTTCATTCATTGTCAGCAGCCGCCGCTTCCTGGAGCCATTTTCCAGCCGGCCCCACACAGCGGGAGCGGCCCCGCTCCATCCGCCGCATCTGCCCGCCCTGCCGCCTCCGCCCCCCCCCGGCGCCCCGCATCCTGCAGCCGGGCCCCCCCCGGCACCCGCAGCCCCCGGTATTTTGTGCGGGGCCTCGGCATCGAGGAGGAAAGGAGCTGGGAAGGCCGGGGGGGGAGGGACGGGGGGAGGAGGAGACGCGGCTGCGGGGACAGACCCGGAGGGAAGGATGAGAAGGGGACTCCAGTCGCCGGCCCCGGTTGCGCCGCCGCCCGCACCGTCCACGGACTCCAGAGCGGCCCCCGCCGCCTTCCCGGCCCGCTTTGCCGCCGGCACCTTCATCCAGATCCGCAGCACCGGCGCGGCGGCGGGGGCGCCCTGTGTTGTCTCCTCCTCCTCCGCCGCCGCTTCCCAGGCTCCCGGTGCCTTTGCCCCGGCGGCGGATGGGGGCCAGCCCGCTGGCAGCTCGCTGTACTGCACCCCCCACGGACCCGCCGGCAGGACGGCGCTGCTGCAGCCCGCTCTCGGCGGAGGCGGAGGCCGCCCCCCGGTAATTTTTTTTTTCCCCCCGTCCCCGTGGGAGGGTGAAGGGGACGGTGTGGGATCCGCGCCAGGCAGGCCCTCTCCCCGCTGATCCTCCGGGCCTGGGGGCGGGCGGGGTGAGGACGGGGGGGGAGGGCAGGAAAGGCGGAGGCAGCGCTTTGTTGCAATAAACTTTCCTGCCTCCTTCCCACTCCCCGCTGCCGGGTCTTATTTAAAGGGAAAAAAAAAAAAATCAAGCAGGAAAAAAAAAAGGGGGGGGGTGGGGGGGGGGGGGGGGGGGGAATTATACCCTTCCCAGCCGAGTCCCTCCGCAGGGGTGCAAAGAGCGTGATGCCTGCGGTGGGGAAAGGGCCCCGCTTGCCCCCGGGGTGGGGGGCCGGGCCGGGCCGTGCCCCGCCGGTGTCTCCGCTTCACCCCCGGAGCCGCCGGTGACGTCTGGCACACGTGCGCGGAGGCCGCGGCTGTGACTGGGAGCCGGGGCGGGCGGGGAGGGGGACGCCGCTTCCTCCTCCTCCTCCTCCTCCTCCTCCTCCACCTCCTCCCTCTGGCCTGGGACAGCCCGACCGCCGGCCGGCCGCCCCCGGCCCCCGTCTCCCTCGGAAATGCCCCTGCAGCAGGTCAGTGACTGGTGGGGCGGCGGCGGGCAGCGACCTCCCCTCTTCCCCCCCAATTCGGCCCCCTCCCCTTAAAATTTCCGACAACACCCCCCTCCACCACCCCCCCAAAAGGAAAAAAAAAAAAAAAAAAATCCGCCCCTCCACCTACTCGTGAGGTTTTCTTTGTCCTCGCTGATTTCGGGTGCGCGCTTGGCCCTCGTGGGCTCCGCCGAGCTCAATAGCGGGGGAGGGCGCGGAGCATCCCCCCCGGGCGGGGGTCGTGGATGCCGGGGGGGGGTCACCTGTCTCCCGGTGCCGATGACCCTCGCACCGTGACGTGGGGTCTCTAAATTCCCTCCTACCTCTTCCCCTCCCGCCCCGGTGCGCCCCTGTCCGGGCAAGAGGAGTTCTAACACCCCCCCCCCTAAACCCAGTGGGTGGTGGATCAGGTATAGGATGCTGCTGTAATTCGGAAATACTTTTGGAAGAGCTTGGGAGCAACGTTTCTGTCTTCCTGCACCTGAGAGGTGGTGAGGATGGCAGGAGGTACCTTTTGCCAAGGTTTTTGCAGGTGTTAGTTACTGAAGTAGTCAAGACTGGTCGAATACCATCTAAACATTTTAAAAATTATTTTCTAAATAAGAATTTACACTGTAAAAGGTAATTTGATTTTTCAGTGCCCCTGATCTTCCACATATCCTAATAGTGCTTGGTGTCAAGCAGTCTGGTTCAAGTCACTTTGGGAATATTCGGCTGTCATATGTGAAGGTTTGATTCTTAGTGGTGTTAAGCAATTATAAGATGATTCTGGGAGAATAATTATACAGCCTTTTTTGGCTTTGTGGGTGGGATGTTGATGTCATAGTGGCGTCCTACAGTTTTCCCTTAATGGGTGCAACAAGATCTTTAAATATGAATTTTGTGCTTTTTTTTTTTTAATATAGGGATCACCTCTCCCCATGGGAGGAACTTCTGGCTGTAAAAGCCTAGGAAGGCTTCTTCCTCCATGAAGATTTAGAAGCAGGAAGGCAGTTTTGGGTTTTGTCTGCAAAATAGTCCCCTTTCAAGTTTTGAGTTTGTTGTATGCCCTCAGCCCCCCATGTGTACTTGGGGAAGGGATGTGGGGTGGGGGACGAAGAGAGCAGTCAGGCTGATGGTATCTATTGGATCAGACTGGTACCCTACCAGGGTGGTAAGCCATCCATGGCCTGTGCCAGGAAAGGGGCTGAGCATCCTGCTCTGCCCTAACAGCTGAGCTCATGTGTGTTCCTCTCTTGAAGCTGTGCTGGTTTGCTGTTGACCTGTCTTTTGGGAAGAAAGGCTGAAGTGCCCTTGTGCTCTGCCTTGTCTTTCTGCTCCACAAATAGTTTGGTGGGGAGATGATACATCCCTTTCACAGTCCACAGAGGGTTTTCTGGGACTTGGGAGGCAAGGGTGTTTTCCTGGTTGGCTCCTAGCTGAACATTTTTTAAAAACTGATACCAAAGCCTGGTCAGAGGAGGAAGAAAATGCTGGGTAGTTGAAGGCAGTAAGCTCAGGCTTGCAGCACCAGTATAAATTTAGCACTTGATTGGTTGGGTTGCAAATAGTGTGGGGAGACTGAGACCCCCATATGAAAACAAGGCCCCAGTGTGCAAAAGACCGTAGGGATAAGTGTAAAATTTAGCCAACACACCTGCACTGGTTAAGGTTATGAAAATACTCTATCTTTGCAGAAGTAACTGTAGTGGTAACCCACCCATCACTTCCATATATGAACTATGGTATAAGTGGAAAACTATCAGTACGGCAGTACAGTTTAGACTGCTCAGGGAGGTGCCTGACTGTACTTGCAAATGGAAAAGGGTTTTTTGCCAAAGTAAGCTGCTTCCACTCTGGGAATTAGCTAGTTACTCTATCTATGGTTGTGTAAGTGTAACCGTGCTTGAAAAGCCTTGAAAGGTGGCCTAGTCCTTAACAACAGGCAGTTCCAGCTGCACAGACATGAGAGCTTGCACACTCCTCCCTCTGAAAAGCAGGTGCCTCAGTACTGTCTGAAGCCTGTTCCTGGCTTTGTAGCCACCTGTAGTGACCGTCCCTGCAGCCAAGGGTTGCTGAACAGGCTCTTGCACTGGTGAGCTCTGGCTCTTGTGAGGCTGCCCACCCTTTCAGACCTGAGGAGCTTTTTCATAATTCCTGTGGAGTTAATAGACAGTGTTACCAGGCAGATCTGAACCCCTGCCATGGCTTAAACACAAGCAGTAATGAAGAATTAACCCTTGCAAAGCAGCCATTGGCTTGTGCCTCTGGAGAAAGGCTGAGCTCCTGGAAATGGGGTCACGGCTGCTGCAAGGGGTAAGTGGTCCTGCAGGACCTCCCTTGCCCTCTTGTACAGTGCTGGGGATTGATGCCACTTCCCTTCTTCCATTTGGAAGCCTAGGATTCCTAAGATGGAAAATCAACCCTGGCCTAAGTAAATAAAGGAAGAAAGGTTTTCTGCTGAGCAGGCAGGTTGAACCAGCTAATGGAAGGTCTGGTAAGTGCCAGGGACCATCAAGGGAAGGTAGTGGCCAGGAAGAGGGCACAGGGATAGTGACGCTGTGACATTTTGTTGTGAGAAAGTTTGCAAATCAACTCTGTTTCCTATGAAAATCAAGGAGAAATTAATGTTGGATGGGGTACCACAAAAGCATTCTTGCTGGTGCTAGCTTCTCACTTATTGTGACAAACTTACTGCCATTTGCAAATACCAGTATTTAAGAATGGGGCTGCTATAAAGGCAAGCTTCTCAAAATGTTTTTAATTCAAATAGTGTAGAATTTCTTACTGTCTTTGGGTTATAAAGATAAGCCTTTAAGAAGAGGGCCATTTTCTTAGCCATGAGAAAATGCTTAAATGGAGACACCACCCACATGTTAAGTCCTTTTTAAAAGGGGCTAAATCCTCTTAACAAGAATATCTTTAGAGAACTCCTGTGGCCTTTAGATGACATGAGCCGTGGAGAGACTGGTTCGGCATACTTCAGAAGGGGGTGGTAGGATTTACATTTCCAAACTGAATACTTAGCACCTCTCTCAGTTTTCTTTCTAGTAGTTTAGAAAGCACCTCTTCCTCCCTCATCAGCAAGTCACAACTGGAAGGGAGAGAAATGGGCTAATGCACAATCTTTCTCCTAGGTGTTAGGTAAAGGATCAGGCCAAGAAGGACATAAGTACTGAACAAGAATTTAAGATATGGGAGAAAAACCTGTAAGTTTCTTAAAATGTGTGGGTAGTTAAATAGGAGCTTTTTATTTTGCAGGAGTAAAAATGTTTTGTCTGTATAGAAGACATGAGCATTTCATATTCAGACCCATTTTTGTAATCCTTTGCCTGGTAATTGGTATTACTAGGAATGAATGCTAGCATGATTCTGGGACCAATTCTTTTTTTCTTTGGTTTAAATCCATCTCATTGAGCGACAGGCTGTTCTGAGACCAAGGAGGTACCCCATGGGCCTTTGGCACAGCTGTCTAAGGAGAGTTCGGAGAGGTATAAATCCTGATTGTATTAGCTCTGCAGAAAGCAGGCATCCTAATAAAAACATACAAGCATAGCCTGTTGCTTGCTGTGCTTGCTGATGGTGGCTTCGCTGTGCACACACAGAGTCCATCTATGCTGGTGTAGCTCCAGCTGCACCAGAACCACTGAAGGTTTCTTTCCCCATGATGATAAGGGCTTCTGGCAGGTTTCCATGAGCAGTGGAGTCACTCAAAGGCCTTACTGTTGCTGGAAGGAGTAGTCTTGCTTCTTGCTCCACATCTCTGTAGCACCTCCTTCACCCAACCCCTGGTCTGGCAGTGCTCTTTCCCCCCCTCTGTGCTTGGGGACCACCCAGCTATGTTGGTGGGTTGGTTTTCTGCTGCTTTAACAAGGTAAAGTAGCTGGGTCTGATGAGCAGTTAGATCTGGCATATGATGGGAATTGGGTGTGCATGGCCCAAGATGGCAGGAGTGAGGTGAAGGAATGAGACAGGAGCTTTTCCATGCAGTGGTGTCAAGGTGTTAGATCGGCTCATAGCGACTCTATTTGCAGGAGTTGTTCTTGCATGTTCTCATCGTGAAGTTATCTTCATTGTGCTACCAAGCCTGCTTGCCAAAGGCTGGATATGTGTTACTTTAGGGCCACTTTATTCTTTTGTAGAGGCTGCCTCAACTGATTGAGCAATAAAAGGCACTTTCTTTACCCTCATTTTATCCTAGGTACGTTGGTGCTTCTCTGGTAATTTTTACAGTGTGGTCATTTGTGACATGTGCAAGCATTTAAAGAAAGGAAAAATCATTAAACTTAGTAGCTGCTGTATTTTGTAATATGGAAGGTTCTACTACTACTTCTCTCACTTCAGCTGCAACAAATATTTGAGGAAGAAACACAGAAGAAGTGGGCTTGCGCAGGACAGCCCTTTTGCTTTCTTTGAGAGAGCACTTCCTTGGTCAGGGCTTACTTTGTGTGTTATAGTTACCAATGGTCTGTGATTTTTGTCTAATCCCTGCTGGAATCTAGGTGACCTTATGGAGCAACAAGTTCTATCTGTGGTTGGGTTGTCTTGTATGGAAGAAAAATAATTTTATTTCTGCCTTTTTTTTTTTTTGCTTTTTGAACTTGCTATCTGTACTGTCTAGATATTGCAGTAGGAGAAAATTATTTCCTCATACATTTCTCAACAGTTTATGATTTGTTATCTTCTGTCCTCAGTTGCCTTCTCCAAGCTGAAGTGTAATTGATATACCATTTAATTTATCCTGAAATGAAAGCCATTAATGTTGAAGTGTCCTTTTATAAAAGAATCACATGATTCTTGAAAAACATGTTTATTCGTTATGAGTTTTTACTTGCCTAACTTTTGGGAACTGGTGGTTTCAAAAGATGCTTTGAAGGCATGGTGAACCCACTTTGCAGGCCTAGCAGGAGACGGGAGACCTTTTCAGAGCCATCTTGTTTCAAAAGGTCTTAACCTGGATCTGGGTGGAAAATGGGAGGTGTGGAGCAGAGAGGCCAAGTGTGCCTGGCTGCTGTGGGAAGGGCTCATTGCAAAGCCTAGGTTGCAAAAAGGGAAACACAGTAACTCCTCCTTGGAGCCCCTGTCCTGTGCCCTGTGGGTCTGGCCTGGCCCTGGGAGGAGAATCCATCCCTCCCTCCTGTCCAGCACCAAAAGGGGAACTGGGTGAGAAACAAAGTTGCGGGCTTTCCTCAGTAGCTTCAAGTATGAAGCTTTTCAAACCTTCAGGCTTCATTTCTGAAGGTGTGTGCTGGAATGGCCAGGGCTCTGATGGCAAAATTAATCCTGGTGCTGGTGTGGAGGGCCGGGAGGGTGGCTCAGGATTTGATTCTGGCTTGTGCAGGAGGTGCCTGCTAAGGATGGGTTGGGAACCATGACTTCAGTTCAAATGGGCTCCTTCCACCAGTGGTGGTAATGTAGATCCTGCTGTGCCCAGAGTGAGGCTTCAGCAGAGGGAATGCTCTTCTTGCTGTAACTAAATCTCTGGGTTTTACAGTATCTGCAAATAATCTCATTTACAGCTGGTGGCACTGAGTGTGTATATATGGTGGCAAATCTCAAATGACTAAGTTGGACTCCAGGCTTCAGTTTTGTCTGACAGAGTTAATTGCTTCTTGCAGTTATTTTTCAGGAGCAGAGTTGTGTTGGCTGCTGCAGGGAGAAGAAACACCCTTCATGTGCCCAGGGACAGTGGTGTACAGTGGGAGGGAGGGAGGGTCGGGCTCTGCCAGTGCTTCTGTTGCAGTGCTTGAGGTCCTGGCTATGGAGTATTTGGCCTTGGTTTCAATTTCAGTTCTGTCTTCTGTTCAAAGACAGACCTGGTAAAATTGCCCGATTCATCGCATCTTTATGAAGGAACTACTTCACTCGTGTCTTCCTCAAGTAACTTGTTTGAAAGCCACGCTTGGAAGTGCTATGCCTGTCATGGGTGTCTCCTGGAGTACTTAGCTGTCTGCTTGGACGGTGTTTGTATTTGCTGGGTCTTGTGGCAATTGTGTGATTTTTGTGGGCTCAACCTGAGCTATCATAAACATTTCTCTCTGCCATCCCTGTAAAGGGAGAAGAGCTTGAGTAGCTGTTGATGAAGGAGAGGTGTACTGAAAATGGATTCTGCTATGTGGTAGGAGCATACTACATCTTGTGTTTTGGCCTCTGTTTATATTATGTACAAACATATCTCAAATCTGTTGGTAGTTTTTGTAACTTGAACTTGCCTAAGGTTGATGGTGTGTGTTGTGTCTCTCCTGTCCTACTTAAAGATGTGAACAGTTGTTGACCAGCTACAGTGTGAAAACTAACACCAGCTCTGTCACCATTGCACGTGGGTGCCCAGAAGCTTTCAGGCCTTTGTGCCAAAGGTTTTTTTTGCCTAGGACTAAACTAGGAAGGAAAGACTGAGCACTGTAGATCACTTTTTTTGAATCATCTGGCATCTTTTCTACAACTGCACTGAGTCACATGGGCAAGTATGGCTTTTGTTTATTTCTACCTCTAGAAGTAAAACTCTGCTTTGTCAGTGTGTTTGAGACATTTTTCAGCACCTGCATCAGCTTTGAAAATGTTATTCAGCTTTTATGTGGCTTCATACTTCATGGGTCTAGGACCTGCTTTTTAGGAAGATATGGGGTGTTTCCTGTGGTGTTCACGTGAAGTACTGCAGATGTTGGGTCTTCAGTATATTGGGTTTTACATGGACAAGGCACTGTAAAAAGCAGAGGGTGCTACTTTTGCTTTCATTTCTTTATCTTGACTGGATTTTGGAGTCTCATCCCATAGACATTGCAAGCCATTAGTTGTTCTGCAAAAATCTGTTAAAGCTCTTAAACACAAACAACTATTTTCAGTAAAAATAAATTTTATTGGAGAAACTGGATATCAAGAGGCATCTGCTCAGCCTTGTCGGTTTCAGCTGCAATGTTCCTGCTCCAAGCTGTGGTATGTGTGTTTGTTAATGTATGCATAGATTCTAGAAGCAATTTTCATTAATGAAATTCTTCAAAGACTCTCTCCTCTTTACAGTGCTGTCCTGGTTTTTTTTTTTTTTTTTTTGATAGCTGTACAGCTGTTGGTTCAAAGGTTGTTGCATATTGCATAACTTACTGCTAGAAAGCGGGGTGGGGGAAGGAACTCATTGGCAAACTTCCTTTCTTGTTAATTAAGGTGACATTAGTACTCTGGCTTAGTACTCAATGGTGGCTGTCGCCATGCAGTGCAAGAGTCAGATTCTTAATACTGTCTCAGGCTTATTTATACACTCTACTAGTTCTCTCTAGATATGACTTTACAAAATCTTACTAAAATTGGAGTGCAGTAACAGATATTTAAAAATTTTTTTGCAAGCCCCTGAATCTGCACTGTAGGATTTCATTATTTTTACATATTTTGAAGTACAGATGTAATTTTAGAGCGAAGCACTTCTCCACAGAACAAGTGTACTCTCTATAAGACTTAGCTTTCAGGTTTTTTTTCATTTTGTTCAGAAACAAACTGGCATGTAGACTTAATTGTATCCTTCCTACCTAGACCCTTATTTAGGAGGCATCATCTGGCAAATATCAGGCCTGGAGGTAAAAGAATAACCTCTTGGCCTGACATTTTTATTGGGATAGTCCATTTATGTTGACGGTAGGCTTCTAACTTTTTTGGGTGCTCCCACAGTGTAAGTGGGAAAGTGCATAGAAAATATAAAAGGATGTGCAGAAAGGGTCTCATCTTGTACCATGCATGGAATGGTGGTTCTCATTTATCAGGTTGTCTATGGCATACTGCAAATACTTGCTTTGAGGAGCAGGTCTGAAGGGTTTGCTGTGAGCTCTGCTTCAATAACAAAATAGGCTTTTCTTCATCCCCTGCTTGGGCTTTTTAAATATCTGATGGTTTTAAGATTTTTTTTTTTTTTTTTTTTTTTTTTCCCAGCCAGACACACTAGAAATGGAATTATATAGAATCCTAATGTCTTGAATGATGCTGGTAACCTAATAGTGCTTTCAGTACTTGTTTTCTTGTACTGTTAACTCTGGAATTAAATGGCAATTACCATGCATATATGCTGGTGTTATTTTGCCTTGCCAGCATCATGTTTTTAGGCAGTGTTGGTCCCACACATTGACAGTCAGTTTTTTGTCCCCATACAGTAAGCTAGTTCACACTTTGTCTAATGTCTTTGCATAGCAGGAATTGATGTTGGTTACAGCTCTCACAGTAGCCTTTTGTGTGGCAATATCTGAAAGCTGTCTTGTTGGAGCTTTTATCAAGGCTATTGCAATGAGGCCCTTATCCCCACTCACGGCAAACATAGATATTCACAGAAATTATTATAATAATGCTTAGTAAGTGGTGTGCTGGTAAAGAGTGACAATGCTGGAGTGGTACAGAAATAATAGCTGAGGTGGCAGCTGTGCCATGATGGGGTGTTATCTGTCCTTACAGGCCAGGGATGGGGTGGGAAGGGAACCCTGCGTGGGGCAGACGGAGGGTGGTGATCAGTGCTATCACACACATGAATAATCCTGGCCGTCAGCGCAGCAGAATAAAGTTTTACTTTTCATGGTAAGACTTATCGAGCAGCTCCAAATAACCAAGGCCCAAATTGCTGTATAATAGTTCTGCACCTCGTTCTTCTTTCTCTTCAGATGCGAGCTATCTGTAGCCTAAAAACATCTCCTGGGAGTTATGTAAAGCTGCAAGTCGGGTGAGAGGAAGATGAAACTTCAGAACTTTGCTGTAGTACTCTTTTTAAGCACAAAGCTCTTAAGACAGTAGAAGTGACAAATTACTGCTTGAGATGGGGGCAGGGAGGACCTTAAAAATTATAATAGCATTTTCACCATCTGCTTTGTTTTGACAGTGAGTATTTCACTGGGTTTCTTCTTTTTTTTCCCCTCAGGAATTGGCGGTTAGAAAAAACTCTTTTAAAAAGCAGTGTCCTGAAAGCATAAGCAAGTTGCTCATTTTCTTGCTCTATTCCTTGATCATGAGAGCTGCCTTGATGATTTTTTTCCCACTTCAAAATTAGCAGTTTATTTATAACATGCTAATGTTCTGTGTGCCTGTTGGTATTACTGTTCTGTCGTGCTGAGCTGAGAATTGTTCTCTCAAAAACTGACACTGCAAAGATGACATAAATGAACATGAGAAATAGCTTATGGTAGAAATTCAGGTGGCTTTTGGTATGACGGTGGTTTGCGCTTCTTTCTATAAAATCACTTCCATTTCCTTATTTCAATTGCTAGTCACATTTTTTTTTTTGTCTCGTTTTCATTTTTACTTAAAAATGCAGACTACTGATTTTTGGCACCCTCACTACCCTTTCATTCCTGTTGGCAAACTTCTCTGTGATCATCTTCTGTGCGTTGCCACCAGCTGCCGCCTTGGATTGCAAGCAGGGTAGTGAGGAACTTCAGGGGTCTTTTCCTCTTCTTGAGGCCCTCACAATTACTACTTCACAACTAAGAGCCTGCAAGGCCCCTGAAGGAAGCCTCTTCCAGACCCAGGGTTTAACAGCACCCCTCCCAGTGGTCGAATTTTATCTGCTGTACAGAAAGACTGGGGACTGTTCAAGGTCCAGACCATGCAGAAATCGAGTTTGCTGTGGAGGGGAATATGTATGGGATTCCAGAAACTGACGTTTTAAAAAAAAAAAAAAAAAAAAAAAAAAAAAGACTAACAAGCTTGTAGGTAGAAAAATTCCCTTTACTCAGAGAAAGCCATATGTTCAGGATACTATCCTTAGTGTGATTTATTTGCTTCAGAATTAGGAAAGAAGGTTGCTAGGAAAAGTAAGATGCATGCAGTTTTCACCTTAAAGGATTTTATAAGGGTGATTATCGTCTCCCTGCTTTATTTCTCTTCCCCAGTCCTGGAGAATAATCAATTTAGCAATAAGTCAGAGCAAGCAAAAATTTGATTTTTCTCATCTGCAATGCAGAGACTAAGACTGACTCTCTCTTTAAGGCCAAAATTGGGTATTTCTGCCTCAAAGGGAATTGGTAGTTATAGAATCATTCTGTGGTCAGTAAGAAAGGATCACAATTCCAGCGTTTTTATTTTCCCCTTTAGATTTGTCTAGTTTCTGTTTTCTTGGCTACCCTTTATCTCTTTCCATGGCCTTAGAACCATTTTGAATACATTTTCCTGCTGCTTCCAAGGGGGGGAAGCAGCACCAGCTGTACCATGCAGGCGTTATATCTGTTGTTAGTACTTCATTTCAAGTGCAGAAATGTGGTTTTCCTAGCCATGTGAAGAGCTCGGTTGCCTACATGTGTGAAAAGCAGCCCCCAAATTCTGCTTGACTGGTAGTTGGGAAGGGAGGAATCTCCCTAAGGCCTCGCAGGGAGAAAAGTAGGCTTCTGTGAGATGCTATAGTATATCTAGCTAAAAATATCAGATACTTGAGCTTGCCTGTTGACTTATTTGATGGCAATTCCTTGTTGAAATGGAAAAAGCTAACAGGTCTGGAATGGTTTTAAACTTCTTCACCTTTGTATAACAGTGCAATGACAAGAGAGGGGTGACATAAAGACCCCAGCAAATGTGCTTGTTCTCCAGGGCAGCCCTGGCTCTTTTTACTGGATGAGGAAGCGTGGAATGTCTAGAAGAATAGGGAGAGTCTTCCTGCCAGCAGCTGTAATGGTCCTGGAAGGGTTGCTTTCTTCATGGAAATCTGTCAGATGCTTTGTCTAGATTCAGTCACAGACCCTTTGGTTAATGTAGCACAAATCATACTAAAATGTATTGTTTCTTCTGCTACAAAATGATGCTGGACACGTTCTGCAGATATTTTACTTCTTCCTAAATGATGGAGATGATGTTTTTTATGCTTTTTGTTTCTCTTCCTCATGTTTGAGTGTCCCTCCATGACTGCATGGGTACAAGCCCCTACATGGAGCAGGTGCAGTGATCTTAACAGCTAAAAGTTTGACAGGAGAATGTCTTAATTTAAGAGTGTGGTTTGCTCTTCTCTAAGGAAAAATGTGGAGTATAACTTGTTAGGTATATATATATTATTGGTATATATAATATTACTAGGTGTATATATATGATTATATATATTAGGTATATATGAGGCATGCAGTTGCATACTTGTACAAGGGAGATCTTGATGCACCTGTCGCTAAAAGCCCATGTGTTTGTGAAATTGCACCCTGCATGTGTAAGACTGGAATTTTTTTGGATAATAACATTATAGGGGCCATGACTAGCTGCTGCTTTGTGTGTAACAACATAGAGAAGACAAACTTCAGCTTTCACTTAGCTTATTGCTTTCAGAGGTAGAGAATTCAGAGAAATTCTGAATTTCTTAGGTCTACTCTGACTACCATCATGTGATTGTGGTGTTTCTCTCTTCAGAAAAATGGTCCAAAACCCAGCGGGCTTCAATGTCCATTTTGCAATGAACTGATTCTTTTTTCAAGAAAAAAAAAAAATCAAGAAAACTCTTGTCAGGAGTTGCGTTTGCCAGCAGATGATTGGAGTACCTTTGAGTTCATAGAGATTGTGGCTTTGTGGCTTCTTTAGATGTACTTTCTGAGACCCTCTGAGGGAACAAGCTGCTCGACCTGCTATCAGATCAGCCAGCTGCATCTAGTGTGTTGGATACTGTGAAATTAGACTGGTGATCTTGGTGATGTGAGCTTCAAATTGCAAAAGAACTGATGAAGGCTTTTGATTGCATGGACAAAAAAACGGGACATATACAGCCTTGAGGCTTGTGGAGGTTGAGCTGGGGTCCTTCCTGGGGGATCCTGAGGGGTCAGGCTGCTTTTTCTCCAGTTTAATAAGCTGCTTGTATCTCCCCTGGCCCAGTGAAATCACATCAGTGCCTTCAACTAAGCATTTTCTAAGCATTTTTATCCAGACTGCCAATTTCAACAGTGATTTTTTTTTTTTTTCTTTTTTAATTAAGTTCAGTAATAAGATCTTAAAGATGTTAGGCCAGTGAGGTGATTTGGGTAAGAACCCTTTACAGTCATGATAAGGAATTTCTTTTACCCTAATGAGGGAAGGTGGTGGTTTGAGTGCACACTAGTCTGCCTTTCCAAAGCTGTGATACAGCTGAACCACAGTGGAAATCTGGGACTGTAGAGACACTGCTTATAGGAAGTTTGACTCCCTGCATTTAACCACAAATGTGGTCAATCTTAGGAGAGGCAATAACAGAGAGGAAGAAAGGTGGTAGTATTTGATTAGCTTTGTTCTCCCTGCTTTCAGCAGTCCCTCTGATGGATGTAGCTCCAGCTGTGAGAGCAGAGTGATAATATTTCTGACTGGCTGTTCCAGTTTCTTCTTTGTTACACTTTACAGATACCTTTTGGTGTAGATATAACAAAGTTTGCTTTTGGCATTCAGTTGTCATGTGCTATTATTAAAGTGGTTGTCCTGCTAGGGAAACTCTTCACTGTAACTGAAGAAAATAACATATAGAAGAGAATTAACTGCCACATAAAGGTCCTTCAGGTGGTCACTAGCGTCATGCAGGGATTGAAGAACTAAGTATTCCGGTTGTGACAGGTATCTGCAGTGGGTGAGTTAGGGACAAAGGTCTTCCCATTGCTCCTCAACGTTGTGCCCCAGACCAACGTGTTGGCTCCATTCTGTTCAGCAGCATGGAATGGCTGCTCGTGCTGGGAATCAAAATATCCTCCTGCTTCCTATCTGCATGTTAGTGGAAATGATATGTAATCCTCTCATAGTCAGGGAAACTAATTGCCTGCTGGGTTAGGAAGGATAAGATGAATTGAGAGGCTCACGTCTGTGTCACCCAGGAATGCTTCCCACGGCAGAGGGGATTTTCTAGAACCATCCTGGGAGACACTTTAGGGATGCGTTTTCACAGTCAGCTTACAGTGGTCCAAGGCAGTACCACCACGAACGGGGACCATGCTTCCCTCCCTCTCTGCTCACCCCATCCCACCACCTCACTGCATTGGCACCTGACCTCATGGCACCCTGTGCCCGGGGAGGCTGGGGACCTGCTCTAGCTGAAAGCTAACACTGAGTGAGCGATTAGTTTTCACCCCTGCGAGCTCTCCGTCCTGGCTGGCAGCGTGGATGTGGGCAGAGGCGGCTGCCGGGGGCTGCCCCTCAGCAGCGGGGTGCCAAGGTGCACCCTCAGCTCCAAAGTTTGTCAGGGGCCCTCCGGCCACGATCTCCCCCTGCCCTTGGGATGCTTTGCTCAGTGTGGCGGAGTGGTGTGTAACAAAAGCCAAACAGATGGCTCTGCACAGGAACTGGCAGCCTGTGTGCCCTTACTGCTTAGGTTACCCAGCGCCTGCAGCTGCCAGGGCCTTGCCGGCAGCACCCGAGGGCTGAAGGGGACTCTCACATTCTCCTCACCTCCGGCTTTCAGCTCTTCAAGGCTTGGGAGCAGTCCTAGGGGTTTCGTGAGCACGTGGAGGAGAAAACATGGCTGAAAACAGTCTCAATTCACAGAAGAAATCCACAGTTGGCTTGAACTGAGAACCTGCATTTTGTCAGTCCTGTGTTCATACCTTGTCTTGTACACCCAGCTTCCCGTACTTGACCAAGGCTCTCAGGCTGTGTGTAATTTAATTACTGTCTAACGGCTGGTGTTAAAGTAGGTGAAGTTATAAATGGAATTTGTACCTACAAGTTATATGTGTAGCATGAGCTTGTAGTACTGGAGGCCTTCTCCGAAATCCTCGTTACCTGGAAATGCCTTCTGAGGAAAGACAGGCTGTGCTGCTTTAACAGGTAGAGTTGCCCTGAGCAGAGCTTTAACGGGATGGATTTTTAACAGATGAAAGTAAAGGCATCATGGTCTTTCATGAATCCCTGGAGATGGCAATTGGGATGGCTTTTACTGCCAATAGCTGCAGCCACAGCTGAGGGACTTACCTTGCATGGGTTATGAATGTGGGAAGGCTCCTGGAGCCTCTGGTCAGGTGAGCAGTAATGGATACTAGTCCTAGGGAAAGTTCATCAAGGAAGGTTGACTTTCATCACTGTATTCATAGTGAAGTTTTCTTTCTGCCCCTCAAGTTGGAGAGGTGAAGCCAGCCCGCATGGCAGCTGGAACACCCAGGACCCTGCTTATTCCACACTCCTGGAGAATTCAGTTCTTGAGCCCAAAATACACGGATGAATTTCATCTGTAGCTTAAAAGGAGGTATATCGTGGTTGTATGGAAACCTCTGCATACAAACTCAACTAGTTCACTACTGACTAACTCTAGAGACAGCCTGTAAATACCAGGGCTGTAAAATAAAAGTTATCACTTTAAACTGTTGCCTGATTTTGAAATTAACTGTTGTGTTATTGATTACTTCAGAAAAAAACTTCAGATGTGTTTCTATCAACAAACACTCTTTCACACAAACTGCCAGAAGCCTCAGCTCTCCACACAGCAGCTGCCAAATTTTCCATGTTTCTCCTTTCTCTTTAGCACCACTGTGCATGGAAACATTTGTAAGATACTAAAATATGAAAGCTGTGTAGCATTCCTATTTATTTTGGAATTCATTTTTTTACACAAGGAACGCTGTAACTTTGCCATATTTACTTTCTTGTATTTAATTCAGTGGAACATATTTACCTGAATTGCACATGAAATTTCATATTTGCAGTGGAAAGTGTAGGGCTGCACTGCAGAATTTGTTCCAAGTTAGTGCAGAGTGTGTGAGGGCTCCTTGCCAGTGCAAAGGAATGAAGTCAGGAGTAAGAAGAGTTCTCCCTGCAGTCATCAACAGGTGCCTGTTGAAAGGGTAGACATTATAGATGGTGAGGCAAGATGACAGGGGTTTTGTATGTGGGGTTTTTTTGTTTGTTTTTTGTTTTGAGTTTATACTTACAAAACAATGACTGGCAAAGCAGTTTCTTCCAAGAATGTCTTTAAAGTGCTTTTGTTTTACCTTCAGTAAGAACTTGCAACCTCAGACAGTGAAGTGTAGTTGAGTTTTCTTGGGTAATCTTGGCTTTACAGTTTCAGGGTTGGGAAAATGATTAGTGTGGAAAATGAGGACTCTTTTAGAATCTAGCACACTAGGCTTTTAAGCAAGCTAGGAAGCCTACATGGTGCTGAGAGCTTCCTGTGGCTGCTCCGAGTTGTCTTAGTCTTCCTCCTGCTCCTTAGAGAATAAGGCTGTCCTTCTTTCTATCCACATATGGTTGAGAAAAGCTACCGTACAAATGCTATTTTTGATCCTATTCCTTTCCCTAATTATATGTAGCTTTTATAAATCTTGTCTGGATAGAAGGAGCCTGTGTACTTTGAAAGGGTTCATTTGATCTAAATTTAAGGATGTCTCATGTCCAGTTGTTGAACTTGCTATTTTAGCTTGCCCTACCTACAGCTTTTACTAAAAGAAGAGGGAAAAGATGAGAAGGAGGGACTGAAAAGTGTGTGAGACAAGGCAATGATGACTCATAAGTGGGACTGTATTTGAAAATGAAAAGGATCAAGGTGTACTGATTGTAAGGTAAAGTTATAGAGTTTATGAAAAAGGCACAATTATATCATATGGTCATTTATCTTCTGAACAGATTGAGGTACATTTGTGGAAGAACCCATGAGCCTGAATTGAGTAGATAACTTTGAAGAGAGAAGAAATCTATTTAAAGAAATGAATTTTTAGTGTAGTCTCAGTAGGTGATATATTAGTGCTAGATTCTACTGAAGACTTCTCCAGGCTTCTGGAAAATCCCATTTAGCTCTCTGTTGCCTATGGGATAGTTCTAATAACTGCACAGCAGGGCAGGTAGCAGAAAGAGAAAGAAGGAGAAGGCAGGAGGCCATATGAACTTTCTCTGAACTTTAGTCTGTAATGAACAGAAATAAAAGCTCATGAACAGACACAACTTTCTGCTTTAATGCTAGGTGTTCTCTTTTACCTCTCTGCTAATGTTCTGCTCTTCTAGTTGTGTTCTGACATCCGTAAAACATCCCTAAAACTGTCCAACTGTCCAACAATCTTGAAATAACCCATTCTGTAGAGTTTAGGTACTGTGCAATTACAAGGATGCAGTTCTGTATGCAGCACTGCAAAAAGTGGTTGTGGTTTTGGTATTTACTAAAACGTTTACCAGCAGTATCCACAACCATCTCTTCCCACCTTCACCCCTCTTTTTTTCCCTGCCTTTTCTCCCCACCAATCAAAATCTAAAATATAACAAAAATGCATCTCTCCAACATGTGAATGAGGCTGAGAGAAAAGTTGTTTAATTTTGTAAAGTCTTTTGATGGCAGAAAAAAAAAGAAATAACTGTCAGTATGGTATTTGATGAAAAATTTGCTATGTGACAGGAAAAGACTAGTTTTGATTGATTCTAGTATTAGCACTAATACCAATACTATGCAGTGCTTTCATCATTGTTCCAAAAGTAAACAAAAAAACTGTTACTGATAGTAATTGCTAGGAGAAGAGTAAATGATAAGAGAGGTCTCATAACTTGCTCTGTAGGCACATTTAAACACACTGTGTCTTTAATACAGCCAAAGGCAAAGTTATATGCCAGAGAACAGGGAATGCAAGCTATGCCTTATGAAAGAGGGCCTGTATCCTGGAAAGCAGCACTTCTGAGAAGTCTGTAGTGGGTAAGCAACTGCACACTAACTTGCAGTGCAATGCCAAGAAGTGATGGCACTAAGGCTTGCATCCTGGCATATAAAAGGGATCAGCGAAGGTGATACTTTGGCCTCAGTGAAGAGTTTTGATTCAGCTGGTAGTTAAAATAACATACACGATTCAGTGCTAGTGCTTGCAAAGAGAGAATGTTGAAAATTGAAGATGATGTAAAGAGTGCAGCAAGAATTACTCAAGGTCTGAAGGAAATGCCCTACAGTGCAATTTACTTAAGCAATATTTTACTTTTGAAATTAGTATTAAGAGATGACTTGGTTGATACACAAGATACTGAATTACAAGGGTTGGTTGATACAGCTGATGGTTTCACTACCATCCAAAGGGACCTTGATAGGCTGGAGAAATGGGCTGATGGGAACTTAACAGGTTCAGCAAAGGAAAGTGTAAAGTCCTGTACCTGGGGAGGAATAACCCCAGCTACCAGGACAGGCTGGGCCTAACGTGCTGGAAAGCAGCTCTGCAGAAAAATCCCTGGGGTTGCCAGTAGATACCAAATTGACAACGAGTCAGTAACACACTCTGATGGCAAAGACTGCCTCCTGGGTTGCTTCAGGCATTGCGTTACCAGCAGGTTGAAGGAGATGGTCCTTCCCTTCAGCTCTGCCCTGGTGAGACACATCAGGTGTGTTGGGTCCACCTTGGTGCTCTCCAGTACAAGAGAAATATGGGCATATTAGAGCAGGTCCAGTGAAGGGCCAGAAAGGCAGCTAAGGCCTCAAAGAATCTGATGCACAAGGAGAAGGCTGGGACAGGTGAGACTGAGCCTGGAGGAGGGAAGGTGTATAAATACCTGATGGGAGGGAAAGAAGAAGATGAAGCCAGGGTCTTCTCATTCATGGCCAGTAAGAGAATCAAAGGCAATGGGTACAAATTGAAATGCTATAAATTTCCTTTAAATCTAACATTTTAATGGAAGGATGTTTAAATGCTAGAATAGGGCTCTTACATTGTGGAGTCTCCATCATTGGAGATAACAAAAACCTGACTGAACACAGCCCTGGACATCCTGATCTCCTTGTCTCTGCTTTGAGCAGTGGGGACAATGACTAGATGGTCTCCAGAGGTCTTTTCCCACCTAAGCCACTCAATTTGATTATTCTGGTACCATCGTATTTCCTAAATTATTGAACTTGAGCACATTGAGAACTTACTATTGAAAGCTGAAGCAATGCAAACTTGAAGTGGAAATTAGAGTTTGTTGTTTTTTTTTTAAGGGGGGGGGAGGATGGGATAATTAGAATTGATACCTTCAAGTTTTGATGAGAATGAATGTTTTACTCAGTAATTTCTCTGTAGAGTTATGCTCTGTAATTTCAGCCCTGAACAAGAGGTCATCAAGTCCATCTACCTGCTTCTTGGTGGATGAAAGCAACTGTGTTCATGGTCCTTCCTTCCAGGCACTTGCTCATTTAACTTTCTCATATCATAGGTTCTAAAATGCATGGCAATATCTTCCTGTCCTTGCTGCAAGATAAGTTAATGTTACAGTTTCATAACAGCTAGGGGAAATGTAGTGAACTGTGATGTGTAGGAGGTCATGTTAGAAAGCTTTGACCAACAGGCAGGTCAGAGAGAAAATGTGAATTTATTTAATTTTAAAATTTGAAACTTAAAGGTAGTAGGAATTTTTCTGTAGAAGTCATCTCAAGGTACTTAGCAGCAGGAATACATAGTAGAGACAACAAAGTGGAATGAACAAATTATATCTGCTGCAGGTCAGTTTTGACACAGAGTCAAGTCCTTGCTTGTCTCTATTACTTGAATTGTTCTGCTTAACTACAGAGAAAAGGGATACACTTCGTAATGTGAGAAAGAACAGCAGCTTTTTCTTCTTTTTCCCTATAAATTTATTCTCTGTGATGACACATCTGGTTTGGATCCTGTCTTGTAAATCAGGCTATCACATCAGCTTTTTAGATTATCCCTGTCCATGGCATGACAGAATTTACATAGATGTGAAAAATAAAATTATTTAGTCTACAAAGGCTCCTTTTCTTTTTTCATGACCTGATGTTTGTCTTGTTTTCATTCCCTCTCTGTCACTGTAAGTAGTTCTTGCCATTTGAACCAAATACTTTATCTCTATTTTGCCAGCACTCCCAGGTTGTTCTGCTCCTTGGTGTAGCTGATGGAGTGATAAAATAGTGCCAAGGTCGGATGTGCATCATGGTGCAAGTTCAGTGGATTATTAATTCTTTATGACACTACACAGATTTTAAAACATTGCTATCTTTGTGCCATTTCAGCCATACAAACTGCTGCTAAACCAACAGGAGTATATGCAACATCTTTCTGCCTTGAAGTGGGGACTGAGGAAATCATCAGTTCTTAGAGTTTGGCAACCCAGGCTAGGTGAAAATCAGGTTCAGTTTATAGTCAAATGTGCTGTGAAGAAATCTGATGGCAGTACTGGCTTCTGATCTAGGATGGAGGAGGCTGTCAGCCACGTGTGGGGTTTCTAGGTTTCTTCTGTCTGTTATTCTCTACCTCTCTCTTCCATGCTTTTATCTTCTGCTGATTTTGAACGTTCTTTTTTGACTGCCTCTAGGAATGGTTGCTTTTGGATATGTAAACAGTGTTTTCTGTATCTTGTGCACTTGTTTCTTATTTTTGTTACTTTGAAGTTTGGTATGTGGAGGAGATTAAGTTAGTGTCTCCAAGGCTACTTAAAAATTATTCCTTTAAGTGATACTAGTAATTTCATTTTCAAAACTGTACTTGATTCTTTTTACATTGATTTCTCCATGCAAAGTCACCATTTTAATAACTTGTAGGTACAGATATAATTTCTCAGGGTTAACCTCTTGGGGCAATCATAGAATCATAGAATTTTCAGGGTTGGAAGGGGCCTTTAGGATCATGTAGTTCCAAGCCCCCTGCCATGGGCAGGGACACCTCCCACTAGATCAGGTTGCTCAGAGCCATCTCCATCCCGGCCTGAAAAACTCCCAGGGATGGGGCTTCCACCACCTCTCTGGGCAACCTGTGCCAGTGTCTCACAGAATCACAGAAAGTTAGGGGTTGGAAGGAACTCCAAAGATCACAAAGTCCAATCCCCCTGCCAGAGCAGGGTCACTTACAGGAGGTCACACAGGAACACATCCAGGTAGGTTTTGAATGTCTCCAGGGAAGGAAACTCCACAACCTCCCTGGGCAACCTCTTATAGTGCTCTGTCACCCTCACAGTGAAAATTTCTCCTTGTGTTTATATGGAACCTCCTATGCACAAGCTTCTATCCATTGCCTCTCGTCCCATCATTGGGCATAATTGAGAAGAGCCTGGCACCATCCTCCTGACTCTCTCCCTTTATGTATTTGTAAACATGAGGTCACCCCTTATTCTCCTCCAAGCTGAAGAGACCCCCCCCTTCCCTCAGCCTCACCACACTCATGGTGAAGAAATTCCTCCAAACATCTAATCTAAATCTACCCTCCTCTAGTTTGAATCCATTCCCCCTATTCCTATCACCACCTGATATCTTAAAAAGTCCCTCGCCAGCTTTCCTGTAGGCCCTCTTCAGAAAGCTACAATAAGGTGTCCTCAGAGCCTTCTCCTTTCCAGACTGAATAACCCCAGTTCTCTCATAGCAGAGGTGTTCCAGCCCTCTGATCATCCTCATGACCCTTCTCTGGACACACTCCAGCACATCCATGTCCCTCCTGTAATAGGGGCTCCAGACCTGGATGCAGTACCCCAGGTGGGGTCTCAGGAGAGCAGAGCAGAGCAGAGGGGGAGAATCACTTCCCTCCAGCTGCTGGCCACGCTTCTCTTGATGCAGCCAAGGATCTGGTTGGCTTTCTGGGCTCCAAGTGTACACTGATGGCTCATGTTGAACTTCTCATCCACCAGCACTCCCAAGTCCTTTTCTTCAGGGCTGCTCTCAAGCCAGTCACTGCCCAGCCTGTATCAGTGCTTGGGATTGCCTCCACCCAGATGCAGGACCTTGCACTTGGTCTTGTTGAAGTTCATGAGGTTGGCACGGGCCCACGTCTCCAGCCTGTCCAGGTCCCTCTGGATGGCATCCCTTCCCTCCAGCCTGTCAGCTGCACCACACAGTTTGGTGTCATCAGGGAACTTGCTGAGGTTGCACTCAATGCCACCCTCCATGTCACCAACAAAGATGTTAAACAGAACCAGTCCCAACACTGATCCTTGAGGGACTCCACTTGTCACTGGCCTCCACTTGGACATGGACCCATTGACAGCCACTCTTTGGGTGTGCCCATCAAGCCAGTTCTTAATGCACCGAGTGGTCCATCCATCAAACCCCTGTTTTACCAGCTTGGAGACCAGGATGTCCTGTGGGACTGTGTCAAAGGCTTTGCTCAGGTCATTAGTTGCTTAGTGACATTGGTTGCTCTTCCCTTGTCTAGTGATGCTGTGACCTTTTCATAGAAGGCCACAAGATTTGTCAGGCGTGATTTGCCCTTGGTGAAGCCGTGTTGATTATACCCAATTACTTCTTCATTATTCTTCTGCTCCAGCAGTGCCTCCAGGAGGATCTGCTCCATGATCTTACAAGGGACAGAGGTGAGACTGACCAGCCTGTAGTTCCCTGGATCTTCTTTCTTTCTCTTTTTGAAAATGAAGGGGTTTTGCCCTTTTCCAATCAGTGGGGACTTCACCAGACTGCCATGACTTTTGCAATATAGTAGTGGTTTAGCAACCACATCTGCCAGTTCCCTCAGTTCCCATGGGTGTATCCCATTGGGTCCCATGGACTTGTACACTCTCAGGTTCTTCAGATGGTCACAAACCTGATCTTCACTTGCAATTGGCAGTTCTTTCTTCCATTCCAGCCCTTGCCATCTGTGACTCCAGGAGTGTGGCTGGAGCCCTTGCCAGTGAAGACTGAGGTAAAGAAGTCATTGAGACTCTCAGCCTTCTCCATATCACTTGTCACTAGTTCTGTTTCCTTTCTGAGGTGGCCTACACCTTCCTTAATCTTCTTCTTGATGTTAATATACCTATAGGAATTTTTGCTGTTCCCCTTGATCTCCCTGGCTAGATGTAGTTCTAACCGAGCTTTGGCTTTTCTAACCAGGTCTCTTGCTGCTCAGACAGCTTCCTTATATGCCCCCCATTCTAGATGTCCTTTCTTCCATTCCTTGTAGAGTTTCTTTTTGTGTGATAGTGTGTCCAGGAGCTCCTTTTCATCCAGGCAGGTTTCCTAGCATTCTTTCCTGCCGCCTTCTTTTTTAGTAAACTTTGCTCCTGGACATGGAGAAAGTGATCCTTGAATACTAACCAGCTGTCCTGGGCCCCCCTTCCCTCTAGGGCTTTGTCCTATGGCACTTTGGCCAGCAGATCCCTGAAGTGATCAAAATCTGCTTGCCTGAAGTCCAGGCTTGGAATACATCTTCCTAGGTGCCCTGAGGATCTTAAAGTCAAGTGCTTCATGACCACTGCCTCCAAGGTTGTCCCTGAGCCTCACACTGGTCACCAGCCCTTCACTGTTGGTGAGAACAAGGTCCAGCATAGCACATTTTCTCGCTGGTTCCTCTGCCATTTGGAGGAGGAAGTTATAATCTGTGCATTCAAGGAACATCCTGGATTACTGATGCCTTGCTCTGTTGTCCCTCCAGCAGATGTCAGGGTGCTTGAAATCACTCACAAGGACCAGGGCCTGTGAACACAAAGCCTCTTCTGTCTGCCTATGGAGGGCCTCATCTGCTTGGTTCTGCTGCTCAGGTGGCCTGTAGCAGACCCCTGCTGTAACATCACCTTCTCCCTTCTTCCCTTTAATCTTAACCCAGATGCACTCAGTCAGTTTGTTGTCCTTCCCCAGGTGCAGCTTCATTGATTCCAGTTGGTCTCTGATGTAGAGGGTAACACCTCCTCCCCTACTACCTTACCTGTCTGTCCTCCCTAAAGAGTTTGAATACATCTATCCCTGCATTCCCATCATGGGGATTGTCCTAGCAAGTTTCAGTAATATCTACTATGTCATAGCTTTCCAGCAGCACAGTGGCCCTTAATTCATCCTTTTTGTTGCCCAAGCTGTGTGCATTTGCACAGAGGCACTGCAGCTGGGCTGGCAGTGTCACCCTCTGAGCCACATCCCCCTTGATTCCTTTGGGGTGTCTCAGTGTGTCCTCCCTGGCTTGCCTCAGGGCAACGAGTTGAGAGCCCTTACTAGGACTCCATCCCTCTGCCCCTGGTGTGCTGCCCCACTTTTGGTTTCAGGCAAGCATGAGAATAACCCCTTCCCACTTCAAATCTTTTTTAAAGCCCTGTCAATGAGCCTTGACAACTCCTACCCCAATGTTGGGACTTCCTTCAAGTAACCTAAAACACCTTACAGCTTATGTATTATTCTGTATTAGAGTAAATGCACAGGACCTTATGTTATTTCTCATTATCTGTCTCTAAGTGCAGATCATTGCATCTCATTTGGCTCTGGTTGTCTTCTGAAAAATTTTTATCATCTTTCACAGTGTCCTTTGGAATCTGAATAATAATTTTATCGCCCTAAATGGATTCAAAGTACATTTATTGTTTTGGGGAAATTTAACTGTATGTTTTTATAGTTGTATGGAACTAGGTGAAGGAAGTACTTGTTCAAAACGGAAGCTTTTACCACTAGATTGTACTTCTTATAGCTAATTACATGAACTGAATAAGGAGTTACATATAAGAAGTATCATGCCTCAGGCAGTGAATTAAAAGTGCAGAGTCAAGATTGGTGTTCACTATTTTTAAGAAAGGATTTCTCCTTTGGGAGCAGGAATACCCAGTGCTAACATGCATGTGTGCCTACTTAAAGCTTATTGCCTTCTAGTGTGTAGCTCTGTGCTATAGTTTCTCAAATGTATGTATATGGATCCTCTGTGTCACTAATTTTTGAAACAATGGACACGTTAGCTGTTTCCCTATGAATCAGGTGTCAGTAAATAAAGTCCTTGGCCCTGCACTGGTATAACTCAGTATGGGCATGCTGCATGGAGTAAGGGAAGCTTTGGTGTGCCAGGGTGGGGAAGTCTTGAACCACAGACCTGTGCAGACAAGAAAACTTGTACTTCAGAAACTTCGTTGGTGTAATTCCACAGATACATTCCTTCCTTGTAGGTGTCCTGTATCCAAGGAAAACAAAGCTCAAGATGCTGTGGCTTAGGCTGGCAATTTAGTGAGTAAATTTTGTGATGCAAGCCCAATCTTGCATCACTACGGTGCACTTAGAGTAAGATAGCATTGGCATGGCTTTGTGTATGCTCCTCCTCCCTTTTCACTTCATATGTATCAAATCTTATTAATTCCATCTTTTTAGAGAGTTTTATGACTGTATTCTATGTGTTCTGTAAATAAATAGTAACTCTCCTCCTGATTCATGATATATATATGCCCAGAACGCTAGGACTATAGTATTTAACTTATGTATCTGATACTTTGTGGCAAGGAAGTTCATCCCACCCTATTCTTCAGCTCCCTTAATGTCATTCTTTCCACCTAGCAGTGTTCTTTTGTTTAGCAAACAGTTTGGCAGACAACTGACAGTGTTTGAAAGTTTTTCTTTTTTAGGTAGCTGTGCTAATTTCTACACATAGAGTGGAAGCCACTCAGTGGAACTAATCCATCCCCAAGCTTACGTTGAAGTTAATGGCTTTTAAAAGAGCACTTTTAAAAATAGTCCTTAAATAGAAAAGGCAAAATAATCTCTAGGATGTACTTTGAGACTGACTGCTTTGTGATGTTTTTTCTTTGGAACAAGTCTAAAATTATATGGAAGATTTATATCCCTTGGCCCCGTTCAGTTTTAGCCTCTCCTGTCAGGAAGCTGAAAGTCTCCTGAAGGGTTGAAATATCACAAGCAACTCTGCTGCCAGAAGAGCTAGTACCCTATCACAGACCGTATGAGGTTAAACTATCGCTTTGTCATTTGGCTTCCTTTGATCTTGATGGCTAATATTAATAGTGGCCCTGCGTCAGTGTTGTTGTTACATATACATATATATATGCAAAACAAAGAAATTGCACCGAGGTGCGGCCAGTCTGTTGTCACATCCAACTCCCCCTGCCCCCCACTTGCCATGACTTTAAAGGTTCAGTGTCAGGCCTGATTTATAACAGTCTTGTTTTCTTTAAAGGATGTCTGTGGTGAGAAATTACTGATGTGAACTGCAACTGAAACCCCCCAAGCTTTGCTCTGGAGGCAACAGCCTTGCTGAAGTGGTATCTTTGGGAACAGGGATAGATGAATAGGGATAGGCTGGTAGCTTTGGCATCAATTTGTAGGGCCAGGCTGGTGTTAAAACCTGCTGATGTCAGGGCCTGCCTTGCCACCATGGCTCTGGTCATGCTCACTGGTGAGGGAACCACTCCTGCTGCACCCAGCCACCCCCAAACCTGCAGTCAGGACTCTCCCCACCAGATGCTGGTTGGTCTGTTTGTGCTTCTGCAGTGTGAGTCTCTGCTGTCTGTCAGTATGTTGCCTTGATCCAGAGCTTCCTCCTTGTAGGGAGTAGCTGTTGTGTGGAGCCATTCTCAGGATTGCTCAGAGACACTTGTGCTCCTCACCTTGGGCAGTTTAGCAGTTGAGGTGAAAACTGGGTGCAGTTTCCTGAAAATAACTTTTCGTATTTCAACATGAAATTGTAACTGGAACCTTCAAACTTAGCACATTGCAAAGCCATTTCTTCCAGTAAGAAGTAATTGTTTCATATTTGGTGGAAAAAATTGCAATAGAAAGAACTCTGATGATTCATTTCCTATGCAGCATAGGTGTAATTCTGTTGGTTTGAGTTCTGAGACACGGCTTATGCTTTGGTTTATTTCTTGCACAACTATTGTCATGTCCTTCCCCTTCTAGTGCAAAGTACCATGTACTGCAGCAGTGTTGGAGAACAAGGTAAGCTGCACATTTCATCAGCAGCTACTAAACTGCCTGGTCCGGCTTAGGCTGATCCCATGGCATCCATGTATCCTGATGAGCAAAAAATGGAACATCAAACAGGTTGTCCACTTACTTCAGTGTCTGAGTTGTGTTAGTGATGATGACTCTGAGATACTCTGACTTTCAGACAGCTCAACTCTTCTCAAGGTATTAGGATGCAAATCAAAGGGAATTAGTACCTTGAGATTATAATCAGGAAAAAAATGACCTGCCATAGGTCTAGGAGGAAATCAGTTTTTGATTGCTACATTTCACTGCATCTTGGTTTGGCTCAGGCCACTGTGTTTCATTTAAAAGTGGCTGAAAAGATGTTCTGTTCAGACAGGACCCAAACCAGAGAAGTGTGAACTTGCCATGCAGGTGATGCCCAATGCTTCTAACATGGGAGTAGCTGTCCGTGCTCTCACTGCTGAGCACACCTGAAAGCTAATGTATCCCTTTCAGTGGCTGTTGCAAACTGTTTTGTGTGGTGTTCTTCAGCGATGACTGGGAGGCATACATGACACTTGTGTTGCTTCTTTCTGCATATTTGACCTGGGAAGGGAAAGCCATCACTAGGTTCCGTTCCTTTGGCTCGGGTCCTACTTGCAAACGAGAATCAGTCGCTGAGGCTTGGCCACTCTCATTTTAACTTTTCTGACTTAAATACAAGTCTTATGGTTTGATATTTGGGTGCTTACAATTTGTGGTTTCCTTGACACTCCCACCACTTCTGAGGAAACTGTGAAAATGGAAATTGGATGGAAATAGGATTGTTTGATTAGGCCTTGATAGAAACTTCACCAGGGTAGCACTAGCAGCTTCCAGCTCTCAGGGTCAAATACCTACTGGGAGGGGCTCAGATGGTAAGAATGTAGTTTAATTTGATTATTGTGAGGTGCCTCTTATTGAATGACAAGCCTGATTAACACATATGAAGGGAATTTTCTTTTAATATTTATCTACAATAAAGACAAGCAATTTGACTGTAACTGAATTAATAATTTCAACATAGGAGCTACAGAATAAATTTCCTTAGTCAAAACTATAATAAACTGATACTTGATAAGCTGAAAAATAAGATGATAGTTTAGACAAAACAAATTAGTTTAATAGAAAGGATTTTTTTTCTTTTTAACACAGTTGCCATTTTCTGAGAAGAAAATTTAGGGCTTTTGTATTGGAGTAGGTTGATGGCAATGATTTCTGTAAGCTGTGTTTTCATTTGCTTTTAAATGCTTCTTTAAATGTTACTTTAAATGCCAGCTGCTTGTCACTCAACCAATAATTCTGACTAATAAATATCAATACTTCAGACTCCTGTTCTTCCTTCTGTTGTTTCACAAAGTATTCAATTTTCGGCACTGTTTTTTTTTTGTGTGCTTTTACCCCAATGTAATGAATGTATGTAAAACTTAATTTGGAGATCATGTTTTCATTAAAGTGCCATTCTTGGTCTTGTTCTTCACCGTGAGGTAGTATGGGAATGCATACTTTTGATGGAGAATTAATATTTTTGAGAAGAACTTGTAGAATGTTCTCTTTAAGAACATACTTAGTTTATTGTGTTTTACATGCAGGTAGTTTAATCCCCAGCTATTTTTTTATCTGTTGTCAGAATTATCTACTGAAACCAAGGACAGTATGTTACAAATTACTGAAGCAGTTTGTAGACCACTGGTGTCAATATTTCTTCACAGAACACTGGAATGTCTATCCTTTCCAGGTGTTTGAACTGGAAATTCATCTTCTCAGTGTCCAACAGAAATAGGTATGATATGAGGAGTTGTCACTAGGAGTCCAGAGCAGGTACTCGGATAGTCCTCTTGCATCTTCTTAATGGACTCAGGTGTTTTTTCACTGCTGAGCTGACTTGCAGAGCTCAGCCACTTCCCTGAGAGCTCCTCTGCTTTCCTCTCTGCAGCTTTCCCCATTTTTCAACCTTTCCTGATGTTAGTTGTGTTTGCCATGCCCTCAGACAGGTGCAGGCACTCAGGGCTCTCCGCATACCATTTTGTTCATTTAAGCATGTTCAAAAGTCTGTATCACCTCTTTCAGTGGAGAAATTTCCTTAGCATATGAATATTTTTGTGCATTCACCTTAAGGTGTCATTTTTTGTTTGCTTCTTTTATTCTGTATTCCTTACTCATCAAGCTCCAGCTTAATTTACCCTTTCATGTAAGATGCTTGCTTTCTTCCCTGAAGCTCCTGGCCTCTGGAATGTCTTTCTAGAGTTCATGCCTCAGAACCTTGACTTTTAAATTGTATTTTTTATTGACTGCTTAATTTTGAAAATGTGGAAGAAAGCCTGTGAACATTGGTTAAAGCAGCCATGCTGTGGCTTCCTCACCGCGGTTGAAATTTATCTGTGCTCACTGGCTAGGCTTGCATCCCCTCCCCAGTAATATCAGCATTGTGATGACATACAGAAAAGCTGTCATTTTATCTGCCCCAGCAATTGTAGTATCTTCTACACCCTATGCCAGGCTTAGTCATCTGCCCTTGCTTAACTTGCCCAACTCGGTCCTTGCTCTGAGATACCAACGCATACCAGCTGAGATACACAGCTGAGTGCTACAGCACATTTCCCTGGCTTGCTGCTTAGTTCACTGTCAGCTATCACTAAATACACACAATTTATTCCTTGCTATGCTTAGTCATTTCCAGTCTTTCTATTTTTCCTGCCCAGTCAACTATAAATTGGAGTTTCTCTCCAGCTCCTCATCCCATTTTTTTTCTCCAATAAGTTATTTTATCTTCTGCCCCCATCTCAGCAGGCTTTGTCCCAGGTTACTTCCACTCTCCTTCTGAGTTCAACTTTAGTCCCTTTGTATTTAAATCAGACTGCTGCTACTGTAATATACCCCAAATGCCTGCTGGGGAAATGGGTTTTGTTCATCCTGCTAGGGATGTGTCTCATCCTGGAGGGGACCTTCCAGGAGATGGCATGTGCACAGCCTGTGCAGGCCCAAGAGCTGTGGCTCTTACAGTTTGGAATGGAATTTGGCTCTTAATGATTGTGATGAAAATGTACTGATTGTGCTTTTCCAAGTGTTTTTAAATTTGCAGTTTTGGGGGAATAGAATATGTCCAATGCTGTTCATCCTTCTGTCAAATTTTACTTGCCTGCTGCAGCCTAATGGGTGCAGGAATATTTCAGGCAAAGGATTTTCAGAAGGCAGCACATGTTTCATAATTTTTCTTGCTGAGGGAGACATCAAGCAGGAAAAAAATTCAGTGTGCATAGTTTGGCAAAGTTATTCTCCATATTTTTATCACTGGAAAGAATTAGAGGATGTTTTACTGCTTTTTCCCTCAAACTTAGAAATAAAAGTCTTATAGAAAATGAGGCTTTGGTTTGACACGGTGCAGTCTTCAAAAACTGATGCTGTCTGTACCACACCATGGCACTTCCCTCTGTAAGTCCTACTAAACCCAGTGGTTGCTGTCACCCAACACTTAGTACTTCACTGTCTGTTACGCTCTTAAAAGATAGCACTCTGATTTTTGTTTTTCTTTTAATTTGGTGCCAGTTTCTTTCCCCAAGTACTGAAGTTGATTGCTGTGTGAGATGAAAACAAAACCATTTCATTGCCAAGTTGCTGCCCCAAGGGGCATGGAGAATGGTCTGCTACTCCTGCTCAGCAGCTCTCAGTGTAGTCACCCACAAGGGAAAAATGGGCAGAGATGTCCTCACTTCTCTTTTGGAGTTGGACTAGGTTTCTTCTTTCTGAGCATCTGAATTAGACAAGTCAGTCAGGTGCTGCCTGCAGCAGGGAAGGAGGGAGAGCACCGTGGTGGAGGGGAGGATGCAGGAGAAGAGTGGTAGCAGCAGCCTATTAGACCCAGGTAGCTGGAAAGGCAAAACAGCCCATTAATGAAAGTGGGCTATAGTTTCCTATTGGCCTCTTTTCCACCTTTTTTTTTTTCAATTCATGAAAAACATGTTTGCTTTTGTCTTCTGTAAGCATACCTGCCTCCAACCTTTTCTTAAAAGGTTTCTAATCCTGGAGACTGAGTATTGTAAAGTGAATTTCATCAGATCCTGCCTACTTGAAAATTCTTTGCTTATCCTAGGACCTTTAAAACTATTTTCCTATAGAGACAAGTGTTCTTATGAAGACATTCTTGCAGATTTGCCTCTGATGTTAATTGTGGTAGCTATCTGGGTTTCTTTGCTTTGAAAAGGAGCATGAAGCTAAAAGGGCATAACTGTATAAAAGTCAAGATGTCAGCTGTTTTTGGTGGTCTGCACCATACAGTGGATCTATATAGGGAACTGCTCATAGTATTGGAAGAGAAAATTGAGTCAAAACAGTAGATGCAACATTTTTTGGCTAGGTTAGGTAGGTGTCTGAATTAGCCCAATAGGATGGTTTCTTGTTACTTTCCTGTCTCTAACTGGGTGTATTAATTTGTGGCTTCATCTGTCTCATTGCCCCATGTGTTTCGTGATCCTTTCACAATTCTCCTGAGGAGCCTGACTTCCATTTATTGAAATTAAGTTTAATGTCACTGAGAAATTCTTAGTGCCTGTGCTTCCTATCTTTCCCTATCGTTGGAATGCTTTGTGCTGGTGTCCTTTGGTAAGCTACTTCTTAGGAGGTCCCATGTACAGTGTCAGAAGATTCTGCATACTAGGATTGATCAAACAATGCAAATAAAGACAAATAATTAAGATTGTACAAATAATGAGTATAGTTATGCAAATCAAGAGGGTGTTTTTTTAAAGGATCACCTATTCTACTAATTGCTGACCATGGAACTTGAGATTTTTGAAGGAAAGTCTGGTATCAGAAAGCACTATGAATAATTTTGGAGATTGGAGAGAGAAACTTTGAGTCAGTCAGGATCTCCAGTGAACAGGAAAAGGCACTAAAAAAATCTTTAGCCTGTAAGCCAGGGAAGAAGTTGAGAGAATATAGCACTTCAGTTCTGCATCTGCCCAGTTATGAAGTTTGTAAAACAGGAAGTGGGAGAGAGCACTTGCTGAGTGACGTGGGATAGTTGGCCTGAAATTAAACATTCCCCAGGGTTTGCTGTAATTGCCTCTCTGTAACTTCACCAAGCTCTTTTAAATTCTTCTGAAATATTTTGCTCTATATATCTTTCAGGTTTTCTGCATGCTTTATGCCCTACAAATTAACTGTCTTGTAGTGCTATCTCTGCACTTTGGTATTTTTCCAGAGGCCAGTCAATGGTCTTGCATTGCCCATGGGTGCAGTACACTGGTGAGACAGACAAGAGCACATTTTTGTAACACAACCCCCTAGCACCCACACACAGCCCTGTGCTGCTGCACATGGCCAAAGGATGCTGTTTATGTTCTCTCACTACCAAACCTCATTATTTTAAGTTCACAGGAGAAAGTTTTTAAGCATTTAACCACAAAAACAGGGGCAAAATACCATTGTTCGTGTCTTGCAAACAGGTTGAGACAAAAAGTTTTGATGTGTTGCCCAAAGTGGAGTTTCTTTTCTGACAGAGAAAGCTGCTGCAAATCTCTGAATCTGAAGTCTTTAGTGTTTCCCCTCCTTCTCACACCTGGTTTTGATATTCTCTTTTATTTTTAATTGTATCCCTTTGGCCTAGTCTTCCCATGCCCTGAATTGTTCCCTTCCTTCCCTTTTATAGTTCTCAGAGTGGAAAAACACTTACTTAAAAAAAGTGTGAAATGTATTTCTCCCTCTGGAATAGCTCTAATCTTAATTTAATCCAATTGTGTTGGCTAAACATATTAGCTGGATGCTTTTGTTAACAGTTGACCTTTTTAAAATCTGTGTCCTTGGCTTACAGAGTCAATGTCTGAGGGAGAGGAGCAGAGGTGTTTCATGCCATCAGAAGTTGCCACCAATGGGCTGCAGGGAGCTTGGTGCCTGTATTGGTTCGATGGATGCAGTTAGTTGAGTTCTACTCTGTCATCCATTAATTTAATGCCTTGCTTCTTCCCAGAAAATAAGAGAGAAGAGTGGCTTGAGCACTCTGCACATGCTATTTCACCATGGGCTTATACATGTTTCATGTGCTTTAACTCGCCTTTTAATAAGTTTGAGGTTTGCAAATGGAACCCAGTACAAAGATGTTAGTTAATTATCCATAAATAAATGTATATGTTAATTTATTTAGAGCTTTCTATTGAGTCGCAGACCCAAAATAAAATTCACAAGCTAAATCCACAGTACAGACATATGTCTACTGCTCCACAGCAGAATGTATTATTTTATATTGGTTCACTGAAGATCAGAATGTGATCTAATAATGATCTAAGCCTTTGGGGCAACTCCAATGAGCAAGAAAATAAAATACGCTGAATTATTCTACCTAACTGAATAAACAGCATTCTTCAGAAACAGTTATTTGGCTAAAATTCATTAGATGTAAAACTTTTTTTTTTCCTTTGTCTTCCCAGATAATGTGCTTTCTACTGTATCCACATATTTCAGTAACATGAGCAACATGGCAGGGTGTAGAATTGTTTCCAGTGATAGTAGATTGTCTTTCTGACTAGGAACAAAATTCATATTGGGAGTGCAGCTTGTCTCTGTGTTGGGTAGTTTAACCCATTATTTTTATTATTCAAGCTGTACATTGCTGTCCTTTGAACTGACTGCAACACTGAGATGATTTTCAGGCATCATCTTTCTGATACTGCTTTTGCTCCACTTCACTTACATGTTGGCAGCTTTAATACAAACATGGTAGTTAATGTAAAGTAAATGTAGTGGTTGTGCTTTCAATGAAAACAAAAAATGTCAACAGAAGAGCTGTCTAATGCTGCTCTCGATGTTGGATCTTGTTTTTCATTGATGGAAAGCTTATAGCAGTGGAAACTGCTGACCCTGTCCAGGCCATCATTTCAAATGGGGAAGGAAAAATATGACTTGCACTAATACTGCCTGCACACAAACTTATATAGTTAGAAGTTTTTCAAGAGAAATGGAGCTTTCTCAGTGTATATCTTTGTGCTTGAGTGTTTGTCTTTTGTTTTCTTAACCAAAATGTTCTCAACTCAAGCAGAGGTATATGTGGTGTAAAAGCAAGTCATACAAATGTCACTCAGCTTTTCAAATTAAAACAAAAGAAAAGAAATTGTTGAATTTTCCAAACAAAGCCATCATCCTACTACTGAAGTCCACCTTTGGATTCCTATAAATATTCAGATGCCCTTTTGGTTAATATGGGGTTCACCTTGCTGTGAAAAGTTCACTGCTGCCTGCCCTCCCTGTAACTCCAACATTGTGTTCAATAAAGTGAAATACACTTCTTAACAATCCAACAATTCAAAAAAATGAACTCTTTTTTTTTTTTTTTTTTTAACAGGCAAAACGAAGGCTGGAGCTGGGAGAAAGTGGTCATCAGTATCTTGCTGAAGGACTAAAGACTCCGAAGGGGAAAGGAAGAGCTGCAACAAGAAGTCCAGATAGTCCAAAAAGTAAGGGAACTTGTAATATGCTTTCTATATGGCAGAATTTTTGATTTTACTAGTTTGACATCAGAGTGAACGATGCCTTACCTAGTTAAAAAATGTGTTTATTACTGTCCTCACATGTAAAATATAATATTGTCTACAAGAGTTGTCTAATGCTGCTCTTGGTGTTGTATCTTGTATTTCATTGTGCATGCAACATGCTCAGCCTCACAGCCAGGCAGCACACAAGGTGTTTGCAGCATGTATTGATCAGTTGATGTAGAGCTGCTGAGTGGCTGCAGAGGATCCTGGCTGCTCAGTCTGTCCCTCTGCTGCCTCTCCTCCCAGGACCTCTCTTCAACCAAGCACAGGACGTTGAGGATGCTTAGGAGTAAGGAACCAAGATATTATGACAGGATCAAACACACAGTTATTAGGCAAAGCTAATCAAGCCAGACACCTCCTTCTCTGCTAGTGTTATAGCAGGTGATTGGCAGGGCCCCCTCCCCAGGCAGAGATTGGCAAAGAGGGGTGGCTGTGCCATAGCAGCATTGCACTCTAAATGCTTTTTGTGGGCTCTGAGCTGCCTTCTCTCCCAGCAATAAGACTAGATTATTACAGCCACTGCTTAGTTGCTCCAAGTATTGATTTTTTGCACATCTGTTTTTCCTCAGGCAGTAGATTCCTTGCAACAGGAGCTGGGGGTCTAAGCTTTGCCATCTTGTTTGGAGGATTCCAGAAGGAGAAAAAAGCTTGCAGAGGGAGGGGAGTGGAGAAAGTATAGGACTGGGTCAGTAGTGGTAGTGATGAGAGAGAGATCTGAAGGGATACTTACTTGTCCCTACTCACCAGTCTAATCATTTTTATTGAAACAGATAGGAAAAGGGAAATTAGCTGAAGAAACAAACTTCAAGCAGACAAGTTAAACAACCTCTGTTGTTTTAATTAATCTAAACTACATGAAGTCCATTTTAAATTGAAATATCTTCTCATAGAAGTTCAGTACCATTTGGAGCACAGGATGCTGCTGCATTGTTGGTAAGGCTGTACAGAGAACTTGCTTTATGACCAGAAGCACATGCCATTTTATATGGGGGTCAGGTAGCTTCTTCGCACTCTGATCCTCTTATTTTTTTCCAAACCCTAAGTTAAAACAAACAAACAAGCCCACTCTGCTCTAAATTCACAGGATCACCTAATTGATACAAATTTCCTTCCATTTCCCAGTGCAGACAAGCACTGAATCCACCAAAGAATGAGATACAGCAAGTTCTTTTTGGAAGCAGGCAATTACTGGTTTTCATTGAAAAGCCATCGTAACCTTCAAAATATTTCAAGGTAGTCTAAGGGTTTGCTTTCAGGTAGGGTTTCAGTTTTGACTGCCTTCTGCAACTAAGAGTGGGACATGAACATTAAAAACATAAAAATCACCAGATCAAGCGTAAAATCCAGCCTGCATAATACTTCATGCAATTGAAAGGTTTTTGATGTATCAGCCCAGCAGACCTCTAATAATGGCTAGCTCATTTCCCTTGACACAAGGGCCCTGAACATTTAGAATTAGAAATTATTCTGATCTACATATTTAAACTCTTAAAAGCTCATCTATTAAGTATATAGATGATACTTTTGTGCATGCAAACAGCGAGTTGTCTAGTAAGATTCAAGCCGTTGGCTGACTTCTAATTTAAAAGAAGCGGATACCCTTGCCCAGTTTGAGCACTCTTTGATTATGGACAAATAATTACTATAAAGTGTACTTTGTGTCAATCTCTTCTAAATCACTTGAGGTTTCTGTGAGCTGTGGAGACTGGTGCTGATGGGACCTGTCATTGTGTTCACCCACTGAAGTACACCTAAGTCCTGCTTAATTGCATGTGAAACACTTGTCTTACAAGAGGGGAAAATCAAACCCTGATGAAAGCTGGCTATCAGCCTGATGAAGGAGAGTCATAGGGGAATTTTTGGTATTCCTGCCAGGATAAATAGGTACTAAAAATACTGTTAAGAATTCACATAGTGAAAGCCTAAGTAGAATATTGCTATATGAATCCATCAGACTAATGGAAATATTTGTATTTTTTAAAAGTATGTATTTGCTCATGTACCTGTGACTTTTGGAAAAGTACGTCTTGAAATACAAATAAGTACCCAGTGGTTATGTCTTAATGCAGAGGTTTGAGAGATTTCTTTAGTAAAAAGTGAAATAAATATCTGTAATATGTATCCTTTTATTTCTGGATGCTGCTTTCAGAATCAAAATGAGAAAACTGATTTATCTGGGGTGTTGTTTTTTTTTTTCCCCTCTTTTCTTTCCAAGCTCCAAAATCTCCTTCAGAAAAGACTCGGTATGATACATCACTTGGCCTTCTTACAAAGAAGTTCATTCAGTTGCTGAGCCAATCTCCTGATGGGGTCTTAGATTTGAACAGAGCAGCAGAGGTCCTCAAGGTGCAAAAAAGGAGGATTTACGATATCACCAATGTACTGGAAGGCATCCATCTCATTAAGAAAAAATCCAAAAACAACATTCAGTGGATGTGAGTGTTCATTATCCTTTTCCATTCCTGCTGGCTGATTTCTCTGTGACAGAGCAGCAGTGTTTTTCTTCTCTCACTTTCCATTCTAACACTTTTCTCCAAGCAACCGTCCAAAATGCGTTCTATCAGGATAAAGCTTTCTTCTTATTAGGGCAGATTTTCACTGTATAAATAGCATTTGTCAGGGAAATTACAGAAATTACAGCATTTTGTTTGAATACTGGATTAACTCATTTGCTTTTGCAAGTGCAGTAATTTTTAGGTACACATCTCTACCTACTGCCTTCCTTGGTCCTTTTCAGGGAGTGGTTAGAGGAGAGGGGTGTTAGAAACAAGATTTTGGAAGAGGTTAGAAATATTCAATTTTCCATCTTGGTCATAGTTCCAAAATATGTTGACATGATAAAAAGGTGTTTTTTCTGGAAAACATAGTTTATGTTGACTCGCTGCGGGCAGGCTTAAGGAGGAGTGAAGGACTTGATCAGCACTGTACAAGCTTGCCTCTTCCTTTTTCCATAGCACAGGGTCAAGTTTTACAGATGCTGACAGGGTGTCTTCCTCCTCTGTATCTCTAGGGGCTGCAGTCTGTCAGAGGATGGTGGCATGCTGGCACAACGTCAAGGCCTCACGAAGGAGGTGACCGAACTGACTCAGGAAGAGAAGAAACTGGATGAGCTAATCCAAAGCTGTACCCTGGACCTCAAGCTGCTAACAGAAGACTCAGAGAATCAGAGATATCCTTTTTTGCCAAAACTTCAAAGGTGTTGTCTTCTTGCTGTGCTTTGTAATACTAAGAAAATTAATCTAAGCAATGTGACATGAGGCATCAGAAATTTCCAGAAGCTGGATAATGGGTTTTAATGTAGTTCTGCGTAGAAGTTACTTAAGCTGCTTGCACCTGAAGGACCCCATTAACATCCATGTTCACATAAAGCAGAACCAAGAAATGGTGATTAATGAGTGATAATATCTAAGACTCTGTGCTTTTTTGACTCTTTTGAGCCCAGAGCAAACTGCATTTTTGTGTGTGCAGAAATTACAAGGGCATGGAGAAGTCTTCACTAAGGTAACAAAGACTTGTGTGTGCAGGTACTCATTAGTTACTTTATTTTTTTTTTTTACATTAAACTGATGTTTATATAAATTACTTACACAGAGATGAAAATAAAGTTGGGAGTCAGTTTAGTCTGAAACTCGCAACAGATTTTTAGATTTCCCTCGTTAAAGGATCTGTAACAGAATATAATAGAAAAAACGTTTTATGAGCTATCAAAACAGTTATTTTAGATTTAATTATTAAATGTAACAGTATTGCTTATCTGCATAAAGTTCATATAACTTCTAGTATTTTGGCTGCTAATACCCCTTGTGAGTAACCAATTCTCATTTTCACTGGATTTCCCACCTATTAGCAACAGAAAAGAGCATTTTAGTAAATGCAGATGTGAAAATTTTTATCACTTTAGGTAGGCAGTAGTTCTTAAAAAGCATGTAATAACGTGGACTTAATCTCTGTCTTCCTATCTTTTGAAGGATAGGAAATAAGTAATTGAGTGTCAGTAATAAAAGTAATATGAGCTAGGTAAATAATGTCTTTTGATTGTGCTTCCATCTCAAAATGCTTATGAAAGCAACACCACTGACTGGCATAGGGAGTAGGGTCAGCACTACCTTGATCCTCAAAGGGATTTAAGCTAAGCAAAAGTGGGCATTACAATTTGATATTTTCTAGCACTGTTTGCTGTGGTAGAGATCCCTGCCCTGTGGCTGCTGACTCCCTTGGGGGTGGGCAAGGAGGGATCAGCATTATGGCAGCATCTTTGCTTCATGCTTTTGGATTTAGAAGAGCGTATTCCCCAATTCTTTGGTGAGTTCCCTCATCATTAGGTAGTGCCAAGACATTGTTTGTGCTCCGGCTGTGTGCTTCCTTATCTACCTTATAAATAGAATTAGGCAGTAGCTGATTGCTACCTTGAGTGTTTTGGGATATACCCAACATTAGTGTGGGGAGCTTTTAGCTGTGACACCATGGTCCACAGGTCAGTGAGGAGCAACTGTGAAGTAACCCACCAAAATGCTCACATTAATTTAGACAAATGCATGTTGAACAGCAAAATATTACTGTGTTTTTTCCATGCGTATGCAGAAGTCAACTTTCTGCACTGTCAAGTTGTTTAAAGTAGTTGTGTAAGCAGTTTAAAAGAATTAATTTCATAAAATTAATAGGAGATTTATGAATATACAAATGTTTACAAAACTCAAATATGAAAATCATTGTTTTAGTGATGACTTAAAAATATATTGTGTATTCACATCTATAAAATCCATTTGTAAATTCTTTCTGATTTTTTTCTGTGATTTCCAGTTCTTCATAATTTCCTAGCAAATGTGTAAAAAAAATGTTGCTTCACACAGCAAATAATTGTGAGTTGTTGAGCTTTATCTTATGTAACTTTATGTGTATAGAAGAAGAGAGAAAGGAGGACTTCAGCATGGAGAATCACTTTTGTAATTTGGTAGTGGCTCTAGCTGTTTGATCAAAGAGAAGTTCTTACACAGTTTCACTGCAATTACAACCAGTGTGGAGAATAGAAAACTTCGGGCTAAGAGCAGTGTGGCAATGAAAAAATGGAAAAATAATTAAAAGAATTCTGCCTCTTCTAATAGTCTGAATATATCAAAATCATGAATAGGAAAATTCCTTAACAGTGATTACATTAGCTTATGTGACATATCAAGATATCCGAAAAATTAGTGGCCTTAAAGACCAAACTGTTATAGTTGTGAAAGCTCCTCCAGAAACAAGACTTGAAGTGCCTGACCCAGTGGAGGTAAGTAGAACCTGGCTTCTCCTACCAGCACATATATATATATTAAATTTTTCTATAGATGAAACAAGTGTATTTGGAGTCTTAAAAGTCTTATTGTGGCAACTGATTCCCAAATTGTATTATATTGGTATACAGTTATATATTAATCTGTCTTAGCAGCTTTGGAGGTTTGTTGGGTTTTTTTTTTAATGGAAGAGGCATCTTTTAAAGTAATTTTACAGAATTTAGTCATTACTTGTTCCTTTTCTTTCAATTCCAAATTTTCTTCAGAGAATCTACACTATTTACAGATTGTTTTCTCTTCCCATACTTTGTCTGAAGAAGAGCTTATCCTTGACAGCTGGGATTTCCAGTTTGTAACCATATAAAATCTTCTCTCAAAAGGAGATTCAGCTCTTACCTTTTAGATGTATTTTTACTTATAAAGTTCATGGATAACTCAAAACCTTAAGTATATTGATGACTCATTACTGATGTGCTATTTTACTAAGATGTTTTCATGTAGGATTTTCATGTCTGAAGTATTACAGTTGTTATAGAAACTTGTGTTTTACTCTTAAAATCCATTCTTGCCCTTACTTCTCTAGTTACCATCTTTGCTTCATTGATACTGATTTTATACATCTGTGTAAATCTTGGTACATTCTCCTAGCCCACTTATTTGCTATTGTGAAATCTGCAGGGGACAGGGATTTCCTTTCCTATTTTAAGTACTTCTTTTCTGAAGCTGTGTTCATCTGTACCCCTCTTCTGTTGTCCCTTGCTACTCAAACCAAGGTCTGTCTCCTAGTGCCAGCTTTTAGATAAGAGATGTCTGGTTTTCATTCTTTCATCTTCATTTTGTTTCTTTCTTTTACCTCAGGTATATGTCTATTACCTGCTTCCTTTGTCTATGTCACAATTGCAGAGAAAAATGCTTCAGGTGGCTTTTCTTTGAAGATATCCTCAAGGAGTAGATTTACTTTTCTTCATTCCTCTCATGGTTTATGAACCACACAGTTCAGCTGCTCCTGGGATTTTATTTCTTGGTGGCAAAAGTGAGCTGCTTTACAATTCCCAGCTACTATGACAGGCCCGAGTATGTTGGGCAAACATAAATAATTTGCATGAGTCACTTCTTTAGAGATTAAAAAATGTACCAAATTTCTTTTCTCAAGGAGCACTTAGACATAGGGCTAAACACCAAACATGTTTGTGTTGTGTCATAACTCTACATTTTTCCTTCATCCCTGCTCTTGGGTTGGTTCCACTGAGCCCAGATCCACCTGCTGCCAGGAGGGCAGGAAGAGACTCCAGACACCCTGTCACTTTTCCTAAGATTATTTGCCACTGTTGCTTAGGCATATTATATTTTCCATCCTTTGTTTATCCCTGCCTTTGTCCTTAATTTCCCTTTGAACCTAGGTATAGGTTTTGGAAAAATAAATCATGTTGCTGCAATGAGGAAGGGGCATCTTTTTTTCAGTGCATAAATATATACAGTTATCATTGCTTCTTTTCCTTTTTCTTTCCTCTAGGTCTTATGCTTTGATTTTTAGTTCAGTGAAATCAGGCGGGTAGAGAAGAATCATTAAAATGAGTGCCTAGACCTCCCTTATATCCTATACCAAACTTATTTAATTTTCAGCTTCAGGCAGAAATCCTACTTCTTCCTCTCATTTCCAGTTACATTTCAGTGTCTTTTTTTGCATACCTCAGTCACTCAATGGTACCTCCCCCAACTTCTGCTCTTCCCATGTCCTTTTTTTTTGAGTTATCTGTAGCACTGCCCTAAGTACTTTCAACTGTTTTTTGTGCCCTGAAGAATCCCTTGTTGTTCTCTGGATATAAAAATGCTGTTATGCCACATAACTGTCAGAATAATGTAAGGAACTTTTTTTATAAGAGGGCACAATACAATGTATTTGAAAGGTCTGCAAAGATGGTATATAATGCCTATATTCAGGTTTTTTAAAACTATTAATGCAATACAGCTGAAGCAGGTTTATTTTAAACTGGAGTAGTTTATTATTTTCCATCATAACCCTAAGAGCAACATTTCCTATTTTTTATCTGTCTATATATCTCATCTTACTGTATTAAGTCAATGTGTAAAAGTTCATAGAATGGTTTGGGTTGGAAGGCACCTTCAAGATCATGTACTTCTAACCCTCCTGCATGGGCAGGGACTCCCACTAGACCACATTGCTCAAAGTCCCATCCAATATCTCCTTCAACACTTCACAGGAGGGGGCATCCAAAACTTCCCTTGGCAACCTGTTCCAGTGTCTCACCACCCTCACAGTGAAGAATTTCTTCCTAATGTATATAACCTAAACCTACCCTCTTCCAGTTTTGAGCCATTACCCCTTGTCCTATAACTGCATGCCCTTGTAAAATGTCCTTCCCTGGAGCCTTCTCTGTGCTGAACAATGCCAACTCTCTTAGCCTGTTTTCATAGGAGAGGTGCTCCAGGCCCTCCTCTGGACTTGCTTCAAGAACTCTGTGTCCTTCTTGTGTTAGGGGCTCCAGAAATGGACACAGTACTCCAGCTGGGGTCTCACGAAGTTAAGAAAAGATAATTCATAGACACAAATTAGAAGTTCCTTTTATTCAGAAAAAACATCAAAATTAGAGTTGCTGCCTTGAGGGGGCAGCAGGAGGACTTACAGAAACAAGTTTGGGTGAAGAAAAGTTCTTTTTTTTTTTTTTTTTTGTTATTTGGAAAACTCCCTTGATAAACAGAGGAACTTACATATAGCTATTTGAGTTCAATGTGAATTAGTGCTGAAGGTTTCTGGATGAGTGAGAAGCATTATCTGGCATTATTTAAAAGTTGAAGCTTTTACTGAATACATCCAATAATATGGTTATATGAATGAAAATAAAACTGGTGACTAGCATCCCATAGTTTGCTTACATCACAAGGCTCTGGATTATTATGCTTGTAATAAAATGTTAACAACACAGAAAACTGTGAGATTTTGAGATTTTTGCAGTACAAACCATGAGGAAAAGCTTTTATGTTCTCTTCCTGTCCACAAGATACATCATCCAAGTCTTGCACATCTTCCAAAAAAAAAAAAAAAAATTGCATGGGGAATTTCATGTTATTTTGATTAGTTAAAAACCATATTGAAACCATAAGAATTTCTCCTATATTGACAATATTTTGTAGTGTTCACTGGTGTAACACCTTACTGATGTTTGTTTTGTTAGCAGAGTGCATTGATACATTTATCTAGTACTCAAGGACCTATTGAAGTTTATCTGTGTCCAGAGGAAAATGATGCTCTCAGTCCAATGAAAACCTATAGTCAGGATCACAATGGAAATATTTCCAAAACCATTTCCAAAGGTAAAAATATTTCTTTGTAATACTAATTACCTTCCTTCATGCTCTCATTCAAGATTTCATTTTGGATTTGACATATCCAGCTCTTATTTTCTGGCTTTATTTTTCTAAGTGAAAAGCTAGGTAGCTATTTTTCACTGTGCCTTTCTTGTTTTATATAGTGGGAAACACATTTTCTTCTGCATCAGTTGTTTAAAACAAGTTTAGTATTTGCAGACAGACTATTTGCAATAATTTGTATGAATCTTTTTGCAATAGTAATAATAGGAATTCCGTATGAATCCATCGTTCCATTCATACAGAACTATTTGCAGTACTTCATATGGAACTATTAAACCTAAGTTTATGCTGTATTGAAAAATGAAACAGTTTTTTTTCTTTTGTGCTTTCAAATAGGACACTAACACCAAAGATTTGCCTCAGCACAGGAGGCAGAAATCTGTACATGGGTATATGCAGCTCTGCAGTTGCACTGATGACATCTCTTGCATTGACAGTTCTCATTTTGCCTGGATTCCATCAAGAAATGGACAACTCTCACTAGGCTTGATTTTTTTTTTTTTTTTTTTTTTTTCCTTTTTCCCCTTCAGTATTATTTAAACTTTGGAAAATAATTTTGTAGTAGAAAAGTCAGTGGTCATAGCAATATGCACATTTTTGAGTAGCCCTTTGTAACTTTAGAGGAATAAGCTATAAATTATGGGGAGCCCATTTTCTTCCTTTTTTTTTTTTTTTTTTTAAATGATGCTTTATGAAAGGCATACCACATAGTGATTTCTTTATTTGACCTGTGTCTAATATGTCTGATGAGATGATTCTCTCCCTTCTTCCGCAGAAGTGGCTTCTGCTAACTCAGGACAAGGTGACTGCTCAGTAAATATGGCAACAATCTCTCCATTGGCTTCTCCAGCAAACCTTCTCCAGCAGACCGAGGACCAAATTCCCTCAAACTTTGAAGGACCATTTGTGAATTTGCTGCCTCCTCTGCTTCAGGAAGATTATTTACTGAGCCTTGGGGATGAAGAAGGCATCAGTGACCTCTTCGATGCTTATGATTTAGAGAAGCTTCCTTCGTTGGTGGATGAATTTATATACAGCTGATTCTCTTAAGTGCTGTCTATATCTAAACCATGTTTTTAATGGAATCAAAAAACCTGCCGTCATTGAGTTGTCCCCTACTTATTATAAAATAGCATTATTAAATAGTCTAGGCTCTCAAACAGTGCTGATATTTTAATTAAGTACTCCCTAAAATACCTTGGACAACAAGTGAAGGCCTTTCCAGCAAGGCCTCCTTGACTCTGAGCCCCAGCACCTTGTGAGTCAGCAAATGCAAGCAGGTGACTATCAAGGTTTTGTCTTCACACTCCCCCAGTCTCTGCTTACTGTGACAAGTGGGCTTTTGGAGAAGGGCTCAGTGAACTGGTCTAGTCCTAAATAACAATTTTATAATAGTATTTCAGGTCGTGCCTTCTGCAGAGAATGCATGTCTTTTGAGTGTCACAACATGGATTGTACCTGCGGTGAACAGAAATATGAAATAATGCAAAAGTGTGAAATGGGATTCTTCAGCTACTTGTGGGAATGTTCAAATTGCTGTCATAAGGCTCATTTTGAGCTGTGTATATGTCTCATTCTGAGGTCAAATACTTATGTCCTTAAAAGCTTTTAATAAAAAAAAAAATACACTGTAAATGTAGTGTATATTGCAAATATTGAAAAGTATAAAGTTCTGCCACTTCATGTAGTAATCACAAGTTTTTCAAAATGCTTGTGTGTGTGTGTGTGTATGTGTGAAAGTAGTGTTTGTTGGTTGTTTTTTTAAACTAGAACGAAGATGCACAGTTCAATTTTACTGCCCCCAGTGTGCATTAGAACTGGTACATAAATTTTTGTGGTACTAAGTGGGGCTTTTTGTTAAGTGCCTACTAGAGATGCACTGTGGGTTTTTCCCTCTATGGAAAACACTTATGCCAAGCTTTGTTTGTTCAATATATCATATTTATCTCAGTGGGTTAGCTTCCTCTGCTTACAGCTTTTTATAATTCTCTTCGCCAGCAAAACTAATTTTTTTCCCAAACTACATAACTGTAAGTACCACATCAACTGAATTGCATTTATTTTTTGAATATATTTGGTAGTATAGTATAGTACCAATATTTATTTTTTGAAAGTGAAAGGAATTCTAAGAAGTCTTAAATAATTTTTTTTTTTTTTTGAGTGTAAAATATGTTGCCATGTTCTGGGCTAAATTAATGAATTGTTGATTAGATGATGCCCATGTAATCCTTTTGTTTGCATTACTGTGTGCTTATCTGACATACTCAGAAAATTAGTACTATTTGTACTGTAGTAGAATATTATGTATGCAGGTTTTCTGGTACCATTGAGTTGCTGCTATGAAAGCTCACACATGAAAAGGCAAGAAGTCACAGTACTAATAGGAGAACTGTATGACTGTGTGAGTTTTGGAATATAACAAATGTATAAAGGGCAACACAAAGAACTGTTAAACAGTGTTAAGTGTGTGTTTATATGTACAAATGTGTGCATAGATCATTCATCAGTTGTATTTAAGTTGATATATGTTCTCAACTCACACTTTAGTTATCTAGCAGTTTTGTATGATAGAATTAATTTGTAAACACTGCCAGAATATTTTCTAGTTGGTTTGTAATTTTTTAAGAGTTTTTTTAGATGTGGATCTGTAAATAAAATTGTAGTATTTAAAGTTTTTGTCTTGTGGAAGAGGAAAGTAAAAGTTGTGTGAGCATGAAGATTTGCAAGACAAAGGGGCACTTTTGTGGGGGAAGAGAAAATGAAGACTAATGCAGACCATCTTTTTATGTACAAAATAAACACTTGTCCCAATGTGCATGGGAAAAATACTAATCTAATTTAGCTTTGCATTGTATGCTAGTTTTAAAAAGACCCTCTGTAAAATACTGTAAAAAAAAAAAAAAAAACAACAAAAAAAGCTTTTATGGTGAGTTTTGTAAATAGATTTATTAAAGGGATGACCTATTCTCTAGCTGTGATCTTACCACTTCAAATGGATGTAATTTGAATAAATTTTGTATGGTAATGAATTAATAAAAAGGATTTTTTAAAGAGTTTAGATTTGTATACAGCTATTTAAATTCTTCTTACTCTTGGTGCCTAACATGTTGCTTCTTCACTATTTTCATTATTAGTGCTCATACTTATTAGACACTAGATATGTTTCAATCTCATTGTTTTTATTATACTAAGAATAAATTCAAAACAAGAATAAAAGACACATGTAAAGATACACAGTAGGATATCTGTAGTTTGGGATAACACTGCTTTGTTTCAAGTAACCTCCCATATGAATTATGATCAGACTTCTTTCAAACTACAGACATTGATTTATTCTGGGATTAAATGACATGAAAGAAACAGTTGAGAAATTGTTTAACCTTCCTATTGACAATTCTCCAGAATTCTCTTAACATTTTCTTTAAGCCACCTCTAACAGCCTTCTGTACCAGCCATGCAATTACAAACTTGTACTCTCTTTCTGGTCTTGGTGCTGCACCTTTCTAGATGCATGGCCACCAATTACTAAAAGGAAAAAGAGAAACCAACCCTATCAGGGTAATTAAAATACCAGTAATATGGTTGCTTGCTTAAATGTTATACTCCTGAGCAAGTCATATGTGTCTTGTCACCTTCCCTGCACACAAGGCTACTACTTTGTCTTCATGTACCTGTCCATACTCTTAACTCCTGCAAGACTACAGGGAAGATATTATGATCTATATTCCAAATAAATAATAAAGGAAGGCTAGAGGGCTGTGTTTTCTGATCTCCCTTTGAAGCAGAGATTACAACATATGTCTTCTTTCTGTCCTGTTATAGCTCCCCAGCCTGTTCTTAGTTTCTCTGTTCTGCAGCTAGAATAAGCACATTTTTTGCACCTAGAATCTGCTACTGATTGCCAGTTTTCATGTCATTTGTCTCTCCCTCTCCTTCTGTTTTCTGTATCTGCTTTGAAAACTTTGGATGAGCTGAGTTGCAAGAGAAAAAAAAAAAATCCACCCAGTTGAAAAATTCAATTCTGCTCTCCTGAGCTGAACACAGTGTACCTGCAAACATTATTTAGCATGCAGATACTGTTTCAGGGAGGCTTTGTTGAGGCCCTGCATGTGCTGTATTCCTTGGCTGCACTTTTCCTGATGGAAAAGGATTCACCTCTGTGTATGGGAAGATTATGGAGCAGATTCTCCTAGAAGGTCTGATAAGGCACATGGAGGACAGGAAGGTGACCCAAGACAGCCAGCACAGCTTCACTAAGGGCAAATCCTGCCTGACAGTTCTAGTGGCTTTCTATATGGTAACTGCTTCAGTGGACAAGGGACACCCTATCCATGTGATCTGTCTGGAGTCCTGCAAGGCCTTTGACACAGTCCCCCACTGCACCTTACACACCAAGTTGGAGAGAGATGGATTTGATGGGTGAACTGTTCAGTGGATAAGGAACTGGCTGAATGCATCCAGAGGGCAGTGGTCAACAGCTTGAAGTCCATATGGAGAACAGTGACAAACTCAGGGGTCTCTCAGGGGTCCATACTGGGTCTTGAACTGTGTAATATTTTCATCAACGACATAAAACAGTGGGATCAAGTGCACCACCATCAAGTTTGCAGATGACACCAAGCTGAGTGGTGCTGTCACTAAGCCAGAGGCACATGATGTCACCTAGAGGGACCTGGACAAACATGAGCCAACAGAGTGTGCTTGCAGCCCAGAAGGCCAATCCCATCCTGGGCTGCATCAAAAGAAGCAGATCCAGAGAGGTGATTCTGCCACTTTGCTCTGGTAAGAGCTCACCTGGAGTACTGCACCCAGCTCTGGACCCCTCAGTACAGGAGGGATGTGGACCTGATGGAGCAGGTCCAGAGGAGGGCTACGAAAATGATCAGGGGGCTGCAAGACCTCTCCTATGAACAGGCTGAGGGAGCTGGGGTTGTTCAGCCTGGAGAAAGGAAGGCTCTGAGGAGACCTTGTAGTGACCTTCCAGTACCTGAAGGGGCCTACAGGAAGGCTGGAGATGGACTGTTTGCAAGGGCCTCAGTGAGAGGATAAGGGGAAATGGTTTTAAATTAGAACAGATTTAAACTGGATGTTAGGAGAAAATGCTTTACCATGAGGACAGTGAAAAAATAGAGCAGGTTGCCCAGGGAGGTAGTTGGGGGCTCATCAAGGTGAGGCTTGACACGGCTCTGAAGAACCTGATGTAGATGAAGGTGTCCCTGCTTACTGCAGGGGGGTTGGACTAGATGACCTCTAGAGGTCACTTCCAACCCATATTAATACAGGATTCTGAGAAATCTGTCAAAACTGTCCTGAAAAACAGGCAACTCTCCATTTCTTCCCTCCATGCCTTCTCACTTACTTTTCCACCCAGAACTGCATATTAGTTATTATAGAATATGATTATAATTTCAAAATTGGGTCCTTGCTTCCTTGGTTTTTCCCTTTTCTAATGATGTTGAGATGCTGTGAAGAAAACTAAGGGTGTATCTTCTACTAATCACAAGCCGAAAGGAGGTTTGTATTTTATTTTCCTAGAAGTATTTTCTAACTACCTACTCCTGTAAAACCTGTAATGACTTAAGATGGAAACCCAGCCTGAGGCTGGTACCTTTGAATCTACCACCTGTGAAGAGCAGGAACTATAAAGATATATTGAAAGCCTGGAAAGGATGCATTCTAGAGCTGCTCTTTGGAAAGTCAAGGAATTGAGGTATATTTCCAGTCTATGAAAGGCCAGTACTAGACTTACACTGTTAGCTGCTGTCTCTTAAAAAGAGTTTTTTCCATGTGGGTATAGATAAACTTTCTTCCTGCAGTCAGAAGGCAGTAGGCAATCATCTGCTTCCCTTGCTGTCTGCTGCACTACTAGCAGTCTGTGTGCAGCTTGGTTTGATATTACAAATATCCTACGGAGCAATTCAGATTTATCAGCTTCAAAGGCACCTAGATGGTGCCTTCCATGTTGTGGCTATGTCCTAAGACTGAATAGGACTGCCCTGGCACAAGGCTTGATGCTATGAATTCTTGTCAGCAGGACAATGTGAAGACTCCATCAGATCATGCTGAAATTGATCACCATGGCCTATTTTATGTCACTAGGTATGGGACTCATGGGTTATTCCTGCCTGGGAGCTGCTCTTGGAGCTCACCACCTCCCCTCAGTGAGCAGCATTTTGGCAATTTGGCCATCTGGAGATTTATGAATATGTCTTTCAGGTTATCTGTGCTTTCCTCTTTTAGTCATCCATAAAGCAGCACTGATGTCTGCCCAGTTCTGGCAGTTAACCAGAGGTAACACTCAGCTAGTTAAGATAAAGGTGGGGTAGAGCAGTGAACTGCTCCCAGAATAGAGGAGTTTAATTCAAAGACTGCATGTGAAATACTTAGAAAACTGAATACAGGGAACTGACAAGAAAAAGGAATTTACCAGGCAGCAGTTAAACTATGGATTGGTTATATATGTAAATATATATATATAGTTACTTGCTGACATACTAAGGATTACCTACACAGTATTATGAAGAAGGGATGTCCAAAACAGATAAATACAACTACTGATTTTTAGAGGTTTTCCTCCATTTTCTTCTTGGCTAAAAATACTGCAAAAATAACGAATTACGTATCTCTTGGTGAGACCCTGTATCTTCAAAGAGGACTTGTGTGCTTAAACAAAGACCAGTCACAATGGCAAATGTAGCCTTAGCTGTAACAATGACTCTACCATGAGGCCAGGGTGATACTAATAGCATTCACTCCTGCCTAGAGTCATTTGTTCTTAAACACCGGCTTAAATGAAGTGCTTGTTTCTTTCTGTCCCAATTTTCCTCTTCAAATCTCTCCTGTTACTTTGGTCTCATTGTTATCCTTTTTTGCCTGTGAACATTGTCAGATAAGCATAAAATAAGCTCCAGTTTTTAAGAAAAGGGAGAGGGAGGGGGAGTGATATTCATACATAGAAGTTGCCAAACTTTATCTAGGCTAGCAGACCAAAAGGCCCATTATGGAATACACTCAGGGCTTTCATTCACTTTCCCTCCAGTTCAAGGGAGACTGTAATCTTCCATCTGGAGAATAAAATAATCATTCCAAAGGCTCCTCCTAAGGAGAGTAACCTAATGTTCAAAATTCATTTACAAGAAATGGTTATTTTTATACTCCAAAGGTAGCTAGCTCAAAATATGAATGTTAACAATGCAATATAAATTATCTTTTAAGGTTAACTGTGTACATTACAAACAAAGCAATAGGTTTATGTTTGTCCTTGATAACACATTGAACAACGAGGAAATTATTCACTTAACAATGTCTTCTTAGAGCCCTAGCTTTAGCCATCCAGCTTTAAACACCCCCATTGATGTCTTCTACAATATTAACCAGAAAAATTGCTACTAGCCATCTCTAAATTGGAGGGGGGACCACATCCAGAAAGTTTAGTCATCTAATAAAAAATTTTGACCAATGTCTTCCAAACTGACTAAACATAAAAGTTACTATCACAGTATGAGGAAACGAATGATTGTGGGCATGACAAGTATGAATAGCCCATCATTATCTGGATCAGGTACATCAGAATCTGACCATTTTAACTAGATACTGGACCATGTTTCCAATTAAAATAAGAGGTTAACCTCTTATTCCAATGGGTTCCAAGAAACATGGCCTTGGTGCTCAGCAGATGCCCCGGCACGGGTTATTTGCATTTCAGACACAGCCAGGGCACGGGGCTGGAGGAAATCCCATTTCCAATGCTACCACTTCACCTTCGGTCTCACAGAATTTCATAGAATCATAGAATTGGCTGGGTTGGAAGGGACCTCAGAGATCATCATGTCCAACCCTTGACCCACTGCTGCAGTTGCTAGACCATGGCACTGAGTGCCACATCCAGGCTCTTTTTAAATATCTCCAGGGACGGAGAATCCACCACTTCCCTGGAAAGTCCATTCCAATGTCTGATCACCCTCTCCGTGAAGAAATTCTTTCTAATATCTAACCTAAACTTCCCCTGGCAGAGCTTAAGTCCATGCCCTCTTGTCTTACTGGTAGCTACTTGGGAGAAGAGCCCGTCCCCAACCTGGCTCCAGCCTCCTTTCAGGGAGTTGTAGAGAGCGATGAGGTCTCCCCTGAGCCTCCTCTTCTCCAGGCTGAACACCCCCAGCTCCCTCAGCCTCTCCTCACAGGACTTGTGCTGGAGTCCCTTCACCAGCCTGGTTGCCCTCCTTTGGACCTGCTCCAGGACCTCAATCTCCTTCCTGAACTGAGGGGCCCAGAACTGGACACAGGATTTGACGTTCCCAGGGAAACAGCAGCAGCAGCTCCCGGAGCACCGCCTCAGAACAGGACCTGGGCTTTCCCAGCAGCGGGACCCTGCCCAGGGGACGGATACCCTCTGATTTTTGAGCACCGGGAGCTCCCGGGGGGTTTCAGCCACCGCCCTGAAGAGACGGCCCCAGGTGACCGCCCTGAGGGCTCCGGGCCCCGCGGCGGGCACCCCGGCCCATGACGGCTCCCAGGATAGCAAAGCGGGGTCCCGCCCCGCTGCCACCCCCATCACTTTTTCTTTCCTAGAGCGGAGGAAGCGACACCGCCCCTCGTTTCTCCCCTCTCCCCGAGCGGCCACCTGAGGAGCCCTTAGGGCTTCACCGCCGCCCCCAGCTCCGGATAGGCCTCGGCTCTGCTCTTTTCCCCCACATACAGGAGTCCAAAGGCGAAAGGAGCGGGAGCAGCGTCTCGGCTGTCAAACACCCCGGCGCTGTCGTAGTCAGCCCCGTCCCGCCCCACCGCCCCCGTCCCGTCCCGTCCCGTCCCGTCCCCGCCCCGCGAGGTTGCGGAGCAGAGCTCTGAGGGGCGTTTTGGCCTCTGCCGGCCACCGTCGCGGCGCTGCTGCGCGCGCGGGGCTCAGAGGCGGGGCGTGAGGGCGGTGATGGCGCAGCCCGGCTGAGGCGGAGGAGCGCCCGGGGAAGGTGAGTGCGGGTCAGTGCCGGGGCGCTGGGGAGCCCCATGCCCCCTCCCCCCGACCTTCTCTGTCTGGTAGTGACGGAGGCGGCCGCTTCCCCCTCGTCCCTCGCCTTCCTCTGCCCCTGTCCCGCCCGCGCGATGCTCCTGTCCCCTGTGGGCCTTCCCCGCGACCCGCGTTAAAGGCGGGGGGGAGGTGACCCCTCAGGCGGAACCCGCGTAGGCTCTGGCGGCCGGATGACTGCTCGGGGCTCGGGTACCTTAAACCCGGTAAGGGGGGGTGCGAGCTTGACTGAAATTGGGGGTATCCTTGCTTCAGGCCTGGTCAGGCGCGGTGCGGTTGCGCGCCAGGCCGCTGCTTGTCCGCGGGCGCGGAACGAGCTTGCCCCTGGGGTGGGACACGCTGGGTCCGTGTTATTTTCCTTTTTCTTACACACAGCTTTATTTTGCGCTGTGTAAGCCTGGGGGTAACAGGCCGGGGCTGTACCGGAGACACCTGTTGGTAAATAGAGGAAAGAGCAGCTCTCTGCCACCTGGGTGGAAATTTTAGTAGTGGAAAGAACTAATTTAGTGATATGTGCAAGAAGAACAAGGAGGGGTGACTGAATTAGACTGGGGCAAGGGAAGTGTTGTTACTGTTTTTTTATTTACTAAAAATTTTTTTTATTAGGGAAATATGTAGTGCTGGAGGGACAGTTTGTCAGGATAAGAAGAATATGTTAACCTGTAATTTTTATTATTGCCTCTTATTTAAGTCAATCTATCAGACTACTAGCAGAGTTATTTGCTTGTAAGAAAAGATCTCATGCATACCTATGGAACTAATGCAGATATCAAGTAAAGTGTTCTAAAACCCCCCTACCTTGATGGTGCTTGTTTAAAAAAATGTTGTGGATGTTTTTAGGTAAAATTTACTACTACTCTTTGTCATTCAAAATTTTCAGCTCCTGATTGAAGGCAGAAATCTTGAGGAGGTCCGAAAAAACTTAAATACATCAGACTTAAAAAAAAAAGCAACCTATAAAAGGTGAACAAAAAGATGAGTTTCTCTGCTCAGGGAAGGATAGGAAAAATATTGCTACTGTTCCACCCTATCAGCCAGTCAGCATGTATACTCAGCCTTAATGAGGTGAAACTGAGCAAGCAAGACACTTCTGCAGAGGAAGGACAAATACTTTTCAGACAATAACATGAACTCATGGCTTTCTGTCTGCTAGTCCTGCTTTTCATGCTATGCCTTCTTGTCTTTTTTGTTTCCCCAGGATTATTATACAAGAGGATTTACACATCACTTAAAAAGGTAAGAATTTTATTTTGGCTGTATTCTTTTGGGGGCCACTGAAATAAACTAAGTTTATTTGTTTTGCCAGGTGCTCTGTGATGTCAGGTTATTTGCTGGAAGAGAGAAAAAACAGCATCTCAAAACCAATTTTTTTTTCTTTCCTCTCTCTCCCCTCTCTCAGCCCCCCTGTTGTATTGATTTGATAACTTTACCTATTTGTACATGCTCTGTTCATGGTATAAAGTAGTGTAAGGGGTGTCACTTCTCCCCCAGTGTTATTTATCAATTGACTTTTTAGAGCTCTTTATTTTTGTCCATCCTTTGCTGTATTTTTTTATAGATGCTGGGATTTCTTATTTAAAATATGCTAAATGCTTAAATATCTTTGTCAGGTGTGTTCTTTTTGTGACATATTTCCTTTTCAACTTAAATGCAGTTGCATAATAGTTCAGTTTATATTTAAAAAAACTAATATTTTGTAAGACCGAAGGACGCATACTGGGAAAATGCACAAATGTTTGGCTTATACTCTTGCATAATTAAGTTCCAAAATCTAAAAGTATTCTGTCCACCAGTAGCCTGAATTTTCAATTCCTGAAATCTGGTTTTAAATTAGTTAAAACTTTCTATCTTTTTGGTTCTTCATGTCAGTTAGGAAAGTGTTATATTTTACCTGTACACTCTGGAAAAAGCATTTGTGTGATTTCCCTAGCAAACTTTTGAGATGTGTACAAAACCAAGTTTCCAGTGGTGAATTAGACTTTGTTTTTCTTAAGAATTTCACATAGCACAGTGTGAGACATTTAATTAAGGTAGTAACTCTTTTTTAACTTCTTAAGCAAATAACACTTTATTTCCTGAAAAGTGATCTGGATTTTGAGATCTGCTGAGAGATACATATGCATCCATATTTCCTTTTTTTCTGGAAAATATACTAAAAGATCATTAAAATCTAATTATATTACATGATCATATTAGCTAGGTATAGTTGTCTAACATCGTGTACCTGAGAATGGGAATTTTCATTTTTCTGTCCTGGTCAATGAGGTAATACAAATGAAAGGCCTGTGGGACCCAGGAATTTTAGGAATAGTTTGGTTTGTTTTCAGAAGGACTGCTAAGACAGATTGAAATACTGTGAGCCTGTTTTAGCACACAAACAGAAGAGGTGGAACAGCTGCTGTAACAGGCACTGAAATGCTGTATCTTTCACTCTTCTCCTGTGATGTGAGTGGAAGCATAAGATGAGCTCATTATTTCACTAAAATGCCTGATAGGTTTAAGAATACTTGCACCTTGGATATGTCTTCTCAGGAGCTGTAAGGTTTCTGAATTAGAACAACAAGGTACAAATTATTTAAAAATTCTCCAACTTATGTGATTTGTGGTTTTCTCCCTGCCTGTGTTTGATATATAGGGAAAGGTGGGATCAGGAAATACACATGGATAGTTGATAGCTTCTATGTGCTCAGTATCCCTCCTGTGTATGTTGTGTTGTGGGTATACGTAGAAATATCTTTGGCTTTTCTCTGTGAGAACATATGCAGTAAATGCTAGGCCTTGGTTTTGTGTTCTAATACCAGTCTTCTTTAAGTCTAGGTGAAGATGCCTGCTGCCTGTGATTCAGTTCTGGAAGATATTGAAGATATTGTGTCAGCAGAAGATGTAAAGCCAGGTGACCGTCAGGTTGTAAGGAGGAACATCTTTCCCAAAGCACGAAAACGCAGTTCACAAAAAAATATTCAGGCAGATGATGACCCCCCAAGTGACAGGTAAATTCTTCCATCAGCCCTATCTTACTACTTTTCTCCTATCCTGTGTGCACTGTTGGCTCCTAAAATTAATGTGGAAGTTTGTTTTGTAAAATACGAATACAAATACGAAAAAAAAAAATGAAGTTCGTTGTAGTGTAAAATACAAATACAAGATAAAACGAGTAAGATAGTGTTTATATAATGAAGTATTAATGAATTCTAAGCAAATTTATTTTTCTAGATAAACTTTCTGTAGAAATCAGTTTTGACTGAGATATTGGTTAATGGAATAATCAGTCTGGAAAAGTGGTTCCTGTTACTTAAGCTTTTATGCATAAAACATTTCTGAAAAATCGTATGCTTAACTCGCATTACCTAAATAGAAGCTTTGTTCTTCAAAATGCAGTCCTGGAGTAGCCTTTTGACATCTGGAATGAGAAATATAAACAATCCTTGGAATCGCAAAAGGGCTGAGGTAGAAAGGCATGTCTGGAGGTCATTTTGTCCATCTCCCCTGCTTGATCAGAGCCACCTAGAACCAGCTGGCAAGGACCATGTCTAGATAGTTTTTGAATGTCTCATAGATGACTGCCACCCCCCTGGGCCAACTGTGCCAATGGTCAGTTACCCTCCCAGTGAAATAGTGTTTCCTGATGTTCAGAGGGAAACTCCTTTGTGTAAGTTTGTGCCAACTACTTCTGATCCTATTTTTGAGCACTGCTGAAAACAGCCCCCTCCGTTTGGGTATTTATATGCATTGGTAAGATCCTCCTGACCCTTCTTTTCTCCAGGCTGAAGAATCCCAGTACTCTCAGCCTTTCCTTTTGTGAGAGAGATTCCAGTGCTTTAATCATCTTGGTGGCCCTTTGTTGGACTCCCCTCAGTACATCTGTATCACTCCTGTGGATACATACAGTCAGAACCTAGGGACTGAGGTGTGTTCAGTTTGCTCAGCTATTCTCTGACCTGATGCTCTTCCACCAAGGGTGTGTCCTGCCTGCTTCAGTCTTTTCACCTTGTTTCTGGAACCTGGGATTTCCAAAGGCTGTGCTTTTTGTACATACATCCTGCAAGTGATTTAGTGCAACTTCCTTTGAACTTACTCTTTTATTTCAATGGAAAAAGCATGCAATAACTACGGAATGTATCTTTGCATTATTTCTTATTGTGGTTCTTGTAAGAACAGCATCAGCTTTCTGATGTAGTGTAATTGATGGAAGCATAGGTTAATTCAGTTACTGATTCTAGTTTCTACTGCAGTTCAGACATCTGGGTTTTGGTATTTTTTTTTCTTTTTGTTTCCTCCCAATAGATAAAATTTCCCTGCATTATAAAGGTGAAAATAAAGTATGTCTGGAATTCACAGGAAATTAAATTTTGGTGTTTCATTAGTGTTCAAAACTGATTTTACAAGCATAACAATGCACCTTTCCCTGAAGGTCTGTAAAGGTACATTGACTCCACTCTGAACTGATGGTCTATAGATACTTCCCAGCAGTGATTCATTCTCCAAAATATTCACGTCCTATATACTATCTAACAGACTGTAAAACTGTCTGTGACCCAAGAAGGCACATTGAATGTTGTTTTAGCAGTAGGATGTCTAAATGCATTGTCTACTTGATGATAATTAATCTTCCATAAACAAATTTTTATTTCTAACTACGGGAATATCTTAAAAAAAAAAAAAAGCAAAAAAAAAAAGCACATGAGGGGAGAGAAAAAATGGGGGCAGGGCAAAGGATTGTGTTCCAGTATATGTGTTGGGTTTGTACTGGTCTCTCTAGCTCATTGGCACAGTTACCCCAGGAATTTCAATGAGAGCTTCTTGCAGGTATTTTTTGTTGGTTCTTAAACCATTGTGTGTGCTACCTCCATGGTGCACATCTGCCATGCTGCTTCTGTAGCCCAGAAAGGTTGGGATCTGAGCTTTCAGGTGTTAGTATGGCTGGTGCTGAGCTTAAGCAGATATAAAGATGTAGGAAAGTGTAATCAATGGGAGCCATAATGTCAGAAGATTGCAGTGTAGCTCTAACAGTGAGTTTGCTGGTGGCCTAAATTCAGTGCACTCTCTTAAAGGTCTCTTGTTAAATTATATATTAATTTAATTTTCAGAAAGTTAGTTGTTTTATGTGTTGGTTTTGTGTTTTTTTGTTTTTTTTCTCCCCCCCCCCCCCCCCCCCCCAACATAACTGCAGTGTACTGAATCTCTTCTTATCCTACACCTCTTGTGCCTTTTCCATTCTAAAACTTTTCTTGCCACTTGTGGTGGATTGACCCTAGCCACCAACTGAGCTACTTGCTCACCCCTCCTTCCAGTAGTTTCGGGGAGAGTTGAAAGAGCAAAAGGGAGAAAGTTTAAATGAAGGAAAGAGTAGGTGAAAAATACCAAGTGATGCAAAAGCAGTTGCTCACCACCTCCCACAAGCAGACTGGTGCCCAGTCAGTTTAAGACCAATGGCAAGGTTGGAAAGACCACACCCCCAGTTTCAATTGCTGAACATGAAAGAAAGAATCCATCTGGTATGGATTATCCTTTTGGTCAGTTTGGGTCAGCTGTTCTGTCCATGTTCCTTCTCAACCTGTTGTCTGTCTCCAGCCTGTGGGAAACAGAAAGTTTTGGTACTGTTCAAGCACTATGCAACAGTAGCTAAAGCCCAGGTGTGTCAGTCACAAATACAAAACACAGCACCACCCAGGTTGCTGTGGCCAGACAGACTTAATACCTTCTACTCTAAAATTAGTGTTTTTCCCCAGCTCTTTTGGATTTGCTGGATTTGCTGCTTGTGTTGCTTATTTTACATTTGGAGAATTACAATCAGTTGAGTCTGCTCAGTAGGATTAAAGGGGAAGTTGTTGTCTTTTGACTTGCCTTTTTCATTTATTTTTACTTAACAGCATTATTCCCGGTGCTCAAAAAATCTGGATTCGTACATGGGGATGTTCCCACAATAATTCAGATGGTGAATACATGGCTGGACAGCTGGCTGCATATGGATACAAAATTACAGGTAACAACATCAAACAGGTCACATAATTTAGGTGGGCTTTTTTGGTAAATGTTCAGACCTGTCAAGCTTTTAGTCATAAAAGTTTTTAGTTGTAATTGCACTTTATTAAATCCTCCTTTGATATCTTTCTTGTTTGAAGGTGAGGATATAAAAGAATTTTCATGGCATTAAGCGTAATGATTACAACATTAGTGCTTTCAGAAAGGTTAGGTTTTCCTAACAGGACAGCCATCTATAGATGCCATGCAGTAGCTTCTCTGGGCATTTTGCTTACTAAACCCATGAAAAGTTTTGATAACAGTGGATAAGGAAATTACAAGTGATGGCGTGGTAAGGAAAGATAATAATTCTTGAGTAAAAACTAGCTAGTTGTCTGTAATTGGTAGAACTCAAGTGAAGGAGAGAGAGAGAGGTAGGAAGGAAGTGTCTTGTCACTTAGAGTTATGTTTGCTGCTGGAGCAGAGATGAACTACATGTGAACGAACCTTTGTTTTATGAAGGATGATCAGCATGATGGAGGTAGGATGTTAAAGGATTGTAGTTTGTACATTTTCTTTTGCTTCCAGATAATTTAAAACATCCCTGGTCATCCTGTTCTGCGTCCCTAACCATGAACAAAAAAATAGCCAGGCTTGTTGTTCTGGCCACTTTATCTTCCTTATGCAAAATGCATTAAAAGAAAAGCTGCAGAAAGCTGAAAATATAGACTGTATAGTTTCAGTGGAAAATTATTATCTGAATACTTTTTTATTCAGATACTTATGACTAGTTAAAATTAGATTTTATTGATTAATTCAAGTTTTGTTCTGTTTTGCATCTAAACGTACATCCTACTTGTTCTGAAAGACTGTAGTGTTGTCTTCCCTGACATTTTGCCAGAAATATTTCCCAGTTTCATAAAATGTTTGTTTCCTTTCTTGATCATGGTATTGTTAAACAGCGACATCTCATTTTCCTTTTTTGCAATTGACCTTTCTGTGTTTTTCTAAGTAGAAACTCGATACTGAATTATTCAAGTGCTGAATTATTTTAGGAAACCCAGGTGATTCTTTAATTAGTAGTGCTATTCTGGAGTAGGTAAACTTTTCACAGACAAGTGTAGTGCTGGTCCAAGAAGCCTTATTTATGACAGATATTTTTGTGACACTACAGATGAGTTCCCAGATTTGGCTTGTTATGACTTCCTTAAATTTAGCTTCTCTCTACCTTAATTCCTCTAATGTATAGTGTTCCAGAAGCTGCTTCTGGGTTGCCAAGATTCAGATGGTTGTCATGTGCTTTTGGAATTTGGAACTGCTTTTCTGCTTGATATAGTGATGCCTCTGGCCACAAGTGTGGATGAAAGTGCTGTATTACTGCTTGGATTGCTGATAATGTCTCTCAGGGTTTCATGCTGGGGCTGATCTGTTTGATGTCTTTAATGGACTTGGAAGACAGGACAAGATACCTGCAGCAAATCTGTAGACTATGCCAAACTGAGGGAAGTGATGATAGGCTGTATACCAGTGCTGTGGTTCAGCGGGCTCTTCATAGACTAGAAAAAGAGCTATCAGAAACTAAATGGCATTGAGCAAAGGCAGATACAAAATCCAAGTGTTGGCATAACCCCAACTAGTGGAAAAGTTTTGGGGAGGGCAAACTGACTAGAAAGCCACTTTGTAGAAAAAGATTTTGGGATTGAGGTAGACAAGAATTAAACATGAGCCCGCAATGTACTCTTGTAGCAAAAAAAGAAATCTGGTATGAGTTACCTAGACTGTAGCCAGCAGGTTTGGGAAAGTGATCCTTCAGCACTGTAATGTACCCGTGAGATAACATTAGGAGTTCTGTGTCCAGTGATCCAGCTTGGGCCCAGATTTGGGTTCCCCAGGAGAAGAGAGGTGTTGATGTAGTGAACTTAGACCAGTAAAGAGGCCACCAAGATAGTTTGGGAGTATGTGATGTATGAGAAGAGGCTGGGAAGGCTGCATTTCTTCAGCCTTGAGAAGTGTCATGGAAGATCCCAGTTGCAAACAGGAATACCCAGCAGGAGAGTACAGAGAAAATGGAATCAGCTTTTTTAGTCAGCAATGCTTGTAGAAGAGAAGTTGAAATAAAGTTCTGGTTCTAGGAAATAAAATGTGATCTTTACTTGCAGGTATTGCTCCATTAGAAAGAAAATGGTTAGGTACAGTTTCTAATGTCTTTTATCTAATGTCAAGATTTTTTAAAAAATGGAAGGCAGTGTCAGACAGATTTTTATTGCTGACTAGAAGTTGTAGCACTGCAACCTGCCTTATAAGTTGATGTAACTGAAACTGAAGATTGGTATAATAATGTCTTCCAGTTATAGAAATAAGGTTTTATTTTAGAATTTTTTTATTAGATTTTTTTCTTTATTTTAGAATAAAGTAAATGATGTTTTTATGACTTGCTGCAAAAATCTTAGTAGTACTATTCCTTACCTGTGTTTATTGCATGGATTTTGCACTATTCTTGATTTGAACTCCGTTCAGGAGATGCAGAAGTCTGGTTTTTGTTTTCTTTTTTTCTTCATATCATCTGTTTCAAAAATGTAATTTCTGTACAAGTGTCCTGTGTTGCTTTCTGGAGTGGCTGTATTGAAAGATTCAAACTGATGGCTCTATTAGGTTTTCACAGCAAAGACAGTGTCTTGGGAGAAGTATGAATCAGCAATATACATACACTGTATTAACAGCAATGCTGATTAAAAATCAGGAACTGCATCAGCTTAAAAAGAAAATCTCAAAAGGAAACCAGTAGAAATGCTGAACCTATTTTTGTACCTTTTTTAACAATGTGAAGGTAGGCAGTATTCTGAACAAATTTTACATACTGTCCTGTGGAAACACAAAGCTCCTTTGTTAGTCTGAGCCACATAGGAATGTGTGGACCAACAGCCATCAGTGCAGGGCTGTGCCATGGTACTTGCTTATTTCCTGCAAACAGTGTCCCTGATGGTGGCTTTACTGGTTTTAAAACTGGTTTTGGTTTCTTTGCAGCATGACTTGCTGTGTAGTTGAGATATGCTTGCAGACCTACTTGTGTGCTTGGAGGTGCACCCTGGAGGGAGAAACTCAGTACAGACAAGTAATGCCTAATGTGAAAAAGAAGTGGGCGAGCTGGGAGCTCTGAAGTGCTGTGAGACAGATGTTTGTTTGGAAAGGAAATTCAATATATGTGCCACTTAACAGTACTTTCTCTCTGAAAAATGGAAAGGAATGTGTATACTCAGACATAGAAGAAACTGACTTTTGAAGTGTGTAGTTGTATTAACATTTGTTGGCATCTATAGGTGTCTGTTTCTGTGGAATGAATGGTTTTTGGCCCAGTGTTCTTGAATGCATTTTGATGGATTCAAGCAGTTAGGTATGCTTGTTATTTGGTGGCAATTGCTTCTGGCTTGAAAGATGTTCAGATCCAAAGCATTCTCTCCTCACTCTTTGTAAAACGTTCTGGAGGGGAGGGAAAGACATACTAATGATTTAGAAATAACAGAAGAATGAACAGTAACTTTTATGAAGAGGAAGCAAAACCCATTATTAAGAGTTCAGCAAAGCTAAACCAATAACAGTTTATCTGCACTACACTTTTTCTTTAAGAAATAAAGGCTGTCATGGAACTGTTTCATTACTTAGCATGGGGTTTCAGAAGCAAAAAGGAGTGGTGTTATTTTGCTAATTCCGTGGCTTTAGCTTTGATTTAGCACACAGAAATTACGTTGTATCACAGAACCTCAATTTACTTGTGTAGTCTGAGACTAGTCTCCAGGCATCCTTTTTACTCTATCATGCAAAATTTCAGCAGGTTTGTTGAATGGACAGACAGTATTTTTCAGGGGTCCTTTCTCTTAAAAAGCTCACTCTATTACTGTGAGTATGGTATTTGTTGGCAGGACTTGTATCTGTGAGGTTTGACAATTTTTATTGAAGCTTAATGATTATAGTCCATGTTACATGTCTTACAACTCTGAAATTCTCTGTGCAGAGAATTTACATATTTCTCTAAAGCAAATTCAGTATTTTGAAGCACTTTGGGAATTGTCTGGTTTTTATAGCCTCTTGTTAATTTTCTGAACACTGTTCAGTTTTGTTTACTAGTGAATATATCTGAAGGACCCTTAACACTGTGCATCTGCTCAAACAGCACATTTCAGTAGAAGAAGAAAAAACACAAGGAAGAACAAATACTCTGACCTACTTCAGACCTCATGATGAAAAGAAGATGGGTATGAAAGGAAATGTGTTAAGTCTGCTGTTGAAAAAGCAGATGAGGTGCTACAAACTATTACAGACTATTACCTAGTGTTCATTGTGTTGCATAAACCAGGCAAGACTTTTCTTAGACTTTGGCCATCCCCATACAGATACAGCAAGGCATTCTGCAGTATCCATATTATTCCTCCAAGTGGAAAATAAAATTACTAAGACTGCACAGATATTGACTGATGGTTTGTGAATAACTATTCAGAATCTGGTACTTTAAGTTTTTTTTTAAAAATTATTTTATTTTTTTAAAGTACTTTTTTGCTGCACAATACAACTTAAATAGTTTTAGATTTTTATTTTACTGTTCTGAAGTAGAGCTCTCTTAAACAGGTTACTGTATTCTGTACATTTCTTAAATCAAAATAAGCTCTCTGCAGCCTATGTAGTTGTTGATGAAGTATTTTGACTAAGGGTTCTGCTAGTTTCTGGTGTATGCTCTTTATTCATGAGAATCAGCAGTTGTTCTTTTCATTTTTCTATCTCCATTTTGCAGATAATGCTTTATAGGTACCATGTAAAACAGTAGTGGTTACCCTGTAATTTTGGGGTGCTGAGACATTTTCATTGTGAGGTATTTTTAGTGTTCTTTTTTAACCTAAAAGCTAAGCTTTTAAGTGGCTGCTCATTAAGTGCTTCATATTTAGCCTTGTCTGTCAGAATTCATGTTTAGTCTTTGCTTTTTTTTGCTTTACTTTTTAAATAGTTGGGATTGCTGTCCCAAGTTAGAAAAAAAGATACTTTGCAACTTTTTAAAATACTATTATGGAAGAGGAGGTTTAAATACACAGAGTAATCCAAACTACTTCTGCAGTGATTAGAGATGTTTCTGTTCTCACCGACAACACCACAGTCACAAAATCATCATTCTCTATGAAGCAGATGAGTAATTGAGAAAAGTGTAAAAACTCATGTTTTATAACCTTGCTGAAGAATTCCTCCATTGCCTATAATTTATAGAATCGAAGTCCTGTATGATTTTTACATTTCTTCATAACCATACACACCTGTATAATTACTCCTAAAGCACATTTGTTTTTTTTTTAATTCAAACTAACTGATAATTTGAGTATGTAAGATTTTGGTTGATACTGAGAGGGGCAATAAAGTAACTTATTCCTGTACGTGTTGTTAAAGTGAGATAGTTGTCTTAACAGTTCCAGTGATAGTCTTCTGCTTTTGGAAGGTTGCTGCTTGTCTCAACTTTGGTTTATGCTTTGGTTCTTGATGCTCTGGCTTGAAAACAGTGGTCCACCATGCAGTGTGGGAATGCTTGGGATGTAGTCATGGTGGATTTTGTTGTTTTGTTCTTTTACTGCAGCTGAAATAATTGCTACAGTTGCACACACCAAGAATCATCTCCAAAGGAGATATGAGTTCTGTCATTTCTTCAGAATCTGCAGCTTTGGTGGTGTGATGGTAAGAACTTGATGAGGGAGGGTGAAATAAGACATAGAAGAAAAATCAAAGGTGATATTCATGGGCTGGAGCAGATTAATTGAATATGGGTAGACAATCAAGATTTCACAGTTCTTTGGGAGGAAAACCTTTGGGAGGTATTTCCAGTGCAGTCTGAAGTGTCCTATTAAGGCAGTGACTGGGATGATAGGACAGGGTGTTTGTTGGGGTGCTTTCTTGCAGTGGAGATTTCATACAACATACTGAGATTTATCTGCAGCAGTCCATGTTCCCTCAGTCCCTGTAAACTAAGATACAATTGTGGTTTTGGCAGCTTTGTATTATTGTCTTACTGCTCCTGTGTTCCTGTAAAACTTCCTAGCATGTGTGTGGCTAGGGTTCTGTTACTTATCACCTCTGACTTCTACCACTGTGCAAGATACACTTCCTATAAAATCCTTGCTGTGAGTTTTTCCTACCTCGTCTTCCTCAGAATCAACTTCTTACTCCTCTTAGGCAACTTTCTTAAAAGTATCTAGCTTTGAGGATGTTGTTTTCACTACAGGATAGAACTCTAACTCTCAAATTGGGAAATGTTTCCTGTTTATGGGGGAACTGGAAAGAACTACTATGCGATTTTCCCTTCATAAAGGCCTCCTACACCACTGCTATTAGAGCTTGATCTGAGAAGTGTGTATTGTTTCTTTATCCCACTTAAAATCAGCTCTTTATAGTAGTCCATCTAAGTTGAATTGATTGTTTTCTTTTAGTGTTTTTCTTTCACAGTCACGGAGCTGGTAATCCGGAAGAGATCTGAGAGCCTAAATAGATCCTATGTGCACAGCATCTTCAGAGACACTTGTAGGTGGATTATATAGGTAAATTTAAGCATGTGTACATGTTTAGGGCTAATTCTAGTGGCAAAGCAATTGGCTACATTCTCTGGTGGTTGTACAGTAGGATTTATTTCTTAAAACACTGAACTTTTTGTAATCCAGGAGAATGAATTTGAAAAAGATTGAGCCATGAAGGGTAAGTTTCAGCTTATGGGTCCTCATATCTAGGATGGGTCCCTGTAGTAGGTTTTTAAGCAATCATTAAATGAAGTGTAAATAGAAGTGATGAAGTGAGTTCAACATAGACATACATATGATTTGGAGCTTTGGAGAGTGCTCTACTGAGACATCCATTTCACATATCTCATGGTTCTTTGTATAACAGATAACTTATAGAACATTTATAAATGCTAGTGGGAAAACAGACCAGCGTTTTATAACCTGAAGAAATTTTCTTACCATATCATGTCCTACTCAAAGGTAGGATAAAGATCTTATGTTGTCCCAAGTGTTTGAAGGAGCACCTGAGAAAAAAAATCTTGCTTGTTACCCTAGATGAATGATGGAGGAGGGTTAATGTTTACTTCAGACTCTTGCTGTAATCTGGTTTGAGTTTCATTTACTATCAAAGATGACGCTTAGCTGTGAGTTCCCTGTTTTTGAGAAATTGTGGGTCAGCCTTTGCTGTGCAGCTTTGCACTCGTGTGCTTTTAGTATGTTTGGGGAATGTTTTTTTGACAGTTGTAGTGTTGAGTGCATGTGTGAACTGCTCTTGCTCTATGTTATGTCACAAGGCAAGACAAGTTTAAGTTGCTTGGTTTCTCCCTTGTTGCTGGTAGGCATTTAAAATGTAGCAGAGCTGATCTTGAATTGTTTTGTGTCTCCAAATACAGAGAGAGCAGTGACCTACGTAGTTGTCCTGAGTCAGGCCTGAGGGTGTGCTCACAAGAGGCAAGACTGCCACCGGGTTACAGAGACTGGCTGGAGGCAGTAGAAGTTCACTAACCAGATATGAGACACAAACTCATGGTGGTGTTTTTACTCACTGATAGGAGCAAATTAAGTACTTTATTTTTTTTTCTTCTCCCCCGAGTGTAATTTCTCCTTCCTTCTTCATGGCCAACTTGGGTTTTGTTCTTGTAAGCCTGGTGTTAATAACATGGCTCCAAGGTGTAAAAAGAGTTCCTGTCACTGAACAGACAAGTAAAAACATGTAGATAATCCATTGTGTCACACAAGGCCTGGTTGGTATGAGCAAGATCAGATATAAATTTCTGATTTCTTTCTATCAAAATGTTTTACGGTTGTACCTACTCACAGAAAAAAAAACACCAACAAACCCAAACCACAAAACAACCCAAACCAAACCAGGGCATGATAATGTACGAAGTAGCTTAGAACTGTAACGTTTTCATCTGAAGCTGTCTTTACAGTTTGTGCATGTTCAAATGCACAAAAGCTCCGAACCTTTCGGGCCGAGGCTCGGTGCTGTATGGGTAGGAGCCAAGGGGTGGCAGCATTGGCTCAGTAGTGCTGGGCTGGGTCACTGCTGTTCCCTGCCCTGCTGGGGGTGTTCTGGCTCTGTCGGGTAGGAGGTCACTTAACCTTGTCATTACTGCTGAGCTGTATTACCGATTTAATTTAGGGATGGGTGATTATTATTCTGATTTGAAGTCCGATCATGTGCATTTCATTAAGTCGCCTTTAAATTGTTTGCTGTCATTCTTATGTCCATTTAGTTGGCAATTTTGCTGTCAAATAATGGAAAGATCTGTGTTTTATATTTCTATATTGTCTCAGGGTTGCCACTTTTCAGCTTAAGTTGGGTTTTGTACTGGACTCATTAGTTCTCCTTCCTAAGAGTCTGTGTTATGTGTTTGAGATTCATAAAATATCATTGCTAAATTCATCTCTTTGAGGAACTGGAAACACCTTTCTACTTCATGATTGTTGGTCTGATAAGGTTCGTTTAATCTATGTAAGGACTTCTCTTTGAAATGTTAGATGAGGATTTTTCTTATAGTGTGCAATAACTGACTCTGGGCTTATTTTCATTATGGAATTATTTTGTTTTTTGTTTTATTTTAATAATCTTATGTAGATTGTCTTATTGTGTTCAATTACACCAAGACAGTGAAAATTGTAAGGACTGCAAAACGATTGCTATCTACCACTAAATGCATGATCACAGCATAAATAAAATCATGAGTTTATCAAATAGTTTTAAGGCAGGTGGTGTTTAGGTTGAACATCAATAATTAATTGTTTCAGCTTAGAAAGGATAGCATTTGAGGTAGATGATAAATACTGTAATTATTGCAGTGCTATCCTAACCAGATTTTTCATTGTTCAAGCAAATTCTAAGCAATGTACAGATGTGATTCAATGTGATTTTGGGGGGGAAGGTAGTTGTGAATTAACATCTCAGATTGAACATGGGTGAGGCCTAGTTACATACTTCCTTAGCTTGTGAATTTTTATGGTTAGCCTGGGATTTGTGCAAATACTATTTTGCTTCTGTTTGCCATTGGTGAACAAATATTGTTTTCTTGAACTTATCTTCACAACTTCTGAGCTGCATAAAGTTTTAATTTTTTTTCAGCTAAGTGTATTTTAAATGCTGTATTGTAAAATCTTTAGCGTGAATTATGTATAAAATAGTGGAGATAAGCCAGTTGTCAAGGGGCAATCTGTCCTTTGTACACTGGGAGCAGTAGGGCTGTGCACTGGGAAACATCTGAGTTTTCAGGGGATGATGTCTGTCTTAGTGGAATGAAATTGTGCTGTAGGCTGAAGCAAAAATGGAGAAAACTCCCATGCTATTTATATTCTCTTGGTGGTGAGAAATAAGCATTGGATCCTCAGTAGATGCACTGAAAACACTGTTTTAAAATTAAGCATGTTCTGCGAAGGCTCTTAACATTTCTCAGAAATTAAGCATTTGGTCTTGCCACACTACAGACAGAACTTTCACCTGAACAGAAGAGATAAGCTTCTGTGCATCTCCAAGATGCAGAAGCTACTTTATTGCATCATAAAACTGTTTTAGAATGCTTCATGTTGTTACAAAGTATTTCTGCAGTTCTTGGGAAATCTCAGCCTCATCCTAGACAGTCTCTGTGATTTTGGTGCCCATTTCAAGCACTTGTATAAAGTGTGGGACATGCTGTGACCAAACAGCCTGGCACTTTTGGGCACCTTAAGTTGATGTAGATGCTACAGTCGTGACAGTGGCCTTGTTAAGTGTAGTATGATGTGTCTGCTGAAATGGCCATCCATGGTGCTTCTGTGCACTTCTGTGAATCTTGTAGCATTTGTGTACTACCAGCTGGACTTAACACATTAAATGTAGGGGCTGAGGAACAGGCTTCATCTGTCTAAGCAGAAGATATTAGCATTTGGCTTGCGTGTCAAATCCTTGGCTAGTATTTGCAGAAAGAAACTAAACAGAAAAGCAGAAACTTTAACTTTGATGACTATAAATAGCCTTGAAGTTAATTGTGCCAAAACTGAATTGCTGTTGATTGGTACAAGACACTGGTGTATAGAGAAGTGAGTTTTTTGGCTTGCAGTTTAATAGAAGACAGATCACTTGGCTGCTGATTTTATTAGGCATTTTGGACCATCAGCTTTTGTTGGCTGGGCTTTGAGGGTAAAAGTGTGCTTGTTTGTAATTCATTCCCTAAGTGATAGTTGACTTTTGAAATTCTGTTGCTTGTTTGTGGGTTGGAATTTTTCTGTTTATGTTTATCACATTTTAAAAAATTCACTTTCCATTAGTAAAAGTAAAGATTTAGATCATCAGATGATGGTAAATTTGAGCATCCATTTACCTGGAAATTTCAGTCTTAGAATTGGTAGTTATGAACGGAGAACATATATTTAATATACTTTAGAAGTCTACTAAGTAGAAAATAAAAAATTATGGAGCTTAAGAGATAGTAACATTGATATATTTTCAGCAGTTCCAAATATTCTTTGTAACATTACAGTAGAATAGCATAAAACATAACAGCATTTTTTTGTTGAAAGAGAAAAATGTAATTGTTAAAGTTTTTTTGTTGTTGTTTTGTTTTGTGGGTGTTTTTTTTTCCTTTTTCTTTACATCTGTAGCTTTTCAGTGCTGGCAGTGACTCATTTCTGTGGCAGAAGTGTATTTAAATGGAGGGGACTGTGAGCTCTGCTGTTCAGTGAGCTGGGGAGAAATTCTTATCATTTAGCAGCACCACGATATGATGCTGCTCAGCTGCTGGCAAGAAGTCAAGGTACAGGGAGAGAAATTTATTTCTGTGGTGAAAAATGATGCAGGAGAGGACTGGGAGAGGAATTTTAAGTAAGACTGTTTTCCCTGACCACCTCAGGGAGTAGGTTGTTTGTGTTTGTGACTGACAAACTCTCTTCTTAGGCTGCTGTGGTCTGTCACAGATCATAGGCCAAGAGCCACCTGCCTGTCTGAGCTGTTTTCCCCATGTCTGAGCTGTTCACTGACATGTGTTTTAGCTGGTTGTTAAAAGCCTCTGATGATGGAAAAGTCATAGCCCCTTTGGGTGATTAACTACCTTTCTGCTTGAAAAGTGTTTCTGGATGTGTAACCTACATTTTTTAGCACAGTTCAGTCCTATAATTGACTGTGTTTCCTTTAGTAGGTCTGGAGACAATCGGATTCTTTTCTTCATAGTAACCTTTCACATATTTGAATGTTGTTCCCACTTCTCTCTAGAGGCATCTTGTGTCTAGGTGAAGTAGACCTAATTCCCAAAACTTCTCTCAGAGATCAAGCTCTTTAGAATTCTGACCTTGTTCTTCTCCTCTGGACATTATCCAGTTTATTCAGGTCAATCTACAAGTACATTAGCCTGTTTTATTTAGTGTGTACCATTTTGATAATTGAGCAGTATATGAATTTTTGATGTCTTATTCAAAGTACAGTTTATGAAACCTTCAAATCTGGGACAGCAGAAATCCGGATCAAAGTCTATTAGAGAATAACTGTCATAATCTACCTTTGTGCTGGTTGTTTGAGTTTGGTTGTTTGGTTTGGTTGGGATTTTTTCGTTTAGTAAAATGAGAGACACTGAAATACACTTGTTTAGAAAAATATGGAAGGTGGTTTCAGGATAAAACTGTTCAAGATGGGGAATTTGAAGGCTTGGTGCTAGCTTAGATACTACCCTGAACAGGATACCTTGCTTCTCTGCATCCATTTTTAATGTATCTGAACCGGATGAGCTTCACAGTTTTTAAGGATTTGCTTCTGTGGCTCATCTAGGAATGCTGCTGTTGTTAACAATGATGGTACTATAGTTTTTAAAAAAAGAATAAAAATGGAATTGCTAAGCCAGAGATTGATACCACACTTGTGTGGTTTGCCCTTATGATTTCCTCTGTATTTTCAAAAATAATCTAGCACTGTTTGTTTAACTTTTTGGTCATTTTAATCTAAAACCAGGTTAGTTCCTTGGTTGGTTTACTGCAAAGTTGGACAAATCTCTGGAAGTATCTATGCATATGTATTATGATGTTGCAAAAGAAAGAGGGCAGAGCATCAATAGGACTTTGTGCTCAAGAGCTGGCTTATCTTACCTTTATCACTAGAGTTTAATTATGCTGAGTTAAAGTATGTGCTTGTGAAACTGGAACTTAAGACTTGGAATACTTTATTTTAGTGTTTTGTGCAGTGATTGATTTACGCAGGTATTTTTTGCAACCTGATGGTGGGAAGGAATCCAATTTGATTCCAATTTCCTGGGGCATTAAAGTATCCTTCCTTCCCCCCTCAGTATGTTAGAAAACTTGAATTTATTGGTGTATGTAACTTCAGAAGTTTGAACAATTTTAGAGTCATGGTAAGCAGAGAAATCTTGGCCATTTAAATTTAGGAAGAAAAAACTTCAGAGAAACATTAGATCAAAATTTGATTTTTGTGGTAGACTTGTGATAATCTTAATAGATTTGATTCAGTCTGTAAAGTTTCAACATTAGGTTTCCATATAGCAATGCAATGGGTCAATTCACTGATTTCTTTGAATTTGCTTAAATGATTTGCTTAAAAGCTTAAGGAGTTTACAAACTGTTTAATATGTCAAATTTAGCATTGTAGTAACCACTGTACTGTAAGTCACTGCTAGATGGCACTGTGTAACTGTGCTTTCACCAGAATGGTTATTGAAACCTATTTGTGAGAACCATTTAAATTAACATTTAGGTTAAAAATGGCATTTTATTGAATTTTTTTTCAATTTAGTCACTTTAATTGATCCCACTACAAGTGATCTCTTGGCTCAGAGATTCATTTTGCGTTATATGAAATGATGCAAAAGTTTAGAGGCAGCCTTAGCAAGGGAGGTAAAATTTTCCTGTGTTTCCCACATAATTAGTAATGCAGAAGCATTTCATGCTGTAGGCTTGTATAAATATCCTAGAAGATTATTCAGAAAAATGAGATCTGTTGTCAGGTCGAATATGGTCACAAAGGAAATAAAGCAGTGATTAGTATAAAAGTCTTTTGAGATTACAGGGATTTCTGTGGTTTTTCTTAATTGATCATCATCCATCTATCTGTGTTCATGGTATTTACATATGCCATGTTTCTTTTCAGAATCCTAGCTAGAAAAGCTTAAAATTATTGTAACTTTTTTTCTCTCTGTAAAATTGAATGTTTGGCTTATGAGTGACCGTGCCATGCTATTGTAAGTTGTTCATTCATGGAAAAGATCATATCCAAATAGAGCTTATGGGTGTGGTAGAAAGACGCTTGCAATGTGATGTAGTGAGGGTTTGCTGTGTCCAATCAGGATGGTGTGAGGATTTTTTCATAATGATCAGCATTAGCAAGTGGTTTGCACTGTGCAGGAAGTATATATATACTAAGCAGTCAGTTTCTTTTTCTGTAGCGGTTAAAAACATTTTAGAAATTTTGGCAAGGCAGATTTTCATGGTTCTCAGGTACGTACAACAGGAAAGTTTCTGTCTCTTAAATGTGTGGATTCTCCCGATGTAAGAAGGAAGTTTGCTTCAATGGCAGCTAATGCCATGTACATTAAAAAAAAACCAAACAACTCTAAAGGGTTACGAAGTGCAAAAAATGGCATCTATTTTAACAGATTGCATGTTTTCTGTGTGAATGTATGAATTTTTTTTGCATCAATCGGTGTTTTTTCTTTGTGTTTTGGGAAGGGGGAACAGATGTAGTTGCTAAATGCTCTAGTTGTCTCTTACTGTGTTGATTATGTGGATTTATTTAATCATTAGGGCTTATTATTCACTTACTTCCTGAGATCTTGCTGGTCACTGTCTTTATTGACATCTGTACTAACCTATCAGACATATGTGTTTGTGTACAAGGATTTCACCTCACCTTCCTGGCACTAATTGAAATCGCTTGATGAATTTGTGGCAGGAGTTCCAGGTATGCTGCCTAGCACACACTAAAGAAACAGACATAACACTTACTGAGCAGTTACTTTTGTGTACAGCTGCAGAACTTTATTTAAAGACCATTTTTTTCACTGAAATTTTGAAGAAACCTCATTCATATTGAAGAAATGTTCTTATAAAAACTTGATACCAGAAGGAAATGGAAAATAATTTCTATCCATATGTAATTTTCAAGACATTAAAAATTGTGGCAATCTGAATGAGTGTGTTACACAAAGGTGGATGTCTAAAGTAAGATGTTTGTATCTGTGAAGAATGGAAAAGCTAACATCTGTTGTCTTATATGAAAGTTGCTCCAGTTTAGAAAAAATATGTAACTGCAGTATATATACCCATAGCTGCTGATAATTGATCATGGTGCAGTGATTCTAAAGTAGTTAAATTTCAGTTTAAAATTTGAAAGAATTCATTATATTAAACTCCTTTTCTAATTTTTCAGGTTTTCACAGTATTTGGTTTGAAGCGGTAAGGCAGCTTCTAAGATGAATTAGTAACATGCAGTTGGTTCAAGTTGATATCTTTCCTTCTGTATCTCTGTTAATTAGGTTCTGCAAGAAAATGGCTTAGTGATGAAAATAATATTTTTATATGAACTGACTTAGGTTCTTCTTCCTTCGACAGAACAAACTGTTGAAGTACCATTATTTTTTTTTTTTTCCTAGAAATCTGTCTACAAACTGTGATTCAAGAAGATGTTTGTAACTGAAGGGGCCTGCCTTTCTTATCCTTACTGTAATGGATACTCAAAGAAGGAAAAGTAATACAAACTGGAATAATTTTTATAAGCTTCAGTAAAAAACAAAAAAGTTGGAAACTCATGCCAAGTAGGGTTGGGTTTGTTGTTTTGTGATATTCAAGACACTAAGAGGTGCCTGCTAATGAGTAGCCCAACATTTTAAAACTTTGTTTTAAGCTTTCAAAGATGTATTTTTTCCTTTTCATTAATACAGTCTAGCTTTTGTAAAAGCAATTCCATTCCCACTAACACCTACTTCAGGTACTGATAACTAGATCAAGAATACATTTTGTACAGAAAGTGTGGAACTTGCTAACATCAAGGAGTGTGTGACTTAAGAAACAACTGTGTGGTGTTTGATACCAAGATGTACCCAATTACATTAGACACATATCCATATTGAAAACACATGAGCCATCTATGTTGCAGACTGCCTTCTTAATAAACTGATTTCTAAACTGAAAGACTTAAAGGCTGTTGAGTGAGGTGGATTTAAGATGTGTTTTAAATAGAACTACTCCTACATCTTTCTATATGCTAAACCATATTTTTTTTAACCTCTACAGAGCCAACTGATTTTTGTCATAATTGTCTTGCATCATCTCACACGTTTTTTCATAGTTGTCCTTTGAAAGTAGACTAATGTATTTAAAGTGTCATTCTAGAATAAACAATGAAGAGGTTTCTTTGGCAAAAAACCCTCAAGTGTTAAAAATGGGACTTTCCACCCTTGTTTATTGATATATTTTAGCTGCTACATCAAAGTGCTGATAACCAAAGGACTGCTTAGGGAATGCTGAAATTTAATAGGTATTCAAAAAGTGCTTTTGCCGTACCTCTTTAACTACATAGTTTAGGTTCCTAAGTTAAGTAGTGAAGTGAAAAGTGACTTGCTTTTCTGAAGCACCTCCTGGAGGTAAGGAGCTCAATAATATTGGCTTTTTTCCTATGATTATGTAGGGAGTTGTGCTCTTAACTTAGACGAGCAAGAGTGATTCACAGTTGTTGGTATGAATGCCTTCACTCTTTCCACACTAGTTATTAATGCAATAATACCATGTCTTTAATTTTTTTTTTAAGCTTATCTTCCCCCAAATTGCATAAATCCCTTTAATTTTAGTGAATCTTACAGTTCTTCAGGATTTTTGTGTGCATAGGTAATCATGTGAGGAGCATTAGTAAGTTACAATGGAAAGTCACATGGTCAGGATATCTAATTTCAAGTTCTGTTGAACTGTGAAGTTGTGTTTTTCTTGTTGGCTAAGATTGTTATTTTTGGGGAGGACTCAGAATTTTGTTTGAAGTTTGGTCCTTTTACAATGTACTTAGCTAACCATGGTAAAAGCTAATTGATAAAACCAGTCCTCCTCTGAATCTGAAGATCACCATTAAAGCAGAGAAGCAGGCTCATAGTGCTTTGACACATTCTATAAAATTTGTTTCTGCATACCAGTCGATACTTCTGATAATAGTAACTGCTCATTGGACTATGTTTTTAGTCTGCTAAAAACAGTCAGCTGCTTTTAAAATACTCTCTTCAAGAGTCTGCAAAGTCACAGGTTCAGTCCAATTCTGGAGTAATATTTATACAGTGATCAGTCTCTTGTATGCTAAAATCCAAACCATCCAACCAAACAAAAAGGAACCAAATGACAGCCAAAAAACCCAACAAAGCCAGCCAACAGACAACACCAAAAGTTGCAAGAAACTCTTGGTGGGATGGCACTATTCCTGTATTCTGTGATGCTGTGTGATAGAGCTGTGAACATGTTTGTCTGGTAAACTGGTGCTCTGTTTCACTGAATTCAATCCAGGCTGTCAAAATTCACAAACGCTTTCTTTTTGCATCTTGTGAAAAGAGTATTTCTATTATATATTTTTCCCTAATAGGATGAGTTCTGAATAATCTTCATGTTGTCTGTATATGTTAGGAGGTACAGGAGGCTTTGTTGACAGGATGTTTTAGTACTGTAAATGACTAGACAAAGATAAACATACTGTTTTGTACTAAAAATTTGATGCAGTATGTTAATTATAATTATATTTAGATTTTCTTACTGTTTTGCAATAGGTGTTTCTCACTACGAGCCAAAATTATTTAAAATAAAAGTGAATTATCATGTGTTACTAGGAGAAAGATGGAAGTCAAGTGCACTTAGAGATATTTCTAGCTTTGCAGTATACAAACCAACATGGTAGGTACCTGAGCTGGTTTACTTAAAATGAAGTATAATGGTGTATTACCACAGAGGAGAAAAACAAGATAGCATACCCAAGGAAACAAAAGACTCCTTTATTTACATTTGCAAAGACACATTTCTCTATTGCCATAAACTTCACAGGCATCCAAAGATAAACTGCTATTGTAAGAGAGGCTTAAACTCAGGTACATTTCATCGTTGTTTGTGGTAATATTTGAATTTATAATTCTTCACCTGTTGTGAATGTGCCATCCAGTATTGGTTGGATAGAATGTACTAGTCAGACTTGTACCATATACACACAGGAGCCTCATTAATATAATAAATTCTCTGTGGGATGTTACATTCTTTATATTTTCTCTTGGTTAGAATGTGCATCAGCTTGATCTGATCTTATTGGCCAGTAAAGGGGTGACAGGTCTAAGGGTGTCTGCTATGCTTGGTTTTCAAGAGAAGGGTTTAGGCCACACTTAAAATTTCCCTTCAGGGGGCCTCAATATGACTGCAGAGAAACAAATTTCCCTTCAGGGGGCCTCAATATGACTGCAGAGAAACAAATTTTCCTTCAGGGGGCCTTAATATGACTGCAGAGAAACAGGTGGTTTCTGAACATGGAGAGAGTATGTTCTTGAAGATGTCATAATCTTGCAGCTCACTCGGGGAAAGTTTAGGGCCTGCATGGGAATAAGAATCAAAAAGAATATTCTGTTCTTGGTATTGTACTAGAATAGTTCTTAACCTTATTTCTAGCTGTTTTCAAACCTGAAGAAGGAACCTATTTGTTTTCAGAGTTAAAAGACTGAGTTCACTGTTTTCTTAGAAGGCATTTATTGCAATTATCGGTTGAACTTGAGAAACAAAATGCAGTCACTGTTGAAAAATGTGTTTTAAATGGTCCATTTTGGGCTTGTTGAGTATTTCTTTATCCAAATCTTTTGCTATGGTTGTCATAAAGTTCAGGCTTTTGCTTGCAGTCAGTCTTGTGTTCCCATCTTCATCTCATTCAGCAGTAGAAATTGGGTAGTAGGAATGAGGCTGGTAGGAGGGCTGTGTGTGTTGTTCTGAGTTATCAGCTAGTGAGGTTTGTTGGTTTGTCAGAAATACTGTAACTGTAATTTTTTGTTGTAGAATGCCAGGTTATTTCTGGTCTTTAGCCTAGTTCAGATTGACTTCAAATCAAAAACTCACTTCTAAAATTGTAATATAAAATGTTAACTTTACCCCCCGTCCCCCCAATCCCCCCCAAAAATCCCCACAACCTAACAAACAAATGAAAAAAAAACCCCAAACATAAAACAAAAATCCATATTTACCCCAAAATTTTGACTAAAGCAGTATCTTATTGGGTAACTTGAGCCACTGCTACCTTTACTTTGTTTACACAGTTCTTGGGTGTATTGCTTAGGAAAGGCCCTCAATTTCTGAAGTGGCCAGAGATAAGTATCTAACAGGGAATGAGTTTAGCTTAAATTTTTTCCTTACTATCTAAATGTGATATTTAATTGGAAGAAGTATTTTGGTACGTGTTTTAGTCTCTGACCCTAGGGCTTGACTTCTTTAGTGGGCTGCCTTGAAAAATGTGTTGGTAGGATGAGTTGTTCAAGTAAACGTAGTTTAAAAAAGGAACACAATTGGTAGTTTATGTGACGGGCACTTCAATTTTCTTCATATTCTGTGGTCTAAATACATAGGTTGCAGTGATGCTTCTATATAGGAGTTGTTCAGAATAGATAGCCCTTTGTGAACTTTTAAATACAGATTTTAATTAGCGTGCTACTCCTACCACCTGCTGAAATTGACTTGGAACGTCTGCTGACCTGAAACGAATGCACGTGTTCAGTATTAATACTGCATGTCTGGATTCAGACACCAATCTTTCATTTTGACATGCACATAGTCAAAGTAAATTAATGTTTAAAATCCAAATGAAGTTCAGCCAGAGTGTGCATTCATAATTATCTCCAGATAATTATGCCTTTTCTTTCTCCCTCCCATTATTTACAGTATGTACAGGTAAAATTTGCAATATTGGTAGATAAGTTCATTATGTTGGTTTGTTTTCTTTGTACTTGTGAACAGTGTTTTATTAGAAGCCTTTAAAACAGTTCAGTTTCTTTCTTGTTGTTGGTTTGTTTTCTTTGTACTTGTGAACAGTGTCTTTAGAAGCCATTAAAACAGTTCAGTTACAGGGTTCAGATTCTGCATGGTTCAGTGTGCACTGTGGGTTTTTTTCATGTATCTTGAACAGTTGATTTTGACTTTGTATTTTCTATTTGGGTATATTCATGTGGTTAGTCTTATAAGTTACTCGATTATGGGAAGGTCTAAGCTGTAGATTTTGTGGTCAGCCAAAAAAACCTCTCTTCTATCTCAGAAGAAATGTTTTCCAATTAACAGTATCATGACCTCTCAGAGACTTGATTCTGACCAGAATACCCCCTCTCTTAATTTAAGCCATGTATTGAAGTTTTCAGAAGTTAATTAGTCTAAATACTGTAATTCAGTCCAGCCCTCCTCCTACTGCTTCAAAATTATTTGTATATTCAAGTAGAGCATACTACTACAGAGAAAGCTGCAACTTTAACAGCACAAACATTTTTATACTGGTTTTTAAGTCAAGTAAAGTTCAAACATTGATATACTGCTCAGTCAGGACAAAGAACTTTAAAATATAATACTGAGGTTCATACGTGTGTCTGCAGTATTAACAATTACTGGCAAGAAAGCTAAGTGATACCTTTGGTATGCTGCTTTGCCAATTACTCTTTGCAGTAACACAAAAATTGAAAATTTTCTCAGTGATTATTTTCTTTTTGTTTAAAAAATAATTCTAATGTCTAATGGAGGTCATGTTCACTGATTATAAGACTGAAAAGCATATTGGTACATCATCTATCTTATTTCTCATGCTGAGACTATCATACACCTAAGCATAAAGCTGTTAGCTTGTAGAGCTGTGCTCAGACCTAAGTAGTTCAGATAAGTGGACAGTGTTTCTAAATCTGAAACTTACTGAGGACACACATTTGTAAAAATCAATTAAAAAAAAAAAAGACCAACCTATCCCCCCAAAACACCCCAATTTGCATATAATTATAAATGAATATAAATATGTTTATTTCATTGTAACTACACCTGGATTGTGTTTACACCTGAAAATGGTGGTGTCCTGCTGCCAGTAAGTGCCTTAGTAGCTTCACGGAAGAAATGTAAACACTGATAACCTGTAAGAGCTGACTTCTAAATGAGGAATTTTGTTACTGACCAGTGAAGTATTTTTTTTTCTTCTTTTGAACTCTTGATTGATGGCTGCTGACTAAACAAAGAATGAGTGAATAGGTTTCTTGAACTTAATCTTTCCTTCATTAGGTGACTTTCTAGCTTGAATCCAAGTTTTATTGTCTAAAAGTAGAATTTCTTGAGTAAAGATTTATTATTTCATGTTCTGTGCCAGTCTGTTACTGTGTCCTATTTATAGTGGTTGTGGTTTCACCTGATACCTGCTTTCCAGAAAGATTCATCTGTAATGAATCATACAGCACTTTTCCTTGTTTCATTTCTTGTTAACTGTTAATCTGTTTCTAAGCAATCTGCATGGCAAAAAGAGATTCCTCATTTTTTTCTTGTCTGACTTGTGTATTAAAAGAAATACTGCTTTCTCTCTCTGATTTTACAGCAGGAGATGCATGTGTGTGATTGCAGAGCCAAGTATTTTTGTCTAATATCCTTTTCGTTGCATTATATTTTGAAATACTTATTTTTAAGTATCTAAGTTTTAGGTCTTAAGTGAAAATCTAACTGCATTTCTAATCTGCTGACCCTCTTGGTTGTGAGGAGTTTTTCTTGAATTTTTAAAATGTTTTTTGCTATGTTACTTTGTACAACTAAAATGAAATAAACAACAACAACAAAAAACACAACAGACATCCAGGGATCAAGCTCTTGTTATGAGGACTTCCATTATGCTGTTTCATATTCTTCTATCTTTATCCCATCTTAAGTTATTAGACAGTCTTTTTCTATGGGTTTTCTGTTCTAACACAGAAATACTGCAATCATAGACTGAAAATGTGAATCAAGAAAAGAACACTGCAGATATACTCAAAAGTTTTAACTATTTCTTATTTCAGTAATTGGGTAATTCAAGTCTTCATCTTAATATGGCATAAATCATCAGAAATCACTGTTTCTGATGCCTACTTCTCCCCTGCCCCCCAGCCACCAGTGTAAAACAAACATCTCGTTTAAACAAATTTTTCTTCTTCTTGGCAACTTTATGGAGAGAAAAGCATATAAGGTGTGAAGTGTGATAAAGAATGTTTTATGACTTATTCCTAAATTCAAGACAGCTATCCTCTGTGCAGCTTCTTCCTGTTCCTCTTAAACATCACATAGTGGTCATCTCCAATCTGTGACTATTAGTGGCTGCCTGCAGAGTAAATTCTTGTGTGCAATAATAACTCGGGGTTCTCTTCAGCAAATGTTACTGAGGCTTTTGCTATGGTCTGACAGGCATGACCTACATTTGAGAAAGCCCTCTGGGTCTGTCTGGTTCATTACTGTCTACTTGCAGATGCTTCTTTTTTAGATGGTTAGTTGAGCTTTTGTCAACCTCTAGGATTTTTTTGCAATGTTTTGGTATAGTGGTTTTGCAAATTCATGCTCTCCAATAGTAAGAGCCTGACTTTGCTTAACAGAATTTGTGTGGGACTTAATTTCAAGGATCTCTCTCTTTCTAATAGCAATATTGAGAGTACTTTGATTTTTATATCACTGAGCTTCAGATTGCTCTGGGTTGTTAGATGAAAGTAAATGCGTATTTACATATGAAATGTGTAGTCTCTATTCTGATTTCTATTTGATAATCTGTTTACTGAAAACTGTTGGAAATGGTTTTGAATATAGTTTAAAGGCACTGAGGCAGTGGGGTAATTTTTAATGTTAAGGAGACTGCCTCATTTTCTCTTTAGTAGTAGCATGCTTGTTGCTGTAACTGGCATAACTTTCTAAAGGTAATAATGATCTTTAAATTAACCAATACTGCTTGTGTTTATAATGCTAAGCCAACAGACTGTATGGCTTGTACAATTATTAATATTCTTTGTCTATGTTGCTTAGTAGTTAAGAGGTTAAGCAGTTCACAGGAGAGGGAGGACGAGAAAACAAAAGCAGTTTGCATTTTGTCAATTTTCAACTTCAGATATCAGTAAATCATTGCAGCAGCCTTTCTTATCAGTTGTTTGCACACACACAGAAAAAAAAAAGTGGAATGGGGGAGTGGAGAAAACCTGTTCGAGTTGTGTCTGAGGGGACCATCTGCTGTGGTTCCCAGTGTTGTCAGTGTGATAAGGGATAAGCTGTGTAAACAGAGGTGCCATAAAAAAAAGGCAGGCCCTGCTCAGGGAGGCATGTGTATGATTTGTATTTGGGTTGATAACAGCCTTAGAAAGTCAGAGGACTTAGAGTAAAAGTCTGTCAAGCAGGGGAGCAGTGTATTTAATCTGAAACTGCAGATGTAGCTTAGTAGCATGAGTTTGCCTTTGGACTAACTTCTGCACCTTTCTTCTGTTTATTTTGGAACTTCTACAAACAGAAAGTATGCATGAGTTGCAATGGATTTCTTTATTAGTGACACTTTTTTATGATTTAGAAACCTTAACTAGCTGTTACAATTAGTGCTTCATCGGCAAAAATAAAGATTTGAAGAATGACTGGCATTGATATGAAATACTGGATTTTTTGGGAGGGAAATAGACAGGGGCCCTACTTACTATGGAGTGAGTGGGCGAGTATGACCAGAAACAGTTGGAGAAAATCAGTGGCTATTCACCTGGTGCCAGGTGTCCCAGCAGATCTTAAGTTGACATGTATATATCGGTCCCTTGGAAAAATGTGAAATAGAAGCAGACTGCCTCTGGAAATAGGGAGGGGATTCTGGGGCCTCTTGTCAGTCACACATTGGATGCGTGTTACAGCAAAGTGGGGTGCAGGTGTCTTACTGGCTGCCAGTCCACCTGCAGCATTGCTAGTGTGGTGCATACTGCAGGCATGAAACTTTGATCCAGTTGGACCAAAAGAGACATTGTTTGCCAAAGCTCCTATAAGTAGCTAGTTCCAGTTTAAATTTCTGTGTTAGTGTTGCTGATGTGTGTCTGGTTTTATGGTGACTGAAGTACTGAAAAATGGGGAGGAGGTCTGGAGTAAAAATGGAAGTTCAGTTTTTCACCAGTCAGATTCTAGCTTCTTATGATAGTGGTTTAAGGGAAAATATAGGCACAACATGGTATGGTTTTTATGCCTAAGGTTATGAAGCTTTTGTTACTAAGACTCCTGCAGCTATCTGTAATGGCTACTAGGGACAAACTCTTTGGGAAGATAGCACGTAGCATGATGTACTGAGGGAAAAATAATATGACAAACTGCCTGCTACTCATCCAGGACTGGTCTCCCTTTCCATCACGCAGGCTCTCCTCTAGGAGCTGTATTGTGAAGGTAATGATTTCTCTTTCAGTTAGTAATGATGTGTGGAAACTGAAGATGTGCCAATACCTTTGCCTTGCTCACTGCTGGAATGTGATATGCCACATTTGTAGAGAGTTAGTGTGGGTGGATGCTGGACTGCAGGTATGCAGTATTACTCCTTTGGGGAGGAATAGTTGCTATGAACTATTACCCTCCATGTGGGGGTTTGTGCCCAGAGTTTGATGTGTAGAGGTTTGGAATAGGCTGGAACCTGGAGTCTGTATGTGAGTAGGGGCTTTCAAACCTTTATGGAAAATAAGGGAATTGTCAAATAAATAAAAAGCTTGAGTATGGCTAACCCATAGGTAAGTTTATTTTCTGGTTAATGTGTAAGATGTGAATATTTATGTTGCTTATTAGTAAGCCAGTAAGAGTATAAATGTAATATTTTCCTAACTTTGGAATCTGGCAGCAGGTTTATAATAGACCTATTTAAAGCATATACTGCTTTCTCTTATGAATGCTCATGCTTCTGTGCTTATATCCCTGATGCACGTGCAAGTAAATATTGTCAGTTATGTGTAACTCTTCTCTGTGGTTCCCAGTGACAGATCAAGAGGCAATGGGCACAAAATGAAATATAAGAAATTCCATTTAAGCATAGGGGAAAGTCTAATGTTTTTTTTCCAGTGGGGCTGACCTAATCCGGTAACGTGTTTAAGTGTGGAATCTTCATCTGTAAAGACATTGGAAACCCAGATGGCCACAGCCCTGAGCAACCTGATGTACTTGCCTCTGCTTTGGGGATGGGAGTTGGACTAGGTGATTTCCAGAGATCCCTTCCCACTTCAGCTGCTCTGTAATTCTACAGAAATCTGTAAGCTTCAGAAGCTGTTCTTTGTAAGAAGGAGGAAGATGTTGGGGAGTGGGCAAAAAGACTTTTTTCTTATTACATGAAGTCAGATGAATAACTGGCTATTTTTCCTCCAGTTAGCTGCTTGCCAAAATTTTCTCAAGTGCTTCTGCCTACATTGTTTTTGAGACCATGGGTCTGCACTTGGGTTGCTAGAATTTGACAAGATATCTTTACCTGTCTTGAGGAGAATGGGGGGAAGTTTTTCCTGCAGTTGTGGGAAGTGGGAAAAGGCAGAGAAGAATTTCACCAACACCTTTCTTTGTCCTTTGAAAAGTGTTTTGTAACACATTTTTAGATAGTTCTTACAACGATGAGTTCTGTATTAACCTAGTGCTGTTACTTTTTATATGAAACTGCCTAAGTCCCAGTAATAAAAAGGGGAGATGTACATTTACCATTTCCTATAATGGAAACTATGATCAAAATGTAAAAAAAAAGGGGTATCTGTTGGAAGAGCTGCTTCAATTTTCAGGATTGGAAGTTGCACCAGGGGAAGTTTAGACTAGATCTGAGGAAGAATTTCCTCACTGAGAGAGTAGTTAGGCACTGGACTGGATGGCTTAGGGAGATGGTGGAGTCACCATCCTTGTATGTATTTAAAAACCACGTAGATGAGGTGAGGCCCTTCAGGACATGCCCTAGTGGGCATGATGATACAGATAACTGTACTGGTGGGGGGGATGTTGATGGTTGGACATGGTGGTCCTGGAGGCCTTTTCCAACCATGACAATTCTGTAATTCTGTGTGAAATTTTATTGAGGAACAAGAGAACTCTGAAGTGAGCATAAAGTGCTTCTTTAACATAAACTTCCAAGACTCTGAATGCAACACTTCGTCTGCATTAAACCAATTGATGTTTCTTTTATACTGTTTCCAGTTTTTGAAGATTTTCCTTTTTCACTGAAAGGCTTTTTCCTTCTTGGTCTTGGGACCTTTTCTTTTTATTGTTGAGCCATTTATTGATTCTCATCTCGGTGGCACGTTATACTTCATGGAAAGAGTTTCATATATAAGGTTCTCCACATAAGACTCCAACCGAAATAAGTGGGATACTTGCTAGGTGGTAGTAGTTGCTGTTTTGTCTTGGATGTTGCAAGAAGATAGAGCTTGTTGTTGTTGCAGAGGATTGTAGGAAATAAGGAAATAGCTCACTACTGCTTTTAGACCTGTAAAAAGAGTAAGGTTAAATCAGATGCAGAAAATCGGACCCAGAGAATGTAAAGGGGTATCTCTTCATCATCTGAACCAGGTGAATTATGTGGATGTATTTCTACATTTTTCTAAAAATGCTCATTTGACTTTTTTTTTTTTTTTTTTCTTTCTTTCTTTTCTTTTTTTTTTTTTTGTCAGCATATATCTGGTATGCTACAAATCAGTCACCCTCCTTAGGATATAAAAATACATAATTTCATTTTAATTTAGTATTTCTTTATTGTTTATTTGAAATTCCACGTAGCATTAAACAATGAATTGTTTCATATAGATATGACATCAGTATTTTAAGTCTGCCCTTCTCCTTGGTCTGATGCAATAAAAAATCAAGGGCTGAAGGAAAATATTATGCAGATTTAAAAAATTAGATCAGTTGTGGACAAGCTTTTGTAATCAGTTTGATAGTCTGTTTACCTGCTATAGCATATGTAGCATGCTTGTTTCTTTAATACATCTGTCTAACTTAATGTCACATTCTTTTTGAAACAAAATATCGGAAGCTAACATATTAGACAGAATATGTACTCAAGCTTCTCTCTGGTTTTTCTTACTCAAAGCAATAGTTAACCTTTTCAGGTGTAATTTAATGTGTTGGAGACCTTTAAATAGTTCCAACATTGCATTCAGCCTTCTGTTGGCTCTTTCCCACAGTTTCTGCAGTTGCTCTGAGATTTGATACTCCAACTAATAACATTTCAAGAGTGTGGTTTTTGCTTTTACAACTGATTAATTTACTTTCTATTGAAAGTAACTTCTGAATGAATGGTGTCTTGTCAACCTACTGTATATCTGGAATACCCTGAGGTATCGTAAGGTTGTTTGGGGAAGGATCATGGATACAGATGGATCATGGATCATGGGGAAGGTGTATGGATACAGGGGAATGTGGACTGAATGGAGATGGATGGATGGATGGAGAAATTGTCTTCAGGATAGCTGACTCCTTTTTTTTTTAATTGTATTCTTCCCCTTTCTATTTGTACTCACATAATTTGACATTTGAAAGGTATTACAAAATGTTATGCATTGGCTTCTTGATGAGACAGGCTAAAGAAGGAGTGATGATTATCAAAAAGTCCTCTTACATTTTGATATTTTTCAAATACTGTTTAAGTTACTTATTTACTGTATGTTGACATAAGAAACATTGAGAGCTTTGGCAACAGAGGAACAGAAATGATCAAGTATGCATTACAAATGCATAACATTTTGTAATACCTTTCAAATGTCAAATTATGTGAGTACAAATAGAAAGGGGAAGAATAAAATTTAAAAAAAAAAAAAAAAAAAAGGAGTCAGCTATCCTAAATGATCAATGTGCACTCATAAGACTTTCCTTCACTGCTGTTCCAAATTGTGGCCTTCTGATTTCTGGTAGTGGATTGAAAATAGGGGGTGATTGGCACATGGATCCTTTATTTGTGGTAGTACAGCTTTGGTTTTCAGCACTAATGTGAAGAAAGATGTGGGCTACTGGAGTCCAGGAGTTGTGTGGAGTGTTTCTGTGTTGCTGTGGAGGTGCAGGCAGCGGGCAGTGCCGGGGCTGGGCACCAGCTTGGGGAGGGTTGTGTCAGTGCTTCACAGCTCCTTGGCCTGATGGGCAACCTGTTTGTGTATCAGCCCCTGAAAAAACCAGGAAGAATTTGTTTTCAAACATTGGTCTTGTGTTTTCATACTTATTAGAATACCAAAGAAATTATCTTGGAATCATGTACTTGTTCTATAATACAGGTCACTGCTTCTGTGTTCCCTGAGGTAAATAGATCAACAGGACACATAAGGTTCTATGACCTTGTTTAAAATACATGGAAGCCGTTCTGCTGTGTTGAAGAGGAATTCCTCTTTAATGTTTGCTTCTGAAGGAACGGGAGGTTGTGTTTCATAGGTGCTGTTTGCTGCTGGAAATAGAGAGCAACTCTGTACTGGTTGCTGGTTTCCAGTTTGTGAGTAGGCTGTGGGGTGAATGGGAGGAGAGAGCTAACTGCATATGGAGGAGAGGCAGACAGACAGACCCTGTCTGTGGGCAGCAGCATGGATCTGGATTGGGGAATAAGGAGGAAGAGGGGAAGGAAGTGGCTGTAGCTGGGGAATGGAAGAGTTAGATCTGCTGTCTGGTTTGTGTAACTTGGAGAGCTGTCAGCCTCACCAGCTCTTGCACCAGGGCAGTTCTGCTGATGCATCAGAACTTCAACTGTGAGCTACATGGTGCCAAAAGCCAAAGCTTTAGATACTTACGTTGCAGAATGTATCAATTCTTCAAAAGTGTGGCATGACTAATTTGTTCGCATTTTGAATGATACAGGATTTTAACAGTAACGACAGCATTGTGGTCTGGATCCTTCATTTCATGCCACGTGTCACGCTTGTAATTTAATTCTGAGAAGTGCTTGCATAATTATTTAAAAGTGCTTTAAGTACTTGACAGCACATCATCAGTGGAGAAGAAGTCAGTTACTGTCTGTGTAAATTCCCTTCTAGCCCTTTTGACTAGGTTATTCAGCACCTTGTTTTAAAGACTGATGACATGCAAGTCCCCTCTGAAAATCAATCGTATAACTTGAAATTAGAAAATAGCACGTAAGTATTAATGATAGTACCAGACAGAACACTGTGATGCATGTCACAGCATGGGAGATGTGTACCTCCTGCATACTTACCTTGCCACAGGCCCTTCACAGTGTTACAGCTCCATGGTTTATATCCATCAGACACATCCAGTCTCATGATCTGTAACCCCTATAACCTCAGCTCTGCTCCTAAGGCCAGCACAGAAAAAGCTCAGTGAGGATTTAGACATTGAGTTGGACTCTTCCAAGCAGACTGTCCATGCTGAGCACAGAGGTGGGGACAACTGTTAGATTTTAGTCATCTAATGAGGGCATTTTGTTTGGTCATGAAGCTGTAGATTGCATCAAGCTAAGCATGCCTAGTTATTTAAGCATTTTTTTTTTTTTTTTTTTAAATAAGGTGTACACACATCTTACAGTTTTATTTCTGACTCTTGAAGACATCTGCCTTATATATTTCTTATGTATGGTGCCATCAGCTCAGATTTAAAGCATACAAACACAAACCCAAACAGTAAACCCACCGAAAACCAGTTATTGGAATCTGCACTGGTAGGAGGCTTTAGTTTTAAAGCTTTTATTCGTGTATTTATACATAATACATGAAAAGGGTCTTCTGAAATTACACAATTTTTTCAATTATGCACCAAAACTGAGATTATGCCACAGGATTTGCTTCTCTCCAGTTAATGCCTTAGGCAGCTTAGTGTGGAGTCTGTCCATGCAAAGGATTAAAAATATTTTTTATCAATTTATAATAAAATAACTTCCTTATTTAAAAAATACCAGTACTAAATGTCCCTCTATGCTGCTTTGTAATCTCCTGTTTTGGAGAGTTCATTTTTAGCACATGTTGTCTAAATGAATTTTGTTTTCTGAATAGCTAAGTAATAAATGTCTCTACAATCAGATGATGGTGATTGTTCTTATGAAAATTTCATTCTTGTAGGTTCTAGTTGTGAAAGCATTACTATTTAAGTTGTATGAATTTTGAACACATTTGATAATGTTTAATCAAATAAACCTTAATAGAAATAGACTTGAAAATCTGGTTTGCTAAGGCACTAACAATTCAGGAAAAAAATCATATATCTACTTTGTCAGTTGTGTCAAGCTATTGAAGTTGTTCATTACTGAAGAAATTCTGCCTATCCTCTGAAAAAGCAAATATTTATTGTTTGTAGGGTTTTTTGTTGTTGTTCCAAAATGTGCACATTTTTTGTTTCTTCCATGGCTCTATTGGCTTTCTGTGTTTGTCAAGTAAAAAGATGGATGCTTTCATTGCTAAATAGATAAAATCTCAGAAATTCTGAATATAATCTTTTTATGTTAGAAATTTTACTGTGAGATCCTGTCTCTCCAGAAGTTGGCACAGAATATTTTTATATTGCTGTATTGAATAATAAATTATTTTAATTCTGTTTTTTTTTTTTTTTTTTCAAGTTCCACTGGTCTAAGTGGGTGCTCTTGGTTTGCTGATACTTACCGATTTTTTTTTTTAATGAAACAGAACTGTCATTTATCTGCAGGATTTCTCCTGCAAGGTGTTTGAAACACGAGAGAGTTTTTACTTGATATCTTTCCTTCTGGATTAGTAAGCCTGGAGGTAACAGGGTTAAATGTGTCTTCTCTTGATAGTTAAGGCATGCAGTACAGAACAGTAATAACAAGAGAATGGTAGCCCCCCACCCCCAGTCCTGCCATATAGCTGCAGGAAAGGCACACATCTAAAACATCTCATTGTTTTGAGATGGAAATCCAGCATTGAACACACAGCCTGCCTTGGCATGTTTCCATGGGACAAGTGGCACAGAATGTGAGGACTTAATTAAGGTGGGATGTACCCTGACCTGCAGGGTGCAGGTACAGTGCCCAAGGTGGGGACGTTGTAAGGGAACAGCATGTTCCATCTGGATCTCTTGGTTCTGGTGTGCAGAAGCAGGCAAGTGGCCCTCGCTATGCCGCTGCTAAGGATTTTCTGTGTGTGTTCCCAGAGCTAACAGGTGGCACGTGGAGACCAAGAGAGGAATTCTGACTTCTCTGAGCCTGACAGTGGCCTTCAGGAGCATCCACCAGCCCTGCCTCCTTTCCCTGAACAGAGCTCTGCTGTTCCTGCCAGAGCTGTGTGCTGTGTTGGTGTGTGTAAGTAAGAGTGTGTAAGTGAGTAAGAACACTGAAAGAGGCATCCATCAAAGGTAGCTTAGAAGGCATCATCTTTACTTGCCACGGTGGAGAGTAAGAAGGAAAGGAGAGAGTAAAGGGACTGTGTGGGGAAACAATGTGATTCATTTGCTTTCTGTGTAAATGGGATCTCCTGCTAAGATCATCCTACTAATGAGTAGTTGGAGGCAGTACTATGTTAATTTACTCTAGATAAATTCTCAGGAGAGTGAAGTTCTAGCTTGGTGTTTGGTTGGTTGTGGTGTGATTTTTTTTTTTTTTTTTTTATTTTTTTTTTAAACTGTTACTGTTGAATAGTTTCCTTAGTGTATTCAGACAGAAGTTGCCTAGGCAAGATGTCACTGCTTCCTTCAAAGAAAGTTACAGGATTGCTGGAGGAGGGGCAGGAGGAGCGTTTATGTCACACTGATCAAGTCTGGGGGAATGTGTCTGTCTTTTTTCTTTTACCATCTTTAAAAAAAAAAAAAAAAAAGGCAAAGCACTCTGTAAAGTCTACTCTTTTTTTTTTTTTTCTTTTTTGGACTAATATTATCATAAGGACCAGGATTATAAAATCTAAAAGCTTATTTTTTTCTTCTGATTAAAATAATAATAAAATATCAGGTTTATCAATATTGTGATTTGTGTGGAGTCATTAGTGTTTATACTATCATTGTATTTTGTCTGTATTTCTGTTATTAGTGCATGGCACTTGCTCTTGGTGAGACATGACTGGGTCTTTCATAGCCCTCTGTGATCCTATGAATGCTCTCTTTTTAAAATTAGTGGTCCCTATTGGAGTGGTGATATGAGCAGTGTTTTCTGAGTTACTGGACAGACACAGCTGATTAAAGAAGCTGTGAAAATGAAGTGATGTGATGTGGAGAATTATCAGTTAGAAATATTCAAAAAGTGTTTCACCTTATACTATGGCAGAAACATTGGAAAGAAGGTAATTTGTTAAACAATTATGTTGCTTCTGTTGTGGCAGGCAGCTAAGACAAAAATGCAAAAAGCTAACCTGTAAAGTATACTGCTTTTGGGATGTTCTCTAAACATAGCTTTTGAAATGCATTTTTGGAAGGATCTTGAGGGCCAAAGATCCAGGAATGAATTCTGTGTTCATAAATGAAAAAATATTTCCCCATCTCAGATTAGGTGAAGCATTATTGTTGTGTCTGAGAGACACGTCTTTTATGACTTGCTTGCTCTTAGCTTTCTGACACCTTCTAAAAAGCCTGTGGGCCCTTGTAGTAAACTGCTAGACAAGAGAGACTGGTTATGACCAGCATCTTGGTGATAAAGGTTTTGTTTTTGTTTTTTGTTTTTCTGCTGTCCAGAGAGCAGATGGAAGAAGTTGTAAGGACAGTTTATTATTCAGGTGGACTTGTAACTGTCATAGCTTTCAGTATTGGATAACAAAGAAATGCCTGTTTTATCAAATCAATGGGTTTCAACAAGCAGTGGTGGTATTAAGTAACAAAATACCGTGTTTTCTTGTATGAAAATTAAGAAAATGTATTTGGACAATTTCAGAATGGTTTCTGTAATGTCCATAAATATAGGTGTTGAGAAGTTTTTGAAACTCTTCGTTATGCTTAATACTTGCAAGCTGTACACAAGCTGTGGTACAGCATATGCTGTATCACATTTTCTTTTTTCAACAGACATTGGCCTAAAATTTTTGGCTTTTGTATTCCTACAGCATATAACATATGAATTACAGTAGACTTACACTGTCATTGCCTGATCCCAAAGCCTGCTAGAGAAAGACATTTGCTGACCTCTCTCATTGTATTTTTTTTCTACCTGTACCTAAATAAATCTCTTTGAATTACAGTAGTATTAAAAGTAAAATTTAAGGTGAATCTGCCAAGTTTTCTTGGTTTTTGTGGTCAAGGTGAACTAAACAGAATTGCTCTCTGTTGCCTCTCTCCACTCCATCAAACGAAAATGAGAGGGGAATAAGGAATAGAAACTTAAAGGCAAGAAAATTAAAACTGTGACAGATATACTGAAACTGTGAATGGACAGTAACATGTGGGTTAAGAAACAAATACATGCAAAACCTGATCTTCATGGTAACAGAGAGAGGTGTCTGAGGATCCTGTTCTGACAGGGCCAACTTAGGAAAGGTTCCACAGCTTTTCCCAGTACCTGGTGGATTTGCATCTTGCAGAGCATGTGGCCACCTGGTGACAAACAAGAAGTTTTTCTCCAAGACTTCCTAACGCAGCCCAGCATGAAGGAAGAAGGGAGTAGGATGGGGCCAGGCTTCTGCTCTGCCTGGCTTCTGGAGAATATAGGAAGAAATGGGAGGGAATACTAACCCTTTTCTGTTCCACCCCTTCTGGATCCCCCAGGGTCCTAAATACCCTTTCTCTAGGTCTCCATATTGGTACCGTAAAATCAGGCTGGTCCCTCTCTGACTTCAATGTAGCTGTGTGGCCTGTGTTAGGTAGTGTAGAGAAACGGGACTGTTCAAGAGAACCTAAGGTCATGTGTAGTTTCTAAAATTTTGAAAAATAAGTTGTTTATTCCAAAGAAGACTGTTACTTTTGATGATCCAAAACCATGCAAGATGGCAACACCACCTGGATAGATTATATTCCTAGAACTGCTTGGATGAAGGAGAAAGAAACAGTGTTTTCTTTGCATGCTTTTGAGTGGCTTCCTTTGGTTTACATCTGAAATACAAATTTATGTAAATGACAAATTAAAACTGAACCATTAATTACTTGTTAAACAAAAATGGCAGAGATTCTTAATGCATGAAAATCTGAAAATTAAGAATCTGCGAAGTCTCTGTTGCACAACTGTTTAAGTGTGCAAAGAAGTATATTTTGTGGTTAGAAAAGAAGGGTTTTGGCATGGAGGTTATAACTTCTTTGAGACTGAAATTCAAAGCAGGCTATTATTTTATTACACGAGTTAGAAATACGATTTTCAGGTTGTGCTTCTTCACTACAGTGAAGCAGTAATCAAGTAGTTTTACATAACTGTGCTAAGCCTTCGATCCTTGCTGTCTTCTTTTTCAAACCAAGCTGATATTGAAAGCTGCTTCAAAGCAGTGGAGTTATCCTGAAGATGAACGTGAAATGTTTGCAAGTGTTGAAGTGGTAATGTGTTTTGTGGCTAGTGTTGTTGAAAGACTGTACATGTTTAAGATCTTGCTACTATTTCTATCATGGCACCAGCATGTTACTGATTTAATTTTCAGCATTTTTTGTTATGAGTGAAATATTCCATTGTTGCAACCTGGTTGGAAGAGAAATGTGAGCTTTGGTTAAAAGAGGAGAATATCCATTCTTCTTCAATGAAGTGTTAATATAAGTTTTTAATGTGCTTTGGGCCATTTTTCAGCTTCATCAAGCTCCTAGTTCCAAATTAATAGGACATTAAGACTGGATAGGGAGATTGTAAGGCTTATAGTTCCAGTTAGCAATGATGTAGAAAGAAATTACATTTTTCTTCAAAATGAAATAGTAACATGAAACATTTCTACTGGTATATAGTGAGGATTTTTAAAACATTTCATATTGATTGTGACATAAAGGTGGGGGAAAGTTCTATTTAGGAACCATCAAAAGTGTAATTGTGCTACTGTAAGTATCTTACTCACCTTTTTGCGACTTGATGCTTGATGAAATTTTGAATGTTCCAGATGCTGTATTGTTTTCAAATGGAAGGTTTTCTGTTGAGCTTCTGTATTGTTCTGTTTCAAATACGCCAGCACTAAATTTGAAAATGAAACAATTTGAAAGTTAAGTAGATTTTTTTTTTTTGGTAAGTAAAGGGTAATTAACTTATTGTAACATGAGGTAAATAATTTGCTCATGCAGACTCGATAGAAATTAATTTGAATGGCTTATCCTGCCAGCTGATTGAAGAGATGTTTTTTAACTACTCAAAGCTCTGCTAGAGTTTTAAGGATGTAGGTTGAAAGCTGAGCTATAGTGATGTGCCTGGGCGTTTGCCTGCAGCAAACACGTTTGAAACACTGGCTTGAACTGTAGTGGCACACTAGCTAAGGAATGTGTCTGTGCTGCCTGTTGACATACAGCTTTATTGCTAATAATCTGCTGTGTATCAGTAATTCTTTGTAAATAGTGTTGAAGGTGAGATAGCACCTTCAACAAACCAGTTATCATGGGAGACTGTTCATAGTAAGTTTGAAAAGTTTCACGTGCAGGTTTGAGATTGCCTTTTGACATTAAGTTACAACAGATGTTGGGTTTATTCCAAATCCTTAATAAGAGATGGGGATTATAGTTTCCACTTGGCAAGTTACCAGCCTAAAGAAAAAGGCTTCTGTTCATGCTTTTATAATGTAAAGTACTCTCTTTACCTTAGTCTTCCACAAATGCAGCTCATTTAGTGGATAAAAATCTCTCTTCATTATTCATAGGTTTCAGTCTTCTGGTTATTCATAGGTAGTGTGATTTGTTTCAGCTTCAGAGGTCTTGGGCAATACAGGCAGATTTTAAAACAGTGAGAAAGCCTCCTTTGAGACTTGACTGATAACCCTTTTGTGAAGTAAAAGGAGCTGCAATGAACAGAAATCTGCTAATGAACTTAGTGAGTTTGTTGTTTACATTGGACTTGATCTTGTAGCATCACCTGCTGTACTTAGCTAAGAGGTATAGTTTTAAAACCACAATAAACTAGGAAAATGACAGAAAAAATCCTTTTCTGCGCTCTTATTTGGTACACTGGCACCTGCATCTGGACTCCTCTGTCCCTCCTGTTCTCTCAACCCAGGAAAGACACGGGGGCATGGGCTGTGGGCCCAGCCCCAACCCTTGGAGATGGTGAGGGACCAGGGCACATGAACGTAGGGCTAAGGCTGCTCCAGAGGGTGCTGAGACCTGGTGCAGGTCACCCACAGAGGTTGTGAATGCCCCTACCCCAAAAGTGTTCCAGGCCAGGCTGGCAGACACATTGAGCAGCCTCATCTAGTGAAAGATGGTCCTGCCCATGGCAGGGGATGGACTAGGTGGTCTTGAAAGGTGCAGAGGAAGAGGCAGCATCAGAGAAGAGGCACCATGAGCTCCAAGGCCATTGCTCAGGTGGCTGATGGTGTGGAGCTACCTCAAGATGAGGAGCTGATGGAGGTGGAGACACCTCAAGACAAGCAATGACTCCTAAATACCTCCAAGGATGGTGATTCCACCACTGCCCTGGGCAGCCTGTTCCAATGCCTGATAACCCTTTTGGTAAAGAAATGCTTCCTAACATCCACTCTAAACCTCCCCCTTGGAGCTGAGATGTATGTGACTCTGAGAGCATACTGAAAGAATAGTTTTTCATGGCATTATTTAGGGTTTGCTATTGACACATAACCAACTTTTATGTGACTGGTGTGGAGGCCAGTAGGGTATTGGTCTCTGAGCCTATGTGGTATCAAAAATAAAGAATGACAGAAGTTCAACACATTGTTAGTAAATCACTTAAGTTTATCTTGAGAGCTGTCTGGGACTCAGAGATATGTAATCTTTGTACTCCTTGGTAATGGGGAGTGTGTGTGTGACTAAAAATCACAAATTAAAACTCAAACCTCCAAATGTTTAGGCATGCATAGTGTGTGCATGATAAAGTTAGAAGAATGTTCCTTATATTCCTAATTGTTAATTCCTAAACAGTAGGTATGCAGGCAAACAAAAGTGTGTTTGTATAAAAAACCCAAAATAAAATAAATTTGTTCATTCCCATTTTGGAACAGCGTATATTAGTATGAAGGATATCTTTAAAGATGAGATACAGTTCCAATTTACACCCTTTAAAGAGTAGCAGTTAAGCAAGATGTAGTGAAGAATGACACACAAAGCAGAAGAGCCTTTGAGCCATCAGTTATATGACAGTTAAATATTTGATATTTATTTCAAATTTTCCAGTCTGGTGCAATTTTTGTCTTGGCACTGGAATTTAACACTACTGTGGTTGAGCCTAGTTTTCGTGATCATTACAATACTGACTAAAAGTAGGTCATTTTTTTAAAAGCAACAATACACTTACAGCCTACATTATTTATAACCATCATATTGCTTGCATAGCACGTCTTGGCAAAATGAAAGTCAGTAATGACAGATACATCATGTCATGAAAGAAGACAAATGTCAAGTGAATTTGAAGTGTGTAAGAAAGCATTAATAGAAAATGCATGATTCAGAATTAAATTGTAAAAACTGGTTTAAACGATCCATAGACAAAACTTTGGTACAAGATTTGTATATGTATATACAAGTCTTAGTTACAAATAATTAATTGCTTAAAGCAGAAACTATTTTCATGCTTGTTATCATATGGGAACTCCGATACAAAATGTCTAATAAATGAAATATGTAATTTTTTAATCTAAAAAAAAATCAGCATTTCATCACATAATTAATTCTCTGATGCATGTGTAACTCTTCAATGCTACCTGCTGCAACAGTAAGCCTACCAATTTGAAGCTTTCATGGACATTTAGGAATATTTTTACATTGCTTACAAGGACTTCAGGAGATGGTGTTATATCTGCTTCATTTTAAGAGAAATTATGTTCAGTGAAGATAGTTCAAGAAACCTCACGATTCCAGCACGAGTACATTCTGATGGAGGAATCAGCCTTTCTGAGTGTTTCAGTTTGACCAAGCCTGTGCAAACTTATGTTCATATGCAAACAGATGATGTGTTGTATAAATATGACCTCCTTTATTGTTGTTTAATGTTTCTCAAAGCATTTTTTAATAATTTGCCTAATCATTTGACTAAGTATTATGTATTGTCGTGAGTGCAGATGTTACGGATATGAAAAATACTCCAATGTGCACAAAACCCAGAAAGGGAGTATGGCAGGTAGTGTTCCAGTGTTAAAATCTTTTGTAGATATTTGCATACACTGAGAACATTGAATATTCCCAGGTCAAAACTTTCACAGGTGTTTGTGTAGATTTTGCATAGTGAAGCATTTATGTGCTTATTAGCACCACAATAAACTTGCAGTTATGAAATTTGCATATGATTTGCTTTCTTTTCAGTGAAATAAGCTTTACACAGAATTCAGTGGATTAACTCTTTTTATGGGTTGAAGGCATTTGAAAAAAAACCTGGTTCTACTTTTCATTTTGTAACAAACACCATATTTAAAAGGGGAAGATGAGCATGAAGTGTTTCAGTAGGACCTTTCAGTAGCACATGCGTGCTGGACGGCATGTTTAGTGTCATTTGTATCCTTGTATTCTTCATAGCAGATGCAGAAAAAGATACAGAGAGGTAGACTGTTGTGGGTTTTCCCCCCTCAGTTCTTTTACTATTTGTTGCAGAAGCACTGATTTGTTTCCAGTTCCATGACTGATAGCATGAGCTATTGATTTGCTGTGTTTCTGACAGTAAATTGCCATTGTGTTCAGAATGTTTCCTAGTGTATTAATCTTTTTTTTCTTCTAATGCAAGATCAATATTCAATGTTCTTTCAGATATACAGGCTTATCAAGATTACTCAAATCCTAGAAATGTTAGTAAAATCCTACCGTTTTTCTACAGGAAAGACTACAGGAAAATAATTGTATTCCAAGCCTGACTGTCAGTAGTTGGATTTTTTTTTTTACTGTGAGGTGCTCTGTAGTTCCATAGCATGTACATAGAAATCCCACCTGCATGTGTCAAACCATAAGTGTATGTCTAGTATCTTTCTGAGCTGGAATTGCTTTCAGTAAATTTTAAGTTTTGGTAACTTTATTACTCTGGTAATTTCAAGTACACTTGTTAAACAGTAACTAATTTACCTGTTACCATATCAATGTATGATAATCAACTCTTTTAAAATCATTCTCATAGGTACTAATCATAGAATCATTGAATGTTTTGGACTGGAACAACCTTAAAGACCAACTAGTTTCAAACCCCATCAGGGTCAGGGACATCTCCCACTAGACCAGGCTGTTCAAAGCCCCATCTGACCTGTTCTTGAACACTTCCAGGAAAAGGGGCATCCACAGCCACCCTGGACAAAATGTCTTCATGTCATTGCAAAGGCCTCTGATTCCTTGTCTTCCACCATTATCAGAGATGGTCAACACAAGGATGCTGTACAAAGATAAAACTGTGGTCTATGAAATAAAATTGGTACCCAGTTAGTTTAATGCCTCCACTAAATATCAAATATCTCTTTGTTTCTGCTTGATAGTTTCCTTCATCTGTGAAATGGAATAAAAAACTTAACTAAGATACAAGTACTTAGTAGTCTGAGAAAGCCAAAACATCTGATTTGCACTGCAAGATGTGTTTGAATATGTATAGCAGCAAAGCAGTGCTAAGGAGAAAGAGCCTACAGATCGTCTTTCTTCGTCCTTAAAGCTTGGAGGTGGTTCCAGTTTTGTCACTTGCTGGTATTACATTATGGTGACCAAATACTGCATAACTCAGACTGCAACATGGGCATGAGCAGCTGCTGCTGTGTTCCCTTTCTGAGCCTCAGCTGGGCCAGTGCAGAAGTGCTGCATGGAGCAGTTCAGTACCAGAACAGGTTATCTTTTTGCTGGGTGTTTTCTTTCTATTTTTTTTTTTTTTTCTCCTATATTTAATTCTGGTCAGTTATCCAGCTGATTTTGAAGCCACAAACAGTTACACTGTTCCAGTGGGAGCACCACATGAAAAAGAAGAAAACAGCTGCTAAAGGCTGGACTGTTGCTAACAACAAGGTGTGTGAAGCTCTGCCATAAGTCACTTGTGTCTGTGTGCCAGAACTGGCCTTCACTGTGCTACAAGGACAGTGAAGGCCACACTTCACAAGGAGTGAAGAACTTCTCTAATAAATGAAAATGCTTGTTTTGATGGTGATGGCATTTTATTTCTTTAGTTTAACATACTGCACTAGGCAGAATAATAAGCTGTGTTTGTAAGCCTGAGTTTTACCTAATTTTTTTTGCATATTTTGTCTTTGAAACCATACTTGGAGTTCATAAGACTAAATTCAAAGGAAGTAAGTTTTGTTTTTTTCAGAGGCTAATCTTGAGTTATTATGAATTTATTTTCCCTGTTTAGGTGATTAACAGGAAAACATAACTTTTTGATTACATTGGTTGATGTAAACGTTGCATGAACATCAGAAATTCAAAGTAGATCTGATTATACAGGAAAAAGTACATTGTATAGCCTGTTGGTGTACCTTGAAGGGAAAATATGTTTTAAAACTTAATTAAAAAACAGATAAACGTGCATTTTATTCAATAAAAATGCTTTAAGTTTGTATCCAAAGGCCATTATTATTTCAGAATTAGGTTTCATATCTGTAGTACGAATGCTTTGGGAATAAGTTTGAAATTTAACTACTGAGACTTAAGAATAACATTGGTCCAGATTTGTAACAATTTTTAGTGACTATGTAATGGTGTTTCTGGTCACATGAAGACATGATGTATAGAAGATGTTATTTGGAAGGGATGTTTAAAAATGTTTCATTGTCTTTATTGTATGAAAAATAATAGCAAGAGTGAATCAGAAAGCTGACTGAAAATCATTAAAGCCTTTTTTAGGGTTTCAACCAATTTCCTCAACTGACACATGCTAGTTAATCATGGTTAGGCTGCTTTGCATGGGAGAAGTACCATATCTAAAAGAGCTGGATTCTATGTGTTTGGAATTATTTCTTTCGGACAGTTACATGTCCATAGACATACAAGATACCATGGATATGGTTTCTTTAAATAGAGGTATGTCAGACAAGGCAAAATTTGACAACAGAATTAGTGTAAACACAAACCTGTCATTTATAGTATGGGCATTCTTTGGAATAGACTTTTCTCCTCAGATGCCTGTATGCTTTCTGTTTAAGGCCTCTGGGCATCACAGCTGCATTCAGGTAGTGTTTTGGGAGCTGGTTCATGCTTCCTTACATATGCTGTCATCTTGGCATTCTTGAACTCATTCTACAGTGTCACCAGAAGATGATGGATAAGGATCCTGTTCGTCTTCCCTGTAAGCTTCTTTGTCTGAGTACTGTCCTAGGAATTACGAACTGTTTATCTCACCTTTTAGAAAACGTGGAAGGCTCTCTTTTACCCTCTTGCACTGTGTAAAATTCTAGATCTGGTGGAACAGACACGTAGCAGAGTTTTTAAGTTAACCATGCAGGTGAGTTCAGCTTCACTGCATAGACAAAACAAGATGTGTATTTTGGTATTATAGATCATTTCTCCTGTAGAGTCAAAAAGGTGCAAATAATCATCTTCCATTTCCTGCTGGGGATGAACATGGCCTCGTGAGCCTTACGAACACCACAGTCTGCTTAAGGATACATGTTTTTTGGCTGACTACTTTTTTTCTGTTGTACTTAGCATGTGCTCTGTGAGAGTAATTAGCTGTTTCATTTTTCATTATAGATATTTGATTGCAACCATCTCTTAGTCAGTAGTATAGCTTTTAAAGCTTGTTTTACATTGTAGAGATGTAATAGAAAGCATTATTTAAGTATTGCTTTAACCAGTCTTGTTTATTACCCTCTGATGAACAGGTAATGAACTTAACTTAGATGGATAAACTTGAAATGGATAGTTTCTTATGTGGACTTCAATGTCTGGCTTAATTAGCACTTCATCTATCATCAAATGAGTTTCTGCAACTTCAGAGTTCTGCTCTTGGCTAATACTGGAGTTGCACACTGATGTTCTGAGGGCTGTGGATTATGTACTCGTATCTCTCCATCCTTATCTGCTTGGTTTTGCCATCTCCTTGGTTGATAGATCTCTTTCTACATCTGCTTTCTAATTTGGATCTGTGACACTTTCCTCACAGAAAATTCTTTATAGCAACCTAAGCCAATTTCAGTTTAGTAAACAGTTGTCCCACATTCTCACAAGCTGGAAAAGCAAATGTCATTCCTGAGGGCAAGAAGGACTCTGAGAACTACAGGCTTGTCAACCTCACCTTGATCCCTCAGAAGGTGATGGGGCAACTGTTCTGGGAAACCATTTACAGCCATATAAAGGACAAAAAGGTGACTAGGAGTAGTCAGCATAGCTACACCAAGGAAAAAGTCATGCTTGACCAACGTGGTGACAACCTTCTACAATTAAATTACAGTCTGACTAGGTGAAGAGAGAGTGATAGATACTGTCTAGCTGGACCTCAGAAAGACTTTTGACTTAATAACATCATAGAGAAGCTGATGAAGAATGGGTGAAATATGCAGACAGTGAAGTAGATTTAAAACTGTGCAAAGGACCCAGAAGTCCTTTTCTTCGGTGCACCCCTGCAGCAAAGAAGGGTAATGGTAACCTTGGCTGGGTTAAAGAAAGTGTTGCCAGCAGGTCAAGGGGGGTGGTCATCCTTCTCTGCTGAGCTCTAGTGAGGCCACACCTGGATTACTGTGTCCACCTTGAAGATGGCTAAGGGACTGGAGGATCTCTTTCTATAAGGAAAGGCTGAGAGAGCTGGGACTGTTCAACCTGGAGAAGGCTCAGGGAGGGATCTTGTTAATGAATATAAATATGTGAAGGAAGGATGCAAAGAGGGCAGTCAGGCTCCTTTGGGTGGTGCTCAGTGACTGGGCTGGAGGCAGTGGGCATAAACAGGCAGACAGGAGCTTTCCTTTGAACATGAGGATGCTTGGCTGTGAGGGTGACTGAGCACTGGCAGGGCTTGCCCAGGAAGGTAGTGGAGTCTCCTTCCTTAGAGATATTCAAAAGCTATTTGAACATGATCCTGGCCAACTGATCTTGGCTATCTGGAGGTGAACTCTAAAGGTCCTTTCCAACCTCAACCACCTGTGATTTCGGCTAGTGCCAAAAGCAGTCACAGAGCAAGCTCTTAAGCTGCTGCTTCCATGCATTGCTACATGGAATAGAGAGTGAAAGATATGTTTATGCACACAAATACAAAATAACCACTTTAAACCAGTACGAGTGCTTTGTAGTAAGTGAGCTCCTGATGATTTTGGTGGTGGTGTGGCTAGCCTTTTCTGGGGTCTGAAGCAGTTAGTTTAATGGTAGTTGAGAGGTCTGTACAACGCTGTACTTATTCCTAGAACAGTACCAAGACCTGGTCAGGTTCATTGTGAGCTCTGGGCATACTTGTTATGAAAGCAGTTTTCTCTGAATCTTCTAGTTATGTATCCTTATGAAGTGCAAATAGTTCTGCAAAACATGTTGAAAACAAACTAGAGCAAAAATATATTCTGTGTTGAGAAATAAACATTATTATTTCAGCAAAACTACTCATTTTGCCTTATTCTTTCAAGTTTTAGCACAAATCAGTAATTTTTATTAGGTTTCCTCAATTCTGCAAAGTTTGTTTTTGAATCTCTTCTGTAGTGATGTTTTAAGTATGCTTTAAAAACCTACATGTTTTCTTCAACTGATTGAAGTGTTCATTTTGCAGTCCTTGTGCTCTTTTGGAGCAGTTTGCACTACAGCAGCACTTACACCCAGTGACAGTCTTCTGGTTTCCTCTACTAATAATTTTTTTCCTTGTCATATAATTAATGGTTCCTTAACCCCTTAGATACTCTCACTGTGGCAGAATGCTGTCATGTCTGGGTGAAATGGCAATGTTTCTAGTGAGGTGCATGTGGAAGCATTTGTTTATTTTTCCCACTAAAACTTTACTCAGCAAGGAGACTCTTAGATACTTACCAAGTATTTTCATGCATTGTTAGTGTGCTAAGACTATTTTGGGACCCTTGATAAGTGTCTAAACCAGGAATGCACTATATGATAGCTATGGGAAAGAAAGAAAGAATTGATGAAGAATAATTACCTGGCCAAAGGCAAATTGAATTTTAGTATTCAGTATAGTTTTCGTCTGGATTTGAGTTTACCTTTTTGTGGTATGCTCTTTTGTGACACAATCTCAGTATATGTGAATTGGAAATGTTTTAAACACAAGGATATGTTTCTTGTCTCAGGTCTATCAGCTGTTCTGTTTGTTGGGAGTAGAAAGGCAAACAAATACTTGTTTTGGAATTCAATAACCTATTTGTGTTGTCACAAGCAATACTATCTTATCTATATTATCTGTTCATAAATCAACCAAATACTCAGCATACTCATCACAGCAACTCTCTAGCATCTTAAATATTCATTTCAAGTTACAGAATAATGAGACTAGAAGTAACATTTTAGTATCATGTCTAAGAAAGCATTTTTTTCAGGTAACAGTAGTTAAACACTGGTTTTAATTTATTATTATTTTGTGTATTTTCAAAGGCTACTGTTTATTTTTAGGATGCTTTCTGATTTGGTGAATGATATAATTTGTTTACCCCCAGCAGAATTAAATGGCTTCTTTTGTGAGGAGTGTTGGTGGTTGTTCCTAGTTTTATTTGTTTCCAAGGTGCTAAATCACATTTGAAATTCTAACAGTAGGTTTGGAAAATACCCTTCATAGAAGTCTTCATAATCTGTATAATGTTTATGGGTAAGGCTGATACTGTTTTATTAGATAATCAAGTGTAGTCGAAACAGATGTACTTCTGGGTACATAAACATAAGCTCTGAAATAGAAATAGCTGACTTGAAAGGTAAATACAGGTTGAGACCTGCTGTTCAGTTACAAATCCCTGAAGTAAAAGGACACATGGTACTTTCATGGTGTGTACAGTGATAAAGACGATAAAATAGTTATCTTTGGGACAAGAAGAGAAACTTCAGCTTGTGAAGTTTCATCACAAGTGATGAGTTTCTTCTATGGAGTGAAAAGTGTGGTAGCATGGGGACTGACTTCTCTGCAGGGTAGGTGGTACCTAATCTAGCTTTCAAAACTGATGACTTGTCTCACCTGGGTAATTAGAAGGTGTAGTGGAGTGTCTGGATTGAATTTTCTGGTGTATGCAAGGATATTCTGCTAGGTAGGCATGGCTGGTTTATAGTTCTCTTCTAAATGTCTGGAATTATTGCTGAATGTAATAATAAGTCATGACAGCTCAGGGTGATGATGAAGTACAGTTTTAGGACTTTTTGGAAGGGTCTGCTGGTCTTTGAGGTTGCTAAGAGTCCTTATGTACTTAAAGATTTGTCAGAAACTTGTTTCCCAAGGGAATTATTTGACTACTTTGAGTATGTTCTTAGTAATCCTTATCTTGCTATTCCTCTGTGTAATATTTCCCCTAATAAAGTGCTTAATATATTTATGAAACCAATATACTTTTTTTAATGATTTCTGTTTATTCTTACTATTTCTTGAGAGTTATTTTTTAGTTTCCTATTTGCTTGAAGAATGTTCTGTACCTCTTACTTGCACCCTCAGCAGCAGGACCATTTTTGCAAATACACATCTATTAATTTCTTAAGTCAAATTCACTGCCAGCCTCTTATAATTTAAACATTGCTATTTTCCATTTTTCATTAGTTCTTAACCACAGGGAATATGCATTTCTTGCACAACTCATTTAGTTGCCTGTAGTTTGTACTGTAGCTCTGTGAAGCATTTGCAGTAGTGCTTTGCATTAAGAGGCTGGGAAAACTAAACTTGACACTGAGCAAAACCAGTTTACCCTAAAATATAAAGAGTATGCATGTCCAGTACTTTTACAGGATTATTTATTTCATAAAAATAATATAAAACAAAGTGCAGATAATACTCTGGCTAATTACTGTCTCTGTGGCAATACGTACATTAAAAATACCCAAGGATTTAAGGACTTCCTCTAGAAATTTTCTTTTAAATGCAGTGGCAGTTTCTTTAAAGTGGATTAAAAAAACCTGCTAAATCAACCAAAGCAAAACAACCTTCAAGCTCATATTGGAGTTTAACTATAGTCCTGAGGAGAAGGACTTGGAGATGTTGGTTGGTGAGAAATTCAACGTGAGCTGGCAACGTGTGCTTGCTGCCCAGGAACCAACCATATCCTGGGCTGCATCAAATGAAGCATTCAACCAGCAGGTTGAGGTGATTCTCCCCCTCTACTCCTCTTTCCTGAGACTCCATCCAGAGTATTGTGTCCAGTTCTGGAACCCCAGCACATGAAGGATTTGGAGCTATTGGAGTGAGTCCAGAGGAGGGCCACGAAGATGATCAGAGGGAGGGCTGAGGTAAGCCTGGGGAAGAGAAGGCTCCAAGGAGACCTTATAGCAGCCTTCTAGTACCTGAAGGAGCCTAGAGGGAAGCTGAGGAGGATGTTTTTACAAGGGCATATTGTGACAGGATAAAGGGTAAAGGTTTTAAGACGGAAGAGGGTAGATTTAGATTAGACATTAGGAATAAATTCTTTAATGTGAGGGTGGTGAGACACCGGCACAAGCTGCCCAGAACATTGTGGACTCCTCATCCCTGGAAGTGTTCAGGGCCAGGTTGGATGAGGCTTGGAGCAACTCGGTCTAGTGGGAGATGTCCCTGCCCATACAGAGGGCTTGGAAGAAAATGGTCTTGAAAGTCCCATCCAACCTAAACCATTCTGTGTTATATTTATGTGTTATTTGTACTTCAATATATTTTTCCTTCAAGAACAAATATAAAATAATTGTTGCTAGGTTTGCTTCTGCTACGAAAATTAATTTAATAAATTCAATTAATAACAATAGATATCACTGAAGTGCATACGTTGAAACTAAAAACTTCCTGTGAAATTGAGGGTATGATGTATAAAGTATCTGCATTTGACAGAGATCTTATGGGTTTCAATTTGCCTCTCAGAGATGAAAGTGAGTTTTCTACTAAGAGAAGCCAGGAGCCCTGGAATGGATGGGTTTCTGTGAAGTGGGGGACCCTGAAAACATCTGTGTTGCAGGTGGGAGACCTGATAAAGGAGTTCCAGATTGGTAGGTGTGGGGTCCTCTACAGTGGTGTGGATGCTTTCTCAGTTTTACAGCTAGCAATTTTTTGTGAAATGTATCCGTTAAAAGCCTTCCAGCATTGTGTGTGAAGTGCCAGAGGATTAAGGGAAAATACATTGCATATGTATGCAAAATTCATTGCATATTAATCATCCAATGATGATTAATAACTGCTAAAAGCCTGTAACAAAAAGTGCTGTAGTGTCTGTTTTGTGAGCATACTATAAATGTAAGCTTAAGTACAGATTTTTTAATTTTATTTTTTAAAATCCATGCTTGGTGGAAACTAGGGAATTTCCAGCAAACTACTTTTTGGTGGGTGTTGATAAAAGGTCTGTTACCTTTCTCAAGAAGCACTGACAGATTATATCCAGGATGTTACAAATCCTTGTGGTTTTGGAAGAGGAAAAGGTACAGTTGGAAATTGTCCTGGGGTGGTAGTACTTTTTAATGATTTTATTTCCTGAATTATCTCTGCTAGGCTGCATACTGCTTTTGTTCCCTCTCCGTTATAGCTTCCTTTTCCCTGCTACTGTTTTACATACACCTTGTGGCATCAGTTTTAACGGTGAGGATCAAGGCTTATGCTGTTTGTTGCTTTGTGAAGAACACTATCAAAACTGACTCTGAGTATATATTGATGAAATATATATTAATCACTGTGGTTAACATTTTAAAATGAACACTTCTTTTCCTCTTAGTAGCTGTGAATTGTCCACCCACTGCACATGGGTCACTGTGGCTCCTACGATTCCTCAGCTGGGAGAGGAAAAGCAGATTCTCATAACAGTATCTCTCTGAAAGTGATGTAATGTTTGCTACAATGCTGTGGCACTTGTAAAGGTTTTTCACATTCCAGTGTTTTTATGAACCTGCTCATCTCTGGCATTTGGAAGAAATCTAATTTGAAGGTTTTATTTATATCAAGTATGTACTTTTCTGTTCTCTGCATTTACTTTCAAAAGAAAGTAGTGCCACAGCCATTCTTTTCCATGATTAGAAGAGTAGCTGCTTCTTATTTAAAATACTTGTAACTTTACAGCAATCATTTATTTTCAGGAAAAGAAGGGCCATTGAAGCAGTAGGCAGGGTGCCATATATATTGTCATACATACAAGATGTTAAAAATGAACTCAGCTCTATAGAGCTTATGATTGTAGAGCTTCAGTCCAAATTTTACCCTTCTTGGCTAAACACTGATGTGGACAGAGCTGTAGAGATGCTAGCAGAAGACTGGTGTGACTGAGGAAGAGGACGAGGTAAGAATGCGAAATTACCATTATTAAATTTATTTTCCTGGTGTTATAAGTAGAAAAATAGTAAAAACTTTCATCTGAGTTCAATTTTAGTTAGAAGATCTTACAGCTACACCTTTAGTTAAATGCAAGGGGTTAATAAGCTCTTTGGTGGTTAACTTTTGAGCTTTATACAGGTTGAATGTATGGATGACCCTGAAACAGTGAATGACACAATTTCAAAGACAGGAAATCTGCACATTCATTTTTGTAGTTGGGACTCTTCATTGCATGATCCGTGCTGTCTTAATAGACTGAATTACCAGACATATTTCAGTTTAGAAAGATACTGATTTCTAAGCTGTGTTGGTGACCCTAAAGCTGAGTCAATACCTGTTCTTCTATATGCTGCTAGACACATCCTGATAATGTGCCATTGGTGTCATTTTTGTTTCTCCTGTTTATAGGTTGTAATGTTTTCTTAGGGTTATTGTTTCAAGGGCAGTTGAAATTAATAATGCTAATATAATGAAATTAATGAAGTCTATAATAAAGTTAATAAATTACTAAGCACGTGGTCTAGGCTTTCCACGTGTGCCCTGGTGTCCTCTGTTCCCACTGTACCACTTCCCTTTATATCTAGCAAGGTTTACTAATTTCTGTTAGTTAGGCCTTGCTCTTCTGAAATGTTGGAAACAAAAAGCTGTCTCCTCCTAATGGAAGTGATCATTATTCTTCAGCAATGGCTGTTTTTTTTACCCTCATATATTGAAATTATAAAAAAATGCTGTTTAATTTTGTTTTTTTGGGCTTTTTTTAGCTTAAAAGTTTACCACCAGGGTTCTTCAAAAGCTTCCTAAGCTGCTGAGTGAATACTGTGCCAGAGTGTGGGGTGTGTTGTTCAACTTGCAGGAACTTGATATGCTATTTTGAAAATTCAGCTTGGAAAACAGAGGAAAGGTAAATTAGAGAACATGTGCTAATTGTAAACAGCTATGAAGACAGTGAAGTCATAAGATGTAATTATACAAAGGAAGATAGTCATGGGAGATAGATTGAACTTCAGCTACTAATATGGAAAAAGAGCAGTTTGCATCCTTCTCACAATAGAAAACATCAAATAAATTGTGGATAATTACAGGACTTGATGTCTTAAAAGTAAGAAAGTGAAGTATTTTCCATCTATTGGAAGTAGAATGGTGAAGAAGTCTTCTGAAATAAGTTGGCTACTTTGAGCTTTGTATTGAAATTGAGGTTTTCTGTTGTTGCTTACTGCACCTTCAAGGTTAGGGAAGACAAAGGTGAACCCAGCCAAAAGGAATACAGTCCCAGTGTGCAGCCTGATGTGCAGGAGAAGGCGATCCAAAAAACCTTTGACTACTGATGCTGTTGGCCTATGAGGCTCTTCCAGTGGATCTCCTGCCTTTTCCTTGGAGGAAATGGGAAACTGCTAGACACCACTCAGAAAATGCAGGTCACTCAGTTGTAATAAGTCATCGTATCTTGTGACAGTGCTTGAAATTTTGAGTTGTTGCTTCCAAAAATGATGAGAAAACGGATCCTCATAAACATATGCACGCACCCTTCTCTTGTTTGTCTCCTTTTTATTTTTGGGAGCTGCTGCTCCATCAAATAACACATGCACAGTGCCTCTAACTAATGTTTGACTCATTTGGGTTTGGTGAAATTGGACCACTCTGGGACCATAAAGCCACAATCCTCTATGCAAAACTGGCATACTTGAACTCTTGGCATTTGTAAATCCTGTTGAAAGTTTCGAAATAGCCTTGTCTTATTGTATGCAGCCCTGTTAGTACTGGAGGATAACTTGTGATTGGTTTTTTTTTTTTGTTGTTTTTTTTGTTTGGGTTTTTTTGTTTGGTTTTTGTTTGTTTGTTTTTTTCACAAATGACAGTAACCTGACAAAATTGGCTTTCCCAGAAGAGCATTGCTTAAGAGTATTAATCAAACCTGCAATTAAAATTGCAAAGAAGTAATGTGTGAAGCTGTAATGGATATCTCTGTACTGGTGGAGGAATACTCATATCTCCTTAAGGGAGGGACTGCTGTGAGAGACCAGTGTCTTGTTTTAATTCTGTCTTCACCTCTCTGTTTAATTAGGTGCTGCTAGATACTTCACTTGCACAGGCAAGTTGGAGAAATGGAGCAGATGCAAGTCTGGAAGTCTGCAGAGCAGCTTGTAACTGCTGTAGGAGCTGTGTGGCCTGGTATGTTCAGTGTGAGTCAGGGCATTTGGAAAGGGAGATGGGGCTGGGAGGCATGTTCAAACATCTGCCCATGCTCCCTCTTTGTTTTTCTTTCCCAGTGCATCTTTGCTACCCTTTTCTCACATTAATGAGTTTCCTTCCTTTTTGAGGTGAATGAGCAGAGAGGTAGAACTGTTATTTTGTCCTACAGGTTTGTAGGCAAAGCATCATCAAAAACTCTTGATGGGATTCTGTGAAAATGCTTGCACTGCCAGTTACCACACTGCATCTGTCTGTGGTGTGTAAAGACTAAACTTTAATTTCCGGTGTGTTCAGCCTGGAGCTTTCTCAAGCACTAAATTCCACTGATAATCTGCACCAGGGATGATGGCTGGGAATTAACCACAGCAAAGACTTATCTGGCTGCTGGGTATGGTATCTTAAGCCCATATCTCCAGCTTTTCAGAAAACTGATAAAGTAGCAAAGAGATGAGGTGTGAGGGTAGTTCTGAAAAAGTCAATAAGTAGCCAGAAGCTACAGTTTAATAAGTGTTTGGACATATCTGGCTCAAATAGCTTATGTATTTTTAACTCTCTTAAAAGTGATAGATGGAACCTAAATCCATATTCCCTGTGGCATTAGGTGTCAGGAGAAATAAATGGAACCGAGGCATTTGAAATCAATAAATTGCTTCTAGATACAACTTAATGCAGACAGAATTTAGAGAAAAAAAGATTTTGAAATACATACAGGAGTAAAATTCAGCTTTAATTTGCAGGCAACAGCTGCTTGTGTATATAAATGAAGGTTAGGAAGCTGTGGAAGTGAGTAAGTTCAGTGGAACTGGCCAACTTGATCAGAAATAGGCCTACTGAAAATATAAAATCTGTGGAAAGCTGCTCTCTAGATTAACACTATGCATTTAAAGTCTCATTTAAGGCATTTAATTGCAGAAGCTGTATTTAACATTACATGTGAAATGAATCGATGAATCATTAATGTTGGAAAAGACCCCTAAAATGTCTTAATCCACTCCAACCATCAACTGAGCACCACTATGCCAACTATGTCCTGAAGTGCTATGTTCAAATTTTTTTTAACATCTCCAAGGATGGTGACACCACCACTTCCCTGGGCAGCCTGTTCAAATGCTTGACTACTCTTTCAGAAGAAGAGAAGAAATTTTTCCTAATACCTGATCTCAACCTCTCCTAGTGCAACTTGAATCCGTTTCCTCTTGTCCAATCACCAGTTATTTGGAAAAAGGAACACCCACCTTACTACAGCTTCCTTTCAGGTAGTTATAGAGAGCAGTGAGGTTTCCCATCAGCCTTCTCTAGACAAAACAACCCCAGTTCCCTCAGCTGCTCTTCATCAGACTTGTGATGTGGACCCTTCACCACTTTCATGGCTTTTCATACTCCAGCACCTCAGTGCCCTTCTTGTAGGAAGGGGCCCAAAACTCAACACACCATTTGTGGTGTGGCCTCACCAGCGACAAGTACAGGGGAACAATCACATCCCTAGTCCTGCTGGCCATACTATTTCTGATGCAGGCCTGGGCACACTGCTAACTCATGTTCAGTTGGCTGTCAACCAGAACCATCAGGTCCTTCTCCACTGGGCAGCTTCCCAGACACTTTTACCCAAGGCTGTGGTGATGCCTGGGGTTGTTGTGACCCAAGTGCAGGACCTGACACTTGGTCTCTTTGAACTTCAGACAGCTGGCCTCAGTCCATCAATTCAGCCTGTCCAGGTCCCACTATGGAGCCTTCCTACCCTCAGGCAGGTTCATGAGACTGTATCATCCACAAACCTCTACAGGGTTCACTCCATCTCCTCATCTATCATTGATGAAGATATTAAACAAGATTAACCACAAAACTCAGCCGTGGGCAACACTGCTTGTGACCAGCCACCAAGTGGATTTAACTCCTTTCACTGCAACTCTTTGGGCCCATCCATCCAGCCAGTTTTTAACCCAGTGAAGGGTTAAGCAAAGATGAAGGATGAAGCAAAGATTCTTTCTTATTTGAGTGGGATTTTTCCTGTACCTGAGAATCTTCCTCTTCACTGCTTGGAGCTTCCTTTTGTTGGACATTCTTGTAGCTTGCATGGGCTAGAAGTGCAAGAGACTTCACCGAGTAGGCAGTTGGTGATGCCATTGCATTTTATAAAGCTTTTTGGTTTCTGTCTGTTCTGCCTAGCCCAGCAGGTTGTTACCTGATCACATACCAGGACTGACAACCCTCAATTTTTATTTTCTTTCTCCTCTACAGACACTGTGAGTGAGAGCCATTAGCTCTTCAGAAAGGAGCATTTGTTTAAGTGTGGCTTGTCAGAGCGTTACGCCTGAGGGAGATTATTTTAATCTTCCTGCGGCATATTCCAGTAAATGTTTCTTGATTCTGAATCATTTATTACTGTTTACAGCAAATTCATGTGGAATCATATGGACGTATACAGAAAACCTGTATATATTTTCTTTCTTCTTTTACCTGTGGCCTTGCTGTCAGCATATGAAATGAGCTGGTTATGCTTGACATGTGAGTTTTCCAAATAAATAGTTTAGAACACATTTGATTTGCATTGTCTTATAAATCTCAACATCATCAGTTTCACTTAAATTGTACCAGTTGTTTAGAAACTCTGATCTGTAAAACTTAATAAAAGTGATTAAGAGGATATTATTAAGGAGACTTTCTTCCGAGATAAAGCAAATGAAGATTTTTAAAATGTTGTATCAAAACTGAGAATTAAGAGTTTTTTTCAGTGAGCCCCATGAAAGCTAGAGACTCTTCTGGAGCTTGCACATCATCTGTCATCCCTCTAAGGCAGTAGTTAGACTTCAGTAGATGCTGTAAGGCAGTCAGTAACACATCTATAACAGTTGTGTTTGATCACTTATGGTGAGTTAGTAGAACTGTTGTAATCTGGCTTTGTTTCATTTTTTGGGGGGGAGGTGTGTGTGTGTGTTTGTTTTTTTGGTTTACCTTATCCCACATGAAATATTCAACTTTAATCTGGTGTTCAGTTATTTCTATTGATCTGCTGTACTACCCAAAACTCTGAAGGGCTGGGTTTTGGATGTGCCTTAAAACTTGTCAAAAAGCTGTTGGATATCACTGATCTGTCCTGTAAGTTCTCTAAACTGAAACAGCTTGTGCATACAAATCTAGGCAATAGCTTTGTGTTTAGAACAGGCCTGAGGTCAGAGGCAGCTTGGCCAAGATTTCTGCTTATTTGTGTGGACATCCTGTGTGGCATGATCAAATTATGGAAACTCAGGCAACTTGTCTGCGTTTATAAGATGAAAATTGGTGTAGAGCTGGGTGCCTTTTTAATATGTAGGTAATGAAGATAAACCAGTTAATATTTGCAATGTGTTTTGAAACTGTAGTTGCACAATACTGTGCAAGATTTTTTTTGTTGATGGTTGACTTCAGATGACTGACTTGTTAGTGACTAAGGCAGAAGTCTGTATTTGCTCCTATGAATAACTTGTGTTTTGCGTATGAAGCTGAATGCAGGAAATACAGAGAGACAAAAAAAGCACTGAATCATATTGTGTGTGCTATTTCTGGGAGATCAAGCAGGCTTAAGACTTACAGGAGGAGGAGTTACTGGGATTTTTCCAAATTCTGTCAACAAAACAAATTCTACCCATGTTAATCATCCATGTTGGAGTTATGCATAGAGTTACACTTTAGTGTAGCCTGGCTAAATGAGGCTACTTCATCTGTTTTCTAGTGTAGTGGGACTTTCCCTGCCAGACTGATAAATCACTCATTAGTACTCTTCACATTGAAATCATTAGTACCCATCCTAAGTCTACAGTGACCTGGTCTGGTGGAAGGTGTCCCTGCCCATGCAGGGCTATTGCAACTAGATGGATCTTTAGGATCCATTTCAACTCAAACTATTCTATGTAGCAGGCAACATTTTGGTTCCAGTAAATAGTGTATTAGCTATTTATACCCTCCACACTCCCCATTAATTGAACTGACCTGATCTTATATGTTTTTAAACATTCTCAGTGTCTAAGTCCCTTGATGTCCTCAGTGGATGGTCCCTGTGCACCTTTGCTTTGGTATCTGACCAAGAGAAATGTCGTTTGATTAGGACACACATCCGTATCTGGAAGGCTTTATAAAACCCGTCTGTAGTCTAGCAGTAGCTGCCGTTAGGATGTTTACCCTGAATTTACTAAAAATACTCAATTTCTTAAAATCAGGAGGAAACAGAAAAGTTCACATGTGCAATTGACTCAGTGATGGAAATTTTAATGAAGAATAAAAATAGAAATTTTGCATATTTGCAATTTAAATTGGGACAAAGAGGCATTACAGGAGATTTTTTTTTTAAAGAAATACTGTCTGCATTACTTGGTTTGATAAGCAGACAGCCTTTCCTTAAGTAACTTCCTTGCAGATTAGTATTTTCGTTAATTGTGGGTGAAGTATTTTTTTTTATGGACAGAAGCATTTAAAAAATTCAATGAGAAAACAGACGTCATATTCATATTGGGTTGACCCTATTGTATTTCAACATCCAGAGTACTGCCCATCAGAGATAAGTGGGACTGTTGTGAAAAACCTTTGCCATTTGCAAAGTTAATACTTTCAAGATGTGTCTGAGTGTTATGTGTCGTTGGTGAATGATCATATGGCTCTGAGATTTCAAACAAATGCCATCTGGAAGTTCATGATAACTTGTGTTTGTGATTTTTAGTTGCTGTTGAGGGAGAATATAGAGGCAAAATCCTTGTTTGGAATCTTTTCTGTAAGGTGTTACATGAAAGTTGATCGCTAAGTATTTCTGATCTGAAAACTAGCAAATGGTAACTAAGTATTTTGTGTGTTGAGGAAAGGTCTGGAAAAAAAAAGTGGAAAGAAAAATTAGCTTTCATTTGTTCTTCTCTACTGTGTGAATTTTTCCTTTGCTGAACAAAGCCTATTGTCTATAAGCAAGTAACAAAACTTAATGTCCCAGAGGAAGATGTATCTTTCTTTTGCTCTAATGCCTCACTACATTTCTCACCTAATATTTATGAAAGACATTCTTTCTCAATACTTGCTGAAGTCCTTCGATATCCAGTGGCCCAAGAAGCCATTAAATTAACTACTGTTTAGTTTAAGTAACCCAGGGCATATGAGTGGGTTTCACTGACACAGGGATGTTGAAAGAAAATGAGGGAAGTTTGGTAACCTTGTTCCAGTCAAGATGCTGGAGGACTTTTGTAATTCACTGTGCAGTGTTCTCATGCTTAGATTTTTGTTTCTTTTTTGGGGGAGATGATTTGCCTGGAGTCCAGTTATGAGCACATGCTCCACATACATAACTTGGGTGCTACTGGCTCTGGCTTCAGAGCGTGAAATCCCAAGCAGAGGATTGAGGGAAGGGAGAAGAGCTGTTTTGGAAGTGAGAATGCACAGGCATAAGCATTTCATGAGGTCCATAAGTGGCAACAGAGGGAAGAACACAGCAGGTGAATAATGAGAGACTGCGAGTGTATTTGTTGTGCAAGAGGGTTAGAAGCAAATGAAAACCAGGATAGGTGAGAAGGAAGACTTGCAAAGAGCTTAGGAACAGGAGGGAAGCTGGAGGAAAAGGCCATGGGAGAGCCAAGAAAAATCTGCCAAGAGTGAATTTACACAGATTTACACAGATTGATAAGCAGGATGTAAGGATGTTGTACAAATCCTGAGTCACTGAAGCAGTGCTGAGCAAATGTGTTAGCGGTTTTAGAGCAGAGAGGAGCAATGCACTGAGGAAAGTAGAGAAGACCTGTCATTTTAGGGTTTCTCACTCTTTGTTCCTTCTACTTCAGTGCTCTGTGTTTTGTTTTTTCAAGGAGGTGGTTTCGGGGGAACTGGAGGAAAACAAAGTTTTGGAAAATGAATTAAAAGAAAAAAGACTTCACTTAAAACACCAGGGCAAACCAAAGTCAATTGCTTAATTTTCAACTGATAGTATTATTACAGTTTTCTTAAGAAGTGCTGCTGATTTGTGATTTCTAAAATGATAACAAACTGAAAAATGCCAGTTAGAAAAGAATTGTAACATTTTCCTCTAGGTATATTGGTGTTTCAGACTTTTGCCATTTTATCCGCTTAGTATTGCATAATGCAGCCAATTCATGTTTTCCAGAGCTTCCCAATTAGTTTAAGTGCTCAAAAGTTTCCATGACCTTTAGGATTCTTTGTACTCTGTGTTGTTTTGCAGAGAGTATGATAGACTTTGTGGTTTACTTCCAGTGTAGCCTTTCTTTTATGGAAAAGATGTCACAATGCAGAAAGGCCATGGTTTTGATTTATGTTTTTGAGTATTACAACACTGATTTGACATAACTTTTTTCTAAAAATGTCTTAACATACAGTAAGCTGTTGAAGTGTAGCTCATCAAAAAGTAGTGAGTAGCAAAATATCATAATTTTAAAAGTATCATTACAAGAAGAGAGGATTGTGTTAGAGAAGTTTGTTACAGGAAATATAAAAGGAGGGCACTTATATCTCATATTCAGTAAAGTAGTTGATATTCACTGGTCAATCTACTCGAGTGCATGTAATGATTTTACATATGAACAGTCCAGTAAAAACTGAGAAAAATCAGCTACTATTTTTAATAGTTGCATGAACTCTTAATAAATACATATAGCTTGTAAGTATGTGTAGGTATGTGAATGTACACATAATTAAAATTTGTATGTAAATATATCAGAATGAGAGAGAATAAATAAAAATATTTTTAAATTAATACAGAATAAGACATCTAAATAGATCAAGTACTAGTATTGTTGTAATGAGAGGTCAAGCCTTGACTAAACTTCTGTTTTTCTTAAATGATTTTTAGATGTATATGGTAACGACACTTCATTTTCTCAGAACTGCTGTGGAGATTCTATTCTTCATAAGCCTTTATTAATATACTCTTTTCTGCAGAGGGTGCAACCTGTGAAGAAATGAATTTGAGTGTATTTGGGAGATTGTTCTTCTGCCTGTAAAATAAGTACAAGTGTTGCAATTGTCTGTCAGACTCCGATTCAAGTAGCTAAGGTATTGATAGCCTGGAATCCAAATTGCTGTATGAAATAATTCCTCTTGTGTTAGTTTCCAAGGTCTTTCTAAACTTGATTCTGTTAGGTTTTCTAATGCTGTTTTGAAGAAAAGGGCTTTATTTTAGCCCCCAGGGAGAAGTACTGTCACAGTGAGGGTATCCTCCTTCACACGGGGAGACAGTAATACAAGGAAGAACTAAAACCAAGACCAGAATTGGTGTTCTCTGCATTAGGGCATCTCTCCTCTGAATAAAGGTATCTCTTGAAAATTGTCATGCTCTGCAGGGATACATGACTGCTACTGAAACACTTGTCTGTTAAATGTATTTTTACATTGTTATTGTTATTTAGTCCTGTCTTGCACCCACCTCCCATTTGTTTGGTGGGTGTGTTATGGGTGTGGAGCTGAATCAATAAATATTTTGTGCTGCTGAAAAGAGTAAGAAATACAAAGGTTTGGCAGTGTTATTGGAAAGCTGTTTTTAAATTGTGTTTGTTTTCATACTCTGTGAATTTGAATAGGCCAAGTGTTCATCTTTATCTGATTTTAAAGTTGTACCATACTTCGCTTTTCTGTATGTCACTCCGAGTCAATTTTTTACTTATATTTCTAACAGTAATATTATGTTTATTACTGTGAAAACATTGTTTTCATCCAACCTAGATTGGAGGAGAAAGACCCAAGAAATAAAATGAGAAATTCTCATTCTGTTTTTGTTTTGACTGCTGTGTAGAATAAAAATGAATTAAATCCTCTTTCCCCACCTGTCAAGTCAGAGTTAAATCTGGGTACATTCACTTTATGTTTAAAATAGCTAAAGGTCTGAATGCCATTTTTGATGAATTATTATTTATGCATTCTGGTGATCTTTTTGCCTGATCTTTTTGCCTGATCTTTAGACCAGACCTTTCTGGAGAGTTTGCATTCTTAGGAGCAGCAACAATTTTTCTTAACTTTGTTTTCCGTGATACACAATCTAGTGTCATCTCAATTGGTAAAAGAGAGAACTGTCTACTTTTCCTTTGCAAAAAAGTAGTACAGTGGAAATGCTTGTTTATGGTTTCATTTTCTAAAACACAAAACAATGCAAAGAAACAAAAAACCCCTTCCGAGAAAGTAATTCTTTAAAATGTTGAATATTAAATTAATTTTATAAATGGTCGGCTTATTGATAATATCTAAATTTTTTCTTTTATGTATGATATAAGATAGAAGCTGACAGAGTGGATAATTCTTAACACCAGTGTGCATTCTTTTATCTTACAGACAACTCTGCTGAAGCAGATTTATGGTTGCTGAACAGTTGTACAGTAAAAAATCCTGCTGAGGACCACTTTAGAAACTCAATCAAGTAAGTTTTTTTCCCTAAAAATTACTTAATTATCAATAAATATTGAATGTGTTAATTTTAAAAGCTTCATATTTCAAATTTAGAAGTAATTTTGCATTTTAGAAGAAGAGATATGTGGAGTTTGAGTGTTACAGTAGTGTAGAATTAAATGGTAAGGTGCGGTGTATTTTTTTAATTAGCTATAACTTGAAAGTGATTATCAATACACTTCTTTAGAATAATTGCTGACCTGTTTAGATAGACTTCTCTGCCACCTTTCAAGATAACATAATAATATTCTTTTGTTCCTCCTCTTCCCCCTTCCCTACTTTCCTCTCCCTCTCTCCTACCTCTCCCTTTCTTGTTCTTAAGAATCTGTGAGTGGCTGTGATCCCACATAGCTTCATTGGCCCTTGGTCTTGTGCTCTTTAATTTCAGTGTGTACACTGATTTAAGCAGAATAATTTCTTAATTTTAAGTACAGTTCAGAAAACCCTGACAAACCTAACCCACAACCATTAGTAGCTTTGCTGTAGTATTTAAACAGAAAGTGTGCTTAAAAAGCATTGTTCAAGGTGTCACGTTGAGCTGAATGACTGGTGTTCTTAAAGCCTGTAGTGACTGTGATTCTGTGACATAGTGTATCAAATACAGTTTTGTGGAATTGATTGCATTCATATAGTTGGATTAGAGGACCTTTAACTGACCTGGATATAGTTTGTTTTGTTTTTATCTGTTACACACAACTGATTCTGTCAAGGTTGAGGGTTTTTTATCCTGTATCTCAGTTAATCAGAAGTTAGAAGCATTTTATTTAATGGAATTATGTGTTCCTTTTAATATTATTTCATTTTATCGTGGCAGTTATTTTCTTTCTCAAGTTACTAGTCAGATTTAAAGTAGCAAAATTCCTTTGGAGAACATGGTTCTGCACTGAAGGCAGCAAAGTGCCTGGGCAATAATTTTTGAGGGAGTTTGACCTTGTGGGGTGGCTCTGCTTTCCACTCCTCACCCTGCCTTGTGATCTGAGCTGGCTTTTTGCTTGAAATGGACAGTCCTAGACTATTGCTGCATTTTGAATCTGTAGGATAGCATGTAATAACATCAAAGTGACTTTAAAGCCATCTTAAAGGTGGCCTAAAATCTACATGCAAGTCAATCGTATCCTTTCATCCTGGTAGTGTTTGGGTAGATCTTTGCTTAGCACCTGATTTTCCATTAGTGTAATCAACTCCTAAGACTTAAATGTATATAGGTGGTATACATTTATATATAGGTGTATAGGTGGTTTATAATGAATAATAATTTTTAATAAAGAATAAGTAAAATATCATTACTATTCTTTCTGTATTTATATATTTTTAAAGATACTTGGCAGTTCTGTGATGGTTCGCTTCAGGGTCTTTCCTGAATCTGTTTTTTTCCTACATCAGAAGGTCATCAGCTAATGTTTTCTGCTATTTATTGTATTTAAGAATAACCTGGTTATTAGCAACAGCAATAATACACATTCAATAAGTAAAATGCTTACCTTAACTTCTGTAAACCTCAGTAAGTCTATTGGGGCTGTTCCAAGGGAATTAAACATGAGACAAGATTCTAGAGGAGCTTGCTTTGTTGAAAATAGTTTAAAAAAGTTACTTTGTTCTTTGTTTCCATGCTTTACTGATATGCACGTGGTCTGGTACTCTTTTCTTGACTGTTAATCTCAGATAGGTAACTTCTCCTAATTACCTCTGGAAAGTCAGAACAAACTGTTGTGTGTTTCTAGCTGGCCATCTTCTCCCTTGCTTGGTCCTTTCCTGAGTGCTGTTAGAAGTCCTTTGTGCATTCAGGGACTTTGGTTTTTCCAAAGGAATTCTCTTGCTGACTAAAGTGTAATGGAAAGGAAGAGGAGAGTGATAGCCAAAGTGATGCTATTTGGGATATGTGATGTGGTTGTTCATGATTTGTCTCATGGTATGGTGTAACTGATGACTATAACATTAACACATATTCTTATGTGTATGTGTTGCATTCACTTTACGACATGTTCTTGTGTATATTAAGCCCTTTTCTTTCTGATAGCTATGAATTATGACAGAAATGTGAGGGCTTTTAGCACTGAAGTAGCTTTGCCTGGCTTCCAGTTTTCACCAGTTGCTTGAGTTTTCAATTTCACATGAATTGCTTTAAATAAGCAAATATGTATGGGATCTCCTTTTCGTGCTAGAAGGAGCATCAAGAACTGCAGTCATTTGAAATGGTGGTTTAACAAGACCTCAGTCTTAGATCATGCCAATTAAGACTCTCAGAACCAAATGTACTAACTTTGAAGAGTAAAAGGAATGAGTACCCCTGGATGCTGCAGAATTTGTTCTCCCAGTGCAATTGTGTTAAAGTTCAGCACAGAAGGAGGTGATTCTTTAAGAAGCAGAAAAGCGTTTTCAGAGATAAGAACTTTCCACTGCTTGTCGTCTTTGCAGATTTCTTTCAAGTTTCTTTATTTACTCTTGTGACTAATATAAATGATGCATTTTGCAAATCAAGCAAATGCTGGAACGGTTAAACTGTGAAGTATGGCTGGAAGAGGAAATATAACTATTACATAGCTATTTATTTTATAAAGCTGTTAGCACAAGAGGATGACATAGTGAATTTGAGATGAGTGTCATAGCTTTGCTACTTCTTTCATTTTATGGAAATTATGTGATGCTGTGACATTCAGTGTTTGAGTTGGAGTCAGGGTAACAGGACAGTAGAATTTTAGCTAGAACAACTTCTATTTCCTACTGCTCTTGTGTTGAAGAAATTTGGGAAAGAGCTGCATTCTCTGAAGTAAGAATATCTGTGGAACATTCTTCATTGGGTGGAAGGAAACTTGATGCTTTTATATTTATTATTATTATTATTGTGAAGTTGCCAATTAGTTTCTTTTTTTGCTTAGGCCTTCTAAGTTATTCCAGATACCACTGTTGAAAATTTATCATCTTACCATGATGAAAGGCTCACATGTTTTGTATTCACGTGTCTTCAAGAGATACGCTGTATTTCCTGTGCAAGAGAAACATCTTCCCCAGAAAACAAGAGCTGCTTAGTTTTGAATGGAGGTGAAGGTATAAGCCTGTTGACTAGCATTTAAAATCAGAGTTGAACAACTAAGAACAGCTGGAGGAGCTTATGTGACTGCTGTACTCAGGCTTCCAGGGGTAGATTTACTCACAATGTTGCATTTTGATAGTTATGGGAGATCTGTAAATTTCTCAGCAATCAGACACCATTAGCCAAAATTAGTTTTAAAGTTAGTTATGTAGCATAATAGTATAATTTCTAGAAAGTACTCTAATATTTGATTTGAAGTGTACAAATCATCCAGTTGAAATCACTGAATGCTTCACTCGTGTTCTCTGGATGTTTTTTTTTTTTAAGGTTCAGCTTTTTTTCTTGGAAAAATTTCCTGAAAGAAGAATTTTCTATTTCAGAATTTGAGGTTTCTTTTTTCTTATAGCTATGCTCCTCTGTGTTAAAAAACCCTTAAATGACTCTTATTTTTGTATTTATTTTACTAGTTAACATTTCTCAGCTTGAGCAATACCAGTTTCATTGTTACATAGCTGGTTAAGCTTTACTGTGAGGCACTGCGTTGTGCCCTTTGGCTTACAGATTCTGAAGGAGGATTTGATATGCTCAGAACAGTAATTCTATTGAATTGAAAGCCTTAATTAAAAAACTTACTGATCTAGTTACTATTTTTTTTTAAACTTAGACATGTTGTCATCCATACTTTTATTGTCTTAGCATGACAGAAATCATAGCTGTTCATGATAGATTCTGCATTTTCAATGATGTTAGTGTAATGTTTTCTGCTACATTTGAGAAAATTCCTTTTCTTGCACACATCTCTGTCATAAAAGGGAATGTTAAAAACTACTTGGACATGATGTTAAAAATGCAGAGAAAAAGCAGACCATATAGAACTGAAAGTTTTCCACTGTATAGTGTTTGGAACTTAAAAGGATTATGGAGTGCTTGTGATTACATGTGTTACATGGCTGCATTTTGCAAAGGATATATGCAAAAGCCTGGGTTATAAACTTGTGCATTTGAATATTTTATGAGGTTAAAAAGAAGTACAAGAATAGAACGTTCTAAAATAGACTTTGAAACACAGTTTTGGAAATCTTTTTTACTTTTAACATGAACATATTTGGGACTCTCCGTGGTACCAATGCTTTGAGAGGTTATACAGTGCAGTGGCCTTAGTTCTACACTGCTTATTAAACCTCAAATGCTTTAGAAAGCTAATTAGCTTCTAAATGCTATTTAAGTCTTGAGACAGATCATTAGGGATTGATGCATACTTGATTGCCATTTTAAAGTAGAAAATATTGCCAGGGCATAAGAGGCAACCCTGTTTCATGACTTCGTATATCTACATTTGAACTTTTTGCCTGGGTATAGCTATAGGTTCCTAGCTATGTAGGCTCCTGTAGCACTGCTGCATTATGACACATGAGAAAACCAGTTAAGCTCATTGCTAGACACACAAGATACACTTCTCTTTGCAAATTAATGTAAATCTATTTCAGTGATAAACAAGGAAGGAAACAAGGAAGGCTTCTGAGTTGTAAGGTTGAGCTCCCAATGTAGTTTATGGAGCAACACTTCCACCTTTCCTCATCAACCAAAAGTGGGACACAGCAATACTCAGTCTTTCATTAGAAGAAGAATTTGCATGTTTTTATAATAATCTAAAAAATATCTTTCAAGAAAATGAACAACACTAAGAAGAGGATCTTAATAGTCTTCAGACTGCATTGCAGATACTATCTTTAGTTGAAAGACAGAACAGTTCTTCTGCCTTCTCCTCTCGGACTTGGTTGAATTGCATAATTTTAGGAAATCTGTGCAACCAAACAGATTTAATAAAATTAGCAAAAGTAAGTATTGGGCTTCCTCAGTGTTTGTCATGCTGTTCTGCCAAGTGCTTGCTTTGGGGATGTGATGTTCTCATTGGGCTCTTAGTGCTGGCTGTCCCCTCTTTGGCCAGACTAGGGTAAGATACAATAGAAATTATAAGGGTTAAAGAAGAGGCTTTTTTAGGGATGGGAGAAATTCAGTCAAAATTATTCTTTATCTCACATTATGGACATTTGCATGAAAAGTGTGCTAAAACCTATTTGAAAATCTCTCACCTGTTTTGAGCAGGATGAGGACAATGATAGTCCTTCACCTAAGGAGGCATCATTCTAAATACACTAGTTTTGAGTTTCTAACACATTACTTAAAATTCTTCCCTGAGTTAAAGCCACACTTAAGTTTAGCAGGTTAACCTCTAGCTTGTCCTTATAGTCAGTGTTTTTCTGTTTGCAGTTCTGAAAATCAAGCTACAAAAATAAATATTTTAAAAATCTAGTTTGTGTTATGGTGTGAAAAAGAATAAAGTCTGTCTCTTCAAAAATGAAGTTAAGGAATGTGAATGGTGGAATGGGATTAGGACATTAACAGTTTATAATTCAGCACGGCTGCAAAGGGAAAATGCTCCTGCTGAATTTGCTAACGCAAAAAAAGGTGGTGACGTTTCATTAGGACCTTGTGGTTGACATGCTGGTGAGATAGCAGAGTTCTATTGGAAACAGCATCAGTCTGAGACACTGTGGTTTGCTTTTTTGATGACTTCAAAATGATGACTTTTGATGGCTAGGTGTACTTTTCCTCAGGAAAATACCTGTGATTTAGCCAAGCAGACTGTGAACAGTAGTGGACTACTTTAGCTGGTCTTTCTGGATTGCATTTAATTTGGGGTGTGTCCTTGGGGTCCTTCTTGCTTCTGCCACCTGACATTCACCTCCCTTCTGTTTTTTTTTTTTGGTTTTGTTGTTTTCTTTCTTATGCATTGTAACTGAATTAATTGCTTCAGCACTAAGAAGCTGAACATTTTAGATTTGTCTAAACCATGTAATAGAATCACTGAGAAAGGACATAATATTGAGGTCTGTGGAAACAGTGTGAGACAGGATTAGCACAGAACTCTCATTGGTTTGGTTTGCTTTGCCTGCATACAGAAAGTATAGTCATGAGGTAAAAAAGCCTTTCTGTTGTTTTTTTTTCCTTGCTTTTCTAAGCGTGTATCAGGTATACTGGAATATTTTCAATAAGGTGCTGGAGAAGAGCAAATTGATTCTGTTTCCACTTTCAAAAGAGTTTTTTGTTTCAGCAAGGCTGTTACTACTTTTCAATGAACAGGTGTTGGGCTACATGTAAAATAAATATTTCCCCAATGAGTGATCACTTCTGTTTTAAAAGTTTCATTATGAAAGTCCAAGTAAGTAGTGGAGATAGGCAGTTCTCTTTAAGATGGGGAAAACCAGAGGTGGTTTGGTTTTGCTTTTGTTTGTTTTATTATTTTTTTTAACTTGTACGTGATGAATATCAGTGTGGTACATGGGTATGGATCAATAATTAGAAGAGGAGCTCTTGTTAGCTGGCTTTAAGATGGGCTTTACAGACTCACTGTTTTGCATATTGTGTAACTCCCTCTTAACAAGTGCTTTGTTTTACCATTTCAAGGCAGATGAACTGAGCAAAAAAGGTTAAAGTCTTGAGGGCTGGAAGCAGGTGGTTGATAGCTTTGAATATTTATCTAATTAACTACATGTTGGCTGTTGTCCTGGAAGTCTTGACTTTTCCTAGGGAGGGAGCACAGGAAAGCATGCAGAAACTTGCTGTAGCAGGCTTAATGCAGAAGGAATTATGGTCTAAACTTGCCCTTGACAGGTGTGTTTTTTGTTTGTTTTAAGTTCAAGAGACCTTCTACTGATACTTAATGTGTGTTTTTCCAACAAGAGAAAATGCTTGCTTGTCTGGGTGAGCTTGAGTGGAGAAAGCAACCTCTTTAATACTTCTGAAAGGATGTCACCACATGATTATGCTAGCAGTTAACTTAGGAAGGGCAAAAATAAAGTGAGTTTCTTTCTGATTTGTCTGTATTCAGCAAAACTCTTGCTTTTTGCACTGAGTTTTGTAGTAATTTGTGACTGTCTAATACATCTATAAAGACTGTGATGCTATACTGAGATTTTATTTAGTCAAAGCAAGTTGGGATATTGCCAATGCAATACAGATATTCACTGAATATTTCAGATGCTATCTTGGCTTAGTGCACTGCTCTTATGTGAGGGACAAGAACGTGGACAAGTATTTCTTTTGAATTCAATGTTTTAGCCAACATTTCCTCTTACTGGTAAACTTTTTTACTGTTGTTAGTGAAGAAACAACGGGAGTGCAGGCCAACAGCAAGAAACAGTTCACTACAGACTTATTTTACTCCAAGCATGTGTTTGAATGTGAGAGAATGTCAGATAACTGCTTTTAAAAGATAATCAGCTTTTGCATGTGTTGGTTTTTCAGCCCACAGCACAATGGAAACTCCTCTTCATTAGTACCTCCAGCTACTAACATAACACAAATACCAATCCACAAACTATGCACGTTTTCTCCAAATAGGAAAAGGTTATTGTTTTTTTTTCAGTGTATTGTAGTTTATTAGCATGTTTTAAATGGAAATGTAGTAGTGAAGATGCAAAGGCTCATTTTTTACAAAAGGATAGTGTTAAATAAAATTGTCTAAAATACAGCAAAACTCATCGTAGATGGAATTTGTGAATACCACCTCTTATCATTGTGGAATTTTCTCATAAAAATTAAATATGACTTCAGTTTTTTTATTTGCTTGTGGATATTTGCGTAAAAAGAATTTTCTTAAAGTAGCCCTGGTTTCTATGATAGACTTTTGGCTTGCATGAAGTTACCTTACACCAGGCATAAAATGACATATTTTTATCTGTGGAACTGTTGATTATGATACCTTGTTTAAAAAAAAAAAAAAAAAGACACAAATGGCATTTAGAGTCAGAAAAGATTCAACCATGGATGTATGCTAAGTACAACAAAAACTTTTTCACATAATTCCAGAAGACAAATACGATGCTTAACTTGAAACCTGAATCCAGGATATGCAACTTCCTTCACCAGGGCAGTACCAGAAAATGGGATTTTTTTCTTCAAGTTTCAGATCCAGTCACTTTGAGCTTTAATATCTGAATTTGAAATTATACTTTCTGAGTTTTCGTGTTTCATTTCTAGCTGTTACTAGGTGGTCTCTTGTTTAGCTGGTATTGGACACACTTGCTAATTTAGTTACCTATTGGGCTTAACCAGCACAGCCATTTGATACAAGAAGTTCTTTCAAGATAATGACCATAAAATATACGGATTTGTGAAATGCAAATTACAGTTGCTGAACTTTTACGTGGGAAGGTGAAGCTATGGTTATTTTTTGTTTGTACATATGATGTTATATCCCAATTTTGGTCTTGTTGCATGTGATTCCACTTGGGGTCTATGAATTTGACCGTGTATGTATGCTTGCATGCTACAAACCTATACTGAAACATTCCAGCAAACAGGTTAATATGTGCCTTTAAACAGGCTTTGTTTTCATCTCCCTTTTACAGTTCAGGAGAGTTGCATCTGATTTAGTCCTGACCTAATATAAATCAAATGTACTGGTAAACCTGGGGTTTCCAAATGTAATAAATTTGTAGGATCCACCATTTATTAACATGCTGAAATTTATCTTTTGTAAATGTGGATAAGTAAAAACTCAGTTTAGAGTGTGCCTAATGATGTGAGCTGAGGTGCTTTTTGCCAAACACGCACATAGGTGCAGCCATTCAGGACTAAACTGATTCTCCTTGCAGGTGCAACTAGCTATGTTACTGTGTTTGGTAGATGATGAACCTCCCTTGACCTGGATGAGGGACTAAGGGGAAAAAAATCAACATGATTTCTAAATGTTATTGCAAAGGGAAAATATTCTTTGCAGTTATTATGGAAATAGTGCGCAGTCGTGAAGGTAGCAGCTCCCCAGAGTAACTTAGATACAGATCTTTGAGGATCCAGAGAACTAGAAGATTGCTGGTAGTCCTGGCCTACTGTGCACATTAAGGAAGAAACCCCCAAATTTGTCAGTCTTTGGTCTAGTGTTTTTAATGTCTCCTTTTTGTTTCTTAATGTAAAACTTGAAATGGTAGCTCAGTTCTTGTCATCTTTAGTCCTTTGTTCCACTAATTGACATGTTATGAGGAAGAGGATTATTTGCTTCATATGAGGAATATATCGGGGTTTAGTATTAATGGCATAATATGAATGAAATAGTGTTAAATACCTCTTGAGCAACATGTTTTTTAAGTCAAGAGTTCATAGTTTTTACAGCAAGAAGTCAACAGTTCATAATTTTTACAGCGAGCAGTGCATGCTCTTCAGTTTGTGGTTTCCATTTCTGTTTCAAAAAAAGATACCAGTTAAGTATGTTTGTTGCAAAATTTTAAAGTTAAGTTATTGTGAAATGCTGCTCAACATTTTATGATTTTTGGAGGAAGGGCATTTAATTAGGATAAGCCAGGTATTGCGCACTCTGTTGTCGTTCTTCACTGATGCTGTGGCTGAGTTGCAGTGTGCCTTGCTTGAATTTCTTGTGGCTATTGTTCAGAAACCACATGCTAAGATGACATTGTCATATTCTAAGAAAACTATCAGGGAGCATGTTCTTATTGAAGGGATGGGCTGTATACATAAGGTTTTCAGCTGGAGTCCATTGCTTGGTCCAATATTTTCAGATGTAGAGAGGAAAACAGATCAAGTTGCCCCATTTCTCCTCTCATTCCCTCCTCCCTGCTGGAAATGTCCTGGAGGCACAGCTGCTACCAGCTTCTCTCCCTGCCAAAGTTGTGGTGTTACCTTGTGGCTTCAGGAGCAAATGGCAGGTGGCAGGGTAGAGGGTGCTGCTTGGTTGTTGTCTTTACAAAACATGCTTGAAGTAGCTTTAGTTGTCAGTGGTGTTAGATGATTCTTTCCTGGCTGTATCTTCCCCAGAAGCTGTTGAAGTAAAACAGCTTTGGTGCTCTTTTGTTAACCTTTGTGACTGTCCTGAGGATTTAGGGTATCCAGATGCTTGAAGTAAATTTAGGAAATAATTGTAGCACTGTGCAAGGGTTTTGTTTACTTCTCCCGTGCTGATTTATAGTGCTCTTCTCTGTGTTTTTCTTTGGGTTTCTGATTTTAATATGTTTACAATAGGGTGAGACAAACCTTCTCATTACCACAGTTCTTTTCTACTCTGCCTGACTTGGATTACAATGAGAAGCTTCTAGTAAATTTTAATAAGGTTACCTTTTCCTCAACATTGAGATCTCAAGCTGCACAATAGGATGTTTTGTTACTGACTCACAGTAAATTTGTTGAGGTTTTTGTTGTAGTTCTTCACTTGGCTTTAATTTTTTTAATAAGGAATCTTACTGCAATGGTGTGCACACACTGACCCACTGACCCAACTAGTAAGCCACCTTTATTTAACTACACAGGGATTCTACACAGGGATTACTGTTTACACTAAATACACAGGGATTTCTATTAGTCTGTGAGAACAGGTAACATTAGTGTTTGCTTTCCTTTTAAAGACCACGTTAATTCACTTTGCACTGTAGGAATATGCTGTCTGCCTCTAGATGTTAGAACACTCAGTTCATCCATTGACTGGTGCCTATATGTGTAAGAGTTGTATAGTTACATTTAGAGAAGGAAAAACAGACATTGATATATGAATGCATATGGAAGAAGGGCATGGTAGTCAATATTACAAGCTGATCTGTTGCTTGTGGCATTTTTGTCTCAGCATTTGCTTTTGAGAGAGAGAAGAGATTGTTTCTGAGTTGAATGAATCTGAAATCCAAGTTGCAGACATTTGCAGAACCTCTCATTAAAGGAGTAATTCTGCTTTCATCTTTAACTAATACACTGGACCCTCTGCAGGAATTAATGGTGTCATGGTGCAGCAATAGTGCAGCAAGAACAATGAAAGATTTTAGGGGAAAAGGGATTATATTTTGAGAAAACCCATACAGTTTCATAGCTGCATACTCACAAGCAATAAGATGTGTCCATGTCTTGTGTTCAGGTACCGTGGCATATATGTTCATGGGATGACAGAAGGGATGCCTCCTTCATTCTTGGGTTGGTCTTTTGTATTCTGCAGAGAACCTAGCAGAATTAGGATCTTTGCTGTGCTTCTTTTTTTGTTTCCTGCATGATGCCTGCAAGTATTAGGGTTTGCTCTGTTCTTTTGTCTACTTATCTGTAGGGTATCTTACAGATTCAGTGATTCATCTCATCTTCTGGCCATCATCTATTAGTGGCTTGAGTTTTGGTTATCATCTGCATGTAGACTGTACCTTATTAGTCTGTCACTTGTTTTCTTACCATGGTGTCCTGAAAAGCTACGTGTAGAGGTGCTGTGATCTGGACTATCTGCTAATTGATGTGCTGCCAACATAAGGACCCTTCTGTCCCTTCTGCTGTCCCTTCTGAAGCCTCTGCACCTTTGGAGCACTATCCATTCACTAATCACACCATATAGTCTTAAAATTTTTATTACAAATCTCAATAACACAGCAGTCCAAAGATATTTGCCTAAGAATAGTTGTATTTTAATATAATATTAGTGAAGTTTCCCATTATCACATTGAAAAAGTTACAGGTTTATTTCTTTTATATGTAGTTTGTGAATTAAATAGACACTTCCTATTGTACATGCTGCTGCTAAGGTAAAAATAAAAAATCGTGAAATAGAATTAAATTAATTCACTAGAGTTACCTGGTCTTATCCTTTCTTATTTGGGTGGTAGCTCCATGTTTGAAATCTACTGTGGTTGGTGCACCAAGTTCCTCGAACTGAGGCAAGAGTTTTCTCTCAGCTGAGCTGGTACTGACTGTAGGCATGTCTCTTGCAAATCATTCTATTAAAATAAGAGCTCTGTACACCACTTGTAACTTTTTGAAGTCAGTGGAAGGTTACATTTTTTCTTCCCCATCATGCTGCTTACCTTTAATGACAGGCTACTGCTACTGCCATGAATTTCAGAATAACAATCTGGTATTTTTTCATTCTTTTAAAAAACGGCAACAAGCAAAACTTGTTATTTTTGGTTGGGAGTAATGAGTAATGCCTTCAATCAAATCCTGTTGATTTTGCCTCTGAGGCAAGTTGTTAAACTTCATTTTACATCTGCTCCATGCAACACTTGAAAGCCAGAGAAAATAAATGAATTTGAGGTTTATTTTTTGTTGGAATTATTAAGTTTGATTACCTGTCTTTACTTGAAAAATATCTACTGAAACTTGTCTCAATGCCAACATTAAAGGCACCTCTGGGAATTTTAGGAGGTCCCATGATGATATGCAGTCACAAGATGATTTTTTCTCTCCTGCCTAGGTATGGTTTTAAGCATCTATCCTATTTGTCTAAACCCTGGTTTAAATCAGCATCAGCAGGCGTCTTTTCCTGGATATCCTTGCAGGAGGGGGAAAAAAAAAAAGTTATTATCTGAGGTTGTCAAACTTGAATTACAGCAGCAATGAAGATGAGTGTGCTTGTGTTTGTGTGTCACAGTGCCTGTGCTTTGCAAGATGAATACCTGAGTACTAGGAAGACTAAGGTTGAAGTGAATTTAAATCATAGGTAGAAATCAAGAGAATGCTCAAAAATAGCATAGGACCATTGCTTTCTCCACTGTGTTTAAACAAATTAGTTTCCTGAAACTGTTTAAATTAGTCTTTAACTGAAAACAAATGTAATTGTTTGTAGTTTTTGCTACTTGACATGATTAGGTTAAATTAGTTGGTTTATTACAGATATTTATAATGTTAGAGATATAGTTAATAGCATATATTATAGATATTAGCATATATTAGGTATATAGATATTATAGATATTAGCATCCTCTGCACATAAACATGGGCTGATTGTGATGATCTCTGTGTTTGTAATGCCCATAGTTGTCTGCAGAGGTGTCCAACGTTGTGCAGTTGAAAAAAACCAAATACTAAACAATAAATAAATAAATAAAACCTAAAAAACCCTAATACTAAACAATAAAAGCCCCACACCTTTTTCCAGATGAGTAATATGGCAATCAAAATAAATAGTGCTACATCAAGTGCTGGAGCTTTGTGTTTTATTAAAAAAATGTTTTATGCATGTGTATATCTAGGTATATTAAATAAATATATACCCATGTGTGTATCTCAAGGTTCTTGTATATGTGCTAGCTCTATACCTCCTATCCTCAGGAGGTTAGATGTCTCTCTGAGGCCACAATTTTATTTTATTCACCCAAGTGCTATCACTGAGAAGGATTAAGGAACTAAACTCTTAAGCAAAGTGGTCTTCCTCTTCTTTTCTAGGGGTCTGGAGGGAGCTTTATTCCAGGAGACCTCTGTGATTGTAACTCTTGACTATAGTCAGTATGAAACATAATGTGTTATCTTGAATGCAGTCTTCTCCTACTATTAGGAGTCAGTAGTGAAGAAACAATTGAAATAACTTCCCAGTGTGCCTTCCAGACTTACCTGTTGGAATTCCAAAACAAGATATTGGGTTGATATGAGCTACAGAAGTGAGAAGTGTTGGTTCCTTTGTCAGTCATTATGTTCATCACTTTGTTATGACAATTTCTATAGTAAGTCGTGCATGAGTCATAAATTACTTGTTAGTTTAATACTCAAAATATTTTCCCATAAACATATTCACAAATTCTGTTGTTAGGGGTTACCACAATGGGAGACATTATAACATTTTCATTCTTGCTTAACTCTGAAAATCTATTCTAATACTAATAGGGAATACTAATAGGTGTACACAAAGTCCCATGGCAAGTACTACAACCATAGCCTAATGCTGAATCCAAGTTATTAATCTCTGTTGATCTGATCTTTGATACTATCAGTGTTAGAAAACCACTAATGAAATTTCTCAGCATTGAAATGCCTCCATCCTGTTTTCTCATTTTGTGAAGGAATCCCAAATAGTTTACAGATGTTTCTTAGTAAAGACTGGAAAAAAGACATTGAAAAATTCCCATCCATTCATTTCTAGAGAGGCCTGCAAACTGTGATTCAAGATTATTTCCTAATATAAAGTGATCTCAGGGTATAAATTGCCAATATATTTAACAATTTTATTTCCAGAGATTGGAACTAATCTCTGATCACAAAGGAAAATTTCCTCAGAAGGTGCAAACTTAATAAACTCTCTGCTTCTTAACTCTGAAGTTCTCATGGCTGTCAGAAATTCCGAAACATTTGCAGAACCAGTCTAAACTGCCTTATCAGATTAAAAGCAGAAATTTTATCTGCTTTGTAGAAAGTGAAGCAAGGATCCTGGTTTATCAGTGTTTAGCTCATGCCAGCATGATAGATACTAGATGATCCTAGGGAACAGGTTCATGTAGCAAATAGTGGGTTTCTGGTGTCTGCAAAATTCTTGTATTTTATGTAAAAAGCAGCTGTGAATCGTGTATTTTGAAAGGAGTACTAAGGGGATTTTGTTAGTATCTTCTGTGGCACTAAATATTCAGGAAAATATCAGAGTATTTTTCAAAACTTCACTCCCTTTTGTTGGAAATTGCACAATTTTGGGGCAAATTTTTCATGTGTGATAAACTTCTGCAGGAGGAGACTTCTACTTTATATATAATATGGTAAATCTGTAAACATCTGTGCAGGTATTTGAGGATTAGTTTCTTTATTTATATGATGGATATCAGCATAAGGACTGATTCCTACCCTCAGTATATCACTAAAAGGTATCTTTTAATGGAAATACATAATCAAAAATGCTTCTAATTTGGAACAGGAGATTTTTCTTGTAATTTTTCCCTCAAAATGTGTTCAGAGGCAAGTATTTACCAGTAAATGATCTCTAGCCAAATGTTAAGATTAAAAAAAAAAAAGTCAAGTGTCTATAAGCATTTTAGTAAAAAAATTATTTTCTTCTTGTATTTCATGCTTTCTGTTATGTTGTAGGAGAGATGTTCAAGCAATAGAAAAGCCATTGTGTAAAAATACAGAAACACAGGAGAGGGAATTTGAAATAGAAAGTTCATGGCTGCTTTGCTAGATACAGAATGACTGCAAGGGAGAGGAAAATATAAACCAAAGTAGTTTTGCTTTGTTCTTTAAATGTGACACTGAAACATGGCCATTTTGCCTTGAGTCTGAATTGATGGCTTCAGGCAAGTTTTTAACCCCAAAGCAGATGAAAAACATCTCTGATGGTTTAAGATGTTGGTGCTTCTATACTGGATGTTATTGTACCTACAGCAGAATTAGCTTTCAAAAAACCCACATTTAATTTTTGTCAAGTTTTCTTCAGTTATTTCAGGCAGTTTTTTCGTCTTCTCTAAAACCCAATGAAATAAAGGGAAGAAAAATTAGTAGAGTGTATGACTATGATCACTTAAGAGGCTTCATAATGTGAATTCTGCTTGTCTTTTAATTTCAAAATTTTAAAAACCTTATCACAGTTCTTACTCAATGATTACATTCTAGTTTTTTGTGGTTTTTTTTTTTTTCCTCCCCAGAAGATTCCTTCTGTATCCAGTGATATGAGACAATTTCATTGCGTGTTCTTACCAAAACTTGCAGTCTTTTTGGAGAGCAGGAGTTTTAATTAACCTCCAATTTTTATGTGCTTCCCATCAGTATATTATGCAAGTGTTTTACACAAATAATTTATTTTCAGAGTATTCTTTGTGGGCAGAGCTTCATGGTATTTCTTTCTTATTGTGCTTGAGACTTAGTGAGTGGTACTAGGGTGAAATATATCCCCCAGTCTGGTCACCCAACCTGTGACTCTCAGAGGTTTGATAATTTTGAAGTGCTGTAGCTGTTGCCTTCTGTGCCCAGTAGCTGCTTCTGCAAATCTGGCAGACATCACCAGGGCAGGGTGTTCCCAAAGAAAGAGACAATCTAGAAGTATAAATTAATTCTGGAAAAGAAACCATCCTCCAAAATGGTTGTGGGTGAGTTTGTGGTTTTGTTTTCTTTTTTGTTGTTGTGGTGGATTTTTTTGAGGATAATAATACGTCTTCGTTAGGAGACCATGTTTTCTCTTGCTGGGGTCTGCTAAATCATGTAATATGCAGCTTTTGCCATGACTGTTAGAAACCGTGTAGAAATTAGAGCTGCCCTTGTTACACAAACAGGGGAAACCCATCCCATCCAACACTGGAGGAGTTGGGAGTCCTGGGGAAACACATGTGCTCCTATAATTGTCTTAAAAGTGCACTGTGAGGAAACTGTAAGGACGAGGATCTGATGTGTAGGATCAGCCTCTCCTCTGGAATTTTTACATTTTGAGTGTTTGACTTTGCAAGCTAAATAACATGTTTTGACCACAATTTGTGTGCATCATTTTCTAGCTTAGAAAATAATCCAGCAAGAAGTTGTCTCATGACACCACACTCAGAGCATCATTGTAGCCTCCTCCCTAGCTTGCAAAGCAAGTTGCTATTTCCCCCAGTGCCCTTCTCTGCTTCACCTCTACTCTGCATTCGTGTTGTGCAATTTGTCTATTGCTTGAACAGTCTTGATTCCCTGAGAGCAGAGGAAGCAGATGCTCCCTGCTCTCAGCCTGCTGCATCCTGGACTTATGTTTGGGAGGGAAAGTTGTGCTCTCTGGATGTGCTTGGTGCAGTCAGTCTCTCTGAAGGATGTGGTTAAAATTGGTGCCTTCTTCTGAGCTAATGCACCTGCAGTTTTTCAGAGGCCTGTAAGTTGGCCAAATATGAGCTTTTTTCCCATTGTGATGGCAGAAAGCAAGGCTGCCATGAAAACCAATTCTGCTGCCCATCTTGGGGTTTGGCTATAAAAAAAGGTGTCCTAACTTTGTAAAAATCTTTGGCAAAACAGTGTGGATCATTGTACTGGCTCTTCAGTCTTACTCATGGAAGAGAGATTGGTTTCTTGAAAGTTATTTCATGCTGATATTTCCAGAACTAATTAGATAGGTCTGAAATTTCAGCCTGATGAAGTAGGAGGGGTTTTGAGCTGAAAATTGGCCAACTGTTAGATTATACTTTTTACAAGCAATCTAAGAAGTGCAGTGCCTGACTTCAGATTGGCAATCCTAAGATTCTTTTAAAATTACAACTAATAAAACAATTGTATTTCTACAAGGGAAAACGTTGAAGCACTGCATGTTTAGTGATTTTGATAAAGGAAATCAAATCAAAACTAGTCTTAAATAATTCAGGTGCAAAACAATTACCTGAAGGGTAAATTACAGAAATGAGTAAGTCTTCTGTGTCTGGTTTGCTAAGAGCTGGTGTAGGTTTGTCTGACATGGTGAGCTCTGAGCCTCTTTGAAGCAGGTTTGCCTGGAAGGGAGAAACATTTAGGTATGGAGCCTGTGTCCCTGCCTGGTACCAGCTTTCAGTAGGGGTAAGGCTGAGAGGTGTGGAGATGTCAGAGCCCCTCTTGCCACCTCTCCTGCCCCCAGCCTCTGCCCCAGCAACTTGTGAACCCAGTTGCTTGGCAGGTGGTGGAGGGAGGTGATTAGGATTGTGCCTTTTCCTGCAGATGGAGGTAGAGCTACAAAATACATTTTGTTTACCAAATGTTAATAGTTTCTTAAGGAAGTAACAGTGCCTTCTGCAACAGACTTTTATAACTGAACAGGATGATTAAATCTCAACAGATTATATTCTTGAATGCACGACTAATTAATAGGTGAGCTAATTCACATTGCTCACCAACTATAGCCACAGTGACCTGACATGCATCTGAAGAGCTGTTTGTTTTGTTTGGTTTTTTTAATCTGTGGTCCTTGTAGGTTATAAGATGGTTAAAAAAGCATGATAGGTTCTAGTTTTACCCTGACCATTTGAAAACATCATATTATTTTAAGGTTGGACTTCAGGAATGTTTCCAATGTCATTGCTGCCACTTTGCAAACTGATGAGTGCTGCTCAGGTTTTAATCAGACAAATTAACTACTACTTGGTACACTTATTACAGTAGTTGTAAGGACAACATTTAGTATGTGTTGGTCTTTTTCTGCTTCAGTTGCCTGTTGTGTAGAAGGTCCACTGAACTTGAACAATGAAAGAAAATCTGTCTTACCTTTCATGAGTTAAAGTTTAAACAGCAAGGGTTAACTATCTACAGACAGGGAGAAAAAAAGATTTCTTAGCTTTGCACCTGTCAAGTGCTGCAAATAATTGCTGTTGTGAAGCAAAAAACCCCAAACACGAGCTGTACAGCAGCTGCCAAGCCCAGCATGTCAGGTATACACAGGTACCTGGGCTGAGCAGGTTGAGGAGGATGGAGCTCTTGGTGTAGGAGGCTGAGATGGGTTTTGCCCTTTGGAAATCATGGGATGCAGGTGTGGTGTTTGCACTGGAGGGAAGAGCTGAAGCAGTCAGAAGGGAGGCAGCAGAAGTCTTGCTGTAACTTGAGTTGAATATGGCTCAAAGCATTTTTCCAGCCATCTCAGCTGCTCTCATGACAGTCCCTCCCCTCATGGGAGAGAAACCCCCTCCCTTGGTTTTGTCTGTAGGTCAGAGGTGAAGCCTACCTCCATGGAAATGAGCCATGGCAGGAAAATTAGGCATGTTTTCTTCACTCTCATGTAACAGGGAGAAGTGATAAATGCACTAACATTTTTTGTAGTCGTGAATTGGCCCCCTTGTTTTGTTGAAATTAATTATCCATGTGATGCTTCATACTACTACAAGTCCATTATTGAGCACTTCAGCATTGACCGAAAGAAAAAAATATAAATGTGGATGCTGGAATTTCAGTGCTGTTTGTGGTTTAATTCAGCCGTAATTGATAAGATTTTTAAATATAGATTTTTTTTGTGGTTTCCAGAGTTTTCTGTGTCAGTTGGAAAACTAAAAATTGCAGTAACCAATTAGTATTTAAAGAAAATTTGAAACTTAAAACGATAGAACCGGTAGTGAATTACCCTCATGAATCCTTGGTTAATGCATACATTTGCAGCAGTTTAAGTGTTATCCTGACAACTCCTTTTTATCTTAAGCCTCTCTAAAACTCATTTTATGTTTCCTTGGTCAGTACAGGTGATTTTAGAATGCTTTCACTTTTCATTATTTAAAGTAACAAAAAAGTGGAATTGTCTGATAAATCTGTTGTTTTCTCTTGTTAAACAAGGTAATAAATAGCATCAAGGTTTAGTTTGGAAATAAGCTTTTAGTGCCCCTGTCTCCACTAGAGCTTGCTTGATTTTTTTTTTTCCCTCCCCAATGGAAAATTACAGTATTTTAGTAAATAATGGTGGTCTGAGAACACCTGAACCCCTAAAGTGAGATGACCAATAAATATTGGTTCTACATGTGTAGTTTCTTACTGTGTCTTGAAAAGCCTGGCTTCTAGGATAGACAAAAAGAAGTTAACTTTGGGGTTTGGCTGTTGTGGCAGGATGTGAAAAAAAGGGCAGCTGTGGTCTCTAAAGGTTTTTTAGCTATAAATGATAGAGGGGATTTGGGAAGAAGGCAAATGTTCAAGACTGTAAAATCACGACTATTCTGCCTAGTTGCCTGGTTGTGGCTTTGTCTGGTAGGTGTCTTGTGGTATCTTCCATGGAGAAGTTTAGCTTTGAAGTTTTAAAAATGAAGCATACTCAATGTGGGTCAAAACTGTACCCCTTCTCCATAAATTTAGTGTGTCAGTGTTAAGCAATTTATATACATCTGCGGCGATACTTTCAGCTATATATGGATGAAGTTTTTTTTCCTTTTCAGTCCCTTTTTTTAGGGCCACATGTTCCATGTTGACCATTCCTATGATATAATAATGATAGGGCAGCAGTGTCTGTATACTGACACACTGCACCAAGCCACAGTTTTTGGTTATGCAGGAACCAAATATCTATCAGTTGAAGATACTTAATTTTGAATTTATGGTATTGAGCACTTCATGTCTGTCTGTTTGCTACTTTCTTTGTATAAACAGATTTTAACATACTAGTCAGCTACTCTTAATCTTTCATACTTGTAACAGTGTTACTTCCAGCTCTGTGCACCTAGGCAAAGACACATTACCTACTATAAATCTTACTCTGCTAGTTTTTTACTAGTGACATTCTGGTCACTCTAAGTGGTGCTTTGAAGGTACATGGTCATAATGCATCTATCATTGTGGCTTCTTGGGTGTTTATACTACTTAACATTTTTTTTTCATTGATGTGGATGAGCTGGATGAAGAGCATCCTCTACAAGTTGGCAGAGGACACGAAAAGGAGGATCATGTTTGATGGCACAGTAGCCTGGGGTTAGGTAGGAACTCAGCAACCTGCAGGAAAGGGCCAACACAACCTCATGAGGTTCTAGGAAGACACATGTACAAAACAATGTGGGCTGGGAACTGATTGTTTAGGGAGCAGCTTTGTGTGTGTGTGTAGGGTTGTTTGGGGTTGTTTTTCTTGAAAGAAAATAAACCTGGTGGACACTAGGTTGAGTGTGTAGTGTGGCCTTGAGACAGTGAAGGACAACAGCTTGGCTACATTAGGAATAGTGTAGTCAGCAAAGTGATGGAAGTGATTAGTCTTGCTTACTGTTTGGGAGAATGGAGCTGGAAAACTGTGCAGTTTGAGATTCCTGAAGACAAAATTGGTATCAACAAACTGCAGGAAATCTATCAAATGGCTGCTGAGATGACTGGAAGGCTGGAGATGAGATCTCATTGCTGTCCTCAACTGCCTAATTTGTAGCTACAGAGAAAATAGAACCCAAGTTTTCTGAGGAGCCCAGTGACAGAACCGGAGGCAGTGGTCTGGCAGCAAGATGTTGGTGTAGTAAGGGGAACAATGGGAGTGATGATGTTACTGTAATTCTAACTGGTTGTAAAGAAAAAAATGTGTATGGCGAGAGGAAATAATGAGCAGGGATAGGTTGTCCTGAGAGACTGGTATCCATCTCTGGGGAATCTTCATCTTTGGATATGCTCAAAACTCAACTGGGTAACTTTGGGTTTCATTATTGACATTTGGAGTTCAGATGTGGGAATTAGATGTGAAGTTGAGGGGGACTCTGGAGATCCTGTCTGACTAGAGTTTTTCTGTGGTTCTATAAAGGTACCTTGTTGATAAAGAGTTTTGGAAGAAATCTTTTTTCTATGACTATTAATCTGCCATATGCCAAGGCACACATAACAAAATCTTTTTTTTTTGAGGCCAGGAGACTGTGCTAAAATGTCATTTCAAGTGATTTTTTGGAAAAAGCTTGATAGGGAGAGATATTTTTGTAGTCTTCTGGATTCTCTGATGTCAAAGAGCAGAGCCAACAAGAGCTGGTTTGGGAAACAATACTCTTACAAATAGAAACGACATCAGTGACAAACTGCTTGTTTGCTCACAGAAGTCTGGAGCACTTCTTTTCCCTTGTTTGTTTTTATTCAAAAGTCCTGATATTTGTAAATATTGTCTTTACCCTTTTCTTCAGAAAAGAGGGTAGCAGGATAGAATTATATGCACTTTCAATTGCTGTCATTATGGAGTAAGAGCAGAGTGCCATGTTCATGAGGCTGGTTAAGAGGCACAATGGTAAAACTGTAAAAAGTAAAACAACAAAACAAAACAACTAAAAAACCCAAAACAAAACAACAAAAAACCCACAAACAAACAAACTAAAAAAAAAAAAAACAACAAAAAAAGCGCAGAATCTGTAAACAAGATAATTGGTAATTTTTTACAGACTTTTTTCCCCTAAAAGTAGAAGTTCTAAAATCCTTCAAGCAGAAATTTCAGAGAATAATTAGTCGTTACTGTTTTGAGATTTTTGCATCTTGAGTGTTTAAGTGCTTTCCATCCCAGTTTCACGAAGATAACAGCAGTAGCTCTGAAGAGGCAGTTGGACTAGATGACTATTGTAAGTCCCTTCCAACTATTTGAAAATATTCAACAAATAACCCTTAAACAATCTTATAGCTTGTTTCTACCTCTGTGTCTAGAGAATTTGTCTCCTTAAATGCTAACTTGTATGAAACTCATAGTTGATGAAGTTGGGTTTTATGATATCCATTCCCTTTTTTTTTCCTGGGTCAACAACTGTTCCATCCTCTCAGCATTGTCTCAAAGTAAGCTCCTGTGTGTCTGGAATATAATCAGCTATTGGTATTGAATCCTGCTTTGTAGACTGATGTCAAAGTAGGGACTTACTCAAGAACAACTTTGTTTTTGATGTATGTTCCTCCTCCATTTTTTTTTTTTTTTTGCGTTTAAAAACAAGGCTTAAAAGAAAAAAAGTTAGTTAGTATTTGTATATGCAGCTCCAGAAGACAGGTTGCTGATCTGATCTGACATAAACTTCATGATTTAAATGCAGTGACCCGAGGCTGAAACCTGAAAGCTGTCCTCCCACCTCCATTTTTCCTTGTGAGCGCTGTCAGGCTGCAGCTGTGCCCCAGACTGCACTTGGGAGTGAGCACATACATAGTTAGCTACACACAATACCCCTCCTAGAGGTGCAGGAATATGAGTTGATCCATAAGGATAAAGAGTATTTGAGATCCTTTCTTTTTTCCTGTCATGGCTAAATATTGTTAAAGCTACTACCATGTTTCTTACATTTCCCCCTGTATCTTTGTGCATGGAAAAAATGCTTCGCTACAACATCTCTGGGCATTTGTAGAACTTACTAAAGCTGATCTACACAGTATGGCTAAAAAACCAGCTCTTCAGAATCAAAGAAAGATATTTATGTGCACCTCAAGCTACAAACTGGGCAGGCAGTTTTAAGCTCCATGTCTTGTTAGCAAGTGTTGTCCTGTTTTTTGTCTAACTAGTGCATGTCTGGCCTTACAGCTGCAAGTGATAAAAGACAGTGTTGTGCTGAATCTGCACAGGTGTGCAAACACAGTGTTTGCTTACTCTGTTTGCTGCAATCTGAATCCTTCACTACCCAAAGTATTTATTTTCCCTGGAAAACTGCATTGTAGTGTAACATGTATAACACCAGCTTAAATGTCATGTAATAGGTACGTTGCTGATCACTGAGAGAATGGAGTGTGGTTTTTAGGCCAGGAAGACTTGCTAGCTGACAAGCTGCAAGACCACCACACCTCTGTACAGGACTGTCAAACCTGCCTTGAATAAACACATACTGCATATACAATTTCCTCTGCAGTTTTGTCTAGCTATCATTACTAGTGGCCTTGGGGAAAAATGAACCTTGCCATGGCTTAAGATATGCAAGAATTGCACTGTTGACTCCTGCAGCTGAGATTTGGTAATTACTTTAGGCAGGTTCTGTTCAGTCTACAGCATTTAAATGCATCTAAATGTTTCAGCTTTACAGAGGTGATGCTTTTCATCAAGTATGTGAAAACAGTGAGATAGGGATAAGCTAGTTCCTACTCGTTGTCAATGAGCATCTGTCTGTATCCTCTGTTCTACTTCAGAGTGGGCCCTAAAAGTTCACAAAGGTGCTATGTCCTCAAAGCATCTTCCTCTCATTGGTCCTAGGTGCCTCTTGGCTCAGTCCCAGAAAGAACTCTAGAAGGCAAACTAGGTCTTCTGTAGGGTTCAGAGTCAGGACTGCAGAAATACAGCCTTTTTGTTCCCACATTCCTCTTGCAACCCTTGTTTTATAGACTATACTATACGATTTCTCCCACTTGCCAGGAAGTTACTGTGTCAGTAACAATCCTAGGTGTGCCCATGCAACATAGAGATTCTTATTTCTTGGCAAGAAAACACACCTGGACAATCACTCTAAGTTTCTCCTTTATTTCTTGAAAAAAGGAAAGTGCTATTTGAGTACAGTCTTTTTTGAACTTTGTTTATCTCATCAGAGGAGTGTGCTAGTGTCTTAACAAAACAAGCATTTTATAATTTCAATTTTATTATACTTCACAGTTGAAAAAGCTGTAACATGGGTCTGGATACCAAAAACAGGACAAAAATTTCTTCCTAAAATAACAGTTGAAATGTTTATAAATATTTTATCTGGAACAGGTGAAGATCTGAAGAATATAATCTTGCTTAGTACAGTGATTCATTATTTCAACAGTGCTCATGTATTATGCATTTCTATGAAATATCAATCAGACTGCACAACTGTTTTAAATTATCCTTGAATTGTTGCTGCTTCTTTTAAGATAGGTAGCAGCTACAGTAAGAACAACAGAAACTAATAGTTTTGAAAGAAGAAAGCAACAGATGGAAGACACAAAAACTAACACAAAAAACTGGTTACAGTGTTCTTTTTCCCAATCATAGAATCATAGAATTGCTAGGATTGGAAGGGACCTTAAAGATCATCTAGTTCCAAACTCCCTACATGGGCAGGGACACCTCTCACCAGACCAGGTTGCTGAAGGCCCCATCCAGCCTGGCCTTGAACACTCCCAGAGAGGGGCAGTAACACATTCCTTGGGCAACCTGTGCCAGCATCTCTCCACCCTCACAGGAAAAAAAAATTTCCTAATGTCCAACCTAAATCTACCTTCTTTAATTTTTAAACCATTTCCCCTTGTTCTCTCGCTACACACCCCTGTAAAAAGCCCTACCCCAGCTCTCTTGTAGGTCCCCTTCAGATACTGGAAAGTCTCTATAAGGTCACCTTGGAGCCTCCTCTTCTCTAGGCTGAACAACCCCAACTTCCTCAGCCTGTCTTCATAGGGGAAGTGATAATTTCAGTGGCTCATAAACCCTCTGATCATTTTAATAGCTCTCTTCTGGACTCACTCAAGCTCTGTGTCCTCCTTATTCTGGGGACTCCAGAACTGGACACAGCACTCCAGGTGGGGTCTCACAAGGGCAGAGCAGAGGGGGAGAATCACTTCCCTTGATCAGCTGTCTGTGCTCCTTTTGATTCAGCCCACAACACCGTTAACTTTTGGGGCTGCAAGCACACATTGACAGATCATGTAAAGCTGGACAGGCTGGAGAGTTGGGCTGATTCCAACAGGATGAGGTTCAATACGGCCAAGTGCCGGGTCCTGCACTTTGGCCACAACAACCCCATGGGGAGCTCCAGGCTGGGCACAGAGTGGCTGAGAGCAGCCAGGCAGAGAGGGACCTGGGAGTCTGGATTGACAGGAAGCTGAACAGGAGCCAGCAGTGTGCCCAGGTGGCCAAGAAGGCCAATGGCATCCTGGCCTGGATCAGGAACAGCGTGGCCAGCAGGTCTAGGGAAGTGATTCTGCCCCTGTACTCAGCCCTGGTGAGGCCACAGCTCGAGTCTTGTGTCCAGTTCTGGGCCCCTCAGTTCAGGAAGGAGATTGAGGTCCTGGAGCAGGTCCAAAGGAGGGCAACCAGGCTGGTGAAGGGACTCCAGCACAAGTCCTGTGAGGAGAGGCTGAGGGAGCTGGGGGTGTTCAGCCTGGAGAAGAGGAGGCTCAGGGGAGACCTCATCGCTCTCTACAACTCCCTGAAAGGAGGCTGGAGCCAGGGGGGGTTGGGCTCTTTTCCCAGGCAGTAGGACAAGAGGGCATGGTCTCAAGTTGTGCCAGGGGAGGTTTAGGTTAGATACTAGAAAGAATTTCATTACGGAGAGGGTGATCAGACATTGGAATGGGCTGCCCAGGGAAGTAGTGGATTCTCCATCCCTGGAGATATTTAAAAAGAGACTGGATGTGGCACTCAGTGCCATGGTCTGGGAACCGCAGCGGTAGTGGTCAAGGGTTGGACTTGATGATCTCTGAGGTCCCTTCCAACCCAGACAATTCTATGATTCTATGATTCTGAACCACCGCCACCCCCAAGTCCTTCTCCTCAGGGCTGCCCTCAATCCTTTCTCCTCCCAACATGTATTGGTGCATGGAGTTTCCTCGACCCAGGTGCAGAACCTTGCACTTGGCCTTGTTGAACTACATGAAGTTTGTATGAGCCAGACTTCTCCAGCCTGTCAAGGTCTCTCTGGATACCATCCATTCCCTCCAGAGCATGGACTTCACCACACATTTTGGTGTTGTCAGCAAACTTGCTGAGCGTGCATTTGATTCCACTGTCCCTGTCACTTACAAAGATGATAATGAAGATGTTAACTGATAGGCAAACCTTTTATGTATTTTTATGGGTGTAAAAGGATTTCAAGCTTCTGCCTCTGGTTTTCCATCCTTTAGCCCTTTGTCCAAGGCAGTAGGCTTTTTAGTGCATGGCCTTTTAACTTCTGCAAGTGGTGATGCCCCTTTTAAATAACTAAATAAAAAATTAAGAAATCTAAACTCCTGTCCAGACAGTACCTTGTAATTGGGGACTGTATTCTTTTTAGGCATATTTCATCAGTGTCATATCACTAATAATTTTACAAGCATACTATTAACCTTTGCAAAATAAATCCAAAATGCTATTTCAGATTTCAAAATAGTAATGCCAGCATCAGACTGGACAGTGTTTTTCCCCAGTCTCCTGTCTGGAGAACTGCAGAAGGAAGAAGGGAAGAGTCTGGTTGTGGCTGGGGTGGCCCTGTGCCATTGCCATCCCAGTCCTCCTCAAATGACCTGGCTATTGTGTTAAAGGATGCATTTCAGGTGCCTGGCTATTGGAATTGAATTACCAGTGACAAATACGTTTAAGGAATAGAATATTTAGTGCTTCTTTTTCTGGTTAGTTCTCTCTTTGTGCTTATCAAGCCTAGCATATTTGGAATGATAGACTGTTTTTCTTAGCTTCAGGTAAACCAAGGAATCCTACTTGATGGTGCACAGCAAAGCATGTAAGCCAAAAAATTCCTTTCCTATTCGAGGTTAAAGGTAGCAGATCACAGCTGCTTTGAATGCAGACAGAGAAGACAATGAGCAAGCGAGAATAATTTTAAAATACATTTTTACATACAAAGCATAGATTGCACTCAGTAGCTTTTTTCTAGAACCAGTGTTTCCCAAGTTTCTTGTCTGAAATGGCAAGTACTGAAGCTTCTTCCAGAGCCCAGTGTCAGCTCCTGCTGAAATGTTTGCCTGAGAAGTGGATGGGGAGCAGACCCAGAGGCTCCTATAACCTGCTTTGCTGGGAAGGAAGGTGGGGCCCTGGCCCTGGTGAGTGGCTGCCGGGGCTTCCCAGGTGAGCTGCAGTTGTATAAAGGAGTAACTGAAAGAAGATGGTTTGACTAGCAATAGTCCCATGTTTGTTTGTCATAAAATGTCTCAGCCATCTGTTGCTAGAAAAACTACCCCAGTCTACCACCTGGTGTTTCACTGAGCCTAGGGATTTGTTCCAGATAAGCACTCGTTTGCTTAATAAATATTGAAAGGGAAAAAAATGGAGAACAGGGAAAAAGATGCCATAGTTTTTCTCTGGTTTATTGAGTGCCGGATAATGCAATTTAGATTATTGTCTCCTTCCATGGTTCATGTGTCACTAAAAACCATTTTCTTTTCATTTTGAAAAATGAGAATAAAGAGTAACATTAAACAGATAGAACACTACACAGGGACTGGCATAAAGTTCTGAGCAGCCTATGATTTAATTTGGAATTGTGGATGGACACCTGCTGTACTTTTGTTCATGTAGCAATCTGGCAAGTGGCTCTGCTGTTCTGGTGCTTTTATTTGTTGGGTGTGTTAGGAACCATGCAGGGGAGCTGCAGACTGCCTGGACTGGCCATGGTTGAGAGAGTGCCAGTACTAGTCCTTTGAATGCAAAACTCCCCTAAACTCCTGTGTTGTTGTGTTTTTTGGTTTTTTGTGTTTTTTTGTTTTTTAAGTGATCACAAAATACATCTCTCTGTCACATACAAGTAAATTATAACTCATCACAGGCTGACCTTTTGCTAATCTTTAAAATGAAAAGACTTGGGCAATGTCATTCCCAATGCTGTGCCAGCATCTGCTGCTTGTGCCCTCTGAGCTGTATTGCTGGGTCACAGGGAGGTGCAGGAGTTGTTGGATTCTGTTGGGAGGTGTTGGGGGTGGCTTCAGCTCAAGCAAGACATATGTCTTTGACATGGGGTTTGTTTTGCTTTTTAAAATTTTTTTTAGTTTTTTTCTCTGTAACTCCGTATTATTGATATGTCCTTCAGGGAAAGCAAGTTACTGCATTCATCAAGTCATTTGGATAAAAAAGCCCAGCCTAGATCTGGCAGCTGCAGTCTGCTGGTGTTACCCTCAGCTTCCTCCCACTATTGTTTCACAGGCAAGTTTTGGTGCCCCAAGTAATGTCAGAAATTAATGTGTGAATTATTTAATATTTAATAGGCTTGTAATTTTTTGGCCATTCTGTTTTTTCATCTATTTAGTTTGGTTGTTTTCTTGTGTTTGTTTTGGTTTTTTTGGCTTTGAGGATGAGCACTGGTTAGAAAGCCAAAGGTGAGAAGCAGCACCTGATTGTGTAATTTGCTGAGAACTTCATCATAAGTGTGGAACAGTGGAAATGTATTAAATGTGGAACAGTGGAAATGTATTAAATGTGGAACAGTGGAAATGTACTAAGTATGGAACAGGTTTTTGTGTAGTGTATTAAATTTAATTTTTTATAAGAATGGGGAAAGCTTTTACTGCAAAATAGGTACTGAAGGAAAAGTATACACAACTCCTTCCTTTGCAATAAATAACAGTTTCAACCTATTTTTTTGATTTTGAAGTACATTGGCAGTGCTTTGTAGCCTGCATTCAGATAGTGATAGTTTCAAAATTGTATTCTGCATTTACTTGTCTTTTAGAATACAGAAACTATGTGGGTTTTGACTATGGGGGCTAGTATTCTTTTCCTTGCAAAGGCAGTTAGAAACGATAAGGGAGACGGTACAATATATACTCTCATACTATTGGAAAACTTAATTACACTTGCCTGTTATGATTTTTAAACATGCCTTATTGACAGTTTTCTGTAATTTTAAAAGCAGCAGCAAAGCAATGTTGTTCCTGCATCAGCTTGTTAGCTGACAAATGCTGGCCCCTTGCATTCTTGTTTTCAATATTATTTGACACATCCTGGAATCTGCTCGAGTCGGCTGTGTTTGCACTGAACTGGTAGGCATTGGAGTAGCTTTCACCTCTTGTGGATATGGATTACATAAACAAGGAATGTTTTAGGCTTACATAGGCTGTCAAGGCTGTTGATATTTTGGTGTTGGTGGTGGCACAGCAATTTCTACAGTAGAAATACTGTATGTTAAATTATAACAGCTCATCAGCTACTAGCCAAATCACTTTTTAGGGTTGTCTTTTCTAACACAAGATGCTGTAGCCAGTGGTACTTCAGGTTTTTCCAAAAGGAGTTGACTTATGAACTGGGAGCAGTCAGCTGCAGCATAATCCTGCCCTGCATCTCAATATAATTTAGCATATGTGGAATGCATTGATGGTGTGGCTGGGCTGCTTTCAGTACCTGCTGTAGCCCCCCTAGAACTAGGTCCCCTTGCTCCTTATAACCTACCTGATGGAATGGACCCTGCAACTCCTGTGTTTTCATGAGTTTCACACTAGGAACTTGAGTGTAGTAAAAGCAGCTAAACACTGTTGTAGAAATAAAGCCTAACTGAATTCATACAGTTCACACAGCTTGAAAATGAGAAATGAAAACTGTTCGACAAAGACTTTTTTTTGTGGTAGTAGTTTTGTAAACTGTGAGTATTGTCAGGTGCAGTACAAGCATAGTATGCGTAAGATACTAAACTTTAAGATGCAGGCATCTAACATTTTCTGTTGGGAGAAAAAATGATAATTCTCTTAAATTTCTTGTTGAAAAAAAACCTTTATGTACTTAAATTGGGCAAATCTATGAAAAACATTTGAAATATGCTGGGGTAGATATGGAAAATGAACTTTACAAGTACTTGATAACACGAAAAATATTAACAGTTTTACATACAGGCCCATTCCTCAGTTCTCTAGTGCTGAGTTGTAGTTTAAAAATGTCTAGGTGTTTATTTTGAGAAAAAAAATAATCAAGTAATTGTGACAACTCTTCCTTTTGATAGATACTGACATCTTGGAAAATGCTTGAGTAAAGTTAAATCCATACTGCAGTTAAATGCACAGTCTTCACTAGAGCAGTGTATATATGAAGATTGTGTTTTATACACTCACCATTGTTGCCCAGAGAAGCAAGAGAGAGATTCCCCCTCCTGGAAGTGCTCAAGGCCAGGCTGGATGGGGCTTTGAGCAACCTGAGTTTGTAGGAGGTGTCCCTGCCCTGGGAAGGGGAGTTAGAACTAGATGATCTTTAAGGTCCCTTCCAACCCAAACCATTCTGTGATTCTGTGATCTTTTTGGACAATTTATCATTGATAGCTCATGGTCAATTTATCTAAAATACACTGGGAAGAGTGGAAGCAACAGGGCTTGGCTCAGCTAAACTGTTTTGGTGTGGAAAGTCCTACCAAGCTTCATGGAGTTATTGGCACACGTGGACTCAGGAAGAAGAGCATGCTTGTCTGTTTTCTGGATGCTTCTCAGAATTTTTCCTCAAGTAGTGAGTTTTTCATCTCAGGCCCATTGAACTGGAGGTGTTGGCCTCAAGGATCTGAGCTTGCCAGCTGGCTGGAGCCAATTAACTCCTCCTTTGCTCCATCACACGTTTGATACTTTCTTTGGGAAGAGAATGTCTCTGAAACTGTCATTTCCCAAAAGATTTCTTTGGTTTAACCTTGTAAAGTTGAATCAGTCATGTGAGACAGGTAAAATGAAGTATGAGTTATTTAAAACCAAACTCACTCCCTCTTAGATGCAGAGTTGCCTTCACCCCTCACCCTGTATCAGACCTGGCATGGTGAGGGATATTGGTTTACTCATCACTTTGAATGTTTGCCAGTCATCTTTTTGAGACAGAGGGTATGTGCAGTGCTTGGGCAGTGAAAGTCTGAATGTGGTTCATTTTATGCTACACTTTTTTTTGGCTCCAGTGTTCTAACACACTTAAAGGAAAAGCTTTGTCCATTGAACTGGAAAAAGTTGTAGCCAGTCTTGTCTCCTCTTGTTTACCACCAGGGGAGTCTGGCTAAATTTTGACAACAGGATGATGGTCTGGATTTTGGAACATGGTTTTGGTTTTACTGCTTGAGTGACTTTGACAAATCACTCTCTAGTTTTTTGGGTTATAAAATTGTGATAAAAAAGGCTATTCACCTTGTGGATATTATATTAGAAAAATGTTTCTTTGACAGAAGAAAGGATGATTCTTAGATGAAAGCTGATATGTAAAATGAAAAGCACTATTATTCTGAGTCTGTTTTGTTGGATTTGGTTTGGTTTTTATTTTGTTTCATAACTAGATTATTCTAACATGCAATGAGGTAGTCAGCTCTAGCAAATCATGACATGTAGAAACATCTGTCTGCTATGTATGTTTACCAGTCTAGCTTCCATAGTCACCTTGAAGGAGAGCCTTGTAGTAGGGTTCTTAGCTGGAAGCCTATTAGGTTATTCGCTGATACTGTAGCAATACAATATATTGTAACTTGTCCAGGGATATTTAAGAGATTTTTTAAAGTTCTTTTTCAACAAGGAGTGTATTAACTCTTACCGTGCAGCATTAAACTCTTCTACCAGCAGTGAAATCCATTAAATTTAACAGCATGCTGTAGGTATTGAGAAGATAATTACAGCTGCTTGCTTGGGAACAGAGCAAATAGCCTTCAGAAGGCTGGCTTTTCAGGCTCCAACTTGATTTCCACTTGCCTCTGGGATGGTTTCTAGGAGATTTATCTTTTTAAAAAAAATTTATTATCATGCCAGAAAACAACCTTTGAAAGATGAAATTTCAGGTTAGCTTAGCAGTTTCTCCATTTGTCCCACTGTTCAAATTTGAATTCATTAACTCTTCCAAAATAAAAAGTTCATTGCTTCCATCAGCATGCCTGTATTCTCTAATGCTGAACTGTCAAATTGGGCAAGGAATGTCATGAGTAGTGATTTTCATATAAAGATTATATATGCATATTCTCTGTATATGTAGAGAAGTCTGTTGGAAGTTGCAGCAAGGACTCTTCATCAAAACTTTCACTGCAATTTAAAGTGTTACTTTGCTTTGTTCCCTCACTAGTACTAATAGCTTTGGACTAACTGAAGTCTGCAAGTCAAAATTTAAACAGTTACAAATTCCCATTTAGGCAGAGATTTTATGGTGGTGATGAGTAATTATGATCTTCACCTGTAATCTTTCTCTTATGGGTTGTTTTTTTTTTCAAGCAACACAAATAACTAACATGATCCCCATTAAAATGGTCACTACTTGAAATTTCAATTTTACATATTGGTTCAGTGGGTTGTTGACTTACTGCAATGGTGATTGCAGCTTCACTAGTTTTTACTTGCTTACCTACAACAGATTATAATTATAAATTTTTAATGCTTTTAAATGGGAACAAAGAGATAGTAGGAAGCAAATGTGTGGTAGAAGTTAGTGACTGCATGAAAAATTCTGCATTTTTCCATTAAAACCGAGCAAAAATCTGTCTACCAGTGGGGGTCAAAAAGAAATAACTCTGAACACTCTTAAATGTTTGAGTTTTAACAACTTACTGTTCTCCCTTCAGTTGAATTCCTTGCTAGGCATCTGTTTGGAGTCTCTACTTGTTTGTATTTTGCTCTGAGCCTCATTATTTTCTTGATGGAGTGAAATGCCGACAGCTATAGCTTAGGGGCTGGGCAGAGCCAGCTCGGGTGCAGAAAGGCAACCTCAGCACAGAGCACACCAAGAGAGTTTGTTGTTCTGTTGTGTGTTGTGATTTTGCCTTGTGATTAGGGAAGGGATTAAATATCTTTTTACGCTCAATGCCACAAGGCACTTGCACTGCACTCTTCTTTCACTTGGCAAAATACAGCACAGATAGAGAAAGAGCTGGAGTGAGGGGAAGTAATAAGGCAAGGATATCTGGGCATTTTATCTGGGATATGGGAAGCAGCAATGAATTGTAGGAATGAAGTATGTGCTGCAGTTGGTTGCCCTGCTGAACTTTTGGCATTGGAATACAAATAACATTGGGCAGTCTCTTTATGCTGGAAAATGAATATTTTAATGGTTTTAGTGTTCAGCTTCAATCCAATTTTAGAATGTTGAGGGTATAAAATACACTGTTACTGGAGGTGCTTGCTACCTACACTAAGCATATTCCTGCAGATAGGGTCTACACAGAAGTGCAAAGCCCATCGCATGTATTGCTTCCTCACTGAAGGCTTTTTCTTTGGCAGGCCTTTCTGAAGCTATTGATGAGTTCCTAGGGCCCTGTTTTAAGGGGAAGACCACCATATAAGAAACAACAGTTGAGAAAAAAGGAGGTGTCCTTAATTAGTACAAGAGCACAAGGATTCTTAAATTTGCCTAATAAAGTTAAGATAACAAATCAGATCATATTGTCTTCAGTGTCAGAATATAGAAAACAGGTTGCCCAGAGAGGTGGTGGGAGCCCCATCCCTGGGAGTTTTTAAGGCCAGGCTGGAGATGGCTCTGAGAGACCTGATCTAGTGGGAGGTGTCCCTGCCCATGGCAGGGGGGTTGGAGCTACATGATCTTAAAGGTCCCTTTCAACCCTGAAAATTCTGTGATTCTATGATACTCTAGCCTGTTGATTTGAATAGAAGCTCTCTTTATCCTAGAGAGAGATGTATGCTTGGCAGAAGGTACTGGAGTATTCTTTATTGTCCATAGATGAAACTGGTGTTTATAATAATGGAAGAAAGTATCTGGTGTTGCTTGGGCTTGTACAGAACTGCCAGTCTCATATTTGTGCTCTTTCTGAAATATTGGCTGATGGGTTGTGTGACAGGTGGAGTGTTGCAGATATAGAAGGAAGAGGGTGCATATGTATCTGTGGAGTCTGAGAGCAACAGAAAAGAGAATATAGGCTTTCAAACCAACTCCCAGGTGCTTTCTTTTGGTGCCATTAGGAATTGACATGTGTGTTGTGGATTGGATAAATTCTGGAAGATGGACGGATAGATACTGACTATAATCCATAGCTTCAGCGATGACCTCCCTAAATTAGCACTGTATTACTTCCAATTGTAGTAACAGAAAATACTGTTCTGAGAAAACTTTTGGCATCTTAAACAACTTCTTTTCAAGTTATACATCCCATTTATTATTGTCAGCTTTCAAGAAAGAAAATTTATAATAAAAGTTAAACCATTGTGGCTTGTATCAATCAATATTAAATCCACTGAGTGTGCTGCAAATTCTCCAACATCAGGACATGAAATACTAACAGAGAGGGAATAGTCTTTAACATGTTAATTAAACTGCATAGCAAGTTGAAAATGTGGAGAGTATCATTACCCATTTTGATGTCATGTTAGGATGTAGGCAGTTTGGAATACAGAACATGAAATGATGGAGTTGGCTTTTTAAAATTTATAACTTTTGAGAAATATGTGCAAGCTCTCAAATTATTCATACAGGTTTAGATCTTGAGCAGTCCTATTGGATTTTATAACTCATTGTGGACACCACACACACTGTGGTTTAGCACTTTAAAATTGATAAAGCTAATGTATGAATAGTAAAATATTTACCTGCTTTTTCCTCTGGGTTACTTTTAGTTTTAAAAGTTGTTAGAGGCACAGTTGGAGACAAGACTGCTACAATAAATAATTATTTTCTATTTTTGTCTTTATAATTTGGTATCTATATTGTTGACATTGTGGGTTTCTGATACTGCAGACATTTCAAACTGTGTGAAAACGGAGTTTATTGATCTCAGTGCTATTCTAGATAGAACTATTGCCACAGAGAGGGAAATAATTCAAACAATAAATACATTGGTATAATGTATCTTTAAGCTACACTTGCTTTACACATAGGTTCTTGTCTGAGCCTGCCTAATTCCCATCAGAGGGAAGACAGTTGTATATAATACAGTATCTGATAGCTTTTTCAGGTAGTGACAAACACTGGCAGAAATAATAAAGTGAGTATTCTGTAAATGGATATATATTGTGAAGGTAGGTGGAAAATAAGAGTTAGAGGTGCCATAAAGATGGTGGTATTTATCTGTAAGACTTAAAGTTTATGGGATATTTGGGGGAGGAGGGAGAAGAAGACAGAAGTATAAATTGTCATGTACATATATTTATACTCAGGACACATTGGATTGGTGTTTGTGAGAGATGTTTAGTGTTAATACTTAGTTACTAATGTTTGTTGCATGATTTCTTCAAGTTGTTCCAGATCTGCACGTGACCTAAAACTTTCATGATCCCATGCATTTATTGTTATCATCCCTATGAAATGCCTGGCAGTGTATTGAACTTGTAGAACATTATCTATTGTGAAAACTACTAGAATGTTATCCCAGTTATTTTAGAAAACATTCTTAGGCAAGCTAATATGCTTAGAGAAATTACCCCTTCAGCTCTGATAGAAGTTGCAATTTTTAGCTCTTTAAATAATACATTTTGAACTAGATATAGAGGATTAAGCTTGTACTAGTTTCTCAGAGCTACTTTTAGGGCTTGTTCCTTTCTCTTCATTCTTTCAGTGCCCTCCAGCTCCCTTGCAAATGTTTTCCCAGCCATACACATCAGAAAGTCAAACCAGAATTGAAGCAAGCATGTTACATAGATTGTGACTTCAGCAGATGGAGCTATTCTGGTCAGTCCAGCTTCACACTGGGACTGCACTGATGCCATCTTACACTGCTTTATGCAGTGTTGAGCTTTGTGCTTTCTCATAGCACTTTTTTCCTTCTCATGCTTAAGCATAAGTTACAAGAATGGAGTGTAAATTATATTGAGTGGCCCTCAAGACCATTTTTTAAATTTTCTTTTAATGTAGTGGTCATAGCTACCTGGTTTTTAGTAACAAAAAGCCTTGATGGTCAGAATTTTTGCTGCTTTACAGGTGCGTGGCTTTTTCTGCCTCAGCTGTCCTGATGATGTCTAAGAGGAAACGAGCTGGTTCTTAGTTCCTTTGTTATCCTTGACTTTTTATCAGAAAACTCACAGCATAGACACTTAAAGGGATTTAATTCTGATGACTCAGGTGAACATACTGTCAGTACTACATACTTCTCTGTATGAAATAATCTCTGTAAACTCTGGACCAAACAAAGCAAAAACCACAAACAAACACAAAAACCCCTGACAAAACAAGAGAGGAAGAATACTCATGATAGCTTCCCGAACATGAATCTCTCCTAATGAGCTTTTTTTAAAATTTTGTAGGTAGACTGAGTAGGATATTATACTTCTGGGGATTGGGGGGGAAATCAGATTATTTCATTTTCATTCAACACTAAATTCATTTTTTAGCATTGTATCAAGAAGGGTTTATATTACAACCATTGGACAAGCATACATGTAACTTGAAGCCTGTCTGGACCTTGAACCTAAGAGGCAATGTAGTGTTTCATGAATTAATTAGAATAATAATATTCCCTAACCTGCATTTCTTTTATATTTAAATCGATGAATGCAACCAAGAGTGGGAAGGCAAAGCAGAATAAATGGTCAGTTAAAAAAACATGAAGTGCCACAGGTACTATAATAGAACATAGTAGTTCCTACAAAAGTATGTCTAGAAAGAACATAGAAATAGAGTAGGAATCTATTGGGTAACATGAAATTTTGCTGTAACGATTCTCATTTACATTTCTTTGATCTGTCAGAAGTTTAATGTCCCTTTCCATGTGAATTTACAGTAGATTTCCTTTCACTGTTTTTGAGACAAGTATATCTGATTAAACAGTTCATCTGTATTTGAGAAAATAAATTTTCAAGTTTGAAGGGCAAGAATGAAGTCTTGTATTTTCAAACTAGTAGAATGAATGGGAAGAATACTTGCACTTGAAGGAGGAATGTAGTGGCAGAAGGAAAAGTTACTGCTGTAGGTTTGGACGTATTTCTTGTTTTTATAAAAACTCTGTCACCACTATTATTTAGTTAGATCCTTGATGAAGAAGGCTAGCATGAAACTGGAATTGTAGAAAGGTGGCAAAATATTTTCAGCATGTTACTGCACCCTGTCATTTGTGTAGTAAGAGACAAAACTTCAAGGTTGTGCAGAAGTAATTCCAGCTTTTGCCACTTGCAGCCCGTCCTGATGGTGTGGTTGTCAGCAGCCTCTGCTTTTGCAAACCTGAGTTGGCAGAACTTCAATATATCTGGTGCTCTGTGCCCCAGGGAAGTTCAGAGTTTAAGTTACTGCTGTCATCAGAGAAGTTAAGGTGGGAAGTGAAAGGAGGGGGTAAGAAATGGCAGCCAGTGCTGGGGATACCCATAGTTGTGTGAGGGCTGCTGGTAGAGGCTTTTAGAGCCTCATGTAAGTTGTTTAAAGTAGTAGTAATAGAAGATTTAATAATGTTTCCTTTATTCAATCCAGAAAATAGATAAAACGAATGGAATTACAGAAAATAATTATGGAAAACCTTGTCTTCTCAGATGTTATTTTAGTGATACATTTTGACTTGCAGTTATTACCAAAAGAGCAGTCCATGTGCTCCACTGAATTGTTAATCTGCATTAGTCACAGATGGGGATGTGATCTAGTCCAGTGTGTCTGTTCTGGAGTGACTGACTTAAAGGAAGGAAATTTTTTGCAGATTTCACTGAAGCATGTTAAAGGTTTTCAATGGAGAAGAGGTATTAAAGGGCCTACTACAGGAAGAGAACCTTATCTAAGTAATTAGGCATTTGCCTAATTATAGTCTTAAGTAACTTCACTGAGTAGGTAAGAATCTAAAGAGTTTTGAATATTTTTTTTAACAAAGTAGTATATTTACTTCTAATAGTTCTCTGCATGCATTGATCAAGATAGCCTAGAAAAGTTTCAGTCAGCATTTTTGCTTCATGGTAAGAAAAAGAGTGTAGGAACTCAGGAGCTTAACAGAACATCCTACCAGTAGTGTGCTTAAAGGCAAAATTCATAAAAACCAAAGATTGCAGAGCAGTAAGTATGTTAGCATTTTATCTGAAGAAGAATGGTAGGAGCCTAAACATTTGTGACATACTGCAGAAATAAAGTTTTTCTAAAGGTTTTAGCAAATATGTTCTACAAACCATTGATGCCACACATGAATAAAATACCTGAGTTAGCTTTTGAAAATTTGATGCTGTCTAACCAGTCCTGGCAGAGTGTAATGTTCTCTTGGCAAAAGGTAGAGGGATTTGTGTTGGTGCCTGGTGCCTGATGCCCGCTCTGCAGGCTGCCAAGTCTTGGCTGTTTAGCAGTGTAAGAGGACAAACACTGTTGGTAGTTGAATCATAGAATAATTTGGGTTGCAAGGGGCCTTTAAAGGACACCTAGTCCAAACCTCCTGCAGTAAGCAGGGACATCCTCAACTTGATCAGGTTGTTCAGAGCCGTGTCAAGCCTCACCTTGAACATCTCCAGGGATGAGGCCTCAACTACCTCCCTGGGCAACCTGCTCCATTTTCCCACTACCCTCATGGTAAAGCACTTTTTCCGAACATCCTGTTTAAATCTACTCTAATTTAAAACTGTTCCCCACCATCCTATAACTACAGGCCTTTGCAAACAGTCCATCAAACAGCCTTCCTTTAGGCCCCCTTCAGATACTGAAATTCCCTCCCATTTCCTGCCATACTCTATAAAGATCAGGAAAGTCAGCAGCTCCTCCCTCTTTTCTTTCTGCTTGCTGCTGCCTGTGCTGCTGTCCTTAACCACTAGCTCACCACGTGCTCATCAGAGCCCATGTCTGTTGGATTGTATATATATATATTTCTATATATTTGTAATCTTTGTTACTTTATCCCTTATGTTATTACCTTTCCCCTGTGTTAGTAAATCTGTATCCAATTGTTTTCAGTTTCCAACTCAAGGTCTCTGGTCTTTATTCTCCTATTATCTTCGCTTTAGGGGTTGGAATAGAGTAATTCTGTCCGTAGGTTTGTGGTCCATTCAAACTGCTAAGCTGCAACAAGAAAACTTCATCATTTGTGTCAGTGTGCTCAAATGAACTTCACATTTTCACGTGCTTCACATGGAAAACATGGTAATTCTTCAGGATCTGGAGGAGTGTGCAAAAGGAGCTGTCAGCCCTAGGTAGACTGAAGTGGTTCTGCCGACATAATTTTAACAGTACTCAAATTCATGATGTTGACAAGTTTTCCTCAGGTTTTCCAGATTCCTTTCATTATGGATCTGCCTCAATCTTGAAAGCACAACATGTATGGAAGTTTTTTATTTCTCTCATGCTTTTCATTCACCCAGGCTGCTCAGCATATTGCAACCTGTCTCAGAGGTGTCACAAGACTTGTCAAGCTCACTGCCAACAAACTGAGGAGTTCCCATCTTTTTCTCTGCTTCCTTCCCAACAGCTTTCCCTTGACCATTTTTTTTGGCTCTACTGCTGCCCTTCTCTCATGAGCTAACTTAATACAGTAAAATGGTAAAACCCTTCTAAAATCACTTCAATAGATTTCTCCTGTATTGATGAATTAAATGGCACCCTGTAAGCCATTTAAGCTCCAAGCAAGCTGCAGAGCTTGGAGCAGAGGAGTGGTATCAGATGGCCAGAAATGAGAAAGAGGGAGGGATTGGAGTTGAAGAAAAGTAGGAGCAGTAATGGCAGATAGGGAGGATAGGGAGCAAGCCTTGAGTAGTAATGAGACATTAGGTTGGTTCCAAATCTGCAAAAGCACAGTTTAAGTTACCATTTCTAATTTTTCAAAGAGAAAATAGCTACGCGACATTATGGATTTTCAGGAATGTATTCCAAATGCTATACAGACACTGTTTTTTCATTCCAGGGATGTTGTACTCTCTTCAGAACTTGTGGCTTCCAATTGATTAATTCATCAGATGAGGCAGCTAGAACATCTTTCACACATACGAGTCTTTATCCAAATAGCTATTCTTTTTTTCTAGAGACATTGCAATATAATTTCTGCAGCCTGGGATGTAGTACCCCCCAATTTTCATTTTAATTATTATAGTCTTTGGCAACCTGATCTCATTATATACCTATAGCTCATATATATATACATATATAGCTCATACTGTATTCAGCCCTAGTGACCTTACCAGAACTTTTTCATGTATTCTAATATGTATTCTTCGGGTTTTTCTAGACACCAGCCTCTCACTGATTTATGGCTTCACACCTTTCTAAAATACCTGTTAAAAAGAGTATTGAGGAGTTTGTGTAATATAAAGGCCATGAGAGTGGCCTGAGTAGGTTACACTGGTGCATTGCACAATTTGATTTAAACATACAAGTGAAAACGAAAACCACTAGGCTTACGCTAATAAAATAACAGGTAGACGAGTGCTGTCTTTTGGTAGAAATAGGTCCCTGATATAAAAACTTACTCGAGTGTAGTCAGTTGTCATCTGCCTAGTAAGATTCAGGGAGAAATACTTTGAGTTTATTTCAGGTAACAATTGTTGTACTTTGACATTAGAAATAGTTCCTCGTATTATTTTGTGACTATTTCCCAACTACTATCACTGCAAAGCTTAACAAGCACTTGTACCCCTAATTTATTTCTTTGTCTGAAGAATCTGCCCTTGCGTCTTCTCTTGCACTTGACTGTTACTTAGTCCTTCTGCTGCAGATAGCCTTCTGCTCATTATTAAACACACTTCTTAATTATTAATTGCACCAAAAAGGAATTTTGGAGGAAAAAAAATTGTAGGTTTCACGTATCTGATATTAGAGCAATGCTTTACAAATTGCATGTTTCTAGCTGACCACTCTGTAGTTCGCCAGATTTGCTCTGTGCTTTTAATTTCAGGTGCCTGCTGTGCCTTCTAAGTGTGCAGCTAGGATATCTTGGTGAGTAGTAATGGTGGCTCTCTGAAAGCTAAATCATTGGCCTAAGAGTTAACAGCTAATAAATTCCAGTGGGCAGCTCTGCTTATGGAAAGAGAAGCCAGCAGTGATGATCTGGCTTCTCTCCTCTCTCTCAAGCAAAGAGCAAGTCAGCCATTACTTCCAGTGTCACAGATTGTCTTCCATCAAACTTAGCCCATCTTCTCTGCTTTCACTTTCTTTTTTATTGCTTTCCTTATATTTGAACATCAGGGAAAGGTCCCTAACTTTTTTGTTTTGTTTTGTTTTTGTGTTGGTTTTTTTTTTTGTTTTGTTTTGGTAGCAATTCCACCTGAGTAGCTGTGTGAGTACCAAAAAGCATGAGGTTTATATACAGCAGAGGTATCCAGCAGTGTTGTTATACATACTGTTGATACAGCAAATACTTAGGAGGTCTTTCTTGAAGGGTGGGAGGCATTTCTTTATCCTTGTATTACTGACCTCTTGGAACTGAGAATAAGTAGGGGAACCATGCAACAACAGTTACGTTGTGAGCAGCATGTGCCAGTTTGGCAATTTCCTGACGATGTAAATAGAAATGCACATAAGCAGGGCAGAAGTTTCTCCTCGTTTTAAGTCTTAAACTTTTCTTTCTAAAAAGCAGAATACACTGAACTTTTTTCACCAAGTCTGATAGTACAATTACAGTTGCAATGGCTATACCTATGCAATCTACTCTGTTCAGTACTTCTTTCATGCCCCTGTTTTTCTCACTTGTTTTTTTTGTTCCCCACTCCTTACTTAGAAAGTAGCTCAAATAATTCTTTTGTTCACAACAGAATTGCTTTAATTAAATTTCTATTCAGACGTATAACTTGTAAGTGGATTTTACAAAAGAGTGTATTTCTAGAATATGTTTCCTGAGTCAATTAAATTGAAAGTTCAAGGTAAGGTTCATGTAAATGAAAAATATAGAGGGTGTCTGAAAGGAAAGATGCATTTATTCATGCAACTAGTAGATTCCATGAGGTATTATTCTAATTACTATTCATGTTTTTAAAGGGTATAGGCTTTTCTAATACAGTTGCTGTGCTTACTAGATTTCTGAAGAATAATTTTTGTAGGCTTTTACTAATATGTGGAGGGCTCATTAAACAGTATCAAAAGGAGGTGAAAATGTACTGGAATGCATATTTTGAGAAGTGCTTTCAAGAAAATGAGGCCAAAATTTTCATAATTTCCTTACAATAGTTTTTCATTTATTGTGGGTTTCATGGACCATGCATTGTACTATGGATGTAATGAAAATTGACTGATTGAAAATTTAATCCTGACATTTCCACTTAATTGCATTCTAAAGCAAAAAGAAAAAAAAAATCTCAGTGTACAAAATCCTTTATTCTGTAGAGACCTGTACAGCTTTTAAAAAGTTGAATTAAGGCAATGCTTATTATGAAGAATATTCCGTTTAACTATTTCCCCCTAGCTCCAATTATAGTCCCAGAAGATACGACAAAATGTTAAAGCTGTGAAATAACATTAAAATGCCATTTAAAGTGTCAAGGGAAACTGTTTATTTTCCCCCTTAGATAAAGACTTGCATAAAAGCTTTTTCTTCTGTAGTGCTTGCAGGTTTTCCAGTAGATAGAGGAAGCTGTATCTAGCAGCAGATTGTACCAGATGCTGAGTTGCCTGAGGCTGTGTGCTTTGTTTGCTGGAGACAGGTTTTACTCTCTTGCCTCAAGGCATTAGGTTGAGTCTGTTAGACTATATAAGTAGTGATTTTTATCCTTTTAGGTGGTTGAGTGTCGCATGGTGGTATGTGACATTTTTAGGTAATGCATGGAGTAGCTATTTTTGTTCCATTTTTAACTTGGATTTGTGGAAGTAGGTGACCTTTATTGAAGTTTTGAAAAACCCTTAAATATTTATTACTGACAGAGACGAAGGATTGCAGATTTCAGAGACATGTTTCTGAGTTCCCTGCCTATGAAATAAACAAAACTAGCTTTTCATCATAGTTCTTTATCCACAAAAATACTAGCAAGGAAGAGATGAAAAGATTTGCATTTGTAGTATACATTTTAGCATGCAAAAAGAGGATGAATGACACTCTGTGTGATGAATGAAGATTTCCTGGAAGTCTTGCTAAAAGAAAATTGAATATTATTTAGAGGTTTGCTGCATTTATAATAGATAAAAGGTAATAGCTGTAATACATTTTTCTGTTAATTCGCTCTTACTTGTGTATAGGATATGTATTATTTTCCTTCAAAAGACCTCGTTTTTAGTGCAGCAGCCAGCACAAAGTATTTGCCAAGATGACCCATGATCTCCTTTAGTATTACATTTTGTGTGTTCTTGTGAGATTTCATTTGAGCTTTAATGTGTGTCCCTATTATAAGTATGGTTAAAACTGTGAATAGTGAAACTGTGTGTGGAGCCAGTCTGTTATTTTTTTTATTTATTTGTTTGGGTTTTTTTTTGTTTTTGTTAAATTTGTGTTTACTGGAGGTCTTCAGATAGTCAGTGTAGCATCCTTGGTGTGCTTGTTGAGCATCACTTTCTCTAGTCCATTTAGCTCAGAGACAGCTCAGGCAACATAAAGAGTCTTAACACTAAGCAATTGTGTATTTTTGAAAACATAATTTTATGAAAAATGTTGTGACATGCATTAGCCTGTTCCAGCAGAACAGTAAACACTTGGTGAATCCATGTATTACTAGAAAAAAGATGCATTTACAAGGTTCCAGTGTGACAGAAGTCTGCCAGGAGGTTGTGACAGTGCAACTATGAAAGATAGTTCTTAGAACAACTATAGTATGTCAGACCTTGCAAATCTGCTAAAATTAATCAGTGGCTCTACAGGTTTGAATGCTATAATGCATTAGTCTGTGGGGGTTAATGTGCTATTGGATGCTGTTAAGCTGTGCTTGCATCTCACTGCAATATGATAGGCAACTGATAGTTTTGTTCAGGGCTTTCAAGATACTCAGTGTTGAACTCGAAGCGAGACAAAATATTACTAGTAAAATGAACAGTGTTAACTATTTAATCATGGTGGTTGGGTTTTCTGCTTGGTGCTAAGTAGTGCCAAAGCTAGGGATTTCATTACAGAAGTTATTATTAATACAGATGTTTCTCTGCTGAAGGCAAGCAGTTAAAGCCTGAAAGAGCCCAGTATGTTTGGTTTTTTTAAAAAAAACTTTTATTTACTAAGTGTCTAGAAGACTGGTTAAACTGGTAATATCTGACTGGTACTACATAAATACATTCTGAGCTACTCACTCCTATCCGCATCATCTGTCCCTTGCATTCTGTGTAACTTGTCTTGAATTGCATTTAATATCTCTCTCCTATCTTTCTTGACAAGATTCTCTGCTATCATTGTGACAGATAGGAGTTAACTGAACTTCATTAGGGCTTTGACATTGTAATTTTGTCCAAGATGCACAGTAGATAGCCCAATATTTGATACAGCAGTTATCTGTGGGTACTCCCCTGACTGAGCCCCATGCACTGTAATCTGATAGCTTCATTTGGGGTTCTCTGGTTTGTATTCTGAGGTTCAAATGTATACAAGTTGTTCCTCATTTAGGAATGTTTTAATTATGGTTGCTTTCCTGTGTCACATGCTCAGTATGACCACTTAGTGCTGAAAGTGATAGATTTTGAAAATACTAACACCTTTTCTGTCTGACCTTCTTTAGGAAAGCCCAAGAAGGGAAGAAGAAAGTGGTTCTAGCAGGCTGTGTGCCACAAGCCCAACCTCGTCAGGACTACCTGAAAGGCTTGAGTATTATAGGGGTATGTATCTTTATCAATTAGAAATCAAAGCTATTCATAAAATAGCCCAATTTTATAAAAAGCAGCAGAGAGGCCTGCCACCCCCATTAGCCTTATGCAGCACTTATTAGTCATATGCAGCACTTAAACCTTCTTGCATCCAGGGTGATTTGGTTTGGTTGTAACATCAGGGGAGAATGAAACTGATACTAATGGTGGAACTGAATTCCAGTGCCTGCTGTATATTGAAAATATCCAGGCTCCATTCAGGGTAATGATGTCCATATTTTTAAAATGTCACAATTTATTTGCTATAAGACAGAGAAATACAAACTTTATTAAAATAAGTGGAAGAAGTATAAAAGACTGGAGCATATAAATTACACGAACACAGCTTGGATTTTGGTGGTTGTTTCCCTAGTTCACACTGTTAAGCAGAATGGCAAATAGGAATGGTTATTTTGTTTGAAGTTGAAGCTGTCTGAATTAAATCCATTCTTGACTGAGTTGTTATGCATTTACCAAGCTTTACCTTGAAAGATAGCCAGAGATTTTTTGACTTCATTTAACTGGTAGTGTGTCTTCAGTATCATTTGGGGTGAAGTTTAACTGTGCTTGAATTGAATCACCTTATAATATAGTTGTGAAAATCCAGGAGTCAAAGCAAAACCTAACAAAGATTTTTTCATTGTTCCTGCTTTAGATTAAAACAGGATGAATTTGTAAAAGCATGTTGGAATTGCAGAACTGTCATTGGATTCAGTGTGTGAGAATTACAGTGACACAGTCCTGTATTATGTTAAGTCAGAGCAGATGACAGCACAGCATCATTACTGTGTTAAAATTATAAAAAGGTTAACATGTTTCTTCTTCAGTGTCATGAATTCAGTTTGAAGCTAAGATTTTAGAGGAACAGTAGCAACAAAAATGTTCCAAAGCTTTAATTTCAATTAGTAGATCATACAAGATGCAGATTAATTGTTTGAATTAATTTAGAAATTGTACTTTGAACTTAGGAAGAACATGTCTTTATTTTATTTCATTTTTTGGAATTTGTAATAGAGATAGACTTCGTGCTATTTAATTTTTTATTTAATTAGTGCTGTCACTAAAAATGTTTTATCTCACAATTTTTTTCCCAGTTACCATTCCTAGTGACATTAAGGCCTATAAATTAACACAGCACCCAGAAATGACATTCAGGACCTGTAAAATGTCACACTACTCAGTTTAGATGATACTGCATTGTTAGTTACAGTTTAAAGGAAGAAACTTCCCTTTCCACTCTGCAGCCTGACTTTACACAAATCTATGCAAGAAAACTTGAATGCTCTTTCATCTCTAAGACTGGCTTTTGCAAGTATGACTTACTCTAGTAGGACAGGAAAAAAACCTGACAGTGAATTAATTTCTCTTTAGCTCAGGGGCTGCATAGTGAATTTGGTCTGTGATTGGTTGTTATAGTGAATATAATGATACCTATATATGAAGACACAGGAAGAAGTTTGATTTTAATTTTTTTTTTTTTAATTACTGAAAATTACTCTCTTGTCTTTTTCTTAATTTTGATAACTAGACCCAGTGTTTAGTAAAATTATTTGTAGCATTGTATTTCTTACAGAAAGATTTCTGTTAGGAATAAGGTTGTTAATGTGGTGTCTTTTGAATTGGATCTGAAAACAATAAACCAAAAAACTTTGCAATAAGTACATTGCCTTCTAGCTATCATTGCTGTGGAAGAATTTTTGGTTTTAAGTGACAGATGCCCATCTCAAAAAGGCCTTAAACTTGAGACATACCTCATAACAGGAGCAGAGCTAAGAGCAGACATTGTATATTTAAGATTTTACAAAGAGTGTGTGTGTGTGGGTGACTGTATTATAAGGAGAAGAGTTGTTGTTATCTTACTAATGCAAAATATTTTTGAAAGGCGGTTTTGACAGAACTGAGAAATTGAAAATGTTCTGTTGGCACTAGGAATTCTGCTTTATTATATTATTCTGCTTTAAAATATTAGGCGTTAAGACTACAGGTTTGGAAATCTCGCTTTACCACCATGGTGGTCTCATCTTCAACTTGGTTGAGAGATAAAGTAGATTAATTGTTGATCATTTAAGCTCTGCTTTTTTGCTGTTTAATCTCTTTTTTAAAGACCAATGTTGTCTGAGAATGTGGTTATTTACTAGCAATTAAAAATCCCTTGGGATGGCTTCTGAAGGCAGTGTGTCAGAGGGCTCTTTGCTCATCTTGTTATGATGAGGAAGAAAGCTGGGATGTAACTATCGGAGAGATTCTAGTAACTCCAGGAGAAATTCTAGTAACTCGGGGTTTGTTTTGGTCTGCACTTGTGAAACACAGGACTGAACTTGCATTGTTCTTTATTTATTTCTTGATTTAGGCAGAAGGGAAAGAAGAACAGCTTCATATCCCTGTTATCATTTGTGATGTTACTGTGCTTCTGTGTTTCTTTTAAGTCGGTGACACTTTTTTGAAATAATGTGAGTTGGAGCATTGCAATAGGCTGTATATAAGGCAAACCAAAACATAGTATGGTATGGTAAAGGAGCTCTTTGTGGAAGGGAGAAATTCTTGGTTGTAATAAGCCTGCAAAATGTGAAAAGTTCATGGCACACGTAGTGATGCATTACATAGGTCCAATGCCGTTTGCACTCAGGTGGTTTTCAAAGCTTACTACTCTATGTTTGGAGTAGTGTACCCTCCTCAAATTTCAGTGGACATAGGGTACTGCAAAGGGAAATCAGCTCTTGTAGTTGGAGTTGTCCCTGACTTTTCCTGGTGGGTTTCTGTGAATACATGACTACATCTATGCTGATTATTTTGAGGGGATTATGTATGTTTTGAGAAGGGCAAGGGGAAGTCAAAAATTTAGCAGACAGGTTATGCTGTGGGACCCATAGATGGGCACTGATAGTTGTAGTGTTTTCTTATTTCCTTAGGGGCACACAAAACCCTTGCTCCCACTGAGAAGCTGAACCATTGCAATTGGGTGAGATGCTGTGTTTCTTGGACACTTACCTGGAGTCTTAAGGTAGTTGGTGTCCAAATGGTGCTACATGTTGGTACCCCTGACCAGTTTGCTGAGGGTCTGTGAATCTTAAGATGCTTCAAAAGCCCCACAGATCTGTACTTTGGCATCATGCAGACTTAGTGGACATACTGAAACTCTGGGGCTTAATGCATGTATCTATCCCATTAAAGGCAAGATGAGCAAATCTCTTCCTGAAGGGGAATGCCATCCCCAATTCTTCTTTACCCATCTTTCCCAATGTAACATCTAGCATCAAAGACCTATTGTCTTCTACCATACACCCATTTCCCAAGGGAAGAATCTCATCCCATTCTTCCATCTGCACAAAATACACCCAGTGTCACCAGGACTGTAATCCTCCCCTGCTGCTGCTCTCTGGGTCGAAGGTGCGTGGTAGAATTATTGCAGGCTCTTTGGCCAAGTTGAGTCTGAAGTTGCTACTTCCAGGATAAACACACTCATTAAAACCTCTCTCCAGGGACTCCTTGTGTTCTCCTGGTGTCTGAATATCCCTTTCCTGTGGGCGTTGACTCTGTAAGGCAAGCTTTATTTCATTTTTTTAGTGATCAGTTTGAAACTGTGATTAGTTGAAGTGATGAAGACTCCTGTAACAGCCTGTAATACTAGGAGCACTGCTATAAAATAGATGGTTTGGTGTAAAAAATACATTACAAAACCCAGGCATTTGACTTCTCATGCTGTACATCTCTAATTGATATACACTTTTAAATTTAATATGTCTTAGTTCTTTGTTTGTAATACCCTTTAGTGAGCAGAGCTTTAACAGTGCCATTGTGAAAGAAAAGCATTGTAATCTTACCCAGATGCCAAAAGTCTGTGTGTCCCTGCTGCTTTGGTGTCCTAAATGAGGGTGATACTTAGTATGGTATTTCAGTTGTTCAGTTCATACAAGTTTCAATGATGTTTGCAAAGCAGAGATAATGTTATTTCCTTACCTTGCAGTGTTTGTAAGGTCATATTGCATTAAAGATTGCAAGTCTCTCTGCTGCCCTTAAACTGGAGCCTTCCATAAATTCAAATTTTCAACATGTACTTCATAAAAGATGAATTCAGTGGTATTTTATTTTGAATTATTTGAATTATTAGAACTTATTTGAAAGTGTGCTGAAATCCTGGGAATAGATGCACACTGATCTTCTATAACTTATGGCCAAAAATTATTTAATGCAAAATTCAGGCTCAGTCAGAACCTCTCTGCTGGTTGGCTTTGGATTTTAAATTTCTGTGCTGATATTTAGATATGATACTTGAATCTTGAAAGTCACAAAAAAAATGTGGATAATCACTTGCTTTCAAACTGAAAACTGGACATGCAAATAGAAACTTTGCATTTCCAGCCGATGAATCAAAAAATATTAACTTATATAAGAATTATATTTCAGCTGTGTTAATGTTTAGCAATGAAATAGTTGTTTACGTGCTTTTCTGGAGTAGTCTCCTTCCCTTTAAAGTTTCTGTAGAAACTGTCTGTTCTCATAATACCTTCCTGAAGCAGAATAATTCCCATTACTATGGTCAGTGTTGTCAGCAAAGGTTTTAAACACAGATGTTATCCATCAGAAGCCAGTCACATGCCTTTTGAAGTTATGTATTAAGGCCTGGATTTATGCTGCCTAAGTGCTGTAATTTGAGAGTCTGTTTTGCTCAGCTTCTCTTTATGGTCAATGAAGATAATTATTCTAAGATAATTTAGATTTTTTAAAAGATCTGAAGTGACTTTTGAAGCCTTGTATTTCCCTCTTACTGGCTTTAGAGAGGGGATAGGCTGAGTAGGCTTTTAATGCCCGACATCTGACAGAGCTGCCTAAACCACATAAGATGAACCTGAGAGTTGCTGAACAGGAGTGAAAATCTTTAAGGTTAAAAATAATGAATTGTAATTAACTAAGATGATTTTATCAATGCAGTAGTAAACAGTTTGTTTCCAATCTATGTGAGTGCAAGCCAAAGACATGGATTTTTTTTCCTATATGAGAAAAAAAGATTGGTTTACTTCAGGTTGCTGTGTGTGTGTATGTATGTATGCTGCTTCCAGGGTGTTGATGATGAGTGCTGAAGATAATTGCTTCAGAGGCAGCCTCACTATGTGTAAGCAAGCTACTTCCCCTTCCCATATTTTGGGCTCCCTAACTTGTTTTTCTTTTTTTGCAGTGTTTTTTCAGTAAACATTTCTGGTCTTCAGTATTTGTGGTCTTTGTCTCTCCTTCAGTGGATTTTAGTTTTTGTTTTTTTTTTTTTTTTTAATAGTAATTTTTTGGTATTTGATGTGTTTGCACATTGCTTGTGTTCCCTCTGAAAAATTTCTCTTTCTGGGAAACACAGTCACTGTGCCAGGGAAGGCTCTGGGAATAATTTCTTGAGAGAATTTGTCTCTGTCCGGTCAACATTGGAGATACTTTAACTTTCAGACCTTCTGGACCTTCTGTGGTGGAAAGACATTTCCTTCCAGTCTGAAAGGAAGCAGACTGTGGGGAGCAACTGCATTCACTCTGGGGATGGGTCCTAGCTGCCATTTTTAACCAGTGGTGGTAACTGTGTCAGTACCTATGAGATCTGAGACTCATCAGAAGGTAAAACTGCAAAGTTTTGGGCCAAAAGAGAGTCACTGATGGTAAGTGTCAGTGATCTCATGCTTTCTACCTGGTTAATCCCAGTCCCCCAGCAGAAGCAACAGTTGTCAGACAGGGGATGTGGATTCCTTGAGATCACTTACAAGAAATGGCTCAACAGAAGCAGGAATTATTCTGTGATCTTAGGATTTCACAGCAAAGGGTGGGATTTATTCTACAGTCACAAGTGTTGAGGTACCACTGCACTAAGAATCAAAAGAAAGTTGGAGGATAGCTGCTGATTTGAATGTCATGATGCTTCCCAACTCCTACAGTGATATTTCATCACCTAGTAGGTAAGTATCTTCTTAGAGAAGTTCAAGTCACAATATAAGCAGGTGTTTTCTGAATGAACTGAAGTGCTCACTTTACAGGATTTATTTCTCTTCATGTGGGTCCAGAATAGCCATAATTTGATAGGCAGTGGCATAACTCCAGAAACACAAGCACCACAGCAGTTATCAAAGGGCATTGTGCCTCTGGTGTAAATATGCTTCTTGCAGCAAACTCCAGCTGAAATGATCTCTGGGCTGTATTAAGAGGAGAGAAAATTAATATAATTTCTTTTATATAATAGACAACTAGGGAGCCTTATAAATTCCCACCTCTTCTCTGGTATATGGGCAGATTGTTCCTCAGCTTCTTTAGTGGTGCAGCCTGAACCAAGCAGCCTTTCTGTGGTACCTTGGATGTCCGTGTAGTGGACTCCATTAAAAGGCAGTCTCTCATCCAGAAGATACTGGATCTTCATTAATTGAATATATTCACACCCACCCTCTGTTTACTGCAGCCACAGAGAGAAGGACACAGAGGCTTGTCTCAGAAAAGACCATTAAGATATTGGATAGCTTCGCTAAAGAGAGCTGTTTGCTTTTATGAAATCTAATGCTTTTTACTCAGCTTTGGTTGTAAGGGATACCTGATGACCATCTCTCCTCTTTTGTGGTGGTCCCGTCACTTCAGAAATAGATTGGTCCAAATCTTTTTACCCACAAAATGCTTCTGTCTGTATTTCAGTGGACTCACTGAACTGAAAGTATGTTTATTTCACTGTAGATGTTACATGAGGTTTTGTCTTCCCAGATGAGAGTGCAGGATCTTTGCAGAGGTCTTGGTGCTTCTCTGAAGAGATTGTAAAAAATTTTCTCTTATATTCATAATAGTTTCATGGATGTACTTTATCGAGGTAGGGTTTTTTTGGTCTGAGACTGAGTGACTTCTACAGAGCACAGAATGTGCAACCTCTCACTTAACTCTCCATTACAAATATTCAGAGTTCATAGGAGCTCTCTTAAACGTATTTTCCAAAGTCCTTCACTTGCAGAAGTTTCAGGATGTTAATACTGGTTGTGAGACAACCTGGATCTTTCAGGAGAGCTTGGAAGAGTTTGTGTCCATCCTCAAAGTGTATGTCTGTCTGAACTCACAGATCACCTGGTATGAGACTGCAGACATGGCACATTGCAAACATATCCTTGGGCCCTTTACACCAAAGAGTCATCTACTGAACTGGACTGTGACTGAACTGGTGGACTTTCTCTGATGGTAAATGGACTACATGTGAATTTCTGTGCTCTTGTTGCTAATTACTGGTCCTTAGTTCAGTAGCTCAGCACTTTTGTCTCTCAGTGGAGTGCTGGGTTGTCCTGGGAGGTCCATGGTGTGTGAAGTGTGACTGGCCCCCAGTCACCTGTCCAGGAGTGATCTGCAGGTTCAGCCCCAGCACGGGTTGCTTCATGTCTTGTCTGTATAAGGGACAGATACAAATGATTGCTGAGCTGCGCTTATGCCTAAGTCTGGTCCCTACAGCAAGGCTCAAGATTTTTCCTGGTCTTTGTTTCAACTCAAGCTTCTTGCTTTGATACAACTCTGATCTTTTTTCCTTCCTTTTTGACCAGCCAGTTTCCTGCCACCTCATCCCATGGGCCTTGCCTGTGCTCGTTTCCTATATCTATCTCAGCATAAATTTGTGTTGATTGAGCTGTTTGGCTTTTTGTTTGGATGTTTTTGGGTTTTTTTTGTTTGGTTGTTTGTTTGTTGGTTTTTATGTAGTCCTCAGCTGCCTGCTCCACTCTGCCTCTAGCTTTTTTTCTATCCAAGTCCTAATAGAGAACCATTTGTAATGGACAAAAGTCCACCATATACATGCTTACACTTAGAAAGAAGATCTCAGAGGATCTCTGGAGCACACAAACTACATCCAGCAGTAGTGTAGCTGCTTTCAGTCCTGAAGGTTTGGTTTACTGAGTATCATTTCAAACAAACATTGACAGATGGGTTCTTTTCCCTTCATACACCACTAAGAACTCTTATGTCTCTGTGCTTCCTGGGCTTCCTATTGGAGACGTTATTGAGTCTTAGGAAGGTGTACGGATTGATGCCACTGCAGAACAGAATTATCCATATAGTTACTGACGTGTGGGGAAGGAAATCCTTCAGGCATCTGTATATGCAATAAAATCTAATCACCATGACATTGTAATGTCTTTTTTTTTTTTTTTTCCCAAACAAAAAACCTCTAAATCCTTCTCTCTTCTCCCTCCAAATTCACCTCAATCGTACTAAAATACTTCTCTTTGAAAATGAAGATTGGGAGCATTACATATTTTCTTCATGAGCAGTTAGGGCTTTAGCCAAGTAATTTTCAGTAATTTCAAATGAAAAATATGTAATGTGGGAAAGAACACACAAGACAGAATAAACATCAATTTCTAGTTGCAGATCTCGTTATCTTTCAGACCTATAATTTTAATTATGGACATGAACCATTGTCTCGGCAGACACAATTATTTAATTTATCCATTGAAATGAAAAAAACCGTGCTAGTTGCTTTTTATCTGTATCTCTACTTAACAGGAGGTTTGAAGCTATTAAAAAATTTCCCACATGTGCAATTCAGAAAGTAATCATAGGTGGTTCAGGCTATGAACCAACTAGTTTTCTTTTGTTTTAAAATTATTATGAGTTTAAACAGTATAGTGTTAAAATACATAGCAATAATATTTTAGGTGATGTATTTGGCTCAGACCATGTTCTTTGTATTTGTAGTTGTAAATGTGTATACATCCATTTCCAAGTTGTGTTTATTTAATTATTTAAAATTAAGTAGAAATTCTATATCTAAGTATCTTATTTTTGAACTTACACCTGAAAGGGTGTCACGGTTTAACACTGGCCCAGCAATTAAACAGAGTAACAGATGCTCTCTATTAACCCCCTCCCCTCCCAGATAAAGGAAGGAGAGAGAATAAGGGAGAGACTTATGGGTTGGAAACTAAACTACACAACTTTAATGAACCAGTAATGATAAATAGGAAAAATTACTAAATATATAGAAATACACAGGAAAATTGATACCACGTTCCTCGTTGATAGGACAAGGGATAATGGGTGTAAATTGAAGCATAGGAGGTTCAAGTTGAATATCAGAAAAAATTTTTTACTGTAAGGGTGACAGAGCCCTGGAACAGGCTGCCCAGGGGGGTTGTGGAGTCTCCTTCACTGGAGACATTCAAAACCCGCCTGGACACGTTCCTGGGCGATGTACTCTAGGTGGCCCTGCTCTGGCAGGGGGGGTTGGACTAGATGATCTTTCGAGGTCCCTTCCAACCCCTAGGATTCTATGATTCTATGATTCCTCCCCTCCTTCCCCCAGTAACTCTCATGTCACCACCGAGGCTGCAGGGCAGCCCTAGGAAAGTCCAGGCTGGAATCCTGGAGTTGGGAGCTGGAGGCAGGAACACACAGATTCAGGCTGGCAGGGATCCACAGGCAGAGGGACGGATGGAACCCTCCCTGGATGCTGAAGCAAACGGGAACAGGCGAAGAAGGGGAAGCAGGAAGGGCTTTGACCCTTGTGATCCCTCAGATTTATACTGAGTGTGACGTGTATGGGATGGAATACTCTGGTCAATTTTTGGTCATTTATCTTGTCTGCTCCTCCCTAAAAGAGTGCTGCAGGTGCGACCTCTTTACTCCTTTTCTCCTGGAGGGCAAAATGTTCCTCAGAGCTGAGCAGTGTCCTTGGCTCTGCGTAACATCCTCCAGCAGTAACTATAAACATTGAGTGTTATCAGCCCTACCACCAGACACTGACAGAGAAACTTGCTGTTAATTTCAGCAAGTATAGCTACTTACAAAAGACTTGGCTGAAAGCAAAATTCCAAGACAGAAAATTACTATTATCCTGGCCCAAACCAGGAAAAAGGGTTATGTACAGAAGTATGTAAATATGTGTTCCACACAGCTGTTTATGTGTGCTTTCCTTCAAATAGATTGCTAAATATTGACAAATGTATATAACATGAAAGCTTGTAATCCAGAAAAGGATTTATATATATATAATCATTAACGTTTTAAGCATGCCTATAATAGTATAATAAAAAATTTTAATTTCTAACATTGATAATGAATATGCTGTAAAAAGAAATTTGAAGTTGGCAGACTTGTGTTTTAAAAATGCTGTATTTCAAAAGGTGGGTTGTTTTTTAAATAAAAACCTTCAGTTTTACATGGGTTTGATCCAACAGCCTGACAAGGAAATGAACAGTCTCCCACTGACTTTAGTTGGGAAATCTAGATCACACAACAATTACAGACGATTTTTTTTTTTAGCTACTAATAGACCGACTGGAAAATGAATGTAGAGATGATTGTGGAGATGTGTTTACAGGAAACAACAAACTCAGTGGTTTAAGAGCACAGAGTGGCTTTGGTCCCAGGGTTCCAAGTTCCAGGCTCCTTGTTGACAACCAGGTTCTGTTCTTGAAGCCTCTGCAATCTGTTTTCAACTTGATGTTGAAATAAACCTCAATAGAAACTCCAAGGAAATGACTGCAAAAATCATACTAAGTCAGTTCATATAGCATTCAGCTCAGAGAATCAGTGTTTAAAAAGGAATTAGAAAAACTGGAAAATTTTTAAACTAATTTCAAGTAGGGCTTTCTGTATAAGCTTTTCTGAAATATATTGCAGCATGTGAGTGCATATATAGTTGACTTTACATAGCATATGCAGTCTGGGTGAAAGTCGAAGGAAGAATCTCAACTTTAAGAATTTCTGAGTGTTTAATTTTTCAGTGTTAATTCTGATTCCTTCTACTTAATATACCAAAATCTCTACTGTATATTGGCCATTAACTTAAAAAAAATCTAATAAGAGATAATAGATCTATTTATCACATTATGAATGAAATTTGACAAATGTTAACTTTGGCAAATAAATATATTTACTGTCTTTGTTGGAGATGTTATGTCATGGTCATTAAATATTTTGTCTTGTGAAATATATCAAGGCTTTTTCTTCCATTTCCAAACACAGCTTGCAGGAAGTGCAGGGCAATGTCTTGTCCCTTAAGGTTGACCACAGTATTTTTAAATTCTTCACATGTTCCAGTGATTTTCCCCTGAAATACTTGCTGATTTTTCTCCTCTTTAGTCTGCCCTCGAAATATCCTCAGCTTCTTGCTATGTTGTCTACCATCTACTCTTCTTGGTGTTGAGAAAGGTGAGAAGGAGTATTTACAGACTGTTTGTGCTGCCTGAGTGCCCACTGCCTTTCCCTAATAATGAAGAACAGTTAAGGCTTTAATTTTTTCTAAGGTCCCTTTTTTTTAGCCGTTTGGTGATTTTTTGGCCAAACTTAACAGGAACTTGCTATTCTTAACAACAAGATTTGTTTCAAGTTGGATGGTGAGTTTTAGAGTTCTGTTAGCTGAACCAAGATGCACAGAAAAAAACGTGGCTAAAAACATATCCCTAAGACGTTTACTCACCCTTAATCTAGAAGAACACACTTTTGAAAGACATGTTTATATAAAATACGTCCAATTGTTGACTACTTAGATATTGCTCTTCTGACTTTTTTTTTTTTTTACTTTTTTTTTTTAGGTTCAGCAGATAGATCGTGTTGTAGAAGTTGTGGAGGAAACTATTAAAGGTAAGTATAACACCTGGAATTGCAGCTCCTCTGAAAGGTGTAAGCATTAGCTAGCAGACATGCTCTTGTTACCTTCTTTATCAACCTAATGCTTGTTTTCTCCTCTAGCTCAATGTTTGGGCAGTTCTATGCTTTGTGTAAGTGGTAATTCCAGAGGTCTTTTCTGGCAAGACTTCTGTGGCCTGTTGGGTTCTGAGGAGACTTCAAGAAATCATTTAAATTGCATCAGTGTAGGTGGGTGTAGAGTATTGTTTAAACTTTCTGTGCTGTCTTAATTCAGTGCTGTATCTCGACTTTCTTATGTTTAGTCCTCTCATGTTTTCTTCTTTTCAGATGTTTTGGCTCACTTCCCTGGGCTTTCCTCATCAGGACAGATAAATTATCCACTGATTTTATGTTGTTTTGTAGCTGTGTTCCTTGTTCTCTCAGGCTGTATTCATGTGTGTGTACACACAGTACTTTGCAGGGAAGGGGGGAAAAGACAGTATTGTTTCTGCAGCTTGATTAGTAAACATATGCTATTAAATAAATATATTTGTCTGGGTCTTTCTGGGTTACCTAAGTTTGTCTCCATTACTTATCAGGCCATAAAAATTACTGTTCCATGAAGCTTTAAATTACAAGGTTTAGTTTAATTTGTTGTACTTTCAATATAAACAAGAGTCTGGTCCACAAGACATTGCCTGTAACTTTAATGCTGGAGTATCATGTTTTTGAATTACAGCATGAAAGTGCAGAAACAGGGTAGAATTATAAAAGAAAAAGTTTCTATCAAGGCATTGTGTAGTGTGGTGTAAGGCTTTTAGAGTTTGTGCTTTAAAGGCCATAAGATTTAGTTTTGCTTTGAATGCTTTTAAAAATGAAACTTGTGCTCATTTGCTCCCAACCAAAAGTTTTCCCAGCTTTTCCTTACCTTATGACATCTATTTTTTCAGGGGTACAAACTCCTTTACTACACAAACAAAGCAGAAATATATTCATATTTGTTATTAAATGCACCAGACTGTTTTCCCAGAAATATTGTCGTGCTTATGACAATGTGGTGGAAAGGAGGATGCTTCATGATTTTTATGACAGCAGAGTATTTCAGATCCCTATCTAATTTTCCTGAATTTTATTTATTCTAAAGGGACTAGGATCATAACCTGGGTCAGCATGCCCTTAACAAAAACGGGCTTTGTAATATTTAGACTGACTCCAGACGTTACTGCTTTTTTGATAACATAATTATTCAGGTTATTGTGACTGAATATTATATGACTAGAAGGAAAGCAAGCACACTAAAAGCAGTTGTTAAAACCATGCTTTTCATTTAATTGATTTTAAGACTGCATTTTTTGCATTGATAAAGTTCTGAAAAGTAATGCTCAGAAGAGGTGAACACTTAAATTTCAAAAAGTGTTGATTTTGGTGAAGATTTTGGTTCCTTTTCTAGCTTACTGTAAGTGGTTTGATTAAAAAGGAGTAAGGGGTCTGCTGAACTCCATAGCTAGGGATTTTTAAAAGGCGACGGAACACAGGATTTCTGTTTCTATTGGAAGAAATGCAGACAAATGGCTACTCAGAGTAAAGAGGAGAGATGGAAGTAGTGGAGAGAGTCCAACAAAGGGCCACAAAGATGATTAAGAGACTGAGACTGGAGCATCTCTCACAGGAGAGCCTGAGGGAGCTCAGGCTGTTCAACCTGGAGAAGGCTCAAAGAGGGGATCTCATCAATGTCTGTAACTACCTGAAGGGAGGGGGCAAAGAGGAGAAAGCCAGGCTCTTTCCAGTGGTGCCCAGTGACAGGCCTGGGGACAGTGGACACAAACAGAAACACTTCTTGACTATGAGGATGACTGAGCACTGGCACAGGTTTTCTGGGGAAGTGGTGCAGTTTCCATCCCTTCGATGTACTCCAAAACAACCTGGACATGGCCCGGGGCAACTGGCTCTTTAGTGGTTCAGCTTGAGTTAGGTTGTTGTACAAGATGACTTCCAGAAGTCCTTTGCAGCTGTAACCCTTCTGTGAAAATAGATTTTCAATTGGAAAGAGAATCAACAAATTGACAGGGATCATAGCCCATGATATCGCTATACTTTTGCAAAAGCCAACCATAAAATTAGGAGGCTTTATTTACATTTTTTAAAATTTAAATTTGTTTAGAGATAATGTATTAATCTGTGTGTTTGGGAATCAACTCCCACTAATGGAGAAGAACGTGAAGCTCTTTTTCTTTTCAGTGTTGTGAGTGTCTCACTGTGAACTTTCATTATTGAAGTGAAATAAAATATTATAGATTACAGGACTGTTAGTTAAAAATATTTTATACTGTAAAATAGATATATGATAGAGGCTTAAATTCATGTATGTAAAATCAAATAAAATGTAACCTCCTGTCTTCATAAACCTACATAATTAATAACAACTTCTGAAGCCACAAATGCATTCAGGAGGCAAAGGTGGTGTGGAATGGGACTAAATTCAAATTCTGAATTCAGAGCCACCTTGTACTAGTAAGGTTTATGCCAGTTATCTGTCATAGTTGTAGCATACCATTTTCTTCACCTATTTTTTTTGTAAGAAAATAAAAAGGTTTCATGGGTAGTATATTCTTACGGTGTGGTTAAATATATATTGAAAGTCCGAGAAATATATTGAAAGTTTAAAACAAATCAAATGAATATTTAAATTAAGCTTAAACTGCATTGTGTGTGCCCTCTGTAAGGCATCTGAGTTGTCAGGGTTGGCCTGAGTTGTCTGATTTTCTTTCCAGATACCAAGGTGGTTATCCTAGTTACCAGTTGTAAGTCTTAAGTCTTGCTTTCCTTGGATTCCCCTTTCTTAATGGTTACCTTAGATTTTTCTTGGATGTTTGAATTTTGTAGTGTACAGTTAAAAAGAAAAAAAAGGAAAAACTTGTAAAAAGAATTTACTTTCTTCCTGCTTATTTTTCTTCTAATGGTCTTCTTTCTAGTTTTCCAAGAAGATGGCACCCCTATTGGATTTGGTTGAGTTTATTATTGCACTAGCAGCCAAAAGTGAGACAGAATTTTTCAGAGACTTTGTGGTAGTTCATTTTTATATCACCCTGATTTTTATCATGAGTCTATGAAACTTTGAAATTTCCTACAGGTATATTATCCTTCCCAGAACTGATCTTTAATAACTGTGGAGTTTTTGCATGCAGGCCTTGTCTGATTAGTATTTATACTGTGTCCCAAGATGTATTTTAACTAGAGGCATCTTCAGGTACTTTTACTGTGAAATTGAAATTTATAATCTTAAACCTTTGTGCTGCACACTAGGAGACAGACAGATTACTTCATTTTCAGCCCTAGAATTAGGTTTCTTAAAGTGACAGCTGCAATTGTGTAGCCAGAGCATGTCAGTCTTTCTGATACACAGAGCAGTTTCATCATGCAAGACTGATTTAACAGTTCAGTAAGCCTTGCTTCATCTGCACATTACCCAAATAATACGGCTCGGTTACAGCAAATTTTCCATAATTGGGGCACCCGTTTCCACTCATGTGCTTTGTTTCTGGTAATGTTATGATGACATAGTATATTAGGTAAATATTGCTAAGGGGTTGCAGTGTCTGTGAGCTAGGAGAAAACAGGGTTATAATTGAAGTGTGTTCCATCATTATGTCAGATTTCTGTACAGAATCTAAAAGCTGTACACAGCATGTCCCAATAAGATAAAAAATTGTCTTTGGGAACAACAGTGTCATTATGGTAACTGTTCAGGTCAGCATTTTATGAGCCACTTATTTATGAGTTGGGGTTTTTAAAAAAAGAGAAATTACAGTGTATGTGTACAAGCCTGGATATAAACAGTTTACAGAGGCAAGATAATACATTATTCTGTAATTTAAAAGAGAAATTTTAACTGCTTAGTGTAGAAATTCTTTCCTTGGTTTTGAATTTAGATCGTCAGATATTTGGTTTTTCCTTCCTTTCTAGACATGCTAATTCTCAAATCCCATGTTAATAAAGCTTTCTGGGGGTGGGAGGCGTGGAACCAGAGGATTTGTATCCAGCCTGCTTTTAGTTTAGGCCTTAGGGAGATGAGGGACACAGGTTGAGTTGAGTTCAGTCTATATTATGTCTGTCCAATACTTTCACAAAACATAGTTTTACAATGGGTCATTAGACTTGATTGTAAAAAACAACCAAAGGAAATTACTTCAGGGCTGAGATTTTTATACTTCACATAACCTTTCTTGATTTCAGTCACATTGACCTGTCTGGTGAAGTTGCCCATCCATTCCCAGTATAAACATTAACCAATATTTACTAACTTAAATTGTCCTCATGTGGTTAGAAATTACAGATTGCTCATCATTGCAATGTCAGTGTGTATGAAAATAAGCACATAAAGGATACATACAATAGGCTAAAGTGTAGGATTTGTACTGAATTGCCTACCTCAGAGTGAGTGTGTGTATATATACATGTATACGAATGCCATCATATTAAATAGTATTTGTATGTGCAGTTTGATTTCACTATAATCTGCTGATAAGAGTAGACAAAATGCTCTCTTCATTTACTGTGGTTGTGGGGAGAGTAGCCTTGACTTAAGATGATGACAAGCCAAATGAAGAATAAAAACTGGAGGAGTCAGGAGTTTCTTTTTGAGGAAGAGTATCATTTGGCTCCCAGTCAGGAAACTGACTGTGCCAAAGTGCAGCTTGAGGAGGGTCAGAGGGAGGGTAGTGGCTGCATTGAGTCCCTTTTTCTGTTTCTGTGTCCTTCCAGAGGACATAGAAAGGGGGGACAATTTTGGATGGCTTATTTTATTTATAATTGTGTGGTGGGTTGAACTTGGCTGACTGCCAGACCCCTACCCAGACGTTCCCTGTCTTCCCCTCCTCAATAGTACAGGGGACAAAATAAGATGGAAAAGCTTATGGGTCATGATAAGGACAAGGAGATCACTTACCAATTACCGTCACAGGCAAAGCAGACTCGACTTGGGGAAAATTAATTTAATTTATTGCTGATTAAAAATAGAGTAGGATGATGAGAAACAAGGAGCAAATTAAAACTACTTCCCCCCCCCAGCCCCCTTCTTCCTGGGCTCAGCTTTAGTCCTTCATCCCTGACCTCCTCTCCCTCCTCCCTGTGCAGGAGGATGAGAAATGGGGCTGGGGATAAGAGCTCCTCTCCATTGCTCCTCTCCCCCCACACTGTTCCCCTGCACCAGATCCCATGGGCTGCAGCACTCCCAGGAACTGCTTCCAGCCTGGATCTTCTCCATGGTTTTGAAGTCCTTCAGGCAGAGTCTGCTCCAGCGTGGGTCCCTCATGGGCTGTTACTGCCAGACAAAAACCATGGTCGTTTATGGGCTCTCTGTGGGATGCAGCCTCCCCAGGGTGTATCTGCCTGCTCCTGCATGGTCCTCAGCAGGGAGCAGGGGCACAGCCTGCTTTACCCTGGTCTGTTCTAGGGCTGCACAGAAACCTCTGCCTGGAGCACCTCCTCTCCCTCCTCACCTTGCTGTTCTCAGGGCTGTTTCCCTCATGCTTTTTTTCCTCACTACCAACTAGTATTTTGCCCTTTCTTAAACAGGTTTTCCTTGTGCCCTGCAGTGGGACTCTAGGAAGCGATGCTGTGAAGGAGGCAGCCCTGGCTTACAGATGCTGCCCCTGCACTCCCCCACTGCCAGCAACTCTCCACAGGCACCCCAGAAATGCTACTACCTCCATCACAGCATTTCTAGGTAGCAGAATTGTCTTTTAGGCAGAGGTTATTGAAAAGTTAAGGAAATAATGACAAAATTATGCAAGGGGCTATCTGCATTTGACAGACTGAAAAAACGAGGGGTTGAAATCAGATTTTCAATGGGCAATGTACAGAGCTAGAGCTTGCCAGTAGCTTGGTGAAATGACTGTGGTTAAAAGATTTGGCATCACACATTTATGTGTATTAATTACGGAGGTTAACAGCATAATGTGGTAAATGTCACCCCTTGCCCCTTTCTTGTGTCTCTGGATTGGAAATTTTGAGCTGTTCTTGTTTAAACAAAAGTAATTATTTTTTTGTTGTTGTCTAAGAAAATGGCTTTATGTGTGGAAAGAATATCATTACCAAAACCAGAAGCTTTTTTTTTTCCTTCTGTCAATTGAGAACAACTTTGTCAACAGGCATTGACTGGTGAAGGGCCTGACATGAAGGTGTCCCACTGTACAGGTTTTAACTGAAGGTTTGTCTCTCAGCTGAACGCTTCAGCAAGAGCAGTGGGTTGCATATTGATTGCCTGTTTCTGACAGCTTAGGAAAACTGTGACATACTGAAGGAATGAGTGCAAACCTGTGATACCATAATCTGTGCCAGTATCACTTCTGGGAGTCTTGCTTTGTAGACTTTAATTTAAAGAAAACAGTAGAGCACAATGAGGAATATAAAGTAATTCTGGAGGAACTGCTGCTGCAAAGACAGATTTAAATTGCTTGTGTAAAACATATAATTGTGTTGTTCGGTGTAAAAATCTTTATCTGAAGGGGCAAGAGACTTTCATTGCCATCATTTGGTTTCTGTTCATACCCCACAGTTTATTGCTATTTTTGCTGTGCCCACTCAAATGCTTCGGGGCATGCAGTGACTATTATGTGTTTGAGACAATCCAGAACAACCTAATTTTTGAAATATTGACCCCCCCTCCATAAGAACTACTGCTTATGCTAAAAGGCATAAAACAGGCAGGAAACGCTTACTATTTTTTCTGTCCTATTCGTATTTGTTAGACTCAGCTGGATTTAGCTCTTAGAGAATCCTCATGGCTGGTAAATTCAGGGAATACATAGTTCAAAGCAGTGTAATTTAGTTATTCATAGGAAGAGTACAAATAGATGGCAAAGGAGTAGAATTGAAAGTAAAAGCTTGCTTTTGCATACAGCAAGAGGTTCAGCTCAGTGTTTCTGTTTGACCTGCACACCCCAAACAATAGAGAAGTTACTTGTACTGCTGGCTCTTAAGAATCCACCCTTTAGCAAATCTCTTCCTCAGAACAGTGTCTGTTTCATATGATTTTTTTATTTGAAAGTTTTTATCCAAAATCTCCTGTGGTTTTGAGCAGTATCCTTGATCCTGTTCAAACACATTTCTTCACAGAAAGGTGAGGACAGGGGTCAGAGGAACTCTTCCTATAGTCGATTCATAGTATACTCCTTCTGATCTTTTGAACTGTAGCCAGCATTTTGATTTCACAGCAGATTTAAAGTTTAGTCACTTTTTCAGAAAGACAATAACATCACATGATCTCAAAATAAGTAGAGTGAAACTATTGAATCCTGAAAAAAAATAATTGTGCCTTAATAAGGCATTTCAAGTGCTTTTGTTTTAAGAACAAACTGTGGATGTGTAAAAAATGTTCTTGAATATTTTATATTCTCCATATAAGTCTATAATTTTTTTTATGAACAGTAGTTCCTCGTTAACAGTTACCTTCTTTTCTGTTTTACTTGTTGCAATCCACTATATTAGTTCTTACAGATACTGTTATGATTGAAAGACACATTGGAGACATACCAAGAATAAATATATTTAGTGGAGAGAAAGTGATGTATGAATTTTAGCAATTTGGTCTATCTGCAGAGCTTTTAACTGAATTTTTTAAACTCTTTGTAATCTCTTTAACTGTAGTGAAATCACAATAGTACTTCAGTATCTTGTTTCTGAAATTAGATAAAATGAATTTTTTTAAAACCCCTGTCTTCACCTTTATGATGCTTGAATTCTGGAGTCTTCCAAAACAGAATTGTTGGATGTTTAATTCCAAGTGTAATGCTTAGCAGGTGTAGGTATTTCAAGCTGGTGAAATATATGCTGTATGCCTAGTAATGGCTGCATGGTTCTCTGAAGATTTTTTTGAGATTGTAAGGGGTGGAAGGGAATATTGTATGAAAGAGAGAAAGTGGGTCAAGCGTACCACCCACTATTAGCAACGTGATGGGACTGCTTGCCTGGCCTAGGGCATGCTTTGTCCTGTGGTGCTGTGATCAGTGTGGAAGGATCAGTAATTCTGACAGCATTAGTCCAAATTCTTCCCTGTGTTGTAATGGATCCAGTCCCTGCCTACACCAGTTGAAGTCGGACAGTTACACAACATCCTCACCCTCTCTACAGGAGGAATATTTTGTATTAGTTGCTTGGCCAGGAGCAGAGCATGTATATTCCAGTTAGGTTTGGCTTTTCCTTGCTCCCTGTATTTACTTGAGCCAGGAAATCCCACGGATGACACTCAAGGATGTCTTCACTACAAGGCCAAATGCTCCTGGCCAGCTGGGGTTGATTTGGGTGGGAGCAATCACACAGCAAAGCCCCAGGCTGATTAGTGTCCTTGTTTCTGCACTTGTGGGTCTGGAACCATGTGATTGCTCTGGGGAGCTCAGGGATTCCTTTGCAATCAGTCATGTCTGCTGTGGGACAGCCTGTTTGTGCTGCAGGGCAGGGGAGAAGATGGGAGAGGAGCTATGGCTCTGCCCTTGGGGTAGACCAGGACTCAGGCTCCAAGCCACATGTCCACTGCAAGTTCACCAAGTCTGGGTTCAGACCACCTCCAGCTTTAAGAGGTTTAGGCTCAAATATGAGGAACAGTTCAGGTTAGCTGTACAGTGTGTTAGGTAATTTGTGTTGCATCCTTACAGTTCAGATGCTATTTTTTTCTGTTAATCCTGCCAGAGCACCCAAATTGAGTTGTTTAGAAGATTGTTTTTATCCAGTAGGTACAGAGCTAGAGAAGCATTACTGGAAATAAATCCAATGTTAAAGTTTTGTAATAGCTCCTGATTTGCCTCTTCTGCCTTTACACATCTTTTATTTGATCTTCAGCTGTTTTCTCTTCAATATGTTCTTGACAGGTTTTGTTACTTTCACTTAAGTTTTCTATTTCTTTTCACTTTTTATATTTTCTTGATGCTTTTTTTCAGGCTTTATCACTGCTTTGGGTTCTTCTTTACATTTCCTTCTTTTGTTTTTCTTTGGAGAAATTTACTACTTTGTTTTCCCTTCGCATGCCTTCCTTAGGTACACCGCTCTCATGTGCCATTTTTTCCAATGTTAACCTTAAGGAAAGAATGTTCTGTATTCATCAAGAAGCAAATAATGGTGTAAGGATATATGTGCAAGAGTACATAAAATAGGGCTTAGTCCTTTTCCCTGAAGATGCTGGAGAAGATCAGACAGGTTGGTGAGAGGAATATAGGACAGTACATTGGCAGCACTCTTGTAAAGAAAAAAGTGTCTTTCAGGAAACTGTGAATAACCTCTACATACAATGATGTAACTGGGAAAAGGAAAGAATGGGGAACAGAACAAACTGGAGCCAATAGACATTGTTGCTGCTAAGGCTGTGATTTCCTGCATCTTTGAGGATTTTCTTTAAACTTGTGGCTTTTAACTGATTGATATATCTGCAATGAAGTTCAAAGCTAACACCTAAGAAATACTGCTCTGGGTCTGGCTGTGAGTTGTGTTTCGGTCGCACCCAGGGATGGAGAGGGAGCCCAAGTGGTTGCCCTCTTCCATCTTTCAAGCAGGTGTTACTTCTAAGTAGTTCCTGAGGGGTACCAGGCTATGGACTTGAGTGAAGCTTACTATTTTTTGAAATGCAGTAGGCCTATTAATATCTGATGGGTATTTGCAACATTGATAGGCACTTGTTAAGTTAAATAAAGATGAGTAAGCCAGGCCACACCTCCCCCTTGCTTATCCTTGTATCAAACTAGCAAAATACCTGTCCAATTTGAATCTGTTTGGTCCAATATCATTAATGTGCTTCTGTGGGTCTAGGTCACGGAAGTCTGACAGCAGCCTGAGGGTCACAGCACGTTTAATGTAGTTACAATCTTATGAAAGAAATTCCATTACCTGTTTGCTTCATATATTTGTATTTCAGATCAGATATTCTCTATCAGATGTTCATTATCACAGTCCTGAAGAGCATAAAGCTATAATTAAAGCTGTATAATGTATATGCCATTAATATTGTGATACTTTTTTGTATGCTTTTTAACAAGTGAAAAATAAATGCCTTGAAAATATTTTCATTCCATTCATTGGTTTATGAAAATGACCTTTCTTTTATAGACTAACAATAGGTTTTAATATCCTGATTCTTTCCAGCCTCATCCTCTCTGTGAACAATGCCAAGTACTCTGAATTTCATACACTGACTTGTATCTAAAGGCGAGTTAAATTTTAAAGTCAGTTCTGAAAGGTAGAGAGCTCTTACTAATTTTAAATTGTTGGTAGCTTGATTTCATTTACACTTTTAGTGAAGAATTATGCTCTATAAGCTTCATCACCAGACTTCGTTAGTACTACCATTGTGTGGCAATCTGCATTAGTTATGTATTAATCAGTTAAAAAAACTGCTCTGAAACATAAACTAAACCATTCATTAACCTTTTCAGTTTTTTAACTAGACATTCATCTACTGTTAAGGCTATGTGACTATAGAAAAGTTATACAGATATGGCAGAAAAGGACTGAAATGTTCAGGCTCTCATATATAACCCAACTAGATGTGCTTGTCATTAAACTGTGTTTCAGGGCTTGTATCTTTCAGTGAGCAATCAAAAAAGGAGATTGGCTTTTGTTTGGTATTTGTTATTGGTAGGGAAGGGAAAAGGTGATTAGGCTGGTTTTCAAAAATGTTGTGCCAAACTTCAAAAAGAAACAAAATGAGCAAACACACAACTAATCTATTTAAGTTTGGGGTACCTGTTTTCCTTAGTTAAGTTGTTATTCAAGGTGGCTAGTCAAGAGACAAGGTAACTTGATCAGGGAAAATGCTTCAGAAGTAAAACTTGATAGCAATGTTTTGCCCCATTCTGTGCTTTGAAAGGACATCATAAGTGAGATTTAAAATTACTGCTTTTTCTGTTGTGCTTGATTTTAGTTTGGGCTTAACAGTGCTCATTAGGCAGTTGAAAAAAAATGCTGCTTAGCCTTTTCCTTATTGAAGATGGCAAAATATTTATTTTTAAGTTATCTTGAAATAGGTATGAGGAAAAAGATTTACAGCATGTAAAAAAGTATGATTCAGTGTTTATCAAGTTATGGTTTATTAATAGCAACAATGCTGTAAACAGATGCTTTAGTGATTCCTTAAAATGGAATGAAGTAGTCCTTGTATGGTGTCAGGGAAAAAGGATTTAAGGTCCTGAATACTGTAACTGAGGATGCTTTTTTCTTTAAAAAAGAAATAAAAATAAAAAATTGAGTGTGCCTGGAGCACAAATCACTATAGTTGGAATATACATGTGCTGCTTGCTTTCTAGAAGCATTAAATTCTCAGCTAAAACTCATCTCCCATTAGTGGTATGTTGTATTTTTTTGTTTGTTTGTTTGTTTTGTTTATTTTGTCTATTTGTTTGTTTTAACCCGTTGCTGTCCGGAGTGAAAACTACAGGGACGTTAACATTCTTGACTACCACATAGATTTTGCAGATCTCGTATTAACTTGAACTTTAGTGTTATTCGGGAGGAATATGGGGAAAAGTGTGGCCTCACTTCATGTGAAAATAAACTTCCATATTTGATTGCCAGGCCATAGATTGCCTGAACTTGGTCTTGGTTTGGGGCTGGGGTGGGTGTTAGTGTTCAGTGGATCATGTGGGAGGTAGTCACAGAGCTTGGGGTTTCTCAGTCTCTGAAGGTAAGAGAGGTTAGGTCTGATGCTCCCCAGGAATTATATTGTACATCTAAGTGCCCTAAGTTCATTTTCTAATTATTTCGTAATGTGCCTGGCACCTGGAAGGCAAAGATCTGTAACAATGTAGAAGTAGTACTTCTGTTTAACAAGATTTTCTTGGCTATCATAGTTCATAGTGGTTGTTCAGTTTTGTTTTTTTTTTTTCTTTTCTGTTTTCTAAGAAAACATGCGATTAGAAAGTCGTGTCTCCTGACCAGGTCTGTCACTATTTCCATTTCTCTCTTTCTTGCTAGTTTTCAGCCCTTTGGCAAGTTTCAAACAGATTTGTGACAACTTTTGTTGGGTCTAAAGGATACTTTTCTCAGAAATACCATGACAAATTTTGCCTCTTTGATTAATGCTCTAAGTATGAGAAAATGAGAGCATGAGCTGAATTCTTATTAGAGAGTAGTAGTTCATGTGGATGTTTTCTGTGAGGGTACATGTTCAGAGGAGACCAAGTTTCATTGATTCTCTGTTTTGAGATTACTTGTTGCAGATTTTTTTGTGGCTTGTTGGCTTTGTCTTGCTTGTTAAACTTCGGAATGGTGGTTTGACTCAAATTCATATGGATTTTAAGTTTTGGATAGCTTGTTTTTATGCTGTTAAGCCTGATTGTTTTAAGAATACTGTGAATCCTTCCACTGTATTTTCAGTCATAAATCCAAATAAAGTTTTAATATGGTAATATAATTAAATGTTTTGAAAATGGATTAACTGGTTTATTCCAAGTAAACCACGGTATTAGGAAATACACAAAGAAATGTTCTCTGGTTCTCGATTAATTCTTTTGCTTATCATAATGCAGTCACTTTTGTTATACAAGTAAATAAATGCAACTCCTTACTGAAGCACTAGGTAGGAAAATAACTGTATTTTGAGACAAAGATATTGCTGCAATTGTCATGAAAAGGTAGAAGTGAATAATTTAGAAAATGTTAATAGCACAAGTACTCTATTACTAAAATCACAGCAGGAATTAATAACATTTTTGTCAAGTGCAACTGCAAATATAATGCATTTTAAAATCATTTTGATGTAATGATGTCTTCTTTTCATATTATTCATTGTTTTAGGCCAGTCCTGATACTTATTAGATTACATTTTTGAGAATTTTTATGTACCGTGAAAAAACCTCAGAAAGATGGAATGCCAGAAGCAGTTGCTTAATTCAGGCTGTTGTTGCCATACCAAAGAAATAAATTCAGAGTATGAATGCCATGTTATTAAAAATTAATAAATGACTCCTCAAAACAGATGGTAGAGAAAGACTTTGATGGATGAATTAGTTTTGTAAACAGCTCTAGGTAGTGTAAACTAAGAGATTTTACTGACTATAGTTTTTAATTGATCTGAATTGGCTATCTACTTTGCTGTGCTAGCTGTAACTCAGGTAGTACTTCATAGTTACATGCTTTTCTTTCTCCCCCTACATCCACTGTCTTTTCCCTTTTTAGGGTAGTGTGGTTTGTTGTTTTTTTCCAAAATGTTTGACAGATTGTAGCTTTAGTTTCATGTACTATCAAAATTTTCCAGTTTCAGTGGATGCATGATTTTCCTCCACTCAAACTACTGATTACTTTCTACATCTTTTCAGGTACTGAGCATCAGCTTTCACTTCATCTTACTTACATGCCTATTGTAGGCTGTGTGGAATAAATGATACAAGTCTCATGTTTGTAACTTGGGCACATTTTACGTTACCTTTTGCGATAATACACACTTAATGGTTTTTATTCTTTGTTGTTAAATCTTGCTTCAGAATAGTAGAATATTATTTGTGCTCATTAAATGTAGGACTTCATGTGGTATGACTGATGTACTGTTGTAGGCAGTTGGTGATGGTATTTAGATTTTGCTCTCTGAACATTACTGGCTTTAGGAAAGGAGCTGTGAGACTGTTTTCTGACTTGCAGTCAGAAATATGTTTATATCTTTATATCTTGGTAGTCAGCTTAGCCATGAACACGTTATCATTGTACACTCTGCAGCAGTTTGCCTAGAATTCAATTAACTTTGATTGAAATGTGTTGGTTCTTCATATAATAAGCTAAAAAAAATAGTTATTTGTTTAGTACCTACTAATTTAGGCTTGAAAGAAATTTCAGCGAAAAATACTCTAATCCTGCCATACAACTTATTTAAATATTGCCACATTGCTATTTGTTATTTGTATTGCTATTTGTTAGAGAATCGGAAACCAGAACTGCTTAGATTATTTTAATTGAATAAACCAGAAAATGCAAATGTGAGAAGGTAAATGGATTAAATGATTTGTTCATCTTAACATGATTTATTTTACCTGTCAATGTCTTTTCTTAAATGCTCAGACTGGTGGGAAGAAATTAGTACATCTCATTCTCATTTTTGATCTTAGAAGTATAAACACTACTTCTGAAGAAGAGCAAATGAGAACAAGTGTGTGCTTTGTATTGACTGCATTTTTTGTGCTTCATTTGAAGGTCATTCAGTGAGACTGCTGGGTCAGAAAAAGGATAATGGAAAACGTCTGGGGGGAGCACGTCTGGATTTGCCAAAGATTAGGAGGAATCCACTGATAGAAATAATTTCCATCAATACAGGGTAAGAATCTTCGAAACCTATAAAATATAAAGTACTGTCAGGGAATTCAGTTCATCTCTTCCTGTAGGTCTGGTGTATTACTCCTAGGTTACACAGAAGGAGGAGGGTTTGTAGTAAGCAGTGGAAGATTTTTTTAAATGGCATTCTTTCTGTAAGAGAAAACTCTGCTGATTTAGGTACAAGACTTCTGCTTCAGGATTGCCTACAATCATGCAATTCTCTTTGGAAGTTCATTGAACACTTTCTTAAATGAAAAATCCCTCAGAAAACTGGAGTAGGGGAAAAGCATTTAGAGATATTTTTTTCCTTTTGATTTCTAAGAAGGCAGTTCTGGAACATTGCTAGTAACTTATTAAGATCTGTAAATGTAGTTGAGATATGTAAACACTTGATTGTCATCTCAGAAGTATTATTGGCTAAATTAGACTTTTTGCTTTTTGTCCCTCTTTAATTAGTGGGTAGAGAGTTATCATGCTTATAGTTCAGCCTTTTCTTTATTTGAATAATCTTCCTTCTGGCTGTCGAACAACTTGAGATGCCTATTTCTCCACAAGACTACAAGTATTTTGCCATTTTGTATTTCTCCTCTAAGGAATTCTGTTTTAATCTTCCTTCCCTTGATGCTTTCCTTATCTTGGCTCCACTTGGTCATCTCCCATTTGGTTGGTTTCCTAAAAAAACCCCAACAAACAAACAAAGCAAAAAATGAAAACAAAAAACCAAACAAACAATGAAATAATCCTTCTGATTTTTCCACCTTCTCTAACTTCTGTCTTAAATCCTTAGGAGATAAAAAAAAAAAATGCATTGCTTGAGGCATCCCAGATAGGTTTGAACTTATTGCCTAGACAAAAAAACCAACCAACCAAACCCCAAACCCGCCCCCCCCCCCAAAAAAAACATATGACAAAGATATATGACATATTTTTTCACAATTTAATGTAGTAATATCTGTCTAGTTGTAAATGTCAAGAATGTAAAGTGGTCTTGCTTACACTCCTTTTGAATTGTAATAGTGTATTTAAGATGGTATATGTATTGCTATTTCCAGTACTGTTTTGATGCTAGCCCAATTGTTGAGGTTCATACAAGCTGAGTACTGAAAGTACTTGACATTAGGAGGCTGATGAGAATAACAACCCTTGGAGTATTTTTTTTTTTTAATATTTTGGACACGTTTTCATACTAGGTTTAAAAAAATACATTTCCAAGTTGGTCAAACTACACAAAATTTACTTCTGTCTTAAGATGCTACCTTTTGAAACCCTTACAGTTAAGACCACATAGTTTACAAACACTGGTTAGTTTGCTTAGTAGTTACAGCTCTTCTGTTGTCAATACAATATGCATTTTATAACACTGGATAAGCTAAAAAATACTATAAACCCTGAAAATATATTTAATTGGTGGAAAATAAAGTCAACTATGACTTGAGAAGACCAGAGTATTCTAAAAACCTCAAAGAAACATGTCTATTATGTAAGACATGTTTCTAACTAATGTCCCATTCTGTTTAATACCATATACTCATGGAATTGTGACTCTTAAGAAAAGCTATTGTATTTTCCTATCATTATCTTCCTCAGCCTCTTCACCTGTGTATTGCAGGTGACTTTTTTGGTTACTACTCTGGATTTGAAAATGAAATTGTTTCTCTACAAAGGCAGAAGTACTCAGCAGTGGAAATAAAAAATATAATCAGTGAAGAACAAGATACAGTATGTGTTGCTGTGACTTGACTGTGTTGATTTTATCAGTTTTACCTTAATAGTCTGTCTGTGACAATTTTTATTATCAGCACCATGTTTGATCAGATCTGTTGTCCCTGTGTGTAGACTAAAGAAAACTTTGCATATTAGTTTTGGTAGTGGGACTTACTATTTTAAGAAATACTTAGTTGAACCTAGTAATTTCCTCTTTGGAAATACATTTGTCTGGTTCTGTTGAGTTGTAGTGCCTGGGAGAAGCATGAATAGGGCTGCTCTCTGAAGGGTGACAAGGGACCCAAGGGTGCCACTGAGAGTGGCAGTGCCTGCACCAACGGGATGCCCCGTGCCACAGGGCCTGAGCACAGTGTGCAAGGCTGGGGCTGGCACTGGGACCCACTGGGTCCAGATGTGGCAAAATGATCAACCAGGATCTGGGTCTGTCCAGAGGCTCCATTCCGGATCAAAAAGAAACCAGGTAGAGACAGGACTGGGATGAAGGCTACGTATAACGCAGGTCCATGCTGGAAATGGGCACAGAGCTGCAGGCAAGTTCAGGCTTAAAAAGTATTAAGTATTTAAGTTCAAACCAGGACTGAGGACACAGTGCTGAGGTGCCTCCTGGCTCAGAGGGGGCTGGTGGCAACAGCAGCTGAAGCTGCTCAGGTCCTGATGGTGCCCACAGGGCAGTGACAGGCAGTGGTATATCACCATATGAGCAGGAGGTCTTAATGAGCTCTTGGCCTCTTCTGAAGTTCTATGGGGAAGAAAAGGCTCGTTGCACCATGTCTATTTCACAGCCCCAAAGCTCTGGAGTCTATGATAGCTCATCCCTTTTCCTCTTCAGTAGAAAAAATACCTTTATGTACATAAACACCTGCCAGCTGGAACTGTTCTGAGAATTCAGTAGGACTGGTTTGTTTTCATGAGCCTTCAAACATGCTGATTGTTAAGATGTTTCTCATGCTCATGCAACTGTGTCTGAGAATGTGGGTGCAATTGAGATATAACATTGTAGAATAAGGTTTGTTTCCTAACTTGATGGTGTCAGATTCTTTTCAGTAATTGACTTCTTGTTACAGATTTACTCCTTCTCTCAAACAGTGCGGAGAAAAAAAATTTCCTGTCCTGAAGGGTCCTGTCATTGTTTAACTGAATTTTTTCCTTCACTTGCATGTGCACAAACACATGCCTACATGGGCATACTTCCCTCTATGTTATTTCTCATGGACTGTTGTTGTATGTGAGCCTCTTCTACTCTTTCTTTGCATGAATCGAGTCTGTTCTATCCATGTTTTATCAAGGGACAGAAATAGCGACTCTCCCCTACAGTACGCAGGCTGTCATAATAATTTAAAAAAAAACAAAATGAAACCTCATTAGGCATGGAATATCTGTCCAAGTGTGGACTGTTTCTGTCACTACTACTCAGCAGGTGAGCTTAGAGTTTTCACATAGTGATACATTTGTGCCTAAAATGGTTTTGGTTAAAGGGACCTGGATCTTGGTCAATGTGACCTTAAAGGGACCTGGATCTTGTTCAGTGTTTGGCTTTTTTTTTTTTTTTTTTTTTTTTTTTTTTTTTTGGAAGTACAGGCAGATTATTCTACTGTTTAATTTTTTTTGCTTTGAGGTTTGCTGTTTTCAAATTTAGAAATCCAAGCTATCTTTTATCTATTTACTGTGGCAGAAAGTGGTTTCTGACAGCAGATAGTGACTCTAGAGAAAATCTTCCTTCCCAAGAGCAACACGTTTCACAGATTCCAAGTACATTCTGATACAGTGGTTAATACCAGAATAGGGGCACAAGAGACTTATCAGGCTTCCCTGAGACAAAAAGATACATTAATGAATCTTAATTTTTCTATGTGCCAAATCCATAAGGAATCCTTACCATCCCAGTATGTCATCTGTGCTGCAAATTGACCTCTCTAATTTTACCCTAAGGAAGGAGTGACCCTTTCTTCCTGTAGTGTTTGCTTTCTCTGGTATCACTTAGAAAATATTTTTCAATGTTTTTCAAATCAGTTATTCAGTGTTTTAATATAGAATAGACAGTTAATAAAAATCAGCCAAGGTTGGGTGGTTGTTTTCGTATCTTGTAAGTTCTGCATCGGCATTAGTGGATCTCTACCTAGAAAGAGTGATTTGTTCCTGTCCTCCAAAATCATCTTATAGTAGAATAGTATGTTAAATGCTGCTTGGAGAAAAGGCCTGGGGTTGTTTACTGATCTCGTAATGTGATTATTCCATCTGTTAGTTTGAAGTAAATAAGTAAGTAAGAGAAATGTTCTCAAATCCATTTTGGACTAGGAAAAAAAAAATCTTTTCTTCTCATGAGCTGATCTTTAGTGCCAGTCTCATACCCTGTATAGCCACTTAGAGAGCTCTCTAATAAGATCAAGACTTGGTCTTCATCCTTTTAATTATGTAATTCTCTATCCTCAGCTCTCTCTACTTTGTAGTTTTGACTGTTACTGATGTATCTGTTGGCATGAGCGGAGCTCCCTTAAATCCAAGTTGCTACCACTCATACATTTGGAATACAGTTCTTTTTGTGCTTGTCTGTGTGCCTTGGGAAGCATGAGAGGATTGTAGTATGAGATGAATATGAGGCCACATTAAAACTTACTGCTGCATACATTTGGACATAGTTTCATTGAATTGCTTTCTGGAAGTTTCTGCCTCTCTCTTTCCTTCCAGAGCAGGCAAATTACTGTGCTGCTTCTGTGGCTGGCTAGAGAAGAGTAAGCACACATTATACAGGGGATCCAAAACAAAAGGAATGTAGCAGTGTGCATGCATGATTAGATTATCTTGAGACTGATCTGGTGCAACTCATGTTAAATTTGCAGTATGAATATACCCAAAGGGCCAAGTCTGTCCAAGTTTTCATGTTGTCATCCCTCATCTGAAGACATGGAGTGAATCCCGTGGAGTCTCATTCTCTTGTTGCCTTTACAGGTTTCCTCTATTAAGATACTCAGAGGAAAGGGAGATGTTTAAGATTCAGCCCAGGAAACGGAGCCTGTAGTTTTGAGTCTAGTTCTGAGGGTGTATGGAACCATAGTTGTACCAGGAGGACTGTGTAATTCAGTGTAAACACTGCCCAGTTCTAAATCTGCACATTTGTTTATGTTTTCATTTGGGAGAAGGGCTTTAAAAAATAATGTTAAAACAGAAAGTAAATTAAAACTACCCATCCAACCAAGGTAAAAGATTATTTTTATGTACATGTCATTATTATATAGTGCAAGAGCATCTTACAGAAGATCAGCATGCTACTTTACCTCAGAAAGATTTTCAGATCTACTTTTGAGTCTTAAATGCTAATTAAGTCGTAACACTTCAAACTTAGTACTCTCAGTGCTGAAGAAATGTAAAAAGGACAATCTTTACTAGCAAAGTGTGTGTTGAGAGTGAACATACATGGTAGCCCTTAGCAATTTTTTTAGAAGTCCTTAATGTTTCTTGCTAATTTTGAAGGAATTTTTTTGACCATGCTTTGAAGATCTGTTGTGGGGTCATTCAGAAGGTTTCTAAATTGCTGATGGATTTGAATGTAGCAGAATAAATAAAACAAATTAATTACTATGTACAGTACTTGATTTGTGTTACAAATGAAATAATAAAAATTAATAATAAAAAAATAAGCTATAGAGAGTTACTATTGGCAATCCTAGTGTTCTTACAGAGAAATAATTCCCTCATTAAGAATTCTGGAAGGTTAAAGTTCTTTTCTTTCATAATTTTCTGTTATAGGCAGCTTTTTCATTTTTATGGTGAGTTGGTGAGCATGGGGGCTGAATTTTCTCCAAGAGTTGCATTTTAATTTTGTATGAGGTCATGTAATAGTTTTTCTATTTATTGCATGTCAGCAATGGTTAAAGATTGAGTATATAAAATACCTTGAGCTTTATGTCTATTGAAGTGTGGGTAATTCTGTTTGGTTTTTGTTTGTTTGTTTTCATTTTTTGGTAGATTGGGCTTTTTGTTTTGGTTTGCAGTTTATTTGGGGTTTTTTTTGCTTTTTTATGCCAAAAAAAGGACATAAATTTACATGATATGCATTCAATTCTACAGTTTATTTTTGTAATGTGGATATCTGGAATACTTGATTTAGTGAACTTCTGTCCAATTACAAAATTTTTGCAGCACTAGATGGCCTTTACTTAATTTTGGTGGTTAATAACAGGGTACCTGTGAGGTGTTAGTTTACAAAAATTGTAAAATTATTTTGGTTAGAGGTGTAGGAAGTCTTCGGTAATATGCCTGGACTAATTATACTATAGGTAATCTGCACTGAATCAGCAGGTATTTCAGTATTCAGCACTTCTTTCAGTACTAAAAGCAGATCATGTCCTCTCTCTTTGATTGAGATGTCTCATGAAGCAGATGTATCAGTGGCTTTCCTCATAGGACAGTATGTAAGGAGGCAGTGGCACCAGTTCAGAAATGAGGGGTTTACAAACAGAAAGATCAGGAAGAGAATCACAGTTCTATTTATCTCCTGTGATGGAGGAATGGTTATTGTTTCAGAACCATTTGATGGCAGTACACTGGCAGATGTGTGGAGGGCAGTTCAAGCAGTATTTGTGCCTTTGCCAGTGCTGGTAAAGTATTCCCATGTGAATTATTGAGGTCCTTGGGTGCACTTGAGGATGCTAGTACAGTTTTTATCAGTGAAAGGCATGTGTAGTTATTAATCTGACAGTACTGCAATGAGTAAAGTGTTAATCAGGCTCAAATGCAGAAGCAGAGACCATGAGGCATATGACATGGGATTGAAGCATGTTGAACACAGCTTGAGAGACTGCTCTGATGAGGTTTAGGGTCTGTCACTTTTTGGTTTTACCTCCTGTCAGGCTGTATCACTGAGATGCTGAATGGCTAGAGTGGGTTGGGCTTATAGTGCTGATCCTGCAATATTCTCCTCCAGCTGTACCATTTCAGAGTGTCTTTTCTCCAGAAGTCAGGTCTGTACTTCCCCTCCTGTAACAATACTACTTTCCACTTCCATATGAGACCTAAGTGCCACAGAGTGACTGCAGATCAGTGCTATTAATTGGCATAGTTTTTTCCCTCTAAGATAGGGAAGTGTGATCATAAGCAATCTGGATGTGAATTATGGAGGAGCACTCTGTCCTGCAGTCAAGCTTGTATGAAGAGTGACTTAAAATGAATAATTTGCAAGGGAGTATAGGATGCACTGGAATTTTTTGAATTGTGGTAACAAATTACTATTTGTTAAGGCCATAAAAAAGGCCCTAGTTGTGATTGTTAAAACCCAGAGATTTTGCTGCAGTGGCCTGTGTTTTTTGTCAGATTTTTGCCTACTTGAATTGACTGAGATAGATTTCTACCTTTCTGTGGCATTCAGAAAGCAGCATCTACACCTGTGGGTCCACCTTTGAAAACACTTTGTGCATTCACATCATCTCTGACTTCTTTGGAGCTGGGGTGGGTTTTCTGTAGGCATCGTCTTGAAACCATATAAAATTATTTTTGTTTAGGAAAGGATGTGGCTTAAGTCTGAGAGTCTGTGAAACCATTGCTCTTCTGTACTCAAATTAGTGGGTTATTTTGGTTGGTTGGAAAAAGAAGTTCAGCAAAAGAACCACTATTTCTTTGGATTTTTGTGTTTGCTGATGTGAAGTCAGATCTATTCTTTTGTACATTGTTGCCTCTAGATAAAAATATGTATTGAGATGGAAAATGTAAATCTGTCTGTTACATGAAAACTTTGATTACCTACCTACAGTGATAGACTTGGATATTTGGCTGCTGCTTATATACTTTTTTCTATCCAAGTGTATTGTAACATTTCCAACATTTCCAGATTCTCCTAAAATATTGCTGTCCCCATCTTGTATGAATAGCGAGTCTGAATCAGAAGCCTGTTTATATTTTTAAATTCTTTGAGTACATACAAAAATGAATTCCTTTACTTTGACTTTCTTGATTTAGTTTGTTCATTAATATCATGTAGGTTTTATATACTTTACTTTTTAACTTTTCAAGATACTCATGTAAGTGACACTGCAATTGAAAGAAGATTTTGATTTTAGAACGTGAGATTGGTAAATGTTTTGATTCAATGTTCAATAAGGCCAAGTGCCAGGTCCTGCACTTGGGTCATAGCAACCCCATGGTGAGCTACAGACTTGGGGAAGTGTGGTTAGAGAGCTGTAAGTTGGAAAGGGACTTGGGGGTGTTGGTTGACAGCTTAATCTGAGTCAGCAGGGTGCCCAGGTGGCCAAGAAGGCCAATGGCATACTGGCTTGTGTTAGGAATGCTGTGGCCAGCAGGAATAGGGAGGTGATCATCCCTCTGTGCCCAGCTCTGGTGAGGCCACATCTTGAGTACTGTGTTCAGTTCTGGGCACCTCCCTATAAGAGGGAAATAGAAATGATGGAGAGTGTCCAGAGAAGGGCAATGAAGCTCATGAAGGGCCTGGAGCACAAGTCCTGTGAGGAGCAGCTGAGGGAGCTGGACAAGAGGAGGCGGAGAGGAGACCTTAGAGCTCTCTTCAGCTGCCTCAAGGGAGGTTGGAGTGAGGAGGGAAACAGCCTCTGCTCCTTAGGGAACTGTGATAGGACCAGAGGGAATGGATGGAAGCTACACCAGGGGAGGCTTAGTCTGGATATCAGTAAACATTGTTTTCAATGAGAGGGTTGTCAGGCACTGGAACAGTCTGCCCAGGGCAGCGGTGGAGTCACCAGCCCCAGAGGTGTTTAAATGGCATTTGTACCTGGTCCTTAGGGACATGGTTTAGTGGTGAACTTACAGTGTGGGTCAAAGGTTGGACTGCGTGATCTTTGGGGTCTCTTCCAACCAATGACATTCTGTGATTCTGTGAATTGCATTCAGTATTATACTTGGAGAGGTAAATTAGTATTTCTTCTGATTATAATAATATATTCATTTTATAATTGTGTGTCATATTACCAAATATTATGTTTACTTTTACTTGACTTCAATATAAATGTGTAGAGTGAACTTTCCAGGAAGTATGAAAGAGAACTTTCCAGAAAACTGAAAGAGTTACTTTGGCCCTACCTTAGAATATTTAAATGGACACTTCTCATAGCTGTTTAGCCCAGACATCTGAAATGTGCCAGAGCCTCTTGTCAGTGACCCTCAGAGAGCAGAGGAGGTAGAAAGTCTGGAAAGGTAGTGCATGTCTTTTTGAAGGGCAGCCTCAGCATCAGCCTTTTTTTGATTCTATTTTAGTCAATATTTAGATTCTAGCTGTACTATACATGAATCCTGTATTTCAACCATGCATGTTCCAGGAACCTATCTGTTCTGCTTTGACATTCTTCACAAAATAGTTTATATGATGAAAGTGATAAATGGCATAGTGGTGTATCTGTATGGAAGACATTTTAATTTTGGTTATAAAATCTTAATAGCCAGTATTCCAAAGCTTGTGGAAACCACACTGCTGCAACAGAGGGAAAAGGCAAAACAGTTGTTTACAACAGAAAGTTTTAACAGTCTACTTTTTGCCCAAGGTCTCTTTCCACAGCAACTTACTGTAACTCACATCCAAGGTCATTATTTCCTAATCAGATATTTAAATAGCATATTGATGACATTCTCTGAAAGATTGCTTTTTTCAGCTATTACTGGTTTCTTGCAATTCACATTTGAAGATTGGATTATAAAAATGTTTGTTTTTCTAGGTGCTACTTGGTTACAGTTTCACTGAGAACATGGAAAAAATTGTATTGTTTACCAAAAAGAGATGTTACATCAGTGGGACTCCCATTCTCAACTTACCAACTGTTGTGCTTGTAGTCATTTCTGTCATCTCTGTGTGTCTAGGTCTTATTGCTGAGAATGTAACCGTGCACTTTATTATGCAGAATAAGTGAAAAATATTGCATTTTACTAGTTAGTTTCCTTGAGCAGCTTATGTAGAAAGGTAATTTAATCAAGCAGAAAAGGAAGTGGGTGGATTGGAGCCAGAAAATAACTTTTTTCTTCCTTCCCGATTAGTTTAATTTCTGTCTTCTCACAGACATCAAAGGTTGTTTCTCCTGATTTTGTAAGGTAGAGTTGGAACTTCTTTCTGTGTCAAGAAAACCCAGCCTCTAGTATCAATTAATGAAATTACTTTTTGAAACCAACTCCTGAGGGCAGAACAACTCACCCCTTTGGCTATATTGTTGGAGATGGCCATGATCCTCTACATTCCACAGTGGTCCGAGGCCAAATCAACTGTTTTGGACTATCTGGAGTTTTGTATAACAAATTTTCTTCTGCTGTTGGGAAGTTGTAAGCTGTAGATGTCTTTAGTTTCTCTTACAATTGCACATTGTAATTCTGCCATTTGTGCCAATCTGTATTATACAAGATTGCTTTGATAAGTAGTGAGTATAATACAGATGTTTTATAGATTTTTACAGAGTAAATGTCTGCTACAGTTCTAACCTGAAAAGGTGATCTCAACTTCAATATGATCTCCCATAAAAAGATTTTTACATACCTTGTATTCAGTATATATTTAGGGTATAGAGTTTTCATTAATTATTTGCCTGAAAGAAGGTAGTTTTTTCTCATAAGCTCGATGATTGTTGCCTTTCACATTTGTATGTCTTAATGATTTCTGCCACTGTTACTACTTCCAATTTTTTTAAGTCTTCACTGCTTGAACTTAATTCTTTGAACTTCAGTTATATCCATGGGATTTTAAGTACAAAACTTGTGAAACTCTTTAGCTACATTATCTGAATTTCTCTGCTGCTTCTCTGTCTTCATTTAATGACAAAGTAATCCTGATCTGGGCTGCTTTACTTTCCCTGTAGGGACTGTAGCATGATCCCCTGCCAAGACAAATTTTAAGAGGAAAAAAAAAATATTAAAAGTTCAAAAGGTCTTTAAACAACTTTTTCACTACTGCATCACCTGCAGTTGTGACATCATTTGTGGTACAACTTGAAGGCTAGTATTAATTTCTTGGATTTTATTTTTAATTGCTGTTGTTAAATGATGTTTGAATGGATCTAGCACAAGCATGTTTTTAATGAACAGCATACGTTGTGTCTTACTCCAAGAAATGTTCAGCCAATCCTTCATTAAGTTTACTGACACATGATAACTAAGAACTATTCCAGTAACTAGTTGTTGCTTTGGCATTATTCTGCTGCTAAAAATGACATACAGTGACAGTTCCATATTATCTGCTAGCATTGCCAGCAGTACTGTAACACATATTTTTCAGACTTTTTTTTTTCCCTGATGAGGGATTTTGAGCCTCTTTAATGGTGTAATTTGATGACATGTCTAAGTAAATTGCTGTCTAATCTGCATCATCTGCTTGGTTTTTTACGTAGTCCAGTCATATGCCATTCACATGCAGAGAGATTTATCAGTGGATTCAGAAGATATGTTTTGGTAAACCTCTTTGCTGTCAGCCAAAATCGTTGTGACACATTTTACACACCAGGTATTTCTGGCCTGGCATTCTTGCTGTACAACATTTTGTGTTCATTCTGTTTCTTGAGCTCTCAGTTTTTGACAACAGCTGTTTAAGTACAAATAAGTTCTGTAACTATTTTTTTCTGGGTCAAGAAAGGTTCCCCTTTTGAGTCTGCATTGAGTTAGAAGAACGTAGTTTGTTTTGATTGTTTCCATTTTTGCTCATTTGCCTCCCTTAGGTTGTTTCCTCTCAGCCTCACAAATTTTAACTTTTTCTACATACAAGTGCCATCAACTTTAAAATTTGCATCAAACCTGCTTCTCATAGTTTTTTGATGCATTTCTTTTTGTTCCTGTACATGTCATCATCGGAACATTTGGTACTCAAGATTCTGGAAGACTCATAAAAGTTGCCAGAAATCACTGTACAGTTCTCTAAACTCCAGTACACCACACCACTTGCAAGTCAGTAAGAAAAACAGCAGTAATCACATGTTCCAACTGCGTCATCTTATTAAGACTTTGGGCAGCTTCGGGCATATTTTGTGCTCCTTTCATCACTAGGTGGCTTCCCACACTGCACAGTTCTGTTACTCTGTCACCCAAGAGGAAGATACCAGAATTTAATACAGCCCCCCATTCTCAAGTTAAACTACAAGGGGAAAAGGTTGTGGGGGGGGATAAATAAGCTTGGTTTTGTTTTGTGTAACAGTAGTTTCCTGCTGCTTCAAGTGATTCCTTTCAGTGCTACATTCCTGATTATTTTGGAGGTTGCTTGAACATACTGGGACCTGATTACAGGTTAACTCACAATACTGTAAAGTGACCTCCTGCCTGGCTTTTTGGCAGATGCTTACATACAGAAGTGGTTCTGAATCACATAAAAAGCTACATGTTCAAGTCTGCTTGAATGAGAAGAGATCATTTTGAAGTTGTTTGCAGTTTCATGTATCTGTAATTCTGACATCAATGTGATTTCTGAGGTTAGAGATAAATTCTTCTGTGTTGAAAAGAGCATTCACTTGCGTCTCTTCTCTTAATGCCCACGTATGTATTTGGCAGAAAATCTGGACAGAATCCTGAGAAACATTTTATTCATTTCTCAGATTACAGTAAATACAGAGAAATAATCTCATATGTCATACTTGTAATTGACATTGTGTTGTCTTTAGTACCAACTTTTCACATAAAAACCCCTCAGAATTAGAAAAAAAAGACAAGCACTAGAGAAGACATTGTTTTGAAAAATTGTCTTGCTGATTGTTAGTGGGATCAGTGTGTGGTCTTTTACATACTCATAATTCTGGGGCTTTTGATGACTTGAAGTGTTGTACAGCTAAAGTGTTTAAAGCTAAGTGTTGATGCCTTTACTGCTCATTATCAGAACTGGATAACTTTTAGTTGCTTGATAATAGTAACCTCTTTTGCTAGTGTTGGTCTGACTTCTTAAGCATCACTGAAAATGGAAAATTGTCGAAGGGTCTAATTATGCCCTTTCAGGTCAAGGTGGAATTTTTTTTTTTGAGACCTAACAGGGAAATGTGTAAAGGACAGACTAAAAAGAATAATCAGAACTGGAAAACATCTTGTGCTTCAATTTGACCCAGAGATAATTTTAATTGGAAAATAGTTCTGCCTGAATAACATGAGTGGATTCCAAAAGCTTACGTTTTGTCTTTTCTATCAAAAGTACATGAAACTGTGTTTTTCTGGTATTCTCACTGACTTGTGAATATTATTAAGATTTGAAGAATAGGGAGGAATGGGGTATTTTACGTGATCACCAGTATGTGACATAAGAGCAAAATCATTGAAGTGAAAGTACTCTAAAAAACCCTCTCCTTACCAATAAAAGCTGAAATGGTAAATATTAAGATTGTGTTTGGCAGTTAATGTAGGTGGCAAAAATACAATGTAACATGTTGCAAGATTATTAATGTTATTTCAGGTGTTTTTTATGTGGTACTATCTTTGTACAACTTACTTGTGTGGGTCAGAAAAAACATACAGCTGAACACTTTAATTCTGATACTTCTGGTAGAGTTCAAATAAGCTGTAAGTTTTTAGCTTACAACATCCTTATTTTTAAGAAAATTTAAATCTCTCTTATAATTTTATTGCATATTCCTTTATCTGTTTGCGTAGCAATCCCATTTTGAAATTTGGATTTTTGGAGTGAGCTGAAAACTGAAAATTGAAAAAAAAATGTGTTGCTGTCATTGAGAAATCTCACAATTTGCATATTGAGTGTCATTCTTGAAATATGATATAATTTTTATGAAAAATCATTCCTAATTGTAAAAACAAGTTAGACTGAATTGAGCAATAGTATTGTTTGTGCTTAAAATAGTCTTTAAAAAAAAAGAAGAGTAAAACGCAGCAGATTTCTGTGCTCCTCCTCCTTTTGCTTTTAGGCATGTTACACTGTATAGGTATAATTTATACCAATCGTAAGTAAGTTTAGAAGAGGCACATGAAGGGTCACTTACCCCTGATTTTGTAATTTAGGCAATAAAACTTTATAGATTTTTGTGGACACATTTTTCTCCAGCCGCATAGCTTAATAAAAACCTGAAGAAATATTTGCTTTAAATTTTCTTTTTACTAGTTGTTCTAGCTTTTTTATTGCACCAAGACCAATCTTACCCAATACATCAGTGTTTTGCTAAGCATCTGCTAGTACAGATGAGACTGAACTCCTGAGTTTCTGATCCTTTCAGGACCAACATATTTCTCTGCAAGATGCTGCTTTAGGAACTGAGGGCACTCAGTAGATCCCCCAAAATGCTGAAACCTTCCCTTGCTTGTATGCAGCCAAGCACCATGCAGTACCACTTCACTTGTCTAGACTGTGCTTTTACCAAGAAAAGCTGGACCAGATAATTCTTGAGCTCCCTTCCAACCTAGTATTCAATGCTTCTATGATAAATAGGGAGAGAGGGAAAACGAAAAAAAGTCATGAGAAACAGAAGATAATTCCTTTCTCTAGCAACTAGATACAAATAATGTGATGGCATAGACAGCCATGTCTTTTTGAGGCTTTATCTAGGGTATGTTTTTGGGGGTTTTTTTGGTTTTTTTTTTTGTTTTTTTTTTTTCAGTAGACTAAAACAAATACAGAAGTGAAGATTTGAAAAGTGCCTGGAGACACTTTCACACTGAGTGATTTATAGTTGTGTGTGAGATTAAGGGAGACAGATGAATTCACTGACTAGATACAATCATTCACATGTTCCCTTCCCCTTCAGAGTTCACCATTTGGGTCCAGACTCAGTTGAGAAGACGGAAAAAGAAGTAGCAAAATAAACACCATATTTAAACTATAACAAAAAATAGTTGTATAATATTTTCCACGTCCTAGAACCCTTTATGTTCTGTTGATGAGTGTGGAGTGGAGGCTTATACAAACATTCTGTGTTCCCTTCTGCTCGGATGTATAGTAATAGTGCAAGATTTACAGAAGCCTTCAGTCAGGTGAGCACTGAGTTCTGTGTTACTAAAATAAAGATCAATTATTTCTCCGTATCTGTATGAAGTGTGTCAATAGTCCATAAAACTCCACAAAATAAAAGCTGCTGTGAGTATCAGTACTACTGTTCCTGAAGGGTTTCTTTGAGTCTCATGGTGCTCCTGACTCATCGTTACATAAAACATATTTCCAATTATTAAAGGTCTGTATGGCCTGAGCTAGTTGCAGTCAACAGTGTAGTATTAGCTTATATACATTACCATGTCAGGGAGACAGGTCCTTAGGCCTCTGTTTAATCTGTTTTCCCTTTGGCTTTATTTCCATCTTCTGGGACTCATCTTGCCCTCTACAGCAAGAATAGGAATCCAAATGAAATACCCCTGGCAATGTGTGCTTTCCTGATGAAAAGTGGTACTGTGTGTGTGATTCCTGTTCATTTCCTTTCTTGCAGATACAACTGCAAATCTGAAAGCTGGTGCTTTCCTGTTTGCACATCATTCCCAAGGGCCCAATGATTCAGTCTGTCCTGTTGGTGGGATTGTGTCACTGTTACTTAAAACAGGGTTTGTCCTTATATTTGGAGCACATATATATATTTATAGCCCTTGCAATATTTGGTTTTGATTTCAGGAAAAATAGTGGTTAGTCTTGGGGGGGTGATGATAAGAAGTGAACATTTTTTTTTTTTCATTTTAACCTCTTTTGGTCATGTCTAGTTACAATGATTTATTATGCTTTTCAGAATTACTGTTGGTTACCCCTTTTTAAAAAGATTTTCAGTCCTTCCATCAGGAATGGTTGGGCAGTTGCAGTCTTTACATTAAATACACTGGAAAATGCCTAAAAGCACACTTTGTGCTGCTAGGAATATGGTTAACAGCTTTGCTGCTGAAACATAATATTATTCACTGATACGACCTTATGTGTCACGTAAGGTGTGTAAGCACAAAGCTTATTGTGAGATTAACCTAAAATATGAAACACAACTGCAGACATCTTGTTACCTCTGTTTAAAATGGGCAAGACCCATTTTTAAGGCTTATTTTCACAAATAATGGTATATGGGAAACATGAGCCACCAAGGTGTCCTTGCAAGAAAAGTGGCCAGCAGGTTCCGTGGCTTCACTCGGCAGAGCATCTCCAGCAGGTGGAGGGAGGTGATCCTTCCCCTCTGCTCACCCCTGGTCCAGGTCTCTCTGGAGGTCTCCAGTACAAGAAAGGTGTGGAGACACTGGAAAAGGTCCAGTGAAGGGCTATGGATGTGAATAATGACTTTGGGCATCTGACATACAAGGAGAGACTTAGAGCTAGGCTGCTCCAGGCTGCTCTTCAGCCTAGAGGAAATCAGGCTCAGGATACACACTTCTCAGCGTGTATAAATATCTGATGTGAGGGAGAAATGAAGAGGGCAGAGCCAGGCTTTTCTCAGTGGTGCCCCCCAGACAGGACAAGATGTAATGGGCACAAATTGAAATACAAGAAATTTTATTTAAATGTAAGGAAAAGAAATTACACTAGAGGTGATTGAGCACTGGAACAGGTTGCCCAGAGAGATTGAGGAGACTCCATTTGTGGTGCTACTCAAAACCTGTCTGGGCAGAGTAGTGAGGAGCCTGCCCCAGCTGCCCCTGCTTTGGGCAGTGAGGTCTTGGATTAGATGATCTCCAGAAGACCCATCCCACCTCAGCCACTCTGTGATTCTCTGACATTTAATCAAATATAGACAGCAACAGAAAAACCCACGGGACTTAGGTACAGACACTATGGATGTTAGTGAAGCTCCTCAGCACTGGTGGAGATCTGCAGGGCAGAGGTAAGTGTTGTGGTTTGACACTTAAAAGTAATACCCTAAACTAGGACTTCCCCATCCCATGCAGAATGCGTCTCCCTTTCCTGACTTAAAAGCATTTCCTGTCCAATCCTGTAGGCCTGTTCAGCCTCAGGAAAGAGGAACTGTGTTTCCAAATTCCAGATTACCTGCTAGGCAGAGTCAAATATTCTCACTAGAAATATAAACCCTAAGCGTGTTGAATTTCATCAGCTTGATTTACAAGGAGACTTTTTTTTTTTTTTTTTTTTTTTTTTTTCTTCTTTTAAATGACTCTTTCTGAATTTGGCCAGCAAAACATATGTTTTTTAATTTTTTCTAAGGTAACCATGTAGAATTTTCTTTTTAGTGTTTATCTTCAAAAAATTGCATGAGAAATAGTTTTCTGTTGTGGGTTTTTTTTCAGGAATTTTGTTGCTATGTGTGTGGACTTCATGAAAAAGAGCTACTTAAGCAAAGGTCAAGTACAAAAGTATCACTCATCACATGCTTATCTAGCTTATTTTTAAACTAATACACAAGCGTCTAACTATCACATGGTCTTTCTTGCATTGCAGACTGGTGCCAGACTTGGTGTCTTTTCTGTTTTTAAGAGATAAATGTCTAGTGGTTTTTGTTTTCAGAGAGTATATTTGTGAGTCATGTATATCACCTAATGTTGCTTTGCTTCTGAAGTTTAATCATTTTGCAGAAGGTAGATGGAGTTTTCACATTCTAACTTGGTGTTAGGCTGAAAACTGCAGCTGGGGAATGTTTACTAAGGGTTTGTTTAGTCATTCACATTCTTGTGTTCCAACAGTTTGTTTTAGATCGTTTGTTAAAGAGCTTAAAGAAAAACTCCCTTTACTACTGACTATTGGTGTGGAGAGTTTTTTCCTGAAAGTTAGGGTTTTTGATTGATTTTTTTTTTCCCAATGTATTTTAAATTATTTTCCTTTTCCAAAACTGCATGTGAGTTACTTCTCTAAATAGGAGGCATAGGTAAAACTATATACTGATTTAATGTAACTAGTCAAGAACATATTGAAACTTCTGTCTTTTGTTTTAAGTTTAATTCTTTTGTCAAGTAAAATATAGTAATTTATGAGATCCTGTTTTTAATTTACCACTTAAATGAGGTATAGTCTAAATGGAAGTTTTAAGCACTAGAGGGAAAGTGTTGTTACAGGTTAAACTATTGTGTAAGTATAAAAACATGTTTAGGAAAGTTCAGCTGCTTAGGTCCACACTGTTTAATTAATTAATATACAGCTCTGTAATTCACCAAGGAGTGTCATCTGTTCACTGAGCACAGCATAAACATTTAAATAACCTTGGAATTCCTACTACAGGGTTGGTAGTGATGTCTCCACTATACTGATCCCTTCTTATGTTCCACTTCATTTGAGCAGTTAGGTGCTTTACAACTTTGAGTGGAGGTACAATGAGGAGGCATAGTTATTTGTCTTAAAGTAAAGTATGGAAGTGAAGCCAACAGTCAACTAAAAAGAACAAAGTTTGTGAGATACTGCAAAAGTATATTGAAAAATGGAAGTAGGTGTGAAGTGAAGGTAGCTGCTGTGAGGTGTTTGTTTTTTATTTTTATAGATGGAGTGTTTCTGTGATGGCAAAAGGGACAATCTGAAGGACTGGTTGTGTTTTACTATGGTATTTTCATTTTCCTTTCACAGAACGTCCTCTTCTGAACATGGTAGTTGTGGATTAGAGTTGATTATCTTGTTCTCAGTTCTCTAAATACAGTTAATTTAAACACAACCTGTATCTAAACTGTCCAAAATATCAATTGCTCCCTATTGTAGGGGGCAGAATGCTAACTGAGATAAGCATATGAGTATACATTTAATGCAAGTAAAATAACTGCACTTGAAGTAGGATTTTTTCTTAGAATTTGTAATTGAAAACTTTTGTTTGAACATATATTGTCCAAAAAAAGTTCCAAAAAATGTTTGTGGTTGGAAAAATGCCCTCAATCTGCCAAACGAATTTCAAATTCTACAAAAATAGGGATCTACTTGCTGTGAAATGGTGCATAGGCTGCAGTGCTCTTTGGTATGTTAGAGGAACATGATGAAAGTAGAAACATACATTGTGCAGAACTGATTGTCTCATTTGTCATCTCTGAAATCAGAGCTTTCTAATTTTTTTTTTTTTCCCTGTGAACTCTTGGCTGGCTGGAGCTCCGGTAGCATGCTTGGGAATGTTTGTTCATGACCGGCTACTGGTTATGTGCTCAAAAAAACTGGCCATGCTTGCTTCTCTGTTCATGTTAGCTCTCAAAAGTTCTGTGGTATACTTATGGATAGCATTTGAGCGTCACATTAGTATTACACTACAAATGTATTTGGTAACAAATGGAATGAAAATGATTGAAGGTTGATGTTATCTTTCATTTAATGTTCTTCTCTGGTTCTCCATGTATAGGCCAGACTTGGGCCTTCTCTGCATTAATTTATCATCTAGCTTTTCTCATGTAAGTTGAATGTAAGCTTCCTCTGACACTGGAAGTATGCTGTGCTTCTCATGTGTATGGGTCTCCTATAGACAGGTGTGCACATGCTCATCTGTGCAGGCACATGTAATCCTAGAACAGAGCAAGTCTTTGGGTTCTAGAAAGGAACAAAGTTCTTGTTGTGTTCCAGCATCTCAGAGATGATAGCAGCTGTGGTGCAGCCTCTTCCGGTACTTGACCACTGTCACACTAAAATGCTTTCTTCAGCCAATCTCAGTGCCCTGTATTACAATTTGAGTCAATTAGAGTGCTTCTAAACCTGTAACCTCCAAGAACATCCTGGCTGTTCTTTACTGTATGTTCCCATCAGCTGTTTGTAGAAAGCAGTAAGGCCTCCTCATTTTAACTGTGAATAGGCCAGTTCTCTCTGCCCTAATCATCTTGTTGTCCTTCCTGTCTACTTATTTGTTACTTTATGTCAGTGTCTGCCTTGTTCCAGCAAGCTCAAAACTGGATAAAGCCCTAGGGATGCAGTCTCACTAGTGCCAAACAGAAGTCTCTAATAATTCCAGTCTGTTGGTTTCACTCTTGAGAGCACCGGTTGCACAATATGGTGCATTTGAACTACTTACCTATAAGGGGCATACTGCTGGCTCACATTAGGTTCATTGCTCACCTGGACCACAAAGTCCTTATCCACAAATCTGCTTTCTGTCAGTTCTCACCCCACCTGCACTTTTGACTGAGGTTGCTCCATCCTAGATGTGGGACTTGCTGTTGTTGAACTTCATGAGGCTCATGTCAGTCTGTTTCTCGAGGCTGTTGATCTCCCTCTGAATAGCAGCCCTGTCCTCTAGCATGTAAGCTGCTACCCCCACCTCCAGCCTGGGATTTGCTGTAGAGGCATTACATCCCTTCACCTTTGTCATTAGTAAGTCAAGAAATAATAGTGGCCTCAGCATCAGTCCCTGTAGAACACCACTGCTCACTAGTTGCAGTCCTGCCAGTTTTGAACCCAACCTTGTTGTCCACTTATTCAGCTGCATCACAGCATTTGTCTTTAAGAATTCTATGGGAGACTGTTGCAGAAGCCTGCCTAAAACCAAACTGTTTGACGTTCTCAGTCGTCCCCTTTCCCTCAGAGTCAGTCACTCCTTTGTAGAATGCAAGGTCAGGTCATGTCTTTTTCTTCAGAGAACTCAGCCTTACAAGGAAAATGTCATTTTAACCCATGTTTATACAACCAAACAAACATCAACCTTATTTGTGGAAATGCTTCTGAAGGGAAGATGTTGGGTAGTGCTTGCTGAATTGAATTATAATATTCATTGCTATTTTGGCTCTTCGGGTCACCTAAACAGCCCATATGCAGCCAGGGAAAAATCCCCCTCATCCAAAATTTTGCATTCTTTCAAGAACTTTGTTAATGTTGAAAAATGTTGTTTCACGTCAGCCATTACAAAGTATTCTTGTAGATACAGATGTAGAAATATGGAGAACACTTCCATTTAAGTGTTAAAGTCTGTGAACAATGGAATTGCTGAGCTACTTTGCGTTTGGTCTGTCCATTCCTTTTCATTGTGAAGGCTTGCTTTTGATGAGTAGAGCTGCCTCTTTTGTATTTTCCAGCCTGTAATGTCTAGAAGGCTGTTTAGATCCTGAATCCCCAAGGGGTTCTGTGGCCTGTTTTTAATGCTCCAATTTGTGTTTTAAGTGCTTTAGTCATGGTATTTTTGATTTGCATTTAAGTGACTGACTGTATCTAAGTTGCAATGGAGTTAACAAAAAAAAAAAAAAAAAGTAACAAGATAAAAACTAGTTGTCTGTCTTTGTGCTTTAAAAAAAGAAAGCCTAGCAAGTTGTGGTGTCTATCAGACCTGGCATCAGTCGAACTGGAAAAGTTTCAGACTAACCACAGACTTGAGAGGTTAAAGAGGAAACACTGGCCAACTAGCTTGTAAGAAAGTCAGGCCATTCCAGTCACTGGGATATGAGGACACCATGGAAGAGTTACAAGCATAATGGTCCCTGAATGCAAGATAGCAGGAAAAAGTTAAGGAAACGGCAGGGGAAAAAATAGAAGGAAAAAGGTGAGGAATCAATAGAAGACTAGAATTTTAGAGAAGTTAAGCAGATGGAGGAGTATCATTAGTTCAGTAGTGAAATGCTACCATATCCTGTTTTTCTGCATTGTCATTATGCTTTTAAATTGTGTAAAATATATTTAAATAATAACATTATAAATTATGGATTATAGCTTATAAATATTAGTTTCCCTAATTATTCTAATTAGTTTCCCTAATTATTCAAAATTAAGTGCCTTAACTTGTATTTTCTTTAAGAGTTCCTTAAGCAGTACATGGGCAGTAAGGAAGACACCTCCATGAAGGTAAACTGAGTGACTCAGCTCTGTAAGTGTGTAAAGGGGATTAATTTGCTTTTGAAAAAACCCTTGGAGACTCCAAAGGTCGAACATAAGACCTCTGGTTCAAATTTCTGTTTTTAAAAGAAATACTCATTATAAGAATAACTGTGTAAATCAGTCCATTAAATCGCCTGGAGAATCTCAGTTTAGGATTGGGCAATTATGTTGAAACATGTGGTCTTTCCTTTTAAATTGACAAAGTATACATTACAAAGAGCATAAGCCTAACGCATGTATGTGTCTAGTATTGCACATTCATATTTTTGCAGCAGGACTAACCAGTTTATCATGAGACAGATGACATTTAAGAGCAACAACATAGTGTAAATTGCAGAGAATGCTTAGTTTCTTGTCCACATCGGAGCTTTTAGCATTTCTGTTCCTACCACAACCAGTGGGACATTTGGAGGCAGAAAGCTTTATGTGGACACAGTCAGTGAGAAGGGATTCTTTCTCAATTATAAATGGTGAGTTTGTTTTTATTATGCACTTATTTCCATTATTTTACCCAGACAGTTCAGATCCACTTTCCCACAGACATTTTACAAATACTTTTTTGGAAATTTGTCTGATGGCAATCTCAGATAAATTCTAAATTAAGCCTGATAGTCTCAGTGCTGCTGAAATGTAACTTCTTTCTTTTTTCCCCCCCAGGATGTTTTGACCAGTACAAAAACAATACCTTTTATCCCAACAATCTGTGTGGTACCTGCTATATGTTACAGAATTAACTGCAGCCTAATGTTTCCTCTGAGATTTCACCACTTGAAAAGGATCTGTCCCAGAAGCCATTCAGGAAATAAAAACAATAGCTCTTATCACAGGCAGTGGTCCACTTTTCAACCATGTTTTCTGTGGGGGTGATTCAGGAGTTTCTAATATTGTGAAAATTCATAGTAAATGAAGTGTATTGTTATAGAAAGACTCTTGATTGCCTTTACCCTTCTCCTTCCACTCAGGGGGGTCTGTTACATATTTTTAATTCCTAAAACAGTACTTGCAATGTGCTTATTGTCTCCCCCTTGCTACATAAAAATTACTGAATAAAACTCCGAAAACTGATTTTTTTAAAGTGTTTAAAGTTTTTCATTACTAACCCAATTAGGTTTTGCAGCACATTTGGTGTAAGTTGTACTGTCATTTGCCCCCAGTAGAGTTTATTAATAAAATTACACTATTTGGTGCTTTAAATACTAAGGCATTTGTCAAATCACAGCTCTGTAGATCTTTGTAAACTAAAGCAAGCCTCTGAGAATCCTGTCCTCAGAGGTCATTTTTCAATCACTGCTGTTCATTATGACGGTTGTGAAAATAATAGTTGCTTATGTATGCAACTACTTCATGCTTATGTATGCATGAAGTAGTGATGTTGGGATGTTCTGCCACTGCATTTTTGGGATTATCTGGGAGCTAGTATCTAAAAAAGTATTGTTTCAAGCTAGTGTTTTTCAGTCATAACTCCTTATTTCTACCACCTTCATTACTGCTATTTGACTGAGACCAGAAGTCATCATCTTCCAAATATTGTTGGTCTTTATGTAGTGCTGAAAGAATTGATTACTTGTAGTTACAATGCCATGGCCTTTCCTGCTCTGGGCAACCGTAGAACCTAATTTATCTACCTGTGCAATTTCATCTGAGTCATTTTCTTAATATTAATGACTGCCGTGGTCTGCCCCCAAAGTTGTGGTCTGTGTAGCCAAGCAGCTATTTGGAAATGCTTCTAAAATAATTTATGTCCCTGTGAATCACAGCTTTAGTTTGAATTGCAGAGAAAAGTCACTGCTGTTTCCAGTAAGCATCTAGCATTGCACCATTTGGGGTCAGCATAGGGAACACAGACCTGTGCAGCTTAGTAATGAAGTGTTGTGCTTTGTAATATCCATTTAGAATGCCTGAATGAATTAATGTAAACAGTTGCAGAACTGTATATGTAGAATAAGTAATCAAATTTTTTAGAAAAACACTAAAAAGGGCCACTGATGCACTTTATTTTCATGGTGTCAATTCATTGGTCTTAAAGTGAGCAAGGTGAATGTGTGATGGTATAACTACATGGCTGTGACCTTTGAATCACCTGCACTTGACTGTAGGAATTCAGTTTCAAAAAGTGCAAATATTTAAAGTACAAAATTAAATCTTACTGCAGCTTATCAAACTAACTGAGCTGCCTTCTCTCCAAATTCCTTTTGATTAGTAACTAGGGAGACGTTACCGAATAAAAAACTGGCTTTAACGGTCTTCAGAAGAATAAAATTATAATGCACTTACTCCCATTTTGCTGAGCATGGAATGAGTTACAGAATTAAAAAATAGTATCCTGTAGTTGCATCTTACTTTCAGAAAAATGTGAGCAGTGCTATACACTGTGCAGTGTTTCTTGAAGGATCATCCTCTTTGCCACTAAAACTTTTTGGAGAGGCTTTTTAAGTTGTCACTGTACTGCTAAAGCATTATTTAAATAGTAGGCTGTGATTTTTCATCATACAGAAAATGTTGTGTGCATCTGTGTAACATAGCCCCTGTTGCTGGTATCCAAGCTCAGTCTAAAAAAACTGGGATACTATAAATGGTGTAATGGTGTTTCAGTAATAATGTGGTTTGCTGCTAAGACTAATTAGCCTTTATGAGAAATAACTTGCCACTGTTTCAAAAGTAGTTTAAATCCTGACCTTTCTTAAAGTGAAAACAATCTCCCGTGATCCAGATTTTTACAGGAAATTGTCTTCCCTCTATTAGTGAAAAGATTTCTTGTAAAATGCGCAAACTTCAAGCAAAAGAAGTTTCCTGAAAACAAGTCAGGGAGATTAGGCATGTTTGTTGGTGGTTTGTTTGTTTTTTTGTCTGTTTGGTTGGTTTTTTTAAGTTTGACAGAATTCAGAAATTTGGAAGTACAAAGAAGCATTTATAGAGGTAAAATAATAAAAAAGATTCATAGCATGCAACTCTATAAATACAGTATGGTATTTAACTAAAAATATAGTATAAATGCTGTTGTTAGGATATAAAGTATCCTAACATATAAGCCTATGGGGATGAATATTTGTAGAATTCTACTATCTCTTTTTTAGTGAGTTGTGAGGAATATCCATCTCTTTTTAATCTGCTGGAAGTGTGTACTTCTGGTATTTCTTTTGCTCAGTCATGCCTGTGATGGGAGCTTTCTCTCTATGTAGCATTTTTATCAAAGTTACAATAGATAGAAACTCTACAAGTGTCTTACAAAAGCTTATATCTCTTCTGTAAAAATTATTTTGAAACAAGCAAATCATGTTCCCTTTTCAAGGAAAACCACAGCTTACTAATACAAAATATTATTGGGCTGGAATTTTTGAGGCCTTCTGAGGAAGTCTGATAGTAGGTACAGGAAGATGGTGTGGGTGACTCTAATGAGCAATCTTTCTATATTTGTACTTGTGTGATCCAGTGATGTTAGGGGCACTGCACTACTACCAGAATTTTGTTTTTCTGTATTGAATAGGCCAAACTTCTTAAAATCTTGAATTTGCATAGCTAGTCAGATCTCATAAGAGCATATGCTAATGTTTAGAGTGAATTGTGACTGGTGTTATTTTACGTTATATCTGCAATCTTCTAATTTGGGAGAAAACCACCTTGGGATTGAGTTGGGGTTTTTTTGAGTTTTGTTACCAGCTCATGAGGTTGATACCAAACAAGAATTTACTGGATTATTCAGGAAATTAAGGGGCCCACTTCTCCACACCACTTCCCCAAAATTAGCCACCTGCAGAGCAGCAGGGATCTTCTGTCATGTGAGACTCTTGCAGCTATTCAGCCCTCCCATCTTGCTCACAGATGTCTGGTTTTGGTCAATCACATTAAACGTGAGTGACTGGCACTCTAATGGCACATCATAGTTTGTAATTGAGCTGTTTCCTTATCTCTGACTGAAAGATGTTTTATACTTTTCATATCTGAGTGTTGACTCCTGCCTTTGCTAAGCTTGGTGGCACAAGTCCCAGTAAGAGGAACCAGGGTTTTGCTTCTCATGTCTGTACTCTCATTCTCATCTGCTGCTGAAATCCACTGATTAGGCCCACTGAAGGAAAGTCTTTATTTGTCTGCTGTGTCATAAGTATTCTTAGTCATAATTTGTTCCGTCTGCAAGGGATAGCCTTTCATGTTAAGTGTGTGTTTTATAAGGAATAAACTGTCTGTTTTGAAAATTAAAGGTCTGCTTAACCTAATGTGCAACATGAGCACATGCTGGCTAAACAATGCGAAGACCAATGTTTCCTTTATCTACAGCAGAATTTCAGGCACTTGACCAAAATGGTGATGACTTTCAGTTTTGTTACGTGTTCAAAGAAATTTTAATTAGCCATATGGTAGTAATTTATCTATGAATAATATTTTACCTTTCTGTGAAATAGTTCTGTGTATTGGACACATAGCTGATTAAAGGTTAATAATTCAAAGCAAAAGGTTAATAATTCAAAGTAACTTAATTCATTTAGTATGCTGAAAAAACAGGTCTTGGTGTTTTTTGTTATGGAATCACTACAGAATTTATCTAAAACATGTTGGTAATTGCAAACTCCATGACCATTAATAATTGCTTCTATAACTGTAACTACTTTGTGCAAAGATTTACCCTGTAGTAGTATAAACTAAGATTTGCAAACCAAATTTAAATGCTTGAGGAAGGCTTCCAGTTTAACACAAAGTACTCTTTTGCAACTAATACTGTGTTGGCTTTTTTAGTGTGTTTGAGCTTTAACTGTGATAAAGGCTGATTTTTAAGGAGAGCTTTATCTAGCAGGCTGCTTTTAGACAATCCACTTGCTAGTGAATGTCCCTTACTAAGGGGTGATTCTCAGAGTTCCCAACAGCCTATCAGCTTATTTCCACTTGACTGTGGTCTGAGTATGTGGCAGCATGAATGTATGAATAATTTGTTTTGTTGGAAACTTGGAGTAGAAGCTGGCTTAATAATGCTACAGATACTTTTTACTTATTACAGCTACTGTGTACTTATGGCTTTTATTTATTTATTTATTTATATTTTAAAGAGTTAGATAACTCTCAAGTCTTCTGAAAGTTCAGAAATTTAGCATTTTTGCATGTATTTGAAATCTGCATCCTTTTGGTGGTAAGTTGTAGCCCACAGCATTATTTTTTACCAAGTTGGAATTAACTAATATGGTACAAATAAGATTGAAAAGTTTTGTCTTATGTTTGCTTTCTAAAATCTATACTTTTCTTTGTTAAATCAAAGTCTATCTTATATTTGTTTTGTTATACCAAAAAATACACAAACCCAATCTAAATTATTTAGGTATTTCACAATACTTTATATTTATAGTAGGAGTAGATAAATCAGTGCAGCAAAACTTGAAAAAAAAACAGGTCTACTTCCACGTTCCAACTTTCAACTCCTACCCCAAACTAAATAAGCAAAGTTGTATTTAAAGACTCTAGTAATAAAGCTCTTAGAAACATTCCTATGTAATAATATGAATGCTTGGATAATAATTTCCACTTCTCTCTTCTTGCGACACAATTTTATTTTCTCTTTGTGACCAAGTTTATTGCAGTAACAGAGAAAAACTGCTGTTACCATATTTTTTTTCAGATAGCCTAGAATGTAATTTAAAGAATGTTCATCTGGAAAGCAACTCTGAAGATGGAGGAGAAAGTATTTTAGAAGAAACTAGGTCTTGTGGGTTAGGGGCATTGATTAAAGATAGAAAATTTACCCTCAACTTCTGAAGATTAATAATTTCAGTTGTTTTCTGTTGCCTAATTTTTAGTATTTAGTGTTCTTGGTGTAGAGCTTTTCAAGTGCTACAGCTCAAATACAGAGCAAAATGCCTAGTGACAAAAATAGATGATTTATGCATAAATTATAATACGAACAGAGAAAGACATAACTGTGTTGTTTTTTATAAATATATTATATGTGGTACTTTCATGATAAAGAAACAGGAAAAAAAAAATTAGATAACATAAATAGTCCTTTTTACTGTACGTCAACACCAGTTTAGAATTTGGCTCTATTTAGATCTGTTGCACAGGATAAATTTAGAAGCTTGTTTTAAATAACTTACTGAAATTATAGTTTGATCAGTGTTATGATCTCACATCTTTAAGAAGTTGTACAAAGGGCATTGGTCTCACTCTAGGTTACAGTTCAAGATTTACAAAAATTGGTAATAAACTTGAAGCTTTTACACCAAATTTGTGATAAGTCCAAACTGAAGTATATGTTAAATTTTTTTTGCTTTTTTTTCCCTTCTCAAATCCTAGCTTAAATTTGACTTTAATAAATTTAATTCATCCCGAGAAATAAAATCTCGATGCATCTCTTTGTTACTGATGGCTGACAGAATTCTCTTCTGTGGATAAAAAGGCCAGTGTTACAGTAACCACTGGGTAATGGGGCAGGATTGTTGCAAGTTAAATCTCCTCTTGATGACTGGAGAAGATTGACAAACTAGCTAGTGATGCTATGTTCTTTGGAGAAAACAAAGATTAGTCCAAATATTAGGAATGTAAACAACACCTTTGTCTTGGTAGTGAAAGAGCAGACATGTCCAATATGAAACTGGGTTTATCTTATCTTGAAATGCAAACAAAATCGAAAAAACAAACCCCCCAAAACACCACAACAAAAGAAAGAAAACAAAACCAAACTTCAGAACAAAAACCAACACCCGGTGCATCAAAATCCAAGGGTCAGTCTCTCTGTGACAAATAATTATTTTTCTGTACTCTTTTCTCATGAATGTGGCTGTGGAAAGTGCCAGAGGATTTCCAGCTGCTCATCTGGAAGAGGTGTGATGAATGCTGACTTTTAACCCTCCTGCTGGGCCCCCCAGCAGCTGTGATGCCATAACCAGTATCTTGCATTACAACTTATGAGCTGGCTGATAATGGTTACATGGGCTTTAACCAGATCGCCCTTGAGCTGCCCTTGTAAAGGCAACTTTTTGCCATCCCAGCATTTCCTTTAGTACTTTGCAGACCTGTGTGTGGGGTGTAGGCTGCAGGGGCCCCCGAGTGCCCTGTGCCAGTCTCAGCCAGATCCATCCGGATGGGGTGGGATATGAGTAGAAGACTCGCTCTATGTCTCCCCTCTATGGAATGAAGGAGTGAAGCTGAGCTTTAGAAAAAGGGAAGGAAAGGCTTTGGTTATACCTTGATCTCTTTGTTTCCCCCTACTTGAATTTGTAATTCAGCTTTTATTTAGGCTGGCGAGAAGGTAGTTTTCCCTGAGTTAAGTCTGTTTTGCCCAGGACAGGAGTTGGTAGGTAATCTCCACACCTCTGTCTAGACCTTTGTAGCTCCCTTGTTCCCCTTCTGCAGCCCCATTAAGAGAGAGGGAGTCAGTCTGGCTGTTGGACTCTACCCACACACCACGCCAGGCTACCAAAGGCAAGTTTAACACTGCTCTTCAAGACTTGACAATATGCATCACTGATCCATAGTGGTATTCTGGTGTAGCTGTGTGGAAGAAAGCTGCTTTCATTTAGTGAACCATGTAGATGGGAAGGAGTGTGACAGTGGGATGACTGACTGGTGGCCTGCTTAGAAACGAAGGGTTGAGTGTAGTGTTGTACTTTAAAAACAACAAAAAAAGAGGAAAGAAGAAAGAGAGGGAGATATGCTTTGCAATGCTGGAAGATTTGAAGAACTCAAGAATGGAAGGAGGAAGAGAAATGCCTTGGCTGTGAGGGAAAGTCTTTTGTGGCATACTTTAGGTGGCCAGTGATCTAGTAGAAAATGTTTTCGTATACTAAGTAGGTTACATAGAGAAAGTATAAATCAATTACCTGCTTATACTTTCTTGATTTCAAATGCTACTTTTTTCAGTATTGTTTAGATTTGCTCAATGAAAGGATTTTTATTTTTAGAGGAAAGGTGAGATACATAAAAACTATTTCACATCTGATGAATAAATTGGGTGGGAATGAATCACTTATTTGAGGCAGATTGTAAAAGTTCAGATTTAGGTCTTTCTGTTTTAATAGACACTTGTATATTTTACTGAATGAGATCCCATTTCAAATACTTTTTTTGTTCTTAATAGAACAATCTCATTGCTGTGGTTAAGCAGTAACTTGATCAGTTTTCTGATCTAAAATGGATGTGAAAATCTGATCTTTAGGTCGGGTAGAGAGGAAAAATAATATACATGAATAAGATGATGCAGGATTTACATCATAGCAGAGAGTCTAGCAGAGAGTCACAAACTATCTGAATGTGCTCTGGCAGAAAATAAGACTCTCTTGGTGGAATCTCAGGGCCACAGTGTTGTTTAGGGGCAGGAGAGCACCTGAGAAAATGTTGCATGCATAGTTCTGCACTTCCTGTGCAAACAAGTTATAAGTAAAGTGTGAGGGGAATCTTTGTGAAAGAAAACCTTTACAGGTTGTAAAATGGTAATTGCCTAGTCATGCAGCTGCCAGACATCATCATCACAGAATGTTAAGGGTTGGAAGGGACTTCTGGAGATTGTCTAGTCCAGCACCCCTGCCAGAGCAGGTTGCACAGAATGGTGTCCAAGCGGGTTTTGAATGTCTCCAATGATGGAGACTCCACCGCTTCTCTGGGCAGCCTCTTCAGTGCTCTGCCACCCTCAGAAACTCCTCCTGATGTTTAGATGGAATTTTCTATGTTCAAGTTCATGCCTGTTACCTATTGTCAGTAATGAACAGTCTTGGATTTTGTATTTGGTTTCCAATGGTTGTTTTTTTCCACCTTTAAGTAGTTGTGAAAGATCCTTTAAGAAGGTAGGACAAAATGTGTTGTTCAGACTACTTTTTTGATTTTAAAAAAGAATACTACTATTTTCTGAACATCGACACAAAAAGGTTTTTTCCTAGATGTGTTTAATAATTATGGATGTGCATATAAAGGCTTTCTTGGCTAGAAATTGAGTATTTGCATTTTCTAAACAGGTGTCTCAATGCGTGTACCTACTGCAAAACTAAGCATGCCAGAGGAGATCTAGCAAGTTACCCAATTGAAGAACTAGTGGACAGAGCCAAACAGTCTTTTCAAGGTAAGGATTTTTACCCCGACAATAAAAGTCAGACTCTGAAGCATACCACATCTTATTTTCACATGTAAGGATCATGATTCTCTATTCCATTGTTGATGTTCTTAATAGTTGTAACTGTCTCTGGCAGTACTTTTGCAATAGAAAGCCATGCTTTCATTATTTGGTGTGCCTCTGTTTACAAAATGTAATCCCACCATAAGGAATATTTAATTTTTATTTTAGGCTTACTGAAATAAAGTCCCATGCAATTTGTTCATAATGATCAGGGAACTGTAATATTTGGTCATTTTACTCTGTCTCTGGTTTCTTAAAGGGATAGACAGTAATTTCCTTTTACTCAACAATAGAAGGTAATTTCTTTCACCTTCGTAATATTCTTAAAAACCTGTTTAAGGATACATAGCTTTTTCTGGTAATGGATTTCCTGGTGTAGTTCTGGGTTATTTTGGAGAGCTACATAAAGCTTACCAGCTTATAAGTTCAATAGGGTATTTCTGATGTCACAAGGTTCCAGTCAAGCATAAGAATTCCATCCTGCAACATAGTACTCTGTGCCAGTATCTGCCTAGAACTGTTGCATGTCTTGTAGTTATGATGAATAGCTTTGTTGTACCTTAATATTTGTTCATTATATCTAAATTCTGCCATTGTTCCAAAAATACAGTTTTTGAAGTAATGCCAGTATGCATTTCTGATACAATCTCTGTGAAGGTACAGTTCTTGGTCTTTGTGTAGTAGGAAGATTAAATGGATCTTAAATTATTTAAAGTATTAAATGTATATTAAAAAATACTGAGGTAATTCAGGTGTAGCATCTCCTCCCATCTTTATAGCAAATACCGAATCAAAAGTAGAGCAATAAATGCAACATGATGTCACATCCTTTGTGTATGTACAAACAGTACATGCATTGGGTTTCACTTACAGCTCCTGTTCTTGTAAGAAGTAGGTCTCCAGTGATTCAACTTTTTTTTAAATTAATTCCTTATTAAGTGATTTATAATGAACTCTGTTTAGGTTAGTGATTAACTTCTTGCTGTTCCTTTCAGTAGTGTGCCAGGAAGAATCCTTTTCCCTAATCAAAGTCAGAGTTCACGAACTATCAGTTCTACATTATCTATACAGAAAGTTCTCACTTAAGATTGTAAAGGCATTTTTCTCTTGCCTAAGCCAAGCTCCTCTTTTCTTCTGTGAAGCTTATTTGTAATTACCACAAAAACTTTCCTATTACATAGGTTTGTGCAATTAATGCTGTTTTTCTGGGAACTGGGTTATCTGTTAATAGGCAGGAATAGACAGCTAGACAGGAGTCGTGTCATGTCTCAAATTCTTGTTTTAGTAGGAGAGGTTTCTAGAACATGTATGCATATTATGAAATAGTTAGTAACTGCAATACAGGATGTATAAATACACTGCTATTTTGGTGGAGAAGCAGTTCAGGAACCATGTTTCAGAAAGCTGAAGTTTTCAGTAGTACAAGCCAGGTGATTTTGAAATCAGTAGTCATTGCGCAGGACAAGTGCTGCTCTTTGGTGGTTGTGGTTGTTGTTATGCTATGGTTGCCAGACACAAGAAAATGCCTTATGATAGCAAGACATGTAGGTAGAAAAGGAACACTACATTCTTTCTTCTAGGTACTTTTCTACTCTGAAGTACGTTTATATAATAAGTAGCGTAAGAATAATATTGTTCTGATAAGACCATATAGCTGTTGAAATGTTCTGAAGAAAGTTTGACCAGTTCAGGAAAGGAATATGACAAAGACAAATATGGGCAATACAGTCAAGATTATGGTCTTACTTAGGTTAGTGTCTAAATTTTTTTAGATTTACTGTATGTATTGAAATAAGAAAAAGTCAAACTTGTCAGTCCTTGTCAGTCAGTAATAGTTGTATTTTCCTGCCAAATATTCCACATTAAATTAACATAAAGATACATTTTCTATTGTAAAAAAAAAAGAAAACTCTAGTTTAGTTTACCTTAGGAGACAATAAATGGAAAATTTTGGAAAGTATTTTCAACTTCAAGTATTGTACATTTGGACTTAAAATTCAGTAATTCAATTCATCTGTTGTACCATGGCCTTTATTATAAATATTGACTCTTTCAAAATAACTTGATTTCTAATGGAAAAACTTGCCCTTAAGCTAGTGTTTTGAAATTTGTTGAAAAAATGCTATGACGTGTCTCACAGCAGGCATCTCCAGGGAGGAGTTCTAATTTTTTTTGGCCTAACACTAGTACCTTTGTTAGAGGACATAAGGAAAGAAGCAAGTACTGAGCTGTAAAATGCCAGACTTTGCCTCCAGCTTACTCACTTCACATACTTAAAAAAAGACATGAAATAGTCAGGTACCTCATTTGCAGTGTATGGAGAATTTATTAATGCCAGCTTGCTGCAGAAACTTTGTCAATTCTGTGAAAGACTAGAGCAGTTAAAAGTCATTATTAAAGTTCTTGCTGGGTTACTAAGCCACAGTCTCTTCAACAATTACTTTTGTAGTTCAGATATGTTGATGAAGCTCTGGAGAAATATAGAGTGAGGTACAAATGTGTGATGAAAAGTTTTTCCACTGTGGAATTATTCTTGGGAGATCTGAGTTGTCTTAAAAGAGTAGTAACAAAACAGGATGTGATGATTTTGTATAACTGCACAATTAGGTCATTAAAGAAAAAAGAGACTGATGGAATTTGCAATGTTTTGTGGATCTATACTCTTACAGTACACGACTTGGTGTAGGCCTCAGAGGTGGGATGCTTCAGTTGTGGAATGGAATGAAATTGGATTAGAAGAGCTGTATTTAAGGATGTTTTGTTACAGATCCTTAAATCTTAGAGAAAAATGCTCTCTAAAACGCTTTGATCATACTGATGTAAGATTGCACTTGACATCTAAGAACAGTATTTCTAGTAGCTGTAAGCTGTCAGAACAGGCTTTAGTGTTGTCATGAGATATTCCTGGTTTTTCTTCAGTAATTTCTGTACTGCAGTCTCTGGATAGGATGTTTCTACTCAGGAAGAATTTCCAAGCTGTAGGATATGCTGCATTACTCAGCTACAAATCATTTCATTCTCTACAACTACCTGAAAGGAGGTTGTGGTGAGGTGGGTATTGGCCTTTTCTCTCAAGTAAATAACAATAGGACTAATGGAAATGGCCTGAAGTCGAACCAGTGGAGGTTTAGACTAGATACTAGGAAGAATTTCCTTACAGAAAGATGAGTCAGGCACTGGAATGAGCTGCCCAGAGATGTAGTGGAGTCACCATCCCTGGAGGTGTTAAAAAATGTCATAATTGAGGCACTTCAGGACATGCTCTAGTGGGCATGGTGTTTTTTTCTGGGTTGATGGTTGGACTCAGTGATCTTAGAGGTCTTTTACAAATGTGACAGTTCTGTGATTTCCAGGAGTGAGTGGAGCAGACTTGGACTGTTAATGATGTGGTACATAATAATATGATATCCATGTGAAAACAGCTGTAAGGTGGTGGTTGGCAGCCATTACTCTTCAGTGTTTGATTTTTGAAACTTTTTGGCCACAATTTAGCTCCAGGACTTTATTTAGCTGCTTTGTTTGAGTTTTGGATATTTAGTGTAGTTAGGGGGATACTTATTTCAGTGTATTTTAGTGTCCAAACATTTATCTTTTTGTGCAGTTTTGCAAAAACAAAATTTAATATTCTGCTGAGGGTGGTAACTAGATGACAGCAGATGGCAACCTGTAATAAATTTACATGCATGTTCAGATTGTAAGAGTATAAACTTGATATAAATCAACCAATTAAAAAGACATGGCTGAAATCATCATAACTAAACAGATAGCAGCCTATATCTCTACTTTTCTAATCTCTGAAATAAACTATTTTTCTTTTTGTATTTTCTTTTAATATCTTAATTACCATTTAATATCTTAAATTATTCATACTTTTATAATGCATTGGACTAAGATTAAAGTGTACTGAAATTGAGTTTGTTTGGATACTTTGTATGGATTTATGCCTCATGTTTGAACTCCATAGTATTTATTAATTTATAACTGACATTATCTTTAATAATTAAAAAAAATTCTCGAGCAAAATTACCTATATGAAGCTGAAGGCAGACTATTAAGACTACTTTGCTTTTTGAACTCTATTGATTTTTCTATAAATTTTCAACTTCTAGTAAGTACTTGTATCATTATTTTTACATGGACAACCTTGTCAAATCACAGTTTATAGCAGATTTCTTTAATCCAGCTAACAAAAAAGCATTGCAAAATTTAGTCAAGTGGTTTTTGAGTAGACACCAAATGTCTGCTGTCGGGTTGTTTATGCAAATTGGTTTTCTACAGCTGATAGTACAGCACTTTCTTTGTGTCATCAATTTAGTAGTATTTTTATTTTTAAAATTTTCTGTATTCATGTTTAATGCTATATTTTAGGGAATTGCATATTCTGTTATTAGCTAGATTTGCTACTTTATGTATAACAGTGCCTTTTTGCTTAGTATATGAATTGGAAGTTTGGGATAGCTGCCATTGGTGAATACTGTTCCACAGAGAAACAAAAGTTAAACAGGCCTGAGCATGGACTGTTCTCTGAAGTGTTGTCCTGGGATATCTTCATCTAAATGAATACAGGACAGGGAATATATTGTTATTAAAATATATGCTGTATAGTTATTAATATATAAGCTTTATCAATGGTAACAACCAGGGAGCTCAAATGAAAGTCAAGTCCTGTTGGGAAACATTGTTCTCTTATCCTCAAGCTATGTAGAACAATTGCTTCTGGATGAACAATTGCAGTGGCAAAATATAGTTTAATTTTATTCCTGTAGTTGCAAGATGGTTTACTGGCATGCATGGTGTTGAGTTCTGAATAACACTTTCTTGGACAAGATGTAGCATTACAAGCTAGAGTAGCTATCTGAATGATGATTCTGAGTCTTGACTTTCATTAGTTCTCTTTGGCAATTATCCCTAATCTTGTAGATTTGGAAGCACTGAGGACATTAATGATAAATATTTCTGTCTCTACAAGTGTTACTGTAAACAGATGCTTATGTATAATGATAATGATTGATTTTGTATCATGTGACTGGTTTCCCAGAGCTTTTTCAGATCATTGTGAGCTTTGCTAACACTTCTTGATTTTAATAGTTTTGATGAGATGCTATCGAGATCATTTGCTCTATTAATTTGTAACTGTTTTGTTTTTTTTTTTCTCTGCACAACAACCAGTAAGCTCTCTCTATGTTTTCAGAGCAGCTGCCACTAATGAAAGGAGAAATCAATTGTATCAACAATGTTTTTAGTTTCCCATTAACTGGCAGTACCAGTACCAAATTAGGATGCTTAATCTGTATCTTCTAGGTATTGGATTTGGTCTTTGGACACAAAACCAGGAGTAAATGAGTTGTCTTAGTGTTAATGCATTTGTTATGCATTCTAAGCATTTGTTAATGATTCTAAGCATGCCCCTTGACAGCTTTCTTAACTAATCTTAATTCCTTGCTCACTCATTGTTTTTCCCTTCAGTTGTCAATGTTCTGTCAAATAAGTATATGCATATTATACCTACAGCAATGTTTTACTTCTCTAGCCTATCAGTATTATCAGAAGTCAAACAATTTTTGTTCAGCAATTTCTGCAACAGTTCCAAAAGAGAGCTAACTCTTCTGTACTAGCCATGTGATGAAGACACTTTGTTGAGGAACTTGGTGGATAATTTCAATACCAAAAAAGTCCATGAGTGGTACATATTGGTGTCTGGGAATTGAGTTTCCATTGTTCATATAGGCACAAATCTTGACAATATGCAAACTGATACTTGATGTCAACTTTGTGGCTGTCAGTTTATGTTGGGAGTTATACTTGAAAAAGCTTGGAAGCTCCTTGAAATTGAGTCTGCACTGTATGGTTCAAACACATAGTAAAAGACTATGACTATGTTGTAAGAATAGACTGGGGTGTGCTATGTGTGGGAAAAGGAAAGAAAAACTTGTCTTTCTATGTATATTGTTAAATAACAAGAAAAATTAAGCTCTATCATATTAGTGGCAGACTAATATCTGGTTGAATTAGATGGACATGTCTTTTGAACCTTTTTTTTTTTCTAATTCGGTGGTCATTTGCAAAAATTGGGAAACATGCTTTGTACAGAACTGGCATATGTTTTGCATGGTTGTTTTGGATTAATTAAATATTTAGATCAACTTGAATGTTTTGTTTGATTTTTCAGAGTACCCCTTGGCTTTCTTATTATAGGTCAGCTGTAAACCAAACATAACATCTGTGAGGTGGTTATTTTCTTTTTAAAGGAATGGTTTATTGTGGAAAACACATTGAAACATTTCACTTTCATTCCATGTGAAATATTTCACCATTTAAAAATCTTACTACATTTTTCTTTCCTTTTGAAAAATTTATTATTTCAATACAGAAATGATGCTTGCTCCCCAAAAGCTGTAAGCTAAGGTTGAGTGTGTGTTTCTGTTCAGCAAAAACAGCTTTAGAAAAGCAGAATTTATAGTAGTATGTACAAATTATTGCCCAAGGCAGCGTATCTCTTAGGAGAGACCTTACTGACATGTTACAGTACTTAAAGGATGGCTACCAAGAAGATGGAGACTCCCTTTTTACAAGGAGTCACAAGAAAAAGACGAGGAGCAAGGGGTGCAAGACCCTTGGGGAGATCCCAACTGGACACCAGAAGGAAGTTTTTCACTGTGAAAAAAACTGGACATTGGAATAATGTCCCCAGTAGAGTGACGGGTTTCCCAGCCCTGGACACTTTTATGATTCAGTTTGACAGGGTGCTTGGACATCACATCAAAACTGTTTCTTCCCAGAAAAGTTGTACCAGATGATCCTTTGTCGGGAAGAGCACGAAAACACGGAGTCTGTGACTAAAACCAGTATGATTGATACACAGCACTCAATTTTATTAATAGTTACACAGCGTTATATAGGGTTCAAGGGGCACGCCTCTTCTAGATAACAAATTCTTGCAATTAACTACTTTTTGGCTAGGCATCTTGTTTTTGCTAAAGCTGCATCTGCATCTGCCAAACTAGTTGCTCTAATCGCACTTTCAGAGTCTCTTCAAGGTCAGGTTATTTACTGCTCTCAGGACTGAGTTTCAGTCTGCTTCATAGTTCTCAAAACATGGATTGGCCACAAATGCTGGGTGTCCACATTCCTTGAGAAATTCCTCCACAATTCCCCCTTTTTCTTTTGGACAATCCATGCCTCGTTGATATTTTGTTGAGGTCCTGTGAAGACATGAGAACAAAGACATCCTCCCAGCCATGTCCCTGAGCCAACAATAGAAAATCAATAACAGCTCTACTTTGCAACAAAGCATGGTAAAAGTTATTTTGATCCATCAACAATTCCTCCAAAACCTGTGTGGTAACATTCACTTGTTTGTCTGACCAGCAGGTTAATTTCATAAACTCTCTTAAAGCATTTCCAGCAGATAAAGTTGCAGGCACTTAAAATTTATTCAGGCACTTAAAACTGCTAAAGCAAATCTAGCAGGTTCACTCAAGAGCTCAGCATTGTCATCACAGGTGGGAAGTCTCAGGGATCCCTTTTCATCTTTTCATTTGTTTCATTTTGTTTCATTTAGTTTGGTAAGACCATAGGACAAGGCCATGGACACATCAGTCACAGTCCAATTCCGTGCCGGCTACGGAGTGGACTGAGTGCCTGCTAACCCTCCAGGCCCATTGAGTATGTCCAGCCCCCCACTATAGTCTCACCAAAGACTAAGCAGATTTATGTCCAATTTATTGCCCACTGATGGTGATCCCAATGACTTGAGCTCCCGAGGATCCCATGATAAACTAGCATTCAAGCCTTGCATTAACTTTATTGCACACTCTGCTATTTGATCAACCTTGATACATGAGCCTATACTGTATTTACTAAAACTATTCACATCTAAATATAGTAACCCTAATAAACATGTTCTAAAGGAACCAGCGGCAGAAGCCATTGCAACAGATCCACCCAGGTAACCCACATATTCTGCTTGGGATCAATCGCCAGTGGTGCTGCCAATAGGCAGGTGAGGCAGGTCAGTATTATCAGTGTCTTCTGCCTGCTGGCTTCTGAGGTTCAGTGCGGGCTTCACAAAGCGACTGGGAACCCACACCGGTCCTTTATCTGTGGAAACACAAAAGTAGCCTCGCCCGTTAAAACAATACAGGTACAGGTCCTAGCCAACAACCAGTACAAGGATCGTGATAATTTACGATCATTTGAGGCTTTGCTTGTTGCTCAGTTTGTATTTCCTTATGATATATAACAATCGGGGGTTCCTCTCGGTCTCCTGTGACAGACAAATGGTTTAAAACAAACAGAACCTTAGAAAGACGCTCTTGAACATCAAGGACATTCTTATGCTTTTCTAAATAACGTTTTAATGTTTGATGAGCCCTCTCTACAATAGCTTGTCCCATAGGAGAGTGCGCTATACCTGTGGAATGATTCACACCCCAGGTTTTCATGAAGGTCCTTACCCCGTAGCTAACATAAGCTGGACCATTATCTGTTTTAATGTTCTGAGGAACACCTATTACAGCAAAGCAACAAGTCAGATGTTTACATACACTTTTAGCCATTTCTCCACTCTGAGCTCTAGCCCAAATTTCAAATTTTTCATTACATCCTCAGCCAAATTGTTCTATTGAGCATTTTGAATGAAAATGTTGTTTACTTATTAATGCTTCCCCCCCCCCCCCCCTTTTTTTTTTTTTTTTTTTTTTTTCCACTTTCTGACCAGCAGCAGTGTCTGTGGGGGTAGAGACAGCAGACAGCTGTAACAGATACGCTGGTGAAGCTCACCGGCTGTATCTGAGCTATGCCCTTGCATGAGGGGGGGCAAGAAACGGCTGCGGAGGCAGGAGTGGGGGAGTGGGAATGCTCTGTATCTGGCACAACTCTCACTCTCTGAACAGCAACTCACAGCCTCCAAAAAGGCACGTTCATTCTCATGACTGTATTTTTGTCTTACTCCTTCAACTATAGCATTTGGAATCATTCCCTTCCATCTAGTTACGGGATCCACACTCCCACCCCCCCTACCATCCCCCACCCCCATCCCCTCCCCATGTTGGATCTGGAAGAGGAGGAGCAGTGGGTGTTAGAGGGTTAAGGGAAGTAGGAGCAGGAACAGGGAACAGATCAGGAGGTAAAAATGGATTAATGCCCCTGGGTTGTTCAGGATGTTCCCTGGAGCAAAAACTAGGAGGTATACTCATCCTTGGTCTCCAGTTCTTTCAGTTTTTTCAGCAGTTCCCTTAGTTGAGCAGGCATTGTCGGTGTTGACAGGGGAAGCGGAGGTCAGATTGATGGTTTACGCTGGTCAAGAAGATAAATCATGCAGCAGAGGTGGGAGAAGTCAGCGGAGGTGGCGGAGTGGCCAGGAGCTGCAGCAGACAGGCAGGAGAAGGGGGGTCTGCATTCCGAGATTCCCCACCCGTGTTCTCCAGTTTGTCTCCCTCTGGGTCCTCCAGCAACTCTGGTGGTGGTGGTGTTTTCAGTTGCTTTTGGCTTTGCTTCTCAGCCCAATTTTTACTTTTCAGGTGAGCCTCAGGGTCGAATGGCACAGTCAGCTGAGCTTGAATCAGTATAGCCCCCTCAGGTGCTGGTATTTCCCCATTGTCCATTTTAACGTCTGCTAGTGTTTTAGTTACAGATGCAGTCACGCCTTTAACTGGCATCATTTTAGATGAACCGAAGAAAAACTTCCTTAGACACGATTGACCTTTTTCCGCGCCTGGCGGTGCAGGTTTTTCCGATGACGCAGTTATGGGAACGGTCACTAAGGCTTGAAAAGTAGCCAGTGCAGCCTGCTGCACATCTGGCATCTCTTGGAGAGTGTTCGTTATCGCTTTCCAAGTAGCACTTAGGTCTTTAGCAGCCTTTGCACCGTCTTTCCCTCCAACAATAGCTGCGTCCCACAGTTTCTCGCCCACCTGTCTCCATTCGGTTGGGCTAAATAGCAACAGAATATCCGGCACCATTTCCCGATCCCGTGCCCATATAATCAACTCATGGATCAGTTTCAAGTTACTAGGAATCCCTCTCTTAGAGAGTATACTGCCTAGTAACTGCACTGCCGCTTCTCTCTGCATTTTCACTTAAATTAGCAGTGCCTACCTTACGGGGGTGAGTGGCCAGCTCACTTCCAGCTCCTACCGCGACTCTCAGGTAGTGCCAACCCCGTCCGCGTTTCCCGACGTCCAACTTCAGGTAAAACCGTCGCTCAAAGCAACACCTGCATCCGTTGCTCCAGGCAACAATATCAATTTAAGGCCCCGTGTCCCTGTTCGGGCGCCATTTGTCGGGAAGAGCGCGAAAACACGGAGTCTGTGACTAAAACCAGTATGATTGATACACAGCACTCAATTTTATTAATAGTTACACAGCGTTATATAGGGTTCAAGGGGCACGCCTCTTCTAGATAACAAATTCTTGCAATTAACTACTTTTTGGCTAGGCATCTTGTTTTTGCTAAAGTTGCACCTGCATCTGCCAAACTAGTTGCTCTAATCGCACTTTCAGAGTCTCTTCAAGGTCAGGTTATTTACTGCTCTCAGGACTGAGTTTCAGTCTGCTTCATAGTTCTCAAAACATGGATTGGCCACAAATGCTGGGTGTCCACATTCCTTGAGAAATTCCTCCACAATCCTTGAGGTTCCTTCTAGTCTGGCATGTTATGATGACACGATAGCAAAAGTTGACTATGAAATTAAGAAAGGTAAGCTCAAGGCACTTTTTCATGATGTGTCCTTTATAGCAAAGATAAAGCCAGGTTTTACTAGTAGCTGCAAACCATATCTTATTTTTTTCTGCTTTATCCATACTAAAGAAAGCTTCAAAGTGAGAAAGCAAATGTTAGCTTGGAACACCTCGAAAGGGGTTGCAAAAGCCAAAAAAAATTTTCTTGTAAGATGGATGTAATGAAGCCACATGAAACTTTGGTGCTGGATGGCTGTTTCTTGAGCTCTCCCATACTTCAGTCACACTGTAGATTACCTCATAAAAGTCTCAGAAGGAAAAAAAAAAAAGCAGAAATGAATATCTGATGTAAAATATGTTGAAAATGTAGCATATATTGGCTTCTACTTACTCTCTGTTAGCAGCAAGATTAACCTTGTAACAGTATGAAGTCTATGGCCATTATTATTGCTTTAAGACTTTCTTCTGGATTTATTTTCTATGAGAATAGAACTCTAAAAATGCTGATTTTTTTGACAGAACTATATTGAATTCAACAACAAGAGTTTTGGAGAAAAAGTTGAATGTGTTCTGTTTAGCTTAGAATAGTGTAATGCCTACCTTTTTTTTTTTTTTTTCCCTCCCCAAAATTCTCTTGCCTGTGTATTTTTTGATTCATAGTATCAAAATTTTCTGATGCATAGATTATGACATGTATAAGATAGGCAAATTTGATATGGTAATCTTTTCTACCAAACACTCTTTACTCTTAAAAAACAATCAAGCCCAAACCCCATGGCATTTTCTCAAATCCTTTTCAATCAATATTTTTGGGTGAGAAGAATTTTCCTCATCACAGATAATCTTGGTTGAAACCCAACTATGCATAGTGTTTCCTGATGCTGGTTTGGTTGTATTGTTTGTTTTTGGTTTTTTTTTTCATTTATGTTGGGGGGAAGAAGGAGTGAATTGTGTCATTGTTTTCATAACATAAATCTTTTCTGTCAGCCTTTTTACTGGCTTCTAGGAATAGTAGGTTTTATTTTAATATTGTTCCTGATGTATAATTTGAAGTTGCATTCCAGAAAACTTAGGCTGCTCTATTTGAGCCACTTTGATAAACAAGTCTGTGCTTTTTTGATTATAGCTAACAAGCTATGTTTTTGTTGCTGTTATTAGGTTTATTAAGATACTTTCTATATTGTGTTTTTTGTCTTATGAATGTTTCAAGTTTTTCCAGCTGATTTTGCTAATGCACAGAATACTTTGGCCAAGATAAATGTTTTGGTATCAGCCTGTCGTATCTCAGAGTTACATGGCATAGCATGTAAAAAACTAATGAATCAGATTTTTGTAGCCCCATCTTTTTTATTATCTTGAAAGAGAAAAGATGTAATTACAGTTCATCAGTAGTGATTAGAAGCAATGCCTTCAGGTATATAAAACTTGCTTTCTAACAGATTTTTAAACATATATAACCAACATCATGTGGCAAAGGGATATTTAAAAGGATAAAAAGATGTCTTTTTAGTAGTAAATAACACTATCATCTATTTTTCCTGGTTCATTTGAGTAAGAAAATTAGAAGTTTAGTGAACATTTGCCTCAGAAATTCCATCAAGTTTTCGGTATGCTTATCAGTACATTTTGGTTGTTTCTGTGGTCTTCGGCATGTCTGGTTGCCTAAAACATTTCTTTGCATTATTGTTCATTTTATTTGAGAAACGCAGTGGTAGATACTTCAAAGTATTGGTGTCTAGGTCCTTTCCCCATTGTGCTCTCCAGCTTCCTTCAGAGGGGAAGTGGAGAGGAAGGTACCAGTCTCTTCTTCCTGAGCTCCAGTGCCAGGATGGGTGGGAATGGCTCAACACTGGGTCAGGTTCAGACTTGACTGGAGGAAACATTTGTTTGCCTAGAGGGTGGTCAAACCCTGGAACAGTCTTCCTAGAGAGGTGGTTGATGCCTCAAGCCTGCCAGTGTTGCAGAGGCATGTGGAGAAAGCCCTTAATAATGTACTTTAACTTGGATTCAGCACTGAAGTGATCAGGTAGTTGGATGCTGATCATTCATTGTACATCCCTTCCAACTTAGCTCTTCTAACATACTGCATTCTGAACTTACACATTAGAATGCCTGAGCAGAAATGTGTGCTAATTCCTTTTACATGCATGAAAACATGAATCTTGATGCTTATTTCTGGAATTTTTAAGGCAAGTTTGGTTTGACAGAAATTCATGTACGTTTCATAGGATAATTGTGCTGACCTGTATCTTCTGGTTTGACCAAACCTGTTTCTTCTTCTGTCTTCTCCAGAGTTTCTCAAAACTGCATTACAGCAGTTGAGTTTCCCTCATTTCAAACATATTCTCACAATACTGCACTTCTCATTTACACCTTTTTAAGAGTTTCTTTTTGGTATTTCCTGCTTAGTCCTGAAATGTGACAGTATATTTACATTCCTGTTTGCTATACCATGATTTGAGTTTCCAGTACCAAATATTCATGCACGTACTTTTAGTGGAGATAATTTGCTCCATTAATTTCATTATGAACTTTGATTAGTGTTAAAATGTATGTCTGCGTTTCTTGTGACACTCCCTTATTTTAGTTAAAACAATCACATTTTTTAAAAAAGTGTTGTTTCTCTACAGGTTTTTACTTGGTCTAGCAATTAGCACTACATGAAAAACTGCAGGGAAAATGTATTGGCAATAGGGTGAGCTCAAATAACACTGTGGTAACTACCCACTAATTTTCATTTGTGAGATTTTTAACACAACAGTAACTGTATTGCCTACCCTTTGCTCTAAAAAGATATATCTGTGGATAGTAGTGAGAGTTCTTCAGAGGATGTACGTTCTTACAATACTGTATTTAATAACATGACTCAAAAGTAACTTTTAGGTACTGTTTATAATGATAAAATTTTAAGAGTAACAGAAGACAGCCACAACAAAGGTGTATATTCCTGCCTCTTTCAGGATAGCTGCATCTATCTAGACCAGTGTCTTGATAGATTAAATGTATGTGTTTATTAATGTGCACCATGTTAAAGTACTGAAATTTGATATTCAAATATTACATGTGAGCTAGGTCTAGGAGTTGTCAGTGAGGGATCCTCCAGAAACTTTGGGAAGTTACCTGATTTACCTCTGAAGACCAGTGGTTTCTACTTTAATTTAGGGTAATTGTGACTTGTTCATGGCTTGTTTTCATACAGGGCCCAATGCCCCAAATAAAAAAGGAAGAATAACACTCTTGTTCCTAGTTCATTTGTAAACCAGGTCAGATACCCTTGATTACCTCTCAACTGGAGCATAATTTAAATCCTGACAGATTGAACCTAAACGGCAGGCTTTTTTCAGATCAGCCTAAAGATAGGGAGAGAAAAATAAAAGCTATTTCCAGTTCATAAGCAGTACAACAGTGCTGAATAAATCTGCAACTGTTAATGAATAGCTATTTCAAATATTTACAGGAGGCAAAAGAAAAGAAGATTGGCATCCAAAGCAGCTGTGCCCAGGGAGAGCTATTAAAAATAAACATGATAAATGATGTTCAAGTGCTCGTATAGCTGTCAAATATCAGAGGTACTCAAAAGTGGAAAGTGTTTATACTCTGTGGCTGTGCTGCTAGGCATTCTGAACAGGGGTATTTTTTTTCACAGATTTTTTCACAAAGCTAATGTTTAGCAGATGAAAAGGGAAGAGAGGTTCTAATTTTAAATATGCAAGAACCTTGACCTTTTTGTTACATTAAAATACACAAATGCTTGCTGGCTGTTTAGGAGAAATTAAGTTTTTTCCACACTTAACTAATTTTTTAGTCCTGATTCTTAATAAAAAATGTGATGAATTTCTGCATGGATGTAATTGATTCTGTTATGGCTCTCAGTCTTGTTATGAATCAGTATTAGTAGATGAATATGATGAAGGTGTATAATTGTTGCATTGTATGAAAATTGAAAAGTTATATATACATAGTAAGCTATGAACTTCATGTGCTTCGGTAGACATAGTGGTGTTTTTTTCAGGTTGTTTAGAAACTGGTTTTGTATCAATTTTCAATTCTGAGTTAGTAGGTCAGTTGACTGCAAACCTTTTAGCAGAGACACTTTATTTTTTTTACTTCACTGTGAAGCTAGTTTCTCAGAAGCTGTCATTCTGGTGAGTGCTCCTGTCTGCCCCCCCACACCCCCCGCCAAAAAAAAAAACAAAAAACAGTATACATTCATACTGGAGATACACCACCTGCAAGGGACATGAGAAAAGTGTCATTACTTGTAGGATGCTGTCGCACAAATTCTGTGTTTTTGTCATGCATGGAAATTGCTTTCTTCCCTCTTCTATTTTTTCTTCTTTCAAAACTGAATTAGGAAAAATTATGCTGAAATACTAATTCACCTTGTTTAATAAATAAGTTCAGGTCCTGTGTTTGGGGGTTATACAAATGAAGTATATGCAACAAACACATTCTCAGTTGAACACTGCAGGAGACCCCTGTGTTACTTGCCTGGATTTCTGTCTTGCTTGTGCATAAATTTTTTGTCCTTTAGCACTAAAATTCACTGTGAAATAGATATGAGCTCAGCTGGCTGAATCTGTCGTGAAGAACAACCTAAATAATTTCATTTTTGTATTTTGTGTCTTGAGTTTTCAAAGCAATTCTTAAATGAAATGTATGCAATGAAGATGAAGAAGAAATTTGAAGCATCTCTTTCCTTAACCTGTACACATCTTCATTGGAAATAACTTAATGTTTTCTTCAGAAGTTAAGTTTCAGCAAAATCTGCCAAATTGTGGTGAGGTAAGAAATGCAGTGAAGATGGAAAAGATGGGATTACTCCAAGCCTGAAAGCTTGCACTTTTTTCCCCTTTCATCACCTTTTCTTTTACCTCAGGTAATGGTAGATGCCATCTTCCAGTACACTGGTGCTTCATGGTGTAGTTTCCTGTAATGATCAAAGGAGGCAGCAAATTCTGTACTGGTTTCCTTAATATGGAGGCTTTGTATGTCACAGGGCATTGATTTGAAAGTTAGATACTGAAATTGTTGTAGCTGCCATGGCCCAACATTTTTTCAGTCATCTTTAGTGAAGCATGCCTGTTGCCTGATTTCATAAAGCTTAATAAATTGAGCTTATGGTTACAGGGTATGAAAGAGAAGGGATTAATGGAGTGTTCAGGACATTTCAATGGGCATTTCCAGTAGAGGAGAAGTTCTTGCTCAGAAATGCTGGGTTCTTCAAACATCTGGTTAATCTATGAAAGTGTATTTTCTTTGGAAGCACATGTACTTGGGGGCTACTTTAGTTAATTACTGAAAATAAATACATTTTCTGTTAAAACCTTGTAAATGTAAAGTGCAGTCAACTCCTGGGAGGGTGTAGCAGACATCTTTCTTCCCATTTATGTGCTTTCAGGTTTCTGCAAGTAGAGCAGATTTTTCTGCCTTCCATCCTAAGAGAAAGTTCTTATTATTCTTGGGTGCAGAAAATAGAGAGATTAAAATGCCATGTCTAGTCAAAATTTACTCACAGCTTCCTAAGAGTGGTTTCTTTGGCTGTGTCTGCTGCTGCATCCCCCCACCACTGTACCCCATACTGAAGGCAGCATTCAGCACCCAGGGTAGTCTGTCGTATGTCTGGTGGGCAGACTGCATCTGTCTGAATTCACTAAAGTTACTTAGACCACTTTTGTAAAAATATTGTCATCCTGCCCCAGATATTTTGCTAACTGCGAGGAGGAGAAGGATACTCTCTGTTATTTTACTGTGCTGTGTTATTTTACTGTTTCTGTATCCTTTATAAATATGCTAGTACCTGCATTTGCTCATACTTTTCCCAGGCTGTGGCAATGAGACAGACTAATAATGCTGCATAAAATCCTTGGTATCCTGAGAAGAAGCAGAGAGGCTAATAAAATTTACTCTGTTGACTGCTTTTTAAAAAAATCCATGATGACTGGCAGCTGGATGATCTTGCAGGGAGATGAAACTTCAGCTACTCAGCTTCCATTGTTGGGTGGAAAGTTCTTTGCAAACACAGGAATAGAAATTTTCTTTGACGTTTAATCAACCAGATATCAGTGCTCATCTATGAGAGTCTGAATAATGAGGAGTAAGCAAATGGATTTTTTTAATGCCTTGTTGGAGCACAATATTAAGGGTTTTTTTGTAGGTGGGTAAGTAAAACATAATGTATATCTTCTGTATTAAGTGCAATGTTTTATGCTTTAAATATTCCAAGCAGTAAAGTCACCACAAAAGACATTTTTACATAACATTTTTACATTTCTAGTATTCTGTGCTAACAGGAATCTCCACAACAAGTAATAAAATGAAAGTTCTGTGAGATTTTAAAGTTGCATTCTTAGTTATTATAAAGTGCAATACTTTTCATTGTAACTTAATTTTGAAAGTATCTGAGCACACAGTAGGCATTATAGTATTAATATTTTTGTGACATGGATAACTTCACAGGTTACAGGAATTCTATTTAAACATGAAGTTTAAACTGTGAAGCTTATCTTTTTTTCCTCAGCCTCTTCCTTCTTTATGGAGAACTGCAACTCTCGCCTTACAAAGATTTGTGCTCAATTCTTAAATGTAATCTAAGGGTTTTTTTTTATTTAATTATTTTAATTTGCATATTAGGCTTGCATAGTCTCTTTAAGTTGATTGTTTCATTTCTCCAGCTGTTCCTAAATAGTAATTGTGCTGATCAAGCACTTTATTCAGTATGTCCTTGATAAAATTAATGAAAGCATCTGTAGAAGCAGCGACAGCAGCTGCAGTGCCTTATGGAAGCCAACTTCTGCTTAACATTCTGATAAAAGAGATAGTTTTGTACATGTGCTGGAAGCTAATGCTGGCTGGCTTACTTGTGGCATAAAAAGAGTTGCACCTGCCACAGCTAGACCAAGCACTGAGGCTGGCTGATTACATGTTCTTGTTAGTGTCATTGTTAATGGTAAAATGAGAGTGATGTCATCCTTATCAAACCCTTCTGGCACCCTACAGAGTGACAAATAATTTGCCCACTGCTGTTTATCAGCATGGGCTATGTTTTAGAAGTGACGAGAGTGATGAATTTTCACAGTTGAATGCTGTACAACTGCAGAGGTGTATGAAAATGACATGGATTGATACTTGTAATCAGTGCACATAGTGATGGTTAAGGTGTAATGAAACAGAAGTGCACATTTAGGGTAATTATATTGCTTCCAGGTGGGGCCCTGGGGCTTTGCATGTATAGAAACTGCTTGAGGGGGCGGATGTGCAGGAAGAAGTGCTGCAGCACCAACTGCTTTTTTCTCATTTCCTCATTAATTCTGGTATCCCCCAAGCCTGGACTGCACAGACTTGGAACAACGTTTGGACTGTTCAGTGTCTCTTTCCAGCTGGGTATAGCCCCAAACACTGGAGTGCATGTGGTGCAAAACAGCAGCTCTTGTGAGTAGAATATATTAGTACACCCTTCTAGAGCTCTCTGAGACAAATGTTGCATACTTCTCTTAAATTTCCTCTCCAAAGGGCTTGTAGTAAAATCTGTTCTTGTTATATTTTAAGGCAATAACTAGTATTTTAACTTTTTCTGCATGTATTTTTGTATGTACTTAGATATATATATCTTAAATAGGTAATGAAAAATATTAATAGTTTCTCCAGACAGGTGTCTGTGTTTTCTGCTTAACTCAGTGGAAAGCTGTAAGCTTTAAGCTACTTGCATTTCTTCTAAGTAAGGTAGAGGAATAAAGGATTGGTATTTGAAAACACTACAGCTCTCTTTTGCTCCTTGAAATCACTGTGAAAAGTAAAAAATGAGAACCACATACTGTAATGCGTTTGTGGTAAATACTATGGGAAGTAGGAATATATACTTTCAAATTTAAAGGGGGACTAGAAGTGTGGTGCCTCCAGAGATAGTATTTACACAAATACATCAAATATGTCAAATGCTATACATAGAGTTTGGGTGCACATCTCATGCAGAGTAGGTTTAATGTGTCTCAGATGCCTTGTATTCGTCTGAACTTGCAAATAGCTGATTTGTGTTTGTGCATTTACTTCTCTGGGAGTGTGCTACAAAAAACTGTGTTTTCAGAGCAGTTTCTGGACTGAGGACCATAGCCAGATTGCATTATTGTGAAATGTTTCATAATCTGTATAGCTTCTCTGTTATAATGCATCTTTTATACATCTTTGACATTTTTATTAATCTCAGTTTTTCCCTGCTGAATGTATGCCAGTATATAGTTTGCACTGTTTGTTCCCTGATAAGGAAATAATATTGCTGAATCTTGCCTTTTTTCTTTATTCTCTTGTGATGTAAATGCAGGAATTTATCTTGGATAAATTTCACCCAGCTTCTAAGTTTTAACTGAAACCTTCAGTTTTAGTATTTATTTGGTGGCTGTCCTTCATCAGAGGAATGCATTAACATCTCCTGGCCCAATGGGTGAATTACTTCTGCAGACCATGAATTAAGAAGCCTTACAACTCTTGGACATGCTGTTCTTAATACAATTGAAATAGTTCTTTTAATTAGAATACTGGAGTGTTTATCCCATTGATTTTACTAAGCTGGAACATTTCATAATACTCAAGGAAAGCAATTAATGTTTGATAGGGGTTTTTTCCTATTATGACGTATTCATTTTCTCTGTTCAGGATGTCCAAGATGATTTTTATCTCATTCTCTGGCATCAACCAAGAGACATTTATCCTGTTTCTATGAATTAGTGTTTTAAATAGGCATTGGAGCTGGTGATAGTGTAATGCACAAGGGCACATTACACTTACATATACTTACAAAACCTGTAGAGTCCATTTAGCAACTTCGCTTGTCTGCACTGGTGTGATGTTGATCACAGCTTCAGGGACTGAGAGCCATGGTGGCATCTTAACTGTTGGCATAAGCTACCCTTATAATAATAAATTTTATTGCCTGGTGTGAACTTAGTGTTTAGTTAGCTGTTTCTCCTTCTTCCTGACTGTTCACAGCCAGTGAGAAAGGCCAAGTGCATTCTGTTGAGGAACTTCAGCTTACAAGTAGTTTGATTTGGGGGTGGAGGGTGAGATTGCATGTTTTAATCAGCAATTGAGGTGGAAAAGGTTGTTGAGGTTTTCAAGGGTCTTTTTGTTGTTATTGTTGTGGGGGTTTTTGTTTGTTATGTTTTGGGGGGTTTGTTTTGGTTTTTTTTTTTTTGGGGGGGGGGGGGTGGAGTGGGGTTGGTTTGGTTGTATTTTGGGGGGGTGCTGTTTTTTTCATAGAAAGCTTTAAGAAATATCATAAGTGTGTCTGTCCTAAAGTTCAGCTTTATTCTACCAATGGTGGGTAGAGGGGAAGAAAATGACAGCACATCTGTTTTAGCTAAGATCATAGTTTTCAAAGTTTTAGCATGTGTTTTGTTTGTCTTTAAAACAGTTTCTACCTCTACCTAAATTCTCTCTGACAAACTTTCCTACACAGACATATCTCTTTCTTGAGAAAAAGAGCTTGGTTTGTCCCAGCAGGCCTAAGCCTCTGGTACTCTTTCTGTTGACCTTCTCTTTGCTTGTCATATGAGATGACCACTGTCAGTAGTAATGGTGTTTCCAAGTTAAATAGAGGCAGCATCTCTCAAACTCCAGGCATCTATCTTTCCTTTCTCTGTTCTCCACAATATACATATTACATTTTTAATGATCAGGATGAATCTGTTAATTCTGTAACAGCTCATGTAAGCCAACACAAACAAACAAACTGGAAGAAAAGCCTAGCTTCAAAAGGCATTTGATTCTAGGAAAACTTGTAGTATACTGTATTGACTTGCACTCTTATTTGTATTCTTAGGACAAAATCAGCTGTTATATTGAAAACTCTCAATGAATTTAACTTGCATACAAGAAGATTTACTTTTGCCTAGAATCTGTAAGTCATCAGAAGTGCAATAGCCATTACTGTGCAACTTCTCTGTGTGAGTAATGGCTCGATTGCTATAAATACTTATTGGCAATAGTTTAAAAAAGTTGTAATAAATTTATTTATATTTGATTAATATACATTTACATTTTTCAGTAGAACTATTATATCAGTAGACCTATTATATGAATAGTACAGATAACTCTTCAAATGATCTGACAATGAGAAGTGAAACCATTGTCATCAACTTTAGAGGAGAAAGAAGTACTACAAAGTCAGTGTTAAATCTGAAATACAGGGATCTCTTGTGTATGGAGCCAGACACAAAATCGGATGAACTGTTGTGATGTTTTTTTTCTAGCCTGCTGTTAGGATCATAGTTCTCAAGAAAAGGTTAGAGTGGAGGCAATTTCCAAGTTAGGGGGAGGCAAGATGCATGTGAGAACAGGAGAGGGAATGGTCAGTGCTAAGTGCAATACTGAGTGTGCTGAATTGCTTGAGCCCTTGAACACTACATATACTTGTACTCACTGTTTTTATTTTGGAATTTTGCACCAAGATGTTTGACGTTCCAGTACCTGAAGGGGGCCTAAAAGAAAGCTGGGGAGGGACTTTTTACAAGGGCATGTAGTGATAGGACAAGTGGTAACTGCTTCAACTTTAGAGAGGGCAGATTTAGATTAGATAATGGAAAGAAATTCTTTAGTGTGAGGATAGCGAGAAACTGGCACAGTTTGCCCAGGGTGGTTGTGATATCCTCTCCCTGGAAGTATTTAAGGTGGGCTGTGTCCTTGCCCATGGCAGGGGAGAGAGGGAGGATGGTACTGATTTATCTTTAAAGTGCTTAGTTCATAATAAAACAGTGATCTTTTAATTGTGAATTACTGTGTTTATATTGAATTGCATTTGTTGAATGTATTTCTGTAATAGGAACAGATTAAAACTGTGTCTGAATAGATATAAAATTTGATTCCATCATCTCACGAAATCTTTTTGAATGAGCACTTTCAAATTCTTCTTCTGGTTTTCTGCTTCCTTGATACCCTTAAGTTGATACCTGTCTTGATGTCAAAGCTGACTCCTCTACTTTAGATCAACTGTTCATTTTAAAAAAGACACTAGTAATCAATTTTAAGAATACAGTTTAATTCACAAGTTTCAAGTTATAACACTTAAAGCTGTGTATCTCTTAGCATGCCATAATTGCTTCAGGATTAGACTAAATTAATTTAATAATTCTGAACATTTTCTATGTGGATGTAATGAGTTGAGATGGATTAGTCAATATTGAAGTATAGAGGATGAAAAATTTCAAACCAGAAGAGGGCAGCAATGCTATAAAAAAGTAATTTTAGCTCAATTATCGTCCTCTTTATTTTTTGCCAGTAAGTCACATGTATGTGCTCTGCTAATTTCTTTGACAGACTTTAAGATAAGTAGTATGAAAAAGGTCTGTTAATATCATTGCAGTGGTTATTATTTCACTTCTATTTCTTTGAACAACATCTTCCTGACAAAAGGTATTAACTTGAAGAAGTGCATGTACAGGACCTGCTGACTTTTTTCTTTAGAATTTATTATTAGTGTGAAAATTGATTTTATGATGTTGTAGTGATTTCTAGTTTTACTGTGTCTGTCCTTAGATGATTCAGAATAAAATCTTTCATTTCCTAGTTGTTACTGTCATAATAATTTTAGGGAACCAAAAATCAAGCTGGGTACTTTTTGATTTATATGTGGTAAGCAATAAGCTATGCTGGCCAGTAGTGTTGTATTTAATAATGGTACTATCCTCAGAATGTAACTGTAGAAACACTAGTGTATTGCACAAATATACCAAAATATATAAAGCTGTATTAAATACTTGGGAGTAAACTGGAGTGAGAACCATATTCAACACAAGGTAATCCCTAGATCTGCAGTTGATTCAGTTGATTCATTCTTATAAGGCATCAGTTATAGGAAAAAAAGTGATGTCTTGGTTTTTTGTTTTGTTTTGGTTTGGTTTTTTTTAGTATGTTCTAAGAGGTAGTATAAGGGGAGCAAGAATAGAGTTTCAGTGCATTTTCCATAGATACAGGAAAGTAGGTCTGTTGAGGAAGGTGATATACCATGTATTCTTATTATAGAACAGAGCTATTCCTCAGCACTCAAAAGTACTGATACAGTTCTGTAAGTGAGGGAGAAGAGGAGATAGACAAACAAGTCTGCATTGCTTATTTTGGTGCCGAGAGAACATCTGAAGAGTAACTGCAGCTATTTTTATGGCATTAGCAATGTGTGGGTGCTAATGGTTGTGGAAATATACATCTTGTGTACAGTTGTCTTTATGGAAGTAAAAGGTTTCAACCTTTTCCCCTCAGTGCTGATTCAGACAGGAAAGAAGTAGCCAAAACCTGTTCAAGGGTTCACATGATTCTGTAGTTTGAGAGAATAAACCCAAATGTTCACATGCTACAAAAGAACTGGAATACACAGAGGGTGTTGCTTCATCATCTGGAGAAAAATTAGCATTTCATTTGTGTTAGCTGCTTCTGTTCTGGTTTTAGACGCTGACTCACTGTCTGAACACACTAGAGGGCTTCTCCTAATGCGTTAATTTTAAATAGTCTGTGTGCTGATTAGTCTCCTTAATAGTTTCCTGAATGTGGTGCACATGCATGCTAACATGCCATTGTTAAATAGCACCCTTCATCCAGGTTGCTATTAGGTGTGCCCGCTAGGAAAAGAAGTACAAACTTAGCCTTCCTATTGTTTGGGTTTGTATAATTATCTTAACTATGCTTCTTCCTGGCTTGACTTGTCTTAGACCTGTGGCAGTCTTGACTAAGATGTGACTATAAGGAAATGTAGAAATCAAGAAATGTTTGAAGGCGTTAAGATGATGGCACTGTTTAAGAGTACCTGAACCACTTCGCTTATTTCACATTCATTCTCCTGTTTGCCTACAGGTAATTTCTGATTCCAGACTTTCAAACAAGGCTGTTGAAGGCAGAAATAGGTGCTAGTGTGACAGAAACTCCTCCCAGTGGGCAGTCTCCCCCTACCCAGTACCTACTAAAGGTGAAATCTTCTAATATTAAACCACAATGTATGCACGGTATGACAAACTGTGCACTAATACAATATTGAGTGGCTGAAGTCTCATATATTACTGTATGCCATAGGCATGAATTATATAAAAAAAGAGATATCCATAAGTATGTCTTGCAGCTTTTAATTAAATCTCACAAAATCCCTGCAAGACTTAAATAAACATTTCTGTTCTCTGAATTTAGCTCTTCTACTGAAAATAGTGTTTTACTTTTTAGTCTGAAGAGACAGACACAAGTTGGAATCTTTTGATTCAATGAATCTGGGAATGCAAGATGATGTGTTTAGGTTTCATCTGATTCTCTAGGCTTGAATTTGAAAGATCCATCTCTTTGACTTCAGAAGTGAAATGAAGCAACTTTGTCTTGATATGTGCAAATCTGTATGTTGCAAAGTTTTTTAAGCTTTTCAGGAAACCCAGAAAATGGCACAAGAAAACAAGATTTCCAACACCTTGAAGTTTTCCATAAAATGAAGTATTTTGTTCCAAGAAGAGAATTGCTTCCTAGGTTCCCTTAGTATTATATACTTAATTTACCTACCCAGCATGTGCAGGAAGTAGTAAGTGAAATCTCTGTACAGACTAAATAGGGCAATAATCTACTCACCTAAAAGTTACTCAGAATCACTGTGAATACATCTGTTTTCCCCAAACTAGTCAGAAGATTCCTTAACATAGTTTGTAGATGAAAGTATACATAATGCTACCATTGTAGCATCCTGTCAAAATTCAAATAACACCTGAACTGATGTAATGGTTTTTTTATGTGGAAGCTGGGAGAATTTTATTGCCTAGAATCACAGAATTGAGGCTGGCAGGCATCTCTGGAGGTCCTCTGCTCCCACCATCCTGCTCAGGCAGAGCCAGATGTGTGAAGGTCTTTCTGTGAACACCTTTATCTTTTCTGTTCCAATGTAACAGGTGTCCTAGCTGTTTCACCCTCAATGCAGACTGTAAATCATGTTCACTTTTTTCAGGGGTAGGAGGTACCTGGTAAGATGTGCCTTCTCACAGCCCTGGCAAGCTTACTGCCAGAAATGTGTAGTTTATAGTTAATTTGATACTAGGTAGGAGTGTCTCTATATTGTATTGTGATATAGTATTAAGAAAATAATACTACTGTTACTACTGTGTAAAATTTATAAAGGTAAATCAAATTCATATAATCTCATTTCTAGAAACTTCCTTGTTCTAGTCGGGTCACTGAATGGAGTATTCAGGTTTTACTGCAAGATTACTTTTGGATTTCTTTTTAAATACTGTATTTCCTGTGTTAATAGTTTCCATATGAAATATTGCTGCACAGTTTGACCATCTCTTCCTATCCTCACTGTAGTGATGAATAAATTTCAGCTTTATAATTTAAAGCAGTCTGTGGCAAATGTAATGCCTTCTTATTTTGATTAGACTGTGCCCTGTCAGCTACTTTTGGTTACTTAGTCATTCAGAATTGTTCATGTAGTTGTTTTGACTGCTGCAGCTAGTATGTAAAAGTGGTGAATCTTCTATGCAGTACTACAAAAAATTTGGTTTATTATTCTAATAGCTACAATGATGTATGGTATAATATTGTAACTATAATAATATAGGCAGATGTAAAAAATATAACTATATAAAATACAAATAAATGTGTATGTTTACTGAATACACTGTTTGGACTAAGGTATGTTCTTTAACTGAGTAGGTGTCATATTTTTAACATGATATTGTAAAAGCTGTCTCTATTTTCATTCTGAGTGGTTTTGTATAACGTTTGATTAATAGCATTCTTCTAACAGTAAAAGTCTTTTTGCCTATGTGAGATTTATTTACTATTCATATTTTCCACAGTGTTCTTGTACTTCCACGTTTTTTACTTCTGTCTTTTGGGACAGGGACTGTTTGAAATGGGTACATTTTGTGATTAACATACCTGAGAGGTTTATCAAATGCAGTGGAGGGGAGGCTGGGTTAAACATCTCCATTTTTACCACTTTGAACTAATACATGCTTCCCAACTTCCAGGTGCCAGCAGTTACTGCTCCCTCTTCTACCAAACTCAAAGTTCTGAGGCTGGAGGTGACTTTTTAGAGATGGATTTTTAGGGTGTTTTTGCTTTAAACCAGCATCTTTTTTCTTTCTATTATTCTTTTTTTTTCCTTTTCTTTTTTCTTCTTTTTTTCTCCTTTTTTTTTCTTTTTTCTTTTTCTTTTTTTTTTTTCTTTCTTTTTTTTCCCTTTTTCTTAAGCTCTGATGATAGAAATGCGTGGTATTAGATCAAAGGACCTTGACTTCTGTTTCTTAATCTGGAGGAACTTGCTCTGTGATTCCCCTGTAGAAAAACAGAGGGCTTTGTTCAGTTACCTGCAGAAGAAATAAGCTCATAGACTTCCAGGCAAACAAAAATGTTTGGAGCTATATATGAAATCAGTTTAGTTCATTAAAAGGACATACATTAAATCATCCCCTAGAGCTATAGAAGTGTAGCACCTGTGCTAATAATGTCTGGTTTGATCTTGATTGTATTTTTTGCCTCCTGCTTCCTAGGCCCGTGTATTGCCTTAGTCCTGCACCTTGTGGTGTCTGGGCCTGGTCACACACTGCCCTATTTTTTCCCTTCCAGCACATTTCTATGTTACCTGTGAAAGGAGAGGGGGAGAAAGTCAGATGTGTACATCAAGGACTCTTAATTATTGCTCTCTGGAAAATATTTGAAAGTATCATTGTAGCTCTAACATAGCATTGCCAATCTTCATGTAAAAATAAATGTTTGGGTTGACAGTGCATTAAAGGAGCATGAAAATGAGCATAATGTAATGATTAAAATGGTGGTTTTGAATGAGGAATCATGGCATCTCCAGCCATCTGACTGCTGCACCTGAAGTCTTATTCTTTTTCCTTGAGGACTTGTTCCAAAAACTGAACTCTCTGTGCGCTCTGGGCATAGTAAAGCTAAAAACTTTTTGAAGGAGGCACTGAGGGGGGGCCGTGGTGGGCTGGTAATTCCCATGCACCAGTGGCTAGCGAAGAGCGTGGGGGGCTACCCCAGGCAGCGTGTGGGGTGGAGGAAGCCCTCAGGTGAAGGGAGGGTCGTGCCCCATCCCACGTCCCAGGGCAGGAACCGCTGAGGCTGAGGGACCGAGCACCCAGCCGGCTTCCCCAGGTGTTCTGAAGCACCAGGAGAGCCAAGGACACCGTGGCAGGTGCTCTCCAGACGGCCACCCCGCTCAGAAGGGCAGAGCCAGGGGTGGGAATGGGAAGCCATGCTCCCCAGGGCTCGCTGCCAAGACCCCGAGGAGGTGCCGGGTGCTGTGTCCTGAGCGGGGCTGGAGGTGACAGGTGCAGGGCTGTGCCTGCCTTTTGTCCTCCACCTGCTGCACATCAGGTGAGTGTAAACAGCTGTCGAACGTAAACCGGGATTATCCGGGAGGTGGGCCTGGACCTGGCCCAAATATGTGTGCTTTTTATTTTGTGGTGGTTTTTTGTCTTCTTCTGCTTGTGCAGCTTGGCTTTATGAGCGGTACTCAACGTCATTTTACAGTGCAAGCAGGCAGAGGGGGGATGGGTGCTGGCTGTGCCTCCTCCTTGAACTGGAAATGTTCATGCCGACCCATGCAACAGGGCTTAGACCTGGAGCCCTGGAGTTTTACAGGGTTGCCAGGCAGTGTGCCTGTGCTGAGGTAGCTGGAAGTTGAACCACATGGAAGTTTTCAGATAAGCAGGCAGCCTGTTGTCTAACTTAGGAAACATTAACTTCTTTGTGTGGCTGGCAGCAGTGTAGCAGTAAGTCGAAGGGTAAAGAGACTAGAATAGAAAGTAATACTGCTTCTTTGTTTTTTGAAGGACTGTGACCACTGTGCTATCAGTACTGAATTGGGAGAAGAAACTTTCTTGCTTTTACCTCCCTTTATGAAACAGAAGTATATTGATGATAACCATTTACAGTGGAAAATTTAAGATGCAAATACATCAATGTGTTTTGTATACTAAGCATAGGAAATACCACTGTAGGTCAGTACCATGGCATAGTAAATGTTTATTTTTAAAGGGCACCCTCTTGCTATTGTTTGTTTTTTTTTAAGGCATAATTGTGTACAAAGTGTTTATGTATCAATAGTACTGCTTAGGGAAGAGTCAAGTGAAGCAAGCATATAAACCACAGGAGAACTAATTATGCTTCAGTTTTCTAATTTTCATTTCTTTATCACTGGGACTCTGTAGGTTATTGCACATCACTAATATGCTAAAGGAGCTATAACTATAATTAGCTACAGTGAGAATACATGTAAGTCAAAACAAACTGTCTCTTTCTTGAGCTTCCTTGAACTTCTGAGAGCACTGTAAACAGAATTTTAAAGCAACCAGCAATGAATGGCCTAGATTATTAAACCTGTGTGGTCTCTTTGTTAGGATCTCCTTCAGAATACAAGTAAAATCTGGGGGAGACTGCTTCTGGGTAGATGTTAGCAGTTGAGATGCAAGCAAAGAACCTCTACAGATCACAACAGCAACCTGGAAAATCTAAGGGCTGTTCTGAATTTTGAAACAGAGGTTCTTAAAATTAGAGTATGGACATATCAACATAATGTCACTGCTGAAATATGGTTGGAACTTCTTGAAAATTGAATTTGGTCTCACAATATCCATTTAATAGTGTGGCGGGTTAGAAAAGAGTGCTGTATTTACGATCAAAGTTGATAATAGATCTATTGAAATATATCTGAACAATCAGTGTAGAGTAAATGTGTTTTAGGATGTTTGAGAGATTCAGATAGATAATAATTAAATTGATTTTTACTGTAGGAAACTTTCATGTGGGAGAGTGAGTCTCCAGAGGACCTGAAAAGAAAATAAAAAGGAAGAATAAGGAAGTTAAACTTTCCACTTGGGGTATATTGTCAGTCTAAGTAGAAACAGGAGGAACTGGTTCAAGTTAAAATTAATTTTTATTATCATAAAGGTAGGTGCATGCCCAGATAGGATGTACTATCTGAGGGGGAGAGGGAAATGTGCATTTTTTTAATGCAAAGAAGCTACAGAAAATGCTTCATTTAGAACGAGTAAAAATTTAAACAGCTTTAAAATAATGATTCCTATGTAGTGAGAATAATAATTATTCTCAAAAATTAAATATGAGAATAATAATAATTTTAAATTATGTAGTTTAAAAATTATTGTTATGAAAATCATTAAGCAGTTTAAAAAAGTAAAACAAAACAAAAACCAATGACCTGATGTTCATGAGTGATATCAGAATAGCAGCTGAAGACTGGGAACTCTCCTTAAGTGTGGATTCATTATGAAAGGAAGCAGACTGCATCTGTCCTGATCACATCCTCATCTCTTCATCTGCAAGAGAATAAAGAGAGGAGAGTTCAGTCTCCTTACCTATTTTGGGGGTTTGTGCATCTTCTGGAACTACTGGCTCACTTACAGATCACTAAATGATATATCAACAGTTTTAGATGTGCTTAAAACCAACTGAAGATTTCATCACAGATTCCCAGTTAGTGCCTTATTGATAAGTCTTCAAGTTCTAGAATTCAAAAGAAAATTATACTGATTAAATGCAAGTAGTCATGCATATTGATTTTCTATAAACTTTCAGTCATGTCTGTGGGTTAAAGAAAAACACACTGATAAAGGAAACTAGTGAGGAAATTCATCCACTTAAGTTATGATTTTATTTCAGATATTCAGTTTAGGGTATATCTGTTTTACTCAACACCTTTTGAATTATTCTGTTGTTTTTGGATTTCAATTTGTAGTGAAATATTTTCATTTTTACTTAGGCTTGTTTAAAAAGAAATCTAGTTGGCTCTTTTTGGGTTTGTTGGGTCCTCAAGATGAACTAAACCAGGATGTTCTGTAATAATGGATGCTTCGCATATTCAGAGTATACTAACAAGCAGATGTTGTCTGACAATATAAGCTAGCAAAAACATCTAAAATGAGGCTAAAGACTTTTTATTACATCTCATTCTAGGTACCTTAGATTGAAAATTAATTTTAGGCAACCCCATGTGCCGCATGACTCGTCAAGGTTTATTGTGACCAAGATAGTAATTTGTTCATCATTGTATGAGCTCTGTTGTGCCCTATTGATTTCATTTCAGGAAAGCCTTTGACACTGTCTCCTCCAGCATCCTCGCAGCTAAACTGGGGAAGTGTGGTCTGGGTGATTGGGTAGTGAGGTGGATTCTGAGCTCATTATAGGACAGAAGTCAGAGAGTTGTGGTCAGTGGGACAGTCTCTAGTGAATTCCCTGAAGGGTCAGTACTGAGACCAGTACTATTCAATATATTTATGAATATATGACCTGGATACGGGACCAGAATGTAGTATCAGCAAATTTGCTGATGACACAAAACTGGGAGGAGTGGCTGACACCCCGAAAGGCTGAGCTGCCATTCAGTGAGACCTAGACAGGAGGGCTGGGTGGTCAGCAGGTGTGCATAATGCATGGTACTTGTACTGTGGTCCATCTTACTGTTTTTGCACTTTAAATTGTCATTTTCACAAGTATTTCTGTTCTGGATTTTAAGGCAAATTTTCTTCTCCTAGTAGCAGCTTTCTGCTGGAGTACTATGAGTCTGCTTGAGGATTCCTTGGCTCAGAAGTAGATCTCCTGCCCCTTCTCAATTCTAGAGATTTTTTTAAAACTTTAACAAAAATAATCAAGAGCTTGTGCAATTTCACTGCTGGCTGTACAGCTCTCTGTGCACTTTTGTGGGTAGTCCTTCATAAATAAAGGACTTGTTGGAATTACTTCCTTTTATGCAGTTTTCTGTTTCCGGCTATCTAAAATGTTTTATCTGGATCTCGTAATTAATTCACCCTGCTGGAATTAAAAATGCTTGAGGGATGACTATAAAAGACTTCTTCATACAGATCTGCTGAGCTGTTAGAGTTTCTGAAGTATTTCTAAAACTCTGCCATCTTTGTATGTAAAGTATGTCAAACTTCAACCTCGTTCAGTAAAAGCCTTCTATAAGATTGGATATTGACATTGGTGCTTTTCATGTTGTTTCTTTTGCTTATGTTGCAGAGAATTCCTTTAATCACAGGTTAGCAGTTAAACTCAATATGCTCTTGCTCTGTTGGTTCAGCAGTTTCAAAGAACTCTAAAAAAACCATAATGGGGCCAACGTATTTATTGTATAGCCAATTCCCCTCCCCCACACTGAACCTGAATATAGATTCTCAGATGTATGGACCTCTAGCTGAAAGGTAGAGTGGAAAACTAATGAAGCTGGATGTCTTGTCTATATTCACCTTCATCCTGAACTTTTAAATTAGCAGTTTGTAGCTTAATTTGGATAGGTAAAAAAAAAAACCCTAACTAATAAACTAACATTTTCAGTTCCATTACTTGCTCATACCATTTATGAACCTTCATTATAATGAAGGTAGCCTGGGTGTGTGTGTCTAGCAGCAAGCCAACACCACTTAAGGATTTGGTCTCAAAAGGCATTTAGATGCCTGTTTATGCGCAACTGCTTTTTAATTTCACTGAAGATCAGATGACTATAAGTCAGTCATGCAGTTTTTTTAATAGTGCCACAGCAAAATTATTTTCATTATTGAAGAAAAATACCATGCTAAGATGAATTCTTGTCAAAATGTGGCTTCCAAATACACATAGTATTAATGCAGCATTGAAACTTATAATGGCCATATATTCCAAATAGAGAAATTTATTTCAATATTGAGTCATTAACCATGCCCCAGTTTACTTACTTAATTTGGATTTTTATTTGCTAAAGCTTGGAACAGGGAAAACAGGGAGAAAACAGTTATGATAAAAATGTTTCATTTACCTTTTTTATAACAAGGAATTATACACAAATATATATGCATTCTAGTATTAGTGAAATAAAATTTTGCAAATTCAAGAGTTAGTTTTTGAATTTGTTTTTTGGGGGGAAGAATATTTTGTGAGGTCCTGTAAAAACTAACTGTCAATAGTAGAATTAACATACAGCTTTTTGAACTGTGGATTCCGGTATCTTTTTAGAAAATTTTTACTCTGCCAGTAAACTACCTGTTTACTTCTATGCCTTCATTAAAATACAGATGTGGAAACAGTAACTGGATTTCTAGTTGTTTCTTAATGTGGAGATTTACCAACTTCAGAGTTCACTGTAGGGCATATAAGGATTCACGACCATTTTTGTTTTATAGTTCACTTCTTGCTCTAAAATTCTGATGATCACCTAACTTGGCATAAAAATTTTAACAGAATATCTTGATTTTTGTTAAAAGATTGAAACCTTGCGTATCACACCTGAGCATGTATATTTTGAAAATGTGCATTCTAGCTTGTATTTCCAATCAGTTAAAAAAATAACTTTTTAATTTCTTTTAACAGCTTTCCAGAAATGACTGCTGACATTCCAGGTTTCTGCTCAGCACTGTATTCTGTCTTTAAAAAAAACATGACCCATTTTTTGCTAAAATTTACCAGTCATACTCTCGTGCTGTTAAGAAATTAGTCCACCATATTCTGCCTAGATGAACTTTCAGATAACTTAGATAACTCTCAGGAGAAATCTGTTTTCTCCATAGAACATACAGACTTAACTTAAAAATATATAGAGCGTGTATAGGGTTTTATTCCCTTAATTAAATGGACATATAATCCCAGAAAGTATTTTTTCCTGGAAAGTAATGAATTGCTGAACACAAACAGTAACAATGAAGCTATTTTGAAATTTTAATTATACTGTTGATTATATTGAATTTGCAGGCTTCTGGACATCACAAAATAAAGTCTGTAGATTTTTAGACACTGAAAATTAGATGCATAATTAGTCTATTAGTGTCATTATTAGAACAGTATTTCCTTTTCCTTACTGATCAATGCTTAAAGCAGAAATTTCTGCTTTCAAATATAATTATGCTCATAACATTTGTAATCCAGCATTTTTAATGTTAATTTGTGCCACTGGAAAGAAGCAGTTTTCTTTGGAGTTTATTTTCTCAACTGGAAAATTGTGTGGCTTTGTGCTTTATTATTTTTATAGGGTGGAGAAGTTTTCCTGGCTTGTTTGTAAAAGAGGGGGAAAAAAAAATAGAAAAGAAAAGAAGAAAAAAAAAAAGATCAAAGTGCAGTGCTCTGACATTTTTCCTGAGAAAAGACCACCCTACAGTTTGATAGGTTTTATGTTTTTCTCTTACTTGATGATTGATGTTTCTCTGGCACACTGAGAAACAGTGAGGGGAGGACAGTGCTAGTATTACATTTAATTTCAGAGGACATTGTGTAGTCATTTCAACTTCTTTTATTTTTTGTGTCCGTTATTTACTGTATTTTTCTGCAGCTTGGAAACCTCTGGTGCTACAGTGAGTATTTTCCCTTCATGTTTCTCGTTGAGTTGAAACAACTTATCTAGTTAGTTCCTCATCTATCATTCTGAAGTTTTTCTCTTGCTTTGGCGGCGGTTTTTGTTCCCTGCTGCCATGTAGGCCTCCAAGGGATCATTTAACATATCTAAAGTGACTCTTCAGTGCTAGAAGCTAATTGTATGTGTTATGAAAGGTGAATTATTTTAATATAACAAAGTTGAGCAAAATGAGGTATTGAATAAAAGTGTCAGAGTAATCTGTAGTGGTTTACCAGCTTACATCATTAAAAATTACAAAGTGCTTTAAGGACTAGAGTGCCTCTCAAAATGTTACCCCGTGTCCTTGAGAACTTTGGCTTTGTTCCCCTGAAGTTCAGACAACATCAGGTATTGTTGGGAATCCTCTATGCATAAAGAATAGTGGAAATACTGAAAAATGACCATTACAAGAACAATACCCATAAAATATCCAGATAAAGAAATGTGAAATGCAGCAAATTTGATAGTCATATGCATGATTCAGTGGTTTTATTTGTTGTAGGAATAGGTTTCAAAATATAATAGTTTGAGTTGGAAGAGACCTTTAGATGTCCACTAGTCCAACCCCCCTGCATTGACCAGAGACATCTTCAACTAAATCAGGTTGCTCAGAATCCTACCCAACCTGACTTTGAATGTTTCCAGGAGTGGGGCCACCTCTGGCCAACCTGTTCCATTGTTTCACTACTCTTACTGTAAAAAATTTCTTCCTTATATCTAGTCTAAATCCACCCTCTTTAAAGCTATTATCCCTTGTCCTGTCACAAAGGACCCTGCTAAAAACTTTGTCCACAGTATTTATTTTCAATAGTAGTTGAGATTTCCATTTTGCATTACAGGACTGTGCGTGTGTCTGTGGATTGTATCAACAGACATATTGACATTCTTTAGAAATCTGAGAGCTGCCACTGATTCATTCAGTCTTCTGCGATCTGTTTCTTCCAACATCTCTCCTAGATGCATTAGTAAAACCTGCACATTTACTTTTTTTTTTATCTCTGAAGTTTTTTCTCTTATGTTAGTGTCCATACTTCCTGACTTGTAAGAGTCCCATTAGTTCAGGTCTGCAAATCCCACTAATGCAAATTCATTGGAAAGTAACTATAGTAACATTGAAATTTAATGAAATATTTACAGTGTTGCAGAGAGCATTAATGTTTGCAATATATACAGCTGAATAGTGTTTCTGTAGTTTTACTAGTTCCCTATCTCAGAAGGCTGATGGATTTTCATGGATATGGGTGGAAGATGCAATGGCAAGACAAAAGTGGCAGAGAAACAAATATGGCTTAGCAGGGTCAGGGTGGAAGGAGAGTTGTGTTAGGCAGCTCTAGTTTGGTTATGTTAGTGTAGCTTTAGTGAGAGGAGGAGGAGATTAGAATAACTGAAACATTAGACTCTATTCTGTTTTAGAACAAGGAAAGATGAATCTACTTGCTGCAATTGCTTCTAAATAAACAGATAAGGGAACCACCAGAGGGAGATGCAGGGTAAAAGTAAGGTCATTTTTCCAAGTGAGTGTTAAATTGGAAATATTAATTTTAAAAAAAAGGGGGGGAGGGGGAAGACTGTTCAGAACTAGTTTAAAATGTATCAGGAAGAAACCAACAGTTATTCAGTGGCAACTTTATTAATAAAGACTTCTATTATTTTTCTGAAGTTATTGTGTTCCCATTGCATTTATTGATGATTATTCCCAAGTCTGTTGGGAAATCTATTTTATTAGGATCACTTCCATTTACAAAAAAATATCGTTTCATAGCACTAAGTACTGTGAATTTATAAGTGTGTTGAGGAGCTCCACTACTCCACAAATCAGATAAAACATTTCTGTACTGGATATTGACCATAAGAGAAAAGATAGACTTGATTCAAAAGATAGACTTGATAGCAAAATTTAATAGACAACTTACATTATTCAGGCCAGAAATGGTTTCACAATATGTTTTTTTTCCACTTTATTTTGAAATGTAATATATTTTGGGTGCCAGGAATACCAACAAATGCCTTTTGCTTTGATATTCTTGGTGTTTTACTGTTTTGTTTTCCAGTACTATTAATTTTCATCAGCATAGGTGATTTTTCATGAACGCTTATTTGAAATTTGTTGAATTTTTTGTAGTTTCTAGCTTATTGAAGGAGAGATACTCCATCCTCATCATAGCACTACATGCCTAGATACTTTCTGTCCCCAGATTCACCTCTGAATCTGTTTTTTCCAACTTCTTATAAAAGCGAAAATTCAGACTTTATGATTAAGAAGATAACGTTTGCAAAGTCTTTGACCTTTTAGAATCGAGTAAAGGTGCAGTCATGGTATATTCTCAATTATTATGGCTGTGTGCTTCAAATAGAAATAATGTCCATCTGCTTTCCTCTAACTTGACATAAAATTAACCGCGACTGAGCATTTAAGCATTACTTTTCCTGTAAATTGTTATCTGCAGACACTACTTATAGCAGCAATTATTAAGCACCACTTCTTTAACTGGCCTAGACTGTTAAATGGTTGCTAAACTTTGTTCCCCTGTGATAAATTTCATCTCCCTCAAAGATAAAGATTGTTACCAGCAAGAAAAGAAACCCACTTTTCAGTTTAAGGCAAGTCAGTCTATTTGGGGGTTTTGTTTGGTTTATCTATTGATTTTAGTAAATACTATAATGATTTAATTCTCAAAATTAATGTTTATATGTGTAATTTACAAGAAGTACTAGCTAGTAAGTATTTAGCCATTTTAAATTCTTCAGGAAAAAAAAAAACAAACAGAATTTTACTATTTCTGGAACATAAAACTACTAAGTGTTTTACAAGTATCTTTAAAAGGATATAATTTCTTTTTTCTGATATTAAAAACTTGTGCATTTCTTGATTGTCAGTATTTTGATAGTTGTAGCTAGATGCTTACTTGTTATCAGCTTACAGGAAACTCTTTCCAAATGAGAGTAGCTAGATAATATTGTTGGATCGTATCTTTCAGTTTTGATAGGAGAAAAGAAAGGCTCTTAGTCCAAAAGGAGACATTAAGTAGGAAAAACATCAATAAGATAATGAAATAAGGAGTTATATTTTTTGTAAAATTAATAAGTTTTCTGGATTTCCTGCCAGCAATGCAAATTAAGCTACTGCTCTCTAATATATTAATCTGTTCTTGAAAGTAGTAATTTCCTAGTTCATGGACTTCTTTAAGTACTTTGAATTAATTGGAGTGAAGATGATAAAGAGCAGTTGCCCTTATAAGTAGGAGCATCACTATAGATCTCTTTTTTTTTTTTTTTTATCTTGATGGCTCTGAACAAGTGGAGAATATTTTTACTTGCCAGGGTCAACAGTAAGTTCAGATGTAGTACTCTGAGCCACTCTGAAACACCAGAATCATAACCTTCGTAATATTGTGACTTATACTCTGTCTCCTCTCAATTTTTCTACATGTCTCAAGTTACTTTTTTTGTTCTTCTTCTCGAGATTAACACGATTCTTTCCCTTCCTCCCTTCCCTCTTCTCCTTTTTTTGACCAACAACCCATCAATTTGTGTTTGTGAGTAAAACTGTGAAGAACAGATGTGTTCAGCCATTTCATATTGCTCTGTATTGTATTAGAGTCTGCTGCTGCTTCTGGCTGACCTGAAATTTGGGAAGGGATTTGAAGTGCTATCTTGATTATGATCCTGGGCCTTGCACACATTCATTTATGTCCTAGCAACTGCTATCTATTAAAGCCATCTACTGTGATAAATATCTGTGTATGACATGCATATATGTTGTCTAGAGAGATGTATGCTCACAGGAACCAGGAATTACTTTTGAAGTAAGTTTAGTTGATTTTGTTCATTTGTTTGTTCCTTTTTGTGTCCTTGAACTTAGTGATTATAAACCTTATTTAGATGATCTACCTAGTTTCCAAGACTGCTTTGCATATTTTGCAGAAATACATTTGGTGTAATCATAACCTCAGTAAATCATCTTTTTTAAAAGCCCATATGATGTGTCCAAAGAGAGTGGGGGGGAGTAAAGTCAATTTTTGTGAAATCTTGTGAGCTTTTGAGAAAATGTACTGAGACTTAGAAGTATATATAGATTTTACAATGAATTCATAGTTTGAAGTATTTAAAACTTGATAGTTGAGTTGGGAAGACCTGAGTTTGTCAATGCATACGTAACAGTTAGATCTGGAACTTCTCTAAAAATAAGATTCAGTTACTTGGTTGTAGAGCATTGGTGTTTTGAGGCTTAGAAAAGAAGCTGCTTCTGATTCTTTAGGCAAGCAGAAATCAAAATATTGTAAAAAAATAAAAATGGCATCTGCTAGAAGAGTTCGTCATCCTAAAATTTATATACTTTAAAACTAATTTTTCATTCATTTAAAAAGAAATTCTATGAGGTTAGTGTAAAAATTTTAGCTGTAATTGCAAGGCTTTACTACTTTATTTTATGTTTTTATTGGTATTTTCACAGAATTATGAGGTACCAGATTTAGTCAAGTTTAAAACAATTAATGTAAATGTGTTTCACATGAACATATATAAAAGTAATAATAGGGTTGCCTTCTTCAGTTCCAGTATTTGTATTTCCAAGCCTTATTTAGATTTAGATTTACATTTACATTTAGATCTAAGAACTGTTTTCATTTATGTTCTGTGACATTTTTAGTCTTCTACGTGGGGGACAGTTTTCTTTGAAAGAACCATTTATGTTTGGGGTTTTTTGTACAGAAGCAAATACTTTTTTCTTTTAATTTACTGATAAAACAATGTATTTTATATAGAAATGCAAAAGTACATGCTGATGTTATGTACTAGACATGTATTTCAAATATGGGGAAAAACATGCAGATTAGATTAGCTTTCATATTTGTTTTTTAGATATTATGAGGATTCAAAATAGTGAATGTGGTAGCATAAACATAAACATACATATTTTCCTGTATATGTATATTTACGTATGTATACATATATACAACTATATTGCTAAGGTTATTGTGAGTGTTTAGATTTGGGAATTTTGTAAATTGCATGCAACTCCTTTTACAGACAAAACACATCTGTTTGTATTGCAAATTTGTGAGAATAAATAAATAGATAAATAAATGCTAGGCTGTGCTAAGTTGACAGATTTGCCAATACAGTTGTCTGAGTGTGTGTTGGTTGAGGCCGTGTGTCAGGCAGCCTGCAAAGCATTTGCTATGGTTTTAGTGTTATATGATATCTAGTGTTTTGCAAAATTGGGTCATTTAATTATGCACCCTTTTAAGCCCCAACTTAAAATCTTGGGCAGACCTTTGTTTTCCCAGCTTTATCATGGTAGCTCTTTGGAGAGGTTGGTGAGGAAGGTGTGCAAAGAGGAGATTTAGAAAAAAAGCATTCTGTACACATCTTCTGTACAGCTGACAGGCAAGTGTCTGTTGTGTGCCTCTGCACAGCAAGATTAGGAACATGCTCTGTATCAAGGCTGTTGCTATGTCTTTAAGAAGAGTATAATGAAATTTGCCTTTACGTTCCTTTCTGATTCATTTAGCTGAAGAGCAGAAGGAAACTGTGTAGCTCTGCCTATGGTTTCTCTGCCATTGTTTACTGTGTATTATATCATGTAATCCATCAGCCAACTTTAATTTCACAAGCTATTCATTGTGTTTAAACAGTGCGTTTCTTAAATTAAATATTTATGGAAGTCTTTGGGAAGAATACATTAAAATGGCAGATGGAGGTCACTTCAAGCATTTTCTTGATTGAAGGCTAAGGACCCCTGTGAATTTCAAGCCTCCTTTCAAGCAAAGTTCGCAATGTCTGATTATAACCCGGGCAGGCAAGAATTCCACCAATTCCCTGCACTCTGATTTCAAAAAGCAATGGCTGCATACTGTCTTCATGCTTCAGCACCTTTCATTTTGAAATCATTTGCAAGTGTACTGAAGAATGGTGAACAAAAGCATTTACAGTTGTATTGCTTATTAATAATTCAACGGGCCTGCAACTTCTTGCGCATTAAGATTACTTTACTCATTGATTTTTAACTACTAAAGCTAAGTGGAAAATCTGGATTTGGGTAACAGTCCAGTTGAGACATGTACATTCAGACTCACATAAATAACCCGGGATTTTTTGCTAGCCAGGTGCAAAAGGAGCCAGGGAGAAGGGATGCTCTGATGTCAGGCAGGTATGACATCCCAGGTCCTCAAAGGAGGGGTCAGAGTGGGGGCTACTGCCTTGCCTTGGCTAGCTGATGTTACTGCTTAAAATTGCTATTTCTCCAGAAGATGCTATGAGCAGTTCTCCTTATGAGCACAGGCTGATTTGCAACCCTATTTCATTTTTAATACTCATGAATTTCACTAGCTTAACAAGTACAGTAGTTGTTTAATTCATATCACTGGATGTCAAAATAACATTTTTCTTTGTTGTTCTTTTTATTTGTCTTTGATCTTGAGCCATTTCCTGCAAAACTAGACGCTAGCTTTTTTTTTCCTGTAAGTTTGTACTCCAAGCCCTTTTCCTTTACTGTCATGAAAACCTTTTCAGTACATATACATGAGAAAATAAATCTAAGATTAAGTTGTTTTTAGAAATAAGATACAGTATAAAACATACAGTCTTTTACACACAGTTGAATTCATATTAATAAAGGCCTATTTGGCATTTTCTTTTTTTGGTAACAGCTCTACATTTAAAAAATATACTTAAATTGTTATAATACTTAAACATACTTAAAGAAACATTGAAGGAATTGTGCAGAAAGACAGCAGTCGATGATCAATTTTTGTCTTTTTATTCTTGTTCATTAAATGATAAGCATATGTAAATGTGGTATAAAGTTGATGGTATCTAAAATAATAAGGTGGAAGATAAATAACAGATGTTCTGGTATATTGAGAGACAGACAAATTCCACTAGGATATATTAATCATATTTTTAAAAAGTAAAGCAAAACAAAACCCAGCAAAAATCCCCAAACAAGCAAACAGAAAAAGCAATGAACCTTCACTAGGGAATGTATTGTTTTAATCAAGTTTCATGACAATAGCATGCTATTTGAGAAAAATAATAAGTAATGTGTTACCATCTAGCGGAACCCACTTTTTATTTATTTGATAGAATAACTGTAGTGTTTTCCCATTGCAAAGTATGTTTATTTTTGTGATTTGAACTTGTAACATTTTCCACTTAAAATGTATTTATGCTTTTGCTATTCGTAAATTCTGAAGAGTTCAAATATGGAAAAAGGAGTTTTGTCATTATGCATTACTATATAAAAATGTATACCCTACGTAAAATGTATTTATTTTGTACTGAGAGCATTGTACTCATCATTTCATGGGTTGATAAAAAGATAAACTTCTTACTGAAAAAGGCTGTTGCCAGAGCAAAAAGCATACAACCTCAGCAACAGTAGCTATACCCAAAACTCCTTGAGATGCAAGAAAATTAATCAAACCTTCTAGGTTTTACACAGACAAATTAGATACTAATCCTGCAGGTGTAGGTTTAGTTTAATCTTTTAAAAAAATATTCTGTCATTCTCTGTTAATGTCCATTTGAATCATAACAGCTCTCTGCAGGTTGTGTGGTTTAATCATATCTCTTGACCTTAACTGGTACTGATGCCAAAGAGGATGTGCTTATGATGGAGGCTGTTACTGATAAAAGGGTAGCTTTGGAATCAGTTTTACTGTCTTTTGTCTGTTCTTGTATCTTAAGACTTGATTGAAATATAGAAATCTCATACATTTCTCTGAAAATGTATGTATATATTGGATTTACAGTTTTGCCTATCAACCATTTTTTTCAGTTTTGTGAACATAGGATTTTTATTTTTTTTTTTTTTTCGTTAAGAACTTGTGGGGTTTTTGTCTTTGAGTTTGATTTAAATGACATATTGGGTGTTTTGAAACTTACTCAACACACAGATAATAAAGTTGGGTTAGAATTCAAATCTAAGAAAATAATTAGCATAGAAAATTGAAGGATACATTCCTTATGCATGAAATTTTGTCTGTAATTCTAGCATTGTTTCACCATGTTGCTTTAATATATTCACTGTAAAAACTAGAAGCTGTGTAAATAAGTGAGTGGCAGTTGCCCCAGGCAGAATTTTTTACTGATGCAATGAGATAAAAGTAATTAAGAAACATGTAGACGGATGGGTAATTAAATCTATGGGAAGCATTTTGTAACTAATTACTACGTTCTAATCACAGATTGCTTTCTATTTGTCAAGGTAAGTGTATGTAATTGCACAGTTCCCATTTTCTTTCATCTAAAATCATCCCAGTTAGGTGAATACTTTATAGGCAAGCCCAGACCTCTTAATTTTTAGCAGTTCTTTTTCTTTCGAATAAACAAAGTGGTGGTCATCCTGTTGCTGGGATCCTGGTTCCACATCTGTCAGCATTTACAGCTGATGCTCTTTGCCATGCTTGCATCATGTTGTGCCCTGTGCCATGTTATTCTCATTGGTGTTGCATGTTCATGCTCTGTTTAGGTGCCTAATAGCATTCTGCTATACATCACTAGACTGATTTCAAACACCAACATTTAAGCATCCTAATTGCATGTCTTTGTATGTCTCAGTTTTTCAAGTGCAACTATTTCAATACCTTGAAAAAAAAAATCCTTTTGTTAGGAAAAGTGATAGAGTTTAGATACAGCTTTGCTAGTACGTGTTTGATAGAGCTCACCTACTCAATTGGATTTTTTCCTATTGTGACACTTCAGTTTGGCTTTAGGTTTGTCAATGTTTTTGGCTTGTAAAGGTGTTTGAAATAAATCTAACTCCATATCTACACTTGATTTTGCCTTAGAATATAGTATTCTCTAGTGTTACTTATCTGAGCTCATATTTTCCTTAAATTAAGACAAAAGTGCTGAATATCTAGTACATGAAAATTTTATTTGTCTTTGGAATTACTAGTTAGTACACTGTCTTTTGTTGTAAAATCATGGATTCATCTGTAATCAGTTAACTTAGCACGTTCTCCTGCCTTGTTTACACCTTGACAAATGGTTGAAATAGGTAAGATGATTACCTATTGCTCTGTCATGCCAGGGAACTGCCATGGATGTGCAGTAGGCTTGTTCTACTTTTCTGCAGTGATGGTCAGTCCTGGATGCTTTGGGAACAATGGCAGAAGTCAGGCAGCTCAAGGTGAGGCTCAGCTTAAACCTTGTGTGGCCTCCCAGCTTCTAGGGCCCTCATGTCAGAAGTTTCAGCCCCCAAATCATGTTGAATAGACTCTACTTATATACATTTCTATACAGACTCTTAAAGTTCCTATCTCTGCAGCAGCCTGCAGCAATGAGTTTCATCGTTTCTGTCATCAAGTCAATGTACTGTGTGAAAACTTTAGTTAAAACTCTTGCCTGAGATGTTCATTGGCTGAATCCTGTTTTAGATTTTTGAACAGTGGAAGTAAGCACACAGTCATTTTTGGGGTCATCTTTTCTGCGAGTTCATTATTTTGTAGATGTTTGTTGTATTCTTTCATCTCTGTCCTTCAGAAACCAAGTTGTGGATTATTTGGTCCGCTTTCTTGTGTCAGTTTTATTGCAGTCTTCTGTATGATAAATTTTATAAAAGAATGTCATAGTGGAATTCAGAATTTTGGAATGCCAAGGATGTGTGAAGAGGCATAGCTTATTCTTAAGTGTTCTGTATTCTTTCTTTATTCAATGTTAACATTCTGCCAGTTTGGTTTTTTTTTAAAATTATTGGTGTTAATTAGTCCTATAATGATTAAAAAAAAATCTCTAGAGAAAAATGTATCCCTTTTACCCAGGTGATAATACATAATTGTGAGCCCATCTTTTTCAGGGCTTGCTTTATTTTTTTTCCTAATGGTGTGTTATTTTGTGTTTATTTGCATTTGAGTTTCATCTGTAGCAATGCAGTCCACAGGAGGCATTGGTCCCTGACGAGATATTAATTTCTCTAACATTTGTGGGTGAAGGACATTTGAGAACTGTTTGAGAAAACAACTTTTTTGTTGATATGTTGACTGAATTAAAAAAAAAAAAAAGTAATAAATATTTATTTAATAAATATAAATAAATATCACATAGATGTAAGGAGATGTCACTAACATTGACATAAACAGAAGTTTATAAATACAAGTTTCCAACCTAAGCCATTCTATGATTCAGTATGGATCCTGGGAAGTTGCTGGTAGGATAGGATCCTTAGAAGCAAAACAAAGTCTTGGGAGAAGAAGAACTGACTTGGTGATGGAAGTAGACGTGATTGCCAGGCTTTGTCTGCAAAGGAGTGTTTGGTGTTGATGAAAAGGTGTATACTGAGATCTGCCTTTGGGCTGAAGTAGTAATGAAAGTTATGTCATAATTTCAGTCTATAAAGGTTGCTTAGAAAGAAGGTGTGAGGGAGAAATCCCTCCTGAAATAACTACTCTAGATGAATGCATCTGTTGAGATCTCTCACATATATTTTTTAATTTCCAATATACAAACATATAAGTGCTATTTTTAGAAAAGAGGCATTGTGTTGCTCTTTATGGAGTCCCTGGCACTCTTAAAAATTCATGTCGTGTTAGAACTTATTATGGTAAGAAGAAAACTTATCTACTGACTTCTTAGTTATAGAAACATAAACAAGGTGAAGTGCACTCTTTCAAAAAACACTTTATTTTGTAATTTATAAAATGCATTCATTATTTGAAATAAAAAGCATATCTCCAATGTGTGACATAGCCATAGAGTGTTTGCAATTTAGAAGAGAGCTAATTAAGTGCTCTTCATAGGATAAGATGTATGTTGCTTATTTACTGAGATCATTCAGGCATCAACAAATAACATCAACTTTACAGGCTACGATGTGACTCTTACCGAAGAAACATTTTGAAAGAAATTAAATATGGCCAGACTACAGGCACAGATGTTCTTGTAGTTCATGTAAACATACACAATCTAGCTTGAAATAAGCTACCTATTTATTAGTAGAACTGTAACTTCCAGTGTCTAGAATATTTATCAAGGTTCTCTAACAGGTTTCTGCACAGGTTTCTGTGCAATTAGTATTCTCCTCCTGCAAATAAGTTCCTGGGGTAACTGCTTCAAGCCAGCTTATGTGGACATGTCCAAGCAAAAGCAGTAATAAAGCATGACATGTGCTAGTTCGTATTATTTCTTTAAATTAACACTTGTGTAGAACTTGATACAAACCACAAACAGGTGATATATAAGCCATCAAAAATATTTTTGGTTTTTAGTAACCCCTAAATTGGACTGTATTCAAGTTACCTCTGAGTCAGAGATAAAATGCTTTGTGGCCATTGCATGGAGTCATCCATTCCCTCATGTTTCATAAATCTGACAGCAAGAAATTAGTACAAGCTATAATGTAGTATTAATACAATTAATACTAGCTATAATGAACTTGTTTATATTTTCTCCCACTCACTTAAACAACTCTAATTTCCTCCTCTTGATTCTTGTGAAATTATGTAGAAAGAACAGTGCTTTAATATATGGTACAAAATTGAGACATAGTTTTAAGTAATGACATAGGAATGCTTTGGATTAGAAACAAGTGAGTGGCCTTCCTCTTCTTAAGATGAGATGCTTAAGTAAAATACTGTTTTTCCTGTGGAATAGAGAGTCAGGAATTAACATTTTGAGATGGACTCTACAAGCTCCACAGAATGTCAGTGGATTTTTTTTTTTTTTTTAGAAATAGTTTCAATCATTCCTTCAGTATATTTTTTTCTTGGATAGTCAAGTTCAATCTTTACAGCTCCTGTAAAATTACTGTTCTGTAGTAAGTTTTCTCTGGAAACTTTGTACTTGGTTGTATTTTTATAATGCCTGTCTCTTGAAATGCCAGTGCACTTATATCTGTTAGAATGTATCTTTATTATGAAATACTACTTTTGAACAAAAACATATAATTTGGCTTCAGTTTTCAGTTTGAAGTTGGTTAAATAAATATATGTTCATGTTAGTTCTTTTTCTTCCAGACAGTTAGGTGATCCTGGATGTTTCTGGTTTTCCTATAAAATAATCTGAAAAGCAAAAAATTGTTCCCTGGCAGTCTGCACCTTGGCTAATGGGTGCTGAGGATGGCACTGGTCAGGCCTGAGTGACCTCCTGCTGCTGGTTTCCCAAGTTACATGTCAGAATTAGATGCTGACAGCAAGCCAAGTAACTTCAGCAAACACTTAGGAAAATAGGCACTGGAAGCCACCAAATCTGTACAGTCAGTGGTTTATAGACATTTAAGCATTTCTGAGGATTTCTTGAGCTGAGCCACATGGTGCCCAGCTAGGAAGTTGATTGATGGTTTTACAAAGAAAAAAATGTTTATGAAAGAATACTTTTCTTACAGATTATCTTGCATTAATATATATCTGATGTGCCTGGCAATGTTTCAGCAATTGGATGTTTGCCAAGACTTGACACTCCTGCAAGACACAATGCAGTTTGTGTCTAGCAGTGCAGAGCTTTTTCTTCTATGATCCTAATTTTAATGAGGCAGACACTTTCACATGAATTCTCTTTCTCTAAATCAGTAACACTTCTACATTGTGATTGTTACATGTTAAATTGTTTGTCCAGGCTAAAGTGGGGGCCGTTTTTGCAAGTTCCTGCTTCTTATCCTAAATTTCAGTCTTATCATGTAATTCTGTTTCAGTGATTGGAATAAACACAAAAGGTCCCAGACAGAAGCTCTCATGTGCAGTTGAAGAAGACTTACAGACTCCATACAGAATATACTAGCCAGGTTCACTACTCACTGTGTCCTGAAAATAAGCTCAGAGGTGTTTAAATATCCTTGCAAAGTAAAGATCAGTGCTCTAGAATAGTGGGAGCTGGGAGCCTGATTCAATTTGTAGATCTGTAGATCACTTCGTAGTACTTGAGAGAAGCTTGATTTTAAATGTCCTTATTGGACTTATTACACTTGAATTTTATGCATTCTTTTGTGTAATTTGTGCTGTTAGTGTTGTGTATTCCATATGCTCTTCTGTAGAGGAAAAAATGCATTAATGTGCAATGTGGAAAATTATTAAATCCTTCTGGATCTGAGAGAGTAGCAAAACTTAATTCTCAAACTGTGGCACAAAGATTGCTCAGGCTGTAATTTCCCTTATGTTGCATTTATAATTAAGGGCTGGGACTTTTTTCAGCTTTGACTTCCATCACTCCCTAATGTCACTAGTAAATGATATTTTTTTGAACCAAACATCCTTGTAAGATTCAAAATTATTGAAAAGATGTGTGTGATCTCTTTTACATGAGAGGCTTTAAAAAACAATAATAAAAGCTAAATTATTTCTCATTAGAGAGGTTCTTTTAAATTGGGTTTAAGGTAATTGACAGGGGAGGTTGAAGGGGAGGAAAAAGAGGGGGTATGCATTATGGTTATATGTGTTGGAACAGGCCTGCAAAATAAAATGGGAGACTGTCAGGTAGTCTCAATATTTGTTCTCTCATGCATAGAAACATACACAGAGAGAATATGCAGAAAAACTATTGCTCCAGTGGCTTGCATTCAAGCATATGGTATGATGAATTGCTTGGAGCCCTAGCAATAAAGAATATTAACAGCCTGAAGACAGAGAATCATTTAACTGTCCCATACTATTGATTAATGTCACATACTCTTCTTTAGATATAAGAAGACTAAAGTTGCTGGACAAGTGATTCTAATTTAAAGTTACAAATTCTTGTGCGTCTGTACTTTCAGTTGGACAATGCTTGCAGTGTGTGTTTAAAGACCAGCACTTTTGTGATGTGATAGAAGCCTGCTTTCATAAAGTTTGGTGCCCTGTGATGCTGATACTCTTCTCCACTAGTATGAACCTCATTTCTCTTCCTCATGGATCCTGTGATATCCATGCCATGGAGGGAAATGTAGCTAATCCAGCCTGGTGGCTGCACACAAATAAACTGAGCAGTGGCAGAGTCCTGCCTTGCCACTCAGACCGTGTTTTTTCAGCTGGTTGCCAGTGTTCCCACAAACCTTGTGGGAACTTGCTGTTGTTAAGATTTCTAGTTTTCTGTTAAATTGGATAGAAATTGTCTAATGTGTTCAAAAGTTACTGCGATAGAATGATGCCGGCACAGCATGATGGTGCAAGCTTTTTTTTCTTAGATATCCTGATTAAAGATGTATTTCTTAAACACAAACTTAAGGAATGTGAGTGCACATTGGAGTCTTGAATAAAGAGGAACTTTTTCACTGTGAGGGTGACAGAGCAGTGGCACAGGCTGCCCAGGGAAGTTGTGGAGTCTGCTCTGGAGGCATTCCAAACCCTCCTGGATGCTTAGCTATGGGACCTCCTGTAGGTGACCCTGCTCTGGCAGGGGGGTTGGAGTCAAGGATCTTTAGAGGTCTCTTCCAACCCCTGACTTTCTGTAATTTCTGTGATCTCTGTGGTTTCTGTGATTCAGTTAACAGTATTGGGATGTAGTAACTCAATTCGTAGCAAATGCAAAATGTTAAGTTCTTTCAAAACTTAAAAACTCAATCTTGTCCATTCTTCTGTATTCCTACAGACCAAGGTAGATTTAAACTACTATTTCATGAGTGGCATCAAAACTTTCTTAGGAGTAGTAACTCTAAGCCTGTGTCAGTGAGAGAAAACTTCACTTTAATCCCTGGATGGCTTGACATTTTGTTCACCTGAAAGAATGGATTTCTTCTTAAAATTTTCTTTAAGAGGTTTCAGTTTATTTTTCTGTGCCAACCTGTAGTTGATACTACATGTATGTGTACAGTGTTATTTAACACAGTCAATTTTGCTTGTTTCTCTGATTTCTGTTAGCATTCAGGTGTTCATGCTCATACTTAAAAAGACTTTTTTACCCCTGGGTGACCCTCAAACACTATCTGATCTTGGATGCTGCTGGGATGTCTAGGTGTTCTCTATGAATTTCAGGGAAGTGTTTTCATTCTATGAATCAATTTTTGTGTTATAATTATATGTTTCACTTTATTCTGTGATGCTTATTTGGAATTTCCGGCATCCTTTTGATTTTGCTTTGAGGCAAAATGTTGAAATAGGTCATTGCTTTCTTTATTTTACTAGAGGGTGGAGATGGGAGGAGGAAATACTAGAAAGGAATCTTTCTGAAAATATGGTAAACTCAAAAAGCCACTTTAGTCCTGTCTCTAGTAACCGTTTCCCTTCCTAGAAAAAAAAAAAAAAAAAAAAGGTATTTAACATGTTCTAAATAGCAGCCAAATAGTTGTTGTTGTTGTTGTTATTCAGTAGGGACAAAAATATGACTTAAGGGTTACTATAAACTGTTATTAGATTATTTGGAAATTACAGCACATGACCCAGGGCTAAAGCTCATGTTGCTAAAAAGGAATTATTGGCAGTAAAAACTTGCTGTGTGAGAAATTACATTTCTCCCATTTCTAGAATGGTAAGAACAGATCTTTCTCTAGGTTTCTTCTTTTTTCTAGCAGTGCTAAAGCTTGTTTCCACATGTAGAAGTGACAAATAGAATGTAGCACATTTCTTCTGCAGCAGTCCAGAGAGTACAATAGTGAACATTTTGACCAATTTTTATGGATTTTATTAGTGTTAAGAAAAGGGTTTGATATTGATGACTTTGTAGTGCATTGTGTATATTTTATTTCTTTGCCCAGCTTAGTGATACACATTTTGTCCTGAAAGAAAATTATTCTCAAAGTTCCTCTAAAGATACTTGATTTGTAGAATTCTGAAACCACATACCAGTTGTAGATTTCCATGACTTGATTGCAGTTCTACTAAATGGATTAGTTACAATATACTGTGCTAGTAATTTTGTAAGTGTTGAAAGGCTGAATATTTTAAATTCTAATACTTCTTAAGCATTCCTGTGCTTAAGAAAAACCCTCACTCAGTACTCCTGAGATGTTGGCCTGATGCTTATTTACAGTGAATTGTTTTCCTAATATCACTGTCAGCTGTAGCTTCTATAATCAAATTGAAAAAGTCATACAATTTGAAAAGCACTTAGCAGTAAGATTTTCGTGCTCATTCAGTAAAGACATATCTGGTTAATCTGCTATTTAAATGATTTTTCTTCCAATGCTTGTCTCTTGGAGATTTTAAGAGTAACTGAACTGCTGCTGCATGGAAGAATTTTTCTCCAAACTGTTTTCTTGTGCCCCTTCAAACATCTCTTAAGCAGCAGTGATTGGCAAGAGTCCTATACCAGACAAATGGCACCACTCACCCCAACTGCTGTGATGTTTTGTGTGTTCCTGTCACAGTGACATGTTCCTCACACATGGGCACACACTGCACTCAGCCTTTGGAACCAAGCCTTCCCTCCATGCTCCTCTCCTTGCTGAACTAAAATATGTCTTCTCTCCTTCCTGACTGATAAACTGGTGCTTTGACATGCCCACAACAGGCAGGCGGGATGAGTGTCCTAAAACTGAACTCTGTGAGATGATGAAAAGTACCCCTGATGGAAAAGCCATCTCAAGAAACAAATCAAGTAACCATAGCACTGTCCCTCAACCATTAAAACCAGTGTGCAGAGAAGTAGTATTTGAAATGCAGTTACCTTGTTTGAAGGGAAATGTGATCTCAGAGTGTTAGGGATAACTCATTTAAAGAAGTCTTTAAGGCAAGTTTATTGTTTTTTATCATGATTTCCCTCATAATGGCTTTCTAGCAGTTAATGCAGCTGAGCAGCTGTTGTAATACTATTTAAGTTCAATAACTTTATATCTTTTTTCCCTGAAATTACATTACTAGGTTGTATCTTTAAGAGCTAAATAGAGGATGTAGAGGACGTGGTAATAGGTATAAGAAACACATTACAGAAAATTGTAAATTAAGACAAAGGTCAACTTATATAACACTTGTAGACTTACACCAAGTGTTTACAGAGAAGCTATTCGACAAATAGAATTAATAGATTACTTCAATAATTTTTAAAGATTTTTTTCCTTGTTGATTTTAGTAGATGGACTAATTCCTGAATAGAAGCTCATCTCAATTTTGATTTGTGTTCCTGTTTTGACATATAACAAGCTCATCAAAACTTAAATTATTGTTTAGAATAAGACTTTAATAGGCATTAATTTGTAAGAGAAAAATGCATTAATATCTCAAAACCCTTGAATTATTTCACTTTGACCTTCCTGTGGACATCTCCTTAGATTGTATTCTGATTTTGGTGATGTATCACTGAACATTTGAACTAAATCTACATTAAGGTGATTACACACCGAAGAGGCTCTGTGTGAGAGAATTCAGTAGATAAACGACTTCATGATTTACAGTTAGGGAAACTGCGCTATACAAGCATTGTTCTTTTTTTTTTTTTGCCAATAAGAATGATAGAATCATGAAGGTTGAAAAAGACCTCTGAGGTCTTTTAGGCAAATAGTCAACACAACACCACCACGCCAACTGAACCATGTCCTCAAGCGCCATGTCTACATATTTTTTTGAACACCACCAGGATACTGACTCTGAGCAGCCTGTTCCATTGACTGGCAACTCTTTCAGAAAAGAACTTTTTCCTGGTGTCTTCTCTGGTGCAACTTGAGGCCATTTCCTCTTATCCTGTCACCAGTTACTTAGGAAAAGACACCAACCCCTACCTCATTGCAGCCTTCTTTCAGGTAGTTGTAGAGAGTGATAATGTCTCATCTCAACCTCCTTTTCTTTAGATTAAACAGTTCCCTTTTAAGTGCTCTAGACCCTTCACCAGCTTTGTTGCCCTTCTCTGGATGTGCTCCACTACCTCAATGTCCTTGTAGCGAGGGGCCCAGAACTGAACACAATATTCAAGCTGTGGCCTCACCAGCACCATATGCAGGGGCACACTCACTTCCCTTCTCCTGCTGGCCACACTATTTCTGATACAGGCCAGGGTGCTGTTGGCTTTCTTGGACACCTGGGCTCACTGCTGGCTCATTTTCAATCAGTACCCCCAAGTCCTTCTCTGCTGGGCAGCTTTCCAGCCTCTCTTCCCCAGACATTGCATGGGGTGGTTGTGACCCAAGTGCAGGACCCAGCAATTGGCCTTGTTTAATCTCATACAACTGACCTTGGCCCCTCAATCCAGCCTCTCTGGCTCCCTCTGTAAAGCCTTCCTACCCTCAAGCAGATTAACACTCCTGCCCCATTTGGGGTCATCTGCAAACTTACTGAGGGTGCACTTGATCCCCTCATTCAGATCATGGATAATATTAAACAGAACTGGCACCAAAACTGAGCCCTGGGGAACACTGCTTGTGACCAGCCACCAACTGGATTTAATTCCCATCACAACTCTCTGGGCTCGGTCCAGTTTTTTACCCAGTACACCTGTCTATGCCATAAGCTGCTAGCTTCTCTAGGAAAACACTATGGGAGACAGTGTCAAAAGTCCAGGTAGACAGCATCCACAGCATTTCCCTCATCCACTAAGGGGGTCACCTGATCATAGAAGATCAGGTTGGTAATCCCGGACCAACCATCCTCCTTCTCTGAACGTTTTTAAAAAGAGAATAGATGTGGCACTCAGTGCCACGGTGTAGTAACCACAGTGGTAGTGGATTAGGGGTTGGACTTGATGATCCCAGAGGTCCTTTCCAACCTGGCTGATTCCATGACCTCTCTTTCATGGGCCTTTGATGCTGTCTGCATCTGATCCCATGGTTGTCCTGCACATGCCATGTGAGTGCACTCCATAATCTTACCCAGTACTGAGGTCAGGCTGACAGGCCTGTAGTTCCCTAGATCCTCCTTCCAGCCCTTCTTGTAGATGGGTGTCACATTGCCAAGCCTCCAGTCATCTGGAGTCCCCTATTAACCATGATTGCTAATAAATGGTGGAGACAGGCTTGGAAAGCTCCTCTGCCAGCTCCTGACATACTCTTGGGTGGATCCCATCCAGCCCTATGGACTTGTGAGTGTCCAGGTGTCTTAGCAGGTCAGTAAGTGCTTTCTCCTGGATAATAAGGGTTTGTTCTGCTCTCCAACCCTGTCTTCCAGCTCAGGGGGATGAATAACCTGAGGTTAACTGGTCTTGACTATTAAAAATTGAGGCGAACAAGGCTTTAAGTATCTCAGCCTGTTCCTCATCGGCCAGCTGCTTTGCTCTTGCACGTGCTGACTGGTTTCCGCTCTGTTTTATTTTATGATATAGCAGTTTGACAGATTCTTGAGCTATTTTCTCACTTTATACAAAAATTAATTGTAATAAAAATGTCTTGTCCTTAGAATTCAGTACTTCAAGGTAAACAGACCGTGATATAGAGAAGAATTGCTGAAAAACAAAGCAAAACAAAACTTTTTTTTTTACCATAATATTTCACTATTGCTGTTTGAGGTTTACATTATTATATCTTGGTTCATAACTTTGTGTGGAACAAAACATTTGACACTTTATATTTGGCACACAGTACTACGGTCTTCTTCATTTCTGGTTTGTCTTGTGGTCAGAACATGTAACATTCGAAAACGTCTCCTTTAATCCTATAAGTAGTAGAGCAGAGATTATTTATTCATTCTTGTTAGCTTTTCAGTCAAAGACAGACAGACATAAGCTGTCTTTCTGTGATTACATTTTAAAATGTCAACATTTTATTTTAACCCAAATAACTTCTAAGTAATTATCAAGTATTTAAAGAGAGAAGTCAAAAACTTTAAATGATTTGGGACTGTAGGATTCTGTTCTTAAAAATGCAAGAAATTTGGTCAGGAGAATGCTGGCAGTAGGATGAGTTTCTATGTCAAATAGCTTGTGTGCAAGCTGCTTTTTTAGAATTCATAAGATATCCTCTGTCTGAACTCAGATTCAGAGAGTTGTTGGTCTTGGCTACAAACATGCTTAATGATTGAAACTTCATATGCTGTATTACTTCCTAAGAGTTAATCAGTTTCCATGAAAACGTCGTTTAACTCATTAGCACTACAAAGATGAATACTCAGTAAAAAGTCTACATTAATTAGCACTGTGTCCTGTAAAGTGCCTGCAGCTGATGACCATTTCCTTGAATTTGTGCAGTGTGTGACCCTTTGCATTTGGTACTTCATCTACAGCAGACTGATAGCCCATGGTTTGCTTTTAAATATTGAGCATGTTGCCCTTTTTACCCCAGTGAATTCCTAAGCCATGCATCAGGTTTCTCATATGCCTTATTTTGAATTCAGAGTTCAAATCAGATTTCTTAGTTGTGTTTTTACAAATAGGCATAGGAATAATAAATCTCTGTTCTTCAGTTTTTAAGTTTATGGCAATTTTGCTCTTTATCTTTTCAGTAGCTAAAATGTGTTTCTGCAGGGTGCTGAACTATCCTTTCTGGTTGAGTCCTCCCTCGCTGCTTATAGTACAAGAACAAAATGAGTGTATCAATAGTTCACCAAGTGTATTTGTGAGCCATAGAGCTGAGGACAAAAATTCTGTGCTTCAGGGACCAGTATATATCTGTGTGCTATAAACAAGGCTGCAGAACAACTCTAAACTCATGCCTTTCTGTTTTCGGAGCTAATTTTCCTTTGTGCTTAAGTCCCTGTAGTCACCCGGTCTTTTATGCTTTATTTTCTCAGTGCATATACCTGTCATTGCCTGTCATTCAGCTGGCTTCTTGAATAGTGTTCTTGGTTCAGCGAGGGACTAATTGACATCAGCTAATTCTGTCCTTGATCATTAATACACATGAGCCTTTTATTCTGTTAACTTAGGCAGTAGATATCCACCATCTCTAAAACCCAATTTAATTCTTGTAGGATGTCTGTAAATGGAATGACAAATTTCAGTTTTATCTGTTTTCAGCCAGCCAAGTAACGATGAAGTGGGTTTTTAAATTATTTCGTGTCTGTGTATGCAAGAGCTAACCTTAAAAGCAGACCCTTGTGTATGTAACACATGTGCCTGGAAACAGGGGGATCATAGGCAGGTGGCCAGCAGAAAGAACACAGACCTCTCTTAAAGGACAACTTTCTCATCTCTTGGCCTGAGAAGCAGGACCAGGTCATGAAATTCAACTATCTTTTTTTCCCTGCAGTTTTTAAAAAATCTTTTCCTCCCCCTTCTCTTCAGGCTGGCTAAAAACCCCAGTTTATCATCCTGACATATGGTGTCATTAATCCTCTGTAAAAGCAAAATGCACAATGCTGCAGTGTTGGTACTGAGCAAACTTCTGCAGCCTCATTGACTTGATGCCCTTTTGAGTTTCTCTTGTTCTAGCAGAATGAAACTGGACTAACAATAACTTTAACTATCGCGCTGTTTACAGCAGCAAGTGACCTATTACACTGTTCCCTTTCCTTCCCCTCCCACCCCCCCCCTTTCCTCTCCCCTTTGCTAAGGCACAACAGCTACTAAATGAGCAAGACAGGGCTGCTAGTTTTTGTGCTCCAACAGTAGGCTATTAGGAACAGAGGTCCCTATAGGGGTTGAATGACCTCTTTTGTAAGCAAGGACAAGGGTTTGCTTTGTGGGAGAGAGAAACCTCTTACAGTCTCTGGTATTTAATGATCAGTTGGCCCTATCTGCTGTATGCTTTTTTGAGGGGAACACTATTTTGATTTTTTTTTTTTTAATACCGTAGAAAAAAAATGCATACTTTTAACTAAACTTTGTCTACTGACACGAGTTTTCAAAATACTTTGCTTTACTCATCAACGTAGGCAGAGAAGTCAATGTAAAATTGTAAAACTGCTAAACCCCTCAGCAGTCACAGGTAGTAAACTGCCTTTGTAAGTGCCTCAATGGTGAAACATTCGCTGTAAAAGGAGCAGTTCTGGTTTTGAGTCTTTTATGCAGTTCATTTAGATGAGTAAGAAAATTAAGGGGGCTCATGTTCTAAACATGAAAACACGAAACATTAGTTTCATCTTTCAGATACATGATGTACAGAAAGGAAAACCTTTAATAAATTTGTATATAACTCCCACTTTCATAACCTTGGAAGAAAAAAAGGAAAGCCATCATTAGTCATATGGCTATTAGATTCTTCTGTCAGGTTTCACATCTAAACATAAAACTGTACTCTTACATTAAAGTTAGCTTGTGATTACTGAAGAGTAAACAGGTAGCTGAGACAGAGCTCCTAATTTCAGTGTATGGTTTCCTTTACAAAATCTCTAAAGCAACCCTAAAAATTAATGTGAAAGGTGGTGATACAAGTAAGTACGTATGTTTCGTTGTGGAGAGAGAAGGGAAAGGTCTTGATTTTTTAAATTTTGCAAAAACCAAAAAGGTTTTGTTACTGTAACTTTAAAACTATTTCAGAAAAGTTCTTACTAATGCTTTTTTTTTTTTTTTTTTTTTTTGCAGTGGTATAGTTCTGATTTGACTTAGATGCATAAAAGAATATAAGAAATCTGAACGTACTTTGAGGGGAAAATTGTGGTTTTTTTAATTTATTAAATTTTAATTGAAATAGAATCACGCTATTTCTTGAGCTCTTTTGTATTGAGCTTCATGTGCTATTTCTTGAGCTGTTTCACATCAAAGTTCAAGTAAGCTCCAGTTATATCATTATAATGATATTTCAATCAGTTTATATAATTTATATAATTTATATCTTTTATATAATTTAATTTATATCATTATGATATATCAATCAGTTACATCAATATAATGATATATCCCATTTAAATGAGACAGCTTGCTTTACTTTTCAAAAAGATAATTTAACCAAACAAGGGGTACTTTTGAAGAAGCAGTTGCCAGAAGAGTTAAGGAAGTCCAAGACACATCTGGTTTTGGAATTTGGATCAGTTGGTAGGATCAGGGTTCTTTTTCTAAGTACCTGTATCACATCTGTGGTAAACAATCCTTTAAATCAAGTTCCTATTATGGCTTCATATAGTTTGAGAATGTTGTGCTATGAATATACTCTAATGTATAGCATGTATATACAGGAGAACACTAATCAATTGTGTGTGCAGTCGTTTACTTAAATATCTCAGCAAGGAGAAAGAAAGAGAAAATATCTTGAATTCTGTTACTACATGTAGTAGACAACACTGCCAAACAGAATCTTCCAAATCTACTTTTAAAATAATATGTTATCCTACATATATGGAATAATCTGATTCATCTGTAACATGGTCTGTGTGTCACTTCATATTAGTTCCCAAACACGTTTGTTCTCAAAATTATATAGACCATAAAAGTCAGTGTTTTCATTTCCTAAGCACTCTAATATATGTGTCATTCTGTGGGTAGCAGAAACCACAACTTCTTGAAAGACTTGATTGAGCTAAGCACTTGCAAAACACAGTTTTTGTAACTGCAGACCAACATCCAGAAGTAATATCCTGCAGTGAGAGGCATCCAAGTATGATGAGAGTGCTGGCTGATGTCACTTTGGAGGCTGCTCCCTCATCTTTCAAATTCCTGACAATCAGGGGAGACTCCTGGTGACTGAAAAAAGGGAAGTCTCAAGCTGCCCTTCAGGAAGGGCAAGGAGGGGAGAGCTATGGAACCACATTGGGCACATGAAGGATAAGAGAATGATTGGGAAGAGCTAGCATAGGTTTATCAATGGTTTGCCATGTGACTTGTCTGAGTGACTTTTCTGATGGCACATATGGCTTTGTGGAGGAGAATAAAACTATGGAGTTGTGGTGTTTTGGGGTGAATTGTTTTGGGGTCTTTGGGGAGAGGGGTTTTGTTTGTTAGTTTTTTGGGGTTGCGTTGGGTTTTGTTTGGTTTGGGGTCTTTTGGTCTTTCTGGGGTTTTTTTAGCTTTAATTTAGCTTCATCATAGTTTCCTATAATACTCTTAGATTAGTGAGACAAGGACTTGTGGTAAAGTGGGTGAAAGAATTTGCTTGATGACCAGCCACCCAGGGTGGCAATCTATGGTATGAAGTCTAGTTGATCATAACCACTGGCGTTGCCCAGAGACTGATACTGGGGCATGTATTTCATGTCTTTATTAGAGCAGTTTGGGAGGTGAAACCCATCTGGGGGAATAGTAGACTGGCTGGAGGATAGGGCTAATATTTCAAGGGACTTCAACTGTCTGGAGAAATAAACTTGACAGTAGTTTCATAAAGTTCTACAAAGACAAGTAAAATGTCTTGAATTCAGGACAAAATGATGCAGAGAGCTCAATGGCTTTGTGGACTTTAGAGTTCCTCTGGGCAAGCTGATGAACATGAGGCAGCAGTGAAATGCCTTGCAATTATCAGCTGCTTCCTAAACACTAATAAGGAAGGAAGAGTGCAGCCAGAAGCCCAGGGGAGAGGCTAGTGCCCTGTTCTTGGCAGTTGTCAGACCTCTTGGGAAGTGATCTGTCCAATTTTGGGCATCCGAGGACTACTGGATGCAATTCATTTGAGGACTGCTGAAATTATTACGGGGGTGGAGTGCATGACATACAAGAATTAAGCTTTTAAAGCGAAGGATAGGAGGAGATCTTCCTGCTGTCTGTAACTGACTAATGTGAGGGTAGAGAGAAAGCAGAGATAGTATGAGGTAACAGGACAAGTTGAAACACAGTGACTTGAAATTAGATGCAAAGAAAAATATTTTATTCTGAGGGAGGTCAAATATTGGAACAGATTGCCAAAGCTGCCTGTGTTATCATAGTATGGTTTGAGTTGGAAGTGACCTTAAAGATCATCTAGTTCCAACCCCCCTGCATGGGTAGGGACACCTCCCATTAGATCAAGTTGCTCAGAGCCCCAATCATGTCACATCTCTGCTTGCTCACATAACTAAGGGGCACTGGAAGATACAAGGAAGAAACAAGGGGGCTTGGTGCATTTCTGTCTTTGGAAATATTCAAAACACAACTGCACAAGAACCTGAACAATCTCATGTAATTGGACCTGATTTGAGGATGAGATTGGATTAGATGACTTCCAGAGGTCTCTTGCAACCTAAGCGGTTCTGTGATCCCATGAAAATAAATTTTCACCGTGTGTTCAGAACTGTCTTTACCTTGCAGCTTTCCTGCTAACCACATAAAATGGAATTCGTTCAGGCTTTTAAATTAAATCACTGTGTGTAGCAGGTCTTTAGATAATACCAATCAGCACTTCAAAGCAATTTGTGATAGTAAAGAGATATTTTAAAACTGTTGATTGTAAGTCCAATAGTGAAAATTCAGGGGTATATTTTTCTGGTATTCATTTTGTGGTCCTCATAATGCTGTGAACAGACTTTCCTGGCTGCTCAATGAGCCATTGCTTCCTCCTGTGTTCTGAAGAATTGGTTAAGTCAGTCATACTTTTGCTAAGCTTTCTCTTCCAAGAGGAGTTTGGTGTATCTAGTAATTTCTCCAAGCATTGCATTCCAGTAGAGAAGCCAGAATTTATGCCATTCAGCTCTTCTTTTGCAATTTATGGCAAACATTAAGAAAACAGGAGTGGAAAATTGTCTTTCACTTCCTTAAGAGTGTCCAGAAGATGAAAAAATAGATCCTTTGAAAAGAGAAGCTATGTTTGGGCATAAGAAAGACCCTGTAGAAAGTCACACTATGAGACACCTGTCCCTTTCTCCCTTCTTCCTCTAGAATTTACACATCTGTGTAGGTCAAGTAAAGATGTCTTGTTCAACTGGGAACTAGCTGACCCTTTCAGACAGCCATTAGCAGGTCCCTTCAATGAAATCTTTCAGTGGTGATCCATGTGTTTGAGCTGGCTGACTAAAAGGAAGCCTGGCTCTCACATGGTGAGTCAGTGCTTGCAGAGTACTTCAGAAGAACAGGATTTGATTCCTCCAAATCTCTTGTTTCTGTTTAAACTTGCATTATATTCAGGTTGATGTAGTAATATGTTATGTACACAAATGTCTTCATAGTTTCTCAGTTAAGGCCCTGATTCAGCAAAGTAATCCAGCACATGCCCTGATTCAAGTATGTAAATAGTGACTGTCCAATCTGTGCTGAACAAATAAGGGAAAACTCAAATAACTGAAGCAAAAACTGAGCTCGTTCTGAACAACGAGCAGATTTCAAGTAAATTGATTTTTCCAAACTTTTCTGTGTCTTTGGCTATGATTTGTTTGTTTATTTGTTTGCTTGTTTGGGGGGTTTTGTTAATTTTTTTTTAATTCTAAGGATGTGATCAGGAGCAGCAGCCTCAGACTGATTGTCCTCAGGTCTAGAGACAGTTTTTGACAAACATTTAAGTTAGTCCTCCTCTTGGCAGATGGTGTTTCAGGTTTCTGTGGTGCAGTGGGAGAGGTATTTCTGTAGTCTGCACAGTGCTGGAGGCTGCTGTAGGAATTCACCACTGGTCTGGCAGTTACTGATAACCAGATGTGGCCTCCTGGGAAGGCCAGATTCAGGGGTCTCCCTACCAAGGCAGCCTGCAGAGAATTGTGCAGCTGGAGAAACCACTCCTGCTCACATCAGAAAATCTCACAGGAAAGAGAAGTAGGGAAGGAGGAAAAAAAAAAAAAAAACCAAACAAAACAACCCACAAGGATTTTTTGCTTGAATTTCATTTGTACAAAGTGCAGCACCTTAACAAATAGGAGAATTTCAGAGGGATTGGTGTCTGATGTTTTAACATCTTCAGACATTTTTGTTGATTGAAGTAAATTAATTTTTCAGAAGCAGTAGGTTTCATTTCAATTTAAAAGATGTGTACTACTGCTTAAAATAGTCTTTACAATAGTGGTATAAAAATAATGCAAAATAAGAAAAGCGCTAGAAGTTTTTATTAAAGAAATTAATAATTTCAAGTGATCTCTAAAAGAAAAAAATCTCTTAAAAATGACAGCTATCTTCTTTATGACACAGATTGTTTAGATTACCCCACAAATATGAAGCTAAAACCTCTGTTGGACAATCTTTAGTATTTTTTATATTAAGATATTGGAGAAGGAATAGGCTCAGAATTAGGTTTATTTGGAATTTTTTTCTTTTCCCAACACTTTTCATTCGCTGTCATCTCCAATTACAGCAGAACAGAGATCAGAAGCCAGCTGTTGAGATTACTCTTTTGTGCTGGGTAGTGATGGCAGAGTGAGAAACAAAGTCTGAGCTGTGACCGAAGGCTGAGTTGTAATTACTAGAATGTAATAATTGGCCTTAGTACTGTAACAAATGCTCTGGCTTTGCACATTCAAACTCTGCAGTTTGTATCAATTGTTTTGTTTACAAAATCAGCTTGCTTTTATTAGCACCAAATTACCCAGTAACAGAATGGTGAATGATCTAGTGAGGTTCACTGAAAAAGAAAGGAGAAAAAAAATAAAACTGTACATGATTAGCCAGTGAGTTTAATTGGTTTCCTACATAGGGCTGGAGTTTGAAGGGGTAGGGGTTTTAGTGAGGATAGGAAGAGTCGATTCACTTTATTAATACTGTTTGAGAGGTCTGTTGTTTTCTCCTCTTACCCCATGTAAGTTTAGACTCCTAAACTCAGGCTGCAAAGGACCAGGATAAGCAGCTTAACAGTTGGTGACAAAACTCTGTCACTCATAGTAGGGTACAAAGTTGTTTTACCTGACTTGTAAATACTTACCATTTGTAGCGACTTTCAGTATTAGAAGTTTCGCTTTGTCAACCTGAAAATGGGACTCAAGCTTTCTCTCAATATGCAGGTGTCCATCCCCCTCCTCCCCCATATTCAGACTACATCCTTGGCTCTCTCAGCATGAATTATTCCCATTACTTGCTGTTTAACACCCTGATCGGAGAGCAGATGAGACAGTTATTCCTGTTGTTGCTGATTTACAATTACAGCTGCTTCCTCTTCTTGCAATTTAATTTGAAATTTCAGCCCACCAGGGGGCTAATGTTCCCCACCTATGCAGCTTTAAAAGCTCACTGTTGTTTTCCACGGGAATGTTATTTTAATCCCTAGCCAGTGATTTTAATTTTTTTTCTGTACACATTTGTCTGGTAACTGTGAGGCAGTACTCCATCAGAAATTGTCACAAAAAAACCAAAACCAAACCAACCAACCAACAAAAAAACCCCATAATTGAACCCCAAACCCATACAACCAACAATAAGCTTGAAAACGTAAAAATTATAATTGCTCCGTTTCAGTAGGAATTCAGCAAGTAAATTAACTTTGCAGTGTTCTAATGGCTTTTGGAGACTGATTTAAAAAAAACAGACAGAGTATTAGTAATCATTTAGATCCTTTATGTGTCTCTTGTTTTTACAGTATAACTGATATATAAATTCACTTTTTTTTCTAAATCTCAGGGTGGTCTAGGGCAGGTGACAGACCCTGTAGTGTGTTTCATAGTGTGCTGCTGCCTGTGGTGTGATGGATTCTGAAAACTTTAGCAACTACAGTGGAAGCCAAGGTGTGATTGTATACTGCTTCCAAATTCTGCTCACCTGATTGCACATGGAGGGGCTCACATCAAATGTGACTACACAGTGGTGGCAAGCTGGATAACCATAGATCAATACTTCAGGAATACCTTCCGCCAGATTTCTTAACAGAATTATACATCTTTCTCACTAAGACATTCTTCAAACAAAGCTTATGAAGTTATGAGTTTCTTGGTTTATTTTTAAGTATTCTTAGTTTTAATAAATGACCTTGGAAAACTTTCTGAACAAACAGAATTAACTTTGATAGTCAGCATTTCTGTCCATCTTTCTTGTTATACTGTGAGTTTATAGGAATTGTAGAAGCAGTGTCTTGACTTTACATTTACTTGAAACTTCTGTTTTTCTAGTTTCATTTCTTTTTATGTGGTTCAAGTCTGTGTACATGTTTGTGTTTTCTTCATTTTAAATATATTTAACATAAACATTCCATTTTGTGATATATTTCTCTGCTGGTCCAAAGAGTGCTTTGAGTAATTATTCACCTTCTAGTGTTGAGAAGCTCCTGGTCCATCATTGCCATTAGCAGTTCAGCTCTTCACTGAGTTAATGGTATATCACCAGGACAGGAGTCTTCCTCCTGGTTAGTCTGTTTTCAACAGCTTATTTCGTGCTTTGGAGTGGTGAGGAGAGGGAGATAGATTGCATTGCAAAAAGGATGGAAGCTGAGTGGAGTGATGTAGGTGGCTGCATGAAATCTCATTGCTTTCAACTGTTTGCTAAAGGGTGGTACAGGCTGTCTTCTCATTGAGCAGGAGGAGATGTTTACCAGGTATCAGTGTGTGGGATCACTACCCTTTATAATACAAATCAAATATACTACTTCCTTGGGCCCTTATTGATGGAAACCAAAAGTATTAACTGCCAGGAATCAGATTTTCCAACAGTGTCACTTAGTCATACATTGGTAACTAATCTTTTCAATGCAACCTTGATATTGCATTCCTAGTTGTATCATTTAAAGGATATATTTTTTTATAGTATTCCAGTGTAAAGTTAATCACTGCACTTTAGAAGTTTGTCTATTGGAAGCTTAACAGTTAATAAGGTAACTAGCAATAACAATCAGTTCTGCAAAGTCTTTGCTTGGGTAAAATTGCTTGTGGTGTTTAATGAATTAGGCTCCAAAATCAGAGCAGAGTACTAGACTTGACTGACTTGCTGTAGAGGCAGCACAGAATTAGTCATTGGCTGTGAATGTTAATCACTCCACAGCAATGATAATTTACAGCATTGTTGTAGCACTCTTGTGCTCATAAAATGAACTTAATAACCTACTGGTACCCATGGGATAAGCCATCCTCCTCCTTCCCTCCCCCTAGCAATTGAATACCCAGTCTGGCTGGATAATAGCCTTGTGAAATACTGCATTAAAAAGAGAGAGCAGCTGTATGATAAAATAAACAGCTCTGAAACAGATTTGTTAATTATCTCTTTCTTTTATTCACAGAGGGTGTTTGTGAGATATGGCTGACCAGTGAAGACACAGGGGCTTATGGCAGAGACATTGGCACAGACCTCCCTACGCTTCTTTGGAAGCTGGTTGAAGCCATTCCTGAGGGAGCTATGCTGAGGCTTGGCATGACAAACCCTCCCTATATTTTAGAGCATCTGGAGGTAAGGAAGAAAAGAGAATAATTTATATGCTGACATAGACATTCACTGAGTGAGTCAGTGTGGAACCTTGTATATTGTCTGTTTTGTTTTTAAGCGGTAGCTTTAAGAAATTACGGACTTCAAGTAAATTTATAGAATTAGACTAATAGTGTTAAGGTATTCTCCTGATACAGCAAGATAGTAAGATACTCAAATAATTTTGCAGTGATAGTATTACTGAGGTCTCTGACCTGTGGAGCTTTATTACAACAATGCTGTAATTGTGTGTACGCCGAGTGTTTTCAAGAACTAAAGGAAATGTCATGAGCAGGCAAAGGACTATGGGATTGAATTTGTCTTCCTGATGCTCTTCAGATTAATACTTCCAGAAACATTATATACTGGTCTCATTTAATAATGTATTTATTATCTCATGTCAAGTGATATTCTGGGGTAATTCCAAATGGAAAGTCTAAGTGTGTATCTGTGTTTTAAAAAAAATTAACAAAGTAGTTCAGTCAGATTAGAAGCATGAAAGTGTTCAACAGTGAACTTCAAGGAATATCAGATGTGTGCAAAGCAGAAGCGAAAGTTTGTCTCAAAGATTGGTTGGTTTAGTTGGATTCTGTCAGCAAATGAATTTATTGAAATTTATGAGAACTGTTCTATAAAGAATCTTAAGCTTTAAGGAAGAGGAAAAAGCAGGGAAGCATACAGCGTAAGGTAAATTTTGTAACCATGTCACATAACCAGGTAAATAGCTGGTGTCCATGGTACTTTCCCCAAGATATTATAGAATTCATAGTATCACTTACTTTTTCTTAAGGTTTCAAGTACAGTATTTTCTCACTGGGGTGCCTTGACTGCACCTTTCCTTGTCGAAGCACATGGGCTAGAGGAATCTCATCTTGATAGGAATAAGCTGTTTTTCACTTCACCAGATAAAGAACACAATCTGCAGAAAAGTACAGGAAATTTCCCCAGTTGTTATTTTGTTCTTTGGTTTAACACAGACTTCACTAAGTCTTAACAACAGAGTGAATAAACATCTTTAAGAAGTGGTTTGGTTGTGTTTCTTCGAGCTTTGCATTCTGTCTCAAACTCTCTTATCTGTCACAAGTTTTTCTTCTTTTTGTAGTTTTAAGTTTTTTCTGCATCTTGTACAAAAGCAAGTGAAGATTTTAGTGTCTTTCACAGTTAGTGTCTTTGCTTTCATTTTTAAATTCGCATTGATAAAAGTGTTTTGGCATAGGCTGCTGCTTTTGTCACTGCTGATGGTTTTATGAGCACTCTCAGGTGTTGTTTTGTTTTTTTTTAAATCAGTTGCTGGAACTAGGAGACTTCTCTGCCCAGCTAAAGGAGCAATGTAGTAGTCTTAATTTGTATAATTTGAGCAAGGTGGAAAGTATATTATTTTCCTTCATACAGTGAGTGTGAGCATGTCACAGACCTGTGAGTGGTTTTGATTTATGATCTCTAGCCTTCTTGTTTCTAATTTTTCTAGAAAGTGCTGTAGATGGGACTCTCTTTGACTTCACCTGTATTCCAGAAAACCTCTTTTAAAAATTCATCTTTAGGTGTGATGGCATAGCAAGTGACTTTAATAAAAGTTCCACTGAAAGTGTACCGTGAATATGGCTGTGCAGAACATGGGTAATGTGTACACCAGACTTTTTGGACAATAGCAACATCTGCTGTTGCCTGTCCTCTTCAGTTTATATCAATTTTTTTTAAGGATTATTTAATCACATTTCTGTTTCATGTATGACCAAGTATTTCTGAGCTCGTAGTTTGGTGAAATAATTTTGATATTTTGTCATACTAAATTTGCAATTTTTTTTTAACCTTCTGTGGGATTTTTTTCAAGTCACTTCATCCAAGCTTACCAGACTTGTATCTGAAACATCACTGGGAGTTGCTGGCAGTCTCCTGTATATATTTTTACCAGACAAAATAAACTTTTTATTGGGAATGTTGCTTTAACTTTCCAGCAGTTGAGGAAAGAGTAAAGCTATGATTTGTTTGAAAAACAAAATAAATAAAACGAGAAGTTGATTAATTTTCATGCCAGTTGATGAAGAGAAAATCCAGATGTAGTTCTCTTATCTCCTAAGAAAGGTATGAAGCTGTGTTATTGGTTGAAAACATCTTTCATTGTTTGAAAAGATGCTGCATTTTTTCAGTCTACTTTCTTAGAAGTTAATTTGCTAACTAGGGTGATTTTTTGCTTTCTGGAAAAAAAAAACAACCAACCAAACAAACAAAAAACCACAAAACCCCACAGGTCACTTTTTATAACCAACAAAAAGGAAAAAGTGGTTCTAATAATTTATCTTCTTTAAAAATCAGAATATTACAGCAGTTGCATAGGACTGCATATATGCAACTGCTGGGTAAAGGTTTATTTCACTTCAGTAATGAACACATGACTGACAACTGGCAAAGAACAGCAGCAGTTATGTAAAAATGTGAATTCATTTTAAGATCTGGGCATAGCTTCCCTAGGCACTCGGTCTGAAAATAACGATTTTGATTAAAGTTTTTGCTCTATTTATTGGAGCTTACCTGAAGGTAAAAGTTTTATGTCAGTCTTATTGTAACCTCCAAAACTAATAACTACATTTATACAAATACATTTGTTTTCTCTCATAAAACTCCATTATAAGTTAAATGTCAAAAAAATAGTGGTTTCCAAAGACATTATGTACATCTTTGGTTTGAATCCCTCTGTTCCCACCAAGCACTTGGAGCACGTTCACTTCATGGTTTGACTGCTGCTTTTGACCAGCATATTAACACAAACACAGCCAGTGCTGCATGCTGGTATAACAGAGAGGGTTATTTGGTGTGTTTAAAAATACTGAATTACCTGAGAACCGAACATTATTGCTCTTGATTATGATATTAAAACTTAGAAAGAAATTGGGGTTTGCAGTTTTGCTGCAGAAGTGATCCTGAATTTTCCTCAGAAAAATCTGGCCAACCAGTGGAAATAGTATTATGTTTTCCAAAGTGCTCATATACTTATCAGTCTATTTGAATGTGTACATCTTAACACATATAACTTGCTTATTTCAAGTTATCTCAAAATCTCACTTTGAGACTTATGTGCCCATGCCCATTGTCCTGTCCTTTCTTCATATGTCAATGCCATAAGACATTGAGGAAAACTTGGAATTTTATCCACATGGCAGAAAATATTGGTAAACCAACATGAACTTTAGTCAGGGAAAAAAATTTTTAGCTTTTTTATTTTATGAAATAGCAATGATGAAAGAGAATGTTAGTATTAGGTTCCATTTTGTAGTCCTAGCAGAATTTGCAATGAATGCACATGGCTACAGTTATCTTGTGTGCTCTTACCCATCTGTACTTGCACAGAGCTACTGATCAAATTACACAGACTGCCAGATGGCAAAGATGTTACTGTCCAATAGTATAACATGGACTAAAAGTGACATAAGGTGTATATCCTGCTTTAGAAGTATCCTCCAAGCATTTATTCCAGAATCATATCGTGGAATGCATAGCATACTGGCTTGTGCTCTAGTGAGAATGTTTTACATCCACATGCAGTGACTGATATTGAGGCCTGGTTGCAAAAACTCATATCAAGACAGTAGTAGTAGATAAATGGTGAATGGGAGTTAGTCCAAAAAGTCAAATTAGGCCAAATAAATAGCAGGTTGAAATGAATGAATGTTAGCTGTATACTGTTAGAGACTAATTTTTGCATTGAGTATCTTTCACTTTTCCTTAGGTTTTAAGCTTCATTTTCTTGTTCAGTACCTGAGGCTCTGTCCAAACTGAAAAGGGATGCAGATCATCTGGACTGTAAGGAGACAGGGGCTCCCATCTCAGCCTTAGCTTATTTCCTTTGCAGAGTTAGTATTAGTTAGTTGTACTTCCAGAGTTGTCTGGGATTTTAGTACAGCACTTTCTGTGAGTGATGGGATGCTTCCAAATCCCTATAAAGGAGGCAGTTCACACCTGCCATTCCCGTAAGTGCTTAATTTCACATGACTAAGATGAGCAGTTGTCTTTGTCACCTGTCAAAATGAGTCTGTCTGAAACCATACCATATGCCATCTGTGGGCTCTATCTCTGTTATTAATTCAGGACATTTGAGTGATACACTAACCATTGAGATGGAGCCTGCATGGTGGTGGTGTCTTTAAATCCATAAGGAGTGCCAAGTGTACTGTACCACAAGTCGCGATAGTATTGCTGTGCTCTCCTGCTTTGATTTTTCATGTCAGCTCAGTGCTCATGCTTGACCTCACTGAAGATGATACCTTACAGATGGCTTCCTCAAATGTGCCCCGACACAGCACATACATACATGTTACAGTTAAATTGCTAATTTATTTTTCTTTTTTCCATATTTTTTTTTTCCTCTGAGTGTACCAAATGTTTTTGGGACTCGTGCATATACACAAGTTTTGAATAAGCTAGAATGTAAGCTGATTTGTAGTATGTTTAAAAATGTGTTTACACACATTCTTGAATGGCAAATAAAAGGGCAGCATGATTTCAGGAATTAAAAGGCCTTTAGGGCATGTATTTGCTTTTATTCTGGTAATATTTTTGTCATTTTCATGGACTGTTGCATTTGAAAGTGCCGATTAAAATCTGTTGATTTTGACTAGAAAAAATTAAAACTATGGCATACATTTAAATAATAGTTGTGCCCCTGATGTCTTATTATTATGAGGCTTGCTGTAAATTTGAAGAAAAATTCAGATACTAGGGTGAGGAGGAGATAGGAAGTTTCATACAGGCTTTAAAAAAAGAAAAAAAGGGGTGGGGGGGGAGACAGGCTTAATTTTTTCCCTTGGTATGATGTTAACTGCTTATTCATCCTATGTAGACTGTGTGCATTTTTGCTTTGTGTATTCCAACTCTTTTTTTTTTTCCTTAAGTACTAAAACACTCTGTCATGGGAACTTTTGGAATGATTTAAAATACACATTATTCCCAGGATGTGTATTTGGATATTATGAGGCTAGGAAAGGGGTGACTGTACTTTGGGATACATATTGTAACACTACTTTCTCTCGAGTTTTAACATCTCAGACACAGCAAGTTCTAATGTACATAAATGCTTGGTGAAATGATTGCTGCTAGCTGGTGGAATATGATTTGGCTTAATAAATATCAAAATAAGAACTCATCTTAGTCTTCTTGAAGGTTTTGTGTTGTATTTGTGAATCCTGTGTTTTCTTAAAACCTTAAAAATGTTATTGTATTGGAATTTTGATGAAAATTACAGACTTGCTTCCGGATAATATAGAAGGGAGTACTGGGGTTCCAGGAGTGAAGCTCCTGTTCTTTGTAACACTGTTAGAAATAAATGCTTTGAGAAACATGAGGAAAAACCTGCTTTTATTTAGGCAAGATGCAGTACTCGATCAAGAAAATATTTTATGCAGGCATCCAGTGCTTAATAATCTGTGCATAAAAACTTGTGCTGCAGAAAGGGTTAACACTACCACATTGCTTGACCAGTTAAAGCTGTGCATGTTAACTGTGCCTTAATTATGATTTGCTCGTATGAATGTTACTCTTGCTTTTTGGATGTCACAAAAACAAAGAGTATTTAAATGCAGACAGATCCACTTTTGTGTTGAGTGGCAGGTTGTCTGTCAATTACTTATAATACTGTTTCATCCCAGCAGACCTGGAGCTGTGTCTTACTTTGTTAGAGGATTACTAGTAGAGAATAAAAATCACCATTAATTGAGCAGATTTTGCAAAGAATGTATAGTATATATTTGAGAAACTGCTATTTTTACTAACTAAAGTGGCAAATCTAACAATTACAATGCACTTCAAGGCATTTGAGTAGAGGATATTGTCAAATACATAGATTGCATAACAAACTGTGCCATCTTTTAATTTCTGTCTTAATTGAAAAACAAATAAGATGTCACTTCCCTAGTTATTTATATTATAATAAGTAAAGTTCTACTAACTACTCTCCATGCAGCTGCAAAAGTTTAGATGCATAAACCCCTTTGGTTTTTTTGATAGATGAGGTGTCACGTTCACTGTGCTTTGCAGCATCACATACATAATCTTCAGTAAGGCTGCTTGTTTCATTAGGCTTTGGCATTTGCTTAAAAAAAGGTCATGGGTTTGGTTTTGTTTGTTTGTTTTTAAGATGATTATTCTTTAAAAATGAGAAAAAGGAAATACAGTATGTTCTAGGAAGTTTAATAAAGCTGCATGTAATGCTGGCTTTGGGTTTCTGTACCATTGTGAATTGAGAAGACATAAAATTTTTCTACCCAGTCTTTTCATTAATCTATTTTAGTTATGTTAAATAAGGAAGAACCCACCAAAGAACATAAATTCTATTATATCAGTCTTTATGATTTTTAATATTTTACTGAAATTTAACTCAGCAAATTGGATGCAAAGAAAGACATTGCACTTGCCTAGAGGTTTAGGTTTTGGTTGGAACATTGCACTACTTTCCTTCCTATTAAAGGAAGGAAAGTAACCTGCTAAAGCAGAAGCTGTTTAAGCTGTTGTGATTTCTTGTTTGAAATAGAGGGAAACAATAAAGGGACTTTCTGTGACTGATCTGTCACGGTGCAGCTGAGTCTTGCTAGGGTGTGCCATTCATTCAGAGACTTTCTTCTGTGTTGAAACCACTAATTCTTACATATCATATGGGATTCCCACTTTCAAGGAGGTGAACAAATGTATAGTATGGATGAAACTAGCAATCCATTTCACTCATCCAGTTTTCTAAGGACAAAAAGGTAGTCTGATGGTCCTGTTTGCCTAGTGTAACTGTGTGCTTCTCTATGCTTTAATTAATTTTCAACGTTTTAGCAGCATAATATGTGATTGAGACAGTTATTTAAAGCAGCAGTGTACCGTTGCAATGAATCACTCTTTTTAGGGAACTTCCCAGTGTGTGTTGGGAATATACATACTTCAAGGAGGAATATGAATTTATGACTGGCAAAGTTATTTCATTTGAAGAGTGCTTAATGATTAGAAATTATTGAGTATCATGGAGAAAATATATAAGGTCTTTGAGGGATAGGCAAGGAAGAGGTGATGAGGTGGCTCTGTGTGTGAGGGAGTGTTTTGACTGTATAGAGCTCATCAATTGAGACAAAAAGGTTCAGTGCTTAGGGGTGGGGATTGGGGGAAAGGCCAGCAAGGCAGATATTCTGCTGGGAGTCTGTTATAGACCACCCAACCAGGATGAAGAAGAACATGAAGCATTTTGCAAGTGGCTGCCAGAAATCTTTCTCTTGGAGAGAAATACAGAGTTTTTTTTTACTGAGTGATAGAGTTCTTGATATTTCTCTTTATAAGTAAAAATCGGGTAGCCAGCATTTGATGCTGGGTGTTTCCTTATTTGTGCACTAACTCAGGGGAAGAGATGTAACAAACCTCAACTGAAGCTTTCAACTATGAAATACAAGATTGTATTATCTGAGTGTCACATTTTTGGAAGATCTGTTATCCCATCCTCATTTTTAATTAAAGAAGTGGCAAGTTTTTGAAGGCATGTAGATGATTTTTGTTTGACTTGGTTTAGTTCTTCAGAGATTAGGCTTAATATGTAGCCTTGAGGGAGAAAAAATTGCTTGGCTAGCTAGGATTTTGTGTATTTTATGAGGTTGGAGGCAACAGAGATCCCACACCTAGGTGAACAGCTGGGAACAGCTAGGGCTGAGCATATGGCTATCAGAATTCATTCTCCTATCAGCAAATTACAGCTTGCAGTCTGGTTTATATGCATTTCTAAGGGTGGCCTAATACCAGGTTTTTGTTTGGTAATGTGAAAGGCATTTTTCTCATATGACAAAAGAGATTTTTTGCCCTCCATCTGGCAATCCAAAGATTTGATTTTAAGGTTCAAATTACATTGGTCAGAATTGTTTAGGCTTCTAACTGCTCCAGTGTGACCTTCCTTTATCCTAATGATAGGATAAAGACGTGGGCATAAGTCATGCTGTATTACAGGGGGCAGAGATTGCCACTAAGCTTGTATGATTTCATTACATCTTCCACATTTTGTATGATGTTGAGAGGAAAGCATTGCCTTCCAACCAGTGTCCTTGGTGCAGTTCTACAGCCCTATTACTCACGAGGGATGGAGGGGCAGAGTGAAGGCTCCCTGCTCATTAGTTTTAACAAAACTGTTATGGGCTTTCCAGACCTGATCATACTGTGTCATCATTGCCATGTCTGCATCACTGGATCACATCTGTTCCTGAACTATTCTACAGCAGAGGAATTTATAAAATAGACCACAGCCACTTGATTTGCATCCAGACTGTGATAGTGGTGGCACCACTGAGCTTCTGAAAGAAAACAGTCTGCAAACATGCCTCATGACATATCTCAAACTAACATCTGCCTGCCACAAGGAGAAGAATTTCTGAGGGAGTGCCATTTTGTCATGGTTTTATATGGATGAGAATTTCTTTGAGCTTCACTGCTGGCAAAGGACAAAATCCTTTTGCTAGGAAGCAAGTTGTGCAGATCATGGTGACTCAAGCACAGGGCAGAATTGAATACTGGATTTTTTCCTACTTTAGGTTAGGGAAAAGAATCATGGCCTGAACAACTTGCTTGTACTGACATAAAGATGCACAGATAATGACATTTATTATCTATGTGATTCTCTATCGTTGCATGTAGTGTCATTACAAATGGATTGATTTCTGGTTAGGTGGTTAAATTTGTGTATTGTAATTGTTGGGATAGAATAGACTGAATAGATAAAAATCTTTCTGGCAATATGCCTTGTTTTGTGATGTACTCCAGCTGCTAAGAACTGGGAAAAATTATTTCCTATATGATCTGTGTTCTAACAGATATTTCACATACATTGTTAGATTCCAAATGGAGATGTCTTTTATTTTTCATAAAGCCAGCTTAAAACAAATTGTGCTACTCTTTGACCTCTTTGTTCCTACATGCAATGTCATTTTCATGTAGTAATTCTCTTCATTCATAGACATATTATTATATTTCAGAGGAGAGGGGTAAAAGTCCATCAGCTGTTTCAGTCGTGATTAAGGACAGACATTTTTATTTCAGTTGTATAATTTGAAAAAGTTCTTCCTTTATTGTTTCCAGATGGAAATAAAATTCTATATTGCATTTTTCCTTCTAACTGAAATACGTAATTATATCTACTTATGCAAAACACTTTGTAAAAAAAAATTATAAACACTACCGGGAAACAGATGCTAAGCCTAGAATGTTGAGAGACTGTACAGTACAATTACGCATTAGCCAATGGTGTCCTTCAAGTTCTTTCTGAGATGCTAACTAATAGCTTTATTAAGTGATGAAATCTATTATCATGTGTACAATCTGTGGTGTGGGAAAATCTGTCAGCATTGGCTGAGTATGACTGTTCAGCAAATAGCTGTTACTTAATCAAACCTACGTGGTTAAGTCCTTCAGTGTAGTTTTAGGTGTAGAAAGAATAAAAGGTAAGACTGGAACAATGCTACTTTAAAGCTCTGAGTTAGAGTGTGAACACTTAAAAAAATTAAAAACTTTTTTATACAGACTTCTGATGTAATCAAGCAAAACTTCTGTTTAGTTCATTATTCTGTTGCCTTCCGAGCTGCTCACTTTTAAGTAAATTGAAGAACTCAAGTGTCCTTAAAAGTGACAGACAAAGAAACAGTGGGTCATCAGGTATTGCTGCCTTGTGCTTGGCTTGTGTTACTAATTTGTGTTCTGCTAAATTCCCCAAGTTAATAGATATGATCCTGAAGTATATGGTGGAAAATCAATTTATCAGTAGAGATTTTGATTCTGATCTATCCCTGAAGATAGAGGAATATAATCAATAGGATTTGTGTAGGTTTAGATATATAAAGTAACCAAAGGATGGATTTCACAGTAGAAGGAGTTGTTTGCAACAACATCTTTTCTAGAAGGAGCTTTGAGTGTCCATAACATAGCTGAAACCTGTCACCACACTGTATTGAGATTTAAAGATACATAAAATGTGCGTTTGCTGATGCATTTCTGATACCTATGACAAGCAATTTACTTTCTAAAAAGTGCACACTCTTTGATATTGAGGGACTGGTGTGCATCTTTCGAAAACAGACTGATGCTGTGGAATTACCAAAAATGTTTCTAAATGTACTTTTCATGGTTTTTATTATGTACAGGGACCTGTAGTGACAGTTGAAAAAAGTTCAGTTAATTAATATCAAGTATTTTGTGTCCTATTCGTATAGAACCAGGAAAAAATGAACTTAAATAGCAACAATTGTGTTCTTAATCCTAAAGATATCTACAACAGTGATGCAAAATCCATATGATTTCTATTTTTTAAATGAGGTTTAACTAGAAGAAGCATTTCTGACTAGGGTCTTGCCTAGCTGACTGCTCTGGTTCCTCTTACAGGCAGTGCAGTTGTGGCACTCAGACACAACCCACTGGAACAAATCAAACGTGACATGAGCAGGATTCTTCATATTACCATAAGATAAACAACTTGTGGCTTTGGGGTTAGTTGGGTGTTTTATCTTGAGATCATCTAGAGGGGAAAACACTTCGCAGGCTTTAGGATTTCTTTTTCACTTCTCACACTTTGCAACAAAACTTCCATCTTTTAAGGTGACAAAGACTGGAAAACAAATGAAACACAAAATTGTCACATAACTAGAGAATCTGATTGTTAAGCTTCAGATTATTCTCAGAATTACAAAAGCTGGAATAAAATAACACTTCTGTAGCTAGAAATTCTAATAAAAGGTTTATTACCTTCAAAAAGAATTCACAAAGTGAACACATTGAAGAGGCTGTTATTCAGAAGATGCCAAATTTGAGAGGAGTGAGAAAGAATTTATTTTTTTCTATACTGTAGAATGAGTTATTTTAAAGAACTTGGCAGATTCAGAAATATTTTATGAAACTTGACTTTCACTGGTTTCTTATAAGTGTTTCTGAAAATTGAATGAAGTGCTCTAAACTAAGAGATAAGAATAATGTGGCTTGTGGTGCATAGCTTAGTGGTGCTTTTGCCTTTTCTCATGTTATCAAAACATATTTTATTACTGATAAGCAAAAAAACCCACTGTTGACAAGTAGGATTCTTCATATAAGCTATGTTTACAGTGTTTTCTAAAGCTTCAAAGAGAAGGAAACTTTTCCTCATTTTTAAACTTTATTTTACAGAATTTTTTCTACTCTATTTCATTTTGAAATTTTATCTCACTGAAAATCTAAAATTATTAAGGGCATAGTCAAAAGGTTCCATTTGAAATGGATACATAAAATTTGTGTGGATGCATCCTGTCCTTTTCATTACTCCTTTATTCATGAATCTGGATTCCACTGAGAGACAGTTCCACTGCAAACGACCTTGCTGTACATAAATTGTACACCCTCTATTATCAATATACTTATTTCTGTAATGTTTAATTTACACACCTGAAATAGAGTAGATAGTCCTCAGAATAAAGTAACCATTTCTCATAGACATTTATGTAATAGGACTTTAGACAGAAACTTTGAAAACTACTTTCAAAAGTGATTTGAGAGAGTTCAGGTTTTGTACACATGTTTGTTAGATGAAAGGTGTTTATTGAATCTTTTTTTCGTCTTGCTCTAAAAATCAGTGCTTTTAAAAGGCAGGTACCTGAAAGTTAAAAGGCATGAGAGTGTTTACCTTCTCTTTGAACAATCTAGGCCAACCTTGTAGAAATACAGAGAGAAAATACAGATGCATGATTTATATTGCTGATTAATGGTCTGGAAAGAATTTGTAAATAGTTGAACTTAACAGCTCTATCTGGCAGCAGTATGAGTACTCAGACAGAATGTCTATGCTGTCAAAGAAAATAGGGAAGGTGGTCTTGAGTGAGCCTTACTGCATGGCAGAACTGTAGGCAGTGCAGCACTTGACCAGCCTGCATCCTGTAAACTCACAGAACAGGGGGAAAAGGAAAACCCTAAGTAAAATCCTGGTTGTGTGAGTTCTTTATCCAAAATAATTTGAATTTTGCAAGGTAACAGGCAATACTGTACCATAGTGCATACAATGTAGAGGCTGTTTTGTCTCAATTTTTAAGAGTATTTAAACTTTCTTGCTAGACTGTATATACTTAATAGTGTAAATGGAAGAAATGTGACTGCCATCTCATGTTCCATACCCTGCCAAGCCTCAACCAGGGGTTTGCTTTGGCTTTGATTTGGGGAATTGGTTTCCATTTTGCTGTTACATTTACTTTGTTTTCTTTTTGACCTTTTGTGTTTGTACAAAAGGTATAGCATCTCTGTCTCTTTTCAAGCTGTCACTCTGCTTTTAGCTGCCCCCTAATTAACTCTGACCATTTTAAAGCCAAATACTTCTGATTCCTGGAGTACTATCTCTGAAATAACACAGGTTATGTGTTACATGAACATATATGAACATGTGAAATAACATATTTCAGATAAGTATTGCAGCATGTTTGCAAATGGCCAGATATATCTTAATTAGCTAATGGCTAACTTAAAGAATATTGTGATTAGAGACATTCTCACATTTCTATCTGAGAACTTCCTTGACTGACAAGAAAGCAGCTAATCCTTGCCATCTTCTGAAACTGAGAACAACCACTCTTTGAAAGCACCAACTTTCACAATACTTTGCCTCTAAAAATTTCTCCTAAGTGGATATCCAATACTGTGTAGGGAATGTCATCCCTATCTCAAAGGAAGATGCCATAGCTTCTTCCTTCTTTTTTTTTTTTTTTGTAAACAAAATTGCTTCCAAATCTTTCTATCCCTGTTGTTTCAAAGTGGATCACCGCAACTCAGGATTGTTTGTGTTTCAGAAGTATTACTACTAATACTTACTCCCATGCTTATTAGCCTAGAGGAGAGAATACTGAGAGGGGATCTTATAAACATCTGAAGGGTGGGTGTCTGGGGCCAGACTCTTTTCAGTGGTACCTAGCAACAGGTCAAGAGGTAACAGGCATAATCTGGAACACAGGAAGACATCTGAACATGAGGAAAAACTGCTTTGAAGCTGACAAAGCACTAGAACAGGCTGTCAGGAGAGGTTGTGGAGTCTCCTTCTCCTGCCTGGACATGATCCTGTCCAACCTGCAAACTATTTTTTATTTTAAAGATTTTTTAAAAAATTATTTGGTTTATTTATTATTTGGTGAACTCTTTACTATTTCATGTGGGCACCAACAAGCCGAGTAGGAGTAACATGAAGACCATTATGATGGATTCCAGAGTATTGGGAGCAGCAGTGAAGGACTCAGGAGCACAGGAAGTTTTCTCATCAGTCCTCCCAGTCAAAGGGAAAGGGCAAGAAAGGGAAAAAGAATTGGAAAAGTCAATAAATGGCTGAAGGAGTGGTGCCAGCATCAGGACTTTGGCTACCTAGACCATAAGGCTCATTTTGATAAACCTGGTCTTCTGGAGGCTGATAGGGTCCGCCTGTCAGAAAAGGGGGAAGGAATCTTTGGCCAGAGGCTGGCAAATTTAGTTAGGACAGCTTTAAACTTGGGAGGCTGGGAGAAGGGATCCTTGGCTCATCCTATACATGTCATGTTGAGGACAGAACCACTAGCAGATGCTCTGAGCCTGGAAAAGAATCACAGGACAACAGGAAAGCTCGTGTACGGATACATACAAGCACTGTCAGCAAGACTGCTCTAAAGGGTGCATGTCTCAAATGCCTCTGTGCCAATGCATGAAACATGGGGAACAAACAGGAGTGGCACATGTCTGCTGGGCTGTGATGTTATCGGTGTCACCCAGACCTGGTTGGATGGCTTCCATGACTGGAGCGTGGGGGAGGCTGGGTATAAACTATTTAGGAAAGACAGGAAGGGTAAAAGGGGGAGGAGGTGTCACCCTCTACATCAGTGTCTGTGGAGTTCTGCCTAGGGATGGATGAGGAGGTGACAGAGACCCTATAGGTTAGGATTAACGGGAAGTCAGGGGCAAGTGATATCATAGTAGGATTCTGCTACAGGCCACCCAACCAGGATGACCAAGTGGATGAGGCCCTCTTTAGACAGGTAAAAGCACTCCACACTTGCAATGTCCTCATGGGGACACTAATCATCCCAACACCAGCTGGAGGGACAACACAGCAAAGCACCAGCATTCCAGGATGTTCCTGGAAGTTCTATTGATGACAGCTTTCTTCTCCAAATGGTAGAGGAACCAACCAGAAAAGGAGCTTTGCTCGATCTTGTTCTCACCAACAGAGGGGGGCTGGTGAGTGATGTAAAAATGGGAGACTGGACTGCAGTGACCATGACACTGTAGAATTCAAGATCCTTAGGGAAGTGAGAAAAGTTCCAAGTAAGCTGATGGCACTTGATTGTAAAAGGGCAGGCTTTGATCTCTTCAAGGATCTGCTTGGTAAGGTAGAATGGGACAAAGTCCTGTATGGGAAGGGAGCCCAGGAAAGCTGGTCTATTTTCAAGGGTCAGTTCCTGCATGCCCAGGACCAGTTTATCCTAATGAAGAGGAAGGATTGCCTTGACCCAAGTATAAAACCTTGCACTTATCTTTGTTGAACTTCATGCAGGTTGCATGAGCCCACTTCTCCATCCTGTCAAGGTCTCTCTGGATGCCATCCCTTCCCTCCAGTGTGTTGGCTTCACCACACAGTTTGGTGTTACCAGCAAACTTGCTGAGGATGCATTCAATTCCACTGTCCATGTCACCAACAGAGATGTTAAACAGCACTGGTCCAAGTACTGACCCTTGAGGAACATCACTCATCACACATCTCCATTTGGACAAAGAGCCATGGATCACAACTCTTTGGGTGCAACCATGCAGCCAGTTCCTTATTCAATGAGTGGTCCATCCATCAAATCCATATCGTTCCAGTTTAGAGATCAGAATGTGCAGGCCAACATCAAATGCTTTGCACAGATCCAGGTAGATGGATCTGTTGCTCTGCCTTTGTCCACTGAGGCTGTGACCCCATCATAAAAGGCTACTAGTCAGGCAGGGCTTGCCCCTTGAAGCTGCGTTGGCTGCCATCAGTCCCCTCTGTTATCCACGTGCCTTAGCAGAGCCTTCAGGAGGAGCTGCTCCATGATCTTGCCAGGCACAGAGGGGAGACTGGCTGACCTATAGCTCCCTGGGTCTTCTTTTATTCTATATTTGAAACGGGTTATGTTTCCCCTTTTCCAGTCAACACGTACTTTATGAGACTGCCATGACATTTGAAATGTCATGGACAGTGGCTTTGCAACTTCACCCTCTAGTTCTTTCAGGAGCATTGGGTAAATCCCATCATGTCTCAGGGCCTTGTTCGCTTTAAGATTCTCTAAGTGGTCTTGAAGCTGTTCTTCATCTACAATGGGGGAATCTTCCCAGTCCATGCCTTTAGCTTCTGTAACATGGAGGGTGTGACACAGAAACATAGACAGACGGTTGAGGGAGGTGATTTTTCCCCCTCTGCTCTGTTCCTGTGAGACCCCACCTGGAGTGCTGTGTCCAGTTCTGGAGTCCCCAGAATAAGGAGGACACAGAGCTCCTGGAATGTGTCCAGAGGAGAGACACTAAAATGATCCAAGGGCTAGAGCACCTCTGCTACGAAGACAAGATAAAGAAGTTGGGGTTGGTCAGCCTGGAGAAAAGGAGGCTCTGAGGTGACCTTATAGCAACCTTCCAATATCTGAAGGGGGCCCACAGGAAAGCTGAGGTAGGGCTTTTCACACGGGCTTGTAGTGAAAGGATGAGGGGAAATGGTTTAAAACTTGAAGAGGAGAGGTTTAGGTCAGACATGAGGAAGAAAATCTTTAATTTGAGGGTGGTCAGACACTGGCACAGGTTGCCCAAGGAAGTTGTTGCTGCCCCCTCCCTGGAAGTGTTCAAGGCCAGGCTGGATGGGGCCTTGAGCAACTTGATCTACTGGAAGATGTCCCTGCCCAGGCAGGAGGATGGAAGTAGGTAATCTTTAAGGTCCCTTCCAACTCAAACCATTCTATCATTCTTTGAAGCTGCTTTAGCAGAAGGGGTGGACTAGATGATCTCCAGAAATCCCATTCAACCCCTAACATTCTGTAATATAAGTAAATGAGTTTCGTGTGTTCTTTTCATAGTGCCTTAAAGCTCTTTCTCCCTTCTAATAACTTCTAGGAAATGGCAAAGATTCTCAATCACCCAAGAGTATATGCTTTTCTGCACATACCAGTCCAGTCAGCATCTGACAGTGTGCTCATGGATATGAAAAGAGAATACTGCATTGCAGACTTCAAACAAGTAGTGGATTTCCTTAAAGAAAAGTAAGTCTACTTATTTGAGAAAATAACAGTGTTGGAGTTTTTTGCAATGTCAAGAATACGTGGCTGAAAACACAATTACTTGCAACTTAATAAAGGTATGCAAAAGAATTAGTTGCTTTAAGAATTCAAAGTCTTTGAGTTTTCTATAAGCCCGTTGATGTGGTTTGCCCCTTTGCTTCAGCTTTTATAAGCATCTTAAATCTCTGCATTACATGCTTTTAATTCATCAGTATTTTCCTAATCTTTTTCAAATAATACATTCTTAAATTGTTTTTTATGCTTAAAATACTATATATAGACTGCTTGAAGTTAAAGTTATTGAAGACTTCTTTAAAGTGGGTTTTGAGCATTTTATACTTTGTGTACTGGAGATGATCCAGCTCCAGCAAATATGAATGGGTTGTTTGTTGTGTTGGTTTTTTTAATAAGAAGTATTTTATGTCCTATAGCTGATGTACATTTTTATCAATAAAGTAATACTGTAACTTAGGAGGCTGATGTTTTCTAAGATAGTTTTAAAATAATTTCTCTTAACAGCAGAGTTAATTGTGACAAATAACAGTGTGTATCCTAATTTACTTAAGCTGGCCTGGAGATGAAAGTTACTTTCACCCATGAAGCTCTTGCAATAATTCTACAAGGACGATTTTTTGTTTTTTTCTTTTTTGCTTTTAAAATTTAATGTGGATGTATTTTGATGGGTATTTCTCCAGTGATTGTCCAGTGATTATTTTTATCACATTGTCTACTTTCTCTTGTTATCTGGTTCTCTGCTTGTGTGCTTGTTTTAGTGAATTAAGGGTAATGGAATTGTACCTTTGACATTTAAACTCAATTAAAATACTTATACATGAAGGTATCACATTTTCATAATATTTTTTATAATCAGTTTTTCATGATAATTGAAAAATCCAGCATTCTATCTATGTAAAATATGTCATGCAAAAACTGCGTGGAAATTAATTATAATATGTAAGGAAGAAAAGCAAATTGCAACAGAACAAAATCTATCCTGCAAAATGTATGTGTAGTTTATAGGACACTCCTATGCATCAAGGACTACTGATGGAAATGGAACTTGTGTCCAGCTTGATCAGACATTATCTTCCAACTCTACACAATGCACATGAATTCTTGGCACTTAATTGTTGTGTGACTGTGGGTCAGTGTTGGCTTTTAATTAACAGATATATCGTATTACCACCTATCTTAAGTGGGAACTGTGTCAGTTGTGTCTCAGTTGACTTGAAGCTAATTGATTATTCTCTTTAGAAGTTTCAGCATTGGCAGCTGTTATCATAACAGCAGCTGGATTTTCGATAACCAAGTATAGCTGGCACATGCTGGGGCATATGGGAATTTATTAAATCATCCAGCTCTTGCACACAGAAAAAAAATGAATTACTTAATATCCAAATTTAAAACAGCTGGTCATTGAATATACAATAATTTATGACATACATCTTTTTCCACAGTCTCTTTTGTAGTGAGTTTAACAAGAAAGAAGTTACTGGCTTTGTCTTATTTTTAGATAATGGTAAATTTTATTTATCCTGATTGTTAAAAAAACTTACCAGATTATCTAGTCATTCCTGTTAGAAAACCGTCTCCAAATACCAAGATGGAAAATTCTTTGTTCCATACGGCATCAGGATGAGGACACAAAGAAGACAGAGAAAATGTTTTTGATATTTTAATGTGCACATCTGTAAAACTATTTTTTTCTCTTTTCTTTTTCACTGAAGAGCATAATGTCTTCATTTGTAGTCTCTTCTCTTATGGTACCAGCCAGTTATTACATTCCCATGTAGATATTCCCATAAAGACCTTAGTGCAAAGATTGCCAAGACTTCTAATTGCTGCAGACAACTCCAGAGCCTAGAGCCAGAAGAGATAAAATTAAATACGTGTTTGAATTACTTCAATAGCCAAAAGATGTTATTTCTATGCTCCATTTATCCATTAAAACTAAAGTAGAACCTCCTATATCTCCTTTTTACTTTTCCTAGGACAGTCATCTAGAAGCTTCCTTTGCAAAATGTACAGTAGATTCCAAATGGTGCCTTTGTCTCAAACATGTTTATCTTCTCTGGTAGTATCTTCACCTAAAACTCTATTCAAACAATTATTCTCTAGGGTGATCTGCTGAAGTAAAGCCACACGTCAGGGAATTGTGAATATCAGCTAAGTGTTTAATAACTTGGAGTTCAAACACCTAAGCAAATAAAAATGAATACAGCAAGTGAACTATTAAGAGGGAAAGGAGTAAAAATGAGCCATGTCATCTTTTTTATTTTGGACCCCTAAGATACCAAGGGATTCCTGAATCTTTCTTTTCTCAATCAGGCCAACAAAACACTCTGGGATTATTTTCTCCCAGAAGAAGCAGCAAACACATTTCCTTCCTCTGGAGAGCCAAAAGTGATTGCAGAGCTATCTCCTCCTGAGAATGGGGATTTATTAATACCCTGCTGAGCAAAGAATGCCTTGTGAAGAAGGTAGAGTTCTCCAAAGCAATTACTTTTTTTGGTAAAACTCAGTTTTAAGTGAATGGAATATTCTAGACCCTCTGAGACTGGAAGTTAGACCTATCACTATAATCTTATCTTTGAGGACGTTTTGTTCAGGCTGGAACCCTAGAAAATAAAATTGATATAGGAGTGCTCTCTTTTGATTTACAACACTTTGTTTTTTAGAGCCACTCTTCCCAGCCAGGTTACAATGTTTTTGGTTTATTATGAAGATCAGTAGCAAAACATAGAATATAAAACCAGAAACACAGATCCATTAGACTGAAAGACTGAAATACAAATCTTATTTTTTATCCTTTTTTCCGAAGTTCTGGTTTTGGTATTTTACACTCTTTTTCAGTGAAATGTCATTAATTTCAAGTATTCATCATCATAATAATAATCTTGTGCAGCTGATAGGTTGGTAGCTGAGCTACAGATGTAATATATGTACTACATCCAGCTCTGGAGTTGTCCTCACAGGAAAGACATGGACTTCTTGGAGTGGGTCCAGAGAATGACTACAAAAATGATCACAGGGGTGAAACACTTCATATATAAAGACAGGCTGAGAGAGTTGGGGTTGTTCAGGCTGGAGAAGAGAAGTCTTTGGGGGGACCTTATTGTGACCTTTCAATTCTTAATGGGCACCTGTAAGAGAGATGAAGGCAGACTTTTTTGCAATGCCTGTAGTGATAGACAAGGGGTAAAGAGGATAGATATAAGAATAGCTCTAAGGAAGAAATATTTTTCCATTTAATTGGTGAAACACTGGAACAGGTTGCCCATAGAGGTAGTATACCTGCAAACATTCAAGGTCAGGTTGAATATGGCACTGTGTAACAGATCTAGATGACATCTAAAGGTCCCTTCCAAATTGATATCTTCTGGGTGTATGATCAGTGTCTTTTTTGTTGAAGATATATTTGTAAACTACTGCATATATGTAAACTATTCTAGAGAGCAACAGCATCAAGGAAATGAGGATGTGCTGATTAATTTAGAAGGTATGTAGTCTTATAGGTGCCAGTCCCCCTAGTCCCCTTATCTCATTCCTGGGTGAAATACTAATATCAGTCTGTTTGAAGCTAAATACAGGAGCTTTAGAAATGGCTGATGAATAAATGTAATCCAGAGACAAATTCAGTCTTATGTCAGAAAGTCTTAATTCTTGTGTCATTATATCAAAACATTAGTTGTTTTTCAAGTGATTTTAACAATCAGGATTCAGCATAAATTATATTTCTGAATGGTGATGTTTGTAGTTGCAAAAAGAGCAAGACTGCTTTAATTATCTCAAAGTTTTGAAACTTAATCCACTGAAATTTATTTCTGCTTATAAAAACAAGCAAGTGAAATGCATTTTAGTTAAGGAAACCTAAGGTCTGAGAGTCATATTCTGTGAATATGTACTCACTGCAAAGTAATATACTGGTAATGTTTGCTGTTGTTGACCAAGCTATGTTCTCTTAGATTCTGGTTTCTGAAGTGATCATGATGTTCATCAAAGCTTATTTTAATCTTTTCCTGTTACTATCTCTTGATCAGATAACATAATTGTAAAATGACAAATTAAAAAACTGGGGAATTTAGAGATAGATTGAAACACTATACCTTTATGTTTTGGGAAATAGCATTACACTGAGAGAAAGCTGGGTTTTCCTCACAGTTTGTTTTTGTGTTTTGAAGTATAAGTGTAATATTAATTGTGAATGGCTGCTGTTGTTCACTTGAGATAATTCATTGTTCATATTGGAAAAATCCTGAGCTTTCTGTTACCATGTGAAAACCAGTAAACTTGAACTGCCAGAGGAGAGAGCCATAGCTCTGTCAGGCAGTTCTGTTCTTTTTTTGCACTATTTCTCTCTTGTCCATTAAAATCAGACCTGCTAGCAGACCTGTCTTACCTTCTGTTGGTTTTAGTAGTAAGCAAGTCTTTGATTTTCAGCATATGTACATGTATCATTATATACTATTGGCAGGAAAAAAAAGAGGACCTAAAGTAAATGAGTGAAGTGGAAAAGAAGTTTCAGGTGTAAACTTGAATCGTAATTTTCCTGCTAGTTACAGAGGATTGCTGAATGTCTAAAGAAACTGTAGATACTGTCCAAATGCACTGTTTTAGTCTTTTGTGACAGTTGTCTTCAGGGATGCTTCCTTCTTTCTTGTTGCTCTACAAAGAATTAAGCCAATGTGTGGAAGCTTCAGCAGCTTCAGAGACCACCTCTTAATTCTGTTTTTAAGGATTCTAGGAGATTCAGCAGTGACTGTTTCTTTTGATTTCTGTGGCTTTTATCACTGATGTTGCGGTGGCAGCCAGGCTGCATCTAGTTGGATGTTTAGATAATCTGCTTCAGGGTAAAATAGTGTGGCTGGGAGCAAAGTGAACTAAGCTCCCCACTCCTCTCAGTCATTCTCTATATTCATGTTAGTCTTGTTTTTTAAAGCAATATTTGAGTGTCTGAATGAAACTTTTCATAGTTGGCTTTATCAGTATAGTTTTGTCCATTATGTTTCAGTGTGGCTGCTCTTGCCTTTCTGAGAAATTTCACAAGCAGTAATTTTTTTTCCCAGGCTTTAGGCTGCTGGTGTGACCTCATTGTTATTCTGGGCAGCAATATAATATATACCATAAAAGCTTATGTGGGCAACCAGTTGTTTATCGTGGTCTCTGTATTATGTGAGTATCTTGACATCCAGAGTTTTCTGCTTTAAAATTTTCTCTATTTTCTCATAGCTAATTTTTGACAGAAGTAATAACCAGTGAAGAAATATCTTCCTGAAAACTTGTTTCTGAATATTATTTGGATGAGCAAGAAAATTCTGAACACTGGAAAAAGTTGTAACTGTAAATAATTTTCTTCTGAAAGATGTCCATAGAGTAAGCTTCTGAATATTTTTAAGTCCACAATGAAAGATAAGGGTCTGAATGAGTCATCATCAAATTTGCAGCTATTCCAGACAACCTGCAGTTTTGAAACTATCCCAGATCTTGTGGCTATAGTGTTATCTTTATCACATTATCATTCCATTTACTGAAACCAGAATTTGAAGACAACGAATAAAATAATTTTAAAATAACTATGTACTATTTTTACATACATTTTTCTACTCACTTTGAAAATTAAAGTAATTATGAAGTACGCTTTAATGAATGTGTTTGATTTTCTTTCTGAAAATGCACTTTTCTTTCTCAGAGGAACATCGTTGAGCTCATTTTGCAGATGTGCAAATTGTGGCCCTAACAAACTGTGAAGTCTTTCAGATTTAGGGTTTTTTAATGGGTTTTAGTACATCTGTTCTGTCAGTCTAACTACTGCAAATGCAAATGTCAGCTGTTTAAAATCCTTAAGATGATTTTTGCTAAGAAATTGCTGAGTGTATTCAGTACTTATCTGTAATTTTATAGCTCAATCTCTAATGTTCTCTTGACTCTGTCTTTTGTCTGAAGTTGGAGTCTGAAATAATCACTTTACCAAATGTCTGTCTTTTGTGTGTGTTTCAAATGAATTGAGTGTTGAATTAACAATAAAATTAAAATGTGGGTTTTTTTCACAGAGCAGACACAGCAAGGAAGTACCATCCAAGTTTGTGTCTAGACTTCACCCTAGTGATCAAGTGGTGTAGTAATTAATGGACTACAAGCTCCCTTTATGACAGGAATAGTTGTCTTTAGGTGCCGTGAAATTTGAATTTGGACTGGCACAAAGTACTCGCTAAATTTATAAGCCTTCCTGTCTTGCATTTGATTCACAACATCATCTAAAGAGGTATAAGTAGGTGAGAGGTTTCAATGGGGCAGATCCATTAATTTTATCAGGATATTCAGTCTATTCAAGTACCTGAATTTAAAAGGTATATTGTTCTTTGCTGATTGGAGGGAGACAAATGTTAGGAATTTCAGGATAGATTTTTTTTTTTTTTTTTTTTTTTTTACTGTGACATTACTCCAACCAAACTGGATGTTGTTATAGGAGGACAATCTTTCTATTTTGGCTAGCCCAGCAATTCTTTGCCCTTTTCTCAGCAAATGCTACTATACCCTTATTTTCCAGCAAAGAAATAAACTGAAGAGATTTCCTGGAGGGGAGGAATAGAAGGAGGGAAGGAAGGAACTTACTAGTCACCATTTCATAGCACAGTCTTTCATGCCAAACACATCAAACTGCACTTGGGCCAAAACAATCCCAAGCAAGACTACAGGCTCGGGGCAGAGAGACTGGAAAGCTGCCCAGAGGAAAAGGACCTGGGGGTGTTGGTCAACAGTCAGCTACATATGAGCCAGCAGTGTGCCCAGGTGGTCAAGAAGGCCAAGAGCATCCTGGCTTTTATCAGAAATGGTGTGGCCAGCAAGACCAGGGAAGTGATTGTGCCCCTGTACTTGGCACCGATGAGGCTGCACCTCAACTAATGTGTTCAGTTTTGAGTGTCTCAGTACAAGGACATGGAGTTGCTGGAGTGTGTCTGAAGAAGGGCAACAAAGGTGGCAAAGGGCCTGGAGCCCCAGTCTTATGAGGGAAGTGGGATTGTTGAGGAGGGTTAGGGGAGACCTTACCACCCTCTACAGCTACCTGAAAGGATGTTGTAGAGGGAGGTTGATCTCTTCTCCCTAGTAACTAGCAATAGGATGATGGGAAATGCCTTCAGGTTGCATCAGGGGAAGTTTAGGTTGGACGTTAGAAAAAACTGCTTTACAGAAAGGGTTATTGAGCACTGGAATGAGCTGCCCAGTTAAGTTATTGAGTCACCCATCCCTGAATGTGTTTGAAAATCATATAGAAACAGTGCTTAGGGGCATGGTTTAGCAGTGCATTGGTAAAGCCAGGTTAGTAGCATTAGGTTAAAGTTATGATCTTACAGGTCTTTTCCAACCTGAACAATTCTATGAATCTGTGACTTAGGATATTAGGGTTTTCTAGTCTGTGCCAGAAGTGCATCCTTTTTCTACTAGTGGTCCCATGCCTTGTAAAGTACAATTGTTAGACTTCTGTAACAGTGCTGGGTGACGACATAATTTTCTGGAAGGGGAGCTAAAAGCTGAAGTTTGAGTAAAGTGGGGTTTGCATTAGACTTGTGGCTATTACTTATAGAATGTAGGCACTTCAGGAAAAAAAAAACAATAGAAAGTTAGCAGTCAGTAGTGTATGAACAACATGAATGTTTGTCAAGTTCAATTGACAGTCTTCCCTTTTTTATATGTGTGTATCGATAATGAAATTATAAAGTCTGTGACTGTAAAAACCCAGAGTTGTTTTTTTTTTTATACATAGAGTATAGCAAAAGTTTTAATGATGCTAATTTCTAGAAGTTCCTGGGGTTTTTTTTTCAGAATCCTGAAGAGCTACAAAAATAATTTCCCTTGAAATAGTGTGACATTTTCCTATTGAAAACTCTGTTTTGTGTCTTACTACACAGGGAACTGCTTGCTTTAAAGAGTATTCAAGTAATGGTGTAACGGAGTGTCTGAAGTTTGGATGACTTTCTCATAAAACTACTAGTTATTTTTTTACTTAGTTGTGTATCCACAAGAATAGTTTGGAGTAAAGCACGTGTAGTATTTTTACAGTAGATTCTGTTTTTAATAACTGTATTTATTATAAAAGATAATTTCATTTACATTTCTTTAAAACAAATATTTGATGTGTCACTGTTATGCTCATCCTTGCTGTGAATCTCAGTTTTGTATTCATCTGCATCTTACATCGGTCTCTAAGTTGTTGATTCACGTCTTTATAATGACAGTGATATTTATAGTTTTAAACTTCTTATCTATTCCATGGCAAAGCAATTGTAAACTCAACATTTTAAAAGTGAATACTCATGAATACGAGTAATGGCTACAGCAGATGGAGGTTTGCTTTCCATAACTGATTCACTTAACTCTTGCAGTTGGAATTTTTTTTTGTCTTTGTATTTTGCACCTCATGGTGATGTAGAACTCTGGTTTTATTAATGAGAAAAAATGCCACAATACAGCTGTTAAATTACTTTATAAGAGGAAGATGATACTGCAAATACAGTCATATGGAAAAGCACAAGAAGCAATGTAAATCCTTCTCTTACCACAAAACTGTCTCAGATGCAAGTTCAAGCTGGAAAATATTACTGTGTCTAAACACCTTATTCATAGGAGAATATAAAGCCAGAATGTCTCAATTTATTCTTAAATCTGGAGTCTTATTGGTAAAACCCAGAGGTCATAGAAATTAGTTGCCTTCCGGCTTGCAGTGTCAGATGCCTCCTTCCTTGGCCTTCAAATGAGCATTAGCAGGAGAGACAAATTCTGGGATCAGAAAGTGATTCCATATAGAATTGGAGTCAACTCTGGGGTAATAAATTTTGGATTTTAATAACCCCAACAGATTTGAATCAGTGTCCAACTTAAAGCTTCATATACTGAAAAACCCCACCGAACTGATCTCTCTCTGCTATTTCATTTCTTCTGAAGGATTTTTGTTGAGTCAAATTTCAGCATTAGCATTTCACAGAATCACGAATGTTAGGGGTTGGAAGGGACCTTGAAAGATGATTGAGTCCAACCCCCCTGCCAGAACAGTATCACCTCCTCTGGGTCTCACAGGAGTGTGTCCAGGCAGGTTTTGTGTGTCTCCAGAGAAGGAAACTCCACAACCTCACTGGGTAGCCTGTGCCAGTTTGTCACCCCTTTAATGCATTTACAGAAGATCCAAACACCACATATGAAAAATTAGTCACGTGGTTGTTTGTAGTTCTGCTGCTGAATCTCTTAATGTGTGTGTGTTCTACAGTAACATCACAGTTCTTTTTCAGCCCTAGTGCTTGGTGAGAAGAGCCCCTGTATGTCAGGAACTGGCTTTTTCCAAGAATCTGCAGAGAGAGACAAACTGTGGGTTCAGGTTTAAAGATCAGATTGGCATGATTTTTCTGCAGTGATGGGATGGCCACTCCCATGCCCTTGGTTTAAGGTTTTGGAAGGACTTGTCTCATGTACTCAATCCTAAAGATTACTAAAGCATTCAGCTGAACTCTGAACTGTGGCCAGCAAACTGTTTTGCCATGTAGCTTATTCTCTTGGACCTCCCACTGACCTCCCTCTGCTTAGATAATATATCTAGAGACACTGGTTGTAACATGAAACGATTAAAGAACCAGACTTCTGTTTCATTTCACCTACATCTGTCATTTATCATGTACCCACATACTTTGCAATGGGGGAGAATAAAATGTGTGGTTTGCTTAATTGTCTTAATTTAAGTTTGTAATTGTGTGATGGCATTGATTGTAAAATTCTAAGGAATGGGAAGAAATATAGCACTGGAGATACCTCTTTTTTTAATGGTATAATAGTTCAAAACGTTTATTGTTTCAAAACCAGACCAACCAAATAGAGATTCTGTTAAATCTCCTTTTAAGCCTTGCTTGCTTCCTGTTTCCTCACCTACTTGATATCTTTAAATAGTTCTGGTAGGACTAGGCTGTAACCACTGCATAGTGTAATGTATTTTACAATCAACCAGGATCGATGGCTTGGGAGTTTTGCCACAGCATTGTATCAGCTACTGGAGTCTGCATATAAATAGGAGTCTGCAGCTTACTTTAGTGTAGTATGATCTTCTGTGATAATTAGAATTGGTGTGAGAATAGGTGAGCAGACACAGGCAAAGGAAAATTGGAGTTTAAATACACCAAAATGGAAAATGCAGATTTGTAATTGGTTGGGGGATTTTTGTTTGATGGCTGTATTTAGTAAATACAATAGATAAACCTTAACTTTATGTGGGTCAGTGTATAAAATCAACATCATGAGTGTGGCAGTGCATTGTGATTTAAATATTGTGGGAGAGACTTTTTTTAATTAATAGCTATCACCAGAAAGATATTTATAATCATTTGTAAATTAAGTACTGTAGGACAAGAAACTAATTTTGGACACAATTTTTTTAGTTTTATCAGCATTTGGGTTCAGTGCATGCAGTGTTATGGAATCACTTAACTGCTTAAACATCTTAACATTTGACTGTGGTCATAAATTATGGATTTCAACAGAGCAATTTTATTAACTGTACCACAAGTTTTTCTAGGACTAGAAGAAGGATAACATGTTGTAGAAGTCTGATCCTCAGTGCAGAACTTCTTGAAACAAAACTTGAAAAGCTGGCTTGAAATGTTAATGTATATTTAAATCACTAAAATAGATATTACATAAAATTATTTTTTCTGTCTTTCAAGCAAGAGGAGACTTTCTCTAGCTCTAATTCGCAGAGCACTGTTTTATAGTGCAGAGCACTATTTCAAAATTGACAGCCTTGTATAATTGCAGCCAGCTGTTCTTGTGAGTCATTCCACGTCCTAATCAGTTTTGTTCATACATGGCATGAAATGGGAGAACAAACTTTAAAATACTGGGCTTTAATTTTATCAGCTTTCTTTACACTTCTAACATGTAACCATGCATACAGATATCATCTTCCCTTAGACTTCATGTTAGGGCATGCACAACCATAAGTGTCTGCCTAGGAAACTGTTAAGAATCAAACTTTTTATGTCACAAAGCAGAAGGTAATTTTAACTTTGTATTCTCCCATAGGTGTATGCCCTAAATAGTTAACATTGATTAGAATTTAGCAGGGAGCAATTGTTCTTCACCTAGAGGATTATTTTTAGCATAGATTTAAGATTAAAGAAATTAGAAGTATTACGGCCACTTGTTTGGATTATTTCCTTACCTCCTTATGATGGTTGATGGTCACCAAATCTTGTAAGGTGATGTGTAGGTAGATAACTGGCCTTTGTCTTCACCCTTGAATGTGGCTGCCTTGTTATTTTTGTTAGCACCTATCCAAATAGCAAAGAGATTGTAATTTTTTAAAATTCTCAATATTTGGGTTTACCCTAACAATTGAAATACTAACATTTAAGCCTATTTTAGGCTGAAAACTGAGATAACTTGTACAAGAAAATACAAGCATCCTAGAAATTGAGGACTGCAAAATGAAATAAATATTTTCAAATTGTATTCTTTTCTGCTAAGTTAAAACCCTATAAAAACATTTCATGAGATGCTTAATTACTCTGTCTTCTGCTCAGCTTTAATCCAACCTGCTGAAATCCCAAGAATTTCAGTGCTGGCACTGGAGCCAGAAGGGAGGGGTTGGGATATAAAGGCTTACAATAGACCACAGAGGATGAAGCATTTTCCATTACTTGACTTAAAAGTTACACCAGTAAGTAATTTCTAATGATATTCAGGGCTTTTTGTACCCACTTTAAAAATGTCTGTACCTCCGACCCACATGAAATAATCATTTTTGGAATACTGATACATAAATGTAGCTTTGCATTAGTTGCTCGATATTCTCTACATCATAAATGAACTTCAATTGTCAGAGATACAGTTTAGTTCTTCCTCAAGGATTGTAATTTGCCACTTCCTTTAAACCTCCTTTTATATAGTACCTTCTTATTTTCTCAAAGTTAAAAAGCCAGTGTCCATGTTAGGCCCACCAAGTTATACCCAGACACTTCCTGTCAGCTTGGGAATTCAATGTTTGCATCAATGTTGTGAATCGTCTATCTTTCTGGCTAAGAATTCTTCATGTCTCATGTTGGTATTATAGAGCCAAAAGGCTCTGTTGTGCCTGGCAGGCATTTGGCAGGCTTTCCAGGTTCTTTAACTGATGCCCAAAAGTCATCATGAAACATAATGTGATTTGATAAAATTTATTTCAGTTTTATGGTCTGAATGCAAACATTCCTGTTTCCATTGATCTGATGTAATTAATTTTTGTATTCTATTCCTATGTCTTAGTATGCATATTTTTATAAAATTACTACATTTAAGTAGGCTTTAACAAGGAGACTTCATGGTTTACTATTACATTCAAACTTGTCTTCAGCTTGCAAAGTTGCATATATATAACCACCTAATTCCATTAATTTTAAACATTTTTCAGGTCTTTTCAGTATTGACTTCATTTAATTCTGAAGTTTAAACCTGTTCCAGTAGTAACAGGTGAGAAGTTTGTCAGCATCTCTTTTGGGGAGGTTTTTTCCTCATGCAAATTGTAGTATGATTCTCTGATACAATGTACAGAACTTCAAAAATACAATTTGTTTCGCCTCTATCAGTCTTTTTATCAAGGAACTTTTTGTTTCTGTAATTGTCTCTTTAGTAATAAAAGTTTTCCATTTTTTCCTTTAGCAGAATTATTAATTTTTATAATCTTAGAACCTCACAGATATCATTTGATAATGATGTTTTTAGAGACTTTCAGTTCTGTTCCAGCTCTTGTCTAAAATTTCAAGAGTTCCTTTTTCAACTTTTACCAGTCTAGACAGAGGAAACTGTTTCCAAAGTGTAAAGAACAAGAAGTATAAAGAACAAAAAGTGTGTGAGGAGGCGTGGTTAGTTGAAGTGATGTTTTTGAAAAGTGAACTAAGATTTTAGAATTATTTTCCTTGTGATTTCACTTTTCCTGCCCATTTTCTTTAACTACCTGCATAACAGAGTAAGGCCATTCCTCAGTTTTGAAGTGAAGCCACAGTATTTTGCTGTTGATTGTTATGGGCCAACCCTGCATATTTAAGGGAGTCTTATATTCTGAGTTTACCTTCTGTTTAGGTGTGACTCAGAACAAAACACCTACTTTTTAGTCATTTTGCTGCCTTGCAATTAGCTGAATGGACTATGCTTGCCTATAAAGGGTGATGTTTCTGATGCATTTTCTTTAAATTCAGGTTGCTTTGAGGAAATATCATGAATGACATGTGACAGTGATCTACAGACAGTATTTGTCATGTGCTGTCACTCCACTGATGCCTATATAGCTTAATAGTCATATCTAGCTTTTTCTGTATACCATTCTTTTTTTTTTTTTTTCTACACAAATTCTTTATACACACTTACTATGGAAAATTTGCTCCAGATTTTAACTAATTCTTGCAAAGTAAATTCTCTGTTTTCCAGTGATCCAAGTTAGCTTGCATTGTGGTGATTAAGAATATGATTTACATTATCTTACCACATTTTCATTTGTAAAGTACACTGATTTTCTTTTAAGTTAAGCTCTGGTCTTGACCTAATGAGGAAATAGAATCGCTTGTGAGTTTGTAATATTACCTGTGAAACTGTAATTCTGAAGCTGTATGTGATTGTGTTGTGAGTACATCTCAGTGCTTATATCACACTTCATGTTTTTGAAGTTTTAAGGCTGCATTGTCACCTTTGCTGGTGTAGCACTAAGCAAAATTGAAAAACTTTGAAGTTACATGATAGAAGCTTTGAATCTTATGAGGTGGGGAGGGTGTAGATGTAGGATTTAGAGCCAAATACGAAACTTACTTTTAGAACAGATAAACTTACTCTTACAGTTCAAATTTGCTTTTTATGCTTGCTCACAGAAGTTGTAGTTCCCCATGCAACCTTTTTCTATACATCCATGCACAAATATTGCTCCCTAAGGAAAACAAAGTTTTTCAGCAGTGATAGTAAAAGTTTTTGACTAACCAGATCTTCCTTTCTTAATACCATAAATCTCAAGCCTATGTGGAAACATTTTCCAGTCCCCTACATCCTCTATGCAGCTGTTAGTCCTAAAAGCTATCTGGGCCACATGTATGAACATCTCTGAGTAAGGATGCAGAATTAGCTATCAATGACTTTCCAAAAACCTGTTTTGATATTTTTTCTATTCTGTTCTTAATTTCAAAATCCATCCTCTTAAATATGAAATTGTACACCATTAGTAATTGCTTCTGTACTTAAGACACTAAAAGTCTGTTGTCTTCAGATGAAATTGTGTCCTACATTTGTAAGTGGAAAGCATGTCTCAAAAATTTCATGAGGGATAATGCCTCTGAAGAAGTCACATTTGAGTATAAATAGCAATGTACAGGAACAACTTCTGATGGAAAACTGCAGCACTTTTTTGTTACAGTAAGAGTGAATGAATTCTGTCTTAAGTGTCTCTTTCTGGCACCCAGGAAAACTTCTTACAGCTGCTAAAACCTTGTCCCAGCCAACATGCCTGCCTGCCTCTCTCTCTCAAATCTCCTATTTAATTATAAAATCACCTTTTGTAAGTGCTCTGTCAATAATCATGTTGCAATAAGCTGCTGTGTTTTGGATGATCAGCTGGTATGGTATTAATTAGATTTCATTAAGTACCTAGAAAATGGAGTGGAGATTACATTAAATTAGCACACATCATTCATGTCTTACTAACAGCCGTTTTCTCCACAACCTTGATCCTTCCCATGTAGATGTTTGCAAGTGGGAAGCTGCCTATGTGATGATTTCTCACAAATGTGTAGGACAAAAATAATCCAGCCAAACTGTGACAAACTAGACAAGTCCATCTTTTGATGTGAGAGAATTTTGTCTCTTTTACACCCGTCAGCTGTTCTGAGCTAACTCTTTTGAGCTAAGCATGTTTTCCTCAAAATTTGCCTTGGTTTAGTGTCTGCCTTGTCAGGAGCCATTCTTTTCTCTCTCCACTGCAGAACTTCTTAATATCAATGATCTTGAAGCCAAACCTTGGAATAAAACTGGCCCAATGGCAGGTTTAGTTCTTTGTTTTCTTGATCCATTCTTGGTTCTGCTTCATAGATGTGAAATTCTCTGTTAAAGTCTTCGAAGTTGTCATAGTACTATTCCTTTGACAGCTGCCTCACATTGCTGGCTTTGGCCTGTCTTTGAAATATTCTTGGCCTTCTTTTTGTTGTCTGTTCTAACTTGCTTGTTTTCTAAAACTTCATCTAGCTGATGTGTTTCTGCAGAAAGTTGTTCACTTCCACCAAATTCATACCTTAAGGGGAAAAAAAAATAATGAGGGGGTTATTGCTCCCCAACTATTTAATATCCAACCAAAGCCAGCTGCACAGTCCTTGACTTTTTCAGATGGCATCTCTGCCCAGCTTTATTTTTCAGTTGATGTATTCATTGATCTGTCTCTTTTAATGACAATTATGTTTTTATGAACATCTACTCAGTAATATCTCAGAAAGAGGAGTAGGTTGATGTCTATTTGTAGATGTAGATACGCTGGTAAACCCAGGCTTCTTATATGAAGCACGTAGAGTGGAACTCAGTGTAAGGGTTGTATCTCTGTGGAGAAGAGAATTCTTCTCCATCTCTCATGTGGCAGTTTCTGTTTTCCCACAGCAGGGGAAACGAAGAATATGAGCCCAGTTTTCCTGAGTTTTAATATTGATCTTATTGTCAAGGGATTCTTTTCCTACTTTGTTGTTGCTATTGCAGACTGTGCTCTCAAAGTAAATTTCAGAACATGGTTGCCTTAAAGTTTGTGTATTCTAATGATTTGGGGTGTAATATTTCTCTAAGTGTGGAATGTTTACCAGTACTGTTCTTCCACTTTCTTACAAATAAACAACTTTCTTACAAATAACCTTCTGCAACCTGGTTACTAGGAAAAAAAATTAACTCAAAACTGAAAGAAAAATGAAAAAAGCAAATAACTTATCTAAATTCAAGAAATACTTTAAGAGGTTTTTATCTCACTGTGCCCGTATTGTTAAATGCTGTCAACACCCCTCTCAAAAAGGACGTGTTACAATGCGAAATGTAACTATGAAGACTAACAAAGATGATCAGAAATATGACAGATCTGTCACACAAAAAAAATTAAGGACTCTTCAGTCTAGGAAAGTGCTAATTGAGAGGGACTAGAACAGAGGTCAGTAAAATTACAAAGAGTACCAAGAAAGTGAAAAAAATTGTTACAGATATCTCCCAGGCTAACAAAAACAGAATTGATGGAATCAAATGGCAAGCTTTGTAGAGAAACAATTTTTTTTTTTTTTTTTTTTTTTTTCACCAAGTCATTACAGTACGGAGGAATTTAGATTCAGAAGAAAGCTTGACAGATTAATGGAGAAGTCCACGGGCTACTGGTTACAAAAAACACCTCTGACAAAATCCAGTTTTTGGAAGGAGAAATGGATTCTGGGGGATTCTACATATTAAATGCTTCCCTGGGCTGCTGCTGCCCATTGCTAGCAGTGGACTCCTGAGCTTAAAGAGGCTCTTTGGTCCTGTCAAGGTCTCTTACACTTTACAAGGCTATAGATAATAGAGGGGGAAAACAAGTTCAGAAAGGTTTGGTTTTATTTAATTAGCATTTGTTAATGGAGTACTGCTTGCAGTTTTTCCTTTGGTTTCATCATACCAAAAGGCATGTTAATAATTTTGTTTTATATGCCTGATCTCTAATGTCAGATTGAAGAGCTAAATGTCTGTCACTGAAACAGAGTTGGATAGGTCCTCAGAGCCCAAAATGTTAAGCATTGGGTCAGACTGAGAAAAAGTCTATGTATTTTCAGCTACCCCATGGCCGAGATCCTATTATTTCTGACCATGCCTGACAGCTCTAATGTTATACAGTGAAGGGTCATAGAAAATCAGTGTAAATTCAATGGCTGCTTTAGTGCAGCAAACATTAAGTCAGTTCCCAAGAACAGTTCCCTGGTGCAAACCTTAATAAATTCAAACTTTATTTTTAGTGATGACCTTTAGTAATGTGAGCCTTGATCCACTGAGATGCTGTTCACTTTTGATGCATCTCCAAATCCCTTTTTTATGCATTTTAAATCAACACACGCTTATTCTGAATTTATGCGTGTGGATAGACAGAGAGATGTAATTTAAACACATCTGTTCAAATATGCATTTCAGATCAACTTGGTGCCGGTTCTCATAATACGGCTGAGTTTTTGACGGGTATTATATCCCTAAAGTACACAGCAGATGGTATTTATTAGAGATTGAATGGAAATGAAGTTTAAGGATGTTGAGCTTTCTGTCTTAAGTCACTCATTTTTTAATCATAAAACAATAGTGATCTGAAGTTATAAATCAGTAATGAAGTTCTGTAAAATGTTTCATTTTTATGGGAAGAGTAGAACACCTTGTATTTGAACAAAATTAGTCCAAGCCTTAATGGTTTTTATCAGAAAATTGATAATGGGAAGTGTTATAATGTTTCTTATAAAACATTTAGGCTGTATCTAGTGGGAACTCTAGCAACCTTCACTATAATTGTTTAAAGAGACTAAAACTGTGTATACTTCCTGATCCTCAGGCCATGAGCTGTGCTAATTATGAAATACACTTTTATCTAGGTCGCTGTTCCCTAAAAACAAGGACAAACCCAATCATTGCTCGCATGGAGTCCTCCTTACCTGTACCTTCTCAAGTTCATTTTTGGAAATCGGGTCACCTAGCTGCCTCCAGGTGTCATTCAGCCGAGGTTCTGATAGAGCTCTTTTGGGAGCAAGAAGTGGGCTTGGGAAAGAACAGTAGTAACAAATACCCATTCTCACTCTCAGCCAGGCTCTGGGAGCTGTTAGGCTGCGTCTTGATCACAGCTATTACTGGGCAGCCTTTGTAAAGTGACTTGCGTTCAAACCACTAATGACTACAAAGTTCAAAACCAGCCTCTTAAGCTGCACTTGCAGACCAGCTGGAAGGTGCTGCAGATCACAAAGTGTAATGTGTTCCCTGTGGGAATCACCAGCATCAGCAGCCTGCAGTGTGGTGTGGTACACAAAAAGGAGAATGCATGCAGTGACTCTTTAGCTGCAAGGCTAGGCTTAATATGTTGTTTATGCTGCCCCTGAAATTTGAAGTGTTTCACTATGAATCACCACCAAATTAAATGGTAGGATTTATGGTCTTGCTGCTAATTGTCCCATGTGTGTATGTTCATATAGAGCCCTTTTCAGGGAAACCCACAAAGATTCTCTGAAGAAATAACTCTAGGGGTTTTTTTTCTAGGATTTTTAATTTTTTTTTTAACTCCAACATATAAACAATAAGCCATTGCAATTTCTTTGTCTGGGTTCTTGTGTCTTAGGCATCCGTTTGGAAGCTGTGAAAACAATTTAAAAAAAAGTCTCAAAATTTACACACATAAACAAAGTATCACTTACTTAAGCATCTGCTAGTAGTCAGTGTTACAGTAGTCAGTGAAAGGAAACAAGTTGACTTATAAATCAAGCCATTATAGACTTTTACAAACAATAACAGCATAAAGTTATCTTCACTTTGATGCAAGTGAGGTGAAGAACCGATTTGTGAGACAGCCTGGAGTTGTGTTAGGCAATAATAGAGAATTTTTTGAAATATTTGAAATAATATAATTGCTTTGCAGTGGGAACACGTACATTAATAAAAGATGCTAGCAGGTGTCCTGCCAGGGTAAAACCTCATGCTATTGCATTTAATAGAAATATATTCACCGTAAACAGGACCGAATTTGCTAAAAGTAAACAAAAAATAAGGCCTGAATAACGAACATACAACACAGTTTAAAAATAATTAAGTTTTAGAATGGTAGTTTATTAAATAAATTTTTAAATAAATTTTTCTTGCACTGAATATAAGCAGCTTTCTTTTTTAGAGTGAGGCCACAGCTTACACCCAGTTATCTGTGTGATTGTATCTGGCACACTGCATCTGGGTGTAATATGCGTTTATTTTTTTGTGGTGCTGTTTATTACACATTTATTAGAATTCAATCAAAATGCAGTATATTTATCTTTTTAATTGGTTCAACCTGATGGACAGTTTGATAAAACCAAACATGAGGTCCTTCAGACTTAAACAAAGCTTGAAGTCAAATACATTAATACTATCAATGAGCAGAAATTGGTACTACTTTGATGACTACTTTGATTTTATTGAGGTCTGACTCCCTGGCCATGTGTACTATAATATATTGACACCTCTCTGTTCTTTTAGATTGTATTTCAGTCTGAAAATTCTGTTTCCCATCTATACTGTTATTGCTAATTTTTATAGTAGTATTTAAGTGTCTTTTGTGAGAACTCACAATTGCATCTTCCCTACTCATCTTGCCTTTGGATACAAAATCTCCTGCCAATTTTGATGATGTCATTATGTATCTAAAGTAACTAAACACTGGAAAAGGAAATGGCAGCATTAAATAGAATTTTATATAAGAATTAATAATTTCTGTGGTGAATTTGATAGTACTGTTTTTTTCTTGCATCAGTTTTGTAAGTATTAATGTTCATGATACATATAGCTGCATTTGGATAAGCAGTCTTACCAAATGATAGTTTGTATCTAGCCATAAAGTTTGGTCTGTTCTCATTTAAAAGGCTTCACACAGATGTATTTATGAAATGTCTTTTGTCATTGAGCTCCCTTTTCACTACACGTGTAAATCAGTTGAGCAATTGATTATGAGGGTTTAAAAGAGCTTTTTTCTGCTGCAGGGGTTTTGAACTTGTACATCCTGGCCTACTTTTAAATGCATATGGAAAAGGTTACTAAGAAAAGCATTGCCAGTGGATATCCCTTTATTAGAAGTGTGTACATCCATAGCAAAATTTCATTACGAAAGGGATGTACACACTTCTAATAATTTCAGGTTAATTGCAAACTGAAAAAGAATGAAAACCCCTTGCTTCAGAAATTATGTTCAGGTTTTCTCTTCTAACTCGAGACACCTAAACTGAGAGTATATTGTGCTGTGCTCCATTGATAGTCCATGTAGAGAGAGACAGAAGTGAAGGAGGGTTTCAGAAGTAGAATGAATCCTTTTCTGAAAGTGTGGAGATCTTCCTGTGGCCTCATTCTCAGGTCAACCTCCATCTAGTCATGAGAGAGGTAGAGTGAGGTTTCATGTGGTTTGTAGCCTTTCAAAGAGGCAGTGCTTCCAGCTGAGTCGCCTGTTTCTCTTGTGCTAGCTCCAGCTCATGTGACTCCTCGGTGACAAATTCAAGATTAAGTCAGAAATCCCACAAGACTAGGATTTGCAGAGAAAAAAGAAAGGGGGAAAGGGCTTCTGTAGGAGTGTGTGTAGTCACGGGAACGATGCAAACATTTCTTTCAGCTCCAACACAAAATGTCATGAATAGATGCATGTTAGATTCTATAAATATACTTGATAGATCAACTCTCAGACACCCTCAAATAACGTGTTAGACTAATGTAACATTTCAGAGAACATTTGTTTTATTTTCATAAGAATTCCACTTCTTTTCCCTAAAATTTTTTCAGTGCAAATTTCTAAGTTAAGAATCAAGAAGTTGCTAGCTCATCACTTTTGATTTTAACTACTAAAGATTTCCCAGGCAGGTCTTGTACCTCTGTGTAAGAACAGAACAGAAGTGTTTTAAATTTATTCGTGTTCATTTACTATAATTGAGTATTTTGTACTGGGAGGTCTGGAGGTAGGGGATCTTGGTTAAGAGTTGGTGGTTTTAAGTCATTACTGGATGTAAATGTTAATTACTGAAGGGGAAGTGGGAAGAACATGTGATCATGCAAAAGAATTTCAACATGAGTAAGTGAAGGTGCTGATGAATAGCCTTTTAGCTTCTTTACATAATTTCTTCCCTGAGCGTGTGTGTACTTGGTTTGTAATGGTTATTACTAGAGGAAATGTTTGCTCTGACTATAACCACATGAAATGATCTGTGTAACACCTGAATCCTAGCAAGTTTTACACTTTTGCTGCTAGTTTTCTTAGACATCTGGCTCTGTGAACATAGGTGGTTGGGGGGTTGTTACTGTTTTGTTTTTGACATCTTGATACATTTATCTCTTTCCTAAATCAAAAGACCCAGGGATTTTGCATTTCACTCTGTTGGTGGATTGGTCTGTGGTTACTGTCACTGTAATATCTGCCATACTTTCCTGTTACTGCTAGTCCCATTTCTGTTTTCTCTGTCACTGGTAACCAGTACTGTTCAATATATTTATTGATGACCTGAATGAGGGAATAGAGTGTACTACCAGCAAGTTTGCTGATGACACAAAACTGGGTGGACAGGCTGACACCCCAGAAGGCTGTGCTGCCATTCAGAGGGCACAACTCTCCAGACAGACTAGAGTAGTTACCCTCAGCACATTCTTTACTTAGCTACAACTTTCCTTCCTGCATCAGCCACTCCTTTGGGAAGTAGAATGCTTTTTTCCTCTGACCTAAGAGACTGACTTGATTCCTCCCCAAGCCAAGGGTAAGATGTTGCATTTCTTCTGTGGTTTCTCAAAGACATATTGTTCCTCCTCTCTGATGTTTTGGATATCTGTGCTCTCCACAGTTGTTCATGATAATTTCTAGCTGTGCTGTTTCTTACAGCATCACGGTAAAATAGACACTTCTTTACTCAAAGATGAAGTAGTTGCTTCTTTTTGGGTGGTCGGAATGCCCAAGATGATGATAGTTGTGTTACTGGTCTGTTCCAAGATGACAAAGCATAAATCTACTTGAGTAGATGAAATTGATTTATCCATGTAGAAGGACATAAAGGAGAGGAACTTTAAGTGTTAGGGCTGTACCATCTTACACATGGCACTGGTTATCCCTCAAATTCATCTTTTTCTGAAACTCCATGACTTTTTGTATGAACAGAGAGTTGACTTGTGATTCTGTTTTTTCTTTGTCTCTAAAGCTGAGTGAATGGAGACAATCATGTATGTCTTCAGAGAAAAAATCTTGTAAGACTTCAGATTGCAAGAAGAGATAACTGCGCACAATCTTTCAGTGTGTCAGGATTATTGGGCTTTAAAATGGGTGGCAAAGTTTAAGTCATTGTGTGATTGGAAGTATTGAAACAGACTGACCACCTCCATTGACTAGGCTTCAAGGAGCATTCAGACTTCTGTATGTTTGAAGCAGTTTTCTGCTTTTTAAAAATAATTTTGTCTTTCCAAAGGACCACTGTGTATCCTTGGGTCACTGAACAATGTGTAGTGGAGCTTCTATACTGACCCTAGAAAACATTTGTTGAATTTTTAGACTTAGTGTAAATTCATTAATGTAATAAATGTTACAAAATACTTACTGGGGATACTCAGCACCTTTGTTTGTTTGTTTGTTTTATTCAGAATAAATTGCATTTCATTTCAAAAAGCAATGTAATATTGGGTGATGTGCAAGAAAATTTATTTTGTAATTTCACATCATATCATTTCATAGCTGGGGCAGTTTTTTAAACATCATTTAAATGTTCCTGCAATATCGTTTAATTAAATATCATTTAAATGTTCCTGCAATAAGGAATGTTATGCTGCTTTCTTTCATATTGTCAGAGAAAAGACATTTTAATTTTCAAATCTAAATGAGCTTTACATTTTTCTGCATTTCTTTCTTTTTTTTCTTTTCATTAAGAAATGGTATTTCACACATAGAACTGATTGTACCTATTTTTGTTCATCAGTGTTCATTAGCCTTGAGAAAGGCTAATGGAGCTTGATTTTTGTCAGTAAGTGGATTTTATTCTGAGTGAAATCTCATGCTTTTCTCCCCTTTTAAACTACTTCTTAAACAATATTATCAGCAGTGGTATAAAAATGCACTATGCAATGTCATATTTTAGGCAGTCATACTGGATTGAACTGTAATTAATTGCTGTTTCTGAATACACTGTGGTCCTTATTCTCCTTTCATACCCAAGCTTTTCTTTGTGTGTAATAATTCCATTCAGGAAGAAATCTAATTACAAAGATAATTAACACCTTATCACCAAATGGAGTTTAGACATTTGTAAAGTTTATGAATTTTTAAAATATGTAATTTCCTTTGAACAGAATGACAACTGGTGTTATGGAGAAAAAGAACATATTTTATTGCATCTATCTTGATTGGACCTTAGAATTCATGTTGCTATAGAAACAACCAAACCTTTATAAAGGATAGTATTACTACTACATTGGTAATAAATGCTTTAACCATTGCCAGTGGGGTCATTAAAATGGTTAAAATAACTTCATTTTAATGGTTTTGTCAAATCTAATGAATGCTCTGTTCATGATCTGAGAAATGGCAGCTGATGTTAAGTGATGCTAATTTATAAAGTAATGTACTTTTTCCTCCATAAGCTTACTATTACTGCACAAGATATTTGTGATGTGAACAAAATGATGCTGCAGAAGACAGAGCTCATCTGTTCACTCAGATCTTAAACTAATTCATTTTACTCTTACTTAACACTAAGAAGAACTTCATATCTTGCAGTTTGTCAGTCTTAAGAAAGCAATGGTAATTGAGGCTGTTTAGCCAACAGCTCTGGGGATTTTCCTATTCTGTGAAATATTCAGTTTGTGTTTCCCATTTAATGGACCAAATCCTTAAAAATGTTCAGTTTCATATTCAAATGCCTTGTTTTAACTTCATCTCAAATGAGGGAGTCTGATTTCATGAACTCAAAGAGGAATTGAAAGAATTCAGTTACTTTTGTGGAGGTTTTTCATAAAGAAAAGGTGAAAAAAGATTCCAATAATATAAAGTCTAATAAATTCCTGTGCAGCTAATTCTATATGCAGACACATGTAAAAAGGAGGTTCCAGACATTTGCTTTAATATGAGCTCATTGCCAATAATTAAATTTAAAATTTTTTTCTTTCAATTTTTTTTTTTAATGTCACAAGACATATGTGCTATCATATACTGTTTGTATTAAGGCCTCTGTGATTAATATCTTAATATATACATTATGTAATATTGCTCCGAATCAAATTACTAAGGACAATGTTCTCTGCTTCCCATTTCTTGGGAATTCTGCCAACAAGATTCTCCTGTTCCGGTTGAGCTTGTTATTACATGCAGTTTTTATTTCAGTTGTTGTAACTCAAGTTTCTTTACCCACTGTAACCACAGCATTGTTTTTTCTATGGTGATGTACTGTCAAATAAGAAAAGATACCTCTCTCTGGCCTTTCAAATGCTTTATAAATGTAATTTGGATTACATGGGTTTGTATTTATCATTCCACTGTTTCTTGTCCTGATTAGGGGGAGAGAAGCCTTCCAGCCATTTCTTTAGGTTTGAGACAGTCTTGGAGACCTCTTCTTAAGCTCAGGTGTGAGGTTTGCTTGTGACAGTGGTCTTTATGTCCTGCTCCCCTAAAAGAAGCTTTCAAAGCTGTTCCCTTGCCTGAATTGTAGAACTATTTAGGGTGGAAGAAACCTCTGGAAGCCATCTCATCTATTTTCCCCACTTGAACGACGACCACCTTTAAGGCAGATACCACCAGTATCTTTAAAAGGCCCTTACATTTCCTCATAAATCACATTTTCTCCAGTTCATCATTGTTGCTGAGAGCGTGGAATCAACTCTGTGGTACAGATACCATCTGATATGTGTCAGTAGGGGAGCACTATACATTTGTTACTCTTTGCAGAAGAATTTCATCATTTTTCTCACTTGACACAAGCAGGATGAATACAAAAGGGCTGTGGTTTCCCAGTTGCTCACAGGGCAGTGGTCATCCAGCTGGCTAGCTATAGATCTGTAAAACTGAGGTGATACCTTCTGGATCCCACAGATTGCCCTGTAATGCCATGCAGTAATGTCTTGTTTTTTCATTTGTACTTTCTTGGTAATATAATTTTTCTGGATGATGCCACAGAATAAAAAAAGGTCATTTTGGCCAACCTCCCCTGCTTAGTCAAAACCACCTAGCACCAAATACCCAGGACCATGTCCAGGCAGCTTTTGAATATCTCCAAGAAGGGAGATGCCACAACCTCCTTGAGCAACACATGCCAGTGCTCATTCACCCTCAGTAAAAAAGTGCTTCCTGATGAGGAGCACACCACCTCAGCCCTAATGCCTTTAACTACTACATCCCCAGAGCTCTGTAGTCACTTATATTGTCCAGATTTCCACTCACAGTGTTATTTGTGCCCACATGAAATAAGAGCAGGGAGTGTTACTCAGAGGGCCAGATGAGCCCAGATCCTGGCCCCTGTCAGACATCAGACCTCTCTCTCATCAAACCTGCAGTGTGTCACCCACTGTGATTACTGGCTGCTTCCTCCTGGTAGTTTTGCGTGGTTTAGGAGTTAGGTGGATCAGATACTTTGCTTGTTGGCATATCTGGCTCTTTGATTTTGAGGGTGATGAACCTATTTTGCAGTTGTAAGGTCTCAGGTAGAGAGCAAGGTCCTTGGTGTCAGAAGTTACCAGCTTTCATCCTTCCCCTTTTCCAGATGTTTCACTTACCTTGGCAGTGGGAGTTGGCATGACCTTCTCTATTGCAGATGGGGGCAGAGGCTCTTCAAGCTGTGCAGTTGCAGAGAAGATCCTTCCTGTCTCCCTTTCATCTTCTCTGATCCTGCACAGCTTGCTTATTTCTTCTTGCACCTCCTCCACTTGGAGGCACAGCTCTTCCAAGACACCTCAGCTACTATAGGACAGAGATCCATCTCTGCTGGCATCAGAGAGAGCTCCCAGGGACTCCTGGCAGCTTGGGACCTGGAGATCTGCATCCATCAACTCAGTCTGGGTTGAAGCCTCAACCTTAGCAGGGACTGCTGCCCCAACATCTACTGGGGAAAATGCTTAGTGACATGGTACCACCGTGTCTAAGACTGTTTCCATGGTACAATTTAAAGTGCCATGCGTAAATTTAAAGCTCCTTCCTTCAGTCCCTCCTGTGCTCCGTGCTACACTGACTGCTGCCTCTCTTAGCTGCATCCACTGAAGCTGCTGCACTCAGGGGTTCTGCATATTCAGTCCAAGGCACATAGGAAACATTGACCTAGCTAAATAACAAGAGAGCTCTCAGTGCCTGTGCATTTGCAAACTGAAGTATTTTGTTTTCCCTTTCAAGCAAGGCATTAGATGATTTAATGGAGTAGCGAGTTAGAAATTAACTCATAACAAATGCCTTATTAGCTCCAAAGCCAACTTTGTTCAAAATTGCTAGGTTGTATGTCATGTCAGTCTCCTCGTCTGCAAAGCCTGTTCTTTGTTAGCAGCATTGTAATACATTATCTAGTTTACAGATTATACTGGCTAACTCAGAAGTTATGTAATTTGTAGGTTAAGCAATCAGAATTCAAGAAATTTACAAGCTCTGCTGATCACCTATAATTTTGAATGAAGAAGTTGGTCCAAATATTTTTGGTTATCTGCCACAGTCCTAATTGAAGACTTGCAGCGGTGTCTTTCTTGTTTCATGTGCTCTTGACTGAGTACCCAACAAATTTTTCATTACCAAGCAAAGGTTTTAGAATCTCATGATTTTTCTTCCAAAGCTCATTCTACGTCTCAATTTGTGCAGATAAAGTTGAAGAGCTGTAAATCTCTGTATACTGGCTTTTAAGGGAGCAAGATTTTTCTGTCCTTAGTTCAGTGTACCTTTCTATTGTCTTTACAGAGTGCCTGGAATAACAATTGCTACAGACATCATCTGTGGTTTTCCAGGAGAAACAGATGAAGATTTTCAAGAAACTATGAAACTTGTAGAACATTACAGGTTTCCAAGCTTGTTTATTAATCAATTTTATCCACGCCCAGGAACCCCAGCTGCAAAAATGCATCAAGTTCCAGCTGCAGTGGTAAGATCCATTTTCTTGTGCCATCTGTGAATAGTGTACCCAGATGTCTTTAAATGCATAAAGCGTGTACGTAAAAATTTAGGGTTTTCTGTAGGACTGTGCTGCAATTCAAAGGTTTTGTTCATTCCAGTAGGTGAAATGGTTGTTGAGATGTCTTTAGAGATTAGCTGGACCACGGAATGCATTTTCATATATAAATTACTGTTGAGATTGTTGGGAAAGGTAAAATAGTGATTATACTGAAGTCATGTCTTCTTTCTATCAATTTTTGGCTGAATTAGGACCAAGAGTGGTAGCTGGTTGATTATGCATATTAATTTTTACCATTTTAAGACTTTTGTGACTCCAACAGTCTTGAGGTGATTGTGAATAATTATGCAAGAGTACTGATAATTGAGCATTTATAATCTTTGATATATTTGTCAAATATCAACTTTGCAGGGAACTTCTCAAGACTCTCTTTACAAGCTGCTTATAAACTATGCTTCCTTCAGCCTGCTAGTTAGTGACAAAACTGGCATTTGATCTTTCAGCTTCCAGATATTTTCTTTCTTGCTTTCTTTCTATTTTTGACTGAGAAGTGTAACCCTTCCTGACTACCAACATTCTCAACTCATGAGAAAACTCATTCTCAACATCCATGAGAAAAACAGCCTCTTTTGATATGGGAGGTAGATGGCTATTGACTGTATTTTTCTTGAGACAAATATTTATGAGCAATAATAACAGCAATCACATCTGAAATTATGGTTTGATTTATTTTTAACAAAATTGAATTTACAATTTTTGTAATTTGAATCTCAAAACAAAAAGGTATACAATACTGATACATGATTCAGCTAATTATTCTCTCATCATTATGGGCATAAATAACATTTCAGTGTAATAATCAAAGTCAGCTGATAGCATTAATCAGTTTAGATAAAGAAAAATTTCTTTCTGTTTGTGTATCCTGGTAGACTAACATGAAGTCAAAACTTTGGATTGGTATTTGTATCCCTTCACTTAGACATTGGAAAAAAACAGCTTATTTCTGCTTACTCTCAGTATATACCACACATTCCATAGGATGTGTCAGCTGCTGAAGACATAAAGTGAGATCATATTTGGCTTCTTAAGTTTGCTGTTTAGAGAAATACAGCCTGAGCAATGACTGCTCATTTCTTGTAGGCTATCTCAATGGGAACTTAGGTTAAATTTACCCTCCTCTGTTTAACTGAGTGCCATGGGAAGACAGTAAGCAAAGAGCTAAATTATTAAAAGAACATTAGCTGTTCTGTGGTTAGGAGTGTTACTTGGAAAATGGTAATGCCATCTTAATGCAGTTTTACATTATTTTTTCTTTTTTTGTAGCACTATTACTTATTGCTTTCAATGAATTACAACCTTCAAAGAAGATGGGGCCTCTAATCCAGGGCTGATGAAAATCTGTAATTAAGAGATTTTGGTTTTCCTTTTTTTTTCCTTTGCCCTGACATCCATCAAAAATCCTTTGTTCTTTTATCTCTCTAGAAATTGAGAGTAACTAGTCAAACATCACAGGAAGCACTTGTGCTAATCTCTTAGCTTTTATATTCATGTGACTTCTAGACAGAAGTTGATGGTCTTTCCAGCATTACCAAGAACAGGCAGGCATCTTGTTTGTCATTCCTTACCTAGAGTAACACCTGTAGTTCTCTCCAGGAGAAGGAGGTAGCACCTTACCATCCCTGTTATGCACTCTTACCCCTTCATCTTCTAATAAACCATTATTCATGTAATCTAAATGGGTTGGTTTATTTATTTGGATAGGCAAATTAATTGCACATAAAGTGGCATCCATCTGTTATGTGCCAATGTCTGAGTGTACATGTGGTACATGATACTTCCAGCTTGAACTTGTGAGCTAATGCTTTTATGGGATGTTCATAACACTGTCCTCTGCAGTGAATCTGTGGGTAGGATCTCCTTCTATGAAAGGAATTGTGTCTGTACTATTGAACTACAGATGCTGAACCAATGGGTAAGTTATTTGACAACTGTGGTTCATGTCTTTTTTCCCAAAGACTGGGTAAGACTGGGTGTATTTGCTAAGTTGTTTCAGCTCTGGAGTACTTCTGCAAGGGACAGATATACTGCTATTTGCAAACTAATCCAATGAGTTTCACTTCAACACTCATTCAGGACAGCTTTAGTGATACCACCCAAATATCACAGCTGCAATAATAATGTATTTGCCTTCAATTTAGGTCTTTTTAGGAAGACCTTGCAATTGTTATGGACAGTCTGTAGAATGTTAAGCATAGTAGCTTATGTTGCTTTCAAAATTTTTATTAGATAGTTTTGATGATATTGTAAATATAATTTCCCTTTTGAAGGAAATCCTCATTTGAATTTATCTTAATGGAAAAAAATAAATCAGTAGGTCAACATGGAATCTTTTCTACACATAGATAATTTATCTTTGAAAGCTTTAAAGGCACTGATACTTTTCTAAAAGGACAGATGACACTAGTCCAGATGGACAGATCTGCTACCATAAATTCAGAGAAGACAGTTACAGCTGCAAGCCCTTCTTGTTTCTTCTGGAAAAAAATGCCCACGGAGAATAAGACAACTGTCTAAATGGTCTCATCATTTCATAACTATCAGTTTGGTTATGCTTATCATGAATGCTGTCTCCACTTTAGAGAAAAGTTAAAGCACAGTTAAGCAAAACGAAGCGTTATTTGTTTGGGGCTTTTTGTAAGCAATTGGTGTCATGCCGAGTCATTATATGAAAAAGTAGTCGAAGTGTTGTTCAGAATTCAAATGTTAACTCAAAATTCTGTTCTTCTTGGCTTTTCCCCCACTTTATCCACCTGCTGCTAAATACGTTGTTTTAGAAATGAGTGTGATGCTCTTTATCTTCAGTGGGCTATACTGAAAAATTTCACTCTGAAGTGGGCTAACTGTGAAATGATGTTTTGTAGATGATTATGAGGAATCTGAAATTTTTTTTTTTAATTTGGATTTCACCATTTCCCTATTGCATCCAATCATAAAAATGATGGTACTGATAATCGTGGAACTCAAATTACAGATTTTAATCAGATAAATATTTTAGTAAGCAGTATAAGGGAACATGATTTAGACTTGTCTGATAGGGATTTTATATTTAGCAGCATTGCCAGGGATCAGAATGCATTAATTCTATGTGTAAGAATTACTCTTCTTCTTTAAAATTAAGGAATTTTAACACCTTATGTTCTTGATAATTTTAATTTCTCTGTCTTCTATTGTTTCAGTGTAGCTGTTGTCTGGGAACTTATGAGTAGATAGGAGCCATATATAACTAAGAGAGTTTTTTCTCTAAGCATAGGATAATGCCATGTGCACCTTCTCAGTATTGTTAGCCAGGCAAGTTGTATTTGACCATTTCTGTGGGAGCAAACCAACAATCTTGCGGTTTTTTCTTTTATTCTATGATAGCTACTTATTTTTCTTAAATTGCTCTGCTTTTTGCTTCACTCTAAGAGGTCTTCAAGAAGTTTCCTGACACTTTTTCATGACCAAGGGGGTATAGGTTCCCCATATGTCTCATCACCAATTAAAATTCTTCAAGGCACTAGAAATATGTATTCTTGGGTACTAGTAGATACAGTCTGATGTGTAATTCCTCCTTCGCTGGGTGGATACAAGTAAGTAGTTCTGAATCTCTACACACAAAGAACTGAATCTTTTGTGGTAGCCCATGTGCTCTTAGCTAGTCAAACTAAATAATTGTCACCAAACTGTCCCTGGCAGATTGAGAAACACCCCCAGTCCTGCATCAGGCAATATTAACTGTCCTCTCCCTCAGCAATTTTAACTCCAAGCAGCAGGACAGCAACTGGAGTAGCACTGCTTGTGCAAGAGACACCTTGTACTCCCTTCACAACTCCAAAGGAAAGGAAGCACCCCTGAACAGTAGTACCATGAAAGAGAAGAGTAGTAAGCTCCCCATTGAGCAGACAGTAAGGAAAGATGACACTGTTGCCTTTGAACATGTGTTTCAGGCATTTGTGGGTAGTGATGTCAGACGACGTGCCTAGGGAAGCCAGGGTCAGAGCTAGGGCAAAGGAAGAATTCATGTACTGTCTAGGATGGATTTAGAAAAAACTTTGTAAGAGTTTCATGTACTCTGTGATATGCAAGAGAACCAATTGCCCTGTTAAGCACTCTCAGGTAAGACAGAGAAACCTAGGATGGTTGATCATTTAATGTGGTTTAAATGCCCAGGACTATGCGATCATTTCCTTTGTTTCTGATGCTAAAGGCATAGCAGAATCAGTATTATTTCTTACCTTAGCTTAGTAGTGGCCAAACCAAAGATGATACAATGGGAATATGTAGGCATATTCTTCTTCTAAAAGCAGGGAGAGCTGGACTGATCAGGACCTGGGGTAAAAGGAAACAAAATCTTAGTAGGAAAAGGAACAATGATGTCTATTCAACAGTACTGCTGCTCTGGTCTACCATCACTACCACTGAGCTTCCTTATTAAGTGCTGTGACTAACTGGTTTTACATGCCCCAGGAATTAGGTGCAGCTGTGATAACTACTTCTGGTCTGTGAAAAATGCTTGGCCCCTGACAGCCTTCCCCCAGCACATGCGATAATTCAGGGCGTAACGTGCAGAATGTACTTCATGTGTTAGAGAAACCAAAACTGATTAATGTCTGAGTTTGACTGCTGAACCTCTGTACTACTCTTTGTTTTTTCAGCAGTATGCTTTTATTTACTACTTGCTACTCTGCCAGAATAAAGACCTGAGTGAAGATTTTTATGGCAAGTTCGGGACCAGAGAATTGAAAAGCGAAAGCTGTAGGGGAAGGCAGACCATGATGAAAAATAAATATATAATCCTTCATATTTGGCAGTGAACTACTCAAGTATTCCAATTTAACATTTTTCAGCAAATTTTGTACTTTCTCTCTTAGTTTTATTTACACCATGTTTCCTTACAGTTTTTGTGTGATGTACTGTGAAAGCTTTACAAACCATCAGTATAGCTATGATATCTCCTATCTACAAGCCCAGTTATTCTCTGATGGGATTCGGTTTGATTGATATAGCTAACACTAGCAAATCAGCATTTGCTCTTTTTGTTATTTTCTGTATTCTTAGAAATAGTTTTGCATATTTTCCTCCCTATTTTTCCAAGGACTATGTAAACTGAGTGACCTCTGAAAGCCTAGTTCCTCTTTTTTCCTTTTTGAAGGTGATCAAAACATTTGACTTCTTTTCCTCTACCTTTAAATCTACCACAGTGGTCACCTTTTGGTGTGCAGCCAGAACTGGGAGTTTGTGTGATGAATTCAAAAGAAAGTGATTACCTGTTAGGTTTTGAGGGAGCACAGGCTAATTTTGTGGTACCAGTACATGGACCTAGACAGAGGGTGTTTAGGACCCTGAGGGACCCAGGAGGGGTGGAACAGAGAGGGGTCAGTATTCCCTCCCCCCATACTCTACAGAAGCCAGGCAGAGCAGAAGCCTGGCCCCTTCCCACTCCCTTCATCCTTGCTGCTGGGCTGTGCTGGGAGGTCTTGGAGAGCAACTCCTGATACCTCATCAGGTAGCCACATGCTCTGCAGAATCTGAATCCATAGGTTCTGGGAAGAGCAGTGGAACCTTTCCCAAGTCAGCCCTGCCACAAGAGACCCTTGGACACTTAAATCAGTGATCATCAATATTGGATTTTGTGCGTATTTGCATATTTGTTCTTTATCCCACTTGTCACTGTCCCTCCCCTGTTCCAGTAAACCCCTTCTAGTTTTAACTTTCAACCCTTAAGTCTCTCTACTTTATTCCCCTTTCATCTTCCCCTAGGAGGGTGGAGTAACAGAGAGCAATTCTGTTCTCTGGGTTTTTGGTTCCCTGACCACTAAACCAAGACACCTGTGAATAGTTTTTTTGTGGTTAAGCAAAGCTACTAAATGGAATTTTACAGAAGTGTAAAGACAGTTTTATTTTAGACTTAGATTCAGCTCAAGTTCAAACCACTTAATGTTATTTGATCAGGTGTTGAAATGAAAATCTGTTTTGTTGTGGGAGACAGCTTATTTTAAAATAGGTTGTACACTTTTGGAAAGCTATAAATGAACTGCCTATGGAGCTGCTGAAATTTGAGTTCACAGCTGAATCTGGGGAATGAGTTAAATTGCAGTCACAGCTGGGTTGTGCAGGTTCAGACACCTGAGAAAGGACAAGAAGATTTTTACTCTCTAGCCTGGAGCCATGGCTCTTAAATCTTGCACTGGTGTACTTTAGACACCTGGTAAAATAGAAGTATTACTCTTCCAAGGAGCATGACTGTCTTGCTTGTGAAAGCAAGTCAAAATTCAAAGCTAGAGTGGAAATACACTTGGAAAACCAAGTTGGTATTCTACCTTTTTTTTCTTTTCTTCTTTTTTTTCGTTTTTGCTGTTTTTTTACAGCAGAAACTGGTTGGAATGAAAGTTACCAACAGCTTCCATATGAACTTAATACAAATTCGGTTTGAAAAATTGAGCATCTTAAAGTATACAACTATGGGTTCAGCCTAAACTATGTTATTAAGGAAAAGAATTCATGGACACTGAAAAATAAAATGTGGAGAATAGAGGCCAAATGGCTGCAAGACTGTTTTTTCAAAATGTCACAGTCAAGCCTGAAATAGTAACCAAATCTGCAAGGATTCTGAAAGCACCACTAATGCATAATTTTGTGGGTTTACACTTGTAGCCATGTACAATCCACATGTTGCCCATCCAATAAAAAAAATTACTTTCTGAAAAGTGTAATCCTGTAAGACTTGTAGTGCCCATGCACGTTCATTATCAATCCTCCTTCCCACATGAGTCCATCGAGAAACCTTGATGGAACTCTTGAGATTTTAGTTACAAGGAAGATGAAATAGCATCAGAAATTTTGTATGACACCTACTCCTGCACTGAATAGAAGGGAAGGAATGTTCTGTTTACAGATAAGGCAGAATAGTCTTTGATTTTAAGGGAGAAAACAATTTTTACCTCCAGTATAAATATATGTGACCAGCATCTCAGCTTAATTCCTCCTGAGACTATAAATCTTTTTCTCCAGAAAATTCAGGAGTAAAAAAAAAAATAAATTAAAATAGAATTCTGTGAAAATAGTTCAATGATGTAATGGAGCTTTTTCCAAGTTTTTTTTTGAGGCTTGTATGGTTTTGCTTCCATGGCACTTGTTTGTAAAAGTGCAGAAGATAATATTGTTCTGTACTTGGTACATAAACTTAGTTCATTGAAAATTTCAGAATTATAACATGGTTTTTCAAGAGATATTTATATATAATGTATTCAAGCTAAATTCAATGCATATATTTGTTTTACTTCTGTTACATTTAAATCACACAACAGACTGCATGAATACACACATACATGGAGTATATTGGAAGCTTCTACCATTTATTTCTAGGATTGAATCAATAAGACAGATGTGATGAGGGCAATAAAAGCTGAAAATTGTGCATCTTCTTACTGTACCAGTGACTATGAATTATGTACCTTGATTGGGGATTTGAAGTTAAGAGTGTTACAGGAAGTTTTAGGACGTTTTGTAAATTCTCTCTTCCCTGATAGGAAACTGGAGTGATGCAGAGAGAAACAAAAATTTTCTTCAAATGCCTTTTACTGATTAAGCTGTTGTTATTAGTAGAACCAAACCATTATTGTTAAAAGCAGGTAACTATTTTCAAAACACATACACTCAGTCAGTGACATTTACTCACATGCTCAGCTGGGGCTTGAATGTGAGTGCTTGTAAAGTCTCTCAGAGCATTCTTACTCCTCTAGGTAGAAATGTAATCCTGTAGTCTTCATCTGCTTATAGGAGTCTCCACATTTTTAGATGTGGTGTGAGTTTGTTGTTGATCATAACAGCCTTGAGCAGATAGAACAGACTGTTGGTGTCCTGAGTTTATTAGTTACTCCAGATTAAGTGTGAGTGATTGTCTTCAGAGTTTAGTAGTCCTTGGAAGAGAATTTTGTGTGCTACATTTTCAGCAAGTAATGTTACCATCTTTGGCTTCTGTTACAGCTTTATTATCCAAATCCATAAATATCTGTAGAACCCATTCACACACACTTGTATGGAAGGGACCTCTGTGACAACCCGGCGTAACATTTATGTGTCCTTTGTTCTTCTGTTCTCTTTATTGTCTTATGGTGAAGTGGAAGAATCATGGAATAAGTTTTAACTGTGTTTTTTTGTAACTGTCATGTGAAATCCAGTTAGGTAACTTCTGGAACTATTTCTACTACTGGACTACTGGAACTATTTCTCTTTTTTAGTTCAAAATTTTAATATGCTTTATGAGCCAGTCTGCTCAGAGCTGGAAAACCTGCCAGCAGTTGTAGACAAAAGGGAGTATAGAATACTTGTTTGTGACTTAATAGAGAAAGCAAATTAAGAACCTTTCCAGGTCTGATACTAATTATATTACTGAAATAATTTAAGATTTACTACTTTACTGTCTTTGTTGCCTATCATAAATAGACTCTGGTTGAGTAAGTTAAAACTGTTATTTTATACTCCAGGAACAAAATTTTCCACTGCTATGGGTCCAGTTCAAAATTTCTTTCTTTTTTAAAAACTTCTGCTGAATTATAAATACAGATCTCTTACTTTCTTAAATCTGCAGTTTGTGTTTAAATTTTTTAATGTGCATTTTACTTCACTATTTTTTTGTGTATGTGGAGGTGACTAAATTTGTCCACCTCTTGCAAATCATGTGACCTTTATAATAATATGGGCTTTGGAAGAAAAGGACACTGACATATCCTGAGTTGGATTCTTGGTGACCCTTTCCTGACCTTCATCTGTCTTTGATAACCCAAGCATACTCCTTCAAAGTCATCACAGTTAATCAGGCCACTGGGTGCTTTGAAACATGTATCTCCCCCTGTTTTTGTTTCTGTGCCTCCACCTCCAGTCACAGGGCTAAAAATCCATGTGGAACTTGGAATTGCTGAAAAACTGGGAGTGGAGGACTGAAAACTAGATTAAAGTAAAATAGGGCCATTTTTGTGGGTCAAGTGAATTTGTATGTTGTGGGTACATGAGTGATCTCTCCCACAGTAAGTACTTAAGCGCTGTGTATTGCTCAATACTTGTACCACTGTACCTTCTTGAGTGCTTCTCTTCTGCTCTTCTTGTTCTTTCTGGGATGCTGGAAAAACTGTTGATTTCAAGATTACTGGTGTGCAGTAAGACATACAGATATATCACTAGATTATAAAAAGGAAAAGAGTGTACTGTGGACGGGTCAGTCCTGGGTTTATGTGCAAGCCCGGATATGTCCTGGGATTAACATATGTAAATAAATTGCATTTCCGTACTACAACATAGTTTGCAGTTCATTCTGGTTTATATTATTGCAATAGCTCTAAATGCAAAATCAGTCTGTCCCTCATGACCAATGATTTCATTTCTGATTTAATGTCAATCTCATTTGAAGTATGACTGATACTCCAAGCCAAGTTTATGCTGGCTACTTGTGTTCTACAAAATCTTGTTCAGATAAAGTCTTCCTAGTCAGTTACAGGGGCATCTTTAGAGAATACTCACCTCATATACATTATGAAATTTTAGTATGAATTTCAGAAAGAAAGATCTACCAGAAGTGAGACAGAGCATTTACAAACTACCCAATTTAAGGACCCTCAAAATGAATGAGTGTTGAAGGCCTTTTTTGCAATTACAGATTTCCTTGTAGAAGTCTTCAGAATAAATTTTGTATAATTTAACCTCCACTAAGGGGGAGATTTTATTATGGGTAATCACAGGAGTAACATACATTAATCCTAAACTAAATTAAAGAACTCAAATGTACCAGAAGGAGTAGAATTCATAAGATTTGTAAAGTATGTGAGTTTGAAGTGTTTGTATTATATTGCTGAAGTTATATAAGAAGAAAAAAGGAAGAAATTGCAATGCTCATAATTTAACTGAAAATGGATCTTTAAATAAATTTATTTCTAATAGGCTGAAAAATGGTGTCATGAAGATCTTATGCTGTTTTTTAAAAATGTTTGTATTTTTCCATAAATTAGAATCTCTACTTAAAATGTAAAATAGACTAAGAAATTATTATTTGTTGACATAATATGAAGACATTATTACTTTAATGTTTGTGATGATTTTCTTCATTAATAGGACTAGTAAAGATGCATAAATTATGTTTTTCCCTCTGTTAGATAAAAAATGCATTACATGGACTCATGAAAATTTGTTCTAAATTTTTAGAAAGAGTCACCGAGTATACAAATGACTAAAGAGTATACAAAGTGAATTAATTATGAATGTGTAATACTGCTGTTAAGTGGAGTTAGGAAAAATGCCCAGCATCCTGGACCTTCAAGGCAAACTACTGAATGTAACACATGGTAGACTAAGTGACATTTTAGATGTATGCATCAAAAATTATTAGACAATATTTTCCTCCATATGTCCAACAAAATGCTGGATAACAAAGTGCACATGTGTTAGTAGTTAAACCTCAATGAGACTATTTTAACATAGTAAGTCAGGTATATTAGGTCAAAAAGATTAGCTAATCCAGAAATGATTTTGTATGCTTCATTATAAATGTGCTTAGAGGGGAATAATACCAATAGGAGTGAGTTAGCTATAGGAAGCAGAAAAGCTGTCTAGCCTGTATTGTCACTTCTGCCTTTTCAGACCTTACAGGGCACAAATGCAAGAGCTTAATGAACACCAGTTATGATTTTATCAAGAAATCTGTCTGGTGCACAAGGAGCATTTCAGGATCGTTTCTAAGAAGGCGATGCACTCAATAACTCAAGGTCAAAGAGAATGGTTCACTGGTTTCTGATCACTTTTTAAAAAACTTTTTTGCAGAACAAAAAGCAATCTGTGAACTTTGATAACATGGCAGTTTCAGTGTCCTGGTTAATATCTCTACTGTGGTTATAGGTACATAGATTTCAGATTTTATGGAGTCAATCTCCCAGCAAGGGTTTTAAATGTACCTTCTTTGGAGAAGTTGATACATCTCTCTCTGGTGTTGTGCCAAGTAACTCTTTGGAGATTAATTTGGCCAGTTTTTATCTTTAGCTAAAATGCTCCCAAGTTCATTCTGTTTTATAAAACTTTGCAGTTTGGAATGACCCAAGGCCTTTGTAGTTTTGAGATCACAGATGTAGTGTGGGAGAAAAGAAAGTTTTATTTTTGCTCAGAAAACATGTTACAAAAGTTGGAGAATGCCGTAACACAAAATGCGTCAGATATCCTGCTTCAGAAAAGAGCTCCAGTCTCATGGGTTTTGTTCTTTCAAGCATCTTATCACCCTGGAGCACCATTCTTTTGGTACAACTGGGGAAGAAAACTATGAAAATACTTGCAAAGCTGCTTCATTCCTCCACTGAAGCTTACCAGAGCTACAGCTAGTTTCTACATTGGCTCACATGATTTAATGTGGTTTTAACTCTGTTATGTAATCCATTAGATACTACACAGGAAGCTAATGTGGTTTTCCAGAATATCTTGAAAGAAGAACAATGTCACTGTTCCTTGCTACCATGCTCAAGAGTGTGAGATGCTTGATAAGCTCTCAAGGAAGTAATGTTCCTGTGGCAAAATAAAATTTTATTTTAATTCTGTTCAGCAGCATGTAAAAGAGAAATGGGGAAGAAGACAGTAGGTGAGGGAAGAGAACTCAAACACAATCATCTGGTTGCCTTAAGACAATTATTAATTGTAACTTTTAATTGTAACTCTTCATTGTGATCATGGGAAAAAAGACAAATATTTGAACAGTAACAGATACAGCTCTCTGTTTCTGAAGGAATCCTCATACACTGGAAGGTTTTTAAATGATGGAGGCAGAAATATAAGGCAAAACAACTTTGCTGACAATATGTTGGGGCTGACACTTTCAAGGAAATGGCAGAATGTGTAGATCTGTTGCAGTATTAGGATGGAATTACTAAAAACATTGAAGGTGAAAATAAACCTTTTAAAACTGAAAGTAAAGTCTAAAGGAAACCAGTGACGGCTTCATATGGAGTAATTTTAGGTCTTTCATTCCTAGATAAGAACCAGAATATTGCGTTTAAGGTGCTTCTAAATAATCTGTAGTAAAAGCATCTCAGTAAGATTGTAATTCTTCTTCACAATAAACATCGTAGGCCTACAATATCATGCCTAAAAGGAAAGCAAACAAGTTTTAGTCTACCTTATTGTAATCCAAAAGACAGGTAATTATCACCTAAGTATGAAAAGAACATCACCAAAGAAGTGTAATATACATGTGTGAGCCCAGGCTATTTAGTATTTAGTATAGTTATTTCATTTCTAAGCTTAGTTTTCTAAAGTATTTTCTGTTCACAAAATGTATCATTAGGATACCATTCTGTCTACCCTATTTTTACAGTTATTTGCAAAACAACAAAAAAACCCTAACAAAAAAAAACCAAAGCCAAACCCAAAAACCTAGCTTTATTTCTAAGGTAGTCAACACAACATTCTATACTGGTAAACTTGTGCCAAAATATTTTAAACTATTTTAGAGATTCATACTGTACTGAGTGTTTTTTGTCGAGTTGATTTTTTACATTCTACTTATTGTTCTAGAAGTGATCAGATGTTAGTAATCCACAGTGTAGTCCATTTAAAGCATTAGAGAATATTTCATTCATGCTAAAAAGATTGACACACAAGAAAGATTAGTAAAAACACCAAGAAGGTCACCAACTCTTGGCTTTGTTGGTTGATAATTCTGGAGGTATTCTAAAAGAATCCTTTATTGTTACCATATCTTAAGCATATAATGTGCATCTCAGGTGACCAGTGTCCTTTAAAAGTAAGACCTCAAAAATCAGAGCCCCAGAAAATGAGACAAAGGAAATAGAAGCTTTTGGGCTCCTTGTTTTCCTCTGTCCTGTCTACAGATGGTGAGGCTGCTCTACTGTGTGCTTTACACTGCTTACAGGGGAGCTAGGAAACTCTGCCTATTCTTCATGTGAAAAACTTACTATTAGTAACATGTGGCTAATGCCTGCTGTGGGAGTTGAGGAGGTTACCAATATAGCAGCATGGATTCTTTGTCCTTTTCTTATTCTCTGTGTTTTGAAATGTTTTATATTTTCGTTTTTCAGCAATCAGAGTTAAGCTGAACCTGGTGTTCTAAAAAGACACAAATTTAGCACCGAGTAACTTTAACCCTGTGGTTAGCACATTTTTGTTTCTGTGTATTCAGAATCCCTACAAAGGTAATCAAATGCTGTTTAGATGTAGATCAGCTACGCACATACAGAGCATCCTGGGGCAACATTTTTTTCACATGCATCTCTAAAAGTTCCCTTCCAAGTTCCTCAGTGTCATGAAATTCCAGCATTTCCTTAGTCAGGAGCATTTGGTTTTGTACAGAAAGCAAAACATCTATCTTCTGTGGAAAAGCAAGAAAGAAACTATAATTTCCTGTAATAAAAAGTGCAAAAGTATGCTAAAGTGTTGACTTGGAGAAGTCATTTTCATTCTTCACTTTGCCTAGCTGTATCTGTAAATAGCATTCTGGCCAAAATCTGAGGGTGAAGGATAGCCAAGTTTCTATTGTATAGTTTTATTGAGTATTATTAAAGTTATTGAAAAAGTAAAATACTTAAAAGCACTTTGTATATGGTCAAAATTGATTCAAGAGAAAAAGTCTGGTAAAAAAAAAGCAAGAACTAGACTTTTGTCTGGATTTAGTGGGACTTTTTTCCTAGAAAATGCTAGAATTTAGATTACAAGCTAAAATGCTTCTTTTCTACTTCTTGCATGATTCTTCATTAAATTCAGGTTTTAAGAAACCCTTTTATATAATTATTTATATAACTCTTTTCAAGTTGTTATCACAGTTCTCAAAATCCTTACTAAAGTATTTTAAGCACTTTCACTGCGTGTAACTGTACTACCAGGAAACAAGTTATCATAGGGTGGTGATTGATTTTTTTGGTTGTGCTACCTGATGGTTTGTTTGAGTGTTGTTTTTCTTTTTTCCCATTGGAAATAAGAGATATTAGCAGGATTAGAGGGTAAGGTTCCACTACTAAGGAAAATCTTTTCTTTGCAAAGGTATGTTGGATTTCTGAGAAAGTCTATACTAAAAGAAATCTCTTTTTCCATTAAGGTCCCTTCGTAAACTAAGAGAAACATATCCTGTTAAGTATTACCTATGGTAATTGAATAGAATTATCTTTGACGGAAGTTACGTGGTTACACTGAAAACAAAATTTTCTGTTCTTGTTTGAAGGAAGTAAAAAAATTGTTTTCTTGACTCTTTAGTATTCATAATTAAACATAGATAGGGACCTCACAGAAGTAGTAATATTAACCTGATATGGCTGAGAAGTATCTAGCTATCACAAATTTTACCAAGTAGTTAAATTTGAACTTTTTGACTTAAGTTACTGCATCTGAACATTTCACTGAAAATAAAAAAATGTAAAGACATTTCCTTTTGCATAATCAAAAATTACTGAATCATCCTATAGTTTCCAGAAGATAAAATATATACTGCAGTCTATCTAGTTCTCAGCAAGGTAGAAACATGAACAGATCCTACCATTTTAGTTGGAAAACTACTTTTAGATAAATGATGGCTAAAGACAACAACAGTAATGATAGAAGAGTACAAGCAAAGAGTGTCTTGTGGTTGTGTCCCCTTTGCATGATTTCTTACACAAAATGTTCTGCCTTCCTGACCTCAAAATCAGCAATGATTTTGACCACAGAAAACTTTGAACTTATTTGTGACTCACTCCTGCATTAAAGAGGAAGGGTGTTTTCCTCCTCTCCCTGCCTCCCCTCCATAGGATGTAGCTGAGAGTCTGTTTAACAGCTGCTAAAATCACTGAAAGGTCTTTCATTGATTTAAGTAGAAGTTGGATTAAGCAGGTTTTCTCTTTGAACTTTGCTCTTAACAGAAGGAGCTTTTTCCCCTTTGTCTTGGCATTAAGTGGCATACCACCTATTACTTTTCCACAACCAAGGCAATGAGAGTATTAGCATCAAAAGAAATTGAAAAATAATAAATGATTCTTCTTTAAATGGACTTCTGTTAACCTAATCTGCTACAAAGCAAGACTGTATGCACATGTTACAATAGTAGACAAGTCTTTGCAAGTTTGTAGCCTAATCTTCAGGCTAAAAAAATCTTTTTTATTTGTATTCTAACACATTTATGATTTTTTGTGCAAAAATTAAACCATATCTGGATTTTTACACATTCCACTGATATTCCATAGATTCCTGTTTATTATTTATTAAGGATATGCTCTTAACTTCGTTAATATATATGTTAATTATTTCCTGTGATATTTAATATCCTTAATCTGTATACGCTGGTTGTCGTAGTTACAGTTCCATCAACAAAGTGGGGAGGGAATGTGTTTGTACTTGCATTCAGCTTTTTAAATCAGGTACTTACTTTCTTTTTTTTCCTACAACTTTTCTTATACAGTGTATTTATTAATATTACTTTTCAGAAAAAACAGAGAACAAAGGATCTGTCCCAGCTGTTTCATTCATACAATCCATATGATCATAAGGTAAGAAAAAATCTACTGTCTATGTTTGTTCTTGAGAATAATTGCAAGCAATTATGATAACTGTATTTCATGTTTAATGCAAAAGTGAGAGAAAATTATAAAACTGAAAGTACTAGGCTATTCATGTTGCTTAAATTATTCTACTATATAAATGTTTCTTTGTTTCTTTAAGCCAAGCTTGAAAAGCTGCATTTTCTGCTCTGTGAATCTCACAACTCACATTAACCTCACAAAAATGTAATTTATAGACTGGGACTAAATCCTGCAAGGTGACCATATGCAGTATCAGATTCCTCTCTTTTTTCTCTCTATTTAGAAACTCCATTGCCCTTGAGTATGTTGCTTAACACGCTGTGTCAATTAGGCCCCAAGATACACGATACTAATGAATTATCTATTGATTCTGGAAGCATCATTGGAAGAGGCTGCTTTACTAACAAGCCTGATGGTTGTCTAAGAGAAGGAAAAGAAATACCCATCAGCATTATTACTTGATTCTTATTTATAAAGTCTGGAAACCTCGGTAAAAAACACCCTTGTTTATTAAACTCCATGCTAGAGGATAAGAGAAGAATGTATGAACACATGCATTTATGCATGTAACTAACTACACGCATATATGAAAATGTAATACACAGTGTAAATATTAATGGATGAAATTTAACAGGTAGGTTGTTGTTATGAGAGTTCAATAGTTACCAGCACCTTGAAAATTTACAGTTTTAAAAACCATAGTCAAGTAGTAGGTATAGATAGACTGGTATTATTTACAAGGATTGGTAAAGCAGTTATTAATGACCTGCGATGGCTGAGAAATATGAAGAATAAAGGAAATCAATGTGACAAGATTTTGATTTCCTTGCTTTTTGATTTGAGGCATTTTAAGGTAAATATAATAGTAAATCAATTAAGATATAATAAGGAAAAGCAACTGATGAACTGGAAGCTTTGATATTCCTCTTCATGTCTTAAGTCTCCTGTGCGTAACACTTTTAATCATAGTACAAGGAAATTCCATTATTTTTTTAATAGCACTTTTGATGGAGCTTGGTCATTTTTAACTCCTGCTGCCTTCCTGCTGATATCCTTTGTGGCATTCTATCAAGGTATCCTCAAATGATTTGGGCTTCAGTTGTGAAGACTTGTGTGCTCTTTACAAATTAGTCATCAGGTGATGTGAAATTGAATATAAATGCTTACATATATACTCTTTTGATCTTTGTTTTAGGACCTTTAATAAATTATTTAAAGTAGTACAGTTCTTTGTTGAGTGATTTTTGAAGATCAACTCTTTTGTTGCTTGCACGCGCATTCTGCATGTACATCTGAGAGTAAAAGGAGAAAAAAGGACAAATGCAAGAGTATTTAAAAGATGGCCTTAATTTCCTTTTGGCAGTGAACGTTTGCCTTTTGGTAATTACTTCCTGTTTGTGGTGGCTGCAGTAGTTTTATTGCAGATTGCTTGCTCTGTGCTTTTAATTTCCACCTCAGCTGTCAGTATCACAATTTTTGCATTCCAGGAGAGGGTTTTCAATTTTTATGTTAGATCTAAAAGTATTCAACAATAGTTGAAAATGCAGTTATTTCAAGTGGAGCTCTGTATGAGTTTTATTCTAGTTCTGGTTTTCCTGATTTGCATAGCAGAAGGGTTGTTTTTTGGTTTTGCTATTTTTGTAGATTATTTTCAGTAAGCATAAAACCCAGATTTTATGATGGTCTTGTGAGAATGTGGTTGATGCAGGATCATGGCATGAATTACTTGAACTGCAGGCTTCTGGAATTGCTAGTTGATTGATTTAAAAGGTTTTTCTCTGAGAATCTTTTTGAAGTAGAAAAGTCATAACCATAAAGGCTAAGTTGGAACTTGGTAGTGGTAGTAAAAACAGTTGAACTACAGTTGTTGTAATAGTACTATTTAGCAAGATTTGGTAATACTTCATCTCTTTGTGATGGGATATCACATAGAAAAGTTAATCAGAAAATGTTTGTTCTCCCAAGCTTGTGCTTCACTCACTAAACCAGAAAATGATGGTTTGATGGAATAACTACACTAACTTTTCTGATCTTATTATTATTTGTTCTTGGTTAGGAGACTAGTAGCTATTAGAAATAGTAGCTGTAAATGGAAATTATACCTCAATATATATTTTGCCTATCTAGTGCAAGTCACTGCATCCTGAAAGACATTTTGAATATCTGTAGTTTTGCCTAGGGAAAAGCCAGCTCCTTCATGGAGGGCAAAAGCAAGGATTTCCTTTTCCTTCTACTTCCAGATGTGGAATCATATCTTCTACCTAGTGAAGCCTTAATTCAGCAGAAGGAGCAGGGCTTTTAAATTTTTCTGTGAAAAAGCAGTGGAAAAGTGGGAGATAGTCTGCCTCAGCTGAGAGCAGAGGAAGAATAGTTAAGCTCTGGTATTTCTTAATGCCTAAATATGTACAGTGTACCATCTAGTTGCTCCTTTCATTGTTCAGATAAACTAATGCAACAGCAAAGCTTAATAATTACACATTAAAAAGCTTACCTTTCTCAGATGCATTTTTTCTTCTTAAAAAACATCTATAATTCATTATTTCCTAAGCTAAATAATTATTTATGAAATGCTGAGATATATGTTGGTTATGAAAAGCTGTTCCAGTTAGGTTCTTTATTGTCATTTTTCAAACTTATTTACATTAGCATGTGTAAAATTACATAGAATTCTATTTGTAGAATAAGCCTTTCCTTGTTACAAAATGTTTAATTTTTTCCTGTGTTTATGTAGAATATGAGTATGCATGGCCCAGCTTTCTTGAGAGCCAAGTTTTGACTGCTTTGTAACTTTCCTTTAGTAAGCAAGGAACAGCTCTTCCCGTTATATGTACAGTTTATCTTTTTCTGGGACATTAAGAAAAATAAGATTAAAACTACATTCTTATAAATCTGTACCAACCACAAACACTTTTAGTGATTTAAAATTTAAAAGAAGATAGTGTAAGAGTGCTCTTTTAACCCTTGTCTATAATTTAGCCAGTTTGCTACTACCTTATTTAATGAAAGATGATGTTTGCACACAAATAATTTCTGCTGAACCTTTTTTGCCTGTACACTGAGTTTCCACGTTGCACACTGCAAGAATTTTGTTCTATCTGCAGTGGATGTTTAACTCCATTACTATCTTTCTCCCGAATTATATTTGCCCTTCAAAATTAGTGACCCAGTTTGCTGAAAGCTACGAAAGCATCTGTGGTAGCAGGTTACTTGGTCAGAACAAGAGGTTTGAGAAGCTTAGGATGAGCTTCAGGAGCCAGAATGCAGAAACTGTCCAAATTCAGCAGCACAGAGCCCTAGTTCCTTTTCTCCTTTTTGTCAGGTGAGATAAGTACTCAGCCTAACCCTGGAGCAGTTGTTTAAAGCTATAATCCTCAACTACTGCTCTGCAGAAGCATGTTTTTTATGTATAGTGAACACAGAATAGCAGAACTACTATTCCATTTTCTTGCTCAGCCTTTTTGAGACAACAGCCAGAGAGAGGGACCTTAGGGCTTGTCCATTCATGCCCTGGCTGCACTGAGCTGTTGCAGTGGGAAATCCTCTGAGAATTGTGCTGAAAAGTCAACTTTGGGTATGTTTCTGCCTTTTGCAACCTGAATCTCTTGCTCAAGAATTGGGCATGATCTGTGAAAAGATAAGGTCATATTTTGTTGTGTAAGTGATTTATTTTGGCATATAGTGTGTCCAACCAAGTAAGAAATAAAGTCAGTATTCATTTCAATTTGAAAAGAGATGAAGATTTTTTTTGCCAAATTCAAAGTACTCAGTATTAACAAAAGTAATTTTTTTCAAAATGTGTTCTAATTGATGCAATACTACTAAAATAATTGTACAATTTTTAAGCCTCCCATTTAAAATAATAAATATTAATGTGTTCTGGAAATTTGAAGCACTCAAAATGCTAAACCCCATACCCAATGCCAGTGTGATTGGCAAGTTACATGGACTGTTTTATTCAGATGTTACAACTAAAACCAAAAAGGTTTCTCTTTTTTTGGGGTGGGGGATTGTTTGTTTGTTTGTTGGGGAGATTTTTTATGGGTTTTGGAAGGGTTTTGGAAAGCACTTAGCAATTTTAAGAGGCAAGAGGGTCATGTCTTGTATTCCATTTAATTTGATAAAGTTAGATGTGTGATGTGCACGTAACTGACTCAAGGAAGATGAATAATAAGATTATGTATGGCTGTCCTTAAGGTGCTAATGGCTTCTTTCACTTGCAGACTTAATTGGTTTAAAACGATTATCATGTTATTTCAGTAGTGCACAAACTCTTGCTCTGATTTTTACCTGTGAGTACATAATCTAACGTCAACATCCTTAAACTGTGGTTGTAGGGCACTTCTTCTGCTGGGTCCTGTAGTTCCTCTGGAAGTTTGAAGCATTTTTAAGTCAGAGAAATTAAAAAATCATACTACTACACATTGAAAGAGGCCATAATTAATGAGTGGAGAAACTATATTTTCTTAATGAAGCAGACAGGGGACACTTTTTTTTTTTTTTTTAATAAAAAGGTAGAATCTCTTTTTTGCGCGCCTTCTGCTTTTGTATTTGTTGCTGGCCATCTTTGATAGCTTTTGGCATTAAGAAGGGGTTTGTTTTATGTGTGAGGCGTGGCAGCTAGCATCTCTAAGTAAACCAGGTTTGGATGCTTTTTGTAGTCTGGAAATGGGAAATTTCAGAACTACTTAAAAACACAAAGAATTATTATTTTTTTTCCTAAGGATGGTAATGTTTCTCAGATATTAACTGTGTTTTTTCTAAGACGTGCATGTGCAGTGAAACTGCTATGAATGTGTAGCTTTTGCTTTAGAACCAGGAAAAAAGTATGTCATTTTAAGATATTGTCTCATCCCTCAGATTTTTTTTTTATAATGACTTTGGTACATGATTCTGAAAAGTAACAAAAATCCTTTTGGCCTGCTTTCCATTTATTCCAGCAACAGCGTTGTGCTAAATCATAAGGCAACTGTGAGGTTGCAATGCCTGTGACATAAGCTATAGTCTGAATTTCCTAAAGCAGGGCTTTGAATTGTTATAATGATAAAAAAAATAAAAAATTCTAGGTTATTCTGCTGAAAGGAGACAGAACCTTTTCCTATCTTCGTCTTCAAAATAGATTTCTGGTTTAATTTAATAGCTCAGATGTCAGATATGTCCATGTTTTATGGAAATATTCTTAGTGTAACCCACATCCATTCTTTTCTTTTCCCTTCTCTGATGTTCAGAAGTGCTTTTTGGAGGAGGTTACATAAAGCTGTTTTGTGCTCTTGATCTGATGTGAGGCTTCAAAGACTATTGAAAGAGAAAAGCAATTTCTGTTTGGAAGATCAGTGCAGTGGTCTTCTGCTAATGGCATATTTGAGCATTACTTGATGATAGTGAAGAAAATCTAATGGCCTAAAAAGCTGCTTCTTTTTCTTGATTCAATCTCTGGCTGCAGAGAGGCTTATGTCATCTGTAAAACAAAGCCAGCTAGCATATAGACAGTTTAGAAATTGCTGTTCAAATACTAGGAATTGTTTCAGAGTGTTGCAGAGAGTAGGAGCAGAAACAAGGAAAGCAAGAAGGATTTATGTCTCGAATAGGCTGTATTGAAAAGGACCTATCTGCTCTGTCTTAATTCTAGAGCTGGTAGGTTTGGACAAAACACTTCTGATCTCTAATATCTTCTTCAGGTAACATTGTACTCTACATTTACTTTATCTGTCCTTACATTTTTCTTGGTTTTTTCATGTATGTCTTTATGTAGACCCTCAGAATCTACAGCTGTACTTTCTTATGGCATTGAAGTGGCTGTCAGAGAAGGCTCCAGTGCAGCAGTTCCAGCAGCACATGAGTGCAGTGTCACGGGAACACACCTGCAGAGGTGGTACTAGATTCATCACTGTTGAAAAATTTAAACTTTGCTATTCACTTTTGTAAGTGTTCCTATGACCAAGCTCTTGAGCTTGCTTGCTTTTAATTGATTACCTTTCCAGAGTCCCAAGTTCTGGGAACTTCACTAATGCTTTACACTGCATTCCCGTCTCACTGGAGAACAATGGCTGGTTTAGCTCATAAAATTGCTACAATCTTTCTATGCACTGAGTTAATTACTGAAATGTAATTTAAAGGTCTAGATGTTAAAGCTGCCATCAATGCTTTTATTTTACCAGATGGCATTGGGTAATCTTCTGGTACCCAAAATCTTGGGTAAGGTTTTGATTTTTTGGTATGCAGTGAACATATTCAATTTACTTTTCTTCTTCCTTATTGCTGTTGAAAGGCTTGGTGTAATAACACTTTGATGTAATGCTGTGAAGCAGATGGGTATTTTTTGGCTTTGTGTCTCATAATGAGTACGGAAATGTTCATCTCCTCATTTCTCAATATTCTTCTGCAGAGCCTTACATATATATACACGCACAGGAAAATCCAACACTCAAAAAACCTTTGATTTGAGATTCATTACAAGTATCATCCAGAAACAATCTAGTGTATATCAAGTAAGTCAGAGAAGAATGGGATCATGTTTTTCCCAGTTTGTAATAAGTCAGCACTGGCTACAGTTCCATCTTCTCCTGTCATTTAAATGCTTGGAATTAGCTTAATTTTTATTATGTTATAATTTCCTCTCTGTACTATATCCCACTTAAAAGAGTGAAGAAAGGTTAGTTATGATACAGTGATGAGTAAAGAGACTGTGTAAAACTATAGACAGTCTGAGCTTTAGACTGTTCTGCATGTGAAACTTGTTCTCTTGGTGTCAGCACAGCACAGTTAGCCTGCTCTAAGCATCAGCTGAAGTGTGCTGCCTTGAAAGGTAGCTGATGGAAGAGTCTTAGAATCTGCTAGCAAAACATGGAGATTCTGCATATTTAATCTAGATGATTGTCACTTGCAGCAAAGCTTCTGTCTTAGCTGCATGTGAAATTTGAGGTTCTTACATCCATGCTCTCAATGGTCTTGCTCTCACTGTCCCTGTATCTGAAGAAAGGGCTCATGACCTTAGGGGAAACGATATTTATATTCAGATAGCAGAAAATCCTGCAGTTTTTACCAATTGCTCATCATTTTTGAGAGCTATGGGATGAACACTGAAGGATGTCAGTCTTCTGGTGACTTAGTATGCATGCTTACAGTAAAACTAGCCACATACAGTTAAATCACTCTCCTACTAACCCATACACGCTACTTGCGTAAATCAGAGTAGGTTTGAAAGCCCTCCCAGTCTAGCTCAAGGGTGGACTCTCAGAATCAGTAGACTTGGAGTTCACTCTCAGCATAGACGTACCAAGGGGGTGTAGGTCCTAGCTCAGAGCAGAAGAAAACATCTAAAACACATTTCTATTGCAGCTGTACATGAGCTTTAGTGTATCAGGAGGACGGAGTGGTGCTGTCATTAGGAAGAGAAACACAAACCTGGATTTTGATACCAACGCACATTAACAAAGCATATTTCATTCCTGGAATACAACACAGTTTTCATATTATTTTTCCACTGTATTTTGGTACACTACAAACATAATATAGTTTTCATTTTAAAAAAACCCCGTATTCTCTTAAAGATGGGTAAAATAAATTATCCATCCTTCCAAGCATTTTGTGAGGGAAAGCTCCAGATTAAGAGGCTTGTATGGCAGCCATCTTCTTTGGAACTTACTTCGTCATTTCAAATTTTGGTGAGATTCCAATGTCAAACAAAATAATCTTTCCAAGAAGCTGTAGCTTCTTCCTGGAATTCTGGAGACAGCCTCGATTTGATTTGCAGTATCTGAAGTGCAAGACGCCTGTGGGGCCAGTGGCGAATTTAAGGCTTGATATCTCATGATCCATCAAGATAAAAATAGAAGGGTTATACCTCCTTAAAGGAATAGAAGCATTACAATACCTTTGTGGTAAATATGGTGTTTTTTAATATATTGGAATCAATGAAGAGGTTGATCTTGAAAGGCTGGCATTTTAGTTCATATAAATGCTGCTTTAGAGCATGTCCAGTTTTTCTTTTGCTCTTTCCTGATGCAATTGTAATAATCATTCTTAAGGATCTAGACTTATAGAAACAAAATACAGATATGTAAGTAATTGAAAAAGTTCTCTAAAATGCAGTGTGACTTTTTTTTCCCCTGAAAATGTATTTCTGTGAAATTTGATACATGTAGCACACCTTAAGAGAGGTATTGTTATAAAACACTCCAGGTTGCAAGGACAAGCAGTCATGCTGACAAATACTGCCATGCATTTCCCAGGAAAAAATATCTGGTTTATTACTGTTGCTAATTTTTGCACTCCTTTAGTATTCCTAAGCATCATTTATGAGGCATAAGTATGGGAAATAATGCTACTGCATGCCTTTTATTCTTACAAGCTTACTCTTTATATAAAAGGCCTGCTTGGTACAAAACCTTACAAGAAATAAACCATCCCTGTTATGTTGCATACTCAAACCTTGTTTTCTGAAGAGCATTTGCAGAAAACGTGTAATATAAAGCTAAAAATATGAACAATTTGTAAGTCCTGTGCAGGAACAGGTACTAAATACCAGTTCACATGTCAGGCATATAGAGGCAGCTGCTTTGTTAATGTATAGCACAAACCCATTTTAAATCAAATGGCAAGTGCACAGTTTGACAGATACCATCATCAGTGCAAATATTACTAAACTCATTAAAGAGCTTGTTTCTATTTTTTTATTTTATATATATATATATATATTTGCCTTTCAGAGCCTTTCTCAATCAGAGCCTGCAGCAGCAAGTACTGCTTCTCCAGTTTTTTTGCCTTACAAAGCCTGAAGTGTTCCTGGCCATTCCTTGGGGTTAATGCCACGATGTTTGCCCCTCACACCGCGTGTTAGGGTCTGTGACCAGGAATTCCATTTGAGAGCACATCGCTCTGGATAGCACTCAGTGGTCTTTTCAGTTTGATTGATGGCTCTGCTTTTACACCATCTGGCTTCTGATAGGCTGCATTAATCATACTCTGAACGAAGAAAATTTAGACAGGATTTTTTAATAAGTACGTGTCTATCGAAAAGTGCATATTTATATGTGTGTGTGTGTATTTAATTTCTATGTGTTCCAGTCATATAAAAGAGAGCGACAGTCCTGTCTTACAGTTTGTGTTGGGATAAATAGGTCTCTAAGTCTCTACTTATTAATTTCCATATATCAATTTTACTCTTAATGTTTTAACTTTTTAATTTTGCTTTCTGTCAGCTGTTTATCGTCACTGTCTTATTTGCAATGTTTTCTGTCTGGATCAATGGACTTTTCTAAAATAATTGAGTTGTGTCTCAGCTGTTTTAAGTAAATCTTAATTTTTCTTTCTGCTGCTTTGGTGTTACACTGAAGTTCCTAGCTTCTTTGTAAAAATAGCTTGAGTTAATGGTTTCTGAAACAATGTCATCAGATTTTAAACTCTATATGTATAGAACATCTTAAAATTGTTGTACTTAAATTCACCTCTTGGGGAAAATCTAAGAATCTTAACTGTGCTTGCAGCATACAAAAGTCAGTAATTGGCCATATGAAGACTTCTGATACAGTTTGACAATAGCATATTTACAGTATTGTATTATTGGATTAGCAGTCTCCTAAAATATATGTAGGAATTAATGAGACAATGTGCAGTTTGTAAATGCTCCAGATTGTATTTACAAGTAATACAAAGTTGTTTTCCAAGAGAGCAGTTATCTCTACTCATTTGGTTGATTTCATTCTGTGACGTTTTACAATATGACTTAAGGGAAGAATTTGTCTCATGATATATACCCTGTCACACTGAAGCTGTGAGCTGGACTCTAGGTTTAAGAAGCTACTTAATCTTTGCCTTTTAAATTTTCAAAGATCATGGATGAGAAGCTGTCCTGGATTCCCTTTTGCTTATATTATTATGGAAATAGCACTCCATGAAATGGTGGGCAGACAGCAGTACTTTATATACCTAATAAGAAATCCAGCAAGCACATTTGCTTGCATGTCCAGCTCTACTGGTCACACTTGGCATGCTTTCTTAGGAATTCCTCACCAGTGAAATCTGTGGAAGTATCACAGCCACCAGTTTTTCATTGGCAGCTTTAAATTGCATTATTGTTGGGGGTGTGTGTGTATATTTTTCCCTGGTTTTGATTGGGATTTTTTTGGTTTTTTTTTTACTTTTTTGGCCCACTATGTCTCACTTTTCCTCAATATTCTCGTTAGTAGGGCTTACAGGTACTTTAGAAAATTTCTTTGGTTTTGGGGTGGGGTTTTTTGGTTTCCTTTTTGGTTTTGGGTTTTTTTTTTAAAATTTTATTTATTATTTCCTCTGCTTTGCTTGTGAAAATACCTTAAGAATGAGTTACAGAGGAATTCCATTTATGACTTGGTAGGAGGCTGGAGCAACATTTGTCCATAACCCCACCAACTAAAACAAATTCCTGTTCTAATTCTGTTTCTGCCATGCTTGATGATGCCTCTCTGTAGAGTAGATGAGGTTTATTTTGAGACATCTGGCATGAATTCTTTATAATTTAAAGCCCTACTTAGGGTGCAAAATTAATGTCATGTTAGAAAGTAGTTTGACTTACTACATCGAGAGACAGTTCTTAAGGAAGACTTCAGAAAATTCAATTTTAATAAGGATATAAATCTCCTTAAAGTCAGGCACTGTACAGGTGATGGGAGCACCCTATCTCACTTGTGTTTGTTTCTGCAGTTTTCTGAAAATCTCTGCTTCTTCTGTTGTCTTCCTCTATCATGTTCATGTTTTCTTGTACTTTTTTTTTTAAGACAAGGCTTATTTGTTTGTTTACAGTCTCACAGCTTTTTACAAAGAGGCATCTGTGGTTGAGAGAACCATAATTCACTAATAATCTGTGTTAAATTAAGTGTAGGTGGTGAAAATTAGAATAAACAAACCCTATTTAGAATAAACAAACCATATTACAAAAGCACCATCTTTCTTTGGGTGCCAATGAGGATTTTTTCAAAAATCTTCATTACCACACTACTGATTGGATTGTGGCCTGTGTTCTCTAGTAAATCAGCAACTGATCTTGAGTAATTTTGCCTTGTACCTCCCAAATACAGAACTCCCATCTTCTTCTGCTGGAATAATTTTAATTATAGTTTACTTCAGAGACATTCTAGAAGTTAGAAACTTAAAGTCTCGCCAAGAGGCACAATCAGTATTTCTCCAAAGCTCCCTGTTGGCTGTTGATAAAAGCCTGGATCCGCAAGCTCAGAAGAAGACTTTCAGCATCTATACTCCTCTCCAGTGCTCTCATTATTCAACTTCCAACTTGGAATAGCAAGCTCACTGTCCAGGCCTGTGGAAGCTGGAGCAACCAATACCTTGTTGGTTGCAAAGTTCTACAGTGAAAATGACAGTTGTTTTTAATAACATTCCACAAAGGATCCTGCGAATTTAGTGAGGTATGAGCAAGATCTATTCACTCCTGTGTTACACTTCAAAAACATGGAGAAGGAGGTAAAATACATTTGCAAGTGTCTTCCTGAGAACTGAAAATTCATTGGTATTGTCATTTAAACACTGGGATGTAGTGTCAAAAGGTGACTTTGGGGCCTGTGGGATACTTATTAGAAATCCCTAAAAATTGAGACACTTACCACCAGAAATCTCATTGCATCTCTTGTACATGGCAGGTTAGAATTATTGCCCAGAACAACCTCATCAGGAGATACAGACTACTGGTGTTTCATTTGTCAGCTTCCAGTAAGCAGCTCAGTATGAAGGAACTTTAAATTTCCATATTGTCTGAAATGCAAAGCCTACCTGTGAACAGCTCTAGTCAGTCTTATCTTAGTCCATGCAGGTTTAATGACTTAGTTTCTTGAAGTCAAAGCCAGTCGATTAATTCTCTAGAAATACGCCCTGCATTGCTGTGGTGATGCTGCATGTTATCTCACCACGACTGGTTTTTGGTTTTTGTTTTGTTTCTGTTTCAATATGGGGAACAGAGGGAGGTTTTTTTGTACTTTTGCACTGATTTTTTATTAGTTTCTTTTTAATTTTAATTGTCACTCTCTATGTTGAAAGAAATTTAAGGAGAAAATACTTCTAAATTTCTCAAGGTTTACCAGCCTCTATGTGCATATTCCATTTTCCATTAAGCTTTGCAATTACAAATCAGAAAATAGCAGAACAACCTTATAAAAGACTCTCTTGGATTTTGAAAAGAAATACCATTGATCACTAATTTAAAAATCTGTTTGTTTGTACTTAAAAATCTACAGGATTTGGTACGATTAATAATTTGAGAAAGTATAAATGCAAAGATTTTTAAAATTCTTTCAAAGGATTCTTAATTCTGCAAGACTACATACAGGGGGTTGGTGTTTTTGAACTATTTTATAAATACTGTCTTTGAGTAATTTCTTTTCTTGTGGTGCATGCAGTTTCAAGGGGAGAAGGAGCCCTTTATTGATTGTATTCTGTGGGTACACAGCATGCATTTCTCTGTTAATGGTTGGAAATTGTGTACACTGTGCAAGCTCTGTGTATCTGGTAAGAAATTGCACCCATATGTGAAACCATTTCGTGGAAGTGGGGAAAGTAAAAGTACTTACTGTAAAACTGTTGTAATGCCTCATCTCTAAATCAAAGTAATACAATTATTCATATTGGAAAGAGGATAATATTATTCCCAAGGAATCCATTTTGTCTTTAGTGGCAGATAATATGCCATTATATCACATGCATATACATAATTTCTGTTGTGAATGCTCTCTACATTTCCTTTAGAAAGAGATCTCTTGTGCTTTGGTGTGGTTTTTTCCATCACTACAGACTACCATGGTTCTGAGAACATAATTCCTTGACAAGAAAAACGTAGAGCCTATGACAAGAAAAAGTTAATTTCCAATTAGTATCTGTGCATGTTTATTGTTTTGAAGGTTGTGATTTATGAGGAACAGTCTCCTCTTTCAGAATTTTGTCAAAATTCTGGTTCCACTGAGATAGTTTTAAAAAGGTATCAGCCTATTTTCTTCTTGAAAATAAGATAACTTCTTAATTCTAAGATGAAGCATATAAATTACCCAGAATTAAAATCACTAGCAGCTTATTTTGTGGGGAGAAGGGAATTTGTATTCCATAGGAAAAATATCAGGCATGTGGGTAGATATGAAAGTATGGAGAAGAGTTGGCTGACATGTATTTGTGTGTCTTATCAATTCTGATACCAGTCAGAATTCATTGTTCTGCTGTATTTCCTCAGCAGTGAACAACAAAGTGACAACTGCTGTGGTACTCAGGCACCATCTGTCTTGTAAACCCTTCTGTTCTTGCCTGAATATGATAAATTTTACCTTGTTCCTGCAAGAAAATAAAAATGGTACTTAATCTATAGTTCAAAAGCTGGATAAATTCCAAGTGAGGCTCTATTAATAGTGATACCCCTTGTCTCTGGGGGTGTAAATTTGGGCTTACACGTAAATGTGTATATATAAACATTACACCTTTATTGGCATGTGTGCTGTGCTATGTCACAAATACAAGTCTTATGTACAAACATGCTATATTTCAAAAAATCTTTTTAACAAGCACAGTAATTTGTATCCACACTAAAGTAATTACTTTTAACTTCTGTATCCAACACTTGAAGACTTCAACCATATTGTAATGATTAAGGGTATGATAAGGGGACAAGTTGGGCTTTTATTTGCTTCAGTATTTTGCACTTCTCTTTACTGGTGGTATGTTGTGCACAGTGTCTTCAGGTATTTTGCTATTTTTATTTCAGCATCATGAGATTTTAAATTCCTAGATAATTTCTTTAATTCAAACTTCCTGTTTATTTCCAATTAAATATTCAAGGAAGTGAGATTATACGACTGCTTTTTCTAGAATACCTGGTGTTATAGTATTTTTCTGGCTTACTGCTTTTTAAATGTTCGTACATCTGCCTCAGCTTCAGTTTTGTTAGTGTTTAGCTGTACATGTTGTCTGAGTTCCTGAATTACTGTGCTCCACCACTTTCAGAGTTTAAAACACTGGACAGCAACAAACATACCTGAAATCCAGCTGGCTCTCTACACTCCTTGTGTCTTTCGAAGTCTAATGAATGAGCACTTAAAAATTGTAACCAAAAAGCTGCACATCTCCAGAAATTTGAAGCACCTGCTTCACTTTTTAATTCTACCATTTTTATAAAATCTGCACACACGTAGTCTTTCTGTCAAAGACACAGGTTCTCCGGCATTAATTAAAGATTATGTTGTTCCCTGAGAAAAGTTGACCTCAAGTGGAAGACTTAATTATTTTTAAATGCTCTATCTTGAGAAAGCAATATCTAAACTGAAATGGTTTGCAGAGAACATGGATTAGGAAAGCAGTGTGTGAAGCCATGAACCACAATTCTGTGGTGCTTGGCTTTATGTACCAAGTGACAATGAGGTGGTTGAATCACCATCCCTGGAAGTGTTTGAAAGATGTGTAAATACGGGGCTTATGGACATGGCTCAGCAGTGGACACAGTGCAGTTAGGTTAATGGTTGGGCCTGATCATCTTAAATGTCTTTTACAACCAGAATGATTCTGTGAGAGTAAACTGTATCTAAGAACTAACACACTATTTTATGAAATTAGATAGCCTAGATGTAGCGCAGAGAAAGCTTTTGTAAGGGCACAAATATACAGGATGAGGCATCATTACCTTCATTTCCTTTTTCAATCACTTGGAATTTTTAGATTTTTTAGAATACGTTTTCATTTTGAAAGTGTCTGCTTAGTATAATTAAGTATTTTTATTACAAAAGTGAAAGGAGTTTCTTTACTGTTCCTGAAAAATTAAAAAAATACTATAAGAATACAGAAATTGATGAGGAAGCAGATTGTTTTGAAGTTCTTGGATGTGATTTTCTTTCTCTGCATGCTCAGTGTATATCTACAATAGGTACTTTTCCCAGTGGAGTAGAGAGGGTGAGAGAAAGGTAGAGATCATGCAGGGCTCTTTCTGGATTGACATAAAAAGGCCTGAATAAATTGCCTGAATAAAATACCCACTTCAATAAGATGGAATAAAAAGAAAAGTAGAGCTAGTAAGTAAATCTTAGAATCAGGTGTTTGTGTATCATCAGAGTTGGGATGGCTTTTCCCACAACATGCTGTATACATCTCAGCCTTGGAGAAGTTCCCCCGGGGATCTGTAAAGGAGCAAAAATTGTTTCTTTAATACACATAGATCTGTTTTAAAACAAACCACAAAAGGGTCCTGCCACTTTTTACTACTTTTCCTTTACCCTTACTTGTGCCTCTATGTTGGAGTATGTTAGATGCAGGCTGTGCTCTCAATGAAACATTCCAAGTCTGGGTATGACTTTTTCATATCTGGCCCCTCTCTTGAAAAAGTGGTGTGAATGGGGAAATGCCCTTGCAAATGGTGTGACTAAAATAAAGATTGTTCATGAGTACCAAGGTGAATGTGTCTTCAGATAAACCTCATGAGACATACATATGAGAAAAACTGCAAGTGAAGAAACAAATGCCTAAAAATAGAAGAAACAGTCCTACCAGACTCAATGTCTGCTCCACTTGGAGGAAAGACATAAATATTGTTTGCTACATAACACTGAAAAATGTGTGATGAGTGTAACAAACATAAAACCTTCATTGTTCCTTCAGCTAAAACAAACAGAATGTGTAATTAGTTGGCTGCTTCTGCCTAGTCCTAAATCCCAAGAAGATTACTTGCAATTTGAATCATTGTCTCTCTACCTGCTTTATCGAGGCAAATTTCAGTTGTTCCAAATCATCTCCATATTTGCAAGCACCAGACCTCTGCAAAGCAGTAGAAAACAGTTAGTACTGGCCTTATGTTGCATTAGATAGTTAAAAGAGGGTTCCTGCTATGCTTGTATTTCATCCACTTTAAGCCATACCAGTAATTTCCAGATGTTTATAGTACTTTTGTCACAGCTATCAACTTTGCTTGTACATTAGGTTTCATAGATGTATCTCAGTACTATTTTATTTTGGTTCTTTTTATTCCTAATTCATCAGGTAGTTAATCCACTGTCATTTGTATCTTCTGAGTACAAGTGACTTCCAGTTAACTGCAGTACATGAGGAAAAATTGTTTTGGTTTTGTACTTGCAAGCTGAAATTAAATACAAAGTCTTTTTATTGATGCATAATAACTTTCTTGTTTTATTTCTGTGTCAGAATGAGAGAAAGATTGCATTAGGGCTGATATAATGTGAAATCTTGTTTTAAATGGAAGGACCCTTGAACAAGAAAATCCTTAAAGACATAGATTGGGGGTTTTTTCTTTTTATATAAAAACTTCCATGCAAGTCCATTTTCCTCTTCTGCACCATCTTGACCATGTTAAAGTGTTTTGTAATGAAACAAGTAGTCAGACCTCTGCTGTGTCAGAAGAGCTCAGGGAATTTCACTGGCTTAGCACACAGAGAACATATGAACACAGCATGCCCTGATTGTTTTTAAAAATGGAGTGTCATGGAAGGGGAAGCTTGTATAAATCATGTATTAAATGTCAAATATTCAGGTCAAGGCAATAGCTCTGATTTGGTTGCAGTTTTCTGGAAACTTCAGCTAAATGCTACTGTGGAGTTGCTGATCACTCTAGAGAATACATCCAGAAGTCTCACAGTTTCTACACATTTCAATGGAAAGAAAATCTTGGATGGAGAATATGAGAAAACCCTTAAATGCTAGTGGCATTCATATCTGTGGAACCAGCCTTAAACAAGCCTCATCCTGGTCAAGCCATGTGCCTTCTGCCATTCTGGAAAGCTTTCCAGATTATGACCTTCAGGATGACTTAGACTGGAGAAGTGAGATAACAGGAACTTTATGAAGTTCAGTGTAGAGAAGTGCAAGGTCCTGCACCTGGGAACACATAACCCAGTTCAGACTGGGATCCACTTGGCTAGAGAGCAGCCCTGTGGAAAGGGACCTGGGGGTCTTGGTGGACCATGAGTGAGCAGTGTGCTGCAACAGCAAAGAAAGCCAACGGGATGCTGGGTTGCAGCAACAAAAAGGCATCACCAGCAGAGACAAGGAAATCATCATTCCACTCCACTTGGCACCTGTCAGGCTGCACCTGGACTATTGCATTCAGTTTTGGCTCTACAGAAAGTATGGGGACAGTCTGAAGAGTGTCCAGAGAAGAGCCATGAGAATGATGAGAGGACTGGAGCACCTGCCATATGAGGAGAGGCTGAGAAAACTGGGTCTGTTCAGCCTTGAGAAGGCTTAGAGGAGACCTTATGATAGTGTTCCAGTACTTAAAGGGCAGCTACAAAGAAGATGAAGACTCCAGATTAACAAGGAGTCACATGGACAAGACAAAGGGCAATGGGCACAAGTTTCTCCTGGGGAGATTCCAACTGAACACAAGAGGAAAATTTTTCACTGTGAGGACAGTCAGGCATTGGAATTGTGTCACCCACTGGATTCCCTCACTTTGGAAAGTTTTAGTCTCAGCTTGATGAGATGCTGAAACATCTCACATAAACGATAATATTAGAAGGGCTGGACCAGATGAGGTCCCTTCCAACCTGACATTCTATGATTCTCTCTGGATGAAAATGACTTCAGAGTTTGTAGAGACAGTCTGTATGCAGAGATAATGTCTTTTATTAGACAAATTGCTAGTCTTAGAAAAAACAGACAAAAAGGCTGTTGAAAGCTCCTGTTTCTCCCAACTGTATCAGTTAATCTCATTTTATTAAAAAAAAAAAAAAAAAAAAAAAGTTAGTTTGCATTTCTTGTATCCTTAGACCATTGTGGCCACACTACCTCTATTTTAAAATCAACAGAAGGACTGGGTATTGTTACTCATTTAATTTGCTTTGATCTGAGCCATCTTGGATTTCCTGAGGCATGTTGTATCTTAAGGTGACAAAACTGAGTTTTAAAGGAACAAAGAGGATTCTCTGATTCATAGCCTGCTGTTTTCTTGCAAAGTAACAAAGTACAGTATATTAAATCAACTTCAAAATTTTTCTGTAGCTTTTTCCTTTCTCTTTTAATAGTAGTAGAAGGAAGAACTACTGCACTTGTGGCTGACAAGAATAGAGTAGTGTATAAGTTGTGCAAGGCTGAGGTGGGACAGTGGGTCAGACAACTAAAGAGAAGGTGGCGTAACAAATGAAAATATTTAGAAGCAAGGGGAAACAGAAATAGGAGCCAAAATAAGTATGTTAACTTGATATTTTCTAAGAGGGATATTTAGATTTTATTTTTTATTAGTATTGTGATTTATGGATGTAACTGGAGCTTTTCTTCTGAGTGGAAGCAACTCTCTTGTCATACACAGCATCTTTTGCAGTCACATACAATTAAGCTGGTCTCAGATTTACATATTTTGAAGTTGTATGAGCTTATTCAAGCCAACAAAAAGATGCTCTTGCTAAGCTAGAGCATTATTTGAGCTAATCTGCCTGCTTGAGTACATTAATGTTTTGCATATGGTTCTAAGAGATACGTGCAGCTGGGTGGCATAGTACTGAATTATTGGAATGATTCATGGCACTGGTTTCCATGCAATCACCTTTTCCTTCTTTAATAAATTAATACAGCCTCAACGCAGTAGAAACGAAGGCTTTCTTCACACTGCAGCACATGTATTGTTCAGTCTTTATAGCAAAGATCAAAGGATATATAATTTTTTTTTAAAGCAGCAGGAACCAGAGATCATAACTCATTGAAATGACTTCCTTTCCTTTTTAATCTTTAAACTATACTATTGTGGAATATTTATTGTTTTATTGTGGAATATAGATGTCACTGACTGCAGTTATGTTGATTCTGTATGGCCTTTTGTGTATGTTTTTCAGAACTGCAAATGATTACATTTAATTAAAACCCACACGTTAGCCCAGATGATCCTTTAAGTGGAAAAATTTGTAATATGGGCAAGGAAGCTTCCCTGTATTTCCATGTAGGGAATTTTCCTGCAAGAATAATACTTGAAATGAGAAGGGGTGGTATAAATACACAGGTGGTATTCTGAAAGCTGAAAGTACCTGGAAAAGCTTGCTTGGTTTTAGCAGCCTTCCTCCAGACTTCCATAAAGATGTCTGCTTCCCCCACGGAGCAGGGCTTTTACTGTGCCAAGGAAAAATCCCAACTGTTGTGCTGGCAGTGGCTTCCTCTGGATGCCTGTTGAGGTGTGGGTAGTTAGAAAGTGACATGACTGGAGCCACAGAGAGGTGGGGAGCACCGTGGGACTCAGTGTTACACGGGAACAAAGTGAGCAACCGGCTTCCATGTTTCCTTCTTCTTTTTTGTCATCGTGTCTTGTCCTTTCCAGCTTCGTTCTTGGGCATTAGCAGAGGAAAGCATCACCAAGGGAGCAAAATGAAGAACTTTTTCCCCTAGCTCAACTTGTCTCTCATCATTCAATGGAAGCTGGAATACTCAGCTCCTGAGCTCTTGCTGTCAAGCTCGGGGGACTGCTCGCCCTGTTCGTGACCGGAGGCTCTGGGAGGACGCGTGGTTTCCAGGTGGAGTCAGCAGCCTCCAGTGCTGCTCTTTGCAATGGAGGCTTCTGGTTATGCAGCTGCTCATCTCTCTCTCCTTCACCATGCTCATAAAGCATGTTTTGTAAATATATGTGGGCCATCTTAATTCCTATGTTACAAGTAAGGAGGGGAAAAAAACCCAACCCTGTTCTTTATTGATATTGAGGCAAAATTTTCTGCTTTGAATTAATTTTCCAAGTACTCCCCTGTAAACTTTTAACTTCTCCCATATTTTATGATTTCTCATCTGACCTCTTTTATCATTTTGTGCTAAAAAAGAAATTTCTTTTGTCCACCACCCCCACCTTTCCCCCATTTTGTTTTCAGAAGTTATGCTTAAGGAAGGAATAAGAAAAATGTTTTTCCTGCCCCAGGTTATTCCCATGCATTGGTGCCAATAATACCCTCCTACACAGCTGTTTTATGTGAAATTATCATGTTGGCATTTGGTCAAAGAAGACAGAAACTCTCAAAAGGGAGGTGGGGGAAATGGTGGTGGTAGAAAATGCAGTTTCTAAATAATCTTCCCCCACTTGTTTGGAAACAGTATTAGCATGTGCACTGAAGGGTATATCCAAGGCTAGAAAACAGGTCTGTTATTTAAATCATACTGAAAAATATGGAAGCAACTTGGCTTGATTTAATTTGGGGGGGGGGGGGGGTTGTGTAAAAGCTATGTTTTATCTTTTCTGTGTTCTCTCCTACTTGCCAACGTCTGAAGCTCTAAAAGTGAACATTTGGAGTGATTACTTAGGACTTATAGTGCTCCAGTTTGGTTTCAAAAGAGACTTTTAAGCAGATCACATGAAAAATGTTCAAAAGAGTTTGAGGAGGAACTTCAAAACATGTAATAGATAGATACTCCTTTCTCCCGTGTTTCCACAAATAATATACAGGAGAAACGTAATATTGCTATTCTAGCTCAATTTTTTGTCTCCTGCAATCCTGGCAGGAGAGCAAGAAGAGTGAGAGTCACACAGTTCTGCTGGAGGCTGAGAGTCTTCCATAAAGATTTCCATCTCTTCCGTGAACCTCTCCTCAAAAACTTCCTCTTACCCTCTTAGAGTTGAGGATAAGAGAGAAGACTGGAGGAAGAAGGAAGTGGGATGGAACATTGCAGAAGTGGAAAGAAAGCCAGAATACTAAGCAAAATTCTGCATCAGAAGATTGCTTTTGAAAGAGTACTGCTGGTGACTGAATTTGTAAGTCAGATGGTACCATGGCAAGCAGAGTCAGGCTTCTGACACTGCATTTAGGTTCAGAAAAAGAAAGTGATCTTAAAGACAATCATATCTCACCTCACTTTTGTCACATACTTTCAGGAATCATTTTGATAATCAGTAGTGCTGGACTGCTTTAAAATAAGTCAAGGAACTGCTGAAGCTGTTCATAACCTTCTGGCAAACACAGTGTAACTATAGTACAGTTGCATTTGCAGCTGCATGAAATCATTAGGTTTTTTTCTGAGCTAAAGAAAGCTATTATTTTTACTTGCACCATCAACAGAGGCAATTATTTAATAGGTAAAATTTGTGAGTCTGTACTACATGCTTTTTTGTTATTGTTGTCTTTTCATTTGTTATTTTGTCGTCTGTGTGATGTGTGGGTGACAGTACAGACAGCAGGAATTCTCAATTAGCCTTGAGGTTAGGCATCTGGAGTAAAAATCTTGACACATTCCTTTATCATTTCACCCCAGTCTTAAAAGGGCACTTCATTTCTCATTTGTAATACCTTGCTTCTTCTAGGGGACACGTAAAGATAATCTTATTTTGCAGCAGTATCAAATTGTGTTTATGATCAGGATTGGTGCCAATGCTACTAAATGACCTGTTTCTTTGAAATGCAAAGTATTGTTTTCTATTGAAAGTTAATTTTTTTGCTTTATTAAACCAGAGTTTAGTAGCTTTTTCTAATGCTGTATGATGGACAAAGCTTCGTTCTGATCAAATCTTTAAATATGGCTAATGGACAGCTGAAGGCCTGTGTTTTGTTTACAAAATAGTGTTTCTTAGATCTCCATTCTGGTCTGTCTCAACCTGTATCAGCCACTCTAGGTAAGCTTGTCTATCAAAACTTCATGTACCCACCCACTGGGTAAAGTAGCTTGGGCTTTTTTAGGAAATCAGTGCTTTTTTCCTCATACCACCATCCTCAAAGCATAAGTAGGACTATGCTTCTATGCTTATGATACTGCATTTTCATATTTTTTGGCAAGCCTAGAACATAGCAACATAGTGTAGTTTTTAAAAGTCCTGATACCTTAGAAGATATGATCTTTTTTTTTAATTCTGTTTGCCATTTTTGCAATGTAATAATTAAGTTTGAACAGAGGATTTCAACTACTAAACAGAATTAATTCTGGGGTGAATAAAGATGGCACAGCAGATCTAGTCATGTGATTTGGCTATCCTTTGAAAGAAGAAATATTTCTAAAATACATCAAAAAGTAGAATGTATCTGTGAGCATCACTGTACCACTTTGTGTCTCTCTGTAGTTCGTTATTTCCATATTCACACATGGAGAAAGTGCAGCATAGGCATTTGAAATTACTTCCTGAAGGGGACAGTCCCATAGGGATTGCTCTGACACATGAAGATTTTCTTGGAGGGGGGAACATTCCAACACAGCAGGATTTAGAGGAACTGCACGAGTCCTTGTTTTATATATATGAATAGGTTCTAACCACATCTTCCAGAGTTAATTTTTTATTCCTACTCTGTTAATTATTTGCAGTTTAGTGTTAATGACTGAAATACTGCATTTTTCACCCCTCTCTTGTTAGGAATTGGCACCTGTTTTTCTGGTTTTTTTTATAAAGGGTGAAAAGAATAAATATACTCAAAGGAAGTGTGTGAATAAGTGGTTTTCCAAAATACTAATTTTTTGAAAGTTACAGGAAGCATTTAAAATGTCGTAAGGACATGGATTAGGTTTGTGATGATCTAAGGATGCTACAAGGACCAGGACATTGCTAGTACCATTATTTTAATAAAATCATTCTCATATTTTTAAGAAAAAAATGTTCAACTAATTTATTCTTTTTATATAAGGTCATCTAGATAGGTCTGTTAAATTTAATGGCTGTTTCATGATTAAGAGAGTAAGAAGTTCTTAATTGAGGAACGGATAAAAAGCGAGCTAATTAACTCCAAATACACTCTTTTAGCAGCATCCAAGCAGACATTTCTAAGATGAACTTAGGCTACTCATCTTTTGAGCTTTTAATCATATTTTTAGATTGCTTTTTTTACACCATCTGTACTACAAAAATGACTGTAATTTCTGTCACAGTTGGAAGCATCAGTTAATAAATGTTTTATATTTTGATCTAGGGAGGTCTTTGAATTGAGGGGGAAAATATTCTTAAACTAATTGGGTTAATTTACAGTGGATTGATAGTGGAGTGGCAATGTTTTACTCCTATCTCAACCTGGTGTTCTTCCAACCTCCAAATAAAAACCTTTCTCGGTTTTTATTTTTATGCTGTCCCAAATGAGGTTCATCCCCTCTGATCTGTAAATTGCTGCATGTATGGGGAAACCACTGGCATCACATCTGTGTTCAGTCTCACCCTACTTAAAAGATATTTAGCAGTGTGAATTATCTACCAGAGCTTAGGATCAAGCAGGATCAGAACCACTAAAGCAGTAGCATTAGGCACTGATGTGTTGACTAATGCCTATAGAGTCTACATTATTAACTCACTGGAAAAGGGGATGAAAATAATATAGTAAGTTGTGTTATGGCTAACAGGTAGCATGCAAAACTCACTGAAGATGGCTCGTGGTGAGAAATATCTTTTACCTTTAAAATTTATGGACTAGAAAAAATACAGTGCAGTTTATGTGCAAAGCATGTGCAATGTATATGTGTAATCTATAATATAGATACAATGCACTAAGAATAATACTTAGGTAAGCATTCTTTTGGGTGCTCTATGAATTTAATTTCATTTCTGTAACAAACATAGGAAATATTGATTCCCAACACAGTTTGTCTTAAGATTACTTAAGCATATTAGTATTTTCTAATGTAATTTATTAATTCATAAAATGTTGCTAGAAAACTTCAGTTTTCATTATTTGGAAACTATTCTATGCTTTTTTGCATCTTCTAATTTTATTTGCCTCTATGTATTTAATATTTCTATTTTATACACAGTTTAGTGGGAAACTGTGTATTCCAGTGTAATGTTATTGTTATTCTGAAGAACTGAGATTTTTTTCCTGTGATGTGCGGAATACATGGCAATGAAAACAGTGAAGTTTCTGTGTTTCTACTATGTTGCCATGGTCCAAACTTCCACAAGATTTTTGTTTGTTTGTGTGTGTTTTTTGTTTTGAGGGGTTTTGCTTTGTCCAAGTTACTACCATGTTCAGACTTTAGGGTCAGGTTAGCTAGGGAATACTGGCAATCACCCTGTTACCTTGCCAGACCTTTTCTAATATTGGATAAAACACTGAATGTAGTGATGTTAAAATAGAAAACGAGATGGAAATGAAAGTAAAAATAATTTGCCAGCATCTCCCAGTGGATTATAGAAAAGATTTTAAGTTTCATAATAAAAATAGGAAGAGAAAAGAAACATCCTGAGAAGTTGTTTGCAATGGTTAAAGTCAGCTCTGGGTTTTGTGGGTTTTTTTTCTTTTTACAGTCCTGGTTAAAAGACTCTTTCATGTAACAGTAATTATGTTAAAATACAATTTTGAAAATTATCAGAGAACTATAACATTCTTAATGCATATTTATATGTATTTTACCCTTGCTTGAATGACAAACTGCTCTATTTGGAGTAGAAGTGATAAAGTTTTATTAATGAAGGAAAACAGCCCAAGGTCAGCTGCAGAAACCTATTTTTCATCTTCATAAATAAAAGAATTTGGTGGCCATTAGGTAACTCAGCTACTGTGAAACCATTCAATTATATATGACAATGATAATTGCAGTTATGGGTAGCTCAGAACAATTTTTCTGTTTCCATTTCTTTTTAATCCTGCAGAACATCTAAGCATCATCTTAATCCTGGGCAAGATGGTATACAAAGCCTACTGTAAAGATTCTTGGTAACAGTCAGGCCTTTCGGAATATGGATTATTTTTTTTTTCAGATTTGAATCTCCTCTGTCCACATGCATGGAGACCTGACTTGTATGTATTTCTGTTCATGTGACTACTAAGATAATGATGATGCCTTGGAGGTCACTGGTAGTTCATAGGCACAGCTTGGAAATGCTAGATTAAACGCAAAAGCAAGTAGAAGAGTGGTACAATCTGTAATGTGAATTTTTAAAATATTTATATTCCTTCATCCTTTCTGGACTGTAGTGAAGATGAGGCATTTAAGTAGCAATTAAGCATATGAATAGCCTTGTGAATATATTCCTGAGTCTGTGTTTTGGTGTTGCTGATGTTGGGATTCGAATAAAAGGAACATAAATAAAATATACTGAATACTTATAACCATTTTCTAAAACAGCTCTTCATTTTTAAGACTGCTTGTTGGTTCTTCTAAGCAATCTTAATGTTGACTGTTTTCTTTAGTTATCAAGTTGAGCTCCCTAGCTCTGTCTGAAAAAAACACTTGATTCAGGAACACAGTATCTGCTTAGGCTACATCTCCAGCCTTGATTTTCATGCTGCTAAAATCATGCTTAAGAAAATTCCATGTACTTATTTTAGCTATTCAAGTTGTGTTGCTTTAATGACAATGGCATGTTTTGTTTCCTCTGCTATAAGCATGCTTTTAGGGATGGCTTCCCAGTGTTCTGTAGTGAAACAATGTCAAGTCAGAGCATTGAGGGGCAATCCAGAGTATTTGCTGATAAATTTCCAGAATGGCCAGCACAGCTGCTGTGCTGCAAAATAGTATTCTGACTTAATAGCATTCATTTTGGTTGCATAAATGTGAGAGGTGTTAATTAATGCAGTGTTAATGGTGAGAAATCAAGTCTGCAAAAGAAGACATTTCAGAAGTATAGATTTTACTGACATATTAAGTAGACTATATTATGTATTTTCTAATATACATGATAGAAATCACACAAGCAATCATTCAGAAAGATGTTATTTTGAGAAGAACAGTGATAATTTTTCCTGTAGTAGATCTGTGTATGTACCATGTAAATGTCAGAACTTCATAGAGAACAGTGACCACAGGAACATTTTTTGCAGGTTCACATGCTGGACAAAACAAGGGGCCATGGTTCTAGTTACATCTCTGAAGCTTCTCATATTTCTCGAGTGATGATTTGGATTCCATTTTTCTTTCACTTGCAATATGCAGATGTGAATTTGTGTTGTGTGAGGTTAGTTTGAAGGACTGGCCCTCACTTTGAGATGCTTTCATGTTTCTTAATATGTTCACTTTGTAAAATAAACCAGCAAGGTAAAAATCTATATAATGCAAATTGATGTAAAACTATGACTGTGTTTGACATGCCTAGAGGTCACTTTTGGTTCCAGAGCTACTTACTCTCCAGCAGGTACACTAATCTCCAAACCTACTTAAAAGTGAGTAAGTTTCTTTAATGAAAAAATTAAGTGGATTATACTGGCCACTTCATGCATTAAGGGGTGGCTCATAAATCTTGCAAGTTTTCAGAGTGTCTCTCTGTGCCACCAGATTTATGTCATTGAGACATACAAGTTTATCTTTTAAAGGCTGTATTTTGCAGTAAAGCTGCAACTTTTGAATAAGTATGATGAAGTTAAATCATTTTATGAATACCATATACATTAAATTGGAATGTTAATCACAAGCTTGCAGATCAATCACAGCAGTTACATACTTGTTAACTCTGCTTTCCTGAAGATTAAAGAAAAAAAAAAAAAAGGAAAAAAAACCCCTTTGGAACTCTACAGTTGACAGCAGAAATTTCTGTTGAAAGAATGCAGTGACATTTGTTAGACATGTCATATTCTCCATCCTTCATAGTCTTAAAAAAAAGCCCTATCACCATATCCTCACATCTAAGTTATTGATTTGTCAGTGAGACAATCAATGCAGTGATGTCTTGGCACCTTTTCTCCCCTCCATTTTGTGTATGACTTTTAAATATTTTTAAGTAATATTGAATGCTGTGTAAAGTATGGGATTAAGAGGAAAATTTGTAAATTTTACTGTTGATGGCTTTTTGTTTGTTTTATAGTGGATTTTTTTTCCCAAGCATTTTTCAGGCCAGTGCTTCTGTCGCTTGAAGAATGAACATGTGACTGACAGGATACTATTTGGGAAATGATGTGCAGTCTCAGAGTAATATGACATTTTATGAGCAGCTTGACTGTTTTCATTACTTGGATTTATACTTTTATTTCTTTGTGCTGAGGAATAAGTGAGCAAGGCAGCTGAGGGAAATAGAAGAGCTGTCAGGATGAAGTTGATAGGACAGCCTTGAAATTATGCCATTGTGTCTAATAAGACATTATAGCTGTTATCTTTAAAACCTTCTAAATACAAAATCTGACAGAGCAGCTTGGATCATTGTTTCAAGATAAGTGATTTTCTGGGGTTCGTAATAGGTTCATCTGAAATATTCAGGAAAAGTTGAAACAAAAATTTAATAATCTTGCTACCAAATTTTCCATTCTGTCCTTTTTGGTAATTTCCTAATTGAGCTACTTTATTACTAATGACAGTGGGAGACTGGTTTTGTCTGGTTTTTAACCTCAGCAGCAATTTAATGGTAGATCAAGGTTTTAATGTAAATATTTTGAGGCAGACCGTTGCACTTCTAATTAGGAGCCATGCTCTTTTTCACTTGCAGGCTTAAATGCTCCATTTCTTTTACTTCACTCATACAAGCTTCATTTGTTTTGGCAGCACAGTTGTTCTCATTCTTGCATGTCTAAGAATTGAAGCAGCCCTGTGCCTTTCAGTCCTTCCTTTGTGAAACTTCCCAAGGCTGAGATTCCATAGGTTTGCAATCTTGTTTCCTCTAGCAAACTGACAGCTTGGTGGTAGGGCACCACGCACTCTCTGAGCACTTTTTATAATCTGTCAAGTGAAACCAGGAATGATGCAAAATACACGATTTCTCACTATAAGTGCACCACGATCTGTTAAGGAAATTTCCCTTCAGAGTCTAAAGCTGTCCGAAGGCTTTGCTTGGCTGCAGTTGGTGAAACTCCATGGGCTGGCTCTGTTGGGGAAGGCAGACAGGAGAAGGAGAGGGAGTTCTCACCTTTGGATATCCCAACCAGAAGCCTCAGCTGGAAGGACTGATTGTAGGTGCTCTGTGATTGCGTTTCTGAAGCACTCAGTGCGGGTTTCAGAGTGGTTCAGACAGCTGGGAAAAAACAGATTCTTAGTAGGAAGCTATAGCTTTGAAAGACTGTGTGATTTCAGCAAGGGGGTAAATGGTGGTGTAAATTAAGTTAAATGCATAAGGCGCTGAATCATAATAAGCAGTTCCTGGTGATTTAACTTACTTTGAGTGGGGAAAATGCACCAGTGAATTGATAGCATTGAGACGTTCAAGCAAGAAAAGCTATGCTTGTAGAAGAAATACAGTGTTTGAGTTATCAAGTATTTTGTTTTGTTTTCTTTAATTAGAAATTAATATGACTTTCATAAAAATTGCAGTGCTTTATCAGCAGCAAATATCTTGTGATTTTTAAGTACTACACTTATAGTAGTAAATATATTTCAGTTGCAGCAAGATTAATCAGTGTCTGTTAATCTTACTAACACAGATTGTATACAAATCTCTTCTAGTGCCTTCAAAGCTGTGGTGACATTTTTGCTAAAAGTGTGTGTAAGGAAATGTTTTAGAAGAATAGAGTGGAATATACTTAATAAAAATAAAAAGAATAGCTTAGTACATAAGAAAAAGTAATGTTTTCTGTAGTTTTAATTAATAATAATTTTTAAAACTTAGGAGGGAAAAAAAACCAAAACACAAAGCTATTAACAAAAAATCAACTAAAAATAAATTATTCTGTGGTGAAAGTGAATCTTCTTTCTTTATAACTTCTGGAGGAAGACATCTTGTGCAGAAAGCTTATTCAGTTTTTGTTCTCCATTATGGGAACCATTATTGTGTAATAATCTCTTTCTCCAAAATTTACAGTAGTAGTAAGGAGGTCCCAATAACTGGTATGGCCAAATTCATATGAAACCCTTTGCTTTTCCAAAAAGCTATATGGGTTGCTGCTGGTACAAGGGCTGCTAAAGCTTCCCTTGGCAGTTGCAGTCATGCAGAAGTTCGCTAACAACAAGGAGAGTGCCCAAGGTCTGCACAATAAATCAGTCTCGGTTTGTGGTTAGGTAATTCACATTATACTGCCTTCCATCCATTCACCAGCTGGTGTATCACCCTGCTTTCTCAAAGCTTTAACTCCCTAGCAGATTGGTCCTCTCCTTTGCAGCATGGTTGAATGTATGTTGAATATACAGTATTCTGACAAATTGGGAGGATATTTTTTTTTTGCTTTGCTATGGTAACTCTCCTACCTTATCAGGCAGTTGTACCAGGTGCTTATAGTACAAAATTGGGTTAATACTCCCTCTGAGTGAAAATGTAATGAATTAAAATGAAATTTTAATTGCTCACAAGCTGTTTTTATCATGGAGTTACAGCCATTCCAGATTTATTCAGAGAGATCAAAGAGCAGCATAAACCTCTTAGCAAGATGTATCTTCCATTCTCATCTAAGTCTATTGTGGGACACTTCAGATGCCAACATGTGGGGGAAAAAAGCATTATAATCCTAGGAAAATATATTTAGGTGAAGCTGGCAGGTTAATCAAAGCAGAGCAACAAGTAATTATGGTAACAGTCGTTACAAATCTAGTGAAAGAGAAATGGTTCAAGTAAGGGTCATGCCAGCATGTGTATGGTGTTAATAGAGGTCATAATTGGCCAAGCATTCATATCCTGTATGTGTGATGTGGTGACACATCTCTGTTCAGACCTTTGTATATCACAGACAAATTTGAATTGTGGTATCTGATCATGTCAAGGGATTTCTTAAGCTTTGGAGGACAGAACGTTATTATTTCAGTTAAAATTGGAAAGGAAAAGGTAGGATATACTGAAGTACTGATAGCTAATTAGCAGATAATTATCTCACCTCTGTAGCTGTCTGTAGAGGAAATACCTGATTGATAGCAGCTATTAACACCTTCAAGATTTGAAGATGAGTGCTTTGAAAGCTTGTCTTTTTCACAACACATCCTTTGGTCCACTTTCACCCAGATTGTGCCTTGCTCACATCTTTTAGTAGAGTAACTCCCACTGCTCAGTTGTGTTCTTTATTTCACTATTTTTGTAATGGTCATTCCCAAAAGAGAAGAAACAAAAGAGTGACTTTGGGAGAAAGAAGAAAAAATTATTTGGGTAAGAATGTACATTAAGCTCTTGACATAGCTTGCAAACAATTGATGAAAAGGTATCAGCATATGAAGGTAAAAGCAGATTACATGTGATCTCTGGTGAGGAGGAGTAACAGCAATAATATCCTAAAATTGGAAGCCTGGGAATGGTAGCAAGAGAGTTTGTAGGAAAGTTACCAAATACAAGGAGCTTCTCATAGGTACAATGAATTTGGCCAAGAGAAATATGTAAATATCACATATAAATACGAACATACATTTCTTACTAAAACTATGTCACCAATCCTTTGTCATGCCTTACATTAATTCCTTACAAGTACTCTGGGACCACAACTTTGTGGCTGCTTCTTATGAAAATTTGTTTGTTTAGGGCTGGACAACATTTTAATCTAACAAGCACATGGACATTGTGAGGGTTCTAAGTGTCAGACTCTTTATGTAAGTAGTATACAAGCCCAGATAAAGTAATAAATAGCTGCCTGCATTTCACAGAGCTGTTTTCTTTACCTTTGGTGAAGAATCACATTATTAAACTCAGACTTTCTTCTCCTGTGTATTCATTGTTCTTCCCTTCAGGAAGTATGTCCTTATCTCATCCGATTTCAGCCAGTTGCTTTCATCTTTATTTGATCATTCCTTTGCCAAGAAAGTATGACCCACTCATCCTCTCTTTTGCCTAAGCCTCATTCTTTCTTTTACTTCTCATACATTCTAAGTCTCTTGGGCCCCTTGAGATATGGGATCCAGGCATAGCACAATAGGCTTTTTTTCTGCTTTTAAGTATTGTCCAATATCCTAGACTTCCTCCTCTTCGGGCAAGCTTGGCTGGCTAGATTTTCCAACTTCCCACTGGTTCACCAAGCTTCCACTTGAATGGGTAGCCTTCAGGGTTTAGTGAGTCTCCATTTTATGGGGGATGTCTAAAAAGAGCCTGAAGAGCAACATGCCTGACTCAGATGTTTACTGATCCAGCAAGTTCATCTCCTTTCCTGGATTCTGTGTGTGGTACAAAGTCAGACTCCCTGAATGATCGACACCAAGTTCATGGTTGCCTGACAGCCTTAAATTCTTCTGCCTTGTATGTTTGAATTATGATGTTTTCTTTTGGTTACATGATTACGTGCTATCAAATGTACTGCATTGGATGCACAGTACTCAATAAGCACATTGGTCCATTACTTTATCATCCTTATTCAGCGTGGAATGTCCTACGTATTTCTAATGAAATCAACCAAATCTGCATTCACATGTTTTCACAACTACTTGTGAATAGCTGAAGCCAGGGATCTGAGCTGCAGGGAACTGATGTCAAACCTTGCAGAAATTACTTAGTTCATTGCCTCAGGGCAAGAATACTCTTACAGGTTTCCAAAGCCTGCTTTTTCAGATTTTATTTGCATGTATACATGAAGTAGTGTTTTGTAAATTGCAAGATAATGTGAAGAACTTTTAGTCTTGAGCCAGTTCTTAAAAAATAAATGTATAGATGGTATTATTTCCTTAAAGAAATAGAATTGAGTCACAATGGCATTTGGCAGAGAGCTAGTCATTGTGAAAGGAAAAAACATGTCTGATAAGCAGGCAGAAAATGAAAGGTTTTTTTAGTCATCTCTTAAACCTCAGTGATATCTAAGTGAAGTCTTTAATACTTAGTAAATAAAAATCCTAATAGTGCTCAGGACCATTTACCTCTCCTGTCTTAGGAAAGGAAAAGTTCAGCAGCAAATCCTAAATCACTCTCTTGTTTTAATTTAATCATAAAGTACTGTTCATGGTGTGGACTAGGTAACTTCTGAATATTTGATTTTATCTCCCTAGTATAATTAAGCAGAGTTAGGTAACCAAGCACTCTCTATCAGTGTGGCATTTCCTGTGGAAGATGTATGAGGTGAGTGCTATATGTTTTAAGTTAAATGATAAAAGTGACATTGTATGAACTTGAACTTGTTTGTGTCAATGATGTGGACAGTGGAACTGAATGCACCCTCAGCAAGCTTGCTGATAACACCAAACTGTGTGGTGAAGCCAACACACTGGAGAGAAGGGATGGCATCCAGAGAGACCTTGACAGGCTGGAGAAGTGGGCTCATGCAACCTGCATGAAGTTCAGCAAGGCCAAGTGCAAGGTTCTGCACCTGGGTTGAGATAATCCCATGCACCAATACAGGCCGGGAGGATAAAGGATTGAGGGCAGCCCAGAGAAGAGGGATTTATTGGTGGTGGTGGACCAGAAGCTCAACTTGAGCTGTCAAATGTGTGCTTGCAGCTCAGAAAGCCAACCCTGTCCTGGGCTGCATCAAAAGGAGCACAGACAGCTGATGAAGGGAAGTGATTCTCCCCCTCTGCTCTGCTCCTGTCAGACCCCACCTGGAGTGCTGTGTCCAGTGCTGGAGTCCCCAACACAAGAAGGACACAGAGCTCCTGGAATGTGTCCAGAGCAGAGCCACTAAAATGATCATTGGGCTGGAGCACCTCCCCTGTGATACAGGCTGAGGAAGTTGGGGTTGTCCAGCCTAAAGAAGAGGAGGCTTCCAAACCTAGACATTCTGTGATTATATTATATTATATTATATTATATTATATTATATTACATTACATTATATTACATTACATTACATTACATTATAATATCATATGCTTCTGCTGTGAAGTTTTAAATTGCCAATGTAGTTAGCAGCAGCCAGAAAACTAGGAGTCTGTCCGTTCTGACACCACTCAAGATGTAATCCTTGTCTATTTGATTTTATCTGTTTCCAAATTTGTAGATGTAGGCCCATTTACTTCCTGCAAGGATTTGATGTGTTCCAAGTCCATCCATTTAGACAAGTGATGTCAGTTATATTTGCCTGAACTAATTAAAATGAATGTGGTCTTTTTTTCTTGTCCTGAAATTCTAATGCAGTATAACAATACAGGGTTAAATGTTTGATATTGTTTTTCAGCAGATAGCTGTATTTTTAGGAAATGCTAACATTTTTTCACAGTGCTTTTGTTTTGTTTTCCCTCAAAATATGTGAAAAGCCTTTGAGATTAAACTCACACTAAGAAAAAAGTATTATTATTAAAATTAGCATGCTAAACAAGGATACCATCTTTAAAATTCTGTATCACAAAAGAAGATTCAAATATCCATAAACATTTTAGATACTAAGTGCTAAATAGAGAGGCCAGTCCAGGTATTCTGTAAGATGATCCTTGCCTGTTGGGTATTTGCAGGAGCGTAGACAATCTTGTTAGACCTTAAAAAATCATTTTTTCAGCTCTAAATTTACCCGTGATGCACATTGGTTTTAAGTGTGCTGTAAATTTGGGGCTCATAATTTTTCTCTTATTAGGATCATGGAGGAACTGCAAATGTGGAAATTTGTTAAATCAGCCAGGATGGCCTGAACCCAACAGGCACTACTTAACAAGTTGTTTTTTAGGGAATGTTATCCAGCAGCAGGGCTGTCTTGTGAGTCTGCCTATGTGCCAGTAAGGGCAGCCAATTTCCAGAGCAACCTAGATTTCGGGGTTTTTTGCAGTGGCAGTGGAACAGTGTAACACAAAATGATGTAAAATTTATTAGAAGCATTTGATTAATTCTGTCTGCAGAGCATATGACCTGCACATGAATCCTCTTAACTGCTGATGACTAAGGAATTGTGGTGTTTTTATTATTAAAGAGATTTTTAAAATAAAGTTTTAAAGTTTATTTCTTCTGCATTCACAGAGAGGTTCCCATTTTCTTGGTTTCACACAACCACTCTATTCAATGAAGTAATTTTTGTCCCCTTATCTTGCATCCCAAGATGAGTTCAACATCTGGATAAACCTAATAACTTAATGCATCAAATGATCCTACTCAAATTGTTGTTTATTCCAGGCTATTTTGTCCTGTCATCTCCATGACAGAATGTCAAAGCATTTTCTCCTGGTGCCTTCAGCTTCCAGCATCTGCAGGGATCTGATACACTACCCCTGCATACTCAGGGGTAAACAGCCAAAGAGTTGAGGTAGGGGCAGCAAGCCAGACAGCTGCAGGCACTGGTGACTTCTGATGCTGCATTGCAGTGGTGCCTTCTGTTAGAGATCAGAGGTCACCCTTCTCAGTCACTCAGCCATTTGGGTGAGTTTCCTAAGCCTTGTGACTTCTCATGTGATGGGCTGTACTTGCACATCCTTTGTCTTACTAAAATGTTCCAAAGTGTGGTGGCATAAAGCTTGAATCATAGAATCATTACAATGGGAAAGGACCTCTAAGATCATGAAGTGCAACCATCAACCCAACTCAACCATGCCAACTAAATCATGGCCTGACCTTGCCAGGCATGTACCAGCATTACTTCCTTTCTCTCCACTTACAAGTTTACATAGTGATTTCTCTTAGATGGCATAAACCTTTTTGCACATGCTGACAAAGCTACAGAGAACATTTGAGAGAAAAAAAATCCTGTTGCAGGAGTCTCAATTCTGAAGTGTTCAGTTTTATTGTATTACCTTATTCTATCTTTTTCATTTTTTTTTCAGTGATATTATTTGGAATGTCTGTATTTTACTTACAAAGTAAAATTGTGTTTTGAAACTAGAATCTAAAGAGTTAACTTAAAATTTCTCTGGTGATATACAGTATGACTGTAGGACCTGATCCTGGGTTTGGAGTCTAGGATCTTCAGAGGTCCTTTCCAAGCCCTGCTATTCTGTGTGTGATTCAGTGTGATTTGCAAAGATATTCAGATTATGTACCCAGAACACATATACACAAAGTTTCTGTTTCCATATGGATGTCAATTTACTGTGGAATTTCATGTTGGAGATCTAAGCTCAGAATTTAACATTAGAGGTTCTTTTATGAAATTCTGAGAGGTTATTTCACTTAGAAAATAGTTTCAGAAATGGCAATGATATGATTTTTCTGTGTCTGCCATTTATACAACTTCTTAGATATCACCGGTATGGGGAATGTATTCTAGACAATAGTTCAACAAGCATGATATTTTGTTTATTAATTCTGGAGCTCCATAAAATTAAATAACTGAGGAAGATTACATTTCACAGTTAAGTGTGATTTGGCACTAAAAAGTAGCTAACTAAATTTGGTATATATAAATAATTATTTTTTTTCTTTCTACAATCATTATAATTCAACTTTGCCTTCCTATAGCATGAAAATTTGGGGGTATCAAGTAACACCAGACAAAAAAAAGTATTAGTGATTAGCATGTTAACTTTTAATATTCTGGATTGTTTGTAGCAGAGAATGCTAGAATGCTAGAAATTGTTTCTGTCCAAGATTTATATGGTAAGATTTGCTCTTGCCACTTTTTATGTGTTAAGGAGCCTTAGCAAGGAGGCCAATTCCTTTAATCAAAACATAGCTCACCAGCAGCACAAAAATTACTTTCTAGCATATAAACCAAGCAAAAATAAAGAATGTAATCCATCACCTGTCCATGTATCAGAAGGACACTGAGATGCTGGAGCATGTCCAGAGAAAGGCAACGAAACTGGTGAAGGGTCTAGAGCACAGCTGTTACAAGGACCATCTGAGGGAACTCTGGTTGTTCAGTCTGGGGAAGAAGAGGCTGAGGGGAGACCCTCCTGCTTTCTACAACTACCTGAAAGGAGGTTGGAGTGAGGTGGAGGTTTGTCTCTTCCCACGGGTAAGAAGTGACAGGACAAGAGGAAATGGCCTCAAGTTGTGCTAGAGGAGGTTTAGATTGGATATTAGGAAAAATTCATTTACTGAAAGCATTGTCAGCACTGGATCAGGTTGCTCAGGGAAGTGGTTGAGTCACCATCCCTGGAGGTATTTGAAAGATGTGTAGATGTGGTGCTTTAGAACACAGTTTAGTGGTGGACCTTGGCAGTGTGCTGGGTTAATGGTTGGACTTGATGATCTTAAAGGTCTTGTCAAAATGAAAAACTTCTGTCCCTCTTTATAAAGAACACGTGGGTGTCCATATCATATGCTCTTCTTTAACTGAAGGAATTCATATAACGAGTAAAATTTGCACCTGAAATTGAGTTTGTCGGTGATTCTGATGTAGGAATGGAGCAGCCAACACATCTGACACTGTTCATGGATGATGTGTGTTCTTGCAGATGTTTGATTTGCTGCATCTAACTCATTAGTTGTATTAAAATTGTTGCATGAAGAAAAAATACTAGGGGGGAGAAGTCCACTAACGTGTTCAGGTGTTTTGTAAAAATCCACTATGTAGGAAGACAGAACTGGTATTTCACACCTGCTATTCAGTTTAATGAACTCAGACTGGTTTTGTGTTCAGGTGACAGAATCTACATAGTGTGCAGGAGGAGCTGGGTACTGTTCAGCACACAAATATATATATATATGTATATATATATGTATACACACACCTCTTTTCTTCTATGGCTTTCTACAACAATGTGATCTTTAAAGGATGATGTGCTTTTTGTGGGGTTTTTTGTTTGTTTTCTTATGGTTATTGTCTCTTTTTCTTCACTGAGGTTGTATGTGGTGTATGAAGAGAGACTGGCCATATAGGATCATTTTATAAATAAATGGAGAGATGAAGAATTACACATTTGGGATTTTATTTAGAGTCCATGTCTTCATGTGTGTGTACATGTAAGAGCAATCTGATCAGTTGTACACACGCATATATACATGTCTTAATTCAGAGAAGAATGTAGTTAAAACCAAAAAGATTTTCCATTTGTAAAAATATCTATGGATAAATCTGGCACTTTAAAAAATGCAGATCCAACATTACTTTCCATGTAACTTCACAAGGTTGTCATCTTGCAGTGAAAGATGCATTTAGAGGAAGAAAAAATTTAATTGAAGGGTTAAAGAAAAGAACCTCTTCATTTAAAAGCAGAAGCTTTTAACACCTTTTTTGTTAGTTGAGCACATAAATGCAAATGTCTGCTCTGCCTACAAAGCTCCTAATAAGAGAGACAGGAATTGTTTGCACAGACTTATGATATTTTTTTTCCTCAAGTACTTTTGATGAGGGTTGCTTTAGCCTTTATTTTATCAGACTGTTTCAGGTCCTGGAAGCCATGTTTTTGTTTAGTTAGGTTACAATGAAAATAGGTAGTAGGTGTTTTCTGTTGAATGATGAAGGGCAACCTAGTGATTATTAAGAAAACCCTGTGGTGTATTGAGCACTGCTAAAAGTTAGCATGATAAATAACATCTGGCGGACAAAAGAAACCTCAAATTATTGTATGTGGTTTATGCCAGTATGTGAGTTTTCCACATACTGAGTGATAATTAGAAAGGGAAAAGAGCAATTCACATATGTGCATAAAATCTGAATCTAATACAGATATCACATTACTCTGCACAGCCACACACTATGTATGTAAACTACTAGTTCTAAGTAATTTCCATCAATATTTTCCATGAAGAAACCAATTGCCTTGCAGAATCTAGCAAAGTAAATTGTTGTGAGGATGACTGTATGTCTTCATTCTAAGTATCTATTTGTTTTAATTGAAAAAATCTGCCATTCTGGATATGCTCGGCATGGATTTCTCATAAACAAATTCTGTTTATTTCAGTTGTTTCCTTTCTGAAACCATTCTGAGAAGGTACATTCTTCACAGACCTTCATTCTTTGGGAGAATGACAGGTTCATCAAACTTTGATCTCCAATGTTTCTCCAAGCAGTTTGAAACCAGCTGCTGTTGGGTTATATTAAGGGCAGAGGGGCTGAATCAATCCAGCAAAATACATCTTGACTTGGAAAAGAGGTTATCAGCTCTGGTTAGATTTTTAAGGTTAAAGATGAGGGTGAACTGTGAACGTAAACTGACTGAGACATGTCTTATTTGGACACACACTGTTGAAATATGTGAGTATGGATCAAGAAATACAGGAGAATTAGTCCTGAGCTTATTATTACAACAAAGCAATCTTTGTGCTCAGTTTCACTGAAGCTATATGTAGGCTTGATCATGAAGAAATATAATTGAGGGAGAAATCAAGCACTTCTAAGTCATTTGTTTTGTTTTTTTGCCAGATCCCCTCTCTACTTCCAAGTGGGATTTTTTTTCCATCTCCTTAAAAGTAAATAGATTTTTAGTACAATTTCAACTGCGTATTAGATATTCTAAAAACATTTTTATCCATTGTAGTTTGAGATGAAGTAGGCGAAAAGGGCTGGTATTAAAAGACAGGAAAGTTTTTAGTTGTTTATCTTTAAAAGAGTTGTTTGGGTAGTGAAACTCAGAAATAGTTCAGTATTTCAGGATGACAGACTACCCTGTGCTTCTGTTAAGTACATTCACTGCTGAGTGAATGCCCTTGCACGCAGAGATTGCCTCTGCTTTACGTACCTACAGTAGGCAAAACAAAAGCGTGGGAGGCTCTATCTTGGCTTTATTTCTTAAATCGTAGATATTTGTTCTCAGCCTTTGTTTCAGGTTGTCCATCTATAAAATAAGAAAAATGATAACTTAGTTTTAATACTTGCTAGTGCTAAAGGCTTTTTAGGTATCTGAATTGCAGGCAAAGAGAAGTTCCAAAGTATTCTTTGTTTATTTGTCATCCGGGCAGTTTGTGAATGCAGAGTTGGCAATTCACAGCCAATTGTGGCTTAAATAACTTTCTGAGAGTGGCTGCAATCTACTATCTAAAGACTCCAGTTAGACTGCAGTTAGCTCTTCATGAAGTGTATAAATATATATATATATATATGGGATACATTGGATACATTTTGCTTGTCAGCTGGGACAGAATATTTACTGTTGAAATTTGACTCATGCAAATTTTTCCAACAATATTTCAATGAATCTGAAGTACAATTCTGCGTGCTAGAAAAGTTGAACCTTACGTTGCCTGCGTACTGAGTACTGAGCACTGATGTCAGAGAGGAAAATAATACTAGAGTGGATCTCGCCTTTGCCCTCAGAGTCCAGAAAATTTACTTATGCAGCTGTAGATAAGCAAATTAGCATTACAAATGACAGAATATGTAATTCTTCCACTTCTTTTATTATAACCTAAGCAGCTGAATGAATATATGATCTAAAAGTTTGGAAGTTTGGTTGATCGACAACTTATAAAGTTCCTGTCATCTGGCAGTATATTCACAACACATCAGAGAAGATGAACCAGTACTGCCTGAAAAACTGGATGTGTAATGCAAACTCAGAACAAGCCTCAGTGACAATTATCTCTTAGAAAGATATGGTTACAAGAACTTACATTAAAGGATCAGTTGATAAAGATGCCACTGAGTTTCCATCTCATTGCTGATTTATACTTGCCAGACTTCCTCCTATATTTAAGCTGAAAAAGATATTTTTATTTTAACAAAATAGCATAGTTTTTTTGACATTTTCCACTCAACATGAATTGTGAAGCTAAGCAAGAGAGGTCAAAATGTGTTGGGATTAAGCATCCATTTCTCACCTAAATAAACTTCTGAGAAATGTGCTAAGTGTATCTGATTCCCTGTAGCATAAACTCTTGAAATCAAGTCAAGGGTGGTAAAAAGTAGTAAAACAGTCTTGACTAATTTTATTTTGGACAGAATACTGAGGACTTTTTCTTATCATGTGTACTTCAGTGGTGCCAGACACCATACAGATTAGATAACTGTCATTTTCTGCAAATTCACTTTATTATTACACAAACTCAAATAGGGATGAAAGCTATTGAATCTGATGTCCTTTAAATATGAGGGGAAAAATGTTATTTTGCTTTTGAATAAATAAATTAATAAATAAAATAAGACAAGGAGACTGCTAATGGCACTGAGGAGAGAAAGAAAAAGGTTTTCCTTTAAAGTGGAGTAATTCAATTTTGTCACTTTCAAGATGAAATTGGACATTCTTCCTCAAGGGCATCATTGCCACCTGGCATTCAAAGACCTGGCTTTCTGCAGAAGAAACCCACATTAAGGGGTAACCAAAGTAGTTTCAATTTTAAGTAAGATTTTAAGTGCAGGATAAGAATGAGTTTTCATTTTGAGATGTCATTCCTTTTTAACCTACACAATCCTAAAATTAATATACAGATGGAAAAGAATTATTTTAACATTGTGTATCGTGCAATAATGGAAACACATGTGGCACATAACTTTTTTTATTATTTTGATTGGCCTCGTTTTAATTGACCCATACACAGAGGTTCTTTGACTGCTGGTTTTGCCCAAATATATTCCAAAGGTGCTGTGCAGCCTCATTAATTCTTGTTAGTCTTTTGCCCTTGTCTTTGTCAGTCTTATGATCTCTCCTCTTTCCATTTCCAGTGTTAATTGTTTTTATCAGAATTCCAAAATCTTTCTTGAATATTATGTCTAGAATGAAAAGCAATAGCCCAGGTCCAGTAACCAAAAAGCAGAACATTGTTTACAATTTTCTGTCCATTTTTCTATGCATTTTGTTATTTTCAGTGCAAGCAAAACGAGTTTTAGAAAATTGCAGACATTTCTAGTTTACTGTAAGTTTAATATAGTAAGACTTTCAAAACAGAAGGCAGGGAATGCAATAGAATTAATAGTTCTGGTGCTGAGTGTAAGTAAACTCAGCTATTTTTTTCCAGCATCCAGAAGGAATGTTTAGGCTCCACTGCTCACTTCCATACTCATCATATAAATGCTATGCCTATTTATTAAAAAATAATGTATGCCTGTGTTGTCTTCCACTACTGTATCATGTTACAAATTTGTGTCCAGTCTTCTGTTCTCCCAACAATCTCTTTCAGCATTGTTGTTTTCCAAGTTTTCCGAAGAGTATCGTGTGTTTCAGATTACATTTTTCCAAATAGATTAGTTGACATTTTTCAGAATGAGGATCTTGTTTTTCTGGACATAGTTCAATTTGTTTGCTCTTATTAGTGTTTTCATATCCCCACCGTTTTATTTTCCTCTGTGAATTTCAATACTATATTACTTACTCCTTTTTCCAGATCATGTATGAGTATGTATATTAAACATGTATATTAAACAGAGATGGTTGTGTAACTTAGAGCTGAAGTTTTTCATATGACTCTTCCAACAAACCTGAGATAATGTGGTTTGTCTTTTATAAACAATTGCCCTTCCATTAACAGGACATGACAATATTCTTGTCCCGTAAAGATATATACAAAGAGGTACAAAAAATCTTATTCAAGAATAATTTATACATTAGGTCATTAAGTGCTTTCCAGCGAGTGTTTGTGGTACATTTGACTTTTCTCTTACCCCACACTTTTTGATAACTGTTAAAAAAAGATGAAAACAAGAAAAAAAACAACTATGCCCCTCCCTCCCACATCTCACTCTTCAGTAACAAGAAAGCAATTGATAGTTAAGCTTTCTTTTTCTAATTGAGCATGCTAGGTCTTGTAAGACCTGAATGTGTTATAATGTGAATTCCCCCAAGTCCATGTGGTTAGTGTTATCTGTTAAGTAGCCACTTGATATTATCAGCTTCCACCTGAAGATCTGCTTTAGTGACAAGAGAGAGACAATCCTGTAAGTAGTGCTGAACTGGGTTCTCAGTGACCTCTGGATCTTTGGGGTTTTTCATCTATTTTAAGAAAAAAATCTTGGTTTAGAGAAAGCTGTTTGGTAGGAGCAGCTTGCTTTTCTTTGAAAAATACTACCAAGTGTTCTTCACTCTTCCAAGGTGTTTTAGGATCTGATAATTTTTTTAGGTGGATTATTAGGTGGAAAACCAAATAGTTTCTTTTTCTAATACGGTAAGCACTCCAGAAGTATGATGGGGTATTTTATTGTGAATTCTTACATTTTATGGTTTTTGAAGTACTTTATGGAGTACAGGTGTCTGTATCAAGTCTCCATTATTCCTAGCAGTTCAATCTTTTTTGATTTTTCTTAGCTGTTTTTAAATGTCTATCTGAGGACTATTTCCATATCACCCAAGCATTATGATGCTAACAAAATGTTAAGGTGCTTTGGTTTTCTATACTCCAGAGCCAGTATCTATTAATAAGAAGCAATGGACAAAATAGTTAAAGTGGATTTATTTTGCTGTCCTTTTAACAAATGAGCCTTTCCGAACAACTATCTCCTAAATTCATACCGTCATCAAAGAATGGCTGGGGTTGGACAGGACCTTAAGGATCATCAAGTTCCAACCTCACTGCATGGGCAGGGACACCTTCCTCTAGGCCAGGTTGCTCAAAGCCCCATCCAGTCTGCCCCTGAACACTTCTGGGAAGGGGCATCCACAACTTCCTTGGGCAACCTGTGCCAGTGTCTCACCACCCTCACAGAAAATTTGTTCCTAATACCTAACCTAAATCTACCCTCTTTCAGCTTAAAACCATCCCTCCTCATCCTGTCACTCCATGCCCTTATAAGAAGTCCCTCCCCAGCTTTCCTGTAGGCCCCTTCAGGTACTGGAAGGCTGCTAGAAGGTCTGCTTGGTGCTTTCTCTGTGCTGAGCAACCCCAATCTCTCAGCCTGTTTACACAGGAGAGGCATTCCATGTCTCTGATCCTCTGGACTTGCTTCAACACCTCCATGTCCTTTTTGTTCTTGGGGCTCCAGAACTGAACACAGTGCTCCAGATGGGGTCTCATGAGAGCAGAGCAGAGGGGCAGAATCACCTAGTTCTTGTCACACATCGTGACTTCTTAGAAGAAAATTTTTTTTCATTATTTTTTTCTCCACCATTTATATATCCACTCTGAGTCTTCAATGGAGGTTGGGCAAGATAAGTACCTTTATCTTAAATTATGAAATTATGTATAGATACAGTATCTCTGTATGCTCAGCAGTCTCTTTACTTTTGAAGACATACTTCAAGATGAATGACTATTTTAATACCTGTCCATTGTTGAATGCAACTATGAAGGGTATCTGAAACAGCATGTATTCTGTTGGCAATTGTATGAATTTCTTTTTGTGTACTCCCAGCTGGCCTAGCAAGTTCTTAAACACTGCTACTAGGATATAAATAGCAAATACCAGATAGTAGCCAAAGTCATTGAGGGATGATTTATCATTGATCTCTCCAGCAAAATCCATGGACAATTAATGAATTCTGAAATACCCGATATGGATTTAGTGGATGGACCACTCATTGGATAAGGAACTGGCTGGCTGGTCACACCTAAAGAGTTGTGATCAGTGTTTCGGTGTCCAAATGGAGATGTGTAAGGAGTGATGTTCCTCCAGGGTCAGTACTCAGACCAGTTTTTTTAACATCTCTGTTAGTGACATGGACAGTGGAACTGAGTGCACCCTCAGCAAGCTTGCTGATAACACCAAATTGTGTGGTGAAGCCAACACACTGGAGAGAAGGGATGGCATCCAGAGAGACCTTGACAGGCTGGAGAAGTGGGGCCTGTGCAACCTGCATGAAGTTCAGCAAGGCCAAGTGGAAGGTTCTGCACCTGGGTTGAGATAATCCCATGCACCAATACAGGCCGGGAGGATAAAGGATTGAGGGCAGCCCAGAGAAGAGGGATTTATTGGTGGTGGTGGACCAGAAGCTCAACTTGAGCTGTCAAATGTGTGCTTGCAGCTCAGAAAGCCAACCCTGTCCTGGGCTGCATCAAAAGGAGCACAGACAGCTGATGAAGGGAAGTGATTCTCCCCCTCTGCTCTGCTCCTGTCAGACCCCACCTGGAGTGCTGTGTCCAGTTCTGGAGTCCCCAACATACGAAGGACACAGAGCTCCTGGAATGTGTCCAGAGCAGAGCCACTAAAATGATCAGAGGGCTGGAGCACCTCCCCTATGAAGACAGGCTGAGGAAGTTGGGGTTGTTCAGCCTGGAGAAAAGGAGGCACTGAAGTGATCTTTTAGCAACCTTCCTATATCTGAACGGGGCTTACAAAAAGCTGGGGTAGGGCTTTTTACATAGGTGTGTAGTGAAAGGGGAAATGGTTTCCTATAAAGGGGAAATGGCTTAGAACTTGAAAAGGGGATATTTAGATTAGACATTAGGAAGATATTCTTTAATTTGAGGATGGTAAGACACTGGCACAGGTTGCCCAAGGAAGCTGTGGCTGCCCCCTCACTGGAAGTGTTCAAGGCCAGGTTGGATGGGGCCTTGAGCAACCTGGTCTGATGGGAGGTGTCCCTGCCCAGGCAGGGGGGATGGAACTGAATGGTCTTTAAGATCCCTTCCAACCCAAACCATTCTACAATTCTATGAAATGAGCTGTAGGCCAGTGACTTATTTTTGTTCCATTGCTTTGAAGAGTCAAATTTATATCCCAAATGAATGCACATACAGATTTTACTGTCTTTTAAAATCTGTATCAGGTTTGCTGGCCACAGTTTAAGCATCTTCATAGTGAGTAGTTAAACATAATGTTTTCTATTACCAAAATTATTAATTACTTTGAAAAATTTCTTCTAGTAAAAAGTAGATATCTTCTGTGCCATGTACTTGGAATAATCCATTCCCACAGGTCAATTAAAAGCTTCAGGGCTTAGTCAGCAAGTAGACACCCATCACTGCTGCATGTACTTAGATGGAGTTGAATTTTTTGCTTTATTACTCCATTTAAGACTGCATGGAATAGGGGTCATTGCAAGTTTAAAGCTTTACTTTCGTTTTATACAGCTTGGAATTATACTTAGAAAGACAAGAGCTTTTCTCTGCATAAATTAATTTAAAATCATAGACTTTTGAGTGCTCTTCAGAAAGTAAATGGGATTCTAATTAATTTTAGTTCTGCAATTGCAGGACTTAGTAATGAGCTAAATGTAGACTGAAATGATGATGAAGTTGAAGAGATCTTTTGAAATATGTGTGAAAATGTCAGATGGATCTGTTGAACATGTTTTTCTTTCATATGATGCAACCAAATGTTTAGGTTTCCAGCCTATATGATAAATTGTGTGCAATGCCTCTCTTAGGCTTCTCTGGCATGTGTTCAAGGTGTGAAACCCATTATTCTAAAAGCTTTAAGTTGTCAGTGGAATTCTAGGAAGGCAGGGAAATACGTAGTATTGCATTTTGTAAAGAAGCAATCTGTCTACTTTCAAGTGTCACATTTTTGTGTCTGATTTATTGCCATAGTACCCATATGTGCAGCTTACGTGAAGCTCCAGGACACCAATACCAAGAAATTGTATGTTCCTCAAATCAAATAATTGCATAGAACATCCTTCTGTTTTTAAATAAATTATTTTTGAGTAAACTCATGGTCATTAATATTTGTTAGGTAATCCAAATGTTAGGTGTATGCAATATAAAATATTGAAAGACTCTACTGTCTTCCTACTCTAATCTTCTCTAATTTCGTACTCACTATCCATTGTCCCTTGTGTATCTTACACCTTCTCTACAATAAATATGATCTTTAAAGTAAATAATTCTCAGGAAAGCTGCTGATTTTTTTATCTGTCAATTATAAAATTAAAATTAACTTCAAATATCTTTTTACTATGTATTTACAGAAATTCTCTTCAGAATATACTGAAGTTCTGAATACTGAGTACATCTTTCTATCTATTTTTCTTTCACATTGTTTATTTAAACTGGTCACTTACTTTTAACTGCCTCAAGCAAATGCAAAAGAAATAGAAATCAATTTTAAGCACTGAGAGAAGTAAAAACAAGTTGGTGCTGCTTTGATCTTGATTGGTTTTGTGAAAACATTGTCTGCTGTTACTTAGGATTTCTTAATCTAAATGACAAAAATGTGATTGAAACTTCAATGGCTAATGTGAGCTCAGTTTTACTGTGCGGTCTGTTATTTCAGTAACGCATGCAAGAACAATAATACACTGCTTTAAGAATTAGATTTAGCAGTGACCTCAGGTATAATTGGTGACTTCCAGAATGTCTCTGAGCAGAGAATGCTCAGTTGGAACAGTCAGAAATGGAGTATGGTGTCACTGTAACCTGGAACTGTTGATGGCCACAGTCTCACCCAGTCAACAATTTGCAATTTCCAGATTACACTCAAGACTGGCTTTGTCTATAACGTGCACTGCTGCTCTTACATACAAAACTGCATTAGATGGATGAGCTGCAGCAACAAACACTTCAGAACATCAGTAGCTCAGCTGAAAAGAGCAATCTGTTGAAGACAGGCTAAATCAACTAAATGGAAGTCTATAAAGATCAGAGAGTTATTTCTATTTTAAAACACAATGCCATAGGATTAAAAACACCAAGTGCCTTATATTCAACAATGCTAAAAGGGTTGTCTAGGTTAAAGACAAAAATAACAACCTAAAATGATCCCATGATACATGACTGGATTTGGTTTCCTTAAATCAGACCACCCAGCCACAGTGTTCTCCTGGAATAGTATCTGCTACAGAAAGCATACATATTTACTGTTAACCTTGCACTGACTGTACATAACATTTCTGGACACATGAATGGTATTTTGCAGCCCACTTGTGAATATGAACACTTAAATTGTCAAATAATACTGTTGTGGCCACCCATTGAGCAGCCAGCTCTTATCTATAAAGCCAGTTTGAAGAGCAGTGGCAGGTCTGGTGTAGATATTACTTGACACCTTTCAGCTACATCTTTTGCTTCACGGATCATGGGCCTCTGTGGTAAACAAGCCAAAAAACAAGCAGATAAAGGAAGATTTTAGATTACTGTAAAACTGCAACAATGAAAGATTTGCCAGTTCAGTCATCTGCCGTTTCCCAAGAATTCAACATAACCACAAACCAGTGTTTTCTTTACCATCAGTTTTCTTTATTTTCAACCAGTGTCTTGTGCACAATTCCATGAATAGCAGAACAACAATTTTCTAACAGCCAAGGTAGGCTGTGTGTCCTGAGTATAAATACTGTAGCTGCAATGGCAAGGATCTAAACACATTAAACACATTTAAATAATCTCCCAGTCCTCCCATAACTGAAGAACCTGGCTGATGCAATTTTGCTGCCTGCTGGAGAATTTCAAAACCTTGGAAGGGCTGGAGATGTACTCTGATGGTCTCAGTTATATCATTATCCTTCATGCAAGTTAAAGTGTAAGAGAGGGCTCAGGTGGCATAGACAGAAAAAATCCTTATTATTGTGTCTGCCAATCTCATTCACACTGGCCTCCTCTTAAGAAGACAGGGCAGCATTTAATACTGAAACAGAAACTGAATTTTAAAACATTTCCTTAGCTGTTTCCTTCCCACTCTACAAGCTGAATATATTATTACCTCTACAGTCAAAAGGGTAAATATCCTAGGACAGGAAGAAGCATTGTTTCAATTCGAGACCCCCCACCAGGCACTCATAAATAACTAGATCTTTGTGCCTTTTTTTTTTCACCTATTTAAGCAGTGTATTATAGTATAAAGAAGAAGGCAAATGTCGTCTGTATACATCCAAATGGCCTGTGTATTTTAAGTCTATCTATAGGAAAAGGGAGAGTATGGCTGTCTCAGACTGATCTTCCTTTTCTGTGTTAAAACTTGTTAATTTTTTTTACTCTGGACACCAGCAAACAAAGGAAATCTATGAAATAAGAAGCCCAAAGACAACTATATGTTTTTTCCATTATGCATTAGAGGACTAGACTATATTCTAATTATTTTATTTCCATGCAGTTTTTTCAAAGAATCAATAATATTTAAGTCCTAAAATGCAGCAAAACTGTTAAACAAGTTAAAATAAAAATAGATAGGAGTTTTCCACAGTTCCCTGGTTTCATTATCTTTGGATTTCTATCTATGGCTACCATGAGATTTCTTCAAGGATTAGTGTTTTAGGAAAAATATATATTCTATTCACATTGTGTGCCCTGTTTTCAATATTGCTGTTAAAATAGAGTAGTACCTAGGAAGTCATATAAGAACAAAGCAGTTAAAATTAATGAAGACCAGCTATACTCTTAATGCTAAAATAAAAATATATCCATGTAAGACTGACTGGTGTCAGAAACTAGCAAAATAACGAACACCAAGAAGAAAGGCTATAAAATGGAAAAGCACTCTGCTTGAATAACAGATTGCCCCTATTTTACAGATGGGAAAACTGGGGCACGTAGAGAACTTAATTGATTTCCCTAGTGTCACCCTATAAATCATTGATGTGACAAGTCCTAAAGCTGATTCTCTGTGAGAGCTGTGCAGCTAACTCTTTGCCTGACTCTCTTCAATAAACAGATTCTGAAAGCATGTTCTCTTCAATGCAATAATTTATACTTGATGCATGAGAAGCCTGAAGTATGAGCAGATAATGCTATTTGATCTATATTTTGCAAAAAGCCCTTCCAGATACTCTGTTCTACTTGATCCACTTCTTTCATAAACAGATTCTGTGTTGCCGCCTCCTTCCCTTGTTCAATCTCCTCTCTCTTTGTGTAAATGAAATGACATATCCTCTCTCACAGGTTCTGCATTTATTTCATGCTCTCTTGAGTTTGGATCACAGAATTCATCTCAGCCTCTCTGAGAGGCTAACCTCTTCTTCACTGAAGCTGGGTCATGAATAATTTCCTAGAAAGTGAGGCATTACCTCTTCTTCAACCCTGGAGCAGATTTATTAGCAATGTATTAGCAATGCTAGCAATTTCTTTCCAGTACCAACCATCTAGAAAGGTAAACCTGTGAGTCCTACAGGCCCCTTCTTAGCAATGGGTTCTTTGTACAACAGAGAAATTACTACATGACTTACCAGGCTCCTTCACCTTCCTTGCCTCTGGTTTTAAGTCCTGGTTTTCTTTTAATCAGTCCCGTTTGTTAGTGCTATTTGTAAATACTGGGCTCCAGCAGTCAGTGTCAGGCTCCTGTTGTATGAGGATTGCTAGATACCAGCAGTCATGAGCCTTTGTCTCTTGCCATCTGTCCTTGGTAGAAGGAAACAGACCTGGGACAAACCTAGATTAAGTTCTTGGTTTGAGAGCATTTTCTCTGCCTTTAGAAGGACCTTCATGTCACCTGTAGCCTCTACTGTGGCTTACCTCACTGCACTACTCCTTTAAAGATTTTGTAAAAATGTTTGACAAATTTATTAAATGGTTGGAATTTTTATTACAAAAATTAAATAATGTATTTTTAAAGTGCTTCAAATACAAATGTGACCACTTATCTCGTGCTACCTGAAGAAATTCTTTCCTTGAATGTCTATAACAAAAGAAAGAGTTCGTATTTCCTGTGTCAGAAGCACTCTTCAGAGATTAAGTATAACAGTATTCCTCTGAAAATAGAGCAAAAGCTCTACTCTGTCTACTGGCATTCAAGCATAATGGAATATAGGAAAATCTGCTATATAAAGTGACAGGGGGGGGGTTGTTTGGGTTTTTTGGTTTTTTTTCTTTCAAAAATGGCTGTAAGCTATTTTGATCTATGACCTTGAAAAAGGGAAAAAACGAAAAAAAAGAAAAAAAAGCAAGCAAACATAAAGATATGCCCAGCTTCATGTTGACCCAATGATGAAGCTACTGGTAATCACAATTAAAGTGTTGGTTTGAAGGTTGGATAGAGTTGCTGTTTGGAAAAAAAATTGTTGTTCCATGACTTTGTTAGACAAGGAATCTCTTGTCATTTAACAATAGCTTTTGAACCAAATGTATTCAGAGTTGGGACATATCTGTTTTATTATTTATACTCATCTTGAATTCTAAGGCTGTGGCAGAAATGTAGGCTTTCCAAACCATAATCTTTTTTCTTATTGATACTGCCTTTTCTAAGTCTTCTTGCTTATTAGTGCCAACCTACTCAACTGGGAAATACTCATGTACTATGCCTATATAGCCGTGTAGTTTAAATAATGATGCAAAAACCAGGAGAGCTAAGGAAAAAGAAGACCCTATCCTAATTGCATATAATGGATCAAAGCTGCCAAAAGTTATCCTGTAGCATGTGGTAGCAGGTGAGTTTTGCTGAGTGTAGGGGGCTGTTGCAATGGCTTCTAAAGCATGGCATGGTTTCTTCTCACCACCTTGCCACCAGTAATCCTCTCCCCTGCTATGGCAGCCTCTCACTGCTGGCTCTCAGTCTGGTTGACTGAAAACAGTCTGGCATCAGCATAGGCTCCTTTGCTTTTCTGTCAGATGGGAAGCATTCCCCAAGTTGGTAGAAATACTGTGAAAATGCACGGTGTCGATCACGTTGCTTCTGAGAGTACTGAAATCAGAGATCTGGTATCCAAAGTATTTGTAGGTTTACCAGTAGATTTACCTTATCCCTAACAACATGGAAACATGATGCTGGTCCCTCTGAAGCTGGCAGTGTTAGGTGATTAAGTGACTTTAACTGGTGGTGGTGATGAGGGTACCAAAGTTGGCCCTTTAATTTGATGAAACTGGTGCAAAGCCTTTGTGTATTCGAGTTCAGTTATTGCCATTGTCTGGTTTGAATCACTAACCAAGTCACTAATGTGTGATGCTTATAATTGAGCTGCCTTAAAAACTTGGCATTCAACTCTGACAATATCAAATAAATAGGAAGAAATTATGTCTTTCTTCTTTGTAATCTTTAATGAAAAATAGAGATGAATAAATTCATCTTTAATGAAAAAAATATATGTTGCCCAGTTAATTTTGTTTCAAAGTTCTGCAATTGCAAATATTTAAACAAAATTTTCAATAAAACTCAATTAAATATATGCACAGGTTTCCATTGCTGATCTGTAATCCCTGCCTAGTCCCTAGGGATTGAGAAACCTGAGTGACCCTGAGGTGTTTATATAATTTTTGCCTTAATAGATAGGAAAGACAAAAGGACTACAGTGCAACTATGGAGAGATTCAACTAGATGGAGGAGACCCTGGTGAAAATTTTATGTTAGCTTGAACTGTTCAAAATAATTAGCTTATGTGATGATATAAATTTTTTTAATGTATTAAATTGTGGTGCCATTTATACCATAACCTTTAGCAAAAGCAGTTTTAAAATTGTTTACTCAAAAAAATAAGGAGCTGCCTTATTTTCAGACAGCTTCATTCTCATTTCCTTGCTCTATTATGATGCAAGTCCAGACCCCACACTGGCTTGCATGGCAATCTTTTTTTGCTTGTATAATGTGAACCATGCACCAGCCTAAAACTAACACAACCCAGGACAGGCTTGTTTTGTGCCCCATCTCAATTATTTAAAGGCAATTTCAGGTTAACTACTAGTATGTTGCTTTTGAAAACTGGCTGCTTATTGTGTTCTTGCCTTTACTGGTGTACAGTAGAGAGGTGTAAAAAGAGCAGCTGGCATAGATTTTTTATAAGTAAGCTTCGTTTTTTTCATGAGGACCCCACTTTTTCTCCTCCGTGCTTACAGCATCACAATGTGGATGAAACTGAAGCAAGGATTTGTCCTTCCTCTTTCATGTTCTTCAAGTCCCTTCAGGAACAGAACAATTTCCAGGGAAAATAAAAAGTTGTCTTAAGCCAGGTGTCATAGAAAAGTGAGACAAAACTACATGTTGGGTAATTCAATAAGATGTAGGCAGAGGGAGGAAAGAAGCTAGGAGAAACCTTGCTGTTCTTGAGTTTTTAGTCTAAACTTGCTGAAGTTTTCTTTGACACATTCTATTTGTATGTTCAGATAAGGCCCTGTTTCACAGCTATCAACTTCCTTTAAAAGTGATCATCAGAGACTGTAAAGTCAGAGCCTCTCCTTTCTTGGCTACTCAAAGCTATTGAGCAGTGTGTAAAACACCCTCTGAATCCCCATTTTCAAGTATGCTAAAGACACTTAAATGCAGTCTGTAATCCTGCCTCTTGTCATACCCACACAGAGACTTAAAAAACTCTATTACACAAGTGCTGAAGAATCTTTTTTTTTTTTTCTTTTTCCTGTTAGCAAAGGTTTTATACTGTAAGAAGTTTCAGGCCTGTCTAGCTGCTGTATCGTTTAGAGTTTATATCCCAATCATTATGTTGGTTTTATTGATAATGTTGCAGACAAAATACTGACATCAACTGTACTCTTTAATAAAAATAGTTTTTTAGAAAGGTTTATAATACGCTCTTAACACCTTACAGTAGAGATCATAGTGTGTTTCTTGTTGATCCATCTCAATAGTTAATTACACTTGCAATTAAATTGTGTAGCTTGTTTCACTTTTTGTCATGTTAAAGTTCAACTACAGCATATGATATTGCTAATTAGTTTGAAAGATTGCAGAAACCCCTAGATTCTTCCAATTTTGAAATATTTATTTTTGTCTGGAGTAAGGACATTTTTGAAGTGGACAGAGTTGTACACAGTGGTATAGGTGTTGAAGAGAATTCACAAAATACTAAGGCCTTTAATCTGGCACACTTGTTTCTAATGTAATGCAAAAGGTAGTGTGCTGAGGCATAGACAACAGCACACAATTGAGATTTCTATAATAACTTTATGCATAGCCTTGAGAATTGAGTGGATTATTAAGAACATGCTAAAAAGAAAAACACTAATTTTTTTCTTTATCTTTTAGAACAGAAGAGATTTATCTTACAATTTTCTTGAAATGATCTCTGTCAGAATCCTTTAATAGATAGTAAAGAATTGGTCATAATTATTATGTTAGTATGTTAATGAAAAAGCATTTCTTTTGGTTACCTTTTTATATGCAAGTAATTGTCATGCTGTTTAAAAATAGTAAAATGCATTCCAGCTAGTTTGACAGTAGTGACTACTAAATTCTAAACAACATGAAGTCACACTACATTTATCACTCTTTAATGAACCATTCACTTTGGTCCTTCTGTAAGCCCTTGATGTCAGTTGTCATTCAGCACTATGCTTCCAAAAGTGTCAGCAGTTTTGGTGTCTTACCTAGCCTTAGGTTGAAGAAAACCCCTGAAGTGTATAATTTTTGATCATATATTGGCTACCTTCAAAACAGAAGAAAATAATACCATTATCCTACCCTCATTAATGCTACCAGCTTCTGAGATGCTAGAAGCCTGTGATTTGTGTATGCAAAAAAGACCTTTTTTTATTCTTTTGAAAGAAAGCTGATACATATTTATACTTTTTTTTAACACTTTCAGTTAGTGCCACCATTTTTTATTCTAAGTTCATTAACTTGCAATGTTATGTTATGTAATTCTTGTGTTTTTAAATGTATTAATACAGCTTTTAGTGGATTTTTAGCAAATGTTGTTTTTGAGTTTGCGGACAGGGTCGTTCTGGACCTTTTCTTATTCTGTTTTTTTCCACCAGCTCTTTCTTCTCAGGTGAGATGAGCAGAGAACATTGGCTTCAGCTGTAGGATGAGCTGAAAAATTACATTGATTATTTTGGAGATAAAACTCTCTGGATCGGGTTTTTTGGTGTATTTGATTTAAAAGTATCGAGTTATAGCTACATTCTAATATATATTCTAAGAGCACACAGTTACTGTGGGTATTCCAGTGTCAGGGAAGATGGTATTGACTGTTGATTTGTTTTAAGGCTGTCTTCATTCTGTCATCTGTGTTCCTGCACCCAGTATTTTCACCTACTCCCAAGTTTTCCCTTTTTTCTCCCCTCTACAAAGCAGCAGTATGCAGTTCTACCTGCTGGGGTAGAACTGCCTGTTAGGGCCTTTTAGTATCTCTGGCAAGTCTCTCCAACAGCTGCTGAAGCTGAATCTGTGCTTAACACAGACTTAAATTGACTTGTACTACACCAGCACCCTTCTGGCAGAGCCACTCTTGAGCAGTTTTCTTTTGGTACTGTAGACAAGACTTGAGTTGGAGCAAACAATTCCAAAAATAAGTTATTTGAGAAGTTATTTGATAGGGTATTTACCAAGATGATTTATAAATTCTCATATAACTGATACTTGTCTGGGCTTACACAGCTGCTAAGAGAGATCACTGAAACAGGAATTGCATATTGTTGCCTTAGCAACTGCCACTTCATATTGTGCTTAAATCAGTTGGCAATATGCACTGTATATTAAAGGTTTGCTTCCAATGAAACCAGCCAATCTTAAATAATTTAAAATAATTTCACAGAAAAAGCTGAAGGGATGGCCTTTCCTAATGAAAACCACCATAATTTAAAGGTTGGTAGCTCACTTCATTGCAGGCTTAGCTTGTTAAAAAGAATGTATTAAAAAATAAAATTTAAACCCCCCAAATATTTGCTTACTCATACCACCAGGATCCATGTGATTGCCAGATTGTTTGGAAGTTGCAGATATTTTTAAAAAGATTATTCTGAACTCCATCCTCCATTCTAGATCACTAGTAATCGTGAAACTTCCTATACTTTAATTTTAAATGTCAGGTTTCCTGAAGGGCAGACTGTTTGTCTGGCTTCTTGTTAGGTTTGTGAATTGTTACAGATATGAAAGGAAGACCTTAGGTGGACTTTACCTAGCCAGATGTTCCTATTTTGAACTATTATTTTAATTTTGACTTTTCTGTAGATATTTGCCACAGTTTTACAGGATTTTTTCTAAGATAATGTGAAAAAGAGAGAGGAAAGGCTTCTCTCAGTAATTACATTAAGGCAGTTGCTTGTGTGTTCCTGCTTACATGGTAGTCTAAAATACCAGCTCTGCACAGAGTATTTTATATTGCTGTAGCAGCTTCCCCAGTTTTGTGGTCACCACTCTGTGAGCTTTGTAACTATTGAAATTGTATTTTGCTCATGTGGAAACAGAGTTTGAGAGAGCACAAGGAAACAGCCCGAGTACCTTGTGCTGGATGCAGAATGAAATCTGATTCTGCCACTGCTTAACCCCAGGTTTAAAACAGAAAGATTCAAACAAGAGAGACTCCTTTAAGAGGCAACATGTATCTCCCATAACAGAATTTTTTTTTTCCTTTTATAATATTGTACGGAGTTAATAATTTGAAAGGTAGTACGACAGAGTTGTCAACACGTTACTTTTATTACCCCTTTTTCTAGGCAATGAAAATGAGAGGAAAATGCAAACTTACAGAATTTAAAAGGAATCGGATATTTTGAGGACCAGTTGTCATTTTTAGGTCACTGCTCACATCTCTGAATATAATGTTCATCTGAGCTGCATGGCAGGGTTTGTATGTGCTGGAAGAAGCTACATTTTCTCAGCAGGAGACCAAATCAAAATGAAGCAGTCAGATGCAGGTGCACAGTAACAGAAAGGATCTATTTATCCTGAAGCATGAGCAATGGGCCAAGAAAGCAGAAGGAGTCTCCTCTCCTTCCATCTCTCTCCTCTTTCTCTCCCTGCCTTTTCCCTCCCCTGTAGCTGTGCCAGCAAATTTATAAGGAGACCAAAGAGAAGGTGTTCACTTGCTTTTAATGAGCTGTGTTTCCTGCTGCTGCTGAAGGTCTGAGGCACTTTTTTGCTATGCTGATTGTGTACTATTAGAGCTGACTGTCTTTAATTTATACCTAATCCTTCCTTCCTGCTTGCACAGCCTCAAGGGAGCCTGAAAAATTGTTGAGTTTGTCCTGTGGGCATCTCTTGCCTGTGGCCATTCTGATTTCTTGAATGATGCTGTGGAAAGAGCAGTATGTCTGAAAGCATGTGTGCTTAATTAAATAAATAAATAAAGTAAAATTCCTTCACTTTTGTTTAAAGATGGGCAGTTCAGTAATGGTGGTTTGACAGACTGCTAGGTGACAGTGAAATGAGACATCTTGATGAACATTGTCTGCTTTTCACTTGGGATTCTGCAGTTCTCAAGTTAAGAGCTAAGCACTTTTCTGTGTGCAAAGATGACCACTCGATGCTGTTGTCAAGACTGCAAAAAAACAGAGCGATGTAAAGAGGGGGAAGACACTGACCCATAGCAAGTGTGAAAGCAAGTAAAAAACAGCAGCACTGGACCTAGGTATAAAACAGTCTGATATCTTATCTTTCAACAGATTTCTTTGTAGTTCATACAAATCTCTATCATATCTGTAGAAGACAGAGAATAGTGTTATCCTTGCTAATCAGTGGTGCTGTAAGACTGAGGCAGTAGTGTCTAGGTTTGGAAGTAGGAATACATGAAATCCATGTGGTGAATTCTGCCATTTACTCTGCACCACTCTTTCTTTCCTCAGGTGTAAAATGGGCCAGGCACATGTTGTAAAGATTAATCTGATTGATTCTTCTATGGTGTGAAAGACTCAGGGTTCTAAATAATAATGTCACCCTGATGCTGCATTTCTATACAGGGTTATGTGCTTAACATAATATAATAAAAAGAAGACACCTACCTTTCTGGAACTGCACAGCAGTGGTAGCCTAAGCCCTAGTAAAGTGGCAGCTATCTATGCTGTACACTGGAAAAGTATTTTTATCCTGGCATAAAAATTGCTGTTCTCATGAGATAAGCTATTTTAGTGTTACTGCTTTCTTATGTCCACATCTAAACCCCTAGTAGCTCTGTAGAAAATCTCTCAGACAAATCCGTCAGAAAGGGAGATAGGTATATACCCTAAATACTGAAGGAGCAGTACTGAATATCAGAAAAAAAGCAGTACAAAGGAGGGTTTAGAAAGAGGTGGGTTCTGGTTTCATCAAAATGGGACCATGTCATACGTTTCTACAAAGTTTTTCTTTCTTACAAGGAGTAAAGGACTTGTCTGTTGGGAGGAGAAAACACCTACAGTTTGTAATTAGAAGGCTTGGAGAATACTTAATTATATTTTTTGAGAAAATTGATTTGTAATTATAGAAGGATTAATGTGATTCATAAAAAGCAGGTCCAGCAGTTCTTCTCTGCTTTATAGAGAAGAACACATCATCTGCATAAACATTAAAATTTATTTTCAATAATTAGAGAACTACTGAAAACTTGGGAGCAAGGTATACCAAAACTACTGTTGAATGAACACTTTCTAAATTACTTTCATTTAAACTTTATTATGCTTAGTAAAGGCCAATATACGCATGTTACCAGGAATATTCTGTACACGAGAATAATCTGCTAAAACACAGACAAATAAACTGTAACAGTATTTTTTATTGCCTGCTTATGATGTATTAAATAGCAAAGTAAAGTAGCTTTCTGTGTGGCTTCCAAGCCTTGTACTAAATATTCTCCACAATATTTGGGGTCAAAATCAAAGCCAGCCTGCTTCAGGTTGAGTGGAGAGATACGACTATGAATTGTACTCACTTGTACAAGCCTGTAAAAGGAGGCTTTTACAACTGTCTCTTTATCAATGGAGATGGCTGTGTGGCAATATGCCTTACTCTATGCAAGAATTATAGAAATGCAATGGTTATTAATATTTTTAATTTTTAATTTATTTTTTTCTAGCCAGAGGCTCATAAACTTGCAAAACTCAGAGAAAAGAGCCATAAGGAAACAGTGAGAAAACTCATGTGCCACTTACTCTGGCTGTAATAAGCAATGAATCAAACTGGAACAATTACAATTTTCATTAACTGGGGAAAAAAAAAAAAAAAAAAAAAAAAAAAAAGATTAGGAGCATACATTATCTGAGTATAATTATAGCAGGCTATTGTTAAAGAAATGTGGCAATATTGTGTCAAAGCATGTAAACAGGGCCTGTCATTTGTACCCATACTATTGTACTATTGTAGAATTTAAAAATCAGACTTGTGCTTTATGTAATTCAGTCAGTTTTGTTTTAAAAACCAAATCTAATTTGGCTGCAACAAAGAAGGATGTTTGACATTTCTCACCATTCATTCATTTTAGAAAGTTGGTCAGCTGGAAAAACTGCTTTTTATTACATTCCATAAAGGAAAAACTGTTTTAGAATTGCAATGTCAGAATTTCCTGTAGGATAAATGAAAATCAAATAGAAGTTTGTAGGTGATTTGATTACTAATTCTTACTACCTGGCAACTGTTGCAGTATAGGAAGTGATAAGACCAGCAGCACTTGAGTGATTTTGGTTGAAAACAAATTCTGCTTGTGTAAATGATGTTACCAGTCTGTCTTGGGATGAGGGAGGTTTCCAGACAAGTTTTTCATTTATTGTTATTTTTGTTATATCCTTCAGAAAGAAAGAAAAAAATCCTGGCTCTATAAGAGTCTTTCCAAACTGAGATACCAGGACTGTTTCCTCTGTTCCAGATGCTTTGTCAAAGTGTTAATTCCCTGAGAGCTGCAACTTGTGCATACCTGTGGAAGCAGATGAAAGAACAGTAATAAAAATAAGATACTGAATTATTTCTGCTGGTACATGCCTGAAAAAAATCATCAAAGATTATTATAATTTTGACTGTTATTAGATATCATGTCTGGTTTCTGCATATTTAAATTCTTTCTGAGAGAGGTGAAACTTAGGCACTTAGAGATCCCAGGGGAATAATTGCAGAAATGATGACATATTCCACTTCTTGAACAAATTTCAATACCAAAGCTTCATTCTGCATACTTCCATTTCTTCTTAATTATACCTGGATGCAGGATAGATGTAATTTTCTGTCTTACAAATTCATGTAGCCAATTAGTCTTGTAGATCATGAATACCCAATGGCCTAACTCATTAAATGGAATTTTCTTTCTGGTTGTTATGGCAAAAGAGTCTGCAAATAGTTTTAATATCATCTTCCTCTGTGAGCTCAGCCTTGGCCAAGGCTACAAATCCAGTAAATTGAGCATGAACAATTATTTGTTTTACCTGTAATCCTTATAGTATTCAGTCTTAGCCTTGGGAGCATGTGTGTCTCTGTGTTTGTAAACTGGTATAGGCTGGTCTCTCTGCACTTGTGGTACACAAATTTGATGCCACAATTTTGATGCTATGTGACAAATTAAATCTTCACAATTTCCTCCCATTCCCAAGAAATTCTCCGTCTTGCCTGCAGAGACATGGAGATCTGAGCTCTTTTTGCCTATGGAAGAAAAGATGAGAAAGAACTGCAGTGTGTCTCTGAAGAAATAGCTAGTTATATCAAATGATCTAACACACGTGTTCTTTTCTTCTTCTCTTTGATTTTTTAAAAATTGCTATTATTATTTGCATATTGTGATGGCCATTCTGCCATTTGAGAGAGTGAAGATAACACATGTAGCTTAGACTGCCTCACAGGCAGGATTCATAGAGATGATGAGCAGAGAGAACCAGGGAATTACAAGACAATTGTGAAGGGAGCTACATACCTGGTATTGCTTTGAGCCACTTTTGCTAAATTATACTGTCAGTAAAGAATATAGCGTGAGGACATGACTTGGTGATTGGCCTCGGTGCTTTTCAGTGGTAGCATGTTTCCCCAAGGGTGAATGTTGCTTATCTAACATTTTTTCCTCCTCTTTTTCATGTTTCATGACATCCAAGACATCTTTTGTAGCACTACAGTAGCATACTAGGTTGTGATTTTAAAAGCAATGATCTAAAATATTACAGAAAGAAAAAAAAACTCTCCATTCAGGGGAAATGTGTCCAGTAATCTTATTACTTGTGTAGTTATCTCCTGTGCCTTCGTGATATGTATTTACAACACTCATTTGGAGGCTTGAATGAAATAACTGTCTACTTGGAAGAAAAAAACACTGTACTGTTTAGGGGAATGGGAAATAGTTACACTGGATTTTGGTTAGTAAAATTTGAGTAAGTTGTATCTGTTGCTCTTTGTAATTGCAGGCTTCCCAGAGAAACATGAACAGAAATTTTGAAAGTGCTATAGACAGCTCATAAACACCTCTTAAAAGCATGCAAAAATAAACATCTTTTCTGCTGTTAGCATTCTGTTACTGGGCATGTAATGCAGGGTTTGTTCCCCTCCTGCTGTGTACCCCATACTTTTGATTCTGGGGAATTAACTCCTAGGTGCCTTTGCAGAGGTGAGCTGGGTGCTCGCTCTCTCCCCTGCTCTCCACAGTTTACTTTGGAAATGCTCCAGATGTGTGCACTGGGAAGGGGCAACAGGATTTGTTCCGTGAAGTTTTTTTGTCAAGTGGAGAGTTGTGGATACATATTATGGGCACAGATATATGCATATATACAGTGTATATGTACACATTCTCTAATTTCAATATCATAATGCTGTTCTTAATCTTCATGTCCTTTTTTTTCTGCCATTGACTGGCCAGTTCTGCCAATCTTATCTTCTAGTATTTGCCTCTTAAAGTTTCAAGACATTACTTTATATCTCCATCTTCTTGCTAATTTACACAGACCTTATGATGGAGGCCTTAAAGCTTCTACATAGCAGCTGCCACTGGGATGATGTGGAAGTCTTTCAGGACTAAGGAGGGTCTTGGATGCAGCTTTGCTCACAGATACTAAAAATTTGGAGTAAAATATGAAACCATTTTTGATTTTCAAACCAGTGACAGCAATAAAAGCAGTGAGTAAACTTAACCTGCTCGACAGTTGTAATTTGCAGAATGCATTTGTCAGATAGTTTGGAAGTAATCCAGGGCACATTTAGATGTGAGCACTGTGCTCAGACTAAAAATTTAAGCTAAATGTTCTCCAAGGTCTACAGAAATCAGGCTATACAGTCAATTGTGCAACTCAGTAATGGGCAAAACAAAAAGGTGTTATGTGGGGGATTTTGAACATCAAGGAAAGTCTGATTTTGTTTCATATCCACTTGACTTGTAAATGCAGCTGACTTGTCTTGGGGTCTTCCATTTAACTAATTGTAAAACTGGTGCTCCTTTAAGCTGTGTTAGTGCATTTGGAAGCTGGGAGCTACAATTGAAACACTGGACTTTTCAAGATCAGGGTTTACTTGGCCTTTAATATTACTGTGTCTGACTTGCTAAAAACACTTCTTCACTGAGTCTTTAAATAGGCAGTGTTGACTCCGTTGTCGTGAAAATCAATTTGGTCTCATGAGCACATCTTAGTGAAATCATCAAAAAGGGATAAAGACATGCCCTATCATTGGAAATAACAAGTATGGTTTGAAACAAACAAACAAAAAAACCGAAACCAAACCAACCAACCAAACAAAAAAACCCAAAATAACTAAGGTGAATAGAAAAGCTTAGATAGAAGTTGTGCAGTGTTGCAGTTCCCTGCATCTCTCAGGTGCTGCCAATTGCTTTGTTTGGCACAGTGCTGTTGGCCTGGCAGATGGTAATGGTGTTACCCTTTGTGTGACTCGTTGCAGAATTTTGTGCTGAAAGGTTTTTTTTCTTTGGTTGAATAGAGTTGTAATAGTTTCCATGCGCATCTGACATTTTTATTTGTTATTGTGTTAATAAGTAAAAATTATCTTATATTTCTAAACTGAATTTTCATGTTAAACCAGCACAGTACCACAGTTACAGCTCTCAGTTCTGACTTTCAACCCTGTCAATTTTATACACTTGGAGCTAGGGCTTTTTCTGCCCCATTTTCTTGCTGACACAGAATTTCTTCAGAGATTTTTATTATTACTGCTAAGAGTGTTTGTAGTTGCAGCTCTCTTCTGAGTGTAATTCATTGTTTTTGTTTTCTGAGTCATCTCATTTGTCTTTTTTATATTCCAGGTTGGTGAGAGGCAGAGAGTTCTCGTAACAGAAGAATCCTTTGATTCCAATTACTATGTTGCTCACAATCCTTTCTATGAGCAGGTATGTTTAAATAAACAAAACAGCATCTTTTTGTTTTACTTTTGCTTTCTGCTAATCTCAGCAACAGTGCAACAACACAGTGCAAAAAACTAGTAACGAAATACGAAGCATTTTCCAGGGAAGATATGACCATCAAGACCAGTCGTTTATGTGATATTTTGTTTCTGTGTTTTAAATACAATTTACCTGAAGGTAATGTTAAGAAATAATTAGTAGCTCTTGGAGTATATACCATGAGAAGGATACATGCTATAGGTCCAAGTAACATTATTTGAACGTTTTAAGAAGCTCTTACTGCTTACTGGCAGTAATTTTAATTTCTGTGTCTCCAAAGCATTGCTTTCTGAAAAGTTGAATCTTGATAATTTCCATAAGAATTTAAGAAAAACCTTTTAGGCAATGTAACTTGGGGAAAAAAAAAATCAAACAAGATCGGTAGCTTCTTTAGATTAATGCTTACAGCCTTATGTATTGTATTTTCTTCTTTGTACTTTCTGCATATGAATTCTTTCCACACAAAAACATCTTTGAGCTAGGAAGTACAGCATCTATTTCACAAAAATATTATTTTTGCTCAAAAGCAGATGACTTGCTGAAAACCAATAAAATTGTGTTTTCTGAATCATCATTATTTCATTCTAGTTTTGCCTTTGGCTTGTTCTACATTTTCTTGCACTGAGCTGTCTACAGTTTTCTCTTGCTGCCTGTAGTTATTCAGTCTTCTGAATGCAGAGAGGCTGTTGATGGCTGTGCTTATAGTCACCAATAGTGATTTCTCCTGGTTCTGGGTTATATTACATCATTTCTTTATTTATTTTCACTTAATGGTAAGTAACATTACTGTTCTTGAAACATCTGTTTCTGCTAGATAGCTGGTTTTCTAATTATTTTTTTTCCTTGGGGTTTTTTATATTTTCTAAACCTCTTTTTGTTTTGTTACATCTTTAACCTCTGTCTAAGCCTTGTATATTGCTGTTCCTTGCTTTTGTAGTTTATCAGTCAGATTTGAGGAACATGATTTTCTGTATAGAGATTAAAAAGAAATTGCTTGGGGCTTTTTAGTGTTCAGTGCTTATTTAATGAAAGTTGAAATACAGTACATGCAAAAAAAAGGTTGTTATTTTATGGGGTGTTTGTACAGCACCTGATGCAGCTACTTTTGGGGAATGGTAAAGAATCTCTGCAAGCCAAAGGTGTCTGCTTTTCTTGAAAGATGCTTAGGAAGCTCAGCAGAATCCTAGAATACGGAAAGTCCTACAGTCACAAACACCTTGAACCTTGAGGGGTGACTTCCCCTTTCCTTTCCCTTGAAGGGAAGCTACTGGTAATTATTTCCTCAAATTGGGACAATGACCACATGCAATAGTTGGAACTGGAGAGGCATTATTTGGCAACAAAATGCTTTCCAAATGTGGTTATTGCAGAATTTTCCTCTGAAATCCTTTGCACATGTCGTCTAAAAATGGAGACATTTTAAGGAATTTCAATTTCAGCATCCAAAAATCAAGACATACGTTTATGCTCATCACCTTTGAAAAGCCTGCATTTTTGTGTGGATGAAGTTCAAGTAAATGTGGTTAAATAAGTCCCTGTGATTCATTTTTTCACTGTTTACTTGGGAAATGACTCTGCTTTTCTTTTTCTAACTGCTTCTCCATTTTTAGAGCCTTTTTAATGACATTTGTTCTTCCAGAAAAAAATGTTGCTCCTGTATGCTGGTTTCTTTCTTCTGTAACATGGATGACCTAGGAGTATCTGTTGTGTGCTGTCTTTTTTTTGAGTAGTTCTTATGGGACTGTCTGATATCATGGCTGTGCAAATTCAGGAAAGGCTGACATTACTTACTGACCCAAGAAGCACACTCATCCATTTTTACAGGCATTTATTGTCAGTCATGCATCTCAGCTGCAAAGGATCTGTGCAATCAGAATGTGGGCTTGTGCAAACAGAAACAAGGGCATAGTTTCTGTCCTAAAGCTTTTACAGACTGAAAACCACTTAAAAAACCAAACAACAAAGCAAATAATGAGGTTGATAGGAAAATAGGAAGCTTTACAGCAGTCTGCCAGAGTTGTGCAGTGAGTGTCCTTGGGATCTCTTTGGGTCAGGATCAAATGTTGCAACTCAGGTCCAACTTTCTTATGATTTAAAAACACAACTCACAGAACTGGTTGAGTTGAAAAGCTCTTGGGGAATGCAGGCTGGAGATGCTGCTGGTCAGGATGTGTGTCAGGGGCTATAGTGTATGCTGCTGACAATTAAATTCTAGGATTTGCTCTGCTCTCATAAAATATGTGTTTTATGAGTGGAAGCTGGAGACACTGGTGTACTGTGTGCTATTTATTAACTGTGTCTTTATCTTTATTTGGAAGGTTCTTGTTCCAAAGGATCCTCTCTTAATGGGTAAGATGGTAGAAGTGAATATTTATGAAGCTGGGAAACATTTTATGAAGGGGCAGCCAGTGTCAGATGCCAGAGTTTACACTGCATCCATTGCCAGACCGTTCGCAAAAGGAGAAGTTTCTGGTTTACCAGCGGTGAGTAAAAGACATTTTCTGCTTTACTATATTGGTAAAACATCAGCTGTTTGAGCATAAGAATTCCTTGCTCTGTATCCATTATCATTTTATAGTTCCCCTTTTATGTATGCATAAAGTTTTAATTTTTCCTGACAGATTTAAATCTGAATTTAAAAGATGCTGATGCCCATAGCTTTACTTTGCAGATTGTAAAGGCTATAATATCCTTGTTTCTTGTTCCAGGGTGCAAGATGAGGAAAAACTTATTAAAATTGAGTTTAACACTAATGATTATGTAATTTAATGTATTTCAGTTCTAGTCTCATGCGTGATGAATCTGTTTATTTTACTTTACAAAGCTGTTTTTGAAAAACACATACTGATTACAAGTGTGTTAAAACTGGTCAAAATTGGGTTCAGAGATTCAAAATTAAATGATAAGCTGAGCTATGGAATATTTACAATACATTTGGAAAAAGGTCAACATCGGACTTAGTCATGTAAAGAAAATGAAACTCTCTTTAAAAGAGATCTGAGCCTTATTTTACACCTCAGTAGATATGGCTGTTAGCCAAATATTCTCATATATTTCATGGATCTCTAGTTGTAAAAACTGATGGAGTGTGAAATGAAAAAATGTGTATCACATTTCTAAGCATCATTTGATGTCCTTCCTCCAACACTGTTGTTAGGATCTCCAAAAATATGTACCAATAATTTAGCACATGGAAGAAGAATAATTGGCAGTTCATCAGTCTCCTTGCTGCTTTTGCAATTAATTGTTGACAAGTATTAAAATATATATGCATTGTTGTTGACATTCTAAGTGGTCATATTTAAAAGAAATAATCAATGCATACCTTATGTGACTAGTATTAAGCTAAGATAGTTTTTATCTTGAATAAACCTAGCTGTGAAAATGTAGAGCAATAGTAATGCACCTGCTATAATGTGTTTGGCAGATCATGAAACTTAAGCACAAACACACTGCTAAATCCTCCTTTGAATACTGGCTGCATGCATGTGTATTTTGGCCTAATAAGGGGCTGTAAGAAGTAAAAACAGCCAAAACCCTCAAATTGTCTGGTTGGGCTATGTAGCTATTTAAACACAGCTGATTTGTTGATCAGAACATTTTTTTTTTCATAATCTGCTGGAACAGAACCAAGCCTGTCATTAAGCTGAGTACGTGCTGCCATGAGCTTGTGGCATGTGAACAAGCAAGCAGACTGTTGACTCAAATTTTGTGTGCTAAAAATGAGAGATAAAATTATTAAAATGGAGGATATTGATAGTTTCCATAAGAACTCATTTAGATATATGTATCAGCTCCTGGCCTTTGCGTATTGGCGAATTTTTATGAGTAATTACAAACAAGTACCTGGAATGACCAAGTAAATGGCAACAGCAAGCAAATAATAAGGCAAATAGCTTTTCATTACTTTTGTGGATGTCAGTGCTCCTTGAAGGGAGTATATTATTTATCTTTGTCCCACTGGATATGTTAGGAACTTCACCTATCTGGAAAAAATAGAAACTCAATACTTCAGTTAGTGGGACATCTTTTATATGGGGAAACTGCAGTTGAGAGTTTTTAATGGCACTTGGCCAACATGTGATATATAGAAAGTGAACTGAAATTGTTAATGGGAAGTTCCTCCTGGCGAATCATATGTAAGTGGCAGAACAGTAACTTTCTTTAGGTTCCCTGGAAAAAAAGTAAGTCACCATTGGTTTTTGCCTGGGTGGATGATGCTCTTAATTTTGTTTTGCATGGTTGAACTGCTGGGAAGCATTTCCTGCTTGGTGTACTTGAGACATGTAATTCTAACATAAGATGCTTATGATCAAGATGTTATATGAGTCTTTGTATAGATTGTAATGTGCACAGATGCCAAGTTAAGGAAAGAAGAAGGAAGCAATTCAGAACTGATGTATTCAGATACTCCCTCAAAAGTAACCAAAGATCTTGGATCTTCAACAAGATACCAAGGGCGTCTGACAGATTTTCAAAAGGGCAGCATGAAGAACTAAAACCTTGGATAACTCTTATGTTAAGTCAAGCTATCAAACTGTATAATGTATAGAACAAAAAGTTACCTAAAATGGGTTATAAAAAGCAAAAAAATGAAAACACAAATGGCCCTTTACTTTCTTCTTCCCACTTTGCACACAAATGAAGAAGATTTAGGGCCTGCTTTATGTTCCCAGGCTTGAAAGGCTGGGTAGCCAGATGGCTCTTTTAAGACCAGGCAGGTTGCTGTGGCTCAGCACAGCTGTCCTTTGGGGAGAAGCTCCTTTAAGCACCGACCAGCATCCTGTAGCTGTCATGCTACCTAAAGCACTCAGGAAGTTTCTAGTGGACCTCCAGTTTGGTGGTGTTGGTGGTATGACTTCCTCTCAGCTCCTTTATGTTTACTGGTCCGTGATGAGACCTCGTTCAGAGAAGCACTGAATGTGCTTTAAAAGTAGATTGAGGTAATCTACATCAAAAGAATCTGATAATGGGCTGTCCTGCAGTAAAACGTTTATATGCTTCAGTCCTTTCCTATTCAACAAATCACTTGGCTCTTTCCTAGTGACCGTGTAAATTAGGAGGACTGCAGTGCACACCTTTCAGTTCAGCATGCTGCACAAGTACCATGACACCATGATACTGTGTAATGTGGTTGTAGAGTCTTCAGTAGTTAAAAATATGCTATTTTTGTGTGAATCCTAGGCATCGCGTGCTATTGTTGCGTTATTTTTACTAACTTGCATGGGACTCAGTGAAAGAGTCCCATTTCAAAATACAACACAACTGTACTTCTCCAATGATATGAGGAATATCTCTAGAAATGGTCTAATATCTGTTGATGAATGTTCACAGAAAGAATTAAAACTGAGAAATGAATGATATCTACAAGCTTCCCAATTTTATAATATGTTTGGAAATGTCAATTAATTCAGAAATTTAAATTTACTATAGAATTATTTGGGTTTAAATGTTCAGTTGCTGAAATTTAGATGATGGCAGAGTATGTATCAATCAAAGCTAAAACTGGTAAAACAGGAACATGTGTAAAGGCTTTTTTGTATTTGGTTCTAGTGAATCTACCATAGCATATATGTGGACTGGGCAAAAAAGTATTGAAAGTAAGTAAGTTTCACAGGAAAAAAAAAAATAAAAAAGATATTTAAATGCTGCACATGTGATATCCTTTCACTGAGGCAAGCTTGAAGTTGACAAAGTATTAAGAATGTACTTCATTCTGTGATTCAGTAAATCAATTTAGAACGTCTGCTATGTTCTTAAATACTGGTAAACTAGTCTTTGAGATTCTGGAGGTGAGTTTGCAATGCACATAGTGCAGAGTACATTATCACTGGATAATAATTAATTTTGGAGAGTTGGCAGTGTGCTTCAATGGTCTGAATGTCATTTAATTTTAAAATAAAATTTGATACTTTTATTAATTTTATTTGGCTGTGTATAGTGATCTTGAGAGTTTCTCAGCATCATGAAGTAGAATGCATACTATGTATATTGTGTTTACAGACAAACATTTGCCCAAACCAAATCATTGGGGAAAAAAATAAGTATCTGCAAGAATATGATCTCTTGTTAGAAATGGAAATAGAATATGTTATGCTTCTGTGCTCCAAAAATAATTCTAGTTATTTACATATGTTCTCTGACTAGGGGAAAAAAACCTCACAAGATGAGAAATACATGACGAAGAGACCAAAGGACTGAGGGGTAAAAATAAAAGGCTGGCTACCTGCCAGAACTGGAATGTATTGCCAAAATGAAAACACTATAAGTCTGAGGGCCTTTGGTGGGAAATTTTAATCAGATAGAAAACTAAGAAGAAAAAAAAATAACAGGCTATTTAATTATGTAGTCATTTTATAGTCATATTACCATCTATGACAGACTTTTTTTTTTAAACAAATATGGGAACATTCACAGGTCATTGGGATCCTCAGAGTAAATGAGGAGTGTGCCACTGACCTTCAGTGAGAAAGCCTGGGCAGTCTTCTCCCTTTTTCTCTCCAAGTAGCATTCATTTTTTGCAGTAGGTTATTGTAGCATCATACTTCTAGGTACTGCTGAAAAAGCTTCATGTTCCTGTCTCCCACTTAGCCACAACTATTTTCTATTTACATTAGCAAATGATGACCTCTGTACATCACCCAACTTTTTTCCTGCTGTTAGGAAACAGGAAGGAAGCATATATCAAACACTTCTTCATAGCCTGCCAGAAAGAAAAAACAACAAAGCATAGCTTAAAGGGAAGGCTCTGATCTCATGTAGGAAGGGTGCTTCACTTGCAGGCAAACTAAAATGGAGTAGGGGGAAGAAAGTATCTTCTGTGGGAACAGAAATGAAAGAAATCATAGCAATATTGACATCTCTGTGTTGGAAACTTCCTTCAAGGGTTTGGAAAGAAATGTGGAAGATGTGCATAAAACCAAATTTATTATTAAGCACAGTTTTTACATACACTGGAGTTTCAAAGTGGTGGAAAACTTGGTTCCTGAACAGGAACTAGAGATTAGAGTTTTAGGGGGGAAGAAGAATGAAGAAGCAAATTTTAGATCAAAAATGACACAGAGGTGTGAAGAGACAATGATATAACTACAGACTCAGAAACTATAGAAAGTATAAAAAATGCTAATGAAAGATAAAGTAAAATAAAATATACCACAATGTCCAAGAAGGGTCAGTTTGAGAAATCGATGGGGAAGTTTCTATTTGAGATAAATATACTGACAAAAAAAAGAACATTTTCTATATGAAATGGTTGTCAATACTTCATAAAAATATGGTGCAAAATTCAGTACTCTTGCATTCTGTGCCTTGCATTTTTAGTAACATACCTTTTGTTGGTTTGTTGCTCACCCTCTTTCTCTGAAAAAAATTATTTTAGTGTGAGGCATACCAATAGTTAGTGCTTATGCATGTATTAATCTGTTTTAAATAATATGTTACTCATGTTCCCTGTCAGTTGTAAATAGAAGTCATGGAAGATGCTGTTAAATCTTTCTTAATTAATCTCTTTCTTTTATGTTTTCTTCACTTATTTCATTAAGGTCACAATGAAATTAATGTAAGAAAAGAGAAATGTCCTTTCTAAGAAGGGAATTCAATGTCATCTATGTATTTTTTTAAAAAGGACCTCCAGAAGTCTCATCCCTGAAAAATATTACAAGCATTTGTAATACGCTCTTCCTTGGATGCTGATTTACATGATCTACACATTATCTGTGCACTGTGTTGGCTTTATTTGTATGAGGATTTGAGTTAACTTGAATTTTTCTTTTACCTGAAAGTCCAATGTTTCACAGCTTAGAATTGGAAATTCAGGATATATTTTTTTTCTTAGGGACATAATAGATTCTTCTTGATGAGTTTAGGTAAGTGCTGGATTGGATCAGCTGTTGGGGAATTTTAATTAATGCTGGTCTTAGGAATATGATTAGCAAATATCTGTGTGAAATGGTTGAGATGTAGGCCAGCTGCCTTGGGTCATGTGTATGGACTAGATGACCTCTTAAGTTTGTGTCTAGCCTTATCTTCTGTATTTCTGTGAACATTTTAATGTCACCAATTATTTAACGACTAAGTAATGGGCAGAGAGGGTATTTCACTGTTCCAAAACAGTTCTCTTCACTGCATAGAGGGATAAATTATCTAGACATCATTTAAAACAGCAAACCCAAGAGCCAGCATAAGACTTTCTCCAAGTATTTTTATCCTGAAGTCTCTAACTTGATTTGTCTTTCTGCCCATCCCTCACCAAGGCTGATTTTCAGCTACAGTGATCAAAGCTCAGCTGAAACAGCACATATGACATAGCTCCTTTTCAAACAGATGCTCTCTTAAGTCCCTTTCAGGTGAACAGATCTGAACTTTAGTTCATTTACTTTTCATTTCCTCAACAGGAATTTGGCTGAGTTTCCTCAGTGTTATTTGGCTGAATGGTACTGTATAATCACCTTAACTTACATAATTGTCTTAATCCTGTGCAGTGCGTGCAACAAATGGAAGTAGTAATGCCTGAGATGGCTGAACTGGAAATCATTGTCTGGAGACAGAGAGGTTAAACTGAAATATCCTAACCCTCCTGCCACCAGAAGTAGAACTCCAAGTGCCATTTTTGTGTATTATTTCTACTACTTGACCTGCTGATGCTGCACTGCAGGATGGGTGGGTGGGTTCTGCTCTCCCTGGGAATAGGGGCAAATTGGAAATGTGTAGCCAGGGTAATTTTAACAGCTTGACTGAATATTTAGGGGTTCCTTTTACAATATTTTTTCTTTTCAATCAGACCTTTAACAGTCTCTTTGAACAAGAATCAAAAGGCATTTGTTTTTAGTAATGCTCTGTTATTTTATGTAGCAGGTTATAAATTCACTGAGTTTTAATTGGCTTTCAGAGAGAAAAATGCAGCACCCAAAACTTTCTCAGTTTTTCTGTTGTTTTGGAGGTAATCTATATCCAAATCATTGTGCCAGCAAAAGTCATTATAGGTTTTACTTTCATACTTCTCCAGCTGAGTTTAATACAAAGGTAGGTAAAGGATATTCAGCCCATGTATACATCATATCTTTGCTTGTAATATTCAGTCATCCCTTTTCTTCTTATTAGTACTCTTTAGATCACTAAAAAGCTCACACAGGCAGTACTACTCTCTCTCCATTACTTCCCTCTCTCTCCTTTCTCTGCAAGCAAGCACACAGTCAGAGACATGAGTTATTTATATCTTGGATAAGACGGTTTTTCTTCTTGTTTCTCGTCTATTTAAGCTGTAATCATAGTAGTCTTTCTAGATGAATATTTAAATGGGACAGCATGAAAAAGGCACATTGAGCTCATGAGGGGAAGTAGGGGCTTTAGATGAGTGATGTAGCCCATCACCAAATGAAAGGTCAGTAGATTTAATTTTAAACATACAAGGTATTGGAATGTTCAACTTCTGCCTCATAGAAATATATTTGTTGCTGAAACCACTGAATTAAGAGGGCTGATTAGCTTTGAGATTGTTATGAAGGCAGATAAAAATTGCAGTCATGAGATTAATCTATATTTTAACTTAAAACTGTTTGAAAAATGTATCTCATTTCACAGGAAGTAGCAGACCGTGATGAAGGCAAATTAAGGTCTTCTGTATCCTTTAATATCATTACATGTTTAAAAATTTTTGCTAGATTCTCAGATTAATGATTTTATAATGGTCTAAAATTAATCCTTTGTGCTCTTGATGAATCTCTCAAGGATAATTTACTATGATAAATAAAAATTCTGCAAATAACATTTTTTATTCTGAAAAATGTATTAAAAGTGTGGAGCTAATCTTGCAGTATTAGGATTAGTTGAGAGTCATAGTGGAATACTGAGATCCGTTCTAATCATGGTTTCTCACTCAGATCTTGATAGTATTTGTATATAGAGATTTGCATTTGTGTTTTTAATATGCTTCTCAGTAACATGAGAAATTTTTTTTGTGGTGTCAAGGGTAATAAGATAAAGTTAAAGGGGAAATGGCTTTTCAGAGGAGAAGGAAAGAAATTTTTAAAACATTTTCCAGTACTGAGTTATATTTTATGTATTGGGATGTCTGCCTATGAAAATTCGAAGGTAAATTTACAGTGGCTCATATCTTTAACTGAAATTAAATTACAGTTGAGTAATAAAGATGAGGTTTTATTTGGTATCTACATTGGAGAAAACCTGTCTTAAAGTTTCCAATTTCCATACTTCAGTGCAATTTAGAGCCTTAAATTTAGTCCACCAAGGATATACACCTAACTACACTGAATTATCCAAAGAACTTACTGCGACCCTGTTGAGTATATTAGAATGACTGTGTCTTTAAAAGACAGAAAGTTGTAGTATGTGAGCAAGCTTATTAAAGTAATACTTCTTCAAAGGCAGCATACAGTAACCTTGTGTTGATACAGGCTGTATTCCATATCAAATTCAACATTCAGTCTAGATCTTCTGTCATGTAATCAGATCAAAGTCTTGATCATGCCATTAGCTATTAAAGCATGTTATTGCAGATCTGCTGGACCAAACAGCAACAAAAATAAACCCTTGCCCTTCTTCTGCAATCTCTCCCCCAATCTATTTTTTTTTAAAGAAGTCCTCTCAAATTACAAGAGGAATAATCACTTTAGAAGTTTCATTCTGCCTTTAAGAAACTTGGCTCATTGCCTGCTACATTCAAGGTTTTCATGAGACCTGACTCTTAAATTTACTTAAGGTACAGTTCTTATTTGTAACAAGTCTTAAAGCAAGGTATTCCTGTGGGGTTCATATAAGATTACTAAGTAAAAGTAACATCTAGAAAAGAAACTAGTTATTTGACCATTTCATTAAACTGTTTGAAGACTGCTTTATCTGTGGTTCCTGTAAAGTACACCTACCTTGATAACCTTCATCTCACTACTTCCCATTGTGTATTTCAATTACTTGAAGGGTTCTCCCACCTTGACTTTATTATTTCAGATGTTAGTATCCTGCTTAAAGGCAAAGAAAGGTGTTTGTTTTTTTTTTTTTTAATTGACTTATTCCAGTGCCAGACTAAGTCACTCATGCTACCTAAAGTCTGGGAAATATGGCTGGAATTGATGTAGCTATCTGATCCAGCACTGGAAAGGTGGAATGTTGCACTGAATCATCTAGTCAGTATAGCATTAGAGGTTGTGGTAGTGGTGTGATAGTTAATGGAGATTGCCCAAATCTAGTACATATTCCCACTAAAGTAAAATTAGCATTCCAGCTGTTTGCATGGTCCTTTCAGTCTTTCTTTCTCATCAGAACAGATTCCAAAGCTTGCATATCATTTTCATTGGTAGCTTGCTCCCAGCAGATTCACTATTGTGCATCAGAAACAGATCGTATTTTGAGGTTCCAGAAGCTTCAGAGGGCTTCAAGGACTAATTTCCTGGGTTTGAAACTCAAGCCCTCAGGATGTTAAAATTTTAGCATCTTTATTGCATTTACTGGAGTTAGGACCATAAGCCAGGTTGGGTGTAATAATAAATTATGAGCTTGGGAAAATGTAAACATATTTCATCCTTCCTATATAATATAAAAACATGAGACTTTGGAATTGCTGTAAATTTAGATACGTACTTCATAAGATGAATGTACTTCAGTGGTACTTCAGCTTTTCATTGTTAAGGTCACAAGCATTGGCATTAGGTCATTTGTTATTAAGATAAGGAGGTGTAAAGAAGATGCACAGGTATAAAGTCAATCTAAGGTATGAAAGAAATAATATGGATTTTTCTTGTAGTCCTTATTGTAGAGAGGGAGCTGATAAATAATATGGAAAATAAAAATATCCATTAAAAAAATCAGTTATAAACATTTCTTAAAAAGAAATGTACATTTTTAGTTGTTCCTGGAGAAGACAAGCTCACGGAATATTTAGAGCCTGAAGGCAGGCCATGCTTGACCTACATAACATTCTATAAGAAAGACATATGTATCTCAGCTTCTAACTCAATATAAATCAAGAAATCCTGTAAAGCATGTGCATCTTATAATGCTGTGCTTTCAATATCTTCTCTATAACACTTCATTTTCCCATTTTTCCTGACCTTACCAGTACAAACACAATTTTTGGGGAGTTGGCCTGTAAAGAAGCTCTTTCCACAGATTCAGAAGCATGTTGGCATTATATTAGTGCAGAAAAATTGACGACCTCTGGCATGGAACAGCCACCAGAAGAGTTTGCCTGCCCCACTTGCTATTATCCAATACCCTCTTTTCCATTGGCAAACAAGTCAGGTTCATATCTGTCAGAGCCTATGTGATGTGTGGAGAAGGAGACCTTGTAGCTATTAATCACATTATAAATTTATGTCTGGTAGTGTGATTGGCAAGGCATGATAGTTCCTTTATTAAACTCATGTGGCCATCAAAAAGGACTGACCACCCATGTATTACAACAGGACATGGATGTGTGATTAATAAATAGTGAAAGGAATGAAGCATGGCTGGCTGAAAAGCCAGATGTCAAATGCAAACTAAAAAGCAAGTGCCCCATGGAAACTGTTACTCTTTTTATTTAGTCTCAGTATAATCGTAGTGTCCCTGAAACAATATTGTATGGGGAAATTATATTTCCCCATATTCCCTTTAATTTTCAAACTGATGGATTCCTCTTCATAACTATATATATGCTGAGGCAAAACTTTAAAAAATTATCCCTTTTAATTGCGGATGGTTTGAAAATTTTTGTGAAAATACTTTTGATGTATTTTGATGTAACAAATGTGTAGGCAGTACTTTTACTCTCTTTTTGTCAAAACATCACAGAGCTACAAAAACTACCTATTCATAATTTCGACCAGATGGATTTCTGGTAGTCAAGAAAGGATCTTGTTATCAGGCTTAGAGTATTTTTTTTTTAAAATCTTGTCCCTGTTTTGACATGACTTCATGTGTGATTGTAAGTCATTTCAGTCAGTCTGACTGTGCTTTATCTTATTTGTGTGGAATTCATTTTGCAATTCTCACATACAAAATCTCTGATAAGCGCAGATAACATAATTGTCATACCAAAAGGATGGCTGTGAATATCTGCTTCTGACACAGATAGGTTTTTTTTTTTTCTGAATACAAGAACTTTGATTTGGTAAAGTAATGAAAGTAGTGCCTAGAATGAAAGGAATTCTTTCCCCCTTTCAACTATATAACATACATCTCTGTCCAGTGTAACATTAGTTAATTATTTTTTCAGTGAGAAGCTCTTAAGATTCTGTAGCATAATCAGATTTTGTCACAGCACTGCAGGGAAAAGCCAGATGTGTAACTCCCAAGTAGCTGAATGAATTAGAGTTAGGTTTGGGACAGTATCTTACATGATAAAAAAAACCTGTTGTGAATCTGTCATAGTAAACTAATTTTTTTGCCACTTACAAAGAAATGGACCATAGCTGCTGATACTGTGTTTAAAAAGAAATCATTACCATTTTAATTTAAGCTTAACATGGCAAATCTGAAAAGAAGAAATATCTTTGCAGCAGTTTACTATGTAAAGTTATCCTCATATCCTGCACTGCTATACAATGGTAATATCTAATTAGGTCCTTTGGTGGTTAGGAGACATGGGAACTGCAGCATTGTACTTAGGAGTAAGCTAGGTTGTAGAACCACTGTTCCCCATTCTTACAGTACCACCTCCCTCCCTTTCATATTTATTTTTCATCCAGTTTTCATCTGGTCTTGTATTTAGTTTTGAACTATCATGGAGAAGCAGCAGGATTTGTGGAAGAAAGCTGCATTCACAGTGTTAGATAATGAGCACGTAAATAGTTAAACTAACAAAACCTAATTGCTCGTGTGTTGGATCCTCTGACTCCTTTCATGTTTCTACAGTAGAAAAACACAGCTTCCTCTCCACATCTTCCCTATCTTCTCCAACTCCCCCCATGGATAAAAATATTTTACAGGTGGTTTGTGTAATAATTGCATGTGATTTGGAGTTTTAGAAGTACGGATTGGTTATCAGGGTGATGGCAGCAAACAGGTTGCTGCTGCTGAGCTTTGGTCTTTGCCTTGGTGAGAGCACTCATTTAGATATCTCTTTTTTTTTTCTACTAATCCCTGAAGTTTATGAAATTTACTGGATTGTTCTTCCATTGTAGAAATGAGCAAATAGGCTCAAGTTACTAGAATGAGCAGAGATAATGAAATGGAATTGAGGATGTCGCTTACTCAGGAGTCAGTTCCAGTTAATACTTGTATGCAACTGGAGACAAAAGCAACAACAAATCAACAAAGAAATCTGTATCTAAATATTATGGGTTGTGTTGCACAGACCAGCGTCTTTTCTGAATAAAGAGAAGTGTAAAAATGGCATGACACCAAAGGCCTATAATGGGTGATAACAGGAAGAAATTAAAAATAATATATCTCACATACATGGGTGCACAAATTATTTGGAGTATAAAGTGAGTACTGTGAACTAGGGGAAACCTAGAGTTTCAGTTCCTCTTTTACATATAAAAGTAAGCATGTTATGTTTCAGCCTTCAATTATATGCTTATGCACTATTTTCACATACACATGCAGATTTGTTTCCTTCTGTGCACAGAGCTGAAGCTATTCAGTTAATAAGCTATTGTTAGATCTTTTCCTCCTCATTGTTCATTGTGTTACAGCAGTGTTATTTGCCACATCCTGTTTAAACCTCACTCTCAAGGAAGTTACTAGTTTTTTTCAAACCTGTCCTATGGCACCCATCACTAAATTTGAGTGCTTCAGAACAGTAATAGTTTATTTTTATGTTATCCTCCTGAAACACAACTTCTGTCTTACCACTGGTCTCCTCACAGATGAAGATGAGGCAGATTTTCAGAGTGTCCCCTAGAAGATTAGTGTAGTGAACAAATTTGGTGATGGTGAGTTTAAAATGCTTACAACTAGATATTTACAAATAATCAAAATTTTCTAGCATGGGCTCAAGCAAATTGCAGTTGTGACTGTTCAGCATTTAAAGGAAACTATCTCCAGGGGACGAAATCTCAGAGAAAAAGGAAATTAGTACTTGCTACTTCATGGTTAATTCCAGAGGAATTGATTTTCACCTCATGAGCTAATCCAAGGAATTATCATATATGAACAGACAGAGCACATGAGGTAAAAAGCAGTGTGGGAGAAGACTGAGATCCAGTGGATTCATTGGAGGCTTTCAGCCGAGATACAAATTACCAGTATTTGAACATGATAGGATGCAAGTTTGTGCTTATGCACTTCAGTCCTTTACAGATACAGAAGTTGGTTGTCTAGTTGGACCACCCTCCGAATGCTACAAATGCTCTCCTGAGGGTAGATATTCGTTACAGCCTGTAGATTGGATGCTTACTGTTCTTTGATGTCTTAGACAGAGTGCCAAGGTGCTATCATGATTATCTAGCATAAAATATACAGCAAGCCAAGAAAGGTTTTTCTCATGTAATCTTTATTGTGGAGAAGGGCTGACGAATTATTTGTAGAGACTGAGGATACAGAGATTGGGTTAGAGTAGTTAGGCTTGCTAAACACAGAAAGTAACTATTGTTTGATGTTTCCATGAGAGAGTCCTCCATTAACTGCAGCTGAACTTGACTGAGTGTGAAATTAAAAAGGAGACTCAGATTTCCAGACACTCCCTCGGGTGCTCAAAAGTATGCTGACTGGCACAGTTGGAGACCTCCTGAACAACTAAGGGCACTTAAAGGAAAGGGGCCATGACAATATGAAAAGAAAACCTTTCTCTTATCACTGAACCCACAAAGTTGGTCAAGATCAGTCACAATTTATTAACTGTTAAATGTCAGGCTTGCACGAAATGCTCCTTTTGCCACTGTCTAATTCCAGCTGTTCTTGGTGAGCATTTACAGTCTCAGTAGCTGCAAGTGTTTAATTCTGGGCTTAATGCTTTTCACAGAAAAGTCTGTCAAAATGAATGTAAGAGAAACTGTCAGGAGACTACAGCTTAGGGTACTGCCTAGCTTGAAGAAAAGGTATTTAAAACTTAAACTTGACATTGTTAAGAGGTTTTAGAGGCTAAGTTGGCTTTTGGTGACAACTGGAATCTAAGACAGCAATTGTAGAGACCTGATTGCTGGCTTGCGTTATGGCACTGGAGACAGTGTAATCTTCCTTGTTTCTCTACCTGTAAAATGAGGAAGGCATCTAGATCCCACAGCTACCTACTGGTAGAATAACTAGTATAAGAATGAAATATTAACAATGCTCATTTTATATCATGTTTATTCTCTGTGAGGTTAGAGTGTAAGAAGGGCCCTATCCTTTGTCTCTGTGATTGCTTTGATACAATATTGAAGTGTCCTTGGAACATTCCATTTGTTATGCTCAGTTATATAGGAATAAATGAAAATATAAGAAATTCAGGATTATGACATACTCTGCTATAAAGCGGAAGGCTATAGCCAAGAAAATGGACATGTATCAGTTTATTCTACTTTACTCCATTTGAAACATCTTTAAAAGCTTTTCCTGATTTTGAGGGAGAATGTCCTTTGATATACTTCTTGGGTACTTATTACAGTGTTCTTTGCAAATAACAATTATTAGAAAGGCTTTTAAGTATTTTATGCTTTCTACCATTTGGGAATATAGAATTCCTTTTCAGTATAGTGTTTTTATATATACTCAGAGAGTTCACTTCCAAGTAAAAGCAGTATTACTGATTTTAATGTTGATATGTGAATATCATTCAGCTATATTGGTGATTCTCATGGCACAGATATATATTTTCAGATCTAGCTATTCATTTTACTGAGGTATACTTTCTGATGGAAACTTTTTGTGTCTTTGCCTATAGCTACTGTTGACCTTCATATAATTGTCATTGTTATTTCAAGATCTAAAAGGAAAGCAAAAAGATGATGGTCTCTGAGGGTTCTGCTCTAAAAAAAGTGTATCTTATCTCGTTTAATAATCTCATTTGTAGAACAGTCTTTGAACATTCACACACTGATAGCTCTTTATCATTCTTTCATCATCTACCTAAATAAACTAGGAATTGTTGCATTGTAAACACAAGATTAAAATATTTTTTAAAATACCCAAACAAAATTTTAAAAATCTCTATGATCCTTTAAAGAAGGAAAAAGTTGGAATACTGTGGAAAGATATCTACAAAGACAGGCCATAGTACGCACACGGAAAATTTATATTTAGTGTTATTACAAGTAAATGTACATACTGCAATTCACTCTAATGTATTTTCAAAGCCACGAAGCCTGTGCTGGTGATCTCTAGGAAACAGATTTGTCTGATAGCCAAGTAATTATGAGATAAGTGCCCAGAGCAAGCACCTGCCATCTCCTTCAAAAAATTGTGCTATGCACAGGGAAATAAATAGTGACAGATTCCCATCCTGAATTAATCCACATTGTGCTTCTAGGTTCATTCTTAATTTCATGTCATTACTTGGATGGCTGTGATTTTTGAATCACGAACTTTTTCTGCTTAAAAGATCTCACAGTTCTCTTGTGGTTTCAAGTGCTAACTGGTGTGCTGGTTTGCATATCACTTGTTTCCCATGTAGTGATTGACACACCACACCTTATTAAAACCACAAAAAAACCAAACAACAAATAAAAGACAGCTCAGGATCCAGACATCACATTGACTGTTTTTCAAAATGTTCTTTCTGACCTTGAATGACAGGTTATTTTGACAATGTGTTATTTGTATAGTGTGAGGATACTAAGTAACTAAGTTCAATAACAAAATACAAATACCTTATAGAAGAGTCAACTCCTGGTTATAGTTAAATACAAAGAAGCAGGTTAAAAAGAGTTTAGATAATGGAAAGCAGCACATGAGTGTGCTTTTAAAATTTTGGAGGTGTTTTTCACTTGAGTTTTCTTGGTTGTTTCTGTTCTTTTTGTTGGAGACCTCCTGAACAACTAAGGGTACTTAAAGGAGAGGGGCCATGATAGTTAGTTGCTCTTTTTTGGTTTTTCCCTCCTCCTCAACTGGTACATCAAAAAGGAAGGAATTTAATAAGCCCCTGTTACTCAGCCTTCTCTCTAGCTTTTAACTACATTATGAACTTTGAGAGCTCGCTGAGGGAATAATGCTTAAAGACTATTTAGGGGGGGAAAAGAAATAGGTAGGTAAGGGCCCACCCTTAGGTAAGAATATGGAAGAGAGCAGAGAGATGCCTGCCAAGAAAAACACCAGTGAAGACTTACAGTAATGGTTGGAAGCTCCAGGTACAGTATTTTCTGAAGACAGAATTTAATTCTTTTATACTCTTACATGGAAATATTAAAGTTTACATTTAATGTTAATGTAGGAGGAGGAAGTTCCAAATATAGGTCTGTGTGACAGGGACAGAAAGTCATGATGCAGTATGTCACAACAAATTTGTGTTTCTGTTGGCATCTGTGCTTTTGGGTTTTTAGGGGAAGCCATATGGTCAGGTGATCCAAGAGAAAAATGGGGAGAAGTGGAAAGAAGACAGACAGGAGTACATTTTTGTAGTAATCAAGGTACAAGGTTGGTTGAGTAATGGGAAATGTGTTTTTGTTTTTTTTTTCTATGCTGACAAAAGGAATCAAACAGATCTTGCAAGTGTTACTGGGAAAGAAAAAAGTATTTTGTTGACTTGCTCTGCAGGTCAGGAGTAGGCCCTAAAGATGGTCTCCATAAGGAATGACAGACCTGGAAGAAACTATGCAGTTGAGCTTAGAGGTCAATTAATCTCTATATCCTCCCATAATTAAACGTATTTTATCTTTGTATTTGATCATGGTCCAGCTGGTAGGAGTATTGCTTACCTGAGTTGATTGGGTCATGTGTAGTGATCTTGTACATTAGGAATTCTTGACTGGAACGAGTTCAGTATAGGGTCAGGGGCTGCAGAGAGGCTGAGGGACCAGGCTTGTTCAAGCCTGGAGAAGAGGTGGCTTCAGAAGACCCTGACAGAAGCCCCCCTAGGGTCTATGGGAAGGTTATTTAGAAGACTGAGGCAAGTGCTTCATAGTAGTGCATGTGGGAGGCCAAGAGACAGTGGTCATAAGTTGAAATGAGAGGTTGAGATGGGACATGAATAGAAACACTTTCCCTGGGAAAACAGTCCAGCCATGGAAATAAGGCCCGGAGAGTCTTTGCAGTTTCCATCCTTTGAAGTTTTCAAAGCCCAGCTACTTAAATCCCTGAGCAAACTAGACCATAGAGGACCCTCCTTTGAGCAGGAGGATGAACTTAAAAGCAGTTTGAATTATCCTAGGATCCTGTGACAGACTGTAAGACATTTTTAGTGACGACAGCTATTTGCAAGGTACCTTAACTAATTTATTTTCTTACCATATCTTCAGTGGTAGTGATTTGGGATTAACAGATTATTAACCCTGCTTATTGCTAAGGCTCTGACCATTACTAAGACATGAATGATAAATCTGCATTTATCCTTCAGATCAGTTCTTTCCCCTGACTGACATTAAAGCATACAGTCATGCATCATACATTCATACACAAACACACAAGGGTATATGCATGCAAAAGTGCCTGTATGGCTTTTTTTTTCTCCAAGGTTTCCCTTTTCTTCAAATGGATAAGTAAACTGCATGGGTATTTGGAATCAGTGAATTCCTAGAAATTATAACATCTGACACAAGTATGTTTATGGACAGCATTTTCTCTTAAAAACATAGCACTGTGTGCATTCATTGGAATTTATGGTGGCAGGCATGCTGCTTCTGAGAATTACCATGCTAATTCCATTAGGAAAAAAATATATTTTGTATGCCATTTATTTTCTACTTTAAGGTCAACATTTCACACTTGGAGAGGGCTGATTTTCATAAGTAATAAATTAAAGGAGCTCTCTTAATAACTACAGAACTGAGTGTGTCTTCCGAAACTGTTCAATAAAATGTAATTTACATATATTTTGGATGTGTAATCTATGTGACCTTCAGTAACTGTTTGTTTTTTAAATCTGAAAAATGCCTCCAAAGTGTAACAGCCCAGAGTTTCAAATGGCACAGTAGGATATGTAATGCATATTTTAACATGTTTTCTTTTAATTTGTCTCACAGACTTGTTGTGCATGATTATGTAAAAGTCCATATTTTTAAAGCCATTAGTACAAGTGTGTAAGATGTGTTTTGGTTGGGCTAAAAAATTCAGAAGTCTAATGTATCTTGAGATAAGTTCAATCAAGTAGTATTTCACAGCAGTTAGCTAAGACTTCAAGCTCTAACAGTACCCCTGAGCCATAAAAGAAATTTGCATGGAAGAAATGTTTTGAATCTATTAAAAACTCAGCTCAGAGCTAGAGTTGTTCTCATGTCTTTGTTGACTAACATGAAGTAAGATCTTAGGAAAAGCCAGGCTGTGATCGACAGATGCCAAAGCTTAGGTTTTGATGTGATTATGTATTTCTTTCATGCATGGTATTTAAGTCTGGGACTGCAGCTTCAGAAAGACACCAATCAATGGGTCTATGCAGAAGTAAACAAAATATATTACTCCTGGCAGTCATCAAGGCAGAAGTATTCAAAAAATAATCTGAAATGCATTTGATCATACACAAGATGGTTTAATAATTTATTTTATACCTTATTAGCAAAGTCTCATGTTTATATGGTGGCTGCCAAAACAATATGAAAGGCTGCCTCCATGGAAATACAAGGTGCTTAGCTCAAAGTATCTGTCTTTGAATTTCAGTTTGATAATTTCCCTTCCTCCTCTCATTTTGATTAATATCACAAAGGTTTACATCTTAGAGTACCTTTTCCTTCATTGCAGTCCTTTTTATTCAGACCAGTGCTCCTTATTAACAAGTTTACCAAAAAATTTTTGCCTATCAAACTTAAGTCGGAGGAAACGAATATTTCTGGAAACCTTTTTGCCTTAGGATTTCTTCCAAGTATCTTTTTGGTAAAAAAGGCCTTGGATTTAGTTCTAAATTGCACCTAACTGAACCATTATGCTAATCTTCCCAAGTTGTTTTGGCAAGTTTTCTGAGCTCAGCTCAAGAAACCCAACTCTTACTAGTGTTTATGTATAGTAAATATCACCAGTTCTATCAGGTCATAGTATTACAGAAATACCTTGAAGATATCCTTGAAAAGCTAAAGCATTACAAATATTTTATCTAGAGATACAAATAAAGACCTTTCAGAATTAATACTTGTATAAAGTGAGAGCACAGGGAGTTGACCAGTGTAATTACTAGCTTAGCAAATTAGATCTTTGCTTCCACCCAGTTTTTCTATACCAAAGGTGCATAAAAGAGCTGTAATAAACTCCCCCTAATTCAGGGGATGCTTTTCTGCAGGTGTCTAGGGTTAGGTTTGTCTTCAAGACAAAGTATACAGGAGGATCTCAGAAAATAGCGCTGCAGTATTGCAGCCTCTGAAGCTCATGAGAGCCCAAGAAAACTCTTGTAATTGCCCTTGTCTAGCCTCAAAGGCTTGATTTTAGTTTCAGTTTCTGTAATTTCATCCTCTCCCCACCTCCTCTATGCATGTGTTCTATACTACCCTATATACTGTATACTTTAACTGAAAGCTGTTTCCTCAGACTGAGCCTCCAGGAGGACTTTTTTTTCCCGAATAGAAATACTTTATACACTAGCACAGCTGGTAACCTGACACTTGTATCTGAGTAAGAACTGGCTGTATTCTAGACAAGCACTTCACTGTTTCCCAGAGTGCAGTGAAGGCCACTCAGCCCTTACCTTGAGCTTAGGACAGTGCAAGAACACAGTCAGCCTTGCAGAGCTCTTCCCACTGAGAGGTTTGTGCCACGCTGTTCAGAACCACACAGAGGACTTTTAGGAAGAGTCATCCACCTGCAGGTTTCTCCCAGAGGTTATCCTGTTTTTAAAAACTGTTGGATGAATTGCAGAGGGTACAAAAGTTTGCTTTTTTCTAAAGGAGCCTTTCAGTTGCAGGAAACCAGAATGTACCCTTTTTTACAAATGCATTTTCTGTGACAATAATGATGGAAATTTTCAAGGAAAACAGTGCATTACCCATATGTCAGTGTTGCAAGGCAGAATTTTGCGAAAAACTGGAGAATAGTTCTCAAAAAACATGAATCAGATTAACATATTAATTATTTTTCTTAAAACAAAATACTCAGCATGATCTGAAGAGATACCCATTATCAAAGAGAAATGCAGTAGTTTTCTAAATGATAACCTGGGCAGTACATCTTAAAGAAAAGGGTCACTTTAATTTGCAATTTGTTATCTTTTTTGTCCATATAAGACCAGTTTAATCCATTAGAAAGTCTGTAAAGAATTGAGGCTAACACGATAATAGGAGTAGTATGTCATGGACGCATCTATTGAAAGAAAAACTTCAGTCTTGAAGTGCTTGGCAGTCTCTCAGATGATCTGAGCTACTGCAAAAATCTGAAAGTTTTGACCAGTTCAAAATATGTGGCTACCAGTAGAAACAAATGCATCTGAGTTCAAAGAATAAGATATAAGGAAAACAGAAGCATAGTCAAATTGTGAGAATTGTACCTCCAACCCAGTTAAATTTCAGTATTACTAATATGCTGTAAGAGGAAAATCTCATGTGCATAAAGAAAATAAAAAATGGGTTTAGTATATCAGTATGATAATCTAATTTATTGGAAAGCTTACAAATTAAAGAAGAAAATGGGGCTCACAAGTTTATTGGCTCAGTTAATAAAATAGAATAGCACTGGTATAGCTGGCCATGAGACTGGTGGTGTTCCTCACCATCAGAACTTTGCAAGCCTTTCTAAAATCTCATTTGCCATTCTGTCCTACTAGCAGTATGCAGCGTTACCTAATGCATACACAATGCATGTTGTTGTAGAAGTTTAGGAAAACAATATGGCAACAACAACAACAACAAAAAAATAGACTGTTCATGACCAAATTACAGAAAAAAGATGAGACTATTTGGTTTTATGTTGGAAAATAGAAAAACTGTAAACCAAAAATGAAGTGCCAGTGAAATCACTACTGAAAACTGCTGCACAGGAAAATGAATGAATGCATGAAACACTAATGTGTGTAACTTAAGTGAAGGGGAAAATTGTGCTTGGAGTGTTTTGGTAGCTATTCCCAGGCTCACAAAGTCAGGTAGATAGGAACTGAGGGTGAGCATGAAAAGGAGCATTGAAAAGAAAGCTACTTAGTCATTTATGAGGTACTGGCCCTTTTCATCTGTTTTCTAAGGTATAGCTTCTAGTCTTGTGCAACTGAGTATTCAGGTCTTTACTGACTGCCAAGCAGTGTAGAACTATTTAATAAGGAGCTGGGAGTCTTGACTGTAGTCAGCCAGATTTAAGCCATGAATATGTGAAAATTAAATTTCACAAGAAATCGGTCTTTGGTTGTATTGTTATGTTTACAGCTTTATCTGTTCTTTTAAAACATCCTAGACTTAGTTTTCACATACCAACAATACATGTAAAAATGGGTCATGACTGTAAATTATGTGCCCTAGACTGGTAGGGTTTTGTGAGACCTGCAAAAAACAGAAAGGCTTCATAAATGTTTCAAATGAATACATTGAAATAATGAGTTTTGATTTACATATAAAAAATCCTTAATAGTGTATGATTTCCAGTTTATTCTGGAGGCAAAGGTTTATCATCTTTGATTTGGGGGGGATAAAATAGCTGTGGCCAGTTACTAAAATTTCGATGCCTTAGGAAGTGATTGTAATTAATAACAACATGAGGCAGTTTCATATTTTTTGATGAAGTTAACATATTGTGTACAATATAGACTGAAGTCCTGGAGTAGAGCTGTTATTGTGCCTTCTGTGCAGAGAGCAAGACCCCAGTTTGCTGACCTTTGTCCTTTCCCTCTGTTTACCCAATCGATGGTCTTCTGGGTGTAGTATATAGAAGCAGTCATCCTCATTTCAGAGCTCACTTGTTTACTAATGCTTTGCCTGTGTGACTTGTGAGCTAAATCAGCAATACCTCAGACATTAGAATAACACTTAACACCCGCCTGTCATTTGTCCCTTTGATGCTTACTTACCTAACCAGTAGTAATCATTATTTTCCTTCTATAATTACTATAGTGGAGCTGATTTCTGAAATGGAAGACAGGGATTGGTTACTGACAGTTTGAATTGTGCTCTCACAATTTCATGGGCATGCATCTTTCTTGGAGCTTTGATATTTCTTCAAGTTTGCCCAGAAATATTCTAGGTAAAAGAAGGAGTCAGGCATCTTGTGTATTTCCATGTGACCCAGTTTCAGCTACTTGGAAATGGAGGATTATTCAGATAAGTATTGTCTGGGTCCCTGACATGTTTTATATAAAACGTGAAGGGGAAAAACCAAAATAGATTAATCAAAAATCTTTTCTACCTGGAAAATTTCATTCCAATTAAAAATCAAGCCAGGCTCTGTTGAATTCTTAAGAAATTCTTGAAATAGAGAGTGAAAATAAGAATTGATGAACAAAAATATTTAATCTTATGGTGCAGCATCATTGCACCTCTGTTTTAATTACACCTTTACCGCTTAGGCCATTTGCAGATGTCATCAGATTACAGTTTTAATAGCTGCTTTTACTTTGGGTTATCTACAATGGTAGTGTGCTAAACTGAACAAGGCTGCAGTTAGAATTTTGCAGTTAGAATTTTCTTCATATTCTGGGGGATCTCGGTGCTTGCATTCAGGTTGAGAAGGGTAATGGCAGGCTCAGCAGGAAGCTCAGATTCAATATGCTGAATGAGAAGGTGAGTGTTTTAGCACAGCTGCCTCCTGAGGGTCAGAGGAAAGGAAGAGCCCTGTGGGAGGATTTTTAAGCACCACTGAGCTGGCACACCAGGAGGCTATGATTGACTTTAGAAGAGCCCTGCTGTGCAAAGGATTGTTGTGTTGTGGTTCCCTTTGTCACTGGCTAGACCTTTCATTTGAAGATGCCAAAAATGGGAGAGTAGTGAAACAGCAACAAAACAAACAAACAAAAATCATCAAATAGCTCTCTTTTATGACATGGAGGTCTGAAGATTTGCTTCTGAACTGTTAGTAAGAGTTTCGCTGGTTTAACACTTCAAACCATTGGAAAGATTGACTTCGTGTGGGATTGGTAAGATTTCTGTATAAAAAAGCTGATGACCTGATGATGATGCAATGCAAGTTGAATTGTTGTTTGTCTTGGAAAGGGATTCTATTTTGAACCTCAATATAAAGAAGATATTTTACTTGTATTTTGTATGTACAGTCAGAAACACATTGGAATGCTTCAATCTTACTATGTTCATTTCTTCACAGGAGTTCAGACATGCATCACAGAATGGCACAAACTGGAAAGCACACCCTTCTGCTGAGATCCCAGTGACAACACCGCTCAGCTCAGGGATGGCTTTGCAGTTCCCATGGCAACAAGAAGGAGGCAGACTGAAGATCCTGTCGGTCAGCCTGGCTCTACTGGCAGTGCTTGTTATGTTTTACTATGGAGGAATGAAAACAGAACTGTGAGCTGAATGAGGATTTTATGAAAACAATGAAACTGCTGTCCACAATCTTCAAAGGGCATACTTTTACCAACAATTCTTTTTCTAAAAAAAAAAACAACAAAAAAAGCTAATATAAATTGGGCAATAATTTGTATTCACCCTATGCCTTTCCTGTCATTCATAGGAGAGAATGTTATTGAGCTCTAGGAAGACTTATCTTGCCAAAATTTGAGGTCCTTGATTGGCAGACAAGTTTATTACATCTTTCCTCTTCTTTTTTCTAAAATGATGCAATGTTTGCATTGCTTAATCTTTTCATAACTGCTGTAGCAGGTAAAGTTATATGCTGGAAACTCATGAAGTTTATCAGAAATCTTTCCACTGAATGATGTTGGTAATTTTTTATAGGCAGAACATTTTAAGGTTTCTTAAAGATTTTGCTTAATGCAATGTAATGGTTTCATGTTTATCTTTTTACATTAGAATCAAACACTTCTGGGTCATTAAAAGTTTGTCATTTGTTGCTATTGATTTTGCTGTCGTATCTGAAAGAATTTTTGGTCTGCCATCTTGCCTCTCTCAGTTTCACAATATGATGCTGGGCTTTGTTAATACAAGAAGAATTATTTTGACATAGAAATAGTTTTAAAGGTATTGGGGTTTTATTATTGAATGGGAAGATGGAGTTCTAGGCTTAGAGTTCTCTTTAAAGATGGATTTAATCCAGTCTGTATGGATTTAGCATAGTGTTCAGAGAACTAAATGTGAGTCTTCTATTAGCTGTGCATTGGATCATGCTATGTATAAGACAGTATTGCCACACATCTCTCCACACATCTTCAGATCCTGCTGGTCAGACAGGGACTGGACTCTGCCCAGTTTTGCCAGCAGCCAACTGCATGGTTTTATTTGTTCATTTCAAGCCTTGTCACCTGTCTGGATCTTCATCCAATCTTCCACTTGCTTACGGCTGTTCAAAAGCTTGAGAACAGGAACTGCTTTGTTTTGGGGGGGGATTTATCAGTATGTTTATGTTGTACCCAGCATGGACAGAGCTGAGCTGCTGCCTACATGGCTGTTGTGGTTTAACCCTTGCAGGCAGCTAACACAGAGCCACTTGCTCACTCCTCCACATGGGGGCAAGAACCAGGAGGGTAAAAGTGAGAAAACTTGCACGTTCAGATAAAGGCAGATAAAGCAAATCAAAATAAGGCATTGACATTGTGCAAGCACCACTCAGCAACAGCTGAAATATCCTGCTCATTTATCCAAAACACAGCCCCATACTAGCTATGATGAAGAAAACTAACACCATGCCAGCCAAAGCCAGTGTAGTGGCCCTACAGTGCAGATGAAAAATCCTATGAAGGATGCTATGTACTTCATAAACTGAGGATTCCTACCAGTTGCAGACAATTAATCAGGAAGTTCCACCATGCTGCTTTCAGTGCAGCCTTTAAATTACAATAGCAAATGTAATTGTCTTCAGGAAATTAGGTGTGTAATGGCTTGAGTATTTTGTTTCTTATTGCAGCCATTGGAGGTCATAAGCCAATACTCAAAACGCATAAGATTTGTTTTTTTTTTAAACTGTGCTCTTGGTTGGCTTCTGTTTGGGGTTTTTTTCCAGACTTTTCTTTACAACCGGGAATATATGACAATGACTAATTTACATTTTTTACAAATCTGAGATAGATAAATCCCACTTGACTCTAGCTGCTGAAATTTTCAGGAAATTTTCACAAGATTCTCAGAAAAACTATGAGTTGACAAAATCATTATAGCTGATTTAAATTTTTGCATTTGATGGCAATAAACTATGCAGATATGTTTGCCTCTAGCACTCTCTCTGTCAGCCATTTTAGCTTATCTGATTTTAGCTTATCTAATCATAGCAATTACAGACTCATTGCATCAGCTGTTACGGAGATTTACAAAGCTTGTGATTTAGAGTCTGTGCATCATTTGATTTAATGGGACCATCTTATTTTCTTAGAAATAATGCAATACACAGAAAGAGGGTGAAGAAAACTATGTTAATGATGTTGCCCACAGATACAGTATATTCTTAAACTTGAGCTTTAACATGATAAGCAGAAAGTGTTGCTTATCAAGTATTTTATTATCTTCCTGTAGATTGGAAGAGGACTTTTTGACACTTTGTAATGTAGAGCAGTAGAATGTCACTCGTTCCTGTTGGTTTGCAACTAAAGCTTTCAAAGCCACTGAGCTGAAAAAGTCAATTCTGGTCAAACAGCTCATCTGGAGTTTCAGGCAAAACCCAAACTTGGCATTGCTTGAGGCTGCTCTTGAAGGCTGCTGGGAAACCTCAGTGAGCATAGAGTGAATTGTAGAAGTTTATGTGTTTCATGGAATGGGTTGACCTGAACACATTTGATCTGTGTTTTTTTCTTCCATTTGGCCCCCTAAATGGTTCTAATTTCCATGTCTGGAGGTGTCTTTAATTTTTACACTGGCATTATGTTTGAGGCCTGCTTCCACCAAGTATCCTCTCTTCACAAGCCATCAGGGTGGGTGAGAAATCTGCTGCACTCCAGGTTAATGAGGTCATTGCAGAAGTTTCCCCACAGTCAACTCTTACACGTGGGTGAACACACTCATCACTAGAGAATGTGTCTGCAATCTACATTCAATGCCTTTTTTTTGCTGTTGAAGCAAAAAAAGAATCTAATTTCCTTTTGGAGCCAAGGAAGCCTCAACTATTTTTCTTAAATGTCTGTGGTAGCTCTGAGTTCTCTTTGGCTGTTTTCATTGAGGAATCTTGCAAACCACATGACTTGAACAGCAAAGACATTTTAAACATCTTCTGAACAGCACACAAGGGCACACTTTTAATGTCGTATTTGTGCATGCTATTGGATGCTGTAGGACTTTGTCATTTAGTCTTTTCATTGTAGCTTTCTATTAATAGTATACTTGTTGAGAAAAAGAATGTGAATTTAAAAATGTGGTCTACGTAAAGCTTGTTTTGTAAAGCAGGAGAGAGAAAGGAGAAGGTACCTTTTGAGAAGAGTTCATCCACCTCTCTCACATCATTGCCTGCACATCCCTGAGCATCTGACAGCTTCTGTTAATTTAGTTTAACTCCCTTGTCCAACTTCCCATATGGAAAGCTGGAGTGATTTTTGAATAACAGCAAGTAATATCTGAAGTGGCAGCAACTGGCAACTCTGACATTGAGCTTGACTGTGGCCATTACCCAGAATCCTTCTGCTCTTCTTGAGAAGCAATTACAATTTCACAGGTTGGAATTAAAATTCCCTGCTGTATGCAATAGAGTAACTGAAACTGTCAAAGTGATTTCAAGCTGCTAATCTCTCACTGCTTGAAGAGTGAAAATAGAGCCCTTCTTAACCAGGCACAGATCTGACAACTTAAAAACTCCAGCCTTCCACTACATTTAAATACATATGGAGAGTGGCTTGATCTGCTCACAGAGGATATCTGTAAAGATGTTATGTCTATGAACATTTGTGTGTTATTAACAAGTCTATCTTTTTTAACTTGAAGACATGTGTAGAGACTTCAGGGACTAAGACAAAAATGGAAGAAGTCTTATGCAAGAGTGCTGAGAATTTCGAGGAATGAATAGGCATATGCCTGTTTGTTTAAGGTTTATTAAAATTTTTATTTATGTATTTTTGACCATGTAGTATTTTTTGCTGGAAAAATTGCTCACGAGTTTCCCTACTTTTATTTTCACGTATTTGTACTCTGCAGTTTGACTGCACTGTGTTTGATTGTATAGATACAAAGAAAGAGCATTTAGAAATCAAAAACAGAGGAAGAAATTGAGAGGCTGTAAAGCTAAGGTGCAAAAATAAAAACCTTAGTGCAAAAGCTGCAAAGCAGGTTATAACTCAGAGGCAACAGCCCACAGATTTAGGGCAAAGCACTACTTGACCTGCTCAAAGGCAGGGTTCTTCCACTAATTTATGACTGCTGGAAAGTATTTCTGCAAGTATCATTAAATGTCTTGTAGTTCTGTATTTAATTCATGCGTGCACTTAATGTTGAAATTAATGTTTTTTTCTTTAAATGAAGATGCTTCAATAGCTGGGGGTGGGGGAGATGAATTATGAATAGTCCTATTTTAATTTTAAAGAAACCCAATGTGATAAAAGATTGTAACAAATAATCATTTTCCTGCACCTGCTAGTATTTCAAAGTCTGTTAACTCCCATTTGGGAATCTGTGGTTACGGATTTGGATACTTTATGCTGCAGATCTCCGTGTGCTACATTGTGACAAGTTTGGTGTTTGAAAAGTCAATGAAGTGCCGGTATTCTAGTCAAAAAGCTTCTCAAGCTGATGGCAAAAAAGATGGTCAGATCTCTTTTTCAGTCTGTTCCACACCTCTTTCTTCTGCCTTTTCACCATCTGTGCATAAGCTTCTCTCTATTCTCTTCTCATTCAAATCTCTTCTGTCAATGTCAGGAGTTTAACAACAGTTAGATAAAGTGTTTTAAGTTTCCATATGATTCTCTTAGGAAAGGTAAGAAAGAGAGAGGTAAGAGTATGTGATTCATTGATGTAGGTGATGTTATGATCAAAAAACATGAGAAACTCCTGTGCAACAGTGTGATCGCTCCATCATAGACTCAGAGAATTGCAGGGCATCATGAGGTTTGACTGTGTACAGCAGCAGGGTCTCAGAATCACAGAATTTGAGAATGGTGGTGGTTGGAAGGCAGCTCTGCAGATCATCACGTCCAACACTCCCTGCCCAAGCAGGATAACCTAGGGCAGGTCACACAGAAACACGTCCAGATGGGTCTAGAAAGTCTCTAGAGAAGGACATTCCACAACCTCTCTGGGGCAGCTGTTCCAGTCATCCTTACAGTAAAAAAGTGTTTCCTCATATTGTGTTGGAACGTCCTGTGTTCCAGTTTATGTCTGTTGCCCTCATCCTATCAGAGGCCACCACTGAAAAGAGACTGGCCTCTTCTTCTTGACACTCACCCTTCAGATATTTGTAACCATTAGTAAGATCCCCTCTTAGTCTTCTCTTCTCCGGACTAAACAGCCCCACATCTCTCAGCCTTTCCTTGATAAGACAGATGTTCCTGTCCCTTGATCATCCTCGTAGCCATCCACTGGAGTGTCTCTGGTATATCTCTTTCCCTCTTGAACTGGAGAGCCCAGCACTGGACACAATACTCCAGATGTGGACTCACCAGGGCAGAGAAGAGAAGAAGGAGACCTTCCTTGACCTGCTGAACATTACCACATAAAATAGATTGTAAGATGTCTTACACATCCTTGCCTTTCTCTACCTGTAATCATTAGTGGGTCTCCCAGATTAAACTGTATTTTGTATGTACTGATGAAAAAATCTGGAGTGACTGAATTACATGTACTAGGGCAGATTGATGTACAGCAGTAATATAGACTAAGATATGCAGGTATATGCAATGCTAAAAAAAACAGCAACTAGTGCAACATCATACATCTCTGGTATTCACAGCTGTAATTTTTGGTGGAGTCCTAGTTACGAGCATGTAAATTCCAGTTATTAGAATCCCTGCAATGTGCAGAGGAGAGAAGAAAGAAGAGGAAAAAAAAGGAAAGAAAAAACAGACCTGACTAGTTATATTTAAGTACAAGAGGATGTTATTTAGTTACTACATCACCAAAGAAACGCACCAGCAATTCAGAAGGAAGCTAAATACTACATGGTGACATCCCACATCTCTTTGCATCTTTTTTTTTTTTTATTTTCCTAAATACTTAATTTCCGTTCTGGAGGCATGAAGCTTCTTCTGGCTAAACCTAACCAAATGAAGAGGGGGTAAGTTTGCATTTTTATTGTGATAATTTAGCACTTTTTTTCACTGAAGGGGAAAGGCAGGATGTGTGAATCACATCCCATGAATGGAGAAGTCATAATATTTTAGTATCTTTTCAACAATATTTTATTGGAAACTATTTAGCAATGATAGCCATTCTTCTTGAAGACTGGTGTTAACATGGTTTCATTATCTGCCTTGGATGGTTTGCTGAATGCTCCTTGTAGGTAATGGAGTGAAATTCCATGCTGGTGACCCAAGTGTGATGCAGTTTTGTGCCTACAACTTGTATACTTTAAATGCCCCATCTGTCACTGAGTGTGAGAACAGGCTAGTTGTGCTCAACTGAGCATAACATATTGTGTCTACTCCCTTCCTGGTGGTGTTCATGGGGACTGCTGTACAAATGGTTAGTTGGCAATGGGTTACATATTACAGGAGAAGCCTGGGTGTGATAAAACGCATCCCAAAAAGGGCTATGATGGTTTGGTACATGGTGTGAGCTGGGGGTCTGAGAGGAATTAATGTAGTGAAATAATGACATCATGGGAAATTTGACTTTGCTTAGTTAGGATCTCATTATAGACCTATCTGTAGAATAGAACTGTTTCATGGTGCTTGGAAAGCTTTGCTGCATGCAGTACCCTTCCCACCTGCTCATAACTCTTGGGGTTACTCTGGTGTGTTAGAGCAGTCTGTTCCACCACACTGGGGATTGCACACTAGTGTTGCAGTCAAGAGAGGAGGACTCCAGCTCATCTGGCCACTGCCTGTGAGCTGGTCACACACAGATTTATGGAGGAGGGCACTCCAACTAGTTGTCATCTATTGCCCTGTTATGTCAAAACATTACATTTCTCATTGGGAGGTAGGGAAAATAAGTAAACTGTGACCAGTAAAGAAACTCGCACCGTCCAGTGGCATTCAGTAAATAATACATGCTCATTAGTAATTGCAAGCTTGCACTATTTAGTTTTTAAGTACCTCCATTCAATTCCTTCCCTATGAGCCTACGTTCTCTCTTATTTTTCCAGCTGATCATCCAAGCTCTCAGCATCTTGCTTTCTTACATGGAAGATTATGTGCCTTCAGAAGAGTAAGTATTAATTTGAGCATGGTGGCTGCTTCCCTGAAAGTAAGAGTGCTGCTTCTCCTGTGGAGCTGATTTGCCACAGCTATCAGTGCTTGGAATCTGTTGTGTTGCAGTCTGTCTCCTTTGACTGTGCAGTGTCTGGTTGCCTTTGGGTTATATCAGAAACTCCCGTTTGCTACTAAGCAGTATTAAAAGGCCTCTTCTGTTGTGCTTCATGATTTTTAATCGTGCAAATCCCAGAAATGTGGTAATTCAAAGCAAGAGATAAAATTGGTATCAGTTGAAGGTATTAAATTTGATATCTGCTAGTGGCTTTATGAGCCATAAAAGTCAACATCTAGTAATCGTTAACTACAAGATCTCTGTACAAGAGATTGCAAAGGCTCGTGTTTGACATGGTCTGCAGAATATTAGTATGAGCCAGCAGAAGAAAACAAGTGAGCAAGTTAGTGAGTCTACCACACAGATGACCGATAACAGAGAGAAGGATATTCCCACTCAAGGGACAGCTTAATCTCCCAAGTATTATGGTAATGTTAAGGAAATAAAAAAAAAATTTTAAAAAGACAGCAGCTTGGTTATGCTACAGCAACCTTAATTTACTTCTGTCCTGCTTGGGTTGTTTAGTAGGCAGAAAGGGCAATCTGAATGACAGTCTCAGAAGGATAAAACAGAGTCTAAGAACAGTTAACAGCTTTGGCTCTGTAAGAAAGAAGTTACATGGTACAAATTTGAATCTCCTGCACTTCTGTATCTCCTCCCCATTGAGCTCTAAGAAGAGAGATCTCCTTGTTTTGGTTTGGTTTTCTTTGGGATTTTTTCTCCACAAACACATGTTCTTGTTCCCCAAACCTATTTTATCTGACTCTGAAATAATACTGAACGAAATCACTCTCCTATGCTTTTATTTTTAAGATTAAGCTTGTTTGTGTTTTGTTGCATCAGCTCTGAGCCTGAATCAACTGGCACCTTACTTGTAGGGGGATGGTGTTCATTTTTATATTGATTTGAACTTAAACTGGAAACTTTCAGTTGGCCTGTGGAACTCTACTAAGGAGCTTAAGAAAACCAAGCCTGGCTGCTAGTTAGTTATACCTGCTGTTTCTCTCTACAGATTTACCAGGATTGCATACTGAAAACTATTGGAGCTAACTAATCTAAGCCAATAGATTTTTTCTGTTTCTTCCAATATATAGTGACATTAAAATGAAGCACGCAGATAATTTCATAGCTTGATCCATCTTGTATCTGCTGCAGGACAGTCTGTTCCAACCTGGTGTTCTATGATTTCTCTTGCCACCTCCTCCATGGAAGAGGGAAAACAAACAGTAAGCACCAGATAAGAGGAAGTTCCTTAACTGTGTAAAGATGTGAGTGTCTTACACCTCTATACAAATATTAATGAAAGGTTGTAGCAAATTGTAGTTTCTGAGTTCAGAAAGTTTGTTCTAGAATAGTTATAAGCTATATTCCAAAGTAAACTTTGTTCTAGGGTCAACAGATTTAAGAGGTAAAATCACAATCAAGCGTAAGAAGTTTTCATGCTATTATGGAAGGATGGAGGAACTCTTCTCTTTCCCTCCCTCATAGCAACAGCAGTCCAGCACTGGAGAGGTGGATGAGCTTTATGTGCATTGTGTGTCAAACTGTGGCAGAGCTTCCAGCATCAGTTTTTTGTCACCTATGTTTCTTTCCATAGTCTTTGAAAGACACTTACTTACCATGCGTGCTGCAGAAGCCTTGTATTCCCTGATGTCCATTAATGAGATCAGGAGGACTTCTATGTTCTGCAGAAATCCAGCATTAGTGTTCCAACATTCTGAATCGCAGCAGGGAGAGCAAGCATTTTGGCCTTTCACATTAAAGTTGTTGTCAGAAGAGTGTTCAATAATTTATTTCCTGTTCTTGCTGAATACACTGCTGCAAAAGTTGAGTCATCAGCATATAAATACTTTCTTGGCCTCAAAATATCTGATTTTTGTGTTGAATAGCTGCCCATTTAATTTCTCTTTCCATACTTACTGACTCATCTAAGAATAATGAAGTTGAATCGCTGCCAGTTGTACTTTGTTGGTGCAAATGTAGGAAAGCTGAGGCAACTATCTTCTTCTGCCAGGATCCATGAAACTGAAATTCTGGTGATTCCTATTCACAGCAGTAGCTGGAGCAACAGACTTGGAATGGTTTCAGTAATAAAGTATAGTCCTGTAGGCAGTCTTGCACTGTGGTCTCTGATGGTGTGCTCGTGAGCAAGGAGAGTAAATCAGTCTGCTACATGTTTAATTCTGTTTTGTTGAAATATTTAACAGTTTGGCTCAAACTCACTTCACAGGTAGAATTGACAAGGTCTCCTTGCTTGAAAAAAATGACAGTATACTGCTAGTCTGATTTTTCAAGTGTCAGAGTTCAGTTATCTAGACATTCTACTCATGTTTCAGGCAGTAAAAGCAAGATGGTGTGGTAGTCAAAGACAAGCATAGAACTTAAATTTGGAAACAATACAGAGTTAGCTGAAAAGCAAACACTTTGGCCTTATGGAGAAAGAATGGTATAGATTGTTCTTTCAGTAGGTTTTACTTGTCAATGTGATGAGACAAGCTTCTTTAAACAATAAAAAGGCCTAAGCAAAGGAGGATTTTTAAAGAAACAACCATATTCTGTCATTACTTTAAAGTAAGTTAAATATCTTATGTCCATGAAAAGGCCAATTACAGTATTTTGCTCACTTTTATCTTTTTTTTTTAATGTTACGTTTTATCTCCATTCTTGGCAGATGTAGCATAAAATAGCTGCATCTCTAGTGGTCCTCTTACAAAACCAGGTTTTGAGTCACAGTACTTTCTATGGGCTGAAGCTAAATTTCCCAGAAGCAGAATCAATGCAGCAGCCTCAGGGAATGGGTTCAGTGCTCCAAACAGATTAAAACTGAGGCTGTGGCCTTTTTGTCTTACCTCCTTCTATTGACAGCTCTTGCTTGCAGCATCGGTAACTATGTGAGACTACCTGAGGTAGCTTATCTAACTGAAACAGGTTTTTTACAGGGTATGTTTTGACCTGGCTTACATTACTCTTGCATGAGTGTCTTTGCAAGGAGTGAGCTGATTTACATTGACCTGAGCTGCCAGAGAGCCACACTTTGGGCCAAAGACAAGGATTGAGTGAGTCTTACAGGCTGAGCTGCTTCTTGCAGTAAGATCCTTACTTTGGTAAGATCCTTACTCTACTAATTTGTTTCAATTGCAGAGCTGCTGTAACATGCTGTGGCCATACAAATATGTGACTGAAAACAGGGTACTGTTGTGCAAGCATGCACAGAGCCATAAAGTTGTTTGAAGACCTTGACACATCTTCAGAGGGAAGGTATGTACTGGAACTCAAGAGCTAAGGTCATGGCCCACAGGGCAGAAAGGATGTTGAACTGTAGGGTTTCACAGTACTTGAATGATTTTTCTGATAGCTCAGGATTAATAGATCAAAAAGGCTATATAAAATTATTGCCAACCTATTCTTTCCCTTAAGCTAGTAACTCTTATCTAGAGGTACATATATAATGTGATTTTTCTTTCCTTTTTTTTGTGGCTAGAACAGACCTCATGTTTCAGGACTCCACATCTGTCCCTTTTATTAGCTGTAGGAATCACTTTTAAAAAAAACTGGCATTTGAGGGGGTGGTTTTAGTTGATTGTGGGTTTTGGGATTCTTTTCTTGCATTACTTTCCTTATGCACATGTTGCTACATTTCTATTTGTTAAGGAAGTACAGCACAAAGGAGGAAAAAGAAACTTCTGCGTCATTTCAGTCTGCCTTTGTGCTTAGATCTGGTCAGAACCAGCCAATTTCTGGGCAGCTAGCAATGTCAGCAAACATAAAGCAGATATCTAGAAGAGGACTTCAAGCTTTAAAGTCACATTAAGACTTTGTTATAAACTTCTTCTTTGAAGACTTGCAGGATGACACATGCAGAAAATGTTAACTTCCATTAAAAGCTCTCGTGGGATTTGTTAGCAAAAACTCAAAAGGACATTTGCAGGGGTACATTCCAAAAGTTTCTATCATGCCCTTGATGAAAGCATCTTTAAAAACCCAGTAAGTGTAAAGGAGCAAACACTGTACTTGCACCCAATTGATATTAAGTGCAAACAGTTTCTGGGAACAATTTAGGAAAACAATGACATTTAGTGAGAGCTTAATGGAAATGTGTGAGAGCAGAAATGGTCTTGGCCTTTTGTCCACTGCTTGCAAAGTACGTAGAAAGCAAGTGACTAGACATTTAAATTGTGAAACACCAGGAAAAAATGTAGTTTATTATCAGTACCCCTACTGGACTACTGTGGGTATCCTGCTATTTCTAACACACCTTTTTTTGTAAGTCTTCCCTGTGGATTACTTTGCAGTCATCTAACAGTACATACACTGTTTGTGTATATATCCTGATATATTCTTGTCTTTCTCCTGTTGGTTCTGTAGTCAGTGGCTTAAGAAGGATTGTGTCAGTTTAGAAAGAGGAAAATAAGGTTGAAGAAGTGATACTGGGTTTTGTTCTAAGGCTCTGAAATCAATGGTTATGATTTCTAGAAACAAATGCCCTAGTTGGAGCCAGCCAGGGAGAAAGCTGTCTCCCCTGTGCCCAGGCCTGTTTGCAAGACAAATGGCTCCATTGTTTCTGTGGTCTGTAAATATCACTGGTCCTGGGAGGTCAGGATTGCACACACTGAGTGGGTGCTTAAAGAACTTGGATCAAATACATGTAGAAGATTTTGAAGATAAGGAGTCAGTAATGATAAGACTTGTGTACTCTCTGACCATGTTTTGGTGGTACAGTAAAAACACAAAGCACTGAGCTTGTGTAAACTTACTCTGCTAGCTCAAAATATGTTGAGGAGTTAACTTTCTACCAGTAGGCTTTATGCCAGAGAAGGTATCATTTTTCCCTCCATAGTCAGCCTCAGAACCTAATGCTGGCACAAGCTTTCTGTTGTTAACTTGAGCAAATTCTACATCAGTGCAGTTGTGTTCCTGTGCCTGACACAATGCACGTGTGCTGCAGGTGAACTGGTGTTGCATGGGTGTGAAAATTGTGAGTGGGGAGACTGCTGATTTCTGAGGTTGGTATGGGTTAAGGCTTTCCAGGGGACTTCACAGCTCTTTAGGAATTTGAGCCTAGGGTGGGGCTGAAAATAAGTTTTGGAGTGACATGTAGTGTTCTAGTGCCATAAAGGTGATTATTTTTAATTTCCATTTTAAAAACAGTTGTCTTAGTCTTAATATAGTAGTCAGCAGGCTGCTCAGATATTACAGAAGAGCACAGCAGTGCTGGTGAGCTGGTGATCCTTGCTTTGACTGTCATTGGCATTGTTAATTCATTAGGCTGAATGAGTTCTAACAGAAGGTGAGTGACCTAGGAGTTTTGGCAAGCTCCTAAACTAGTCATATTCCAAATAAAAAAGAAAAAGAAAAATTCTTCCTGATGTCTGTTACCTTACTGCCTGTTGATCTGACCATGTACAGGAAATAAAAAGGCTTGTGCTGTTCCTGAATTACACAGTTTTCACTGTGTGGTGTCCCTCATTATTAGCTGTCATGGAATTGGAGCAAAACCATGCTAAAAGTTTGGCGTTTGAAGATGCCATCTAGTCTTAAAAATTTTTGGAAGAACAATTCCCCTCTGCCCTCTCCACCCTCCCTTAAGGAGCATGTCTGAGGAGGAGGAACATTTCTCTTTGTTGTCTGGTACCTTGTGCAGTGTGAATTTCCCCTTAGTCATGTCTGCTAGCAATGGCACTTCACCAATACCTGGGACCAGTATTAAGTTTTATATTGCAGACACTCTAAAAATCACTCACAAACAGACTTCATTGTTGTGGTAGTTCTTTGACGTCTACTTAAAATACACTTGGATGAGTTTTAGTGACTTGTTGATGTCTGCAGGGACTGTCTATAGACAGCAGCTGCTGCTGGAGATGGGTGTTAGAATGAGGCAATCTTAAGGCAGAACTGAATGGATTCATTTCATTCCACTGGAGCAAAGGGATTTAAGGGCCTGGTTCTTATTTTGAAGTTGGATTTACCTGTCTGACTCAAGCATTGACTGAATTCCTGGAATGTGGAGCCAGCTCCAGACTTGCAGGCAAAGTTCATTTTATTAAATATTAGTTTATCTATCCTTTTTTTGGATACATCTGTTGATTTCATGTTTCTATTATCCACCAGACCGTTAGGGCATGTTTTCACAATTTTTATTTGCAAATACACACTGGGTGTATAGGATGGCATGTTCAAAATCTTGTACATACTTCTTTTTTTTTTTTTTTAATGAAAGATTAAATCCTGCTCTTCCTGTTATTTTAACACTCCTTTTTTTATAAGGTCCTAATTTATAAGGTCACTACAGCCAGATTTTTTTTTCTAGGTTGAGTTTTCTGGCCTTTTTTTAAGGTCTTCGATGTAGAGGGAAAACAATTTTTTAAGAGGACAGCGTTCATTCCACTAATGTTGATTCACTTGGCTCATAAGAAGATATTATTGCTTTGTTTACTTGGAAAGAATGAATATCAACAAATAATCAGCTGAGAACTAGATTTTCAGAAAGAATAATTTTCCTACTCATTTTTCTGTTAATTGAAAGCAGTATTTTTTAAAACTAATGTAACTCACAGCCTTATGATGGTCACATTACTTTCCCTTAGGAGTAAACAGAGACAAAAGTGTCTGCTTAGTTTCCAGACTAGAGAGCAGTTGTTGCCTCAGGTACTCAAATTTCTATATAAAAAAAAGCCTTCCATAGCTCTTTTAGTTGTATGTACCGAATATATCAATGCACCTGGGGAATTTCATGCCAACTTTTAAGAAGTACTAAGAACTCTTCTTCAGAAAGACATGGAAAAACAATTTTCTGAACAAGGCTCCCAAAAGCACTTTTTCAGTCAGTCTTTCACCTAGCTAAAGTTCTCTGACCTGATGTGCTGTAGCTGGAAGAAACTAACCATATCATATGACTTCTGAACTCATTTTTCTCTTCCTTTTGCTCTTGCAGAGATGGGTAACCTAACAGGACAACAGGGTCAACCCTTGCTTCAGACCCTGCTGCAGTGCAACAATCAAACCTCCTTATGGAAAACACTCTCAGGCTAATACATTGCAATCCCACTTTCAAGAGTTTACAGAACCTAATGTATTTAGCTTGTTAACAGCATCCCACTGAGCCTCAGGTCTCAGGGACAATTAATGTCCTTCATAGCTCATGGGAATTTGTAATCCTTAGCAGCAGTAAGATTTCTTCAAGAGGAAGGCCCAGGCCACAGGTCATGTACATCATCTGCACCATTATCTGTTTCAGAAGTATGGCTTGATTTTTAAAGCTTATAATGGTTAGTGTATTACTTATATTATGCATAAGTCATCAGATGCTTTTATCAAGTACTTCAGCTGTTACAGATTACAAGCATGTTTGTGGGCTACATGCATTTATTGTCTTATTTCTGTGTGATGGTTTCATAAGGATGAGAATAGATAAAGAAGCAGATTCATTTTCCTTGACTGCGTAATGTGAGAAAATTATGCTTATAGTTCATGCTGTTATAGAAGGTTGCTGTGACCTGGAGATATACCACTTAGCTTATCACTTTCTGAGGTTTAAAAGAATGAGCTGTCAGCAACAGAAACTTTCTTTCTGCTTGCTTTAGCAGCATTTTGCAGAAAGCAATGCTAATCCATGTCAACAGACTTCAGATGCTACACTTTAAGGAAATGCAAGTAACCATTCATCACACTGGCTTCCAGGTATTTACAGTAATAGTGCCTACAGTTGTTGGACAAAAGTCTTAATTAGAGAACCACAGAATCTTTCAGGTTGGAAAAGACCCTTGGGATCACTGAGTCCAGCCATCATCCCTACTCTACAAAGTTCTCCCCTAAACCATCTCCCCCAGCACCACATCTGAACAACCCTTATACATATGGAGGGATGGTGACTCAACCACCTCCCTGGGCAGCCTATTCCAGTCTCTGACCACTCTTTCTGTGAACATTTTTTTCCTAATGTCCAGTCTAAACTTATTGTTTTGCAGCTTGAAGCCATTCCCTCTTGTTCTGCTGCTAATTACCTGTGAGAGGTGACCAGCACCAGCCTCTCTACAATGTCCTTTCAGGTAGTTATAGAGAGCAGTGAGGTCTCCCCTCAGCCTCCTCTTCCTCAAAGTAAACAGTCCCAGCATCCCAGTTCCCTCAGTCATTCTTCATAAGATTTGTTCTCCAGGCCCTTCACAAGTTTGTCAAGAATTATGTAACTTAAGAGAAGAAGCTGAAGAGACAAGGTTTAAAAGCACACCTTGGATGCAGTTAGGGCATTTGGAGGTGAGGTGGAGTTGATGGCTGTGCAGAATACCCAGACTGAATTGTTACTTTTTTGAACTAGCAGAGCATTTCTCAACTTTACTTCAGAAGGGACTGCATGTGCCATACAGACTGAGTCAAAGACAAAACCAACTTTAGTTTTGTAATAGGAATTGCATATGATTATTAAAGAATAGAGATCCTCTTGAGCAGTATTTTCATAAAGGGAAAATATTGGTCCTTTATGTTGGTACTTGTTACTGGCCACAGCATGTGGTTCAGCTGGTTTTTTGGACATAGTTCAGGGCAGACATCCTGGGGGATTTTTGGACTAAAGAGAGTTTTTGTAGGTGGACAGTTGTCTATTACCAGTAGACCTACTATTTAAAGCTAAAATAAAATAGCACTGCCAGCACTGTGCTGGAACTCTCAATTTTTAATTACTATTCAATTACAATTTAAAAAAAATAATAATCTGCCCTTAGACTTCAGCTTGCTCAGTGGGACAGCAGAGGCTGAGGTACATGCATGGGCAATTGGTATGATGCTTTTTTCTGTGGTGTTTTGACGTTTGAGTTCATTTGCTTATGACTTTACAGAGCATGACTGTAAAATACTGCCAAGATATGAGTGTAACAAATCTGCACCTCCTTGCATGTAAGATGGTCAGAAATCAGGCCCGATAATATTTACTCCCTGCAAACCTGTCAGTAGTTTGACAAAATATGAGTGCACACCCTTATTCAGAATAATATTAGGGCCTCATTTATGTTTAGATTTAATCTGCTTTGGAAAAGGAAATAGCTTGTGACATTCTTCAGTGGCCTCTATGGACAAATAAATAAAAGATTTAATGGAGCCTTCACAGTAGGACATTGGCAACCAAGGAGGACCCTGAGGACTGAGTTGTATAAATTAGGCAGAACTTGGGCTATTTTCAGAGCTCTGCGAGGAATGAGGAAGAGGTCTTTCATCCACCCAAGTTCCTGGGGCTCTGAAGAACCAAAAAAAAGAAAACTGCACTGTGTTTAGCAGAGAGAACAAATTTCTCATGAGTGTTTTGAGGCTGTATGTGTGCATCATATAGTCTGGCCTCATTCCATCAAGTACATTCCTCTGAATTGGATGCTAGATGGTAACGGCTTTTAGTATGTCAGCAGGTAATTAATTATGATAAATGTGCAAATTGTGTATTGTCCCAATAGGCTGTGTAGAGCCAACAGGGTGCACATGACTAAAAATATACTGATTAAAGGTCTGCAGTAGTAATGAGCACTGTGGCAGTACAACATAGTGACTCACTGAGAGCTGTGCTGTCAATTACCTGTGGATTAAGGACCAGTGCAATTTTAACCAATTCCCTTATTCCCTGAGTGGAAAGCCCCACAGGTTTTTGTGGCACTGCCTCTTACAAATGCTCCACAACAGATCTGTTTTCAGTTCTTACTCCTTCTGTCTTTCTTCTTTTCTATTTTTTTTTTAAAGAAAAAGCCTTCAAATTAACAGCCTACCTCATTATTAATATGCCTTACAGTATATATCCTATGACCTTTTCTTTTTCTTGTTCCATCCATTAGCCTTCACTGTAGCTTCAACACCTGGCTGCTGAAGGGAAGGGGAGGATTGGGGGGAACAGATGATGCACATCAAAATAAAAATTGTGGTGATAAAGAGTTTTAGCAACTTGGAGAAATAATCCTTTCCCTCACCAGCCTCTTTGGGCTTTTATGTTAGCCTCTCATTGTTACTTGTGTTTGCATACGTGTGTGTGTGCACAAGCATATTAAGCACATTGTTATATGTAAAAAGGATGGTTCTTTATGTCAACACATCAAGAACTCAGAACCACTTTGTCAACATAAATGAACTATTAGACTATCCACAACTGATGTCTTCGAGGTCATCTTCTGTAGCCAGAATGAATTTCTCTTTAGCAGTACAGATGGATAGTAGGAAAGCCAGCAGATGCATTGTGGCTAATCAGAAAGGAGCTCAGCAGGGTAACTGAAATCTGTGCTAGAATTCATATCCCTTCACAGAGTTTAATTAAAGATCTTTGTGTGCATCCTTTTGTTTTATCTGTTGCCAGTGTTTTGTCTCCTATTGTGGCAGTGCCTTCAAATAACCATCAATTTGCTGTGATAATCTAATGAGGAGAACGAGCAGCACTGTTTAATTATATAAAAATCATAATGAGCTTTGGCTGCTGAAGAGTTAAGGAGCTGCTGCTGGCCACTGGAATACAAAAGATCTGGTGCCAAAGGGGCCCCTGGAATTCTGTGGCACTTCAGACTTCATTGCTGAGCAGCAGTAACTGGCTTGAGCAAGCAGCAGGCCAGCAGAGCTTCCTTCAGGGAGAGATAACTGAATTGTTGAGCATCCTCCTAACAGAAGGAAGCAGAACAGGCATGGGCAGATTTCTGTTTCACACCCCAACAAAAATACAAGGCAGTCAAGAGGAAGAACTCTTGTCCTACACAAGCACAATGCCTCCATTCCTCATCCTCACAGCACAAGTTGGAATTTGGGCATAACCAGGTGTCATCTGGTACAGTTTTGCTGCGGGAGGTAGCAGGAGAACCTGGGAGAATGGGGTTCAGGCTGCTGGGAGAACATGAGCTAAGGTGCAGATAGCTCAGGTATGCCAGTGCTCTATCCAAGACTAGTGTGGACTGAGGTTTATCAAGAGGTAACACTTCTAAGAGGTAAAAACTTTCTGTTTTCAAATTTCCTTTCCTTCCATCTTTCCTTTCATCTTTTCTTTACCTTCCTTTCTTTTGCTTTACTTTCCTTTTCCTTGTACTTATTCTTGTTTTTGTTTTTTTAACCAATAGATAAATATAATCTTTGTTTTGCATCCAAACTATCTAATCATTGAAGTTGCTTTCCATTTTCTGTTTTCCCTAGCTGGGATCATGCTGAAATAATCATGGGGCAGGGAGCTTTGGAAAACAGGAATAGTAAAGGAGGAGCAGAGGAGGAGAAATTGCTGGAATCCCTGTTTGTTAAAGCACCAGGTCCCTGGAATTCAGCTTAAAATTGGTGTGAATAACTACCACATGCATAGCACCCTCATCACTCATTAACTTCCAAGGTATAGGGTGCCCACAGAAGGCACAAGCCAGGCATAGAGCTGCTTGGCTGGAACATGTGTGGTGGAGCTGGTGATAACACATCCAGAACCAAGGATGTCTGTGAAGGCAATGAGACATGGCAGGGTCTGTGTTTCCCCTCTCAGAGCATGGCCTGGCCACCCCTCCGTGGGACAGGAGGTGAAGAAAGGCAAGGGCATCAGCCCAACTGAGGTAAGCCAGGGCAAAACCTGTGATAGAGAGATGGTTTTAGAAGCCTGACATGTAGTGGGCTGTGACAGTACCACTGCTGACTGACTCTGCTGTAGCACTGATACCCAGAAAGTGGAAAAACATTTGAGAAGCACTCTGTTTTTACCAAGGTATGTGTTGATTCTGTGTGAGGAAGTCTGGCCTAGGAAGGGGCAGTAGTGAGGGGATAAGGGATACAGCTTTACTTTTATTGCAGCATTCATCCTACATTACACTGTGCTGTGTATTGGTATTTCTATATCATGAAAGGTGTGCTGGGATAGATACTATATCATTAAAGGTGTGTTAGGATAGATACAGACTTAAAGAGGAGAGAGATTAAGTTGAGCTTCTATTAGGAGCACTTTACAGGTGTAGGTGTACAGTCACAGGCAAACCATTTTTATTGGTACTGACACTCTTTTAGACCCTAGCCCCTTTGACCAGGTCCTTTGTCTGCATGTGATTCTGCAAATTTCTCATAAGGGCAGGTGAGTACATGTGCCATCTTCCTCTCTGCCTTTGCTTACCCTCCACACCTCTCCTCTGAAACTCTGTACTCACACTGTCCATAACAGGGCTATTGATTTGCTTTCCTTCATGGTCCCTCCATGTGCCACTGTCTCTACTCCTGTATTTCATGATAGTCATAGAATCATAGAATCAGAATGTTAGGCTGGAAGGGACCTCAAGGATCACCTGGTCCAACCCTCCTAATATTATTGTTTATATATGTCCTAGCATCCTGTCAAGCTGAGACCTAGAGCTTTCCAAAGTGGGGGATCCACCACCTCCCCTGGGAGACCCTTCCAATCTCTGTCCTCATAGTGAAAAATTTTCCTCTTATATTCAAACAGAATCTTCCCAGGAGTATCTTTTGCCCTTTGCCCCTCATCCATGTGACTCCTTGTAAACAGGGAGTCTCCAGCTTCTTTGTAGCTGCCTTTTAAGTACTGGAACATTGTAATAAGGTCTCCCCTAAACCTTCTCAAGGCTGAACAGACCCAGTTCTCTCAGCCTCTCCTCACATGGCAGGTGCTCTAGTCCTCTCATCACCTTCGTGGCTCTCCTCCAGCCTGTCCATTCCCTCCCATTCTTCTTTTATCCTGTGGGCACTGAAACCACATGGTACTGTTCAGCCTGAGAGCCTCAGAACTCCTCTGGCTCTGTCTCTTTTGCGTTCCAGTGGCCAGCCATGGCAACTCCAGCATGAGCAAGGCATGTTACATTTACAGATAAGAGTTCCATGCACTGTCCTCATTAGGAAAGACACAAATCTGAATTACCTCCTCCCCTTTTTGCCTCACTCTTTTTGACAAGTTCTTCCATTTGTAATCCAGTCTCATAAGTTCATTCTACATGCTATATATGTAGTACATCCTTTTCTCTCTACCCAGACAACTACAACTTTGCTGTTATAACTTCAGCTCTTGTTGTCTTATGGATCAATCACTGTACTCATCCTGTCATAAGTGTGACAGATGTACCCTACCCATCCCCAGTGCTTCTGCAAAGATAACTTTCCCAACCCTTAAATTTAACTATGTTGTCTGTTCTCTGGGCTTTCCCATTGCTTTGTTCTAGAAACTTAAGCTACTTGTTTTTACTCCAAGGCTTATCATGGCCTTTCTTCTCCCTACCTTTCATCACCTGCTCAGTATTGAAGAGTTAGCTTCCACCTTTAATAACACACACTACTGGCCTCCTTGAAGCACTCATTCCATTTTTAAACATTCTTCATTCTTGGAAGGAACGTCTTGTGATGCTCTGCAAAGCAGATTCTTTTGGCTCTTACCATCCATTCACAAGACTCTTCCTTTCCACGTTTCCTCTTAAAAGACTTTTGTGTGTGGCTGTGTCCTGGCTGACACTGTCTTATTTTATTGCCTTCCCTGGCCATTCTGTCCCAGTTTTGTAGACTCAAGTCATGAATGCTTTGGAATTGGGACTGTCATGCTGTTCCCCACGAGTACATTACATGGGGAATATACATGTGAAAAGGACACCTACACCCTTCAGTAGTAAATATTTATGGAGCAAAGCAAATAATTACATGGTAATAACACAGTAAAATTGTCATCCTCCCCCTGGCGAAATAAGCAATCCAGAAAAAAAAGCGGAGTGGCTGGTATCTTTACACCCCCAAGCAGCTCATCCACACTCAAAAGTGATCACAGCTTTTTCTGCTCCTACCTAACGTAGCTTATATTGACACCTGAGGTTGCAAATTTTAGTAACATGTCTGAAGAGCACCTCTAGCTAGTCTGTGTATCAGGAGAGATATCCATGAGATATCCATCCACAGCACTTCCAAATATAACGAGTGCAGTTAAGGACTCTGCAGCTGGCCCCACCACTATGCTGATGGAGAGGATAATGTGAGCTCTCCTTCATCTGTTTCATCTCAGATTCATCAGATTAATCTCAAACTAGTTTTCTGGTGCCTTGGCCAGGCTGGGCTGGGTGTGTGCTGTTGCAGGTTGGGGAGCACACGCTGACCCACTGGGCTGCCTTTGGGGCAGTAAACCCTTGCAGTGGGTTGGGGGCAAACAGCCCTGGGGTGGGAGAGGAGGAGCAGCTTTCATGTCTTCAGCCTTTGCAGCTGTGTGCAGTGTAAGTGTGTATCTGCAGCACCAGGGTACTCACTAGTGCTTCAGAAAAAGTAGTCCTTGCCTTTTGCAGAGATTCAGGAAAAGCAGTGCTTTCCTTCTGTATGAGCTAAAATGCTTTGTTATTCACAGAGTTTAACTAGTGTCACATTGAAATGAACTTCAAAGAAAACTCATATCGAAACTGCTAGAGACTTAATTTTTTGCTTGGGCTTGACACAAAACATGAAAATCACCTCAGGCTAGCTGGCAATGCTTGTGACGAGCAAATCTTTTGGTGAAACAAGAGAAGGCTTCCAGCTACTAATGAAATCTTCCCCCCTCTGCAATCCAGTGGGCATTTACATGGTTTTCTTGTCAACATTTCAGACAACTTTGAAAATCAAATGCTTCCTTACAGGAAATGTATTTTCTTTGTTGTGCATCTTTTGTGGCTGTCATGCAAGAGGTCCTGATCCGACACCCAGCTGTGCTTCTATGGCCAGCTTTTGTGACCATGGAAAGTATTTTTTTTTCACTCTACTCTTCCATTTTCTTCTCTGTTAAGTATGTATAAGCAAGTTAGAAATCAGAGCCTGTATGTTCTTTGCAGCCATACTGGGCAGAAGTGCATTAGCAAATGGTTAGGCTTCTTAATATTTTAGAAAGCTTGTAAGAAATAAAACAGATAAACAAACCTTTTTAATCTGACAAAAATTAATTTTTATTCTGGAGGTGAGAGCGATGCAATGTTCCAATGTAAGTTAAGACAGTCAGTGACAAAATTCTTAACCTATGTCAAGTTTTGCTAGATGGGGGAGGTGTTAAAGCTCTTGGAAGGAACATGCAATGAAAACAGTTTCCTTTTCTGGAAAACACATTTTACTGGTATGCATCCTTTGGTACTATCTTAAGGCATTCTGAAGTTACAAGGTTACAAAAACCATCTCTGTTCACTGCATTTTGACTTAAACAATGAGGGAATTACTGTGTGTTGATTTCATGTTTCATACGTGAAAACCAGAGATTTTCACACAAAAACCAGGCAGAGAGACACCCTGATACACACTTATGCAACTTTAAGTCAGTGTTAGAGTTAAAATATCAAAACTCAGAGAAGAAGGAGGTATAGGGAACAGAAGCAGGCCTGGCAAAAAAGGTGGGCTTTATACAGCCAAAGCTCTTCATTTATTCTGACAATGAGGCTAAATCAAATTAACAAATAGAAGAACATAAAGTAATATTGTCTAACAGAAACACTTCATGGACTCCCATGCTAAAGGGACTGTAGAGTCTGTCCCTGGCAAGTGACATGTACACATGGTGCTCCTACATGGGCCATCACATCACTGGAGCCACAGGGATTCAGCAGCGAAGGCCTTTGGGCAGTGTTCAGGTAGATGATAGCAGAAACCCATTTGCCCCTCACCAGTCTTTCTTTGGCATTTCACTAATTAGGAATGCACCTAGTGTGGAGACTAAATACCCATTTTAATCTGAGAAACAGATGCAGTCTTGGATATATGAGAAACACAACGTGCCATCTTATGAAAAATTTACCTTTGTTCCTTTCTCTTTGTTTTTTAAATCAGCATTGTGGCCAGTGCTCTGTGTTCAAAAATAACTTGCTTGGATATGATGAATATGATCTTTCTTAAGATACTCACCAATAAATAGCACTAAAACCAAAGATTTTTCCTTTTGACTTGTCATCATTAGAGTTCAGAGTTTTAAGATTTGTGCTTCCAATTTCTCCCCATCTCTGGGGACTTGATATATATTTCTTCTCTTCTCAAGAAAGCTGAGCCTTTCTCTGATTGTCAAACTGATTTAAGTATTTTCTGCTTTCCCTATCTTATCTCTTCAGTCTGTTAGCTGTGCTAAAACAGTAGTTTGTGGTTCAATTTCAGATTTCTAAAAAAAATGGTTAAAAAAATCTGCCTTCGTTTTTTTTCCTAAAGATTTGCTTTCGTATTTTTTAATAGTAATTCTTATACTGTAGTCAGTAAAACCTACCAAATGATATTGCAAAGATTACTTCCACATGCAGTAATAGCATTTCTGATCATCATCCTTGTGTTCCATTCAGCCCACTTAGGAACTCGAGGCCTCACCATGGTAATGCTGAGATTTCCTACAGAGCACTGGTGATATGGTATTGCAGAAGTGGTCATGGATATACTCCTGGTCATATGTTTCCCAGGAGAAGTCCACCTACAGTAGACTTCATTAAAACATATTTGATCTCCAAGAGACTTCCTGTTTGTTGTACATCCAAAAGATAAGATTTAATATTGTAGGAAGGTGACTAGATGTTTTAGTCTTCCTCTCAAGAGCAGAGTAGACCTTGAGTTGTTCCTCTGAGTCTCAGTATGGAGTTACCCACACCCTTCCATTACCTGTGGAACATAGGGCAGCCTTACTTGCTCCCCTATTTCCTTAATAGTTCCCCTTTCCTATTGGTTCCCCTTTCTTAATAGTTCAGAGAGAAATAATTTAAAAAGTATTCTTAGCAGAATAATGCTGTTAGAGTCTTCAAAATGAATTTGCACACCTTACCTCCTTGTGCCCAGAAGGACTAGCAAGTAAGTCTTGCTTGCAGGCAGCATCTGCTAGAGATGCTGAAAAACTCTGGACCAGCAACCAGTTACTGTTGGTGGACTATGGAACAGATCTCTGAGCAGGCAAGTGCCACTTCCAGTCTTCTGTAAAAAACAAAAAAAACCCCAACCCCTATCCCAAAATACACACACACACACACACACACGAAAGCTCCAAACAAACAAAGAAAAACAAACAAAAATAAAGGTGCAGGAGTGACCTGAGAACTGTCTGTTTGCTGAGCTGACCTCTAAGTCAACAATTAAAGTAACCTACCAAACCAAAAAAAAAAGAGCATTCCAGGAAGAGCTCTTTCAAAAATTGTTATTTAAAAAAAAAAGAAAAAAAAAAAAGAAAAAAAATTATGCTCTTTGGGCACTGATATGTGGCACTTTGTTTTTGGGAAGGCTGGTATGGCATCTTCAGCAGTTTAGAGGGGTCATTGATTAGCCTGTTGCTTAGCAGTCATTTTTAATGGACTGCATTGTCCTCACCTTTAGCCATCTGGACTCATCAGTTGCAAGACTGGCAGGCTCTTTACTTGATCTGTTCAGTCTAAGTGTCTGTTTTAGCATACCTGTGTTTGCAACTCCCATCATTTTTATCAATAAAAAGGTTATAGTACTTCGTGGTGAAGCTTCATGGAAGCTTTTGCTGGCATTGCCAGTGCAGCTTTGCTGGGTTTCACTTTGTTCAGTTTAGGGCACCTGTGGTTTTAGCTTTAATTCACAGAAATTTCTACAAAATTTGTTTTAAGAAAATGAGTGAGAGCTTTCTAAACAGCAAATCAGGGACATCTCAGCACTGTGCATGTTTGTATGGGGACAGAAGTGCCATAACCTGTGCTAGGGGTTTGCTTAGCTGGGATAAGAGAAGAAGGCATTGGATTCTTTGCTAGACGAGGGAGGGATGTTAAAGCATCTGAGTTTTGTAGGTGTTCCCTTCTGTAACTGTATCATGTTTCCTTGCAATCCTGGATGACTTCAGAGTCTTTTCCTCACGTCCCAGTACCTGTCACCTAAATGTATGAGAATCTTAGCTTGCATTTTCTTGAGGCACATTTCTTTGCCTTGTGGTTGCAAAAAAACCCTTGGAAAAACTGCCGAGATGTCTACATGAGAGTTCTTTTAAAGTGAATTAACAAAAAATAAAAATCCCACAATGTAATTACCCTTTCCATTTAATAAAATCATATTATTTTGGAGATACTGACTCATATTTGAATGCCAGGAGCTAGCAGTGCTGCTAGATGAAGTATGAAATCACTTCAGGGTCTACCCTGATCATCAACTTTATTTCACAAAGAACACTGAGGAGACAATATACATATAACTGAAAAGTAAAGCTCATGCAAATGTATAGATGCTCAAAGTGGTGTATCCCATCCCAGAAAGAATTTTGGCATAAGAGTGGATGTGTTATTAGCCACTTCAATGTTACCTTCCAAGATCCAGGCAACAAAATGTGTAAGCATCTGTTTCAAGGTAGTACTATACTAGAATGTCTTCCATTACCTTGTGCTGTAACAGATTACTTGAAAGAGTGATAACATTTAAATCGTGCTGCTCAAATAACACAGCCCATGCCCACCTGCTTTGGGTATTGTGTCCCACTTCTAAAAATCCAGAGGAAAGGCAGAAATGTTTTCATCTAAATATTGGCCCCTGTGCAGGTCTTATCACTTCCACTTCTCCCCCTTCCCCCTGAGCACAAAAAAACTTTTATATTTGTGGTTTATATGTGGTCTTGTTGTATTTTCTATTGCTGTTTAACTAGTTCTACCTTTATGTGGTACACTCATGCCTCTGGGGAAGAGTGCAATGGAGAAGGATGTTTAAAACCAGGTGCATATTATAAATCTTTGATAAAATGCTGATAAATCTTTATATAATGTGTATTTAAAATTACTCAAAATCAAGAAATCATGTTGCCAAATCACAAGGCATGAGGGCTGTTTCTTGCCACCAGAGCCTGGTTGGAAGAAAATACACTGGATTTGGACTTTCTATCAAAATTATCCTTGTTTCTAGATCCCACAGCCCTGTGAACAGAACATAAAATAACCATACTAATTGTAAATTAAAATAAATACCATTAGATGCTATTGGAACATTTTCAGCCAAGCCTGTTTTGCTGACACAAATTGTGTATCATGAGACATTGGGATGTGTAGGACATTACCTGTGTTGTATGACGAACAAGCATAGGCTTCCTGCTGCCAAAGCTGTATTGTGCCTTAAAGGCATGTACAGTGCCCTCTGCTAATAAACTGAAGGACACTCCTAAATAAACTCTAGTTAGCATAAATGGGTGAAAACGGTGTAGATCACTAATATATTTCAATTTATATTAATAAAAAATTAAACGGTTTAGGAGCTGGGTCACTCGTTAATCAGAAATGCCATGGAAACAGCACGAGCTTTAGTAGCAACGATGAGATCATAGACAAGGGCTTTAAATACAACACTGAATTATTCTGTGAACTTCTTGCCTACTATGCTTAATATTATTAATCTGAAATAACTAATAAAAATATCTGTTGTTCTGGCAGATTTCAGGCATAATTTCCCAACATGTAAGGGTAAAGCAAATTTCCTTCTATCCACTGCAAAGGCAAAGCTGTGCCATATTTTTTCACAGATATTTAAGGCAAACAGAGACCATTACAGCCATGTAGTTTGACCTTCTGCATAACGTAGACCAGAGAATTTAACATGGTGATTGCTGCCCTTGGGCTAAGTTTCAGAAGTGGAGATGAATTCCTTTCTTTTTTTTTTGTTTTTATCCCTGAGTGTGTTCAACTGCCTGAATCTGGCTCTGTTAAAATGACTGTAGTTTTAATTCGTGTTTTGTTTTTAGAGTATGTGTCTCTCTCTCTATATATATATCTATATATATGAATACATAGGGGTGTGTGCAGACAGACATTCAAAATGGTTTGCATTTGTAACAACAGTTACATGGACTCATAAGAAAACAGGGAGAGGGAAAGGATGGCAGAAGGTAACATGACCTTCACATGCAACTCATCATGGGCCTTTCTGGTGAAGGGTTTATACATCATATTAACTCAGCACAGGGAGGGATTAGAGGCCATCAGAGAGAAACAGTTTCCCTCACCCCCAAAGAACTGACAAATATGTGATATAGGACAGAGACTTCTCAGTTGGGGCCCCTTTTTGGAAAGCAGAAGCAGGCCAGGTGCTCAGCCCTTTGGGGGGATGTTGAAAAGTCCTTCACTGTGCCTCCTGTAGGAAAAGGATGGGTAGGAACAATGATGCTGAGGGGGAAGTATGGAGATGCTTGCTTTGCTGCCCTTTGCTTCTGTGCTAGATTGAAGCTGACAGGTTTTTATCTTTTGCTTCAGAAAGTCTTTTATTGAAAAATCTATTGAGATTATTTTACTTTACCTTATGTGATCTAAAAATTAGTTTTTTAAAAGCCTGTAATCACTTTACTTTCTCTAAGGAGTATGGCAAAGACCGTGGGATACTGTACAGACCTTCAACCATTTTATGTTTACAGCCAGTGAAGACCTTTGGCCACTCTCACAGAAACAATTTATTTTTAGTGGTCCATTACATGCTCTAGTCTGATTCAACAGGACTTATTTATTATCACTGGGAGTCAACCTGAAAGTTTATTTTAAAGGAAAACTACAATAAAAAGTTATCACTCTTTGGATAGGTAAATACTCAAGAAGCAGGACTACATAAAAATGAATTTTTTTTAGGGTAGCTACTCTCTCTTTCCCATTTCCCCTAATAACCGTGACCAGTCTGAATGATGTCCCAGTGGGCCCTTTTATTGATACATACCAGCAGGAAATTCAGTCTGATAAGTAGTTCAGGATTCCTGCTGGTCTGATTCCTATTTGAGTGCATGACAAAAAGGAGGATTTCAGTTTTGCTGTCAAAAAGGATCTTCTCTCTCATTTTCAGGTTATCTAATATCTAGAGAACAGGTGCGAAGGTAAAAAAAATCACAGTCAAGACAAGGAAGAAAAGAAAGTATTAAAATTTAATCCTTTGAATGATAGCATGCCTAATGATTTCATAATCTCTACTCTGCCATTTCTACATCTACAAGAGAGTTGTCAAGCTGCAGGTAGCACTTTATGTCCAAAAATGTTTTTTAGCCATCTTTAATTTTTGGAGTGATCTCTCACTTATCGTCATAGCGCTATCTTTTTGGACTGGAAGAGAGGGTGGGTGTGTTGATACATTATGCCCTCCTCCACAAAAATGCAGAAGGTCCAGGGGGCAAAACTGAACTTGCTCTGACAATTCCTACTTCTCCATTTTCTCCATATGCTGTGTCCTGGGAAGGGAGTTCATGCAAATTTCCCAGTGCCCCTCTGGCATTGGGGAAGGAAATTTAATCTAATTTACTAATTCACCCATAGGCTTGTGATGAATAGAAGATGAAAAGGTGTGTCATTTTGTCTGGTGAATTTGGGGGTGATGAGCTGAAACCAACAAATACATTTAAAAAAAAGGTTGCAAGTTGGACTAAAACCAAGTTCTCATTGGTTAATTATTGGCCCACTGTTCTTTATGATATATAATTTCAGTACTAATGAAGTGGAACTTGATAATTACCTTTTACTACAGAATTCTATTTGCCCACAACAAAAGCTTATAGTATGGTATCATCTCATCAAGCCCTTCCCTTTTTCTCAAAAGTTATTAGTTTTCATTTAAATGAGATGTCTGCCTTTTATCATTTAATGAAAATGGCATGGTGACTGGAGATACCTGTCATCCATCAGGATTTATCTAAAGGTAACCACCCTCTGCAGATTGTTCCTACTCAGTCTAGTGAAGAAGAATCTAAATAAAAAAGGAATGTCAAGGGGATATTTACTGATACAAAGTTGATTCCATGTGTACTGTCTGGTACAAAAAAATGCAGTGGATAAGTATTACTGGGACTTTTTTGCATCACAAGTTTTGCAGGGCATGGAGCTGAATGATAAAACTACCAAAAGATAGATTCCAGTGTGTGGAAGTTGCTCGTTCAGCTAGTTGCAGCTGGTATCATTGGTGTGTAGTAAAAACACCTCAGATCTCTCTTGGATCCCATGTTTGCTGACCAGGTTTTTTTCAGCCTAGAATACAGGTGCATTTGTCAGTATATGAATGAAAGTGTTTCTTCATTTTATGGCTTTCACCCATGATGTTGGGATATGTATCAAGCAGTTACTCAATATTACAGGGGTATTATAATATTTTTTCAAAACAGGGTGTGATGTGCTGGTTGAGACTCTTCATTCAGGAACCTGGAATGGCTGGATTTACCATCATTCAGTAAGGAAAGGGGATGAAAGAAAATTCCTTTAGACTAAAAGTTATAGAAGGATTCTTCTTTGGGTTCCAGTTTGAAGGATGCAGCAGTAAGTTATAGAGGACAAGCAATTTAAGGCCTGCTTTTTTTTTTCATCCACAAATATCACAGACTTTGGATGGGGCATTGATTTTTCTCCAATTAAAACTTCTTAGTTATAAAATCAGATTGATACAATACGAATATCATGCAGGACCCAATATATTCATATTTTGATCTGAGGAGAGTCTTAAGATTAAAGGAGCTCTGGAAGAGCTGTACTTCTAAGAATCAAGGGAGACACAAGAAGGAATGGGAGGGTATGTTGCGATATTTTAGAATTAAGGAAAAATAAAGAAGCAAAATAGCATTTAGGACAGGAAAAAAAAACAAATAAAGAAAGGAATTATCAGAATATAAAAAGCAATTTTAGATATTTTAATGTGAGGGGAAAAATGAAGGCACATATTTCTTCCAGTCACTCATATCTCACACTGGTAATGATGTTACTATGGAGTGGTGGCTTGTTTGTGTTGTGAAGTCCATGCTTTTCTCCATGGTGAAAGAGAAAGGGTATGGAATAGCACTATTATGAGACCATGGGAACTGCCATGTTGACTTATACTAACTTCTTGTCTCGTCTCCACATCCCTTCTTGGCCCTTTATCTAAAATCAAATATAGTGCCCATTCTTGTCAGTTTTATGGAACACATATCTTCACTATGAGAAGATGATACTACATGAGTGTTGGAAGTGGGAGATGGACTTGGAGCTTGTTCTGTGCCTTGACCCGGCAATGCAGTGCCCCAGAGAGTAGGACTGGGGGGCAGGAGGGGTGGGTGCAGATGAGGGCTGAGAGAAAAATTACATAAGCAAGGCACATTTGCAACAGTAATTCACAACAATATTTTCCCAGCCTACAAAGACCTGTGGTTCAAGGACTTTCTGAACCAGTGATTCTTTGTGTAGATTCTTAGCCATTAATTTTCTTGATTTTTCTAAGCCAGGTAGATTTGCCATTCTGCACAAAGGAGAGTGCAGCAACTGTCTGGACACACTGTAAAGACTTGGCTCTGAAACTGATCTGCCTTTTCCTTAGTTCTTTTTTTTAAAAGACTTAGAATAACCCTTCTTTCAATCACCTCCTTTGTGGGCCACTTACGATTTTAAAGATGTGTGTCATGTCTCTTAAAAAAGATGCAAATTATGGTTACAATATAAATATAGTTAATTTAGCTTAATGGCAGGCTGTGTAAGAAAAAAAGCTAGCAGGAAGTTAAAACAATGATACATCCTTCAACAGATATCTCAGTGTGATTAAGAGACAATACAGGAGCTATTAACTGTCAGGCTGCAATGAAGTTAAACAGCTTGTTTTGTTTTTACTGGAAAGCAGAAGGACTATAAAGAATTTAAAATGTCTTTCAGATCAGTGAACAGGAATTGCTAAGAAGCTATTTCCTCATGTAAAAACCTTACTGAAAGGTCTGAAGAGCCTGAACCTCCTGAACCTTTTCATAGAGAATGGGTAGAAGAGTTGTGTAGAGAGACCATTTATAGCTCTAAAGCTCTTTCTTTGAAGTTTTGTCCTATTCTTACAATTCAGACAGACAATACTGTGGTACTTGCTCTTTGGTAGAAGAACAGAGGGGAGAAACAGAAATGCCAAGACCTGTCAGACCCACATGAGGAAGCCCTCTTGACATCTAGGGCATTGTAACCCATGCCAGAGCCTACGATGAGAAGAACTTGAAAGTTCCCAGGAGAACTGGTGAAGATTCAGGTTTTGTCAGTTGAAGAGTTGCCAGGAGGACACTATGGAGGGCATGGGTGTTTGGGAAGCCCTCCAGGCATTGTTTTCATTTTCATATATTTTTAATGGGTTCAGGTTTTTGCCTTCAGGATAGATATGGTTTAGGGAACTCGTAGAAGCATGCAGCATCCTTCAGAAACTCCAGCCTGCATTTCTTTAGTTTAATACCGTTGTTGGCATTGGTATTTTTTATTAAATTATATTTTGGGGTTTTTACTTGTCTGCATGCTCTGGCACTGGTTGAGCCAAAGAAACTTCTGCTTCTGTAATCCTGACTTTTGTATATAAATGCTGTTTTCTGTTTTAGCCAGAGATGTTAAAGCAAGATATGGCTGACTAGCTGCATTTGCTTTTCAACAGTAGTATCTTCTAATTAATCTTTGCACTGGCCTGAACGTGGGATTCATCACCCAGAGTGCAATAAGCTGATCCACACACACAGTTGAGATACTCGCTTGCGATTCCAGTTCCGTGCAAAAAAGGGAACCAAGTGGCATTCCACAAAGCTTCCTGAAACATAAGGGCTACTATATACACAGAAACATGTAAAATTACTTTATCTCTAATTACATTCTGTTGCTCATTACATGATTGGTTAGCTAGTTCTTCGCTTCCATTTGAAGTGACAGTGCTTAAAAATTTCACTACCCTTGCTCAAAGAGGAGGGTGCTTTTTGTTCATAAGGGTCCCCCTAGCCTCTGAGTAAATATTTTAGTATACTAGTAGGGCAGTAATATTCTGATAAGATGTTAATGCAATAAGTCAAGTAAGTTCTATCTATTGCTCAAAGCTATAATCAATATAAGCTGTGCATTCCCTTCCGTCTCTTCCATCTGTCTTGCAGGACTGTTTCTTATGAGTGGGTTGTTGAGTACTAGGATTGTGTTTTTCTCTAATTCTTGAGGTTTTGACTTTTTTTTTTTTTATTCTGTGTGTTTCTTTGTTCTCTCTTATGTGTTTTTTCCTGAAAATTTTACTTATGTGTCAGTATCAGATTTGCAGATGTTTAACCATGAGTCCCAAAGGTAGTGTCCCTGGTTATAGAAATGTCCTGTGTCAGAGTACAGCACAGTGTGCATAAAATTCAAGCTCCACTTCCAGAATGTCTCACTGACTTGCTCAGTGTTCTTTTTCTGAGGATATGAGGTGCTTTTAGCCTCCACAAGACACGTACCTTAATTTCTTACAACAGCTTGGCCCAGTGTGCTATTTGGAAACTCAGTATGATTCATCAGTGAATTAATTCCTGAATAACACCTTCTGCAATGAAGTTGGTGCTTACTAGAATGACTATACCAAATGTTGTTATAAATTTTATCTAGATTGTCCCCTAACCAAAGGAACCTGGCTGAATCCAGGAACTATTTCTTCACATGAAGCAAAATATTATTGCAGTGTGGAAGTCATCACCTGTGGAAGAGGTGATGCTCAGCATTCGCTGTGCTCTGAGGTGCACAGCACCTGTATCAGTGCTTTTTTTCCCTTTGCTGCCTTCCTCCTGTCTCAGCTTTCAGCCCTGTGAAGAAATTACTTGAGGATTTGTTGAAGCATCTGCCTTTGTAATTTCAAGCCTGGGGTTCTCAATCAATTACTGCAACCAGCAGTGACCAAAAGTATGCACTGCATCCTTTGGTGTCAGCAGCCAGAGATACCACTCGTTTGGCTTGCCTAAGAACTGCTGCCTTTATTGCATGGTCATGAGGAGGTAGCCCTGACCCTCTTCTGTCACATAACCTCATGCCCCCAAAATTGATCCCAGCCAATGTATTTGCCCCACACAAATAAGGGGACCTCAACCTCATACTTCCACTCTCCCATTCCTGCAAACTGTCACAGTCACATCCCTTCACTGACATTTTTTTGTACAATTGCACAGATTAAGCCCATGTTCACTTTGTGTCAAAATATGCTTAAAGCTTGCAGATGCTTGACAAAAGTCTCTGGCCAAAATACTATTCTTTCTATTTTGCACTATTTACAAGTAAGATGCCCACGTGTGGTGAGTATTGCAAAACACGAAGTCAGTATGATGAGGATCACTAGCCACTGCTTTTTGTAGTAATTAAGGAAGTTGGAACACTTCTCACTAACCCTGCATTTCTTTCCTTGTCCAGCATTCCTGTTTAGCTTCTGAGAGTGTTTCTGATCTGGGCAACAACTGAGTTAGTGCACCAGCAATTGACTCAAATGCCTTTTAGTCTTGGTTGAAACTCCAAGTGTTTCCAAGCTGTGGAATGCTGCCTGCTCACAGCACTCAAGTGTGTTCAGAATGCTGCCTGGCTGGAGAAGAGATCAGTGCTCCCTTCACAGTGGTGGTCCCTGCTGCTGCAGGAACTGTCACAGGGAAAAATGTGCAGGTCTGTGGCTTTTAGTATCTTACGGGCAGAGCCATCTCTTGTAAAGCCTTGCTTTGGCCATTTTCCAACTGAAAGAGGCTAGAAAGCAGTCTGGCAGCAGCTTCCAGGAATCTTTCATGTCCAATGGACTAGGCCAGGTGGACTGTTACACTCAGGAGGAGTTCATGTGTTTTGCCAGCCAGCTTTTTCTCTATGCATAATGACTTTTGCAGCACCTTCTGGGCAGCTCTAGTAAATCTCATCCTTTCATCCTCCTGTGATCTCACTCAGTTTCCTGGAGAGTGAAGTGTGAAGGTGCAGTTGGCCTCTTCTGTACTCCAAACCCTCAGGCTGCCAGTGCTGGAAAAGGGAGCACATTCTTGAGTGCCCAGTTCTTGAGTGGCTCCATGACTGTAGAAGTGCCCATCCTTGGAGACAGCAGCCATTAGAGAAATACTGAAAGCATTGATATTGCAGTGCAAATTTTAAATTATGAACTCTTGTCTGTATATACCAAAATGCTCATCCAGTTCCATGTTGAATTTATGCAGGTTTTTTGGTTTGTTTTTTTTTTAGAAAAGAATGTGGAAAACCATTTAAATGTTCCTGAAGAATTAATAAACCAACAAGTGCTATTTTCCTTATGCATATAGGATATAGAAATATAGAGATGGTTGTTTCAGTGTCTACCACTGTACTGGCATATACTGGCAGCTGTTTCATGTATGTATGTGTAACAATAACTGAACATTAAAATTGAACAGTCATGTAGTCATGTAGTCTATGTTTTCCCTCATTTTAAAAAATCTGGCCCCCTTTATTTATACAATGTATTACTATTCTTTTTGGAAAGTCTGTACAATATTTACCAAATTCATGAGTCAAAATATGAATTCGCTTTTCACAAATTCAAGCACACTTTCCATTTCTGTGGTCTCAGGTCTCATCTTGTTTGCATTTAACAGAAAATTCACAAATTGAATAATAAATTTTGAGAAAAGCATTTTGCCAAAGAAGTTCATGTAGGTGTCTAACACAGAGAGGATACATCAGATGGAAAATTCCTCAATGTGCTGAAATAATTACAAACTCATTTTTAGTAAAATTTATTAATGGTATTTTTCAGATGTGGCTTAGGATACTCTCATGGAGCATTTAATAAGCTAAAGTCTAAAAACACTCCATCTAGGGTCTGGAACAATTATCTGGACCATCTTTAAAAGTCCTGTTATTTATTCAGTATATGTTTATATTATAATAGACGTAATGAGCTGTAGGAGTTTATTATGCAAATACTTATTACAGATTTGTATGGACCACAATTTAAAAACATAGCTGGAGAAAACATGTTGGTTTTTACATGTCTAGTAGGCAGACTCCAAAGTGAAGTCTCTTCATTGCTTTGAATTACTTTAGTACCAATCTAAAATAAAAAGAATTACATTTTCATTATGAATACCTGCGTTGCCTTGCTTTCCCTTTCTTATTTTATTTCCAATGATAGCAGTTAAAATATATCATTGAATCAAGACAGAGAATGAAACATGCTTCCACTATGGCATGTCATTTTTAGGGTGTACTCTTCTGAGACCTGGGTTTTTTTGGTTGGTTGGTTGTTTTGCCAGCATCTTCAATATGGCTATACCTTCAAATGAACCTATATGTATAAATTTAAACTGGCCAAATTTCATGAGAACTTGAAAAGAGTAAATTGCCAAGCCTGGAGTGTCAGTAAATTAACTCCTTGAAACAGGAAGCTGAACTTATGGCAAGGGTTAACTCTACAGATGCCACCAAAGATGGTAACAAATATATTTGCCTCCATTCTTCCTTTTGTCCACAATTTTGACATTTCATTTGCCTGGAGTATGAGCAGATCAGAAGACGAGTCCCCTACCACTATTTTTTATGGAATCTGAGTCTTCTGAGTTTCCTCTGACATTTACAATAGAGGATTTAAGCCTTTCCCTGCCTTGCATTTGACATCAGTGTGGGAAGCATTTTCTATCACAGGTGCAAATAAGGGCTGTAGTAGTCACTTCAGGACACTAATACATAAAATTCTCACCCCACAGAGTTATCATTCTAATGTTAAGTTGCAAATTAAGTGGAAAATCTTCAGTGTTAACAAGACATAATAGTGAAGGAATTGGATTGGGGCTTTGTGCCCACTTTTTTGTGTCTTAGAAGAAATCATTACTTGTATGAAATGGAAAATATTTTCTTTTGTGGCAGTAGAATGAATTTTATTTTATAGAATTTATGGTTATTGCATTAAGCTTATTCATATTCTTACCTAAAAGCATTAGCAGTAATATTTCAGGTGATGTGTTGTTTTGTACTCTTGATCTTGTACTCTTGATCTGCAATAATAGAAAATGAAATTACCCTTGTACTGGAAACTAATAGCGTATTTTGTATCTCCTCCTCTAATGTTGTCAGACTGTATTAATCATAAATGTCAATGAAGTCTCCAGATGACTTCCTGACTTTTGACAAAAGGCCTTCATCTCAGCCTTTGAAATTCCAAGGTCAAGGGGAATGTAACATTCAGAATAATTATTAGCATTATTTTACCTTGACATTTCAGCCCTGCTTTTAGTTTAGCATTCCAACCAGGCAGTGAAGACAAATGTCATCTTTCGATTCACTGGAGGGAATTGTCCCAATTAAAACTGACTTTAAGGATATCTAAAGCCCTGTATTAATGTGAGGTCCTGTTTTTTAGCAAGAACCACTTCACAAAGGAAAGAAACTTTCATTAAAAGCATTCAAGATTTCCTGTGACAAGAACAACCAATTTTTGAATTGCAGTTTTCTCCCTAGGCTAGGTTAATAATCAGTGCTTCTCATTTTCAGAGGAGTTAGTGGTTACGCTGCCCTAAAGATTCTTTCACCTTTTGTTTCAGCTAAAAGGTCAGAGTTAAAATTTCATCTCATCATGAACCATTAGTGGTACCTTGTCAAAACCTTGTAACATATCCATGTTCTTGTGCCTGTCCTTAGTTGCATACCTGTATTTACTTATTCTTTTTAACATTGTATCAGCCCATAGGGACAGAATATATTGTTTCAGGGGTTTTTCCTAGCAAACAAAAATGTATTCGCCAAAGCAGGCACAAAGAAGACACAACCACACACAACCCCACAGCTATTTGACCTTGACTGGGTGGAGAGCTGGCAGTCTGGATTGTTCAGTTTTACCTGCTCACTTCCTGCAAACTTTTAACAACCCTTCAGATTCTGGAAGTCTGTTTTGATAATGAGGTAAATAACTGTATAAACTTCATTCAGTGTAAACTGGTCAGAAAGCAGGTGCATACAGACGAATGGCAGACACCAGGGAGTCTTCAGATGGTGTGTTCTTTTGGTGCAATACAGGGAATAAATCAAGTTCCTGTGATGAGCGCCATTTATTTCAATAGTGTTGTTCCCATTCAATCAGCTGAAAAGCTTTGCTTTAGAGAAAAAATTGGAGCCACACTGCAAAAGAATATACAAGGCCACATAACTTTAGCTCCCTGTTCTTACTTGTTGCTTTTCCTGCTACACTATGCCTTTCTGTGAAACCTTGAAGATAAAATTGTTTTACATGTTTTGCACTGTGAGTCATGGCTACTCTCCAGCTAATAGCAAACTGCTATTTGCATCTGTTATGGTTGTGTGCCCAGTGTGTGATTTTACAGAACTGTTGTGGCCCATACTGTTTCGATGGAAGTGAAAGTTATTGACTTCTAATTAAATTTGACTTTGGGACTTCACTTAGCTGGAAAGTAAATTGATTGATGCTGACAATCCTTTTCTCCTAACCTCTAGCTCCATACAGGTTCATACGTGGAATGCTTTTGTCTCCAGAACAAACAAGGCCTTTCTCTTACTCTTTTTAAAAATTTTTAACTAGAGAACCTGCTTAAATATCACATGTATTTATACTTGACTGCATAGATGTGTAATGAGCTGCGTTGTTTTTTCCCCCAGAATTTTCAAGCAAATCTGACATTGCTTTCTCCTTAAATGCTGTAAATTTCAACATGGTGTATAGTTAAAAGTCTAGTTGTCAGAACACTTCCCATGAAATGCTGGTTGAGCTATGAACATCTGTAATTTATCATGGAAGTCCACAGGACTCTTGAGTCACTTTCCAATTTCTGTCTCCTTACTTGCTTCCTCCTATTAGATATTTATTAAGGATAGCTGGCTGTTCTTTAACGAGTTTATGGCCAACAGTTCCTGACCATTTTTTTGTTAGCTTTCATTGCCTTCAGCAGCAAGGTGATTAATTATGATGATAAGAGAAAGGGAAGCTCCTTTCCTCCTGCCTGTCAAGCTTAGCAAAAGCACTGAATCTGAAGAACATGGCAGGTAGAAAATTGATACTGAACCCAGTGAAAATGATCCTGTGCTGTCTCAACTAAGGATCTGGCCCTTTTTATGAAACAGAATTACATTTATTCACTCACTACATCATTCCATAGGTGCTGCAGCGAAGCACATATACACGTAAGGATGTAAAAGCTGTTACTGGTCTTTTATTTCTTAATTTTTACAGATTACTATCTGGTGCTGTAAAGGGTATAAAAAGCATTCAATTGAAGACCTATGTTTTTCTTTTTTTTCCCTTTCCCTGTGTTTAAAATATACTTTTAAATTTTGTAACAATGTTTTTCAAGATATCTGAACGTCTCATTAGTGCTAGGATGGTCCCAGATGGGACCCTGGGAGAGGGGAAGGGGAGATTCTGAAGAGCTATCTGTAACCCAGCAAAGCAAGGTTTTCTGGATCCCCAGTCATCCAGCTGCTTTGCATAACCTTTTGGGGAAGGCTGTCTCCTGGGATTTTTCTCTTTATTCCTTCAGAATTACCTGATCCCTTAAGCTTAGTCTTTCGCATAGTAGAATTTTTCTTCTGTGTTTCCAGCAAGAATGTTTCTAAGATGGGTATTTTTGAGGGCTGGGAATATAAATCTATCACTTTGCAATATGTGCTTTTATTTTTGTATGAGTGGTGCATGTTCTGTCCTAGAAATGCACCCACAGATTCACCTTTTCAGAAGACCATGGTCTGGTGCCATTTCTAATTTTAATTATTTCCATGTATGTTACCACTTCTAAGCCCTTGGAGCGTAGAGCTGCTTGGGCAATAATTATTTCCATCCCTGAAGAAGGGTCTTTCAAAATCCCTTTGCATCTTGTGGGTTAAGTGTTTAATGCTTCAGCTGGAGGTTGGTAAGAATGAGAACAGCAGCTGAATGGCATGCATTGTGTTCCATGCCCATCCATTTTAAATAATTTTCCTTTTGGCCCTAGGTTTCCTTTTTTAATATAAAAAATATCTGTAGAGTTTCCAGTGAAGAAGAACTGGAGATTATTTTTCCCTGTCTCAACTGGAATAAACACAGGAATGTCTGGCTGATAATGGATTTGCAGCAACACAACTCCAAGGGCCTTACTATGTGTGTTTTTCCTTAAGTGATGTATGTATTCACAGTAATACAGTAATGCTAACAAATGACTGCTGTTAAGTGTGAAGGAGCAAATGGGTTCAAATCTAATTTTGAAGGCAAATAAATTTTCTTGAAACAAAAAATAAGAAATTACTCCACACTGACAAGAAGTCCTAAAAAATCAGTCTGTTGAGGTAATTTATGTGTGTGTACACACACAGACAGGTAGTCTGGTCTGGCTTTTTAGTCTGAGACTGTTATAAAACTGATTGAAAACAAAGGGAGCTGTTTGGGAGCACTGCTTCAGTGAATCAAAACTATTAGGGATTTTACTGTTGTGAAAACAGGGTGTATTTAATAGGCCTCTCCAAACTTTTTTCCTCTGCCTCCAAGCCAGAGTGGACACTGGCATGTGAGATGATTGCAGGCTGTGAATTTTCAAAGAGGTTTAAAGTAACAAGACCACCCCAGTTGCTCTGCTAATGTTGCTGCTGCCCTTAGAAAGAATTCTGTAAGTGTTTGAATTGCAAAGGCAGCAAAGTAATTGAGGAGACTTGTTCAGGAAGCAACGTATGAATGGTTCCTTACCCGAGAGCTCTTTAGTCAAGAGCATGAAAGCAAACATAAAGAATCCTAGGAAAAAGACCTTAATGTAACAGCATTGATTTTCTGATTTGTGATTTTTCTGCTTTTTTTTTCGCTGTTCTTCTTTTTTAGTATATCCTCTGTGCTTTTTTAAACAAATTACAGTTGTCTACCCATAGCCTGAGAAGTTTAAAAAAGACCAATTGAGCAATTAAACAAGTTTCCAGCAGCTTTGGTTACAAAGCCATTGGCTGCATGGAGAATATGCTGGCAACAAACAACCAATATAATTTAATGAGGTGTAACTGAGTAATTTGGGGCATCCAGCAGGTTTTTTGCTATAAGGGGCTACATCAGAGGCCTCTTTAATAAGTATCCTGTGATTGGTTTTTTGAGTTGTCCTTATAAAGAAGCTAAGAAATGGCTTGTGGTGATGTTGATCTATGGGTCCTGAGCTTCTGCTTTTCACCCATTTAATTAATTAGAGAAAAACAGAGCCAGAGGATAAGTGACTCTAAGGTCTCATACTTTCTTTTCACATTGTATTACTTAAAAAGAACTTGAACGGGGAGAAGGTGACCTTGCTTGTAATTGTAACTTTCCTTATTTTTTGTTTAATGTGAGTCATAGAATCACAGAATTTTCAGGGTTGTAAGGGACTTTTAGGGATCATGTGGTTCCAACCCCACAGCCATGGGCAGGGACACCTCCCACTAGATCAGGTTGCTCAGAGCCATCTCCAGCCTGGCCTTAAAAGCTTCCAGGGGTGGGGTTTCCACCACCTCTCTGGGCAACCTCTTCCATTATTTCACCACACTCATGGTGAAGAACTTCTTTCTAACTTCCAGTATAAACCTACCCTCCTCTATTTTGAATCCATCGTGGATTACTGATGCCTTGCTCTGTTGTCCCTCCAGCAGATGCCAGGGTGGTTGAAATCACTCACAAGGACCAGGGCCTGTGAACACAAAACCTCTTCTGTCTGCCTATGGAGGGCCTCATCTGCTTGGTTCTGCTGCTCAGGTGGCCTGTAGCAGACCCCTGCTGTAACATCACCTTCTCCCTTCTTCCCTTTAATCTTAACCCATATACACTCAGTTGGTTCATCTCAGTCAGTAAAGATCTTCTGTCCTTTACATATATGTACTCTTAGAGTTACGGATAGTGAGTTGCTTTAGATTTGGATCCTTCTGTAAAGAAGATTGTGTCCATGTTCCATTGCAGAAATGGCCATCAAGTTTCCTGAACTCATATCTCGTTACAGTAATGGTGATATTTCAGGAGAAGTTAATGTTGCACATTTCATGACACAGTTTATGTACTCTCGCTATGGATCTGAAAGCATATGGGATGTAGTTATTGAAAGGACAGTAATGGCCACAAAATGAGAACTGCAAAAAAGAATATTCTCGCCCTTACAGTTTTCCAAGACTACATTGAAATGCATCAATACATGTAACAGACATTTCTCAAGTGGAAACTGCCATGCCAGTGGTATATGAGTCCCTAATGTCTGGGCTCCAAGAAAGCCTTCCCTTCTTTTGGCAGGCCAGATGTTTGGAAGAGTCCTTCCTAGAAAGCAAGTCCACTCAATCAAATGTGCTCAAGTCTTCCCCAGAGTGGGACCTCTCCCAGGAAAATGCCACTTTAGAAGGAGTGGTATATTAATTGGCTTAGATTAAGAATATTTAATTTAAAAATTAATTGCTTTTACTAATATGGAAATATCTTTGAGACAGCTTTTAAGTGTGGGGGAGGTGTTTCTCTAATACCTTTGAACAGTCTTGCCTCAGCTGCAAAGATGACAGAGAGGTGTTGAGATGCTGCAAGTGCAGTGCCACAGCATAAACCCCAGGCAAGTGCTTTGGAGCTTTCCCCAAGACAGCCACTGACCCTTGGAGCATCACTTGACTGGCCCACGGGTCAGTGCCCACATCCCCTGCCCTTTTTTGAGGTATTCTATTTTAAAATTTCACTGTTGGGTTTTCACTCTTTTTTTTAATTTTATTTTTGTGCTATGTTTCAACCTGAGTTCCTTCTAAGCCCTGTCTGGTTTGTAAATGATTCTTACTACTACTTTACAAAGAAGCTCTATAGGTAATTTTCCATCGTATTAAGACCTCAAGAAGAAATCTCATTTCCTTAACCTTAACAGAGCCTCTAAAGAAATACGTTAAACAACACCCAGTTTCTTCAATATTTATGCTGAAGTAATATCTTGTGACTGGAACTCCTTTTAGATAAGTGTGATTTATAGTCCATCAACTTAAAATGCTGGAGATGAAAGTAGATCTGGTACTTTTGACAGTGCATTCAAAACACCACCTAGTGTAAATGAAGACTGAGTGAGGGTTTAGGTGGCTGTGTCTCTTTACCTGTGGGAAGTCATTTTTAAAAGGCATTGTGTTTCAATCAGATAGAAAAACAATAAAGATCTTGCGTACATGAGCCATTATGGAAACTATGATGGTAAGTTGCTTGGAGGTCAGCCTGATCATGTCTGTTGCCTGTTTGATTTTGAGAGATTTTCTTCAGGATGCTCAAGTTATATATAAGTGCAGTTATAAACAATGTAGTCAGGCAGATGAAATTTTACACACAGAATAGGGAATACGTTTTGCATGGACAGCTACTGGAAAAGTTTTTCAAGTGCTTCTTAGGCACCTATGGAAAAAAAAGAAAAAAAAACCAAACAGGAACACAAAAGTCTGGCATTGCTCACTCTTAACAGCTGAAAGCCTGGGGTTGGAGCCAAAGGTTTAAAATAGAAATGGGCAACATAACAGTCTTTTTTGGTGATTAATATAAAGCCCCTGTTAGAGTTTCTAAGTCCTATCAGTCCTAAATACAATAGCAGGTGAGCTAGAAAACAGTGGAGAGAAACTTACGAAAGAGCAAATGAGCTGCATTTTTTCTTAGTAAGCCCTATCAGAGAACTGACTCACTGACTAAAACTGGTTGAACCAGGATGCCCAAGCCTTCAGGAGTTAGATGCCTTTACAGGTATCTGCTTAAGGAAAACCCACACCTTTCATTTACAAAAAAATCTATTCTGCATTAATAGGCCAAGTTGTCTTATCCAGAAAACTTTGATCAAAAACTTTGGTGGTTCTTCAAAGCTGAACCTAACCACTGTGGGTGGAAAGCCAAAGTGAAAAGTATGTGGAGGTTTTTCATACCTCCTGCTTTCCTTTTCATTGGAAATGCCAGGAGAGGGGCTTTCTTATTTCCCATGTGGTTGTTTCTCATTTCTCATCATATTTAGTGTCCTCAGTGAAAAGGGGATTGCGATTCTTGATTCTGAAAACTCTTTGTTATTCAGAGAGCAATGTTACATGAGCACAAGGCTGAGCTATGCCAAAAAATAGGTAATATTATTCCTGCTATGTTTTTCCACTACCAGCATAAACTTGGGCTTCACAACGAGAAGTTGTAAGGCTGTAATCTTTAGTACAAGTGCCCTCATCTCATCTATACTTAATGGAAGTTAATGATGCTCAGCATCTCACAGGACTTGCCTTCATAGCCTGTTTTGAAAGAGGGGTTAAGTAGCTTGCAGGAGTGCTTTCTACTGTCTTTTCCTTAAATGTCATATTTTCCATCCCTCTACCCCAGAGACAAACTAAGTTGGGAAGCGTCCTGAGTGCTAATAGACTGAGGCAAAATTGTACCTGGTCGAGCCTTCCTCTGTAAAGTTAAGGAAAGCACTACTGGCATGTGAATTCAGTCAGTTCAAGGGGGAGTTTAAGTGCCTTCCACTCATCCAAAACTGGGGAAGTTTTATGAAACTCCACAAAGGCAGTTGTAAGACCATAGTGGGTGGGAAGACCCAAGAAACTGGGTGGAGTGGTGAGAAAATGTTAAGAATAGCTGGCAATTAATCTTAGCTCCTGGGACTTAGGGACTTTCCAATGCTGGCAGGTCTCAGTGTGTGTGTTGTTATTGAGGCTACATGCCAAGAATATTTAACGCTGACTGCCGCGTGTGTTGGAGAAAAGTCGTATTGCAGGCGCTGTCACTCAAAGGAAATACGCCACACCATAATCACTGGTGCAGCAGTCATTTTGCAGACAATGAATGCTGACATTTGGATAGCAAATGGAACAAATAGTAAAAAGAGGTGGGTGAGGAAACTTTTGTCCTTTTGGCAGTTAAGGCCATTTAATCTGTTAGTATAAATGGTCTGTGTATGGGCCCTGAGATGCTGTTGCAGTTGTGATAATGACGGTGCTGTGAGAGGGTGTTAGGGCATATTGGGGAAAAAACTGAGTGCTGAAATAAGAATGACTTTTTGTGGTGAAAAAATACTGTCTCTATTCTGAAAAAATATTCAATGGAAAGTAGCAAAACCTGAGAAAAATGAAGAAAGGGTGGCAGAAAAGAAGAAAACCTTGTTTGGGTAATATAAAGATGTGTGTTGCCCTTCAGATTTCAACTGCGCCTGAACTTCAGACCTTGTTTTATGTGGTGTGCTACCTGTTAAATGTGACAGGGCTGTGCCCTTCCCACTGTCACATCAGTGACATAAGCAGTCACAGCAGTGACTGTTTATGGAATAAGCATATTTAGAGAGCTGGGCTGAGCCGGGAGACTGGCCGAGCGATTTCAGAGATGTAAATCTACCTGAACCGAACCAAGTGAAGACGTGCAGCTAATGAAAAGTGTTTGGACATGGTGACATTGCCCCTTTAGGTGACAACATGCTGGTCACCCCCTGCCTTACATATGTCCATTCAAGGAACTACCAAAGCATCACCCAGGGCCTCCCTGGCTGCATGGGGTGCTCCTGGCACTCAGCAGTGATGCTGGCACTCCCTGGTACCTTACCCACACCCCGTGCCTGCTGTGCCCACCACATCCTGCCCATCACCCTTCAGCCATGCCACCATGCTGGGGCACCTCTGGGTGAAGGGGAGAAGCAGGAGACAGGAGGAAAGGCAAACACAGCCCAGTGAACTGCAGCCTCTCAGCCCTCGCTGCAGGGCCAGTCAGGCTGCCTTATCTTAGGGACTTGATAATCTCGGCGCCAGCACTGGTCTCTTGCAGATTGTCAGCTTGTCACTGCCTTAGATGTGCAGGACAGGATCACAACCACACTTTGTCATGGTCCTTGAGGGAATACACACAGTGCTCCGGGGGACTTTGAGAATGGCCTCAATTATTAATAACCATCATGATTTTTTTCGGTCAGACTGTGAAGTCTTGCTGATCCTCATGGACTATTTATACACCCTAGTGATTGAATCAGCTCCATATTATCAGCCCTCTAGCATCTGCCTTTCTAGCTCACATCCTTTTTCTCATACAACATCCCCTGCTACATCAAGGTGTATCAATCTGTCTCATAAACAGTGTTCCCTGTTCCCCTATTGTGGATGCAGCCATAGTCTAGTGACTTCAGGAAGTTTAACCACGTTCTTTGTTTATTCAAGATGTGTTTGTGTTAAAGGATAGGTAAAGGAGGTAAAGAATGTAGCAGGGTCAACAGTAGTGGCTTAAGGTTTTGTCCTGTGATGGTAATGGCAATAACAGTGTCTTTCACAACATTCTTTCTGATGTTCAAGGCATCCTTTTCCTCATACAGCTGGTGATGAGACTTCCCCACACACCACAACTTTTCAATGATAGCTTGATACATGTCCATCACCATCATGGCTTCCTTCCCAAAGAAAACACAAGACATCTTGTTCAGAAGGCAGGATCACCTCCAGCTTGGAGAATTACCATTCCTGCGCTTGTGAAAGCTCTTTTTTTTATCCATCATTGGAATCTAACCTCTATGTATTCTTTTGACAGCTTTTCTCTCCAAATGAGATCCTATTTCTGCCTGGAAAATACCGCCAGACTAGAACAGGTCGGGAATTTTTCAGGTGGATATATAGATGTGGCCATTGCAAACTGCCTATCTGAAACTTCAGTACTGTGCACACTGCATGACTACGTTAATGAAGGCCTTGTCCCATTTCCAGTGTTCACAGCACAAAGCTGACTCACTGCAGGCTTTGAGGAAGACAGCCTGAAATGTGAGTTGTCTGGAATGCCAGTTGTGGGGAGCCTTCATGGAGGTCCCACAAGGGACAGGAAAATCTTGAGGTTTAATCTGTTGATGGAGCAGTGGAGGCCCCTTCATCTCTTTGTCACTGTGGGTGGATGGTGGTGTGTGTCCTGGATGCCATCAGAGCACGCTGCAGACAGCTAAGAAACCAGTCCTGGTAAGAATGGCATGGGAGAAGCTTAGTGTAAATAAATGAAAGGATCAAGCAACAGATTAAGAACAGACTGACCATTTGCTCCAGTGTGCAAAGCCTCCAAAGAGAGAGCTACATACTGAACTGTGTAGATAAAGTGACTGAACAAAGAAAAGGGTCACTGATGCTGAGAGTAGTAAGAACCTTCCTAAATATGTCTGTTGTCTATTGGTTATTTATTAAAAAAAGGAAAAAAAAAAAAAAAAAAGTTTTCCCTTTTCTTCCATTGGATATGAAGAATAAATGTATTATCTCTTTTAAAACTTTGAATTACACTGTAAGAAAAGACAAGCATAAAGCCTCTCTTGTGCTAACACTGCCCATGTCCAAGTAGCTACCTTGGCACTGCAGGACAGAGCTGGGTAGAAAATTCCTGAGACAGAGACCTTGAAGGAGGAAAAGGAGTAAGTCTGCAAAGGGTCATTATGCATAATGTTAAACCAGATGAAAGGTTTGGTGCCTTCTAAGAGGCTATTACCTTGCTACCTTCCTTTGCTTCCACAGTGAGCTAGTACAGGGAGTTACACTTGCAGGAGAGGACTCAGTGTTTGAAGGCCTACGTCTCTTCAGAAGTTTGCTCAGTGCCAGGAGTAGGAGGCTGGAGAATGAAGCAGGATCCCTGCTTTAAGTAGTAGTCTGTTACTGGGAGGTGCAGAACTGAACTGCCTCTTTGATAGCACTAAAACTCTCAAAGCAGGTTCCTGTAGGAACAGTGGAGGTGTATGTACACCCAGGTACCTGTTACTCTGAGAGTTTTAGCTTTAGTCCCAGAGAGTCGGAGGCTTTTCTTCAAAGCCAAGGACTGAAGCAGGGCGTGTAAGTTTTCCATAGGAAAGCAAAACACCAGGAATTAAATATGGTAATAGAAATATTATAAATGTTAAAGTCCTTTTGCAAGTTGGCTGATTTGTGGCACTGGTTTGCAGCTTGTGAAAATTCCAAAACAACCATAGAGACAAATGAAATAATTTATAGATAATATTTGTATTACATTTAGGAATAACCAAAGTGCTTTATGGTATATGAAATGTTAATTGAATGCTTCCATAAAACTGGCATCTGGTGTCATCAGTGAGACAGTGATGAGACAGTGGTGTTGTTAATGCTACTGACACAAGAAGCAGCATCAGAAAGTCTTCCCTTTGGTGTCATCAAAATCCAGAGGAGAGTGTGTATGATAGGGAAGAGCACAAGAGAATGGTGATTTTCTGTAATATATCCAATGTTGAGTTTTTCCCTTTTATTTTTCCTACAAAGAGGTTGGTTTTTTAACCTTGAGGCTGAAATTGGCTGTAATTTCCATGGACAGCACATTTTGCATGTGTGGTACAAGAAGTAATGTTTTCCCCAAAAATATTCTTGCCAGGCTTGTGAATACAAGAAACCAGAGATGGTAATTTCTGGGATGTGTAGTGATAGTAGAAGTGGAATCAGCATTCAGAATTCATTTAGAGTAGATATGGCGTAACACTTGCAGCCCTCCTGAGGAAACCTCAGCATTCCTGTTACGTGTAGAGGCAGTCTCATGCTATTAGAAGACCTTCCTCAAGAGCACGCAGTAGGTGAGACTCCATCGGAGCTTCTGGAATTTTTTGAATGAACTCTTGTTTCTGAGTCATAATGCATGACAACCCCTGCCCAAGGATGTCTTCTGTTTTAAGAGCCTTGCTCCCTAGTAGTAAAGGAGGAGGGAGTAGCATTGCTGAGGACAGGAGGTTAAGGAGCAACCTGACTGGGGAAGAAGCCAAACTAAACAAAAGTTTAGATCTAGAGCTGAAAACAGTATAACTTACCATTTTCCTCTTTCACCACATTTTTTTGTGCTTTAAAAACCACAATGAACCATTCCCAAAAAAAAGGAAGTGTAACCTCTGCTTTCTGTTCTTCTGTCCTTTCCTTCATCTGGGGAAAAACCTTTTCTTGCTGTATTTCTCATGACGCATTTGACTGGAGGGTTTCTTCTCTGTGTTTCTGCCAAGGGCTGTTTGTTTTATCTTGCATTTTGCTGTAGATAACAGACCTGTCTGCTACATAGATTAGAGTTGGCAAATTTTGCCACTGATTTCTTTAGGTACAGATAAAATGCCTTAGTCTCCTCATCATGTCTATACTTAAAGCAAAATTTTACAATGTCTGTTAATGGGAGTGCTGAGTGATTTCTGTGTTTCTCAGCTGGCCACCTATGTGCCCTAACAAGACATTAATATTAAACGTGGATGTTGCTATACCCAAGGGGAGAAAGGGAAAAAGCTGGGCATTGGGCCTGAGGAACAGAGAAGGAAATCAGCCATGGGCAGGTAAAGAGGCCTGGTCTTGCTTACTGAGGGCTGGAGCCCCAACTTTCAGCCTGTATTCATAGGAGAGGTATTCCATCCCTCTGACCATTTTTGTGGCCCTCCTCTGGAGCCACTCCAAGAGGTCCATGTCTTTTCTGTGCTGAGGATTCCAGAACTGGACACAGTACTGCAGGTGGGGATCTCACAAGAGCAGAGTAGAGGGGCAGAATCACCTCCCTCACACTTCTTCTACGATGACATGATGCAATTGGCCTTCTGGGCTGCAAATGAACTTTTCCAGCTCACGTGCAGCTTTTCATCAGCCAGTACCCCCAGGTCTTTCTTGGCAGGGCTGCTCTCAATCCCTCCATTGCCTGTGTTGATATTGGGGGGTTGCCCCCACCCATGTGCAGGACCTTGCACTTGGCCTTGTGGAATCTTGTCTCATTCATTTGCAGTACCTACAAGTATTCCCATCCTCATTGTAAGTGGGTGTTTCCTTTGTTGGGCATGTGTGTTTGACTTATAATCACCTCACTGCACACTGCCTGTTATGAAGCTGCTGCTGACTGCTTCTGCAAGGAATGCCATTAGGTGGATCATGCCTTATATTTCATTTTTTGATGTACACAGAGAAAAGGAAAACAAAGTGTGTTCTTCTTACTATTCAGATTTGATCACATTGCTTGGGAAGAATGCATGTCATCTCCATGCTTAAAGTACTAAATAACATTGTTTCACAAACACACAGCTATTTTCTCCAAACAAACTGCTTCATCAAAATGTATTGTACCACTGGGAAGGTTATGCCACAGACAGTTTTATTCCTCTGTCTTCTCTTATGGTTTAGGAAAACCAAACCAAACCAGAACAAAAGCAAACAAACAAACAAACAAAGTAAACAAGAAGCAAACAGTGATGTAATCACTTTTATTTCTATTACTCAAATATTTGTTCTGGAGCCTGAAGAAGAGGAATAGTTATTATACATTATGCAAATGATATCTTGAAAGAAAGCAGACTTTCAGAGAGTTCCACATTAACCCTTCAGCAACACCTAGCACCTCATTCGTCTTTGACTGTTGACAAACAAGGCCAATTAGCATCTGCAAGATAATTAACTACAGCTCCAGGTAGTATCTGCATCCAGTCTATTACCCTTTGGAAGCTGTCTCTTCTCCTTACCTCCTTACAGCTTGGAGGTGCTAATTTTAACACCTACACAGTATGCAGTTTGGATTTGGTTAAGAACAGAGTGAAACTGCTTTTTTTCTTATCATTAAAACATTAGATAAAGAGTTATAATAGTTAAGTGACTTCAGTCTTTTCCTAGAAGTTCTTCTGTAAATCATTTTCATGTTGAGGATACTTTTTCTAATTCTTTATCTTCCATATGGCAAATTATTCTTTTTGAATGTCTTTGAATGTTCTTTGAGTGACACACTTCGGGGATGGACTTAAGTGGTGGTCCAAACCCAGGGTAATTGTGTTTGTTGCCAAGGAAAGAAGGATATTATTCCTGGAGACACAGCAGGCATTTTATTAAATTATTGTACCATCTGGAAACAAATCATTGCCTTTATTTTAAGCTACCACTTAGAAGTCTAATGCTTTTATTTCACTGGGAAACAAATTTTTAGGAAGATTACAGCTCAGGTGTTCTTGTCATTTTTACTGAAGCGTGCTAGGTTCATATAATTATACAGAAGAGTGTTATTTGCCTTGGTTTTCATGAGGCTGTTATTACCTGCAAGTCAAAAGTTGATCCTACTGTTATTTCCTTCTGTCTGATACCCCAACTAAGAACATATCCAGCAGGTGGTGACTGTGTTTCTAATAATTAGTTTCTTAAACACAATATAAAGAGCCTTGCCAAGAAAATATCACTGTAGCATTTTGAGCCCAGCTGGCACTGTATTGGAGCCTGGAGAGGGGAGGAGAGAACAACAGACTGAGTTATGTTCATCTGTGGAGTCTCTCACCTGTAGGTGAATTTGTCTCTCCCAGTGCTCTAGAAAATGTTTTCTTCTGGGATTTTGTGGAAGGAAATAGAGGTGGTTCTTGTGCACAACTTGCACTGTGAATATGCACATTGATTTTGCCCTCTGAGTAAAGTCCTTGGGACTCTATCAAACATAGTTTCAGTTGATCAAGGAGCTCTTGAGGTTGAGAGAAACTGCACAGTTCATTTCTCTGGCTCACTCGCTGGAATGTTATGTGCATCCAAAATGGGAACATGCTCATAGACAATAAAGTCTGAACAGAGCCTCTCTAAGCCTTCATTTCCCAGTTTTCAAGCCAGAAATCAGTAAGAGATGGTTAAGAGCAATAGCAATAGGGGAGCAGTATGGGTCAGTGTTTTGGCAGTGACTCTAATTTCATGGTCTCTAGATCAAAAATGCCTTAGCCACATAATGCAGAGTGCTGACATGGTATGAACTCACACTAGCACTTAAAATCTGTTCCAAAATGTATTTCAACTGCTTGCCTTACTATCAGATCAAGCTGTTGTCTGTCTTCCTACAACAACTATAAACTCCATGTGCTTTGGCTAGTCAAATGGAAATATGATCTTGGGCCTGTTCCTGAACTGAATTAAATTTGTAATGCTGAATTAAATTTGTCAGGCAGTGCACTGGCTGTGCAGTACCAGTGTGAATGTTCTCCCTCCCTTCTCCCAGAGAAATAGAAAAACAGCAAGGCTGGAGTGGTTTTCTGTAGCACTTTTCCAAAGACTGCTGAACTGTTTTGGCTGGACCACTCAAATAAATTCAGTTTTATGGAACATGGAAAAGTTCAGTAAGGTTACATGCATTTGAAAAAAAGCCATGTCATCCTACCAGCTGTGTTCTATCTATCAAGTCCATCCTAGACTATAAACTGCTGTTCAGGTAGCCATGATTAGCAGATGAGTGGTATGGCACTCAGCTTATTTTAAAGCTTTGTAAACTCTGTCTTTCAAGTGAGCTTCTTTTCTCCAAATTAAATATGACTATTTGGTGGGGGGAAATGTTTTTTTTTGGCTTTTGGACTTTTCTTGGTCTTTGTCACAGAAACCAAGTTAAGAACATCTACCCCCTTTGTGACTTTGCTTGGGTGGGAACTTGATGTTGAAAACACTGATGTCCCCAGTAAAAGCAGCTCTTTTATATCTGATGTGCTGTATGTGTAAGATGCATATAATTTCTGGGTCATAGTGCTATATTCTCCCAACAGCCTCTAAAAAAAATAAAAAATAAAAAAAAGGATGTTGATGTTGCCCTTTCCTACCGAGTAAGTTAATGCTGAAAATGTTGCCAGGATGCAGCCACCTACTTCATACTCTTGCTAGAGGCACTTTAGCAGCAATGCCCATTTGTGAAATAAAAGGTCTGTGATGAATTTAATACATACAAAGTGCTGGCTTCCCTAGGGAAGGCAGAAATAGGATCAGAGAAAATGGAGAGTCTGAAGGTTTTGGGAGGACAAACAGGTGCTGTCCATGCTGTGCTGCCTCCCACTTTGCAGCCTAGTCTGGAGGATACTTTTTTTTTTTTTTTTTGTGAAGTCTGAGTCCTGGTGCATGAGCTAAAAGCCATCTGTGTGCTATTAAAATATACTTTGGGGAAAGGGGCAAGCAGTCAGTCACCTCAAAGTCATTTAAAGTACCATGGGCTTATGCACTGTTGCAGTTTGAACTGATTTATTTTGTTAATCAAAACTCATACTCTGTTTGCAAAGAATAATTGATGTTAGCAGAGCTATGTTACTTGGGAATCTGAAATTAAACTCTCTGCTTAATTATATGGAGTATTAAAGACAGATAATATGTCTTTGCTTATTCAGTAGCAACAGTGTTTCTTTTATTAACAGCGTAAATATTTCTTTCATGTGATACAGGACAAATTTTGTATTTTTAACACTGAAATAAATATCAAATTATTGTGACTGTGATTTGGTAGGGGATAATGTCAGATTCTGAAATTGAGCTGCACTTTGAGATCTTTGTGAATGTTACTGGAGGGAAATAGAAAGAAAATGTTATACAAAAAGACATTTTTGTTGGGAGAGGAAGTGAGGAGGAGCATCGAAAGAGTTTTCAGGACAGGGAGTATGTGTAGGCAAGAGAAATGCATTAAGCACCAGCTGAAATTGGAAAAAGGAAAGCAAGAAAAGAGTTGTATCAATAGGTATTCAAAGGAAGTTATGGTTGAGTAAATTTTTCTCTTTTAAGTTAAATGCAAAACTATTTGATCATGATCTAACAGTTGCCTGTTTTGGCAGCTGCTCATGCTGCAGTTTTGTTACTCCCAGTGCTCTCCCCAGGCACTGGTATTTAGCAGTGTTTCTGAAAATGTGCAAGTAGAAGCTTATTGGGTGAGCTTTGTGATTTGTTTGCTCAGTGCCTGGTATAATGTGACTTTGATCTCTGAGGCATCCATAAGTACTGCTGCAACCCACGTGGTTATAATGTCCTAGTCCACTCTTTCTGTCTTCCCTTAGGAAAATTCTGGGGAAATCAATGGATCCACAAAGTTGTTTGCTCAGCTTACCTAAGATGGCAAAAGCATCTTTTCCTAAATTTTATTCTTAATTGAAGACATACTCTACAGCAAAGTGCCTGGCTCGTATCTTATGTGGTCACTCTGGCCTACTAGAGTAATTTATTCCTCCCTTTCTTTCCACAGTCTTGATTAAGTGGATTGTTTCAGTGAAAGTGAGCAGCTGACTCTAACCACCATCCTCCTCCTGTGGGCTCCTTCTATTACTGTTTGAAGGGCATTCAGACAGTCATGCTGGGGCAAAGTGATTTTAGGAAAAATCCCAGCTGAAAGGAGTCAAATCATCTTCCCCATGTAGATCTCAGGAGCAACTGAGGTAGTGGCTAAAGGAAAGACCTTGAATTGTTCTTCTGCTTACAGGGGCTGAGTCCTTCCCATCGCTCTTGGGAAATATCTAGGAAAGGAGCTGGTTGCTGTACAATTCTCCTGTGCATGGTTGGGCTTTCCAACCAAGAGTGGTTGAACACCTGGTGGGTGTTCAGAAAAGCCACAGGTGCAGGGTTTCATAATGGCATGGGAAAAGAGCTATGACACCGTCCTTCTCCATGTTCTCAGTGAAAATAAGGGACCTGCCTAGGATTAAACAGTTTGGTACTTTCTACAGGGATAGTTGTTTTGACATGATGATTGGTCCTCAGGAATTAGGATGCTGAGAATCTTCTAGCAGAAGAGCTGGTCCCAAATGAGTAAGACAGCAACGTCCCTTCAAACAGCACTGTAAAAACAGTGGCACAAAGCCACATTCTGACACACCTTACTGATTATTTAGTCAAAGAGTACCCCAAATAAGTAGAGACCTTATTCTGCCTCTAATTCTGTCACTTTCTGTTCCTTATTTTCATCTGCCCATCTTGCCATGGTCTCCTAGTTTTTAATCTCCCTGAATAAATGAATCCTTTTAAATGGAGTTTGTTTGTCTGCTCTTTGACCAGGTTTTTTTTTAGTAAGTTTTTTTAATGAAAAACTCTTAAGTACTAAGTAGTTAGTGGCAGTCTTAGTAGTAGTTAGTAGTCTTAACTGCTTAAGTAGTTTTTGCTTCTCTTCTTCAAATTGTATCAGCCGGGAAAAGCAATGCTTGCTCTTTCTAACAGTAATACCTGTGTTGCCCTGACAGAACCCATTTTGACTGAAAGTGCTAATAATATCTTGCTTTTCCTGCTACTGCTCTGCATTTTTCCAGTACTGCAGACATTTTTACTGAAAGCTTAACCAACATCTCCTGTTTGCTGTGTCAGGTCAGGGTGCCACCAGTAATTCCAAAGTAGCTTTGGCATTTTTCCAGTATTAGCTGCTTGTTCACTTCAGGATTCAGCCACAGCACCTCTGCATTTTTGACCTCTGAAGCTATTGATTTCTGTAGCTGGAGTATATTAAAGTTACCGAAGAAAGGATCTGCTTTCCCTTATCAGAAAAACAAAACAAAACAAAAAAGACCCAAAAAACCAACCAAACAAAAAAGACCAAAAAAACCCCCCAAAACAACAACAACAAAAAAACCCCAAACCAAAAAACAAACAAACAAAAAAACCCAAAGGTTCGGTCCTTTTGTAAGCTGTAAGCTGTATTTTTAATTTTTGGATTTACTACAGGAAAATTATGTGAACAGTGTTTGTTTATTAATAGCATCTAGTTCTTTATTTGCTGTCCAGATACTTACTAAAAATTAAATATCAAGATCTTTTCTTTACAGATGATAAGTTTAGGCACAAATCTGCTCATCCATTGGCAGAGTTCAGTGAGGTTTTACGGAACTTCCTGATTTTCATTCTTCACATCACATAAATGCATTCCTCACATCTGGAGGGATAATCAGAGGCATCTGGAAAAGCTTGTGTGAAAGAGCAGTGTGTTCACCCTCCCTCCTACCCTACCTTTCATGGAAGAGGACATACTTCTTCAGGCTGTACTGACTAAGAGGAAAAGCTCCTCTTTTTTGGGGAGCATTATAGTTATTTGTTGCCAATCTTCAATTGTTCTTCTGTTCTAGCATTTTCTATTCTTACATACTCTTAATGGTATCTAGCTAGTGAGTGCTGTTTCTCATGCTTGCAAAATATAATTAAAGACACCTGTACATCATAAACAGTGTAAGGTCACTTCCATCATTATTCACATATTATGGATTGGTGATGAACTCTGAGCAGTGATTAGGGTCAGGAGGAGCAAAATCTGTCTGATTTCACTGGTCTTCTCAACTGTACCAAGTCTGCCCCAAACTGTTCTACTAAAAGCAGGTTTAAATTAGCAGCAACATCTGTTTGTTACCACTACTGCTACCACCACTGCCTCCTGTCCCAGCCTAAGGAGATCTAGCATTGATATATCTGTTAATTGTACTTGGACTGGGTAGATTTGTGACACTTAGGCCACCACAAAAAGGGGATTATGTGGGTTATACTCCATGCTTGTGTCATCCTTTGGAGCAGTTTTGTTTTTCTTGGTTGTCTGCATTTTAGTGTTGTTTTTTTAAAACATCTCAATTATGTGGGTTTGAGCAGCTTCGATGGCTGTGGTCTCAGAATTCTGAGAAAAATGGACAGTTGCTGGCCTTGCAGTTGCATGTTTTCTGTATACCTGTAGGATGAAGGTCAATATTATTTCTTGAAGTATTCCCATCAGCTGGAAAGTTTTCTTTTATGAAAACTGCAAACATGAAATATAAATGTGCATTTTGGTCTTTAAAAAAATACTTACTGCCTCCAAACAAAGCTACAAATTTTGTTTTGTCTAAACCAAATGAAAGGTTCAATCTTCCTACATGAGATTTTATGCTTTTTAATTCTCTTCTGAGGCTTGAAGGCTAGTTTAATTCCTCTCTCTGGAGTTTGTGATCCATGAATTGATTGGGTAGATTGATACAAACTGCTATTTTCTCATCCTGGTCTTTACTAGTCTTCTGTTTTAATTAACTCAATCTAGTTCTTTTTATTCTCTCTTTTTCTTTTTTTCTTACTCTACCCATCTTTCCCATAGAAATGATCCTTATTTTTGATCAAGAAGTAGTCTTCGTTTTGTGATATAAAGACTGATTATTCTCACAATGATTAAAGTGTGTGTGAAGCGAGTCTTTCATTTTCTGTCAAGTGCCTTGTGTCTCATTTGTGGACTTGAACACTGGCTTTTTCATATACTTTATCATCAGGTGCTTCTTGCAGGCTCAGATGGAGAGTCTGTCTCTGTTGGAGTTGTGCCAGCGTCCCTGATAAATGTCTGGCAGACAAAGGCATAAAACTCTACTCATGAACACTGAAAATCAAGACCTAAAAGCTAATTCCCTTAGTTACCAGATTTTACATTTCCTCTCCATCCCTCTGCTTTTTGGTTTTTTGTCATCATGAAGTCTGACTTCCAAAGCAAAATTCATTTTGCTGAAGAAGTAGAGTTTCATTTTAGAGAAAATGGCATTCTTTTGAAGTATTCCTATCTAATAAGGGGCTTGGTTTCTACAGGTGTGTATTCTTAGTTGATATTGTCAAGCATTGCATGGGTAACAAGTCAATCATTAGTCTCCAGACAGTCACCTCAGGTTTAGTTAGCTACCCTGGTTGGTGCAGCTTTCTCCTTCCAGGTTTTCAGGTGATTGCTATAGAGGCAGAGTGGGAACACTGTCCTCTGTAAGCTGATTTTTTTTTTTTTTTTTTTTTTGACTGAGAGTATGTTTACAGACATCCACACAAGCACACAGAATTTTCATTTTTCTTCCTGTGAATATATGTTCACTCTTTATGGCAACTGTGAAAGCTCTTTGCTGCTCTTTTCCTTGCTCTTAATTCACTTTGAATGTCTGCTTCAAGGTGTGATCCCTTTCCTTGCTGTTGGCAATACAGTCTTACTTTTGGAGCTGCTGCTTATAAAAGATCAACATGAAGATTTTTATTCTGTTGGCATTAAAATTCCTCTCATCCATGCTGAAAATCATGTTGTTTTTTTCAAGAGCTCTGCATGTATGCAAGTAAGAAGGTGAGGACTGCGTGCAAGGTGTACTCTTCAGAAGTCAACAAAACGGGGCATTAAAATCAATCTCAGGACCCTCTGTTTTAAGAAATTATTTCCTGGGAATCTGCTTCTGTGTCTCACCCAGACTTTCAGACAGACTGAAGATGTTTCCCTTGATCTGTGTGCCACACTTCATGGTGAGTTCCACAGCACAGTGGATACCCGTGACACCACAGGCACCAGGACATTCTCTGTGCTGTACATGCTCAGGTATCTGCGGAATAGGGTGCAGCTCAGTACATCTTTTAATGTATTTTATTTCCCTGTGAACTGTGCCTTATTTATATCATCCTCAAGGTGGGCCTTCTTCTAGCTACGAGACCGGCAGTGATGCAGCATTGGAACTGATGGAGGCTGAGACTGAATCCTGTGATTTATGGCCCTTTTGAAATAAATTTGTCACCAGATGCCAAAACCGAACACTAGCACTGTTTCAAACTTCAGATTTCAATTCTTTGGTATGTATGTTTATACTGGAGTTCCTGATTTATTTTGCTTCATTTGGTTTTAAAATGAGCCGTTTTCTGGTATATGGAAACAGAAAGCAATTCGCTTTTTTTCGCCAAATCAGATGGAATGGTTTTGTGTTACTTTTGACCAGTACAAAAAAAAAAAAAAAAAAAAAAAAAAAAGAGAGAGACAAAAAAGGACATGGGTGTAAACAAAAAAGAATATATATCAGCATGAATGAACACTTTTAAAGGCAGTGATTTTATAAAATCCAGCCATTTGGGTTTTTTAAATAAAATCCAACTAGCTAATAATATCTAAGCTATGTGGCTATGCAAAACTGCTCTTAATGAAAATGTTTCCTCTGGCTTCTAAAATCAGTTTTATATGAGATTTACTATTTTTAGTTTTACTGTTAAGAATAAATATGGTTTCTCTTTAGAAAATGTCTTGCATCTGTTGAATTGATGTCACTCTCTAGTGTGGAGAAACTGTCTGTTCTACCATACAATATAGGCCACTTATATAAAGTAGGAATATATATATAATCTCCACAGGTTTAGATCAATCTTGCTAAGAAACACTATTGCCAAAAATCCAACAAAAATATGCTTAGGTCACTGTCCTCACAATGGCTATGGCTAGAATACAAGACTTTGGAATTCCTGATACTGAAAATAATTATTCGCTCCTGGCTTCCCCACATACTGTACAGGAAAAAGGGAACTATAAATCATACCTTGGAAAACTTGGTTGGACTTTGATGCCTCAAACTTGCCAAGTTTCCCTTACTATGAAGCAGATGTTTCATGCACTAAAGTAAATAGTAATTTTTTTTTCTTTTTTTAATATATAGGCAGGGGTAGAAGGCAAAATGAGGGACTGACAGTGGAGTTTGTTACAGTACACATAGCTCCAAAGGGTCAGTTAATTGCCTGCTCTTTTAAACATGCTGTACATGATCAATATTTGAATTAAACCACTCTGACAAGAAGCAAATGGGTGAGATTTCCCTGGGTTGTGAGGACTGCAGTGTACCTGTCATCCACCATACACGCTGTCATTGGCTTGGATGGTTTTGGGAGCAGCAGGGAGCACTAGCTTGTATTTACTTGCTTTGAAGCTAAGTAAGCTTTAGCAGCTCACAGGGAAATAAGCAGTGGGTCTGGGTATAATAAAGGTCTTTTTCCTGTTGGCTCTGCTCTCACAGAGCATGTCCCCAGATGTCTCATGGCCACCTATTTCAACAGGAAGAAATCAAGTTGTCTTTGAATCTGGAGATTTCTTCCTGCAGCTTTTTTACTGCCAAAGACACTGCTTGCAAGACATGTAAACTGGGGGGAATTACATCAGTAAAATGGGAAATCCATATAGTTAGCAGTGCTGTGGTTGAATGGTTTGTCTTATTGGCTTACAGCATAGTGGTATTCAAACTGTCAGCCACATCTAAGTTGAATTTAAAGGAATGTGACTCCAAGCTGGCACGTAAAATTCAATTAAATGGCCATGTCAGCTCCTGAATTTGCATGCTGAAGATTGTGACTAAAATAGGTGATATTGCTATATATTGTTACAGAACAATGAAATATCTGTGGTCAGTTTCCTGGTGGAATATTAAAAAAAACTATACAAATGTAACGAGGTCTCATTCTGAAATGCAAAGCAAGTGCTGTATCCAGCAGAAAATTAAGTTAATAAAGAAATTAATTTGGTATTTTAAATTCTGAGTAGAGGCTATGTATTGGGCAGATTTAATGCCATTTGAAAGATAGTATAAATTATTTATAACTGGCCTGAATATCTATCCATTCATTTATCCTGTAAGGGTGGGGGAGGGTCTTTCTCCTACGTATTTAACAGTAGTTACAACTGGAATGGTTTTCTTCCTTCCCAGTCTGTAGGAATAATATCCTCATTCATTTGCATCAGTTTTAGTTGCACATAAAAATGTATTCAGGGGAATCTAAGGTGAAGCAATATGTGTCAGTCAGTGCTGTGGATGAAGTGACTGCAGCTTGGTGTTGGTCACAGCTCTTACAGATGATAGAAGACAAGCCTGGAGTCTGTGTAGACTCTGCTCCATGTCCTGTGTTCAGTAGTGGTTTTGTTTTCGTAGTGAAACACAAATGTTGTGGGAGACCATGGCCACACTGTGATAGTCTTTCATATAGACATGGCACAAACTATCAGTGTGAAAACCCCCATTTCATTACTGTGGTGAAAAACTGAGAGAAAGAAGGGACCTCACATGGTAAGCAGATGAAGTTCCTTCAGGTGTATGGCTTCATATAATGAACCAGATTCTAAGTAGGGAATAGGATGAACAAAACTGCTTTCCCACCACTTTTGGCAGACTCAGTTCTTTCGGTTTGCTGGAGCATCCACAGAACTCTGAAAAACGTTTTGGTAGCACAAGTTTAACAGGGTATTCTTCTTACACAGCCTTAGGAGTCAGGTGCAGTTACTAAGGGTTCAGGTGCATGGTACTAAGCCTCTTGCATCTTTTGAACTTGCTTGGTCCACTGCATGGCAGTAATAAAGGCCGGAGTTCAATGGTGCATTAAATGGGTTGGTGAGTGACTGTCAGTCCAAGGATCAATGTCTTACAATGGTTGAGAAATTCCAAAACTGAAGGGAGAATATGGCCCCTTTTTCTTTCTTGTGTTTTCATTTCACTGTGTTCTTCTGACCAATCAGTATTACCTGTCTGAATAATCTTTTACTTGACAAATAGTTCTGTATATTTACTATTCTGAAGAAAATTATTCTTTCTAATTGATCTTACTTCTTTTCGTTGCAGTATTTGGATTGTCATCAGCCTATTGTCCTCCACACTTGAGTCTGACTGTCTTGATCTCTCCTTTCCCCATCTCCCAAATATATATGCCTCATTCTTTGTAAACTATTACTGGAATAAAGTATTCTCACTGCTGTAAAAATTTGTAGTGTAATATCTCAGAAATGCACCCAGATAGATTGTAGAAAAAATATTACAGGTCAAAGAAACTGCTGAGTGACCAGTTGAGAGAAAGATCAATTGAGAAGTGATCCCCTGAAAAGTGAAAAGTGATGGTTCAGCATATATGGCCTAAAGTACTGAATCTTTGCTGCTGTGTCTAAATGCTATTAACTCTTCTTCTACCATTGCTGATTTTTATATAATCCTCTAGTTTTCTCACCTCAGTCTGTATGAAGAGGACCTTTCAAATTTACAGACTTCAAGAAAATACAAGTGCAGTTTCACAAAGCTTCTCATCTTTTTATCTTTTTATATAGCAAGCTGTATTTGTCATAATGTTCCAGGACCCTGTAAAACTAAAGGTGTGCCTCATCACAGCATCATTAAGAGAGATTAATCTTGTTGGCTTCATCAGGTAAAAACTCTACAAAGCTCTGCTTTGATTCCCCTGGTGTTTTTATCCAGTCAGTCATGATATTCCTTTCTTTCCATGCATAAAGTATTTTGTGTCTCTAGGTGCAGAGGTCATTTTGCACACTGGGTGTAGCTCCTAAACTGAGCCAGAGAGGAGGGGATATGGGCATGGGGGAACAGCTTCAGGAACTGTTAGAGAACCACTCCCAGCTAGTTAAAAAATTATTTCCATGTGAGCTAATACTATTCCTAAAGCTCTTAGTGGAAACAGAGTTCAGTATTATCTAGCTACATCTGGAAAGGCTCTTCTACTCAGAGTAAAATTTTTATAACATGGCCATTCTAGAAGCAAAGTGGAAGCTCTGATTAGCTTTTAGTCTAGTTCTCAGAATGCCCTTATAGTTTTCAGGTTTTTTTTCTCCAGCTCTACTAGCATTTGAATTGTAAGAACAAACCAAAGGTTTAGATACAGTTGTACATGCCCTGTTATTTTAAATGAGTTTTCTGAATAACCATAGTATGTTTCCTTCATGGACAGTTTATGTTTACATGCATGTGTTATGCTAAATGTTTTATGGAAAGCTTTAGGGCACCAAATCCACAAATACTTCATATAAAACTCTTTCTCAATTACCTTATGATTTCACAGCAGTACAGCTTAAACAAGCACTGAAATGTTTATGAACACCTGATGAATGGGGCAAAGATACATTTGGATCTTTGTTAAAATGTGTGCTTGTGTGTGCACACACATGCATATTTATGTATGTATATATGTATACTGTTCATCTCAGGCACTGATTTTTGTAGGGAGCTGAGCAAAATCAACTTTCACTGACATCATTGGCCACCACAAGAGATTTTTTAAGACTAGGAAACTTCTCTATTCTAAAACTTGTTTTTCTTACATAAGGATGTCTAAAAAAGAAGTAAATGACAGGTGGAGAAGCGTGTGTGAGGGGGTTGGCTTGTTGGCAAAATAGTTAATTTTAGAAATATCAGACAAATTAGAATCTGGGGTTTTTCTAAATTTTTCTGGAGGAATTTCAGAAGATCTGAGTGAGTTTTAATGTGAGCATAGCTACCTTTATTCAGACTAATTAAACGTGTACCTTTTTCTCTGAGTGCCTTCTTTCAGTCCCTCTGTAGGTCTTCACATACTGTGGAATTTTCCAGTGCAGACAGGGCTGTTGTTTTGAATGTAAAATAGTCTGGGAAAAACACACCCCATTTTTGATGGCTTTTCTCCATGATGAACAAATCCATAGAGGGGGAGCCGGCTTGTGCTTTTCCTTTCCTTGCTTTTCTGAAGCATTAAATACAACCTTCAGTGCCAACAGGCAGCCCAAACCCCTGCACTCTGGGCAAATGGAATGCTTATAAAATGATATTTAAAAGTGACCATTTAACAAAGACCTAACATTTTTGTTGTCATAATAACAGCTATTTTTTATTGCTCTTTTCCTCCATCTCTAGTCTGTGAATCTTCCTCAGAACAGTTTATATACTAAACAGTTCATTACCATAAATACATACTATTACAGTAGACAGCCACAAACTTGGTGCTTCCAGAAACTTTGTAGGTGGCTCTGTAGAAATAACAGAACAAATAGAACCTGAAGCAGAAATGAGACACAACATTTTGAGTAGGTGTTAGGCTGAAGTACTGGATGACTGACCAGGAGGCAAAGCCACTTCTTCCTCATCTCAAGTCATGCCCTTCTGTCTGAAGCCAGTTCAAACCTTCAGATAAAATAGTTGACCCACTGGACGTAAAACAGAGGGGGAACACATTCTGTGACAGGTGTATACTTTCCAAACTTTTCAGTAAATCCTCCATTATGAATACTTTGGCTTTAGCTGAATGCTCGTTTAGAAAATTTGGAAGGTCTGCATTTAGAAAACACAGGGAAGAGATAATCACATTGCAAGTGTTTATTTATGTTATTTGCCTTGCTATACAGAATATGTAGGAATTTGTAGGAAAGTTATGGCAGTGTATTGTCCATTCCTTCCTCCCTTCTGCCCAAAATTAGAGCAGAAGATTGTGTTCTGCTCATGGCTAAGCAGCTGTGGTACTGTACCTTCCTCTGACACTCTGCTCCAGCCTGCAAAGGACTGGAGAGCAGCAGGAGGCACTGATCTCACAGGCATGCCCAGGGGAGAAATAAAAGTGTCACAAATCTTGCAAACATGGGGGCAAGATCACCCTGTTAGCATTTTCTGGCATTTTTACCAGGTTTCTCAATAGGACAGGCTGGTGGGAGCCTGAAAGAAGGAGAGAAAAAAATTTTAAAATCCCACCAAACTCCCAAAACCAAATGAAACAAAAAACAAGACAAAACAAAACATACAAACCGCACACAAATATTACAAGATAAATTAATCCATGTGCTGTAATAAGAGCTAAACTTAATGTACCGTGATAGGGAAATCCATTATTTTGTAAGCATGGGCTTCAAAGGTAGGGGAGACTGGATTAGTTTAGTACCAAAAAGGAGTGCCTAACATAAAAACTAAACTTAATCCTGTGTAAATATTTGGAAACATCAGATTTAATATCTCTTGCTGGTTCTATGTGTACATATGTTGTAATCTCAGGCCAGCACTTGCTTATACGAGAAAGCCCATTACTTACAGGTGTTGTTCTACATGTGGAGTGACACCATGTAAGCCTGTGCAAGTGTGAGTTTTGAAGATAAGGTTTTTATAGGCAAACCTTGATAAATATCTTTTGAAAACAGGGCCTCTTTTTCCTGTGGTAATCTTATGCAAAACAGAAGGAAAGCTTTCAGAAATACTGTCTCTGCTGAGGCCTTTAGTACCATCCCATCACTGAGGCTTATTACTAGAATCTTGACACTGCAAACAAAATCAAATTGCACCTTCCGTCCTATTTTTCTGCTTTTACCTAAGCACCTTTATCATCTGTGTGCCAAGACTTATTTTGTCACAGCTTTGTTAATACCACCTTTGTTATGATTTGCAAATACAGATAACGTAGTCATGTAAATGTGCCTTTGCATTATTACTCCTCATTATGGCTCATTTATCTACAGTGCCTGTGGAGAGGAGGTTCTGGAGCCTTGTGGGATGGTTTTGGTGTAACTGGTTTGCATGGATTTTAAAGATGACATAAAAAAACAGCAGATGAAAAAATACAAATATTTGGGAGAAATGGGAAACTGTGAACCCCTGTGACAGCAGACTTCTTGGTGGAACTGAGTTAGTCCCATCTGTGCAAGCAGGCAGTTGACTGGAAGGTGTGAGCAATAGCAAGGACAGAGGTTTTCCAGGCTGGTGGTGACAGGTTCAACACATCCAGTGTTCCTGTTCGTGTCAGTATTTTTCAGCCTGAAGGAAAATGCAGCCTGCTGCAAACTGCATTAGGGTTGAGGCACTCAAATGGGAAGCATTTTTTAAATCAATCTATTTTATGGAATGAAAGGAGAAGACCCACTGTGACATGCTGGGTTATACGTTGCTAATCGCTCGTCATAACAATTCTGTTTCTTCAGTAAGATCTCCCTTTCCCCTTACCTCCTCTCACTATGAAATGGTCTTGTCAATATGGAGAGAGCAACCCTGAGGAATCTGTAATTTAATGAAAAATTGCTGTTGCCATGGCGTAGGAGAGTTCTGATTTTATATTGAAATATTTTCTAAGTCTTCATTTGCATTCCCTGATTCTTTAAATAGCTATATCAGCTGTTAGGATTCAAACAATTAAAAATGGTCTATTATTAAGGAGAAATTAAAAGAATTGTCTTAACACAATTCCAGTGCCAAAAAAAACCCCAAACCAAACCAAAAACCAACCAAACAAAAAAAAATCCCAAAACAACAAACCCCCAAAACCAATAATAAAAACAACAGGGGAAAAAACAAACAATAACAAATCAAAACAAAACAAAAAAGCCCACAACACAACAAGCCACCTTCCCTGGCTGCTCACAGAAACAGCATATTTGTATGCTGTTAACATCCCAGGTTGATTTAAGTTAAAGTACACTGGGGCAAGAATAAACCAAAGCAAAGATGGTGGAAAAAGAATCAGTGTTTTCTTTTCACTGTAAACAATGTGAAATGTCATCAGTTTTTGTTAGTATGCTACAAAAAAATACTATGCTGAAGCTGTGGAAATCTCCTAAGTGGAACTCTAATATAAATTTATTAAGATCTATTAAATTCCCATGTTTATTTTGCTGAAATACTTGTATCAGATTTGTTCTTGTTCCATTTTAAGTATTTGAACAAGAGAGAATTTTTTCTTCTTTTTTTCTTTTTAGTTCCTTGGGTTTGTGTGTGGGTGTTATAAAGTTTCACAGTCCTGATGAACTGATAGTAACTGGGTTGAACTTTACACAAGAAGAGGCTAGCTACACCTCCTTTGCTATTCCTAAGATGCCTATTGCTATCCTTTAGCATCCTTCACTGTTATCATCGTGGATGTCTCCAGCATAGCTCCTGCAAACAGCACTGCACCTGTCCAGATGATTTTGTGGCACGTGGTGTGGTACAATCTGTTGTACAATCATCAGGTTGAAAAGAAACCTAAACCCATAAATGCTTCTCACTTCTCCCTTTAAATATCCTGATCCAAACTCCAGGGAAGTACAGCTCAGGATTAAGAACTTGGGTTTCCATTTTATTTCCATTGTTAAAGATTTTAGCTCAGAGTACCAGACACAGGCAAGAGATCCAGGTCTTCTGGATCTCTTAAAATAATATTTTTAATGTGGAATGTCTTCGGTGTTTAAAGTTATGCAGGCTGTCTGCCCTACCTTGTCTGCTTTCTTTGGTATTTTATCTCTTTGCTCTCCAGTATGCTAGTAGTATTTTTGCCTTTTTGTCCCTCTTCCATTCCCTTTCCAGAATATCCCCTGTATGTTTGACCTTCAATCAGGTTTGCGAATGTGGTTGAAATTTACTTCTAGAAGAAAGTCCAAGCATCAGCTTAGGCACTGAGCACTTCCAGGCACTCCCAGACTTTAAGGAAAGCTAGTCATGCCTGTGCTTTGAGGTCTCTGCCTTCCCTGAATTACATCACTGATCTTAGTTTGGTGATTTCACTCCTGCATGGGTGAACCTCCAAAACACTGTTCTGAAAATTAAGCTAATTTTGCTCAGAAGGAGGCTTTTCATTCTTGGTATACCAAATCACTCATTCATTCTTTCATTCTTTCATTCAGGGTATACCACATAGTATCTGTATAGCAGAGTTAATGTGGAAATCCTGATGTTTTTTCAACTTGGTGAGTTATGTGCCTCTGGATCCTATTCCACTAGAAAATGTAGATCCAAAGCAGCTTTTAAGGAAAGATGCTATTGTTACTGTGCTCTAGTTCTCTCATCAATATATGGGATATTGTTCCCATCTATCTTTTTTTTTCACACTGGAACGAAGCGTAGACTGTGCTCATTACAGCATCATTACAATTTGCAAGTTGGGTGTCCCATAATTGCATCTCCAAAGCACTATCAAGCCCTTGAATTGGAGTGTAGCTCAAAGGCCAAGTGTGCTTACTTGCAAGGCAATGCTGGTCCAAAAATAGTTTTGTTTTATTCTGACTTCCCATTCATATTTCCCAGTTTGCCTCACAGGTTAATAGATCAGCTGATATACAGCTATTTAAGAGATGGCCTCATGATATAGTTCTCCCAGTGCAGGATGTCTCCTCAGGAAGGACTGCATACCTGGTATGTGTAATATTGTTTTTCTAGCCCACGTAAGTCTTGAAGGCTGAGGTTATTTGCCTGGTGGTTTGGTTATTTTTTGCTTTTTTTCTAGCCTGCTGTATGTCATGGGGAACAGAGGAGGAAAAGATGCAGACAAGTCTTTTCATCTCTAATATTTGATGCATAGTTAGTGTTATTCTAACTTCCTGCATTCCATCCCATGATGAAGGGATGGAAAATAACTGTAGAGAAGTAGTTTAATAAACTTTCTCTGCTGTACCCAGTCCGCCTCTGAACTTCAAGATTCATGTGTGCATTGCTCTAGTGTCCAAAAATATACTACTGCTGCTTCATATTCCCAAGTGACTGAGTCACTAGATTCTGATGATTAAATTCCTAGGGACTGATATGCTCAAAAATAAAAATTAAAAAAAAGTCCCAAACAAAATCCCACCACCTGCCTGGAGATACTGTGTTTCTTTGCTGTATGGAACATATCCCAAGGTTCTACCTCACTTTGCAAATCCAATTGTAATTTCTTGGGCACCCCAGTACACAGAGGTAGCTGATGCTCTTGTTATTTTGGCATGCTGACTCCACATCATACTGTGACTGGTTCTTCATCAGGCATTTAAGAAAAATATTTTTACTGCTTACATCTTCAAAGCTGAGGAAGTTAAATAAAATATTTTACTTAGGCCTGGTGAGTTATTGTCAAAATGTGTGACTAACTCTCAAGACACAGATGATGAAGGAAGAATCTAATAAGGTTTTTGCTCTTGCCAGAAATTTGTTCACTGAACACAATCATGTTTAAGTGTTAAAGTATGCCTTATGTTATAAGCAGGGTCAAAAATGGTTGTACAATTGGGTCTTCTCTCAGAGTCCTTGGTTTCATGTTTTGTCTGATAAATGCAGAAATTATTCCTGGACTGGCATATATGAAAAGTTACAACTAATAAATGCATGTGTGTGTGTGCCAGATAAATATCTTTTATAGAAATATCAGAAATGAGCATGAGTTTTAATTTCTAGTGCCAGTTAGAGAAATGAGACTTCCCAAGAGAATCAGTTCTTTGGTGAAAGAAATCTTTTGGTAGAAGGCATTTTAAGTGGGATTATTGCAGTCCATTGTAACCCTGATGAAATCCTCCCTGGAATTAGGTGACAATGTCAGTAAGGGCACCCAAGTTGTACCCAAGAGCTGATCTGACTGTTAATCTCTCAGAACTCTTTTCTGAGAGCCCTTCTTGATTAGCTCTGCAGAATCAGATTTAACTTTATGTCCTGCGTCCAGAGTCCTTCCTATCTTCTGCTTTATGAGTAAATAAAATTATTTTAGATAGGCAAATATCACCCTTTCAAAAGAACATAGAAAAGTAGACACTTGTGAGTGTCTGACACTCCTTTTAGTCTTTTTTCCATTTCTCAATACAGCAAACAAAATTATGTGAATCTCAGTGAGGGGAGAAAAAGGCAGAGGCTGCTGTTTGTTGGGTTTTTTTTTTAATAAGGGAGTAGTGCCCAGAGACAATGAACAGAAAGAGGCTTCCATTGTGCACATGGTGCACAGATATGTGAAAGAAGGAGTCAGTTCTTTTAATATTATTGTAACAAATATGTGTATATATTTCAGAAGTAGCCTCCTAAAAATGTGTTAATACATTTACATCTCTCGTGCATATCATAGAGCCAAAATGGGTTTGGCTGGAAGGAACCTTAAAAATCACCTAGTTCCAAACCCCATGCATGGGCAGGGACACCTCCCACTAGACCAGGTAGCTCCAAGCCCCATCCAACCTGGCCTTGACACTTTCAGGAAGGGGGCAGCCACAGCTTCCCCAGGCAACCTCTGCCAGCCTCTCACCACCCTCACACTAAGGAATTTCTTCTAACCTAAAAATACCTTCTTCCATTTTAAAGCCATTGTCTCTTGTCCTGTCCCTGCATGCCCTTGTGAAATGTCCCTCTGCAGCTCTCCTGTAGGCCCCTTTCAGGTACTGGAAGGCTGCTATAAAGGCTCCTCAGAACCTTCTCTTCTCCAGGCTGAACAACCCCAGCTCTCTCAGCCTGTCTTCACAGGAGAGGTGATCCTGCCCTCTGACCATCTCCTCTGGACTCACTCCAACAGGTCCGTGTCCTTCCTGTGTTGGGGCTCCAGAATTGGACACAGCACTCCAGGTGGAGTTTCATGAGAGCAGAGGGGCAGAATCACCTCCCCCAAGTGCCCACCACACTTCTTTTGATGCAGCCAAGGAGCTGGTTGGCTTTCTGGGCAACAAGTGCAGATTGGTCCCTGTTGAAATTCTCATCAGCTGACACCCTAAGTCCTTTTTCTTGGGACCACTTACAATCCGTTCTCCTCCCAGCCTGTATTTGTGCTTGTTATTGCCTTGACCTTGGTGCAGAACCTTGCACTTGGCCTTGTCGAACATCACAGGGTTGCCCACCTCTCCAGCCTGTCAAGGTCCCTCTGGATGGCATCCCTTCCCTCCAGCCACACCACACAGCTTGGTGTCATCATGAAACTTGCTGTGAAACACTGTCCACATTGCCAACATTGCTTAAGCTTAGGGCTATTGCCTTGTTAAGCAGCAGAACATGAGGGTGAGTTTAGATTTGTTTTGGAAGCTGACTCCAATGTCTTCCTCCTGTTTGTCTTGTATCAGTTCTTGCTGACAGTGTTCTCCAAGGGAATTTCCCTTAGGAAGTAAGGTTTTTATTGGTCTAGTGTTTCTCTGAAGTATGTACAGGGAAAAATAACACTGGTAATGTCAGGCAGGAAAATATAACTCCTTTAGAGCTCCACCAGCCTGCCCTAAATATTATCAGGTATTATATAATAAAGGGCATAGTAAAATGAAGTAGTGATTATAGAAAAATTTATTTTATATATGTTTTTATTATCCACAAAGCCAGTATTATATTGAACAAAAGACTCCCATATGATGTCAATTTTATATTTGTACCTTTTATATGAGAGCACCATATTTCATAGCTGTGTAATCCAGAAATATGATAAGCAGCTGCTTAAATATTTGAAAAACGCAAAGCTGTTTATAACATGGTGAGAAATACTCTATAAAAATCAGCAGAAAATCTGCAGGAAATGTATAACTACACAGTTTGTTAAGCCTTTGTATTTGCCTTGACAAGACATCATCTTGTGTATATATATGTTTGCAAACGAAATCAGATGTTCATCATTTGATGCTTCATTTGCTAATTATAATGTGGGATCCAATACAGCAGTAAGCATCTACAGAGAATAAAGGCTGACTATAGCTCAAGAGTAAGCTTCTTCTGTGTTTGAATCTCACTTTTTGCTCCCTGTCACAGTTCCAGCTATTGGCCCAGCAGACATTTTTAATTGATGTAGCTTGGGTCTGATACTTGCCCCATTAAAAGTGTTATTCCCTATCATACCTGTTCAGCCACAGTCTGTTTCAGTGAGAGGTAGAGGGTCAGTGCTGGGAGGCCATGACACATTTCCTGCTTTGGATTTTGACTGATAGGGACAGGAGTAAGGAGTAATCTCTCTCTCACCTTCTGTCTCTGATCATACATTAACTCCACTCAAAACCTTTGGACTCCATCAGCTTCCTCAGGCTGTCTGTGTCTTTTTTGTGTATTTCCTCTGAGGCGCTGCTCCCTCTTCCATCCTTACTGATTTATGTCAGTCCCTGAATTTAGAAAGGTCAGCAGCCCTGGTTGTTGTTTATCATGTTAGCAGGGATGCAAAGAGAAGGAAACATTCATTTGTATATTCTCTTACCTCTTTGAAAATGCATTTAAAATAATATTTTTAATGTGGAAGTGCTACGTTTTCTGTCTTCTTTCCCCAGGTTGCCTGTCATTTCCTCACTAACCTTTTCATTTAGCAAGCCTGTAGATTTTTCTTTTTCTTTTCACTGGGGAGGCTCCAGTACTCCTGGAAATGGAAGTATCATGTAAATCAGAATGTGATTCTGAACAATTAGTAGCACATCCAGATTTCTGGACTGCTGTGGAGGATTTCCAACAGAAGGCCAACTTTGTAAGCAAAAGCATGGTTACTTTAGATGGACATTGCAAGGTACAGGAGAGACTAGAGTGAGCTTTCTGTTATTTTATTAACAGGTTCTCAGTTTAGGTCCTCAGTAAACCTCTGACCAGTATTTATTTGAAGATGTCTCTGTCCAGGAAAATATTATTATTACAGTCAAAGGAAGGAAGAAAAAATGGATTTTCTTACTGAAACAAAGCAAAGGACACTTTTTATTTCCTCAGCCTAAAGAATCTCTAGAAGACTAACCCAAGATAGGACTTGGCAAGGACTTACTATGTCCTCTGCCAAATAATGACTAGAGATCTAGCAAATCTAGTTATTAAATGAGCTGAGCAGGAAGAGCCTGTTTGAAACTGCATAGAAATACTAGTACTATGCTCAGCAAAGGACAAAAGACACAGGGTTTATGAACTGCAGTCACTGAGGCCTCTTGTCATCCAAATAAGAGACAACAGTGGACAGAGCAGTGTGGGAGAAGCAGGAGAGGAGAGATGAGTGTTGTTGAGGCTCATATGCTGCTCTTGGCACTCGACCTACTCTCATTATTGTTATTTTGCTGGGCTTTTAGCTGATAAATAAAATGTTGAGTAGAGCCTAGAAACACAGAGAGAAGAGAGTTCAACTACTACTTAGCTGCTGCATAAGAGCTATCTTCTTGGAATTAAAATAGGAACTGGTGGTATTTTATGGACTGGGACTAGCAGTAATGTTTTACAGCAATAGGCCATGAATGTGGTGGTTGAGGCAAATAGAAAGGCTTTATTCTTAGGCAAATCCAGGGAATGGCATTTAGACAGTCCAGAAAGTCTGGTCTATAGCTGAACTGAACTGGCACCAGTTGCTAGAGCAGATTGCATAAGTGACCCAAAAGGGATGGCAGAGAATAGCTTTCCAGATCCCAAGAGCAGAGGGATCCTATTCAAGGAAGCTGTCTCAGCTGTCAATGCAGTTCTTCTTCCATGTCAGTGGACTGAAAAATAACTCTTATTTTCCCTTTGCAACCAAAAGCAAAAGCTGGCCTTTGAAAGATTATTTTTAAAGTAGAAGCTTTGGGCTTCAGACAGTTTAATCTTCTAGAATTTTGATGATAGCTCATAAAAGCTAGTATTCTTCAAAGAGACTCTGTACAATTTCTTTCTTGCATCCTTCTGAAAGGTGAGTGCTGACTTTATATGGAGGATAGTTCACTTGGCATTTTAAAGCATTTTAAAGGTGCAACTTCATTTAATTCCGTAACTGTATGCTCTCTGTTTCAGTATTGTGCCTTCATATGGAAATCCTGTGTAGGCACAATGAAGAGAAAGCTTTCCAGGAGCAGTGTGCGTGGGCTTCTCTGGATAGGTGTTCGTCAACTTCTCTACCAGGTCTTTCCAGAAGAATGGTCATTTTTGTGGCAGTGTGCTTCGTGGAGTGAGTGAGCCCTGACTGACTGATCTGTGATGGGGCTTGAAGAAAATGGGAGAGATGCAGCTTGTATTCCTTAGGGTTTCTGGGGCAGTGGACCAAGTGATGTCTCCCATATCTTTTTACAGTCTACCTTGGCTTCCCTTTCTTGCCTGGTGAAGGAGAGCCTCCATGTGCCTGGGGCTTGACTCTGAGCTCAGAGGCTGGGTTTGCAAATGGCTTTCAAATGTTAGCCAAAAATATTAGTCTGTGCATGTGTATGTGGAGGCGTGGGGGAGGGAGCATTGCTCCCTTGTGCAGTCACACAGAACAAGCCACAATCTGGCATGCTTTTGGTTATTAATAGCTAGAATATGGAAGTAGGGCGAATATCCATCCTGATTTATCCTGACCTGAATAATCCACATAGTCATCAGGCCACAGACTAGTGATTCTGTCTCTAGCTGTCACATTCCTGAATTTTAGGAAGCGATATCTGTGACCATTTTGTGTCATGATGATCAGTGTCACATTAAAGAGAGAAGCCTTCAGGCAGGCGTGTGAGCTGTGCAAGCACTGCTTGATTAGGAGAGCTCCAGGGTGGGGATCCTGCTCGATGTCACTCTATGCTGTCAGAGAGGATAAGACAAAAGATCCCGAGGGAGAGGTGGCCCTGGGCTGGGGCTGCTCTTCAGGAGGAGTGTGGAAGACTCCACTTCCAATAGACAAGACACAGACAGAGGAGTCAAAGAGCAGTGAAGCAACACTGAAAGAGGCAGGAGGTGTTTGATTCAGGAGTGGGGAGGAGGGAGAGGAAGAGGGAAGGATGTGCAAACCCCCCTTCCCTATGGTTAACCATTCCTGGGCAGGATCAGGGTATTCTGCACAAGCACAAACTGGTATAAGAATACTGGGCTGTTGAGATCCCAGGAATTAACATTAAAATAAAGGGTGATGAAGCCTAGGAAAGGCTCCATGGTGTTGCTAAAAGTTGGGCTTTTTGTCACCTTTTTGTTTCTAAAAATCATGAATACATCGAATCCCATATTTTATTCTCCTAATGTGGCTTACTTCCATTTTTTTCATGTGAAGAGAGACAAAGAAAAGGGCATTAACTGTGATAAATCTAGCAAGAAGATGCTGGGGGCACAAATCAGAAGTCCTCATGTGGTCAAGTTTCCAGCTGACTTCCATGTGAACTGGCATGATTCTGGAGTAAAGCATGTTGGACAAATAGGGTGCACATTTGCCCTAGTTTTGGTCCTGCTCTGACAGGAGGTTGGACTCAATGGTCTTCAGAGGTCCCTTCCAGCCCCTGACATTGTATAATTCTGTGATCCTGTTATTGTTCTTCGTGTAATTCTGGTAACCTTTTTCTTTTTCTGGATAGACACACACAAAAAAGCAATAAATATTATTGCTGATTGTGTTTTAGAAACTGCAGGCATTAGTTGGAACATTGGCCTGTTTGCCAGGAGTGGAACAAGTATATGGGGAAACAAATCCTTGCCCAAAAGTATTTAAAATCTAATATTGAATCAAAACACACTGTATGAAACAAAAGTAGCATGAAGGGAAGATGGCTGTGCTAACAGTCTGCTGTTATGTAAGCCAGCTAATGAACAATTTGATAGTTTCAAATCATCTGACATATTGTGTATGTTGTGATACACTTACATTTTAATGAAGGTAAGACAACACGAGAATGGTTTCTACCAAGATAATTTCTGGAGCTGCAAATTTCAAGTAATACTAGGGCTGATAAGTCCATTTGTAAATACCATGTTTTGGCGTGTCGCTGCTTTTTATTTTTGGACCTTATGTCAGTATGAAGCTTCCCTCCATGCTACAGTGAAGTAGCCACAGTCCCATGCCTCCTCCTTGTGCCTCCCTTCCACAGCAGGTGAGGAAGGTCCCACAGATCCCACAGATTTCACACTCTTCCCTCACCCACCATGAGCCCCCCTCCACTCACCCCTCCTTGCAGAAAGCTCTTACCCAGAGCAAGCCTCCATCTCCTAACACCAACAACCTCCTCAGAGCTTCTACAGAAGGGGCTGGGACAGGGCCCTTGGGTTGCAAGAGGGCTGAAGCTGGGGCAGTGAGTGCAGCCACACAGGGGCAGCCCCAGTTTATGACCTCCCAGCTCCCAGCCCTTACTGGGGAGCAGGGGGCAGCTGTGGTAGTGCTCCGCTTCCTCTCGTGGCTGGGAAAAACCACAGGGCCCCAGGTCCTGACCCAGCCAGGGAGGCTCAGTTTCTCACAGGTGGGAGATGAGAGAGCACGCTGGGATTTTCCTGTGTACTTTTGGAATGCTGACGCTGGCTATCCAGGTGTTTCTGTGGGTGTCTGACGGGAAGCCTGCACCAGCATTCAGGGTGCTGTGGCTTGGGGCTCGCGGCATCTGTGAGCCTGGTTTGCCCGTGGCAAGTTGTTCTTGTCAGACTTTCAAGTAAACAGCAGGCAGATATTTACCCCTTTGAGCCGCTGTGCTCTGCCAAGGAAACTACGTCTGAATTTTGAGATTTCTCCTTTCATATTCTGCCTTCCTGACCCTGCCTCCACTGACAGCAGGTCCCACTTCCCAGGGGAGTGTCTCCCAGGCAGAGCACAAGGAGAAATCCTGTTTGGCAAGGCAAGGATGTCTGGGTCTGTGAGAGGGACTGCAGCAGGCAGCTCCTCTGAGAGACACTCCCTGAGACCGAAGAGCAAAATCTCTCTGTAGGGAGGGGGCAGGGTAGGAGCGCACACACAGTAACAGCACCTGGGCTGATGGGTGATAGCTAATTAAGCTCTATGGTAACAGCGTGTATGGCATCCACATCTAAAAAAAACACACAGGCTTTGATCAAGTTTGCTCTTCTTATTATAGTGGAGTTCAGCCCAGCGTGGGCTCCTCGGGACCTGGAGACTGTGCAGCCTGCAGAATGAGCCCTGTGTCTGCCTCTATGTGGATGCTTTCACCAGGTTTCTAGCTGCTGTGCCCAGCCCTTATCCAGGGCTGATGTGGGGGGTTGGCTTTGCCATCTTCTGAAGCTATGTACAGGCAGCAGCCTGGGGTTTAGGTTTTCTCCACCACAGCTCCTAGATGAGGTTCTCAGAGACCCTGCTCTAATACTACATTCACTGGAATACATAGTGAGGCACTGTGGTCTATGGAAGGAGCAGGGTTTGAATAGCTTCTGTTGAATTGTTTCTTCATGATCCATACATGCCTTGGGCTTATAGACTCTCTTTGTGACTGGGATAAAACATAAAAAAACCCCTAAAATATCTGATACCTTTACTTGCTTTCCTCTTTAAGATATGAAATAAATTGCGTAAAGCTAATATTGAGAATTCTGAAATAAAGAGCATTAGCTGTACGCCAGAACTTATCAGCTAACTCTGGAAATCATGTTTGAAGAGGGTTTTATATCTTATGCTTGAGATAGCAAGGTATTTATTAATTATAACAAACATCCAGTTGTTTAGTTTTGGTCTTCTGAAGGGGAGAGGACCTCCCACCTTTGTTCTCCCCAACAAGGAGGGGCTGGTGGACAACGTGAGGCTTAAGGACAGTTTTGGATGCAGTGACCATGGAATGTTGGAATTCAAGATTCTTAGGGCAACAAGGAGGATGTGTAGACAGGTCACTACCCTGAATTTCAGGAGAATAAATTTTGATCTCTTCAGGGATCTGTGTGATATGGTATTACTGTTGGATAAAGCTCTGGAGGGGAGTGGAGCCCAAGGAAGCTGACCAATATTCAAGGATCACCTCCTCTGATCCCAGCAGCAATGCATCCCAACAAAATGGAAAGAAGCCAAGAGTGCCAGCAGGCCAGCATGGATGAATAAGGAGCTCCTGGACACACTTAGATGTAAAAGCAAAGTCTAGAGAGGGTGAAAGGAAGGACAGGCTTCCTGGGAGGACTACATAAGAGGGATCTTGCCACACCACTCACACTGCAGAAGGCAAAGGTAGCAACTGGGAGAAGGAAGATCACTGTGCAGGAGCAGTTTCAAGACCATCTGGAGGACAGGAAAGTGCACAAGCCCATGGAACCTGATGAGATACATCTGCAGCTCCTGAAGGAAATAGTGGATGAAGCTGTAAAGCTGCTTTGCATCATATTTGGTAAGTTGTGTGAATCTGGTGAAGCCCCAGTGACTGGAACCAACCTGGCTTCATCAAGGGCAAACCATACCCAACAAATTTGTCCTTTTATGACAGGGTTACAGTGTTGGTGAACAAGAGGAGAGCAACTGAGATCATCTGCCTGGACTTGTACAAAGCATACTGTCACAAATGACATCCTGGTCTCTAATTTGGAAAGATATGGACTGAATGGGTGGATCACTTGGTGGATAACAAATTGGCTTGCTGGGCACATCAGAGTAGTGGCCAACAGCTCAGTGTCCAAATGGAGCCCAGTGATGAGTGGCATTTCTCAAGGGTTGGTACTGGGACCAGTGATGTTTAACATCTCTGTCGATGACGTAGACAGGAGAATTGAGGGCACCCTCTGCAAGTTTCATGATGACACCAAGCTGTGTGGTGTGCTCAACAAACTGCAGGGAAAGGAGGCCATCCAGAGGAACCTTGACAGGCTTGAGAGGTGGGCCCATGGCAACCTTGTGATGTTCAACAAGGCCAGGTGCAAGGTTCTATACCTAGATTGAGGCAATAACAAACACAAATATAGGTTGGGAGGAGAATGGATTGAGAAGAGCCCTTAGGTAAAGAACTTGGGGATTCGTTGATGAGAACCTCAAAATGGCCAAGTGCAAGGTCCTGCACCTTGGTCATGGTAATGTCAAGAACAAATACAGGTTGGGTGGAGAATGGATTGTGAGCAGTCCCAAGGAAAAGTACCTGGGGGTACTGGTGGATGAAAAGCTGGACAGGAGCCTGCAATGAGTGCGTGCAGTCCAGAAAGCCAACTATGTCCTGGGCTGCATCAAAAGAAGTGTGGTGGGCACTTGGAGGAGGTGATTCTGCCCCTCTGCTCTGCTCTAGTGAGACCCCACCTGGAGTGCTGTGTCCAGTTCTGGAGCCCCAACACAGGAAGGACACGGACCTGTTGGAGTGAGTCCAGAGGAGATGGTCAGAGGGCAGGATCACCTCTCCTATGAAGACAGGCTGAGAGAGCTGGGGTTGTTCAGCCTGGAGAAGAGAAGGTTCTGAGGAGCCTTTATAGCAGCCTTCCAGTACCTGAAAGGGGCCTACAGGAGAGCTGCAGAGGGACATTTCACAAGCGCATGCAGGGACAGGAGAAGAGGCAATGGCTTTAAAATGGAAGAAGGTATTTTTAGGTTAGAAGAAATTCTTCAGTGTGAGGGTGGTGAGAGGCTGGCAGAGGTTGCCTGGGGAAGCTGTGGCTGCCCCCTTCCTGGAGGTGTTCAAGGCCAGGTTGCATGGGGCTTGGAGCTACCTGGTCCCTGCCCATGTACAAGGTTTGGAACCAGATGATTTTTAAGGTTCCGTCTGACCTAAGCCATTCTATGATTCTTTACGCCATTTTTTGGGGGGGAAATTATCCAGCTCTGATGAATCAATTGGGTTTTTTCCATTGATATTATATATTTTGGCTAATGTCCAATCTCACCTCCTTCAGTTTCATTCTGGGTGTTTGAACAGTTAGATCATCTTTTGCAGATAGTAACATATTTTTAATTTTTTTAATTCCAAATATAGTATCAATGTTCAACAGATTATCAAAACACAAGCTTACACTTCTGCAGAGAAAGTATTGCTGTTTACTTTTCAAAGCCGTCTTGAATCCCTTCTCATGTTGAGGAAGAGCACTTTAAATGATTCTGGGGAACAAATGTATGGGTCAAATACATCCCGACAGTGAGCAGGTCTGTAGATACCATGTGTTTGAATCTTTGTGAAGTATCTGTTTCACACAGGCTTCCCAAATGTTACAGGGGATTGCATCTTTTGTATGCTGTGCAGGTCACATTCTTCATAAAAATGCTGTTTTTCTCGTCATTCGTAAAACTTATAACTTCTTCCTCAAACACACATTTTCCCTTATTCCTGTAGCCCACTTCATCCAAGCTCATGAGGTCTCTGTGACACAGAGGTCTTCTCCTGGAGCAATTCATACTGGCTTCAGGTTAGACTTCAGTTCTGGTGCTGCCCTTCTCCTGCCCTTGTTTTTTTTCCCTAGAAGATAACCATGTGAGGAAGTTAGTCTGCAACTGAAGGTCTGTAAATATTTATTAGAGCAACAGTGTCAGGCTTTAGTGTGGTTCATCAAAGTGGGACTCAGCCAGCCTAAAGGGTGTGCTGAGCCAAGCACATCCTAATATCCTATCGTAACATAGTGTATACTATGCTGACAGTCATTTGTTTTTAGCCTAGGTAGTCACTGATATGTTCTTTTAAGTGAGATTCATAGATGCTGATTACATTTACTGCATAAATTACTTCATTATTAAAATCAGGTCATTTGAGCCCCAAAACCATTAACATGCAAACTATTAGCATAATTTCATAAGCTAATAAATCAAGCACAGGAAAAGAATTAAGTGGTTCCTAGTGATAAGTGTTTCTTCAGAGATTAAGAAACACAATTTTCCTATGCATATATTAACATTTTAAAAGTGAATTCATGCAAAAGCAATTTTTCTGCATATATAAAACTTATGTTTAATAATCTTTCTACTCAGCCTTCAGAACTGTTTCAAAATTAATGTTTTTTTCTCAAATCACTGTACAGGAATTTGATGTTGAACCAGCTAGCCCGTTTTGATATACTCTACCTGTAAAATTCTTTTTGCCTTTATTAAACTCTTAAATTTAAGAAATAAAACAAACCAAGATGTGATTTAGAAGAAAAACAGCTTGGGTTCATCTTAGATAATGAAATGTTCATCCAAGGTAAATTTTTTATTCTTAATCTTAAACAGTACCAATGAAATTGTAATTATCTCCATAATTGCAATCTAGAACTGTGGCTGTTGTCTTATTAAAGTGGTGCATTAAAATTGATTTAATTCCCATTTCTTATGTAATAGAATGTAATATTGACTAGAATAATGCAGAGATAGGCTCTTCTATTCTCTTTACTGACCAGATTTAAAATAATACAGTAATACAACTGTAATTATTTGGGTACACAGAAGTTGCAGGGAAACAAAGAAAATTCCAATGTAAATGAAATAGTAACAAGCAACAGATGACAATTCCGAAGAATTTTACTTTATTATGAGATGTCTATGATATATTTATGTTTAGCTTGTTTTGTTTTCCTAACCTGCTGTTTCGGTTTGTTTAGCTTTTATGGTGCTCACCATATTGGGTATTTTGGGTTGCTTCATTCCTGTAGCAATACCACAGCCTCTTTCTTTTCTAGCCCACATGTGGAAAAACACTTAAACGGCTTTTAGCTATTGCTTTTGTTTGCTGCTGTTTAATGACTGACTTGTCTAAGACAGCACCACCCTGAGAATTGCTTCTTTGGGGTGGCTCGGCGTGTTGCTGCCCATCTTCCTAAACTGGTTTACTCTGGGGCCACTTCTGGCACCCAGAGAGGTGATGACAACATGCAAGAGGGGATGTGTGGGCACACTCCTTCTCATGGCATCTGCTTGTGATGCCAGTTTTGGCTGCAATTTGAAGCTGCAGCCACAGGAGAGCCAAAGTGCTGACCCGAGCAGAGTGGTAGTGGTCTCCCAAGCACAACCACACGGGACAGCCAGCAGACTGTGCCAAAAAAAAAAAAAAAAAAAAAAAAGGTGAAAAAGGAACATGGCACAGTCATTGTTGTTATGGTGGTGTAGCTCACAAGGTGAGTGGCTTGGACCTATGTCTCAGAAGACCCATTATGAATTATGTAACTAAGGAAACAGCAGAGACTGTCAATGCACAGCTTTCCACATCCATTGTCCAAACTATTCTTGTTCTGTGCTCCCTCCTCACTTTTTTTCACATAAGGAAATGCAGAGAAGTTGTAAATCCCCCAAATTATTGGTGTTCTCCTAACATCTCCCCAGTTGGAGGATTCAGTGCCTCACTCCTCAGTTATGGTCTTTTTAGGTTCTTCATTTTAATATAGGTACTGAATTACTGCTGCTCCTAGCAGGTATTTAACTTGTTTGGAGGCTGTGTGTTGCTATTCTATATGTGTAAATTATTTGTATGTGTTGAGGATTCTCCTGGGATGTGTTTCATCTATGTGTTCAGAAGGGTTTATCACTACTCCATTCCTGGTCATAATCTCGTTTTTCAATGTTTGTGTAACTAATTGCACAGAGGAAGTGATGGATTTAGCATGGGGCAGGTGACAACACCCATGTGAAATGGTATTTATGAGAATCTTCTAATCAAAAGGGGAGTAATTACAGTGGAATGATTATAGAATATTTGGTAGTGTTGCTTTCCATACTGCTGAAGAAGAATATTAAAAAGGAGATTTGAAACCTCGTCTGGACAGATTGGCATGATTTGGAAGTTTTCACAACATAACAGTCCCACTTAAAGTCAAACGGAGACTACTGTGCAAATGCAAAACCTGACTTGGTTGCTTTGTTCATTTTGAGTAGAATCCTGTTGAAGTCAAAGGCAGATTACTCACTTGAATAAAATTTCTGGGTCAGGTTCCACATTTGCATGAAGGAATATGTGTAAAAACAAGAATTTGAATTTCCAGGATTCTGTATTAATTATTCTCAGGTAACACTGATATCTTCCCTTTTAAAATGCTAATGTATCTTTTTAATGTGGAACACCCAACATGAAATACTTCACTTAGTCAGGCAGCATCCTAATTTTCAGCAATGTGTGAAGAGAAAGGTGCCTCCAGGCAGTGTTCCTCACACCTACTCCAGGCTTCTGCTCTCACTGCCTCTCTGAGGACTCCATTCCTCTCCTCATCCTAGAGGGGAAACCTGAGAAAATGTTTATCAGGCAAAATGAAAGCATCTATGCCCCAGTTCAATATTCCTCTAAGAGAAGAACAGAGAAAGTCATCTGAACTTCACAATTTATGTTTCATTGCTGTTTGGTTTTTTGTTTTTGTTTCATTTTTCACTGTCATTCATACTGCCATCTATTCTCATTCAACCTCTTTATCTGCTTTCTCTATGTACTGTGACCTGTGATGAAGTGGTATATTCAGCTTGGTAGTAATTTCTAGTATAAATTGCTTTCTGTTATACCTGTTTATCAAGGCTCACTGACCAGTGGAAAGGGATAATTTTAAAAAATCAATCTTTGAATGATGGCTTATTCATTACATTAAAAGCTTATTCATTCACTAACCTGACCACTACTAAGCTACTACTAGCACTTTATAGCACTTTCCAACTTCTGAATGAAGAGAATGGAGACAAGAGGACTCTGTTGTCTGTGCCTGGCAATTACTTTGTACATCAGTGGCAGGAGGATGAATGAAAAGTTCAAATCCATCTCTAAAGGATTCCTTTAATATGAGAAACTGCTTTACCTGGAGTGCATATAGGGCTGCACTTCACACACACAGTTCAGAGGCAGGCAGGCCAGGAAAAGCCTGGCTGAGGCTTTCACTTGAGGATGTACTCAGTTTTCTGCCTGCACATCTGCAGTGCCTGCTGTGCTACCATGCACCTTTGCAACTCAACCCAGCAAACATCCCTGTTCTTTGGGGCTGCTTCTCAAGATTCTTCTAGCTGAAGGGAGGCAAGCTGCTGTTCTGCTTCTTACTGCCTCTCTTCTCTGTAAGTGTATGGGATGGAATATTTGAACATACTGCATTTGAAGAAGCTTGCTAGGGAATCAGCATTCCTGTACTGGGGTACTTCTGACTATAACAAGCCCAACAAGCTTTCCTCCTTCTTTCCCAAGAACACAAAATACTCGGCTATCACAAATTTTCTCCCAGGAAAATGATATTGTCGCCATGATCTTTCTTATGGCAAGAATATCTGTTCTTTTGGGGTGGGTTGTTGGGGGGGGGTTGTGTGTTTAGTGGGGGTTTTTGTTTGTGTTTTTTTGGTTTGTTTTGGTTTGCTTTTAAGTTATATGTCTACAACACAAATCTAATGCTACTCAATTTTTCTCCAGCACAGAAAATTCTGGTGAGGAGGCAATGCTATATAAGCATCGGTGTTATACTGCTGCCCAAGATTGTTAAACAGTAGGCTCATTCTTCAGAACTAAAATTGCGGTTTGCCTCTTTTAAGGATTAGTATTGTCCCAGTTAACCGTCCATATAGCATTTTAGTTTAGAAGTAAGTAATTTAAGGTAGATAAGGTGGATACTGGACCATTCACTGGAGGTTATTCCAGGAGAGGAGTCACTTCCATAGTTCACAGAAATCTCTGTGGCCACTCTAGTAACTTGCTTTGTTAACAAATCTGCTTGTTTATGAAACTGTCTACCCAGCTCAGCCATTGTTCCATTTTTGAATTGGCAAATATTTCTTAAAGAGCAAAACAGATGTACAGTATGTGTCACTTAAAAAAAAATTTAAAATCTACAAACACCAGATCATGTGAAAGTGTTTACTGAGGACCACAGTTTTTGTGTCAGAAAAGAATTCCAGAAAACTCAGGTACACATAAGTACTTTTTCTTTATTGTAGGACCTCTGCTGCAAATTTGGAACTGCAGTATTGAAGGTGACTGTAGAGTTTGTGGTAAGTGACTGCTGAAGATCTCTGATGTGATGTAAGTTACCTTGGGTTATCAAAATCTGATCCCCATGCATTGCGTTTACCCCTTTTTCTTTACTGGGAGCATATGAATTGCATGCACAGTTGAAGAGTAAGAACCAGTTCACACAAATGAACTGGTTCTCCCTTAGTTATACATCAAGTTTTGCATCTTCTTAATTTTCTTACATAACCTTACATGGGATAATAAACTTCAATTTTTTATGAATGTGTTTAAACTTTTCAATGGTGGTGGTATTCTTAAATCTCAAGATATCCGAAAAATTATGAGACTAAGAGCACACTGGGGTTTATTAGGTTTAATTCTATTTAAATTGAATTGAGATACTTACTCTAGGCCTTAAGAATTTCTGTGAAAATTTATGCAAAACAACGTAATTCAATATTTTTAAGGTAAAATATTAATCTGCTTGTGCTTTATTTGCTGTTGTGTGAACCACTGGTCAAAAATTTTCTTCCTTTTTATTGTAGGTGACTTGTGGTTGCAGACTCTTCCTCAAGAAATATTCTAAGAAGTTGTTTATAAAATTGGAAGATTTTAAGGTAAACTGCAAAAGATGAAGAGAATTGCTCCCCTAAGGCCAGAAACTGAGCACACAGGAATGGCTGTAATGTATCTCCCATTGAAGACTGGCAGTGTTGATTATTCTTCATCTTTCTGTGTGTTAGCTGGCCTCCCTTTAGTCATCCATCATGAATGCTGCAGAGAATTATGCATAATAGTATATACTTTAAATATTCTGGAAGTATGATTTGCCTTCAGAAAAGAATCTCCAAAATATATATGGGAATCTATTTGTAGCTCTTCGTTCAGATAAACAATATCTTTCAAAATTACTCTTAACACTGCAAAATGTTTATAGACTGACTGATGTTAACCATTAGCTCCATAGTTAGCATGCCATCCTCTAGTTTAAGCTGTCTCTCTGGGCATTTGGGACCATTTTTTGACCCAAGGCAGTTCCTCCTCACTTTCTCAACACTTTCTCTAGACTATTCCAGGGGTGTTATCCAGGGTCAGACCTTGACACTGCAGCTTGGCTCGGGGCTGGCTAACCCTGGTCACTGAACTGCTTCACTGTTCAGCCAGCAGAAATCTGACCCAGCAGAGAGGGACATGGTGGTTTTCTGGTGGGCAGCCATGCAGAAATGTCTCGACAGTGAGTGATGAAAGTGAGGAGGGAGATGGCTTGTCACCTCATGGGTAAGTCACCTGAAGAGGGACATGGAACTGCAACTTTGTAGGGTAGCTACTGCATGCTACCCAGCTTAGGTATATAGTGCTGGTAATATGAATTTCTCACTGCCTGTTGAGAAACCTGTTTATCAGCACGGGCTATCAGTTTGAAAGGTTGAATGTGTAAATGAAAACGTGGCTGTGCACTGTAAAGACAGAGAAAGTCTTATTTTGCACTACAGGCAAGTATTACTGAAATGTAAAAATACATTGCAGGGAATCTGAAAAGGAGAGTGTGTCAAGCTTATTATAACTGACATGTATGTAGTATTATAGTTTTATTTACACAGATTTTGTTGAAGTGGACCACCACTGGCTGGGTTTGTCTAACAAGATGGCATGACCTTTCCTTCTCATTAAGTCTTGCACATGGAGAACTGTAGTAGTGAACATACAGCCTTTATTTCCAGCCATTTCTAGATAGTGAAAGCCAAGAAAGTTAAGGCAAATCAAGTTAGGGATGTGAATCCAACTTCCTTAAATTGAAGTGCATGAAAAGGCTTCTGTGTGGTTTCATTACTTCAGGTGTATTGCAGATGGAGACTTGCTCAAAGACTGAGCTCACTTCTTGTTATTGATTGTTGTTAAATTTCATTAAATTTAGAGAAAACACAGGAGTAAGATAAAAAAGGTTGAAATGTGTGCCTATTCTAATTTTCACTTGAGGGAAGAGGAGACTGTCTTACCAAATGACTTACCTGTGTGTAACTGGAAAGAATGCAACATTGCTGAAATAAGGTCTCCCACTGCAGTTGATGAAACTCCTAAAAATAATGACACTTGCCTAAAGAGTATCTTGGGACCTGTATTCAATGTGGAAGCCATGGGCAAATCCACAGAGTCTTCTGAAGTGCTTGCGAAGAAAGTAAACTTACATTTTGAAATATTTTATTAATGTTTTACTAATATTTATTAATAAATTATCCTTGAGAAGAGAAGGCTTTGGGGGGAATCTTATCCGTATGTATAAGTATCTGACAGGGGGGAGCAAAGAAGACAGAGACAGGTTCCTCTCATTGGTATCCGGGGAAGGAATAAGAGACAGGGGGAACAAAATTAAACAAAGGAAATTCCATTTAAATAGAAGAAACTTTTTTCCCATTTGGTTGGTCAAGCACTGGAACAGGTTGTCCAGAAGATGGTGTGGAGTCTGTGTCTTTGGAGATAATTCAAAACACAACTGGACATATCCCTGAGCAGTTTGCTGCCTTGCAGACCCTGCTTTGAGCAGGGGTTGGACCTGACAACCTCCCTTTACCCCTCAGCCCTTTTGTGATTCTGTGTAGACAAAATGCTGTAGCAATCTGCTAGTGAAGAGATATGAGCAAAAATTCAGTATATCTAAAATTTCCTCTGGTGTTATCTTATTTACAGAACTGAATAAATTAAGATTTACTTACTGAATTATCCATTATGTAATACAGTAAAGGAGATAATTCAAATCTAAGTGGTCCTTTTGAATAACAATGGGAAATTAAAATGTTATGCCAGCAGTTCCTTTTTAGAATTCAGGTTCAGTTGTCAATGAACTGGACATGGATTTTATCTTTGGTCTGCAAGAAATACTCTCTCCAGATCTTCACTGATTTCTCTTTTTGGATGATTTATGACATATTCCTTTTGACAATACTTACTCTCATATTTTTTTTCTCTCATCTGACTAGTTCCATTATACAGCAATACGTTAACAATTTAGTATAACCATAAATGACTTAAGCATTTTCAGTAGTCCTAGCATTTTTCCCAGACTGGCTAGTTTGATAACTCTCTTCAAATGTTCTGAATTTGCTGTCTTGCTAAATAACGCAGATGTTCAAACACCAGTTTGAAAAGAGCTGTATCCACTTAATGGAAGCATGCAAAGATCCAGAACACTGGAAAGCAGCAAAACTTCTGCTAATTTTGTCTACTGTCTATATTTATTGCCATTCATCTATCTATGTGCCCTCCCTCCCACTCCAGCTGCCACCAAACAGATGACATTGCCAGCAAAACAAACAGATCAGATTCTGTACACTATTTATTGTCTGCAGATGTTAGCAGATGAGAGGGTAGGAAGGGAGAGGGTAGGAAGAGGAGGGCTAGCTCTACATTTTTCAGGTCAAGTTTTGCCCTGAATTCTACTCAGTCACTGCAGGGAGGTCCTGAGGGTTACCAGGGAAGAAGGGAGTGAGAAAGAGTTTGATACTGTGCATATAGTGGCCTCTGATACTGTCTGAGGCTTACTGGATTTAAGTTTCCACATTATCCAATTATTTACTTCTAACTCTACAACAGCTTTAATGTATTAAAGGGCTGGGGAAAAAAGGTTTTGTTTGCCCTAGAAACCCAGTGAAAAAAATAAGAAGAAGGCATCCCTGCAAAGTTGTTAATATTAAACCCAGACACAAAGTGGAATATTTGCAACGTCTATGAACAGATGTCTAATGCCAAACAAACAAAACAATTATTCTTAAGTAATTACTTTCTTCTGTTTTCTTTCTTAAATGCCTTTATTCAGCCCTTACATACTAGTAATTCCTATAAGCTTTTAGCACTGTATGCTGGCCTCAGCTTTACTGAGAAAAATATGATAGCCTGGGGTTTGATACAAGAGGAAATAAAGGACATGGTAACTAATGGATAATGCAGCCACATGTGTCCAGCATTTACCTTCTGGAATTCAAATTTCAGATGCCACTAACTGTGCTAAACTTTAATTCTGGAAGATGAAAACTGAAAAACTATTGTGTTTCTCAGACTGAAAAGTTTCAGATAAAATTATTTTGTTGAACAAGTCTAAGGGAAAAAGTTGATGGTTTTGGCATCTTAAAAGTATTTTTGCAAATATTTTGCTGAGGAGCTGTAGTACCTCTATGTGGTAGCAACAAGGGCTTGACATTCAGCATATTTGACACCAAGAGCTTTTTTGTCTACCTTGTGAAAGTTCATTCAAAATAATGCTCAGAGTACAAGCTTCTGAAAAATACCCATTCATGAACACAGGGAAGAGTTCTTGCTGCCCAGCTGTGACAGGGTCACTGAGACACCCAGTCTGATAGCAGAGACAGATGTCCTTATCAGTGACTGGAGCAACAGCACTTCAAGCAAGTATTGGCCCATCTGCTTCATACCACTCCCATATCTCAGATGTCATGACTGATTACCTGAATGCTCAAGCTTTCTTTCAGTGACAATTCAGGGAAGCAGTGCCATTCATAGGCAATGCCATCTAACAGCCCAAGCTGCTCATTCCCAGCCTATGTCCTTGTAGAATTGTTCTTATAAAATAGTTAATGAGGCCTTGCAACAACCTGGATCCAAACCACGCTTTTTCACACCTCCAAAAAAGCTCTGATTATTTTTAACCTCAACTGACTCTCACAACCAGTTCAATGCAGGGATGACTGTGGATAGATTTGCTAGAAGACAACCAAATGCCTGTGCTCTGCAGTCAGGGAAATAGTCTCTCAGTTTTTCTCTTGCTTTTCATGTGTGGGTGTCATAAGAAGACCCAAATGTGTTTGTACACATTCTGCATTCAGGAGACCATTGGGAGCAGCTGAGGTCTGGCATCCCCCCCTCAGAATTACACAACAAAGCTTGCAAGCCATTGTATATCTGATTTAAAACAAAACAAAAAAGATGCAAGCTCTGTAGCTCTGTTTCTTTCTCATGTCTAATTAAATTTGAAGATCTCCCTTTTTAAACAGCATATGGGACAGAGATTTCCTAATCATCTGGGAATCAGTTAGATATCTGTATGTTATTGTCCTGGTTTAGGCCAGGATAAAGGTGATTTTCTGGTTTGTACTTTTGCTTTTAGCTAAGTCTCTTGTAAGTAGTTGCACTTGCTGGGGTTAACAGCAAGTTTCTCAGACAGTGTCTGCTTCTAGGACTGATAACATTCGATGTTTATAGTTACAGACAGAGACTGGTATGCAACCCAAGGACACTGCTCAGCTCTCAGGAACATTTTGTTTTCCAGAAGGAGCAACGAGGTCCCACCTGAACCCCTCCTCTGGGGAGGACCGGACAAGATAGATGTCAGAATTGACCAAACAGAGTATTCCATCCCATACACGTCATACTCGGTATAAATTTGAGGGATCAAAGGTCAACTCTCTCTCTCTTCCTTCCTGCCCTCCCTGCTTCCTTCGGCATCCTGAGAGGATTCCATCCGTCCCGGTGCCTGTGGTCCTGATCCCTGCCAGCCTGAATCTGTGTGTTCCTGCCCCCAGCTCCTGACTGCTGCCGACTCCAGGAGTCCAGCCTGGACTTTCCCAGGGCTGCCCTGCAGCCTCGGTGGTGACGTGAGATTATTGGGGAAAGGGGGGAGGAACGTGGGATTATTTTTCCTGTATATTTGTATATTTGTATATATTTAGTAATTTGTTCCTATTTATCATTATTGTTTCATTAAAGTTCTGTAGTTTAGTTTCCAACCCATAAGTCTCTCTTCCTTATTCTCTCTCCCTTTCCTTTATCAGAGGAGAGAGAGAGATTAATATATAAATCTGTTTCTCGGTTTAAATCTGTTGTTTTGCCGGGCCAGGGTTAAACCGTGACAGTTATTCAAATTCCAGCTGATTAAGCCATTGCCTATACCAAGTTTCCTGTGATATTTGTGTGGACTACCACAGAGAGCAAAGCCAGCTGGGAGATTTTTGACACAATGCATTTCATCCAAAACTGCATCCAAAACTTTTGTCTAAGACAAAATTTTGCAGATAATAATTCAAATCAGATTTCAAGTTCTGAAAAATTAACTTTGATAAAGTAGGATTTCAACACTTTAAAGATTTTGGTTTTCTGTAGAATGCCTTTATAGTAGAATAAGCTAATTCTAGAATAATGCAAATGTTTTAGTCACCTTAATAAAGTAGACATTGACATTTTTTAATTAATTTTTTTTTTAAGTTCATAAACTTTGTCAAAGTTTTGAATTTTTTGGTCACAGCTCAAGAAAGAGAACTCTACAAGATAGGAAGGAGTCCAAATCCAGCCTTGGTTCAGTCCCTTATACTGTAGAAATTTCAAAGCAAAACTCAGTAGAAGAGGATAAAGGAGAACCACATAAACATGTCCAGAAAAAAACAAATCTGTTGTTGTTATGCTTTCCTTGCTTATCTGCTCTCTAGCCTTTACTCATTTATTAGCAGCTATAGTACTGCTGTGATTCAAGGTATCTATTCCAACAAGTAATGGTAATGAATAACTGGGATCCATTATTTTAGCAGCTCTTTCTGATTCTATTTAATGACTAAATGAATACAAAATGTTTTCTCTTCCTTCTAGCAGAGCTATTTGATTTAGATGTGCTATAGATAAATTCTTACAGAAGCCATTCCTTTATATTTATAATGATACGAAACATTTGCTTGTTTATATATATCTTTCACATAATAATGAAATACCTCTTTCATTTTTTGAAGGTTAGACAGAAACCATCCTAATTTGTTACCTATGTTTCATTATGGCATTGCCTTATACTGGAAAAATTGTCTTCTAGATTTCACCTAGAAATCAGAGTGAAGGAAATTCAGGTGGACAGCTGGAACTGAGTTATTTCTCAGGGGTTTCACTGAGAAGAATTATAGAAGTAACATGTATGGTTTGTGATATTTTCTTGGGTGAATGTCAAAAAGGGAACAGAAGTATTCTGTCCCTGGGAAAGAGCACAGTGAGAATTTTTTTTAACAGAAGTTGAAAGAAACAGAAATATTGGGATTGTGATTAACAAGAACCGAATTTGACCAAGAAAGAGGAGGCAACCTTCCAGTGTCTGAAGGGGTCCTACAAGAAGGCTGGGGGAGGGAATTTTACATTGGTATACAGTAAGAAGACAAGGGGAAATGGTTTCAAATTTGAAGAGGGGATATTTAGGCTGAACATTAAGAAAAAATTCTTTCCAGTGGTGAGATGCTGGAACAGGCTGCCCAAGGAAGTTGTGGCTGCGCAGTCTAGTGAAAGGTGTCCCTGCCCATGTAGGGGGTTTGGAACTAGTTGATCTATAAAGGTTCCTTCCAAGCCAAACCATGCTATGATTCTATGAATTCATATAGCATTTACAAATCCTTGGATAGACCAAGAAAGACTGTTAGAGGACTTCTTAGGAACTTTGAAATTGTGATGTGACTTAGCTCTGGTTACTTTAAAGAAAATGATGAATGTCATGAGAGCATCCTGTCACCAGAACACTTTGTCAGGTGGAAGAACCTCTGAAGGTACTTGAGAGGGAAAGTCACTGGGCAGCAGCTCAATGCTATCTTTGCTGCTGACTAAGATAATTTTATAATGGCAGTCAATTTAGAAAACATCTGGGTTTAAATGTGGATAAATCTTTCAGCATTTCACTGAGGAGGGGTCTGACAGCTGGGCTTTATGATGCTCATCCATCGGTGCTGGTAGTGGGAGACACTCCTCCCTTTCTTGGTTAGGTTCAGAGAGGCTTTGGATTACTTCAGCCCCAAGAGAGGAGGGACTGCATAGTGTGCTCCTGTCCTAAGATGAAATCTGTGACTCCCGTAGCTGCATGGGCTAACTTTGTTGCTTTATTGGGCAGGTCTTCAGAGGTCTCCTTTGAGCAAAGGGCTGCAGGCAACATTCCATTCCTTCACTCTTCTTCCCTTTGCTGGTAGAGGCTGTTGTACAAGAATCTCAGAAAACTCAATTAACAGCCTCATGTGTAATGAGCTCATTGAAAACTGTTATTTTGTCAAGGCTGGATTTATGACCTTGCTGGGTCAGCCAACATGGGGCAGATTCTCAGTGGTTGTGACTTGGCATGTGACTTCCACAGTTCTGTGGAAGTTGGTGAACCCTGAGCAATTCACATTATGTGAGTATTTTGCTTATGGAATGAACATGAAAAAACATTTTATATTCAGTAATTTTTCATGACAGAGGACTGACATGACCAAGATAATTTTTAAATGGGTTATGCAGCCATGGGATTGCAGTTAGGTTTTGTTTTGTTTGGTTTTTTTTTTAAGAAGATAGGTAATGGTAAGTTTCTATGATTTTTTCACTTCTGTAGAGCTCTCTATTTTATTTTAAGTGTGTTGATATAGATTTGATCTGAGAATAAAACTTCTTTCAGTTTAAGGACACACTGCAATTTTCTTGTCATTTCACCTACTGGGAGGAAGAGAGCACTTTTTACTTTTACAGGGATGAAGAATTATTTTCTGTCATTTCATTTGTGGTGGCAATTTTACTTTAAGAATTGAAGACTACATTCAAGTTTAATTCTGCTTTGTCTTTTTTTCACATTAGTTGCTGATCCTGCTCTCTTTCTAAGTACCTCTTCCTAGTATTTTTAGTCCTAATTCCATTTTGTGTCCTTTATCTGACTTTTGTTATTCAGGTTACTCAAATGAATCCACTTTTTTAAAAGCAGGATGCAAGGAGGGCTCTCCCAGTTCAGGCTAAAGAAGATCCATCGAGTCCACTATCCTGGCTCCAAATATGATGAAAAATGGAGAATAATTACTAATATTTATTATAAAATTGAAAGCTTTTACTTATATTCTCAGCTTCTAGTGATATGACTTCGAAAGTAAAAGGTAGTGTCTTTCTATTTAGTTGAAACTAACAGATTAGTTTGTCCAAGAGATCTTTAACTCCTGTCACATTCTGTAAACAACATTCTGTGGCAAGGAAATGGAAAGTTACCAATGTGCTTTATGGGGCAATATTTCTGGTTTTATTTGGTTTGAATCTGTTTTTATTTGGTTTGAATCTGTTTTTATTTGGTTTGAAATTTATTTGGTTTGAATTTTGGCTATGAAACTAACTGTTTCATAGCCTTTCATGATACAAAAACTTCCCTATTTGACCTATCTTTACCACTCATGGTTTTAGAGCGCTCTCTTCTTTACCTTTCCTTTTCCATGAACGCTTATCCTAGTTTTGTTTTTTTCTTTGAAACTGTTACTGCTTAGTTTCTGTATTCTTTAGAAATCTAATGACATATAATTTTAGTGATCTCTCCAGTTTAGGCTATTAAAAGAAGGCTTTCAACAAAGGAACCTCTTTGAGCTTGTAGGAAACTGGGATGCAAAAAATCCCTGCAGTTCACTGCCATGGCCTGTATGCTCATTTTATATTTTAGCGATCTACTGTTCCTGCTAAATCTTTGGCAGGTGTCCTGTCCATAGACAAGGATTAACTACAAGTTTTTGATGGCTATCGATAGCTTTCTGCATATATGATGTGTTTGTGTTTTGTGTCTTATTTTCACCTTCAACTTCTTGAGGGATGTAAACTTTTAAAAATAAACTTCCCCTGTTTTAACCATGACAGCTCTTTCCAAAGCATTTGCTCTGAGACTTCAAGATGCTGTGAAGTATTTTCCTCTTGCAGCTGATAGTTTTGATACACCATTTACAAGCTTCCATTTTCTTATTCTTAAACTTGATCACTACTGTGGTGAATTTCTTCTTTGTTTTTGTTTGGGTTTTTTTAGTTGCTCATGTATGCATGATGCATCTAATTTCATTACAATTAGTGTTAATATAGTTGTCTGATACAGAAAGGCTCAAATGACAGATGGTTTTCCTGGCCTGCTTCAAATACTATGCCTGGGGATGGGGTTTTTTTTCCCCAATTACTTTTCCTCTTATTGAAGATGATATTTATGGTTTTGAAGTTGTCCTGAACAAAATTTAAAAACTAACTACATTACTTTTTCTCTTAATCCATTGCTTTTGTTTATTGGTATAATATATATAACTGGTATTTTTCTTTTCTAAGCTAAGAAGATGTTCAAGTTCTTCCACACAGCTAGCAGCTAGCAAGCATCAGTAACTTCACCCATAGAGCAGACTGGCCATGCTCCAGCAGCTACCATCTTACCTTTTGTGTGGGACAACTTTGCATAGGGTGCTGACCTGCCTGCTGAAGTATTTTGGAGGAGCAACATACCTTCAAAGAGACTGGAGTTCACAGTTTCCCCTGCCCAAACATTCTGGGAGAGGTACCATCCAGAACTCCTATATGAAACTTCAGTACTCCTTAATAATAACCTAAAGACATACGGAGAGTGGGCAAGCTGTTGCATGAGGCATGGTAATGGTGAAAAGCCCAATTCCACGAAGTAACTTGTGAGAGTGCTGCTAAAATGTATCTGTCGTTTTATAATATATTTCCCTAATGCTTTTTTACCTGATTAATGTATTTACCTTACCTGAAATGTACCCTGAAAGGCTCTGGCAGCTCAGCAGGCAAGGAAGCTTCAGTCCAAAGATACATACTTGTAGCTGTATTTGCAGTGATTAGACCTAACCTGAAAGAGAGGAAAAGGCAGTGAAGAGTATATGCTTCTGAAGGAAATTAAAACTTGAAAAAAAAATATTTTTTTGTAAGTTCACATATTTGAGATACCAGAAAAAAATTTATTTAAAAGCAAACTTGCATTCCTGGTAAAATGAGGTATCTTTAGTGTGGTTGTTAGGCTGGGCCCTTCTAACAAAATGGACCATCTGTTTTGCTATCATCTTTCATATCAAGTTGTTACAACAGCAGTAAGCAGGCAAAACACAGGAAATATACCCCTTATCCTTGTAATATGCTCTACACTATCAAGTACAAGCAGAGAGCTGTAAAGGAACCATTATGCTGTTCACTGAATTGCCTAAGCTCTTTAATAGATGGGAGGGCTGAATTCTATTTTGGGTCAGTCCAAGGTTATACTGTTCCCCTTATGTGAAGGTCACAAGCACCATCAACCTCAAAGCATTTAAGACAGTAATTTGAGTAATTGAGTAGAGTAATGCACAAATAAATTAAATTCTTGTTTTAAAAGACCTTCTTGTCTTCCTCCATGCTCCCTTTAGTGAAAGAGGCATTATGTCTACAACAGAGAGGTCTTAAAATCTAGCTTTATTCCAATCAATTTGCTTGTCTTGCCCCTTGAGGACTTTAAGACATCCTTGACACTTTCAAGGAATCCAAACAAGGTGTGGGATCCAATATGCCTGTAACCACTCAGGCTTCAGGCTGCCTGGAAACTAAGAAAGGTATTCTTAAATGTTCTTAATCCTGATGAGAACACTCTTTTTCAGCAGAAATTTAAGCTTACAGTCAAAGACTGAGCTGTGGAAAGAAGATTGCCTGTACACATCTTGAATCAGATAGTCCCACTGCAAGAAGTTTATCTGGCTAAACTTACTGCTTTAGATTACCACTTTTTCTCTCTTAGAAGTGCCAGCGTTCCTCTCTCCTGCCAGTAGCCATCCCTCCTTATTAACTAGGGATTGAACCTAAGTTACCATTCACTGTTACTTGTCCAGTGTACCCTGTCAGATGAATACAAAAGTGAGAGCCCAGTCTTTTGAAGTATTTTGCATCTTTAGCAACCATTGGCATCAGAAGAAAATGCACCTATATATTCACTTCAATGCCTTCCTTAGGACTTTCAAAGCAGTTCTTCAGCAGCACAGTCCAGAACACCTACCATAGTTGATAGTCAGTGACTTAAGTTGTATTCAGTAGTCTCAACCAACTTTATTGCAATATCACAGTGATACCATCCAAACTGAGGTCTTGCAGTATTGTTTGCCAGACTGATGTTAACACGCATGATTTAAATGATGACACAAGCAAAACTTTTGCTCTAAAGAAGAGAAATTAAAAATACCAAAAAAATTCTCTTTCTTATTGCCAATGAGAACAGATGGCAGGATGAGTTTACAGAACAAAAACTTTTGCCAGCAGACACAGGTTGTCATTTTCACAGGCTTTCCTTCTGAAATACAGGATTAACAAAACAGGATATTTTTTTATTTCGAAATCGGAGGGTTTATGTCTTTCATCTGGTCAAATTTAGCGTAAAAGTGAAAATAATATCAAAGTTACAGGCACCACAGGGAGACTGTTAATGTGGTAACAAAGGGCATTTGGCCAGTTAAAATAATAAAAAACTATACAGCTTTCCCAGTGATGGCTGAAGCCCAATTAGTACTTTCCAAGTAGAGCCACAATATTCCTTTCCAGATTATGCGGTTTGGCACAATTCAGAATGAGTAAACTTACTTTCCTACAAGGGAAAAAATATAATTAACAGGAAAAACAAGGTCATGCAGTATTATGCTTTAAGTAAGCAATACTACACCATGGGTTATACGTTAAACGGCCAATATTCAACTTGGACGGGCTGAGACAGAGGCAAAGCAACGGCTCAGCGTACAAATCATACATATATTATCTTCATAAGCCTATGTGCCAGAGTAAAATGCAAAAGGATGTTTTATTTCCTTACTGGTGTTCTTAAGGGAATATATATTCAGCATTCATGTGTACAGCGCTCCTACGTATTGCTCTAAAAGTACCCTTTCTGTTACCATTTTATACTTTTAAGTAGTAAATGGATTTGCTATTTTCTTTTTGTTTGAGAACCTTTTTTATGCTGCTACTAAAGGCAGAATGTTTTAGAAGTATATTTTTTTCTTAGTTAAACTGATTAAATTTGTTAAAAAGACTTTCAGCCTGGGTATTCACACTGAAAGCCTCTAAGAGTCTATTCTTATTTATAGTAATTCACTTTCCAGGACTCTGGAAGTGACACAAAGACCGCAAACATTCAACAAAGCTGAAAATAAAGTCACAGCATTAGAAAAAAGAAAGAGCAGCTTCCATTTCGGAGGTGAACTTGCCAGTGCTTTGTAAGGATAAGGTTTTTTTTTTTCCTCTTGTATTTGATAGTGTTTTTTAAATGAACAGACTGTTCAGCTGGAGTTCAGATAGAGGGGAAAACATGTAATGCAAAAGAAAGCATGGGAGCAAAATGAAAACAGCCCTGCTGAGATATCTGTTAATCCTCTACTAGTGACACCATTCATGAGAAAATAGAGCAACATGCCAGAAGGAAGATGAAAAAAAAAAGAAAAAGCTAAACTTCAAAAAACATGGAACCGCTCCCATCACCTGAAGCTGAGACCACACACCTGGAAGGGAGTAACCCACACCCAGCTCAAACACAGAGTATGAACAGCCTTATCTCCCTTTCAACTCCAGCATTTTGCAGATGTCTCATATACTTACATGAAGTGCTTGTAGGGGAGAAATTTCTTATTTATTTCCTGTATATTTAATAACTGCAGTAACCGATAATATTAAAAAACTTCACAAGCTGCAGCATCTCCACACAGCTCCTCCAAGACTGCTGTTTGGCTCCCTCTTGGTACAGTTTCCTTCACTTCCCAACTCTGCCTGGGACTAACTGCTCCATTAAGATCCCAAACGGCCCCCGAAAACAGCCCTGCCTTTTGTAGGTTTGTGTGTGGAGAACCAGGAAAAGGGTGGGTAGGGAATCTGAGAGCATATTTGTGACCCACTGAATCCTTTCAGTACTCATGTGCATGTACCATGGCACAATACTCAAACTGCCTTCTCTTAATCCACAAGGGAACAAGTAATCTCATTCAATATTCATCTACACAAATTAAGATATGCCCTGAAACACCTGATTTTAAGGAGTTATTTGAAAGACACAAAAGTCCTCACCAGCTATAGAGCTGTGCTAGGTATTACATTACTTTGAAGCAGGCACGAATTACTACAAAGCTTATGTTGTAGACTATTATTTTAAACCAATCCCATTTGGGATTCCCAAAAGGGAAAGCAGAAGCCAGTGCTGGAGCAAGGTGCTGTCCCAGTAGCTGCCATGTACCCACGTTATACTGCTTGGAAAAGCAGCAGCCATGCTAATGCACAGACCCTAATTCCCAGAGGGAATTTTTCACTTTTCCACTTCAGGTCTTGAATCACCATGGCACTCCTTGCAAGGTGAAACTGAAATTTGTTGTATCTTTCTGCTGTAGATACATATTAACCTCCCCGAAAACAGATTGATCTCACCGATGTTGCAGTGTTGAGGTATTTAACTAGGTCATCTAACAGGTCTCTGTGATTTCAGTGTATAGAGAAAAGAAAACATTAAAAACATGAAGACAACCAGAAATTTATATGCCTGAACATGACTGGTTTTTCCTGTGTCTCCATATTAATAAATCTTCTTGTAGGAAACAACAGATCTATTTCACCCTGAGTCAGCACTCCAAGAAACCTAGTGGTAAGGAACCCAACACAAGAAATGGAGAGCAAATAACTAAGAAAAAGAATAAACTTAATTTAACATATGAAATATTTGCTGGATAGTATATTTGCTGAATACTGAACAGTATTTTATATTTCACTTACTGCTGAGGCCAGCCTCTCATAGAAACGTAAATTTTCTTAGCTTGGGAAAATGTTACTGATTTAATTTTAAGATTACACCAAAAGATACTGCATAAAAGGAAAAACAATTATTTTATATTATAAGAATAATACAAACATTTACCTTATAAAGAACTACTGAAGGGTCATTCCATGCTCTTCACTGACTATTTTAGATTAGTCATAATTTAAATGACTTACATAAATAACCTAACAAATATTTTCTATATAGAATCTGGATTAATGGCAAAATTATAGCAGATAAAAACATCTTGTCAAACAAGTATGCTGTGTTTACCTGCTAAACCCATTGTACTTGCGTGCAGCTATTTTATTTTATTTCTCTTCTATGCTTTTGCTGTGCTTTCATCAATCCTGTGTATCTTGCAGCTGTATAGTCTGTGTCATTGTTATCCACCATGTGTAGTTTAATTCTTCCTTATTTAGCCTAACACTAGCAGATTGAAATCAGTAGAGTAGTATTACCATGACACATTTCTCTTTGTGAGGTACTTTGCAAATCCCTTTCCTTTAGCACCACAATAAGTTTAGCATCCTCTAGAGAGAAGGGACTAGTAACAAAGCTTTCTCCCAGTTTCATAAATACTTTTACCACATACAACTAGCAAAATAGAAAGAAAGTTAGGTGGAAAAAATGCTTTAAAATTATCAAATCAGAATTATCATTTGGTTGCATCCTGCTGCTTTCTAAAAAGATGGTGAATTATCTATAAAGAGAAATAAACTCATCTGACAGAAAGATAATTAGTTTTTCTAAGCCACTGTTTTTATATGCTAGGCTTACTTAAATTGCAGATCTTGAGACTTACAGAATCAAAGCTTTCCGAATCATGCTTAACAAAATAAAAAATTTCAAAATTTCTTCCTTCAGTGAAAGTCATTGTGTTACTACTGAAATACATTCAGAGCTTACTTATTATGTACACCAGTCATTAGTCTATAGCTATCAGCTCCACGGAGGTGCCCTAACCAGATTATAACATAATGTACCAAGAAATCAGTATGTTCACTTCATCACTTCAGCATCAAAGAAGCTATTATGTAGCAAAGCCAAGGAGGGCACATTAAGTAAAACTACCTTTTCATAACTTAATAAAACAATCCTTAATAGATAGATACAAATCCCTGCCCCCCCCCCAATAAGCAGATTTCCATTAAATTTAAAACTGACAAAAAGATTTTTCAAGAATTCTGTAAAGCTGCATAACTCTTCGCAGATAACTTTAGAATAAATTTTGACATTCCAGCATTCTTACACAAAATATTTACAAAAAGTCTATCATGTGATTTTAAAAAATCCCTCAAAAACCTAATTCATCTTTCTTATAAATGGTGAAGTTCTTGTTAGTAAATGTAGGAGTAAAGTAGCCTTCTGCTCTCTTAAATCACACAACTAAAAGCAGTTTATAAATTGCTGATTTTCGTGACAATGTAAGGAAATTTCATTCCTTTTCCAGATTCTTAACTAGTAGAACTTGCAGTATGAAGTCGTTAAGCTACTTCTGAAAATATCAATGTCTTTTAAAACCTAATAGTTAAAAATTCTTCATTCCAAAATATATGGCCCTTAAATGGAACCTTTACAACCAGGTAGTATCACAGCTATTCTACAGTGAACAACAGAAGTATTGATGCAATAATCCTAATTATTTTGAAACTCAAGTAAAAAAAAAAACAAACCACATTCCTCTGATACTTCAAATATGCAAACTCCATATAGTCTCAAGTTTTTAACTGTTAAGCCTTAAAAATAAAAAACAAAAAAAACAAAAAAAGGAACAAAAAACCCCAGGTAAAAAGTTAGATCAACAGTGGTGCAATTTCTATGAAATGGCTTGTGAATAATACTACCACTACATAGTGCACATACACACTACATACAGAGATTCTCCTAATTCGTTTACTTTAAGTACCACCATTGTTTTCTTTTCTATTAATGTAGACAGCATGCAGAGCTTCAGATATTCACATAAAATATATTTGTCTGCTTTGGCATCAAATGCAACCTAGAAGTCTTTTCCCCAGCTTCTCTGGGAAGGAGGTGTTGGCAGCCTCTTTCTCCATGTTCCTTTCATTCCACCTTGAAAGATTCTTTAGCAGGCTTTAGGAGCTCCTGCTCTAATGCATCCAAGAAACTTTTTCATAGAAACATAGAATCAAAGAATGGTTTGAGTTGGAAGGGACCTTAAAGATTATCTAGTTCCAAATTCCCTGCATGAGCAGGGACATCTTCCACAAGACCAGACTGATCCAAGGCCTGATCCAACCTGGCCTTGAACACTACCAGAAATGAGGCATCCACAACTTCCCTGGGGCAACTGTTCCAGTCTCTCATCAGACTCACAGTAAGAAATTTCTTCACAGTGTCTAACCAAAATATATCTTCTTCCAGCTTAAAGCCTCTACCCCTCATCCTATTACTGCACACCCTTGTAAAAAGTCCCTCCCCAGCTTTCTTGTAGGCCCTGCTCAGGTACTGGAAGGCCATTATAAAATCTCCCTGGAGTGTTCTCCAGGCTCAACAACCCCAAGTCTCAGCCTTTTCCCGAAGCCAGCTAATGCCAGCAGCTATGGGCATCATCATCATGGCTTGGCTTCATAAACAAAGATTTCTGAAGGGCTCTCCCCACGCTGATGGCTGATAAGGCCAATGTGGGACAGGCAGTGCGGCTGCAGAAGTCTCCTGTGAGGGGACAGCCAAGGCACGGCTCTTTCTGCGCTCTCTTTTCTCCTCCAGACTGATTCTATGTGTGTTCCCAAAGGAGGCAGCAGTGTTATGGATGCTGTGTCTCCATGTCTCCCCATTGGAGGCCAGAGTGGACACTGATGGCAGTCAGTCTGGCCAAAGCTGAGGGATTGTTCCAGGGAATCCCTGTATCTCCTCTTTGGGGCTCCTCTGTGGCAAGTTCACCACAGAGCACAATCTTAGGGAGGAGGTGATCCTCCATCCCAGAGATGTGCCCTGCCCATCAGAGCTTGTCCTCATTATCATGGCCTCCATACTGGTGACCCCTGCCTGTTCAAGGACAGTGACATTGGTCACGCAGTCAGTCCACTGGATGTTTAGGTTTCTACAGAGGCAGCACTGATAGTAACACTCGAGGAGTCGCAGGTGGTGGCAGTAGGTGACCCATGATTCAGACCCATATAAAAGAGCAGACAGTGGAATGGCTCTGTAGGCACTGATCTTTATACTTTTCTTCAGGTGTTTATTGCTCCAGACTCTTTTATGAAGTCTTCTGAACGCTCTGTATGCCTTTGCTAATCTGTTGTCTGTCTCTTTGTCGATCTTGGCATTCGAGGAAATAATGCATCCCAGAGAGCTGAACTGCTGTCTCTGATTCACCTATGGTGATGTGGAGATGATGGAAGTGTTCCTGTGGTGCAGGCTGGTAGAGAACTTCTGTCTTCTTCAAGCTGACTTCCAGCCCAAAAAGATCTGCAGCCTCTGCAAAGCAGGATGTTATGTGCTGCAGAGCTGCTTCTGTGTAAGCAACAAGGGTGGCATCATCAAGAAAAACCAACTCTGGGACATGGTGATTTAGGGTCTTGGTGTGGGCCTTCAGTCACCTTCGGCTGAATAGGCTTCCATCGATACAATATCAGATGTAAGTGGCATTTTCTTCACTGAGGTCTGTCATGGCCATTTGGAACATTATGCTGAAGAAGATGGTATGGGTATGGGTATACAAGCCACCAAAAAAATCACAGCACTGAAACACTCCTGAAAATATCCCATTCCTTGGCATATCATGTCCTGTGCTGCCAGTGTTCTATGAATCTCCCTTTGTCTTCCAATAGTATTCCTTTTTATTTTTCCATTATTTTTGACATTAGTTTATCCAAAACTTTTGTTACCTTTGGAAAAAGCACATTAAAAATACATACTGAGATACTCACTCTTAAATATGTAGTGTTGACAATGGAGACATGCACTCTTGATTACTAAAAAAAATTATTATTAACTAGGAGAATAGCTGTTGTGAACAACATAGGAGGGGGATCTAGGTATGCATATATTTACTAAATTGCCAGTAAGATACAACCATGAAAAAGTAAATGCCATCCAAGGACAAACCAGATAAACCATTTCTTAGGAGAGAAAATGAAGATAACTGTGCTGTTGCGTAAGGTATCTAAGAGAGATCACACACATCTTTATTTTCATCACATTCATGAAAGATTAAAAAACAGGTAAAGAAAAGATCTGCAGAGATTACCAGAGAGAAGTCATTTTAAGAGCAAGGCTGCAAAATTTTTGCTTGTTTAGTCTAGCAGAAACAAAAGCTGATACAGGAAATAATCATTCTCTAAAAACACAATAGGGTGGTAAACAGTAGGGAGGGAGAATAACTCTTTACTCTAGCAGACAATGTTGGCACAAGACCAAATGACTGTAATTTGTCCATGAATAAATTTAGGCTGAAAATTAGAAGGTTTCTGACCATAAAACTGGTGAGGTGCTAGATTAATTTTTTAACAGAGGGGAGAGAGGAGGAAGAAAAAAAAAATTATTCAAGCTATTTAATGATGAGGACTGTTAAATTCCCAGAAAATGCTAGAGGCATAGTTCCCTGGATAAGGAAAGTACTGCATTTAGCTCATCCACTATTATTTCCACCACTGTGTTTGCTTATGTTTTGAAAACATAGGGTTAAAAAAAATGGAAAAAAAAAATTAAATCGTATTTATGCGTACAGTGTTAGAAATATTGCTTAAGCAAATGCTATCCATATGTAAATGATCTCTACAATTAAATTTGTGCTTTGCAACAAGAGAACAATTTAACCTGATAAGTAGGTATCATATTGTACTTCAGTGGCTGTAAGCTAATCCTCTTTAGCAGAAAGATGCAATTTGTCATATGCTAATTTCATTGAGGCTTACATAGAATCATAGAATCATAGAATTAGCCGGGTTGGAAGGGACCTCAGAGATCATCATGTCCAACCCTTGACCCAACGCTGTGGTTACCAGACCATGGCACTGAGTGCCACATCCAGTCTCTTTTTAAATATCTCCAGGGACGGAGAATCCACCACCTCACTGGGCAGCCCATTCCAGTGCCTGATCACCCTCTCCGTAAAGAAATTCTTTCTAATATCCAACCTAAACCTCCCCTGGCACAACTTAAGTCCATGCCCTCTTGTATTGCTGACAGCTGCCTGGGAGAAGAGCCCAACCCCCCCCTGGCTCCAGCCTCCTTTCAGGGAGTTGTAGAGAGCGATGAGGTCTCCCCAGAGCCTCCTCTTCTCCAGGCTGAACACCCCCAGCTCCCTCAGCCTCTCCTCACAGGACTTGTGCTGGAGTCCCTTCACCAGCCTGGTTGCCCTCCTTTGGACCTGCTCCAGGACCTCAATCTCCTTCCTGAACTGAGGGGCCCAGAACTGGACACAGGACTCGAGCTGTGGCCTCACCAGGGCTGAGTACAGGGGCAGAATCACTTCCCTGGACCTGCTGGCCACGCTGTTCCTGATCCAGGCCAGGAGGCTATTGGCCTTCTTGGCCACCTGGGCAAGTGTATCTTTCTACTACTTTTACTTTTTCTTGTTGTCTTCTTCTGGTGTTTAAAGTTCTAGAAAGCAATTTT